>CM060940.1:884309174-885709174 GCA_030765085.1 Allium cepa | reverse complement strand
ACATATATAATATAATCTATAAAACATATAATAGATAATACCGTAAGATATATAAACTATAAAATATATATAACAGACTTACTTATACCATACATGTTATCTACACCACTTATATACCCGAGAAGCGGTAGGATGTGATCGGCAAAGCGAAAGTGCCCGAGTGGCTGCAGCTAGGTGCAGCGATGGTCAGGAAACGAGGTCTTTGAAGGGGTGGCCGAGGCGTGAAGGAACTGGAGAGGTGATAGGTCTCGGCCTGGGAAGCTGACAATGGTGAAAGCACGGCTGAGGGGTACTAGGGAAAGCCGCACGGTTGTGGGTGGTGGAAGAAAGATGGCAAACAAGTGGGTGGGCACACGGCGGAGGAGAAGAGAGTTAAACGAAGCCGAACGAATTGAAGAGTAACAGGTTTTTTTGTATAGAAAAAACAGAAGAAGTAAATGAAAGGGGAGAGGGTGAATAGCAAATGAAAAATAGCTTGAAGCGATGGGAATATTAATAGCCAATTTTTTTCTAGAGAATATAAAATACTATTGACTGTTGATAGAAAGATTAATAGCCAGCGACTATTAACTTAAATTGTTTGCCATACTAAAGGACAAAGGAAAAGGCCAAACGAGTCAAATGCGGAACCGATATGGTGGGCGTTTCGTATATCACGCCACACACCGGAGTTTGAAATACAAAAGTGAATATACCGCATAGATCAAAATGGTATATAGATATCGGTGGTATGATCATCCAATCAAAAGTCGATAATCGGTACCGAAAATGCTGCTGATTTGTTGAAAATAAGATAGATGGAGAAATAACAGTTCAAATTTGGGAAAACGAAATATGACGTCTCACTCAGAAGATGATTTACAACTTTTCTGTAGAAAAATATTCAGTTTGAGAAATATTTTATTATCATCAAATATTAACTGATTTGAATTTAAATGAACTTACAAAATAAAATAAACTTCCATATTATCAGATGAAAATTTACCATTTGCTATGTTTAATTAGACGTATTTCAAATACTAAATTTTTATTTCAAAATTCAATTGTTTAAAATTTCACAAAAATTCAATTAATTAAATAAAACCACTAAAAATTTTCGGGTCGTTACAAAAATATAAAGAAAAATATTAATATTTTGTTGAGGTTGAGATCCGGGCTTATCATTTTATATCCATATCAAAGTTTCCATTTGAAAATAGAAGTTAGTTTTTGTTCTTAATGTGATTTGAAGCCATTACCACTCCTTCCAATCTAAAGCATTTTCTTTTAGAATATTGTGTTAATATTCTGATTATAAATAAAGATAGATGTAAAGATGTGCAGGGATGTCATTTCAAGAGACTACGGTTGAATTGCTTAGTTCAAACTATGAAGAGCAGAGATGATGATGTTTGCATTGTTTTTGAATGAAAAAACTTGTTACAGAACATTATTAAAGCTAGTGTATAAGAAAGAATAATATGATGACTAATATCTAGTTTTCCACCTATTGATAGTTTTTCCTAAGGTATTGGTATTTACAGAAATATACATGTTGTTTGAGAGATGCATGATGTCTTGAATTATGCTTGATATTTCTATAAAACGTTAGCTATTACAAAAGGAGGGTTTTTAGGCTCAAGGAAAACGTAGGAGAAACTTTTAATTTCATTGACAAGAAGTTTGATTTTCAGGTTAAAGTACACTTTTTGATGTAGATCACAGAATGATGGTTGAAATTATCATTTTCTGTTTACACTGAAAAGTGTCATTCAGACTAAAAAGTAAACTTGTTGTCCTTGAGAATAATTTTTTTTGCAACTTCTTTCTTGTGCCTATTTTTCTGAATTGTTGAAATTCCATGATGTTGTGCCTACTCTAGCCTTATCATATGCATATTGAAAGGGATGTGCTTGCATCTAACAAGGTGCCATCCACAAAAAAAGGAATACCAATACACCATGACTACAAGATTTGTACAAATATTTTTGTTCTATTCATATTAAGAGTGAACCAGCAAATGCAAGGGTAGGACCATGTATCAGGTTCTGGTCGGAACCTCGAGATTTCGGCCAACTCATTTCGGTCCTAACCTGAGGCGGGACGAGATTAGAACAAAAACCAATCTCGTCAATGCAGACAAAAAATAAATCAAAAAATTTGAAAAAAAAGTCGCACTTGCTGTAGAAGGTGGGAGAGAAACAAAAATTTATCTATGAAAGGAGTGAATCAAAATCATAACTTACATCATAGTTGATTCGAGCTTCAAAATTCTTAATCGATTGTCGTTCTCATGTTCGTCGTCTTCATTCGAGCATAAATTTGTAGATCTTGCCTTCTTGGTTCTTGTCTTTCTCATTTTTGATTGTGAACGATGTTTTTTTGGGTCTTTTCGCTGAACTGAGTTGGAGACGGAAGGAATAATAAATCTAGTTTTAGGGTTAGGATATCTAGTATGAGGTACAAAGTATTTAGTGGGTTGAACACTAATGGATTGGGCCTTTTGTATTGCTTATCTAGATTAGGCTATGTACAACGTATAAAGTGTCTAAATTCAATGCTCATTATATTAATTATTTAGAATAGGCTTAAATAAATATTTAGACTACATTCTTTTATTTTATTTACAACATCTATTATTACTTTTTCGCTAAAAATATGAAAATGTAACGTGCTATCGTGCAAATATGACAATCAATGATTTAGTTTGATGATAAAGCTTTGTTCATATTTGAAATCGTTTTATTGACTGTGTTAAGACATGAGATATCAAAAAAGAAGTAGATAAGCAAAAAAGAGCTAGGTATCATTTAGCTACAAATGGACATGATATTCAAGACTAAAACAACAAACAAACTAATCCACTGAAGTGTAAACCCTCTCAAGAGCAATACTCCACTCGTAGAAGCACAAATTTCTGATAAGAACCAAATTCTAATGATTCAGCATGTAACTCTCATCTTTTAAATTCAAACATCACCAAACTCATTCAAACTGCTCTTCATACTCACTCTACAAGCCTATTGTTTCTAGTTCTGATATTTTACCAAATGAGTTGACTTATGAAAAACTCGGTTTCCATTTGTTTCTAGTTCTGATGTTTTACCAAGTGAGTTTTATATAAACTCGTGAAAAACTGATGTGTGTGTGACAGTTTTTAAGCAGCTCACTATCAGACTCGGACATCATCTATATAGGCTTATCAAGAGCATCAACACCTGAATCTCAATCGAATATCTCCTTCAACTGGGGCGTGACCAATGTTTAAATCGGAGATTTCAGTCATGTCTTGTCTCAAGAATTCTACACACATCTCCTATCAGATAAGATCTTCCTATCGAAGTGTTTAGACAAATCAAAAGGTGATATGGAGATTATAATCATTAGGCACAATATATTGTTTGTATAACTTAATTTCATTTTCTAACTAATTGTTTCGAACTTCAAGTTTAAGTTAAAAAAAATCATAATATACATATTTAAAAAAAATCATAAATATACATGTGTATAATACATCAAGCTAAAGTTTGAATTTTCATTTGTGTTAATGAATTTCATAAAACTTGGTTTTATCTAAAAAAATGGTTTTTCATTATCATTTTAATGATATATATAATGCTTCATTAAACTTAATTGATTATTTTGAATTTTGAACTTCGAATTTCATGAGCTCTTAATTCTACTGTAAGTTGTTTGTTTTATTATGCGTTTTTTTCTTCTTCTTTTTTTAATTTTTCATGCTTTACAAAAATTAATGTTTATTCTTTATTTAAAAATCGATATTATTTATTATGGTTGTAATATGTGAAAATTGATGACCCATCCTTGTGACATTCAGCTCATAGAAATGACGAGAAATTGAAATATCATACGATATGATAGTATGGTAAATGAAAATATATTGAAATAGCTTGAAGAAGACTTAAACTTGCAATCTACTAATTATATTATATATAATACACTAAGGTTGCATAACATTTGTATGATTTTTGTCACTAGTCCGACATTTAAAATTAATACTGATAAGAATCGTTGAAGGCATATGCATTCGTTAAAGGCATATGCATTATTTTTAAACAAAAAAAAAGATTTCTTTAGGACTTAAACTTGTAATCTACTATTTACATTATAATGCACTAAGGTTGCAATTATAATACACTAAGGTTGCATAACATTTTGTATGGTTTTTGTCGCTAGTCCGACATTTAAAATTTGATATTCACAAGAATCATTAAAGGCTTATGCATTACTTTTAACAAAACAAAGATCTCTTTGGGACTTAAGAGGTCAAAATCCAGTACCCCCACCTCTTGAATTTAAGTGTGCTAAGATGAAGAATATTGCCACACAAATCCAATGCCTAAATTGTGCTACTTTAAAATGTAGGTATACAGAAGTATAAAATCTGAACTAACAAGCCTAGTGATATCTATGATATTCACAAAAACCTAGCACATGACGCATAAGGAAAAGAGATGCACATTGTAATCAAATATATTACTATCCTTTAACAGTAACTTCATTTGAAACTCCATTTCTAAGGTGCTGAGTAGCTCACAACCCAATAAAGCCTTGGGATTTTCAGTCATTGCTTAATCTTTTGAAGAAATTGTCCTCGGCTGAAACTTCCCTAACAAATTACTGGTTCAAAAGCCGATTAATTGATATTAGAACATGCAACACAAAATAAAAGGTTATAAATCTACACATTGTCTTCATTGACAATACAATCAATAATTTAGTCATTGATATACTAAGTTTTAAGAAAATATAGTATTTAAAACTCCTTCAATCTATGCAGCAAACCATGTATTGTGGCTAAGGAATGCTAAACTATATATACAATTATAATAACATATTTTTCTCCTTTTTTTTAAACATAGTTAATTATTGTGTCAAAACTATGTAAAACTAACAGGAACATGACTAGCATGCATACCCACCAGGAATCCCAGCAAACATCATGGTCATCAAAATTATCAAACTCAAATTGTAGCATCCTTTCCTGCACCCAGATTACAAACCTAGATAAGTTTCATGAAACAAACTTTTACACAGAATTACTAAATTGATTCATTCCCTCCTGTGTTAAATTCAGCAACCCTGGTCCCGTTTTCACTTTAGAGAACTTGTGACCTACAAATTACTAATATGTCTATATTACTGCAACTGTAGGTCTTACGTCCAAAAAAATCTTGTTTAAGCCGAAGGTATTCTTTATGCATTAATAAAAGCAAATATATTACCAATTTATAGACCAAGGCATCAGGATCTTCAAATAAAAAACTTCATTCAGTAATAAAAACTGATGTCATTATGAGCTGTTATAACAAACTTTCTTATTTATAAATTATTTAAGCTATATAGCAACTGAAGATGCAATATATAATAGTTATTTGCCGTCGAAGTTCTATTTTCTTCTCTTTCGTTTTTCTTCTAATATCCTCTTAAAATCTCTCTGCTGCAACAAAAATTACCACTACTGTGTGAGTACCATCACTACTGAACATGTAACCCAAAATAAAAGGGTCAGAGGTTCAACCATTGTCTTCATTCATAATACAATCAATTGTTATATCAACATGTATTGTGAC
This sequence comes from Allium cepa, assembly GCA_030765085.1. Classification (NCBI taxonomy): domain Eukaryota; kingdom Viridiplantae; phylum Streptophyta; class Magnoliopsida; order Asparagales; family Amaryllidaceae; genus Allium; species Allium cepa. The sequence goes on along the minus strand of CM060940.1, from coordinate 885,703,601 downwards.
TAAGAAACAATATACTCACCAATGAAATCCTTACAATCATCACAGTCAGCAAAATCATTGAACTCAAAAACGTAGCCTCCTTTATGAAACCCAGACTACAAAGCTAAATAAAGTTAGTAAAACAAACTTTTGTTGGGTATAAAGAAGAAAAGATAGTGCTGCAACACTTGATATTTTAAGAGAAAATAATATAGGTTGAATATATTTTTCTGGATAATAAATGACTTCACTTACATAGGTATTTATAGATACTTCTAAACATTGATCTAATCAATGCATGACTCTTGATAGACTTCATTACATGACTCTTAATAAACCCTAGACATAGATAGATGCATGAATGATAAGAATCATTGACTGTAATTAATATTGCAAATTACTTTTCAACATCCCCTCTTAATTTGCAATCTTGAGCATACCACGAGACTTCACAAATTTCTCTACAGGAACTGCCTTGGTAAGGAAATCTGCAAGTTGTTCCTTTGTACCAACAAACTCCAACCTGATTTCTCCTTTGCTCACCATATCTCAGATGAAATGATGACGCAACTCAATATGCTTCGATCTTGAATGAAACACTGGATTTTTCGTCATAGCTATCGCCGACATATTGTCACAACAGATCGTTGTGGGCTCCTTTTGAACTTGTTGCATATCTTCCAATAACCTTCTCAGCCAAATTCCTTCACAAGTAGCATCCGAAGCGGCTATGTACTCGGCTTCGGCAGATGATAATGCCACTGACTTTTGTTTCTTCGAGCTCCATGAAACTACATTAGTTCCAAGAGAAAATAAGTAGCCTGAAGTGCTCTTTCGATCATCCAAAGAGCCTCCCCAATCACTGTTCGTATATCCAATTAGCTTCCACTCAACTTCTTTCATGTATTTGATGATCAATTTCTTTGTTCCTTGCAAATATCTTATGATCCTCTTGCCTGCTGCAAAATGAAGTTTACTTGGTTCACTTAAAACCTCGAGAGCATACTCACAGCTTGAACAATATCTGGCCTTGTGTCAGTGAGGTTAGATGAGCGATCCAACAAGACTTCTAAAAAGCTGTGCATCGGCTTTTTCAGCACCATCATCTTTCTTCAGCTTATCACTCGTCGCCATCGGCGAGAAAACTGGATTGCAATTCTCCATCCGAAATTTCTTCAAGAGATCTTCAACATACTTTTCTTGTGATATGAGTATCTCCCCTCCAGATTGCTTCACTTGGATTCCGAGGAAATACTTCATGATTCCCAAATCAGTCATTTCAAATTCCTCCATCATTCTTTGCTTGAAATTTTTTACCATCTGCATGTTAGTACCCATGTAGATAAGATCATCAACATAGATGCAAACAATCAAAATATCATGATTTTCTTTTTTCACATATAGAGAGGGCTCATTAGGACTTCGACGAAAACCATCTTGGAGAAAATATCCATCGATTTTGCTATTCCAGGCTCTCGGGGCTTGTTTTAGCCCGTAAAGAGCTTTCTTAAGCCTGCACACCTTGTTTTCTTCTCTTTCAACACAAAAACCTTGAGGTTGTTCCACAAATACTTCTTCCTCTAGCTCTTCATTTAGAAAAGCTGACTTGACATCGAGTTGAAATACTTGAAGCTCCAGCTGCGCCGCAAGAGCAAGAACAACGCGGATAGTCTCCATTCTCACGACCGGTGCAAAAGTCTCGATGAAATCAATTCCCGGCTGTTGCGTGTATCCCTTCGCAACAAGTCTCGCCTTGTGCTTTTGAATGCTACCATCTTCATGATATTTTGTTTTATAAATCCATTTCAATCCGATCACATCCTTGTGTTTTGGCCTATCCACCAACTCCCATGTTTCGTTCTTTTCTATCATTGCAATCTCTTCTTCCATGGCTTTTCTCCAAATTTCTTCATTATCTGCAGCTTCAAAACTTTCAGGTTCACTAGTATAAAGAGCGAATTCAGATACCTCATAGATTTCTCGTAGTGAACGAGTCTTTCTTATTGGAGAATCTGGACTTGTATCTGGAACATCATCATGAGATCTTTGTGGAGTAGGATTTGACTTTGAGGTGCCATAACATGATCAGTTTCGTCATCGGCATTCCATGATTCATAAAAATCATCTTGAGACACATGCACGGCTGATTTTCCTTACCAACTCCATGATGTTGTTTCATCAAAAAACATATCTCTTGCAACCACGAGCTTGCGAGTTACAGGATTGTAGAGACGATAGCCCTTTGACTCGTCGCTGTAACCAATAAAAATCAGTTTCTCACTTTTTTCATCAAATTTATCTCTATTTGGTGTAGAGATAAGAGAATATGCGATGCTGCCGAAAATCTTCAAGTGATCGACAAGAGGCTTTTTCTTGTGCCAAGCTTCAAATGGAGTTCGATTCAAAACCGCCTTTGTAGGACATTGGTTCAGAATGTAGATAGCTGTATGAACAGCTTCAGCCCAAAAGATTTTCGGTAAGCCTTTGCCAATCATCATGCTTCTGGCCATTTCGACAATAGTGCGGTTCTTCCGTTCGGCGACTCCATTTTGTTGGGGACTTCTCCGAATGGTGAGCTGCCTGTGAATACCATTATTCTTGCAATAATCCATAAATGGTGTGTATATAAACTCACCTCCACGATCAGTTCGGAGTGTCTTGATTTGATGATTGCTTTGCTTCTCCACAAGAACTTTGAACTTGAGAAATGCAGAGAAAGCCTATGATTTTTCATTTAGAAAATAAATCCACATCATCCTTGTGCAATCATCAACAAATAAAATGAAGTACCTTTTTCCTCCGAGAGAGAGAGTTCTCGAAGGACCCCAAATATCGGCATGAATGAGCTCCAAGGGTTGCTGAGCTCTCTAAGAAGTCTTTGGGAATGGAAATCGATGCATTTTTCCATAGATACATCCTTCACACACTTGAGTTTTTGATTCGAGCTCTGGAAGGCCAACCACCATATTCTTTTTCTGGAGAAGTTGCATCCCGTTCCAATTCAGGTGTCCATATCTCAGATGCCAAATTTGAGATTGATCAATGGTTTCAACAGCAAGGGCCACCTTTTCTTCTATAGGCATGAACATGGGAAACACCCTGTTTGAACTCATTTGTATCGAAGCAACATCACACTTATTTTTCTTATCAAATATGTCGCATTTCCCATCATCAAACAAGACAGAGTAACCTCTTTCGATAAGTTGTCCGACACTTAGGAGACTGCTCGTTAGATTTGGCACATAAGGCACATCACTTATGAATTTTTTGTTACCTCCCTTGGTGTGAACAGCGATTGTTCCCTTCCCTTCACAGCGATGAATCTTCCCATCATCGAGCTTCACTTCGGGCCTGAAATCTTGATCAAGTTCGACAAAGATTTTTCTATTTCCAGTCATGTGACTGCTGCAGCCGCTGTCCATATACCATTTCTGTTGTGATTGATGTTGGGCAGTCATACAAGCGAAAAGTTGTTCGCCTTCATCTTTGGTATCTTTGGAAAGATGTGCTTCATTCTTATCATCTTTCTTCTGATGAAAACAGTCCTTCTGCGAATGATTCGGATTCCTGCATTTTTTGCACTTGAAATAACAATCATTTGTGTTATGATTGGTCTTCTTACAAATTTTGCAGTAAGGACCAGAACTCCTTGATTGATTTCCTTGGCCTCCACCTTTTCCATGGAATGATTTGCCCTTACTTTGAGATGTTTCTCCCCTGCCTTTAGAAAAATGACATTTTCCTTGTTTAGAGTTTGAGTTCGAGAAATTCATCAATCCAAAGGCTTGCTCCAGGGGTTGATTTGAAGACCTGCCAATTCGTTCTTCATGCACTTGAAGAGAACATGTGAGATCGTGCAGCGAATATGTTGATAAATCCTTAGATTCTTCTATGGCGGCAACAATGTAATCATATTTGGATGGAAGACTCCGGAGGACTTTCTGAACGACTTTCTTTTCCTCAATTACTTCTCCAAGACTTCTAATTTGATTTATGATTTCGGCAACTCGAGTAAGATAGATTTGCATCGCTTCACTATCTTTCTTTGATAAATTATCAAACTCTCTCCAAAGAGATTGTAGCTTGATAGAAGTTACCTTGTCGTTGCCGTGAAATCCCTCTGTCAATATATTCCAGGCTTCTTTGGATCGTTTGATACCATGAATCCTTGGATAAATGGATTTGCTTAATCCTTGCTGAATGAATCTGAGGGCACTTGCATCTCTCTTGATGTTTTTCTCGTAGTTATTTTGTTGAGTTTGGCTCCAGGAATCATCATTATTTTGTTGTTGTGGTGGTTCCGGAAAACCATCTTCCACAACATCCCATAGATCTTGAGACAAAAATATAGTCTCCATTTGACTCCTCCAGTAATCGAAGTGCTCGCCTTCGAATATCGGTACTTGATTTGGAGTATAAGAAAACATGGAAGTGCTTGATGCCATGTTAAATATATTAATGCTCGATACCACAATTTGTTGGGTATAAAGAAGAAAAGATAGTGCTGCAACACTTGATATTTTAAGAGAAAATAATATAGATTGAATATATTTTTCTGGATAATAAATGACTTCACTTGCATAGGTATTTATAGATACTTCTAAACATTTATCTAATCAATGCATGACTCTTGATAGACTTCATTACATGACTCTTAATAAACCCTAGACATAGATAGATGCATGAATGATAAGAATCATTGACTGTAATTAATATTGCGAATTACTTTTCAACAACTTTTACATGGAACTACTAATTTGATTCATTTACCTCATGTGTTAAATTCAGCAACACCCGTTTCCACTTTCGAGAAGTTGTGGCCTGTAAATACGTATATGCCGTAAAGTGCTCAAAAACATAAACTAAACAATTTTACTGCCGCTACCTTTGATGTTCTCAAAACCCACATTTAGCACTGCAGATGATCATCTCGGATCATCACAAACAAAAATAACCTTTACCTCGTTCTGCCAAAAAAAAACACACACACACACATAAGTGGATATCATCGACTTTACATGAAAACGGGTATCAGGGAAAAGTTGGTAGAAGACTGATCATCTGGAGAATGCCAGAGAATCCAGGTCCCTTCGCATGAGGCTTGTACTCAACAGCCTTGGTTATTGCAGCCATTGTTACTTTACTTCGATGTAAAAATGGAGTTAAATAATTAGGGTTTTTTGTTGGAGATTTGGTGTTCTTCGTTTTACCAATTTATTTAAAAGATTTGTTCTTGGACATACTACTTCAGAAATTGGACTGAAAGAAGTGGGCTATTTTCACAAGGTGATCAATTTTGAAATCAAATTTGTTTAAATCCCAACTTCATACACTATTAAGTGGTGAATTTTTTAAGATAAATTTTGTATGTAATTATTTGCATGCAATTTATGTATTTCTTAAGAAACCTACTTTCGTTGGCTAAGGAGGTAAGAAGATCTGCCACTGCCCCACCCCCTTTCGATTTAGGCCCTCACAGAGTCGCTCTTCGATCTCGAAAATTTCTACTCATTTAAGGGATTACTACATGCCTCCGCAAATAACAAGAACCCTTGCCACCGCACTAGAGTTGTGGACTGAGTTATAGAGGTGTGTACCAAAAATTAAATTGTTATTTTTGTTTATAATACTGAGTTGTATAATTATTTTTTAGGATCTAATATTTGTTAAGCAAATAAGTGAAAATTAGTATTCTTAATTAATTTAAATAGGACATTGTCAAAGGAACTCTGATTTTGGATGGGGTGAGGGGGGACATTTTTTTCGTTTTTTGGAAAATAGCTAAGAGGTGTGGAAAATAGCTAAGCGAATATGGTTTATTTTTATCCATTAATCAACGTAAATAACGAATATAAATAACTAAAATTTAACATTTTTATAAAAGCATGGTAGCCGAAAATGCTTATTATTATTCAAAAGTAAAAAACACAAATATTACCTATCGTTAATGTTGATGTCATTCTTAATAAAAATAAATTTTATTAACAAAGAATCCTCTTGACATGCCAGTTTTACAAAGAAAATTGTTGCATATATATTTGTAATAAAATACCAATTTGAGAAGAAGAAAAATATGTCTATGCTTACTATTAATAAAACAAATTTAGAAAAGAAAAATTATGCATATGTTAAAATATTGATTTTAAAAGATCCAGCTTGAATCTAGAATACTGTAAGAAACTAAAGATAATTCTATATACAGATGCGGTATACACATTGAATAGTTCATTTTCTAGGATTTATTAGACCAATTAATAAGTATAAGTTGATCAGATTTATTTCATATAAAAAAAATCATGTAATTAGTTTAAATATAGGGATGAGCATGAATGTAGAAATAATAGAAGAAAACTTGAGAGAATTGTAAATAATTGTATACTTTATTAGATATTGGTATTTGAGTGTAAAATGGCAGTAAAGATAACTAGTAGAATATTGTAATTATTATAATGGTAATTTTGTTGAAAACAAATATTTGGAAAGAATCAAGGAGGCGAAGAAAAATCCTAGATTTAACGAGAACGCAGAAAAGTCTTTTATTTCACTATTAGTTTAATAGATATATTAATTTATGAACCTATTTAATTATCGATCTAATCAAGTAGAAGAATTTGAGAGTAACATTTTTCAAACTTTTGTTCTACTCGTCTTAGGAGTAAACCAACAAATGAAAGGGTGGAACACAAAACAATTGACACCTTTCTCGGAGATTCCGCTCTAAAAAGCCTGTCCAGAAATCTTTCTCAAACATATGAAAGATCAATGATTGTAGAAAAAATGTAGGACTTCAGAGTCAAGGCCGGGTTGATTAATAGTCCAGGAAAATGGAATTAAACAAATCTTTAGGAATTCTATACGACACAATATTTCACCTTGCTTGGTACAAAGCTAAGAAAAGCACGAGAACAAAAGGTTTTTCAATATCCAAAAATAAACATACAAGATCATATATATGAGAAATTCCACTACGTCATGATAGAGAGGCTCACGATTTTTTTTCTTTATGGCTTATATTTATTATTATTTTTAATCCAAACAGGGAAATACAAGAAGATACGACAAACTGACGATTAGGAAGTGCATTGTTATGCACTGGAAAATATAAAAAGTATCTTCTATATTCAAATGTAACATGTTTTTCGTTTTTCAATTATTGTTTCCTTTTTATGTATTGCAAACATGGATTTCTATGTACTGCAAACATAAAAAAATTGGAATAGAAGATGGGAGGATAGCATAGAAATCCATATTTGCAATACATAGAAAAAAATTGGAAGAATGAAAAACATATTACCTTCGAACTGAGAAGATAACATATTTTCTTATATTTTACAGTACGTAATAGCACACTTCCTATTTGCCAATTTGTGTCTTCTTATATTTTCCCTAAACCGCAACGATGAGATGAGAATATGGGAAAGAAGAAAAGAGGAGAGAGTTTATATATGCAATCAATGTGTTGTCAGTCACTACCATATTATCTGCGCAATATTATTTTTCAATGACGGTAATTATGAAAAGTAGTTTACTAGGGAAAATTCGAAATCTTAACCACCCTCTTGCAATCAGCAAATTAGCTTTTTTTCATCATCATGAGAAACTTTCCGTTTGCTTCTTGCTTATTGCTAACTCCATATTTTTTACTCTTGGTGTCCATCTTCTGATTAGCAATTTGGTCACCTGCATCATCGCAAGACAACTTTCTTTTCCAATCGAACTTGTATAAGTTTTTCTTTAGATGTTTCTCAATGTGATTAACTTGAGGTTGGTAATACAAAATACATGAAAATAAAAAGTATTGGTCTATGATTATAATAAAATAAAAACAATTGACTCACACTTATAGTGTTGACTAGATATTGTTCATTGATTAAAGAGGGAGGAGTGAGGGAGGGAACGAGGGATTTACTTCTTATAGGATGTAGAGTGGGCATGTTCGTTCATATGTGAAGCTAGAAAACATGCACTAAACTGCCAAAGAATTCTATTTTTTGTTGAAATCAGAGGATTTGTTATACAAATTCCTGTATGCGCTAAGTGAGATGGCATGCACTAAACTAAGACTGATTTAGAGGAGGAAATTAGTGTGTTGTAAAAATGATTCATGTATTCACTAAACAAAAGGGCACATGGAGGTTAAATCTTTTGTTAAGCATATACTCACTAGGTGATGTGACATGCATTAAACTTAGACAGGAAGGAAATCTTTGGTATGATTTTCGTCACTTATCCAACAATTAAAATCGATATTGATAAGAGTAAATTAAAGGCATGTGCATTATTTTTAACAAATCAAAGATTTTTTTTGGACCTAAAGGTCAAAATCCAACACCCCCACTTCTTGAAGTTATGCTAAGATGAAGAATTTTGATATACAAATCCAATGCCTAAACTATGCTACTTTAAAATGTAGACATACAAGAGCACAAAATCTCAGCTAATAAATTCAAGCCTCGTGATATTTATGATATTCACAAAATTCTAGCACACGACGCATAAGGAAAAGAAATGCAGTGTAATCATATATATTACCTATCCTTTAACAGTAACTTCATTTGACTTTCATATATTAAGTTTTGAGATAATATACTACAATCTATACAGCAAAACACGTATTGTCGCTAAGGAACACTGGATTATAATATAAGTGTTATGAAAAATTGTTCTCGAATTTTTTTTACATAGTTAATGTTGTGTCAAAACTATCTTAAACATACATGAACATGACCAGCATGAATACTCACCAGAAATCCCAAGAAACATCATGGTCAGCAAAATTATTGAACTCAAATTGTAGCATCCTTTCCTGGATTACAAAGCTAGATAAATTTCATAAAACAAACTTTTACATATATTTACAAAACTAATACCTTTATCTCATGTGTTAAATTCAGTAACACGGGTACATTTTCCAACTTAGAGAACTTGCGACCTACAAATTACCGATATGTTTGTGTCTATATTACTGCAGCTGTAAGTCTTAAGTCCAAAACATCATTTTTACATCGAAAATATTTCTTTATGCATTAATAAAAGCAAATGTATTACCAAATTTATAGACTGAGTAAGGCAGCAGAATCTTCAAACTAAAAAAAAATTAAAAAAAAAATCTTCATTCAGTAATAAAAAAACTGATGTCATTATGAGCTGTTATAACAAGCTTTCTTACTTACAAATTATATAAGCTATATAGCAGATGAAGATGCAATGATATAACAATTATTTGCTGTCTAGGTTATGTTTTCTTATCTTCTATTTTCTTCCTATCTTCCACTTGAAATCCTACAACAAATGCTATTACTGTGTGAGTACAATCACTATGGAACATATAACCAAATAAAAGGTCTTAAGTTTAAGCATTGTCTTTATTTATAAAACAATCAACAATCTCATCGTTAATATATTAAGTTTCGAGATAATACAATATTCAAACTCCTTCAGTCCATACAGCAAACACAAGCATTGTGACTAAGGAACAGTAAATCATATGAGGCTACTAAAATGTCGTTCTCAATTCTTTTTCTACATAATCCATTTTTGTGTCAACTAATGCCTGACTGGCATCTTTACAAAATTTCAGAAGTAAAACATATTTGAACATACTCACCAATGAAATCCCTACAGTCATCACGGTCAGCAAAATCATTGAACTTAAAAAAACGTAGCCTCCTTTCTGAAACCCAGATTGCAAAACTAAATAAAGTTGATAAAAGAAACTTTTCTACTAAATTGATTCTTTTACCTCCAGTGTTAAGTTCAGCAAAGCTTGTCCCGTTTTCTCTTTCGAGAACTTGCGACTTGTAAAATTCAAACATGACCGAAAAGTGCTTAAAAACACAAACTAAACGATTTTACTGCTGCTACCTTTGATGTTCTCAAAACCCACGTTTAGTATTGCAAATGATCTCGAATCTTCAGGAACAAAAAATAACATTTTCCTCGTTCTGCAAAACAGCATAAGTGGATTTCATCGACTTTACATGAAATCGGATATTGGAGAAAAGTTGATAGAAGACTGACCATTTGGAGAAAACATTAAATCTTAGAATTATGACCATAAGAAAACATTAATCGACTTTACACGAAAGGCTATTCTTTCTCGGCATGCTCTCTTTTTAGAAAAGAAATTTCTGTTAAAAGAAATTAACAGTGAAATTGTAGTCTGGATGAGATACAAGAAATTAACAGAGAGGCTGAACCAATAGATGAATCAAATTCACGGGTATATGAAAATATGCAACGGTTTAATAAGGAATTTCCAGCACCGGAGATATACTATGGTTTTCTTGTGGATGATGAGAAGGATTGTGACTTAAAAATGACATTCCTCTCTCATTCCAACAAGCACTTCAGAGTAAAAACTCCCGCACTTTGACTGACCTACCCGAAGGGATAAAACCCATCGGCTGCAAATAGATTTAAAAAAAATACGTATGGACAACTGAAGAATTACATAGCAAGGCTAGTTGCGAAAGTAATTCATCAAATGTAAGATGTTAATATGATGAAATACTTTTGCCCATAGCAACGCTGAAATCTATTTGGATAATGCTATCCATTGCTACATTGTATGACTATAAAATATGGCAAATGGACGTGAAAACGGCATTTCTAAATAGCAATTTAGAAGAGACCGTCTACATGTCGTAGCTAAAGAGTTCCAAGGTCAGTGGGAGTAAAAGCAGGGTTTGCAAGTTGTTAAGATCCATTTATTGTATTAAACAAGCTTCAAGAAGTTGAATAAGTATTTTGATAAAGTAATCAAACAAATTGGTTTTTATAAAAACACAGAGAAAGTGGTGTGTATTAGAAACAACAAGAAAGTGCTATAGTGATCATAGTTTTTGTGTGAAATGTTCGTTAATGATTGGCAAAGACATTGCATTGTTATAATCGATAAAAGCTTTGTTTCACAACATTTGCATGAAGGATTTGGGAGAAGCGGCCTATATACTAGGTATAGAAGTCTAGAGATAGATCTAAGAGTGTGTTTGATTGTCTTGATCCATGTGAAAAGACTTATTATGCAGAATCCCAAGTGCAGAATGTTCCAAAGCAATCTAAAATTGTCCTTACTTATAACAATGCTCCTAATATTGATGAGGAGAAAGAGTGCATAAAGAGAATACCATGTGCATCAACAATCGGTTCCATAATGTATGCCATGTTATATACTAGTCTGGATATGGCTTATGCATTAGAATGCATAAGCCGATACCAATTTAATCTTAGAGAAAAATATTAGATTGTTGTAAAATGTATACTTAAGTATTTAAGAAATACTATGGACTTATTTCTTATATATAGAAATGGAAACCTCCTTATAAAGGGTATGCAGACTCCAACTTTCATTGTGATATCCATGGTAGTAAGCCCGCATCGGGTATTGTTTTTATTTCAAATTATGGGGCTGTTAGTTGAAAAAGTTCCAAACAAGAATCGGTAGTTGATTCGATGATGGATGCAGAGTACATCGCCATCAACGAAGCAGCTAAAACGGTCTGGATGCAAATTTATGAGTAAGCTAGGGATGATTCCCAATATGGAGAATCCAATGACGTTGTTTTATGACAACAATGCGAAGATGCAGATCATAAAGAAACCTAGAGCACATGACAAATGAAGACACATTCTTTGAAAGTTCCACGTCATTAGGGAATTTTTCGAGAAGACTGAAGTCGTGAATCAAAAAGTAGATACAAAGGCCAATATAATGGATCCATTTACAAAAGGCCTGGCTCGATTAGTTCTCAAAAAACTAATCGAAGGGATGTTATTGAGATTCCATAATGTTAACGCCAAAAATGGATCAGCATCCAAGATAAAGTTGTGTGGAATGTAACTACCTTTAAATTTTCGATAATAAGATTTGTTATTTTAACGAGATTTTGTAATTTAATTTGGAAAGGAAAAAAAACTTTATAATTTAATATTGAAATGAACGCTAAAATGAAATGTAGCAATGATAATTAAAATTAACTATTGACAATTGGAGTGAAATCCCCATAATGAAATAGTGCAAATTTGTTGCACTTTGTTATAAAATTGAAAATAAGTAAATAAAATAAGTATTGAATTAACCAATGAAATAATATATTGATTAATAGTAATTGAATGTAAATTAAGGTAATAATGTTAATGCAAGTTAATAAATAACTAATTTAATGCAGACCCTAATTAATTGAAACAATTGTAGGGTTATAATTGATTGTAAATAGTAAATTGAGAAATAATTCGAAGTTATATTAATTGATGAAATAATACGCAATAAACTGTATTTTGATAAAATAAATGTTAGATAAGTAATTATAATACTTGTTGTTGATAATGAAGTATGATTAAGAGTAGTGGCAATAAATATTATACGTTACCAATATATTTTTAATCCATTAAATTGAATGGAATCAATTGCAATAAATCTAAATTAAATATTACGTTAATGTTAATTAAGGTAGTATTTGGAAATAATGTTAATGTTATTCATAATAGGACAATTTGTTGAATTAAAGGAATGGAAATAAAGATTTATCAATTTATTGGGATTTGAACTATAATAATTCGATTATTTGCAATTAAATGAAATTTAATATCTAAATATTACGTTAATTGAAATTTATATGGAATTTGAGAATATTAATGTAATAGATCATGGATCCAATGTTAATTTCATCCGGCTGACAACAATGAATTGAATAATAGAATCAAAAGTGAATTAAATGGAATTGTTGGAAATTAAATTTATAATTTCTGAATTTAATGAAATTGAGATTAACACTGAAATTGATAAATTTATCAACTCTAAATTGACATCTAAATTTATATAAATTTGTCTAAATGATTAAGAAATTTAAAAAACGATAAAATTTGACAATTATAGGATCGAAATTAAAAACTTGATTTAATTAATTAATTATTAATTTATTTAATCAATGTAAAAATAGTCATTTTGGCCACTGACTCGGATTTCGACGAAACCACTTTCATCGGATCCGTAACAATGAATTTTTTTAGGATTTCAAGTTTCGTAGCGATCGGACTTGTTATTTGATCGTACGGACTCGAAACGCCCAGAAATCAATTTAATTGAAATTAATTGAAATCAATTTGAAATAACTTGATTTTTGCGTAACTTCTTCATATGATGGAATTTGGACTTGAAACTCATTCCATTGTGTTTAAAATATTTAAAATACCTATTTTGATACATGGGTTGACCAATTTCGTTCCGGAGTCAGAACGGGCTTTTTAGGTCATTTATCGTTCAACGGTCCAAACCAATCGTATCTATTCCTCTATTTCTCAGCTCTACCTATATATATCCTGTTATAAACCCTAGCAGCCTTTCTATTTCTTATTTCTGTACGTACAAATTTTTTGTTGCTCCTCTTCCTCAATGGCTGAAAACCCTAACCTTCCTAATCCAATTTCAATTCCAAAAAAAAAGGAAATATTTTGCGGATCTGTAGCAATTTCGGGTCGCGCTTCAAGTTTCCGAGGCAAATACCCTGCATCAACTTCGAGTCAGGAAGAAAATGACTCGGGTCGCTCCGGGTCATTTTGGCAAAAACTCAAACAAGCACCGGGGATTTGAGGCGGTGGACCGAAGTTAAACGCGTAGTCGACCTAGGATCAGAATTTTCCAATCTTCTAATTTTCATAACTTTTTCATACGAGCTCAGATTCTTACGCGGTTTATTTTGCTGGGATCGTATTAGAATTCCGGATGTTTCGGCGCTGGTTTGGACAAATATAGGGACTGTTTGAATTTTTGGTTTAAATTGGATTTAAATTCAATTTAAATTCAAAAGGTGAGTGTTTTAACCCACTCACAACTTCTAAAATTTCTTATGTTTTTTAAATTGATTTATGATGTGATTAGAAATTTATTTATGACTGTTTGGCATATTTTTTTAATCATCATCTCAGTTAAATTGAATTTATTTGAATTAAATTATTATTTAGTTTATTATTGCATATAAACTGCCAGTTAAATTGTTAATTAATTTATTATTGAATATAAACTGTCGGTAAATACCTATTGTTTTTTATCTATTCTATATTGATGCCATTGATTGAATTGGATGATAATTGTGATAAATGTTTGATGATTGATATTGGATGAATGGATGTTGTATCTTATATTGTTATAAACTGCAAGTTGTTATGGATTTTTTTTCATTCCGGATTGCGGTTTGAAATGATATATAATCGTATTTATATTTTAAATTGCAGATTGAAATGATAAATATCCACATCACTTGACCATAGGATAGAAAATTATATACAGACACAACGGTCTATATATAAAATTATTTTGAAATGATTTCTATGGTTTTGTAACGAAATATATGGGTTTTATAAATATTAATTTTAGATAGTATTTTATCCTTGATTTTAAGCTATGTATAATTGGTTTTAATATAGAATAAGCTTAATAATAAGTTTGATTTTATAATATAGAGTTTATAATGATTTAAATAAAACTAAAGTTGGAAGATAAATTGGAGATTTATTTGAAATTGAATTTATTTAAGAATTAAACTCAAATAAGTTTGGTGTGAAATTTATTAAATTGGAAATTTTAAAGGGAATGATTTTATAACTTGATTTTTGGGTTAAGGTGAACTAAATGAATATTGAAGGAAATATTTAGTTATTTGTAATTTGGGTTTTATTTAAATGATAATGGGTTTATTTAGTAAATGTTTCAAAACTAAATAATAGAAAAATTGAATTTGATATATATATATATATGAAATTATCAAACTTAGTTTTGAAATTGTTGAATACTTAAAGTTTGAAATATATTAAATTTGAAATGGTTTATTCTGTGGATCAAAGCTGTTCTGAAATCGATATAAATTGGAATAGTTTATTTCAAAATTGAATCGTATTGAAACTTATGATTTGGGATTTGGTTAAATTTAAAATGTATAAATTAGAGTTATTTTGGAATTAATTTGTGAAATTGAAGAAGTTAGTTTATTATATAAAGTATTTTAATATTTTAACCATTTAAGTGGTGGAAGTTATGTTTCAAAGTTTGAGTTCAAAGGATTATGATTTGAAAGCGTTATATTTCAAGTGTCTTGATTTCGAAATGTTATAACATTGAAATTGTTATGATTTTTGGAAAGGATATATTTGAAATAAAAATGATATTATATTGATTTGGGTTTTAATAAAAATGATATCAGATTGGTTTGCGTTTCTGAAATGGAAATGATATCGTATTTATATGGTTTTGAAATGGATACTATATTCTGGTTTTGAAGTATAAATTATTTTGAAATGACCGCGGTGTTATAATAACGTTTGGTTGTTAAAGAGACCGGGATCGGAAGTTGTCATACTCTCTTCCAACTCCGAAATCCACTTTAACAACCGTATACGCGGTGAAGATTCCAGAATGAAGTAGGATGGCGGTGACGTTACTTTAAGGTATATACATGGACCCGACTCCCGTGAGTTGGCATAAGGTGGCTAAAACAGGAGCGATCTCTGGCCAAGAAGGTAGCCCCTTTTATCGGACACACTCCTTCGATATTATATTATGATTTTGAGATTGATTTGGTGGGCACTTTTGATTTTGATTTGGAGGTGTGGCTCGAGGTGGGCGGTAGTAGCTGCTATGTGTTACCACCAGCCCGTGTGCGTAATTAGTATATCTACCCTGGCATTGCCTTATGTGCCGTGTCACCTACCCTAGCGTACCTTGTATGAGTTTGGATTTCTCCCGTAGCCCGTGGAGTATTTAGGGTAGTCTCCCGATCTGGAGACGCGCTGATACTGGATAGACTACTGAGACCATTACGTGTTAAGGTGGAAAATGTAAAGCCTTAACGCTATTTAAAAGTAAGTTTATTTTACTAATAGACATTATTATAATAGCGTATATTACTACATAGTATATAGTTTAATGGATCCTTAGGAGATGTAAATCCCGAACATCTCTTAGGTTACTGCACTCACGTAAGATACTGGATAGGAGATGTCAAATCCCGTAAACATCTCTGATGCCGTTACACTTATATTTACTTTCGTTGATTTAACTTACATAAGATCTTTTAGTTTTGACTCGAGTGTTTTGTCTTTTCAATTCGCTCGCGCCAGCCTTCGAATTTTAGGATTTGAAGACCTTATTTCTAGAGGACGAAGACGAAGATTGTATTATTACTATTATTACTATATTGTTCCGCTACATCACATTGTTCCGCTGCATTGTTATTTATTATTTTTTGGTACGTGTAACTCTGATTCTGTATTGTAAAAGTAAAATCAAATGTTTTGTAAAACATCTTCATGAACTGTTATTTGATTATTATATTTTGTCATTCCGCTGTGAGATTCTATTTGTTTTATTTCTGTCTTCCTTTTTCTTATTCACCCCAATAACAATCCGCTCTTTTGTATGGTTTAAGTTGGAACGTGTGTCTGCTTAAACGTACAAAAAAGGAGGGATGTTACATCTAGTATTAGAGTTTAGGTTTAGCGATAAACCTTAGCTTTGTGGGGTTTGACTCTTTGTTAATAGGGTAGTAATATCCTATGATGAGTCGTTGAGTGTGTGTGTGTGTGTGTATACATATATATATGAGAGAGAGCGTATTTGTTAGTGTTATAAAAAGTTTTGATATTGTGTTAATTTGTTTTGTTTTGTGTTTATAAATTCTGATTGGTGCATAGGACGCTATGACATCAATAGGGATTTCTAAACACTTAATAGGATAGACCGACACAATATTTGTTTTGAATGTAGGTGAATGAAATAATTTTGCCTATTATATTTTCTATATATAAATTTTTTTTTTATAAAGGCTATATTTGGTTGTAATATTTTGGTTGTTAGGTAGTAAAATTTTATAAATATTGATTGGAAACAAAATATGAAGAAAATAAAATAGATGAATATTGAAAATTTAGAACTTAAGTCCCAAGATTTGAAAATTTCTTTTAAAGGATTTTTGAAATATAATAATATTGTTTATGAGTATTTTCTGATATAAATATTTCAATATGATTTGAAAGAGTTATTTTAAAAGAACTTTGGAAAGAAATAATTATGTACTCCCCTCTCTGTCGTTGGAAAATAATTTCAGTGATGAGTGCACACATCATCAACATTCATTTTCGAGTTTCAAAGTGGAAAGGCTGTTGTAGTAGTAACTACACAATTATTTGATAAATAAATCTTGATTTTGAATTTTAATATGATTTGAGGGATATATAAAGATATGGTTATATATATTATTTTTAAATGATTTGAAACAAAACCCGACATTTAATTCTTAAGTTTCCGTTAATTAATAGTTTCAATTATTGTAGTGAAATAGAATGTAACTAATTAATAATTGGAACCTCTAAATGAAATACGAAATTTAATGCTAAGTTATAAATGGGATTAAAAGAAAGTTGAAATTTGTAACCTGTAAAACAAAGGATATGATTTTTGAACATTAAATTAACTTAAAAGAAATGAGATAATCTTGTATAAATTTCAATTGCATTCTTAAAAAGCATATATATAACTTACCAAATATTAAAATTTGAATGTTTAAAAAGAAAATGTAATGTGAAATTTTACAAGTAAAACGAGAAGTAATGAAAGTATTCAATGAATCTGCTTTTACAAATAAGAATTTAATGTTATAATTATTGTAAACTTAAAAATGACTGAAAGGCCACTAATTAAATATAATAGAAAAGTTATAAAGAAATGACAATAAACTTAAGTAAATGTTGAGGTTATTTATAATAAAAATAAGTAGAACGATGAAGACTATAAATAAATGAATATGATACAATAAAAAGAAATTTTCATGATACGAATAAACGAAAATAAATGAAAATTTGCAAGAAATAAATGCAAATTAAAAAGATAAATCATTATATGAATGAAAGGGAAATCAAATAATAAATGTATGAAATGAAATTAATAAGAATGAACTTGATCTATTGTTTGAATTTGTTGTTTGTTATGGTTTATGAGTTGTTTGGGTAAAAGATACTTTTAATTGCTTAGATGTATGAATAATCTATTTATTTTCATCTAAGACTGTTGAGTAAATGGTGCGCTTAGTAGTTTATTTTCCATTTTGTACAATTTAAAGTTTTGAACCCGAACAACTATTTGTTTTGTTTGATATGAATAGATAATTGATTTGTGTTGATTTTATGTGATGGTTGTATACTTTGTTGCAATTGATTGTTGTTATATTGATTTTTTTGTTGGTGATTGAAACAACTTTAAATATTTCATTTTATATAATTATTAACTCTTTTGGATTATATAAGTGAAATACAGCTTATGGAAGCAATTGCTACTACTTTTGGTTTCATAATTAAGCATTTGTTTGCCCGACAAATAGGTACGTTCTCGGATTACGGGTTCATAGCGTTATTATATTATTTTTTTCGTTGTTGGGAGATATTATTTTGAGATATTGTGATATATATTGTTACATTTGATATCATATTTTCTCCCGAGCCTCTCCGTACAAAGGAGACACTGCCAAAATTTTCCGTAAATTTTGGACTTAGAATTTTTTTGGTAAATGTTCTCTAAACCTTATTAATTTAAGTATAAAAAGATTTAATGGTTATAAATTAGTATATTTTATTTAAATTAATTAATTTCGTAAATTTATTTGTTTCTAAAGTTAATATTTTTGAATAAGATGTTTGCTTACCCAATTCCTTCTTTTCCCTCCATTTTCCTTTTCGGGGATGAAAAGTTTTGAGTGGAGGAGAGTGTAACGACCCGTAAATTTCTGATAATAAAATTTGTTATTTTAAGGAGATTTTGTAATTTAATTTGGAAAGAAAAAAATCTTTATAATATAATATTGAAATGAACTCTAAAATGAAATGTAGCAATGGTAATTAAAATTAACTATTGACAATTGGAGTGAAATCCCCATAATGAAATAGTGCAAATTTGTTGCACTTTGTTATAAAATTGAAAATAAGTAAATAAAAGTAAGTATTGAATTAACCAATGAAATAATATATTGATTAATAGTAACTGAATGTAAATTAAGGTAATAATGTTAATGCAAGTTAATAAATAATTAATTTAATGCAGACCCCCAATTAATTGAAACAATTGTAGGGTTATAATTGATTGTAAATAGTAAATGAGAAATAATTCAAAGTTATATTAATTGATGAAATAATACGCAATAAATTGTATTTTGATAAAATCAATGTTAGATAATTAATTATAATATTTGTTGTTGATAATGAAGTATGATTAAGAGTTAGTTGCAACAATTATTATAAGTTACCGATATATTTTTAATCCATTAAATTGAATGGAATCAATTGCAATAAATCTAAATTAAATATTACGTTAATGTTAATTAAGGTAGTATTTGGAAATAATGTTAATGTTATTCATAATAGGACAATTTGTTGAATTGAATGAATGGAAATAAAGATTTATCAATTTATTGGGATTTGAACTATAATAATTGGATTAATTGCAATTAAATGAAATTTAATATCTAAATATTACGTTAATTGAAATTTAGATGGAATTTGAGAATATTAATGGAGTTAATTAAGTTCTAGTGGTCCAGTGGTTAAGACATAGTGGAGTTGCTACATGTAGTTGTAGTGGCACCGGTTCGAAACCCAACGGCCACAATAATGAGACATAATTGGTCTGGGCACTATAAAACCAGTCTAACCAAAGGCCAGGAGAAACATAGTTTCCTTGGCCCCAAAGTTTTCAATTTACCAAAAAAGTTTTAACCTCATGTCTGCTCATGGAGCTCTCGACCATCCCCCCAATGTCAACTCTTTAGTAACCCCCCCATCTCCTCTGTCAGTATAGTAGTACCTCCCCCGTCCTTCTCTAACACCCTTGTCACTTCCTTAAGCTCTTCAACGTCACCTACTAGCCATGTCCTATCCAACTCCACCTCTGCCCTTATCCCACCACGCCAACTTCCCATTGATCTCCCTGAGAAATCAGATATCCCCCCTTGTTCCCCCTGACCCCACCTTGTCTACACCTCCATCCTTGACTCATTTTCCCCACACCTCTGCACCACCAAATCCCCTTCCTAGTGAACGAATATGGACTTCGCTGTTCAAGCATAAACCCAAGAATGCTGGGAAGTACATCCCCGTTCACCTGTCTCCAGAGTATGAAGATGACGTATTAGTTCCAACTAAAGAAGTTATTGATGCAGGAGCAGTGATATGGAAGGAAACTCTGGTAGGTTTCTTCCTAGATAAACCGTTGTCTTACACAGCTGTTATTACAAAACTTAAGAAGATATGGAAACTAAAAGGATCGGTGACAGCTAAGTCTGATGGTATTATATTTTTATTTAATTTCACGTGTTCTGAAGATAGAGACAAGATCCTACAGTGTGATCCTATTATCATGAATAATAAGTTATTCATTGTTAAACCATACGATTCAGCTATCAGTAATGTTACTGGCTCAATTACAGCGGTTCCAGTTTGGGTTCAACTGTATAATTTACCAATATATGCCTGGTCTCCACTTGGAATAAATTGGCTTTGTAGCCATTTGGGGAAGATGTTGTGTATGGATGAAATGACAGAAAAGCAAGAAAGATTGAGCTATGCAAAATGCTTAGTGGAAATTAAACCAGACAGGGAGCTTCCTGATGAGTTTACGGTGAAGTTGGTTGAAGGAGGATATCAAAAAATCTATGTGCAGTACTTGTGGAAGCCTGATGTATGCGTGATGTGCAAAAGATTTGGACATAAAGCCGAGTGTTGTGATAGTAAGGAAATAAAACAAAAAGAGAACAAAAAGGAAGCTAGTAACAATGCCAACAAAGACAACGCGGTGGTAATAGCCGACTCTACCCAAGTGAAAAGTACTGTGAGGCCAATTCAGAAACGAAATATAAGAATATGGCAACGTGTGAGCAGAAAGAGGGTTGAGCCAGTAGATAAAGGAAAAATAGTGGTGCAGAAAGGAGGAAGTAATAAAGAAAAGGAGTACAGTGAAGATGAAATAAGGGTGAACAATGACCATGGACATAGTGGAGACTTAGTAAATAATCAAGACACAAATGAAGAAGATACAACCAATACCAAATATCAGGTAGACACTGTGAGTAATGAAAGTAGCCCGGAAAAAGAAGTGAAAATAAATGATAATGATACAGACGGTACACCGCTAACCTTCAATAAATTTGCTGTTCTACTTAATTTGGATGATGAGGAAGATGTGAATGTCATGTTAGAAGAAAGCATGAATGTTGGTGCTAAAGGTCAAACTGCACATGTTTGCAATGCAGTAGAAGTACAAAAGGAAGCTAAGAATCATATAACCCAAAAAGAGGGAGGCAGTAACAAAATACAAAAAGGGAGTAATAATGTGAAGCAAACAATGAACGAGACATACAGTCAGGAATCAGTTGATGATGGAGACAAGGATGGGAGTTAGAGTAGTGACGGTGAAAAAGGTGAAGATAATAACTCGGGTGGTAGGAAAAATAGAAAGAATGGCATCAAATACTTTAAACACAGCATAAATACACAGAAAAAAGAAAATGTGCACAGTGTAGTCAATGCATGCACAACGTATCAGATAGATATGCAATCTGATAAAACTTCACCTCAAGGCAACGTCACATCCCCAAACCTTCCTCCTCAACACATATATTCCAAGATCAAACCTCCCCAAGCATTCAAAGCTCCTACTTCTGTGGAATTGCCCCCTCTTCTTACCACCCCACTAACTCCTGCTCAGTCCAGCACCCACTTTCCTGAGGAAACAATTAATCATGAAGTAACCCCACTTTCAGCTGCTATTCCTAATTACTTGACCTCGAAGCAGGCTGTAACTAGGAGAATGAAGATAGAGCTACTCAATGCGCGTGTTGCCCAATGATGTTGCGCATTGGAGCATGGAATATTCGCGGTGGACACCATGTAATCAAGCAGGACCAATGCAAACAACTAATTATAACTCATCAGCTATCAGTCATAGCAATACTTGAAACAAAGTTGAATCTTGCCATGTCTATCAAGGCAGCTGAATACATTAACCCAAGGTGGAAATACATACACAATCTGAATGAAGCTTCGTATGGTAGAATATTGATTCTTTACAATCCCAATCAGATCCATCTTACTCCCATACTTTCTACTCCCCAACTGATTCATTGTCAAGCCACTGATCTCTCTGATAAAACATCCTTCTATGTCACCTTTGTGTACGCTTTTAACTCTACTGCTACAAGAACATCGTTACTTTCGGTCGTACCATCTCTTAGGCAGTCCACGCACCCATGGTTAATACTTGAAGACTTCAACTGTTGTAGCACTCTCTCTGATAGAGTTGGTGGAAATCCCCTCTCACTCAATGAAATCTGTAACGAAGCGGATTTTGCCCGTTCGAAAATCGACATCCATACTTTATATCGTATTCAAATGCCGTAGATTCGACCGTTCAAATCTGAGTCGCCGGAGCTTATAACACCATTAAGTATGACAACACAGCGGAAGAAATAATGAATATCAATATACAACATCTGATACAACATCCTGATACAACAGATGATACAATAGATATCGATATACATCAGAGATATGATACAATAAAATAGCAGCGGAAAAGAAAATAGATAACACTAGCAGCGGAACAATAACTCTGAGATAGCCTTCAAGAGAGAACTCCAAAACTGCAACTCCATCTCCAAGAACTAATCCAGAAATAGCTCGAACTCCCAATAACATTGCACCAAGCTAAGCAAGGTCAGTCATTGTCCAAAGACTGAACTAGCTCCAGATAATCCACTGAACCTAACTATCTGAAAAACCCAACTCTAGACTGCTCGTGTGGAAAATAGTGAGCACCCAGAGTTTGGGAAAGGAACAATAAACTCCGGGTCAGTCATGGGACTGGTGTGAGTAACAAAAACAGTTATCTTTTAAAAACAAACAGCAAGAGAATTAAAGTAAATTCGCAATGCTTTTTGAAAATGAAACTACCATAAGACCTCCCGCCACACACATAATGCAAACGCAGACTTGGAGGAGATTTCTTCTTATGATAGTCAAAGATGCTTATTACGCAAAAATTTCTTTGAAATTATTATTATAAGTGCACCGTGCAGAAAACATTTCGAAAGTATAATATAAATCTTAGCCAGCATAGGTACCATTATATTATGCCCGCTATAGCTACCTCCTGAGGAGGCAGGTTATACATTTGCAATCGTAAAAGGCTCGTATTGTTTCTTTGGATTTTCCAACAAATGGTCAGGCTAAGGAACTTCCTACTGCCACATGGGATCGCCTCTGGTGGGACGTCCCGAGAACCTAACCGGATCTCGGCCAACACAAGGCCGGGTTACCTCTGTAACTAGGTAATTACTACTCGAGCAAGCCATTCCCCGGTCCTTTGGGACCTTTATCCGAGGCGCCTCTAAGCAACAACCACACAGTAAATGAGATTGGAGCCACCACATAGGTAAATATCTGGGCTCCATACCATGATATCACCCTTTACCAGAAGGGAATGACACACCCTAAAGGGAGCGACCCTCATAACCTTGCCGTATCTTTCCTGTTTTGACCATTTCCGAGGTGTGATGTCCTGATGCAGTCTCGTCCACAAAGCTACGCTTTATACAAAAGCCATGCTCTGATCACAAATGATCATCAACACACAGCAGCACTCAGCATGCCACACTACCAAATTGGGAGTATATCGCTGATAACCTTCAACTACATAACCTCTGAGCTCGTACGTCTCAGAGAAGGGTGTTAATGCTAAGAGAATAAATTCTCCGCTACCAACAGAAATGTATTTGAAAGAAATCTGCTTAATATCTCAAAGTGTAGTGTCAGACATACAACCATACAAGTCTGCTCCGGGTTCGAACAGAACCGAAGGCACTTCCGAAGAAGCCCTTGCAATCCGGGTATTCACAATCCTAATCGGACTTCCCATCACTTAGGGAATCTCTATACCGTAGCTACTCGGTGCAGAGACAATCGATAGGTTATCCTATCGTTTTCACAAATAACCGGTCTTCAACACCGGTCTTCAAATGCTATCCATAACGACGTATCACATATTCGGAATGGGTTATATGACACAAAGGTCCTCTCCCGGCTAAACCGAATAGTGAGCGCAACATTTAAAACATATGGATATGGGATTTCAATTAAGTCACAACTGAATAATTCAAACTTTCTTTCAAATGGTTTAAACCAATTACCATTTCAAATCTCTTAAACAAAAAGATTCATTTCACTAAGTTCACCCAGCCTCACAAAGACTCATTTATGGATTTCAAATCAATTCCCATTTCAATTGGATTAACTCGTTTAAATCTTTAAATCAAAGATTTAACTCATAGCTTTCAAAATTCGATTAACTTGTTGAATCTTTAAATCAAAGATTCAACTTGTAGCTTTCAAACCGTTTCCATAACTTGGAAATTCATTTTCAATTCAAACTTGAAATCCCTTTAATATAAATTGGAAGTTCATTACTCATATGAAAGCTTTTCATCACTTAGAAACAATAGTTTTATTTCAGAAAAACCTCGAATCCATTTATACAAGTTACAATCTTTGGTTTAATTCAATTTCCAAATCAACACTTAAAAATGGTATAAACCCGTATAACTTATAAAGTCCTTTTTAAATCATAAGTATTGAATATAGAATTCAATTTCAGATATTGAATTCCAATTTAAATCGAATTATTCAAATTCCAATTCTCTATTAGTTATTCAAAATAACTTTTATTCTTAAAACACCTTTTCAAAAGCTTTTCACATTAAACTTAATTTATTTCCAAAACTATTTGAATTTAAAATTCAATTTCAAATCTTATTAAAAAATCTATGACTTAACTGATTTCCACGTGAAATCCATAATTGTGTGTGTATGAGTGTGGTCCAGGGGTTTAACACAATAGTGCAACGTCATTCAATCATCACAGATCAAATATAGAAATGCAGTTGATAAGCGGTATAACTATACGCTCATCTTTATTTACAGATCACAGATCACAGATATATAAATTACAGATAAATAAGTCACACAGCTCAAAACAAAGCATCACATATCAGGGGTATCAAACAAAACAATCATCCAATAGAATGCAAACATCCATAAGTAAGATTAGTTTATTGTTTGATTCATTCAAATCAAATTAATTGCTTATGAATTTTTAATCCTGGTAAATAATATTAACTAATTACAAATCATTTTGATTAATTCTTTCTTTAATCATTAATTAACCATTTATAATTAATTAATTAATCAACCCTTAAATTATAATTCACCAACCTTTAATTATTAAATAACCAATCTTTAATTATTTAATTCACCATTTATCTTTAATTAATTAATTAATTATCATTTTATTAATTACCCTTAATTAGTTACAAACAATTGATTAACCTTAAGTTGATTTCCGGATTTATTAATATTAATTAATTATAAACAAATTTGATTAATTATCCAATTCCGATTTATTAATTACAAATCTTTTGACATAAGTTAATTTATGAAACGCTTTATTAACTTGGTTATACAAAATACTTAAAACAAAACTATGCACGTCCATTAAGGAGTGGACCCGAGGCTGCACCACCCCTTACTCGAGAAATTCTCGGGTTACCCCCTTGTTCTTTCCGCGTCTCTCTTCCCATTCCACCTTCTTCTTCTTTTCCCTGTTTCTTTTCTTCTTCTCATTATTTTTTTTTAAAAAAAAACTGTTAAATTATTAAGCGACTCGAGCCAACACACTTCATCCTGAGAACGAACGCGAGTTCCTCATCTTCGTTCAAAATATAAAACCCTCGTCTTCCCTGAAGCACATCACTACCCAGATACATCGTGCACGTGGTGCACGTACCCCATTGATTCCGACCACCGTAGGTCAACGCGGTGACTCTCACCGATCACTCCTTCCTCCGCAAGCCCCTTCGAACATTCAGATCGAAAAATAAACACGCGAATCAAAATCGAGGAGTTCGATCGACCTAAAACCCAAATCCAAATCAGGAAAACCCATCGTTCTCGACATCAAGATCGTCGAAATGTTCGAAACTCCAGGCATTGCTTTGTCAACGCCTCCTCCATCACCTTCCTGAGTATCATCAAACTCGATCCATCCCTCACCCTACGCGAGCACAAAAATCATGCCGAACCCAAAATCCACGTTAAACCCTAAATTCGATTCATCACAAACATTCTTGCATTGGGAAAAATATGTAGCATTTTTCCTGAATTGATACATCATCAAACTAGCCTCTCACCCAATTTCAGAAATTAAATTTGTTTAAATCAACTGAAATTGGTAAAAATGCTTCCTTGATTCATTTTCGAACTGCAGCTTTTCTACTTACATAAAAAATCATTATTCTTATCTTAAAAATCTTACTTTTGTGTGTTCATTACAAATATAAAATCAAAACAACAATTTAAAATATTTGAATTTTAACAATTGATATGTTTTTGCTTGTAAAAATGAACATACAGTATATACTTTTCACTGTCCACCTTCAAATCATTTCTAGACTCTGATTTCTTAGTTAAACAAACTTTTTAGTTAAATTCCTAAGTTTAAATATACTATATGAAGAAGTCTTGTTTTAAATTTATTTACTTTCATTTGCTCTGTAGCTTGAAATATTAAAACACGGCAAGATACAACTTCCAGTAACAGCAATCATCACAGAAATTCATATATACAATAGATAGCTAACACAAGATATATATATACTATTTACCAAGCTTAACTTTTTAAAATTTTATGTTACTCACTTTGGTAGGAAAGAACAGAACTTTTTTTTTGAAAGGCAAGCGGGGTTAACTGGTCCCCTACCAGGATGTTAGTAAAAAGAGAAAATAACAGCGACTATGAACAAGCTCACAATCGCAAACGGAAAACATCACACGAGTAATTACAACACAGAGGAAAAAAATTAAAAAGAAAGAAAAGAGAAAAGAAAACACAGAGAGGATAAGAGCACTATATCCAATCAGTCGAGACAAAGGATGTGAAATCAAATTCACAATCCTTTATTCCTATCTTTATGTTGGCACGTAAAGCATGCAAAAGTTGCTCACTGTTCCTCAACTTGTTTTCAAAGCACCTCAAATTTCTTTCTTCCCAAACGAAGTTCAGATATCTTTTGATCAGGAAAAAATAAACAAAACTTTCATTTTTCTTCCACCTAGTAGCCTTCCCTATGAGAGCCCACTCCACACTGGATACGCCATGAAGATGATTAATACTCATCGTTGTCATGAGATACTTCCACAATCCCAAAAGAGAGCTACATTCAAAGAATAGGTGACTTACCGTCTCAGGAAGCAACTTGCAGAAGAAGCAAAGAGGATCAACGTGCATCCCATAGCTGAACAATCTGTCTTTGGTTAGTAGTGCACTGTTAATAACCTTCCATAACATTAGGTTGTCTCTGTGAGTTGATTTTCTGGTCAATAGGACTCTGTGCCATTTTAAGTTGATTGTTGCAGGAAAGATCACAAGCATTTTGTAAACAGAAGCTATAGAGTGGGGTTTTCCTTTCCAAAGAATTTCATCAGTCATAGCAGGAATGAAAGTCATAGATTGATACTTATTCCAAACAGCTCTAATGACTTGGTTACTGGTATATGGTAGTGATAGCTTCCCATCAGTAATGAAATCAGAAGCTATAGCAACACTATTAATACCAGATTGCATGATCTGCTGAGGAGTGAAAATATTGGATAAGATTAAACCATCCTCCAACCAAGGGGTATTCCAGAAGCTAGCAACACTGGTAGCAGAAAGTTTAACTTTGATAAATGGAAGAAGGGATGTTCTTGACATCAGAAGGCTTCTCCATGTCCAACTAGAATTTTGTGGCACGGTCATGGTCCAAAAGTTCTTGCTACCCACGTTATGGGTTTTTGTCCATTATACCCACAAGTTGTCAGCATTGATTAGTAAGGCATTCATTAGCGTACTGATAGCAGCTCTATTCCAAGTTTGTAAGTTAAGAATGCCCAGACCTCCTTTGTTTTTAGGAATCTCCATAATTCCAAAGGAGCAGGGAATTAATTTCCTATTATGGATGGTTCCAGTCCAGAAGAACCTTAACATTGCTTTTCTTACCATTTTGATGAGTTTGATGGGGAGAATGAATGCCCTAGCCCAGTACACTATCATAGAGGAAATGACAGATCTGATAAGCACTAGCCTGCCTGCTTGACAAAGAAATCTATTGGCCCAACAATTCATGGTGCTACAAATTTTGTCATACAGTGGCAAGTATTTTGCAGTGGTTATTCTGGAAGAGCAAAGAGGAAGTCCCAAATAGCACATGCTGTTATTCATAGCTTGAAGACCAGATAATGACAATAATTGGGTTTCATGTTCAGAAGAGATCCCAGAGGTGATCATGTGTGATTTGCTTAAGTTGAGTTCAAGACCATTCATAAGATAGAAATTGTGTAATGTTGTTTTAATGTTTTCTAGGGAAGTCTGTTCAGGTTTAGTGAATAACAATATGTCATCAGCAAAAAATAAAGATGTAATTTGTGGTGATCTGCATTTAGAATGATACAGAATCTTCTTCTGTTCATAGTTATTTGTCAACAGAACATTTAAAACTTCCATCACAAGAATGAAAATGTATGATGATATGGGGTCTCCTTGCCTGATCCCTTGCTTGCTGTTGAAGAATCCAGTATTGCCACCACTATGATAGATGGAGAAAGAAGGGGTAGATATGCAGTTGTATATCCAGGCCACATATACTTTAGGGAATCTCATGAGAGCCATAATTCTGACAATCGAACTCCAGTGAATGCTATCAAAGGCCTTCTTTATATCCAGTTTCAGCATAGCATTCTTTGAAGCTTGGGCATGACCATACCCTTTGATCAATTCATGAGATAGTAGAATATTATCAATTATATTCCTCTTTGGCAGGAAGGCAGATTGGTTCTTGGAGATGAGTCTACTGAGAACAACAACAAGTCTAGAGGCTAGTATTTTAGATATGCATTTGTATATGACGTTGCAACACGATATAGGTCTGAATGATTCAACAGATGTAGGATGATGAGCTTTAGGAATTAGCACCAGATTGGTGGCGTTAACTTCCAATAATAGTTTGGACTTGTTGAAAAAATTATGAACTGCCTTTAAGAAGTCCTCCTTGATTATATCCCAACTGTGGGTAAAGAATTTAAGATTGAATCCATCAGGACCACCACTGGAGTTTTTGTTCATCGAAAAAAGAGTGTCTTTGATTTCTCTATCAGTAACTTTAGCAACAAGGTTGTTTGCTTCCTCCTTTTGGACTTGTGGAACCTGCACATTGTCGAGTTTTTCAAGATCAGGTTTGAAGTTATTTTTATTACCAAGCAAGGATTTGAAGTAGTTGAGCAAGGCTTGGTCAACATCAGCAGGGCCAGAGTGAAGCACTCCAAATTCATCATATATGTGCGAGATATTTTCCTTTTCTTGTTTGATTTTGATGGCAGCATGGAAGTATGCTGTATTGTTGTCACCATCTTGAGCCCACTTAAGTCTCAGTTGTTGTCTCCTCATCTTTCCTTCAACTTTCAGTGCTTCATGAAGCTGTTCATGAATGCTTTTCTCATTTGTAGCAGCATCAGCGTTATCAGGGTTGCTCACCATAAAGTTTTGAGCTTCAATGAGCTTCTGCCTGAGCAAATTTGACTTTAAGGTACCATTTCCAAAGTTTTTCCTTGCCCATACCCTCAGCACTTCCTTGGTAGCTTTTAGTTTCCTTCATAGAATAAACATGGGATTGCCACAATATTTTTCAGACCATACTTTACTAATTATACTAGTATACCCAGGTTCATGGACCCAAGTACTATAAAATTTGAAGCCTTTTTGTTTTTTTAATAACATCTGTCCCGTAGAGAATATGATAGGGGAGTGATCAGATAGCACAGGGTGAGAGATTAAGGAAGACATGGTAGGCCAGGTGGTTAATGCAAAAAGATTGGCAAAAGAATGGTCTATATTAGTGAAGGTCCTGGTACCAGTCCGACTACTATTGTTCCATGTATATTCAGCTCCAAAGGTAGGAATAGGGAGGAGACAAGCATCATCAATTGTTTTATTAAGAGGTATAATGTCTTTTTGTAACAGAGGGGAACTACCAAGCTTGTCTTGCAATTTGTAACAACAATTGAAATCCCCAAGAACAATCCATGGGTGGGAGTTTTGTCTGAAGGCAGGAAGAAGGTTGAGGAGGGTTTGACGTGAGTTGGCAGAGTTGTGTGCATAAACTATGGAAATGAAGAAGGTAGAAGGGGGGTTGTTGAGTTTGGCTTGAAGGTGCATGACTTGATCAGTGCAGAGTATGGGGGAGATAGAGATGACTAAGGGATTAAGAATGATCATGATGCAACCATAAGATGCTTGATCCAGATTATGGTGCAGATTCCATGATTGGTTGATGTATCTAGCAGCTTTTACAGTAAGAGATTCATTAAGTTTGGTTTCTAGAATGGCTACAAAGGAGAGATTATGTTGTTTAATAAGATATTTGACTTGATCTAGTTTGTTGGATGTGTGAGCTCCTCTTATGTTCCAACTAGCAAGGTTGTGTGTCATTAAGTATACTTCAGTGATTGATGAATGACATTTTTCATGCTCCTGGTTGCAGGAGACCCCCTGAGATATGATGATTTATCAATCTTGTGTTGTTTGTTTTGTTTCAGACTTGTATCACTATGTTTCCCCGATCCTTGATGTGATTGAGATTTTGGTGAGGTTGGCAGTGATTTCCATCCTGGCAGTACACCAGTGAAAGAATAGGGATGTGGATTATCTAATGGCAATGCCATCAACAATGCAAGGATATCTTTTTCTAGTGAATTTCTGAATTGAATTTCAACATTGTCAGTGCTGGGAATAAAACTGGAGTTTAATGAATTTAGAATGAGAGTGTTTGAGCAGTTTAGGGTTTGGCTTGGTGAAGAGATGGCAGTTTCCAATATGTTGTTATCCTTTTGCATTGTTTCATGCTTATTCATAGAATCAGCTGTGGTCATATTACTATCAATGCCATGTGTTACTGGTTGCATTATGTTTGTTGCGTGCACAAGTTCGGTTTCAGCTAGCACTTGATCATTGCTGTTTTCCACTATTTCTCCCTCCTCCAAATGTGTTGTATTGACACAGTAATCTTTTTCTGATACATTGTCCCCATTTTGATTGCTTGCATCAGTCAACTCGTCATCCATTAAAACTTTGTATCTATTGTTATTCCTTTTTCCTTCCTCATTATTTCTTTTAGTCATGTTCTTCAAGTCATTGTTGTTTAGTAAAGTAGCATTTTCACCTCGCCGTTCATTTGCAGCATATGGTACTGTTTCATCAGCTTCAATTCTTTTTTCATTTTCTCTAATTAACTTAGTCCCCTTCTTTTCAATCCTTCTCCAAACTTGTTTTTGTTTGGTGACTTTAGAAATCATCTCCTTCTCATAATCACGACCCTCCTTTCTTTTATTCTCATCATCTATAACTACTGCTTCCTCTATATCTTCCTTTGCCATTACCAAGCACTTTTGAGTTCCATGGCCAAAAACTTTACAGTTGTTGCATATTTCTGGTCTCCATAAATAATTTACTTTCACAGTTTGGTCAGTACCATCCATGAGTCGCACCGGAAACTCATAAATCAACTCCTTATCCGGAGTAACTTCCACCATACATTTTGCATATCCTATTCTCTCCAGTTTTTCAGTTTGAGCATCCATACACATGAATTTTCCAATTCGAGAAGCAAGCCAATTAATTCCCATGTGAGACCAGGCATAAAGGGGAATATTGGATAATCTGATCCAAACTGGAACAGAGCGTATCGTACTACAACTATTGCCTACTGTGCGATCCCATTGCTTAACAATGAATATTTTGTTCCTCATAATTATCGGGTCTGAAGCAATGATATTCCTTCTATCTTCGTCACAAGACAGATTGAATAGGAACAAATATCCATCGGATTTAACTTTGATTGAGCCTTTTAGTTTCCAAGCTTTTTTGAGATGCGATATGACAGTAAGGTAAGAAAGAGGCTTATCAAGAAAGAAGCCGACAAGATAATCACCCCAAACTTCATTACTTGCTGCAATCACATTTTCTGGTGGTACTAGAACTTTGCCATCATATATCAGAGGAACAGATACAGGCGAATGCAGACCCGCATTGCGTGGTTTGGTTTTGAAAAGAGAGTTCCATTGCGCAGTGTTGTCATGGAGAGGTGGACTGGAAAGTTGAGATGGGATAGGGTTGGGAAGGGCAGCAGAATCAAGATGAGGAAGAGGATGGTAAACCAATGGTGGGTAAGGTGGTGGAGGTTGCTGGGGAAGAAGCGGAGGGTCCGGCGGGAGGAGGACAGGGGGGACAAGTATAGACTGGTTGCAAACTGAATGCTTCTCCTTTGTTTCTCTGGTTTGGTTGAATTGAGGTATTTTGTTGCTTTAAATTGAAGTTTTTGTTTTAAGTTGTTAAGATGATGTTACTTTACGAGTTTGCTCAGCTTGAAATATGGGAAGATATGTATATATAAAGAAGAGTTTTACAGGTTGATAATTATTATGTTTTGTACAATAGGATCAGATATAATCTCAAATGGAGGCTGAGATGATTCTTGTCTCGGTGGCTAAAGATATTGCATTAATTGTTTTGCTGTTCAAATGGTTTAGTTTGTATTTAGTCAAAGATTTTGTTGGCTGTAATCTTGCTTTTGATATGCTTGCATTAATTATCATTTGTCTTCTTAAGCAAGCTTCCTTATATATATACTTTTGTTTTCTTTGTATTTGACTATGCTGAGAAATTTTTTTGGCTGAAATGAACATATGTTGTGTACTCAAGATCCTAACATAAATTGCTAAGGATCTATTTGGTGTGCTACATAAATTTCTTTTGTTTGTTTTCTCAAGTCTTTATTTTCATGTGTACCTATATGTTTATAATTGTAGTCTGGTGAATGTATTTTATTTGCTATGATTTGTTTATTACTTTTATTTATTTCTAACTTCAATAGTTAATTTAACTTACATATTAATTTTCAACTTAAAGTATCAAATATTTAATTACTTATTTTATATGTATAGCTTGGTTGTATTTTTATTCTACTTTACAATATTTGTAAATCCCAATTCAAATTAAATTTAAATACATTTTTTTCAGCAATTCATAGTTTAACTGATATTAAATAGCAATCACCAAATTAATGTCGCAAATTTTTATTCAAAATTTTTATTTTAATATCAATTTAAACTTAATAAAATTCGAGATCGTTACAGACTTCCCCCCTTAAAAGAAATTTCATCCCCGAAATTTACAGGCACGAAAACAACACAGAGATAGATAAAAGATAGAGAAGTATCTTTTTAGATCAACTAGATATAAATTCTGCATTTGGCTTACCAAATCAGAATATCAACAATATGAGAACGAACTCATTCAATACTACTCAGGATACTCGGGTCATAAATTCTACGAAATATGCAAGCACTGGTTAGTTCGAAGGGATAACTAACCATTCGTAATATATATCTAGACCCAAATATTGATAGATATATATCTTTCTCTTTTTGGGTATAATTTCAAAACTTTTAGTTTAAAACTAAAGTATACCTATCAACCATAGCAACCAAAACAAACAAAACAACCAATACATCCAAACAAACAATTTTGGTCTATCCGGAGTTTGTGTCCCATACTAATAATCAAATCTTCTTCCTGGATCTACCAGGAACCATCAAAGAATTGAAAAGATGACGAACAAAAAGATATTGATAGAGAAAAGATTGCTTCCTTGGTTGTTACAGAGTATTGACCATTTATAGTCATATTCTCCCTGTCCCCTATCTCGTTCTCTTCTTGCACTCATACTCACTATCAGTAGATAGAAAGAGAATTTACTGAGACATTCAAACGGATATCTTAGGGATTACTCATTTTAGGGTATACTTCACCCTATCTCTAATGAGCTACTTAATGTGTTATACTCCTGAGCTAAAGTTTAACCTTCAGCTCTGATACCAAATGTAACGAAGCGGATTTTGCCCGTTCGAAAATCGACATCCATACTTTATATCGTATTCAAATGCCGTAGATTCGACCGTTCAAATTCGAGTCGTCGGAGCTTATAACACCATTAAGTATGACAACACAGCGGAAGAAATAATGAATATCAATATACAACATCTGATACAACATCCTGATACAACAGATGATACAATAGATATCGATATACATCAGAGATATGATACAATAAAATAGCAGCGGAAAAGAAAATAGATAACACTAGCAGCGGAACAATAACTCTGAGATAGCCTTCAAGAGAGAACTCCAAAACTGCAACTCCATCTCCAAGAACTAATCCAGAAATAGCTCGAACTCCCAATAACATTGCACCAAGCTAAGCAAGGTCAGTCATTGTCCAAAGACTGAACTAGCTCCAGATAATCCACTGAACCTAACTATCTGAAAAACCCAACTCTAGACTGCTCATGTGGAAAATAGTGAGCACCCAGAGTTTAGGAAAGGAACAATAAACTCCGGATCAGTCATGGGACTGGTGTGAGTAACAAAAACAGTTATCTTTTAAAAACAAACAGCAAGAGAATTAAAGTAAATTCGCAATGCTTTTTGAAAATGAAACTACCATAAGACCTCCCGCCACACACACAATGCAAACGCAGACTTGGAGGAGATTTCTTCTTATGATAGTCAAAGATGCTTATTACGCAAAAATTTCTTTGATATTATTATTATAAGTACACAGTGCAGAAAACATTTCGAAAGTATAATATAAATCTTAGCCAGCATAGGTACCATTATATTATGCCCGCTATAGCTACCTCCTGAGGAGGCAGGTTATACAATTGCAATCGTAAAAGGCTCGTATTGTTTCTTTCAACAAATGGTCAGGCTAAGGAACTTCCTACTGCCACATGGGATCGCCTCTGGTGGGACGTCCCGAGAACCTAACCGGATCTCTGCCAACACAAGGCCGGGTTACCTCTGTAACTAGGTAACTACTACTCGAGCAAGCCATTCCCCGGTCCTTTGGGACCTTTATCCGAGGCGC
This sequence comes from Allium cepa, assembly GCA_030765085.1. Classification (NCBI taxonomy): domain Eukaryota; kingdom Viridiplantae; phylum Streptophyta; class Magnoliopsida; order Asparagales; family Amaryllidaceae; genus Allium; species Allium cepa. The sequence continues at coordinate 885,668,520 of CM060940.1, read as the reverse complement.
CTCTAAGCAACAACCACACAGTAAATGAGATTGGAGCCACCACATAGGTAAATATCTTGGCTCCATACCATGATACCACCCTTTACCAGAAGGGAATGACACACCCTAAAGGGAGCGACCCTCATAACCTTGCCGTATCTTTCCTGTTTTGACCATTTCCGAGGTGTGATGTCCTGATGCAGTCTCGTCCACAAAGCTACGCTTTATACAAAAGCCATGCTCTGATCACAAATGATCATCAACACACAGCAGCACTCAGCATGCCACACTACCAAATTGGGAGTATATCGCTGATAACCTTCAACTACATAACCTCTGAGCTCGTACGTCTCAGAGAAGGGTGTTAATGCTAAGAGAATAAATTCTCCGCTACCAACAGAAATGTATTTGAAAGAAATCTGCTTTATATCTCAAAGTGTAGTGTCAGACATACAACCATACAAGTCTGTTCCGGGTTCGAACAGAACCGAAGGCACTTCCGAAGAAGCCCTTGCAATCCGGGTATTCACAATCCTGATCAGACTTCCCATCACTTAGGGAATCTCTATACCGTAGCTACTCGGTGCAGAGACAATCGATAGGTTATCCTATCGTTTTCACAAATACCCGGTCTTCAACACCGGTCTTCAAATGCTATCCATAACGACGTATCACATATTCGGAATGGGTTATATGACACAAAGGTCCTCTCCCGGCTAAACCGAATAGTGAGCGCAACATTTAAAACATATGGATATGGGATTTCAATTAAGTCACAACTTAATAATTCAAACTTTCTTTCAAATGGTTTAAACCAATTACCATTTCAAATCTCTTAAACAAAAAGATTCATTTCACTAAGTTCACCCAGCCTCACAAAGACTCATTTATGGATTTCAAATCAATTCCCATTTCAATTGGATTAACTCGTTTAAATCTTTAAATCAAAGATTTAACTCATAGCTTTCAAAATTCGATTAACTTGTTGAATCTTTAAATCAAAGATTCAACTTGTAGCTTTCAAACCGTTTCCATAACTTGGAAATTCATTTTCAATTCAAACTTGAAATCCCTTTAATATAAATTGGAAGTTCATTACTCATATGAAAGCTTTTCATCACTTAGAAACAATAGTTTTATTTCGAAAAAACCTCGATTCCATTTATACAAGTTACAATCTTTGGTTTAATTCAATTTCCAATCAACACTTAAAAATGGTATAAACCCGTATAACTTATAAAGTCCTTTTTAAATCATAAGTATTGAATATAGAATTCAATTTCAGATATTGAATTCCAATTTAAATCGAATTATTCAAATTCCAATTCTCTATTAGTTATTCAAAATAACTTTTATTCTTAAAACACCTTTTCAAAAGCTTTTCACATTAAACTTAATTTAAAACTATTTGAATTTAAAATTCAATTTCAAATCTTATTAAAAAATCTGTGACTTAACTGATTTCCACGTGAAATCTATAATTGTGTGTGTATGAGTGTGGTCCAGGGGTTTAACACAATAGTGCAACGTCATTCAATCATCACAGATATAGAAATGCAGTTGATAAGCGATATAACTATACGCTCATCTTTATTTACAGATCACAGAGCACAGATATATAAATTACAGATAAATAAGTCACACAGCTCAAAACAAAGCATCACATATCAGGGGTATCAAACAAAACAATCATCCAATAGAATGCAAACATCCATAAGTAAGATTAGTTTATTGTTTGATTCATTCAAATCAAATTAATTGCTTATGAATTTTTAATCCTGGTAAATAATATTAACTAATTACAAATCATTTTGATTAATTCTTTCTTTAATCATTAATTAACCATTTATAATTAATTAATTAATCAACCCTTAAATTATAATTCACCAACCTTTAATTATTAAATAACCAATCTTTAATTATTTAATTCACCATTTATCTTTAATTAATTAATTAATTAATTATCATTTTATTAATTACCCTTAATTAGTTACAAACAATTGATTAACCTTAAGTTGATTTCCGGATTTATTAATATTAATTAATTATAAACAAATTTGATTAATTATCCAATTCCGATTTATTAATTACAAATCTTTTGACATAAGTTAATTTATGAAACGCTTTATTAACTTGGTTATACAATACTTAAAACAAAACTATGCACGTCCATTAAGGAGTGGACCCGAGGCAGCACCACCCCTTACTCGAGAAATTCTCGAGTTACCCCCGTGTTCTTCCCGCGTCTCTCTTCCCATTCCACCTTCTTCTTCTTTTCCCTATTTCTTTTCTTCTTCTCATTATTTTTTTTGAAAAAAACTGTTAAATTATTAAGTGACTCGAGCCAACACACTTCATCCTGAGAACGAACGCGAGTTCCTCATCTTTGTTCAAAATATAAAACCCTCGTCTTCCCTGAAGCACATCACTACCCAGATACATCGTGCACGTAGTGCACGTACCCCATTGATTCCTACCACCGTAGGTCAACGCGGTGACTCTCACCGATCACTCCTTCCTCCGCAAGCCCCTTCGAACATTCAGATCGAAAAATAAACACGCGAATCAAAATCGAGGAGTTCGATCGACCTAAAACCCAAATCCAAATCAGGAAAACCCATCGTTCTCGACATCAAGATCATCGGAATGTTCGAAACTCCGGTCATTGCTTTGTCAACGCCTCCGCCATCACCTTCCTGAGTATCATCAAACTCGATCCATCCCTCACCCTACGCGAGCACAAGAATCACGCCGTACCCAAAATCCATGTTAAACCCTAAATTCGATTCATCACAAACATTCTTGCATTGGAAAAAATATGTAGCATTTTTCCTGAATTGATACATCATCAAAGTAGCCTCTCACCCAATTTCAGAAATTAAATTTGTTTAAATCAACTGAAATTGGTAAAAATGCTTCCTTGATTCATTTTCGAACTGCAGCTTTTCTACTTACATAAAAAATCATTATTCTTATCTTAAAAATCTTACTTTTGTGTGTTCATTACAAATATAAAATCAAAACAACAATTTAAAATATTTGAATTTTAACAATTGATTTCTTTTTGCTTGTAAAAATGAACATACAGTATATACTTTTCACTGTCCACCTTCAAATCATTTCTAGACTCTGATTTCTTAGTTAAACAAACTTTTTAGTTAAATTCCTAAGTTTAAATATACTATATGAAGAAGTCTTGTTTTAAATTTATTTACTTTCATTTGCTCTGTAGCTTGAAATATTAAAACACGGCAAGATACAACTTCCAGTAACAACAATCATCATAGAAATTCATATGTGCAATAGATAGCTAACACAAGATATATATATATATATATATATATATATATATATACTAATTACCAAGCTTAACTTTTTAAAATTTTATGTTACTCACTTTGGTAGGAAAGAACAGAACTTGCTTTTACGTTGACACAGGCCTGAGAAATTGCAAACTGAATGCTTCTCCTTTGTTTCTCTGGTTTGGTTGAATTGAGGTATTTTGTTGCTTTAAATTGAAGTTTTTGTTTTATGTTGTTAAGATGATGTTACTTTACGAGTTTGCTCAGCTTGAAATATGGGAAGATATGTATATATAAAGAAGAGTTTTACAGGTTGATAATTATTATGTTTTGTACAATAGGATCAGATATAATCTCAAATGGAGGCTGAGATGATTCTTGTCTCGGTGGCTAAAGATATTGCTTTAATTGTTTTGCTGTTCAAATGGTTTAGTTTGTATTTAGTCAAAGATTTTGTTGGCTGTAATCTTGCTTTTGATATGCTTGCATTAATTATCATTTGTCTTCTTAAGCAAGCTTCCTTATATATATACTTTTGTTTTCTTTGTATTTGACTATGCTGAGAATTTTTTTTGCTGAAATGAACATATGTTGTGTACTCAAGATCCTAACATAAATTGCTAAGGATCTATTTGGTGTGCTACATAAATTTCTTTTGTTTGTTTTCTCAAGTCTTTATTTTCATGTGTACCTATATGTTTATAATTGTAGTCTGGTGAATGTATTTTATTTGCTATGCTTTGTTTATTACTTTTATTTATTTCTAACTTCAATAGTTAATTTAACTTACATATTAATTTTCAACTTAAAGTATCAAATATTTAATTACTTATTTTATATGTATAGCTTGGTTGTATTTTTATTCTACTTTACAATATTTGTAAATCCCAATTCAAATTAAATTTAAATACATTTTTTTCAGCAATTCATAGTTTAACTGATATTAAATAGCAATCACCAAATTAATGTCGCAAATTTTTATTCAAAATTCTTATTTTATATCAATTTAAACTTAATAAAATTCGAGATCGTTACAAAATCAAACCCCTAGCTGATACACTCTCTGATGCTGATCTCGTTAAGGCCAGGTCTGTGGGTATGCAATATACGTGGAACAATAAGAGGAGACTAGGATGCAGAACCTTTTCTATTATTGACCATACATTCTCGAATCAATGTGCATTAACTAAATGGCCTCTCCTCTTCAACCACCTCCCTCCTCCTCTCCTTTCAGACCACTCTCCTCAAATTATTCACCTTCGTGAAGCGGACATGAGAGGAAATTCAAATTTTAAATTTTTTAATTCTTGGGCTACTGAACTAGACTTTAAATATACTGTGTCAGCTGCATGGAATAAGACTAAATATGGAAATCATTTGTTTGTTTTGCAAGAAAAAATTAAGGAGATGAAGAAAGTCTTGAAGCTATGGGCGTACAATAAATATGGTAAAGGTGACAAGATGAGCACTTTGATTAAAGGAAAGCTAATCGAAGTTCAAACAACAATGATGGCATCTGTTAGTAATACTAACCTCTCAGCTTTTGAAAGTAATCCGTCTCTACAATACTATCAAGCTTTGAGTAAAGAAAATTATATGATTAAGCAAAAGTCGAGAATTAACTGGCGGGAAAAGGGAGATAGAAACAGTGCTTACTTCCATGCAAGCCTAAAGAATAAGCAGACTAGAGAAAATTTTACCACAATCTATGATACGTATGGAAATCTTCATACAACTCCTGTTGAAGTCAAAGGGGCTGTCGTCAATCATTTCTCTGACTTGTATGGCAATATGACCAACTTCTTGCCAAGCATAGACCAAATACCCAGTGATATTCTGCCTAGACTAAACCCTGATGATTATGCCTTTCTTTGCAATGAAGTCACTCCTGAAGAAATAAAACATGCTATGTTTTCTTTAAACACTAAATCGTGTGGAGGACCGGATGGGCTGAATGCCTTCTTCTATACCACATGTTGGTCGATTGTCTCTGATGATGTTATCAATGCCATACTCCTGTTCTTAAAAAAAAGTAAAATCTTCAGATCTTTTAACTACACTAACATAGCACTTATCCCCAAGACCAAGAATGCTCACTGTGTTAACGATTATCGACCCATCTCCTGTTGTAACACCATCTATAAGTGCATCTTTAAAGTCATAGCTACTAGATTAAAGCATGTTCTACCTAAAATTGTCTCCAAAAATCAAGCTGCTTACTTACCTGGTAGGAACATCTTGGATCATGTACTTCTATCCCATGAGCTAATCAAGGGATATAAACGCAAGAATGCTCCCCCGAAAGCTATGATGAAGCTTGACATTATGAAAGCTTTTGATATGCTGCAATGGAATAGTATTGTGAGGATCATGGGGTACATGAACTTCCCTCCTCACTTCATATCATGGATATATGAATGTATCTCTTCCCCGACATTTTCAGTTAATATAAATGGAATGAATGAGGGTTTTTTCGTCAGTAAGCAAGGGATTAGGCAGGGTGACCCCCTATGTGCTTATATATTCATACTTGTCATGGAGCTTCTAACTAGAATGCTTGACATGCTTATATCACAAGGTAAATTCAAGCTCCATCCAGCTTGCACTGAACCACAGATCTCTGATCTAATGTTTGCAGATGATCTTGTTTTGTTTTGTACTCCTGAAATCACTACTGTCAGGAACATAATGCACACTCTTGACGAATTCTATGCTATGACGGGACTAAAAGTGAATCTATGTAAATCTGATATCATCACTGCTGGTGTTAGTATTGAACAATGTAATCTTATTCCTCAAACCACTGGATTGACTCTGAATCATAACACTATAACTTACTTGGGTCTCCCGCTAACAACTTCGAAGATCACTGCAAACCAATGTCTCCCTCTCTTCGAGAAGATTACTACCAGGCTTAGTTGCTGGACCTCCAAGATTCTTAGTCAAGCAGGAAGATTAACTCTAATAAAGTCTGTTATATTTTCAATGCAAGTGTACTGCGCTAGAACCTTTATACTCCCCTTTAAATTGATAAATATGATCAGAAGTGCTTTCATGAGATACCTATGGAAGGGCAAAGTGACTGGCAGATACATTGCCTCGATCAAATTTGAAATAATTGAAAGGCCTCTGGATAAGGGGGGACTGGGTATACACAGTTTAAAACAATGGAACAAGGCTGCCTTTGCTAAGCACATCGATACATTTTATAACTGTACTGATAGCCTTTGGGCAAAGTGGTCTGAAAAGAACGTGATCAAGGGGAGGAGTTTGTGGAACATGACCAAGCCTCAAAATTTAAGTTGGACGTGGAAGTGTTTATTTAAGTTAAAGGAGTATTTTCTTCCTCTCATTCAAATGAATACAAACCCAATACACAGTGTGAACTTTTGAGATGACCCATGGTTAGACAATGGGTACATTCTACGTCGTCAGCTAACGCATGGTGAGATGCATCAGACAGGGATACACTCGGCAACCAAGGTCGGAGACATACTGCATAACTTTCAAACTTCACGTATATCTTCATCCAATCAGAGGATACAATAGATTTGGAGCAAAATTAGTATTTTTACACCAATATCCTCTACTACTAAGTGTTTGGTGTGGGGGGATAAAAAAGATACTTTCAAAATTGGAGAAACTTATGAATTTATGACGAAGAACAGTTCTTGCCCTAAATGGAGATGGTGGAAACGTACGTGGGGCATAGATAGTAGTATGAGACAGGACTTCATACTATGGAAAGTACTTAACCGTGCGATATTGACTAGAGTGAAGCTTGCTTGCATGGGCATGAACATTAATATTTCATGTACGTACTGCTGTGCACTGCCTGAGACTGCTGAACACTTGTATTTTGAGTGCACATTTATTAACCAGATCTGGATCAATGTGATGGCAAAGCTGCAACGAAATGATGTCTCCCAAGACAATCAAGTTGAATGGGGCAGAATATATGTTAATTCTGGCTTCAAAAATGAAGGACAACGGACTTTCAACGTGGTGTTGAAGAGCTTTATTAGCTCTGTTTGGAGAGAGAGAGAAATTCGAGGTTGTTTGATGCTATAAACACAAAATCGCATGATAATTTCAAACAGTGGATAATGAGTGAGATTAGAGATTCATTGAGCCAACTATCGTTCTCTATAGATCCAGGGATATGTGCTTCTTTTCTTATGTACTAATGGGTGTTTTCTTCTTTTTATTTTGTTGTTTTATGTCTCTGTTCCCCCTGTGCTTGCTGTGCCAAGTGCCCCCTGTTTTCTATCTTCTTTTCGTTGTATGTGTTTTGTTCTGACTGGTGCAACAATAATCTGGTCGGGGTCCAGTTAACCTCGTCGGCCTTGCCAAAAAAAAAGAATATTACTGTAATAGATCATGAGTCCAATGTTAATTTCATCCGGCTGACATCAGTGAATTGAATAATAGAATGAAAAGTGAATTAAATGGAATTATTGGAAATTAAATTTATAATTTCTGAATTTAATGAAATTGAGATTAACACTGAAATTGATAAATTTATCAACTCTAAATTGACATCTAAATTTATTTAAATTTGCGTAAATGATTAAGAAATTTAAAAATCGATAAAATTTGAGAATTATAGGATCGAAATTAAAAAGTTGATTTAATTAATTAATTATTAATTTATTTAATCAATGTAAAAATAGCCATTTTGGCCACTGACTCGGATTTCAACGAAACTAGTTTCACCGAATCCGTAATGGTGAATTATTGTAGAGTTTTATATTTCGTAGCGATCGGGCTTGTTGTTTGATCGTACGGACTCGAAACGCCTAGAAATCAATTTAATTGAAATCAATTGAAATCCATTTGAAATAACTTGATTTTTGCATAACTTCTTCATACGATGGAATTTGGACTTGAAACCTATTCCATTGCGTTTAAAATATTTAAAAACATTTATTTTGATATATGAGTTGACCAATTTCATTCTAGAGTCAGAACGGGCTTTTTGGACCATTTATCGTTCAATGGTCCAAACCAATCGTATCCTTTCCTCTATTTCTCAACTCTACCTATATATATCCTATTATAAACCCTAACAGCCTTTCTATTTCTCATTTCTATACATATAAATTTTCTGTTGCTTCTCTTCCTCAATGGCTGAAAACTCTAACCCTCCCAATCTAATTTCAATTCTAAAAAAAAAACTTGCGGATCTGCAGCAACTTCAGGTCGCGCTTTGAGTTTCAGAGGAAAATACCCTGCATCAACTTCGGGTCAGGAAGAAAATGACTCAGGTCGCTCCGGGCCGTTTCGGAAAAAACTCAGAGCAATCACCGGGATTTGAGGCGGTGGAACGAAGTTGAACCCAAAGTCGACCCATGATCAGAATTTTCCGATCTTCTGATTTTCATAATTGTTTAAACGAGCTCGGATTCATGTGTGGTTTGTTTTGCTGGGATCGTATTAGAATTCTGAACATTTGGTGCTGGTTTGGACAAATTTAGGGACTGTTTGAATTTTGGATTTAATTTGATTTAAATTCAATTTAAATTCAAAAGGCAAGTCTTTTAACACACTCACAACTTCTAAAATTTCTTATGTTTGTTAAATTGATTTATGATGTGATTAAAAATTTATTTATGATCGTTTGACATATTTTTAATCATCATCTTATTTAAATTCAATTTATTTGAATTAAATTATTATTTAATTTATTATTGCATATATACTGCCAGTTAAATTGTTAATTAATTTATTGTTGAATATAAACTGCCAGTAAATACCTGTTGTTTATTATCCGTTCTATATTGATGCCATTGATTGAATTGGATGATGATTGTGATAAATGTTTGATGATTGATATTGGATGAATGGATGTTGTATCTTATATTGTTATAAACTGCAAGTTGTTATGGATTTTTCTTTCATTCGGGATTGCGGTTTGAAATGATATATAACCGTATTTATATTTTAAATTGCAGTCTGAAATGATAAATATCCGCATCACTTGAACATAGGGTAGAAAATTATATACAAACACAGCGGTTTATACATAATATTATTTTGAAATGATTTCTATGGTTTTGTAACGAAACATATGGGTTTTATAAATATTGATTTTAGATAGTATTTTATCCTTGATTTTAAGCTAGGTATAATTTGTTTTAATATAGAATAAGCTTAATAATAAGTTTGATTTTATAATATAGAGCTTATAATGATTTAAATAAAATAAAAGTTGGAAGATAAATTGGAGATTTATTTTTAATTGAATTTATTTAAGTATTAAATTCAAATAAGTTTGGTGTGTAATTTATTAAATTGGAAATTTTAAAGGGTATGATTTTATAACTTGATTTCTGGGTTAAGGTGAACTAAATGAATATTTCAAGTATAAATGAATTGAAGGAAATATTTAGTTTTATGTAATTTGGATTTTATTTAATTGATAATGGGTTTATTTTAAACTAAATAATAGAAAAATTGAATTTGATATATATATATATATATATATATATATATGAAATTATCAAACTTAGTTTTGAAATTGTTGAATACTTAAAGTCTGAAATATATTAAATTTGAAATGGTTTATTTTGTGGATCAAAGCTGTTCTGAAATCGATATAAATTGGAATAGTTTATTTCAAAATTGAATCGTATTGAAAATTATGATTTGGGATTTGGTTAAATTTAAAATGTATAAATTAGAGTTGTTTTGGAATTGATTTGTGAAATTGGAGAAGCTAGTTTATTATATAAAGTATTTTAATATTTTAACCATTTAAGTGGTGGAAGTTATGTTTCAAAGTTTGAGTTCAAAGGATTATGATTTGTAAGCGTTATATTTAAAGTGTCTTGATTTCGAAGTGTTATAACGTTGAAATTGCTATGATTTTTGGAAAGGATATATTTGAAATAAAAATGATATTATATTGATTTGGGTTTTAATAAAAATGATATCAGATTGGTTTGGGTTTCTGAAATGGAAATGATATCGTATTTATATGATTTTGAAATGGATATTATATTCTGGTTTTGAAGTATAAATTATTTTGAAATGACCGCGGTGTTATAATAACGTTTGGTTGTTAAAGAGACCAGGATCGAAAGTTGTTATACTCTCTGCCAACTTCGAAAACCACTTTAACAACCGTGTACGCGGTGGAGATTCTAGAGTGAAGTAGGAAGGTGGCGGCATTCCTTTAATGTATATACTGGACCCAACTCCCGTGAGTTGGCATAAGGTGGCTAAAACTGGAGCGATCTCGGGCCAAGAAGGTAGCCCCTTTTATCGGACACACTCCTTCGATATTAAATTATGATTTTGAGATTGATTTGGTGCCACCTTTTATTTTGATTTGGGGGGTGTGGCTCGAGATGGGCGGTAGTAGCTGCTACGCGTTACCACCAGCCCGTGTGCGTAATTGGTGTATCTACCCTGGAATTGCCTTGTATGCCGTGTCACCTACCCTATCGCACCTTGTACGAGTTTGGATTTCTCTCGTAGTCCGTGGAGTATTTAGGGTAGTCTCTCGATCTGGAGATGCACTGATACTGGATGGACTACTGGGACTATTACGTGTTAAGGTGGAAAATGTAAAGCCTTAACGCTATTTAAAAGTAAGTTTATTTTACTAATAGACATTATTATAATAGCGTATATTACTACATAGTATATAGTTTAACGGATCCTTAGGAGATGTGAATCCCGAACATTTCTTAAGTTACCACACTCACGTAAGACACTGGATAGGAGATGCCAAATCCCGTAAACATCTCAGATGCCGTTACACTTATATTTACTTCCGTTGATTTAACTTACATAAGATCTTTTAGTTCTGACTCGAGTGTTTTGTCTTTTCAATTCGCTCGGGTCAGCCTGAGAATTTCAGGATTTGAAGACCTTATTTATGGAAGACGAAGAGGAAGATTGTATTATTACTATTAATTACTATATTGTTCCGCTGCATCACATTGTTCCATTGCATTGTTATTTATTATTCTTTGGTATGTGTAACTCTGATTCTGTATTGTAAAAGTAAAATCAAATGTTTTGTAAAATAGCTTTATGAACTCTTATTTGATTATTATATTTTGTCATTCCGCTATGAGATTATATTTGTTTTATTTCTTTCTTCCTTTTTCTTATTCACCCCAATAACAATCCGCTCTTTTGTATGGTTTGAGTTGGCATGTGTGTCTGCTTAAATGTACAAAAAAGGCGGGATGTTACATGGAACCTGTTTGACTTATATTCAATAGATAACGATAACAATAAAAGGAAAATAGATAGAAATAAGAAAGAGAGACATAAGATTTTATAGTGGCTTGACAATCTATGGCCTACGTCCACTTTATCGCTTTGTTGCTTATAGATTTGATCTTGTTTGTATGAGATTGAAAGGATCTGAGAGAGAAGAAGTCATAATAGGGAAAGACAGAATCTAAGTCCTATAACTGCCTAGAGTAGCTGCCTTGGTGACTATTGAGTCGAGAAAGGAGATGAAGAAGAGACAGAGTTCCTGCATTGTGATGGCAGAGTCTGGATCCTGTTATGGCTGCTATATGGTTTGTATTTATAGCAGTAGTGGTCGTATCGGTTTAGAAGGAGAGTTGGAGCATATTCCAGTTGAAGATTCGAAAGAACGGGTGAAGTCACAATTTTACCTAAATTAACTACACATGTAGGTACCAACCTCTCATGTCGGTGATGACATATGTAGTTAACTCCAATTGAGTCGGTTTCTTTTGTACACTTCTTGCCACTTGATTTTGGGTTGTCCTATAATGCTTTCACAAATGGTTGATTGATTTTGATGATATTCCCTTCATTATCTGGCTTGTTTAGCTGTTTTGACTGCTAACTCTTCAAATCTTGTAATTCGTTATTCAAAACTCTTGGAAATCTCTTGAGCAAGCATAGAAGAAGTATAGAATGACTCCAATAAAGTTTGAGTTGAAAACACAAGGCTATGTAAAGTCCCTTTCGACATGAGAAGTCGATATCGACCTCTACGGTTGACATGTTTTTGTGTGAAACTTCTCTGAGTTATTCCTTTGACATATATAGGTGTGCCTCCAAGATTTCAAGTCATTATGTCTCCATCTTGACGTTTTAATTTCTATTGATTTCTGCTTGGTTAAAAACTCAGTTAACATTTCCCCCTAGAGTATGCCTTCGTTGGAAATAAAGTGTGCTCTGGATCGATATAAGTTTTGGATTACTATCTTTTGAATTCCAGCTGATCGTTTGAACGTTGGTTTGAGACGTTGCTTTTACTTGGCTTTGATTGATTGATTTTTATTTGTTGTCTGCTATAATTTGAACCAAAATTCTTCTTCTCGAAATTGGTGAAGTAATCTTCATACCAAAATTCACATACTTCAACTTATTGTTGAATAGATCTGTAGTGATGAATTTGGTCAAGATTGTTGGAGATATGACATGTCGGTACCGACTTCATCATGTCGATACCGACATGCTAAATTAAAGAATTTCATAACTTCTCTTTATTAGTTAGCTTTTGTACGCTATCCTTCTTACATTTCATATTGCCTTAGCCGTTGAGTCTTCAACTCCTACTCAACATCGATAATGCTGACCTATCTTCAACCTTCCATTGCCACAGCCACCGTCCTATTCTTGCACCGTCGTTAGTCGTTGCCATTTCTCCAAGCAACTTGCCACCACCTGAAACTGCCACCACTTTTAGATTCGCTGCCCGAAGTTTTCGAATTCGACCTGTCTTGAAACCCTAAAATCTAGTCGACTCTCGATTTGATTTAAAGGTTGGTGATGGTGGATTTCGGAGTGACAATGGTAGAGGAGATGGAATTGGCTCATTTTAACTCAAAGGAAAGCAAATAACTTTTGGTGTGTTAAATCAATGTTGAAACTAGGGTTTTCCTAGGTTGGATACATGTGATTTCGAAAAGACATTTGATTCTCTGGCTTCAATTGTCCTTTCTGAGAAAGTGGGTGAGTCTTGATCATCGTATAGATTCTGATACATCGATTTGTATTTAATTTAGACGTATTGGATGATTCTATCACACTGCGTTTTCGTTTTTGCACTTCTAGTAATCTTGGAAAGAAAGACTATCCTCGTCGCTCCAAACAATGGATCCATCATCGATTTTCAATTGATAATGGGTAAGTTTCAAAAATAAATAATTCCGTAGTGCAATGCGATTTGTTTTCATAATGCGAGCGACTATCTACATGGGATGATCTGTTCGTGGTGTTCAGAACACTGGACCCACTTTGCATAGATAACACCCTACATTTCCCCCAGTCAATAGTCAGAATGTGATCGGTTAACCCACGTCGACTTCCTTTGGATTCCAAGTGTTGTCCCACGGGTATTTCTATTTTAAGTTAAATTTACCTGAACATGTTGAATGCTAAGTTCTCCTACTTAAAATGACTCATCAGTCATCTCACCTCAAGTGTGGTGAAGGATCTTCTACACCTACTAAAGCTGGGTCTTCTACTGCTCCGGTTTCACCAACTGTTCCATTAGGATCTAGGCAAGCTTAGCTTTAGATCTTGTAACCTTTATATGTGTCTTAGCAGCTTCATCCCGCCTTTCAATCCCTTCTTACTGAGCTTCTTGAAAGAAATTGGACTCACATCATTCTAGGTCAACTCGAATGGACATACCTTGTTGAATTTGTTGTATGTCTTGTTTTATGAGAGTATTTGATTGTCTAATGATTCAATAAACTCGTTTGCTTATTCTTCAAGAGTAAAAAAGTGTGCCCATCCTTTGTAATCATAGAAGCTTGGACATGATGCTAAGTCATCCAGTAACTTCACAACAAACATTCTTATTTCAAGAACAAATACTATTTCATACGCTGCCCATAAGGATTCATTAAGAGGAAGTAGGTTTCTCTCCACTGGTTTCTCTCATACCTGAACCTCCAAATCCCTAATTTAGAGTCTGTTTCCCGCAGGTCCTTCAAAATGGGTCAAAAGGCGAGAGTACGAAAAAATGTTGATGCTTAAAGGCTGTTGAGCAAATCAGCATAACATCAAGTTCTTTCTGGCAAGCGACAACTTACAGGAATATGGACTTCTCCCTCTTGGAAGAATAGCCGATACAGAATCCTCAACATGGAGCAGTTCTAGATCAGGAACCCATACTGCTACCCCCAATGATAGTTCAGATGAGGGTCCTCAAGAGGAAGAAGGTGGATCAGGTAATGAACAAGAAGAGGAGACAGTTGGTACAGAGGCAGATAAGTTTGTGATAGATGATGATGGAGAAGTTGTCTAGATAGGGAATGATGAGCCTGTAAGAGATGATGTCCTTGACGATGAGGGGATAGAATGCCCATGATTCTGGAGGAGGACATGGGATTCATGTGGAGGTCGGGAAAAGAGACAGTTGTGGGTGAAGAGGTATATGATTCTGATGATAATGACAACGATTACCATGCTAGCGAGGAAGGAGAGGAGTCATTTGGCGAGTCACCAACAATGAGCCTTATTCTCCCTCACCTACCTTCTATGGATCTTCCGAGTCTTGAGGAATTGAATCTTGAGCCCCCCATTTCTTCTCAAGAACAACTAACCACTGAAATTCCTTTATCAATTGGAGGTAATGCTGATAAAACCTCTGGTGGAGATACGCCGCATTCTGATTTTCTAAAAGACGTCTCCATTCACCTAAATGAATTCGAGGATTTTTCAATTAGTGAGATGATATGCAAGATCAACTCGCATATCGTCATATCTTCAAATGCTTTCATAAGCGAATATGGAAAAAATAAAATTCTAAAACCATGCCAATCGATTGGTTGAATATTTAAAGGGCCATCAGCGCTACACACTTCACTTTAGGACCAAAGACACACATTTTGCATCGAGTTAAGTTCTAGAGTTCATGTGTTAACTTTAGTTTCCTTTTTGTTTCAAATGCCATGGGTCGTGGACTATACCATTAGTTGCATCAACATTCTGGCTCCTTCTGGAATCAAACTCCAGATCTTACCCATCACTCTTATTGCAAAACTAACGAGGAGAGGAGGAAGAGAAAAGATGATGAGGCCCGCCACTTGCAGAGGGAGCGTGAGAGGGGAGAGAAGAGAAGAGAAAAGGAGATAGTGAAGGCGATGCCCCCACCGATGTGCACAAGCATCACAATGATTCTCATGATTTACACGGGACCTCACTATGCATTACTCCTCCCCGCACTGAGGCTCAAACTGTCGTGATGCAGGAAATTCCATCCTCTCAGGCCCCAACTACTACGGCCGCTCCTACATGTTCTAGTCGAAGCAAAAAGTTCACACTTCCACTGAGTCCAACCCTAACTTCAAGCTGCTTACCCGCATTTATTCCTGAAGGGAATTAAATTTGATAAGAACAAAAAGCTCATCAATAAAGCTACTTCCCTCTGGAATTTCGATGTGGTCCGTGAGGATTTGAAAGCTGGGTTTAAGTGGCAGAGCCTAGTATGAGCCCTTTTAGATGTAAACCACATTAACTATCAGGAGATTCTTTCATTTGAGGTATAAAGAGATGCTCAAGATAGAATGTTTAAAGATCGCGATAATGAGATAGCCCAGTAGAAGCTTGAGAGAGACGCGACCTTGATGGGAAAAGCCACTAGTGATAAGCTGTTGATCGAAACAAACCGTGCCTATGACATAGCACTTATCATGATCAATGATTAGCTTAAAGAAGCTCAAAGTCTGGCAGGTTGAAAGAGCAAGTCGCCAAAGGAGAGAAGATTGTCCGAGCCCGGGACCAAACTATTATTGGAAAAGCTACCATTACTGCTGAATAGGCCGTTAAACTCGCTAACCACCGTGAGGAGAAAGCAAGGCTGGCCAAGAAGAAAGAACAAGCTGCAACCGATAAGCCGGTAGAAGGGATTGACCATCTGGTAACGCGATCAGAGCTTTCGGATCTCTAGAAAGAGCATGATGAAGTGATGAGCTAGATGGATGCCAGCATGCTACATATCTATACTTGCAATGTGACAAACAAGGGAAATTTGAGGTGGCTTGGAGATAATTACTCCTAGACTCTTGCTACGGTTTGGGAAGAAGTGTTAATTAGATCAGTGAAAGCAGGGATATGCGCTCTTAAGAGAACCGCTTATCTCATTTTTGAAGACATAGACTTTTGACAACTGACAGGGAGATTTTGAGAGAAGAGAGAGAAGGACGCCGCTGCTAAATCTCTTGCTGGCCAAGCTCTTTGGGTCAGGGTGAAATGTTTGCTCCTAAATCTCAAGAGCAAGTTGCAACCAATCCAGCATCCACAACTGTTAGTTCTGAAGCTGCCCACACATGCCCATCTTCTGAAGCTCTACGTGAGCCATACCTTCCTCCATTTGTTGGATGACCCACCGAGATGGGGACCGGAGAAGGTGATTTCGAAATTCAAGTTCAAAATTAGACTCTTGGTTCATGTATTTCTCATATTTCTCTAATCTTCCAAGCTCTCAAATATGCTCCGGAATCCTTTACTGGACTGTACAGCCGTGTTTCCCAATTTGTAGGTCAACCATCTCTTCCGCCATTGCCTCGGCTACTTAGAGCTCAAGAGCCGCTGCTACCTTCATTGGTTCCACCACTATCTCCCTAGTGGCTTCTGGTATGATTCCTATCCCGATCTTCGGCCTGGACCCGACTCCGAGCAGATAACAATATTACGGAAACTGGAAGACATCTCTATGTCTCTAGAAGAAGAAGTGATAACCACAGGTGAATCAAACCCAGCCGATAAGGAGGCAATGGTATAGACATAGGAAAGGGTGAAGAAGGGGCAGCAGGAAAAGAAGGAGAAGGAGAAAGCGAAGCGCAAGATTCCATCCATCATCAAGCTCCGAGGGCCGAAGGATAAAGGTGTAGTGGCTGGAGGATCCGAAGGGTCTGGACCTACCATAAGAGGAGAGTCCACTTCCATGGAGGATATAATTTCCCTTGGCAAGGAGCACAAGAGGAAGAAGATTCAAATTCGCCTAGATCGGGGTAGAAAAGATGGCTCAGGTGGAAAGAAATGACGATGTGCTCAAGTGTTGATGGAGCAGGGTATTGGTGGTTTTTTTTTGTTTTAGAGTCGATCGAGTCTTGTACAAGTACAGAGTCTGTACTTTCATTTTTTTTCTTTGTTGTTGCATTAGTAGAGTCTGTATTTTCCTTTTTCTTTTGAGATGTAGTGTCCAAATTGGCCAGATTATGCGGGAACGACCCTCACTGTTTATATTGTACATAAAATGATATCAGTAATGAAAAGATTCACATTTCCATTGTAATCTCTCCTATGTACTTCTCCCATATTCTGTGTATTGTTCCTATCTATGTATCACTGTGTTTATATTTAGTACGATTGCCTGTTCTACAATTTCCATATTATATATATTTTACTATGTGATGTGATGTGTGTATTTGTTGCAACCACATGCATGTAAATAGTGTAAGTAGTTTAAGTTATCCGTCTAATGTATTACTTAGTTCCATTGTGATTGCTAAAATACTTCGTTCGGCGTAACTGAACTGTTGTGTGATTTGATCTATTTCGACCAAGTACGTGTGTGCTTTCCCACTCCACAGGGCTAGTTGCTTCGAACGCTTGAATCGTACACTTGACAAAAGACTGGGGTACTTTGGGTGACTCTTTGGTTGCCTCCAGTCCTTGCTGTATGGCAGTTGCCATCCTCGGGAACTTATAGTTTTGATGCTCGATTCTGAGCATTTTTCTCTTTAACCATAACCGACCTTCTTCAAGTTAAATGTTGCGATCTTGCCCGTGTATCAATTTCTACCTACGAAAACTTACAAACAACTCAAGTCCTTGGATTTTCCTTTGATATCGCCTATCTCCGAGCGATGTTGAATCTTCACAAGTTATAAGCTGATTTCCCAACCGAATCATGATTTTCCATTTCCGAGCATTATTGGGGCAATCCTAGTACCTGAAAGATAGGGATCGATTTTCGTTGTCGATACTGTAGTTTGGAATTTTCACAGCACTAGCAAGGCAGTGCCAATCTCTCGAAAATAGGGGATTGATTCCCACCAATCCTTAAAATAGACATCTTTCTTGATGCTGCTAGAGCAACATCGGTACTTAGAAAACTATGACGAATTCTTGTTTCTACTTGGGTGACATCGAAAATTAAAAGGTAGAAGAGTTTCCTAGCGTTGCTGGGGCAACACTATACATAGGAGATTGGAATCAACTTTCACCGTCGATCCGACAGTTTGGGAATCTATACTTCTTATCCAGAGAGTTATAAGTTACTTTCTTAATTGTATGTGGCAAGTGCACATCGCTTGTGGGAACATGGTTTCATCGATTTAAGGAGCGATGCATGAATTGCAGTATATGGAAATGTTGTGTACTCGAACAAGGTTCCATTAGTTCAAGCAGCGACGTGCGGCTTATGGGATAGGCACAAGGAGTATTGTGCACTTGAACGCGGTTCCATCAGTTCGAGAAGCGAGAGAATGGTGCTTACTGGAACATAGTTTCATCGGTTCAAGTAGCAAAGGAGTAGTGCATACTTGAACACAGTCCATTGGTTCAAGGAGCGAGGGGAGTGATGCGTACTTGAACATAGTTCCATTGATTCAAGCAGCGAGGAAGTGATGCGTACTTGAATATAGTTCCATCGGTTCAAGAACCAAGGTGTGGCTTATGGGATGCACACGGAGTTATGCTTGCAAGGATGCAGTTTTATGGGTCCAAGAAGCGATGTGCGGCTTATGGATGCACACGGAAGTTTGGGCCGTCTCGATGCTTCCGGAGCAACGCCACTTCTCAAAAGGCAGGGATTAATTTTCCCCGTCAACCCAATGGTTTGCATAAATGAATGTGGTTCCATTGGTTCAAGAAGTGAGATTTATTATCGATAAAATGAAAAGAAAGGCAAGTCCTATCTATTTACAATGCCCTTAGTGTCCTTCGGTGGCTTGGTTGCGAAAATAAACTACATGGCCTCAGATTCTCGATTCTCTTTCCATTCCCATCACGTCTACCATAATTCTAGTTCTTCCTTTTTTGATTTCCATTCTTTCCCACACTTCCTATAGTAAACCCAGAACCATTTCCATCCTACTTGACCCCTGCATTGCTCTAAACCAATTCCATTAGTTGCACATTGAGGGTCGTGCCCTCCATTCGTCTGCCTCTTCCAATCTCTAAAACTGGCTCGTTTTTCCATTAAATTACTTCATGGTAGTTGGTTGTTTCATCTTAATCCATCTACCAAAGTCTTTATCTAGATGAATGGCTCGGACCGAAACCATAAACACCATATCTTTGTTTAGATTGGTCACTTCAGTAACCGCAATGTTAAACCGGTTCATAACAGATTTTAGTGACTCATTGAGTCCTTGGAAAAAGCTAGACAAAGACATCATGTTCTTTGGCTATGCAGTATTGAGCATAAACTTTTTCAGAAATTTCCTTGCTAACTCGTCAAAGGTTGAAATGGATCTTGGGGAAGCTTAGTAAACCACATGGATGTGACCCTCTCAAGGAAGATAGGGAAACACCTATAGCAAACAACATCCGTAGCTTAGGCTCCATCCATATGCCATTCGTATTTTTACGAGTGTCGTTTAAGGTCCATCGTTCTATTATATGATGGGATAGTCGGCATGGTGAACTCATTAGGATATTCTTCTCTAGGAATATTTTCAGCGAATGGAGTTCGGCTTGGCACAGAACCTAGTCTATGTTCCTTATGCCCCTATTCTCCTCCTCCAACCATTTGACCATGTTGGCAATGTACTCTCGTTAGCATGGTAGTCTATAGTTTGACTATTAGGGGCTACGCTGAGTATTTGATTATGCAAACGGTCTCGGGTTGCCAATTGAAGCCTATGTCCTCAGTTCTCTGAGAGAACCGCTCTTACAGAGTTCCGTTGGTGCACGGTTGGTCTTACCACGGCAGTTTCAACCTCATTTCTAGCATTTTCCCTATTTACGTCAGTATTTAGTTCCAATCCATCACCTTCAGGTTGTGTAACGTCTTCAGAATAAGAGGCAAGTATTTCCATATTCTCTTAGGGAGTGACCACTCCAAGATTTTAGGTTTGCAGGAAGTTGTTTTCCAATAGGAGGAGTACTTCCATTGCCTTCTATTGCAATTCCTATGGCTCCACCAACGAATTCCTTCTGATTTTTTAGCCTGCTCCTCATGTTCAAGCTTGAAACATAGGAATTCTTCTCCTTTATAGCTGCTGTAGTTTCATACCTAGATTTTGGGACACTTAATGTTTGCAGTGCTAATAAGGCATCAATCTTATCCATGAGAGCCTTTTGGCTATCCACCATTTTCTGGTTAAGTTCATTGACTATAGGATTAAGCTCTCCCTTGGTCACAACATCTTGTTGACTGGAGGAATATGGTTCCATATTCCAACACCAACCTCCGTTCGTTAATTGTTAGCATTATTTACTTCAATTTATTGGGGTTTTGTTTCATCACCACAAACTATTGCTCCTACAGATTTTCTAGAAGTAGTTCCTCATTTCCCTAGGTGCCATTAATCCCCAATAGCAGGCCTACAAATTCTCTAAAAAAATTTCCCAGATCTAACATTTGGATATCTTTTAATCCAAAATAAAAGGCTAGATCTACTACCTAGGTTCAGTTTCTAAGTGAAAGCACCAAAATGTTAACACCACAAATGGATCAACACCCAAGATAGAGTTGTGTAGAACCTACTTGACCTTGATCTAGCAGATAGCAATAACAATAAAAAGAAAATAGACAGAGATAAGAAAGAGAGAAACAAGATTTTATGGTGGTTCGACAATCTACGGCCCACGTCCACTTTACACCTTTGTTTCTTATAGGATCGATCTTGTTTGTATAAGGTTATAAGAGGTTTGAGAGAGAAGAAGTCATAACTATAGGGGTTAGACATATTCCAAGTTCTAGAATTTCCCAGAGTAGCTGCTTTAGTGACTATTGAGTAGAGAAAGGAGATAAAGAAGTGACAGAGTTCCTACGTAGTGATGGCAGAATTCAGATCCTGTTTTGGATGCTCTATGGTTTATATTTATAGTGGTAGCAATCATATTAGGCTAGAAGGAGAATCAGAGCAGAGTCCGGTTAAAGGCCCGAAAGAATATGTGAAGTCCCAAGTTTACGCGAATTAACTACACATGTCGGTACCGACCTCTTATGTTGGTGACGACATCTGTAGTTCACTCCAATTGGGCCGATTTCTTTTTACACTTCATTCCACTTGATTTTAGGTTGTCCTATATTGTTTTCGTAGATGGCTGATTGACTTTGATGATTATTCCTTCATTACCTGGTTTGTTCTGCTATTTCGACTGCTGACTCTTCACTCTTGTAATTGGTTGTTCAAAACCTTTGGAAATCTCTTGAGCAAGCATAAAAGAGGTGTAGAATGACTATTGTAAAGTTTGAGTGGAAAATATGAGGCTATGTGAAGTCCCCACCGACATGAGAAATCGATATCAACCTCTATGATTGGCATGTTTTTGTATGCAACTTCTCTGATTTATTCCCTTTGCCATATATTACTGTGCCTTTAAGATTTCAAATCATTTCGTCTTCATCTGGATGTTCTAACTTCTATTGATTTCTGTTCGGTTAAATACCCTGTTAACACATAATTAGCCCTATGTGCAAGTGAGAAATTGATAGAGTTAGGGGTATACCTATGAGTAATTATGTAACTTATTGTAAATTATTATCTCTATAATAAAATCTCTTTCGAAATAAAAGGCGTTTTTCTTTCTATTACATACTTGTCTTAATGTATTATGTTTCTTGTTCATTTAGTTTAAGTATATTTAATAGAAAATCCTTAAATGATTTGTTATGAGATAGTAATTACAAAATGTTGTAATCATGAGAAAATTATCATAGTAAGCATTACATATTGTTTTGAATACGCCTAGTCAAGATGTTTAGAGATAAGATATCAATACATTCATTGAGACTAGAGTCTGTAACATTCTCCAAATGTTGGACAATATATTACTTATGGCTATTCAAAGGATTACATGCTGACAGTGATTAGATAACTATAGAATGAATCACTCGAAAGTTTTTTGTTTGTTAATATAACTAAGGTCAAACAGAGAATATCGAAGTAACAATCCTACACAGTTCGCTCGACTTGAAAATACTATTAAATTAAGTGTGGATGCTCCACTTTGATTATAGTTAAATTGTGGCATGACATCTACCGAACGACTATAGTTAGGTTTGAGTTGAAGCATTCGTAATAAAACATTATTTAATAGAGCATTTCTCTCCATAATTATACAAGGTTAGCATCACGGTCAATTATAGTCAACTCAAAGTCAAAGTCTCTAGTTAGAGTAGTTTTATTAGTAATAATTGTTATCGTTGAACTAAGGACTTTGTGTTTGGATTATATAAGTTGAATGTGATGATATTAGAATTTTGACCAAAACCAAATTCCCTAAGTCCTGGTGTGATATAGTTTTGACGAAGGGAATTTGTGTAAATAATCATCACTATTGGGGACCACTTAAAATAGTAAAATTGAATTTTACCAAAAGTTATGTAAATTCGGATAAACTTTCACATACTAGCTAAGGTGATGTGTAAACATTAAATTTTGAATTGCTCGATATTAATTATTGGCTGAATTTGCATCTATGAGACACACAATCACAATATCGAATACTCCAAAATACCACATGATTTAATCAAATTATAATCATTATAAATTAACTAATACCTATTTAATGTTAATTATAATATTTGAATCAATATTTAATAAAATGTGTATACATACGTAGCAGTATACTATATCGATAAGCATTTAAACTGGATTTAAAATGTATAAATACCGGTTGGGTTTGGAAATGCGTATGGGGCCATTTGGCCATAGTTATGACTGGTGATGCAGCGCGAGAAGCGAATTCGACGATGTGAATCGAATCCGTCCAGGATCTCACATGATTAGCGAAAATAATCGGTGAATCGACGATGAATCGATGGATTTAACAATACCAAAAAAACCCAAATCCGTTGATCATGAAGATACCGGATTTTAGCAATCTTCGACACGTTGATCGCGCACGATGCCTTGAAGAGAGATCTACAATTCTTTGAGCGTTGATCAAGCGCACTTGATTTTGTGAATTGGCTTCAACGTCGTTGATTCGAGCGCACTCGAATGCCGAAGTGGAGATAGGAGTTAACACTCGACTACCAATTTAAAAATGGAGGCACAAAGCACAAACCAAATTTTATTCAAATTTCATCAACCTTTACAAATGACACGACTTGCCTATTTATAGGCTTACAACATCACAACATTACACACAGTACAACACATTACAAAACCGTCACGACTTAGTACAACTCACGCGATCTAAAAATTAACAATCAGCGACTTAAAAAAAGTGCAACGCATCCATTACGGGACTTCTAATTTGCCAGTAGCGACTTAATTTTCACGCGTCTCATTGATCAAACATCAGCGACCTAAAACGATTTGTCGCGACTTAAAATAAGCCCTCACGCGACTTAAAATAAGGTCGTTCACGACCTTCTTCTTCGTGTCCTTTGCCATAGATATGTTGTTCGCGACATATGGAAGGTCGCTGCGAAGAGGGGAAAACGATTTCAGTTTGTTCGCGACCTAGGTAAGTCGCTCGCGAGCTAGAGTGGAGGGGAAAGTTAGGTCGTTGCTCGCGACCTAGGTAAGTCGCTCGTTCAGTTTGTTCGCGACCTAGGTAAGTCGCTCGCGAGCTAGAGTGGAGGTGGAAGTTAGGTCGTTGGTGGGTATTGGAGCGATGTCCGCGACCTAGGCTGGGAACTGGAAGCGAGCTAGGGTTGTGCGAGCTAACATCGGAGATGGGTCGCGGTGATGGAAATTCGCGAATTAAGGTAGATTTCATTGATTCCTTCTCCCTCAAACTCTGTTGTACTGCATCATCCTCCCCTGGTTGAAAAGAATTCGACCTCGAGTTCACGCTCCCCTCTTCCTTGATAAACTTCTTCCCATAATACGGAATTAAATGTTTGACATTGAAAACATCAGAAGTATGAACCTCTTCCGGCAACCTTAACCGATACGCATTATCATTGATCTTCTTCACAATTTCTACTGGACCAATCTTTCATGCTTTTAACTTGTTGTAAGTTCCAATCGGAAAACGATCTTTGGTCAATATTGCATATACAAAATCTCCTTCTTTGAAGACAACACTTCTTCGTTTCTTATCCGCCATTTGTTTATACTTCTCATTTGTCTTCTCTAATCGTTTCTGAACGATTCTATGGCATTCTGTCAACCCATCAACAAAATCAGCAGTCCGCTTAACTGTCCCCTTCGGTTGTGGTACTATTGTCAAATCCAACGGCCCCTTTGGTAAGTTTGAATATACAACCTGAAATGGACTGAAACCTGTACTCAGGTTAACTACATGGTTGTAAGCAAACTCCGCTTGACACAATTTTGAATCCCAACTCTTCAAATTATCTTTCACAAGACATCTCAGTAAATTTCCCAACGATCGGTTAACCACCTCCGTTTGCCCATCAGTTTGCGGATGGTAAACGCTACTAAAATTCAGCTTTGTTCCGACCATCTTCAACAAAATGAACCAAAAGTGGCTTAGAAATCGGGTGTCCCTATCAGAAACGATGGTCTCAGGTAACCCATGCAATCGATAAATCTCTTTAAAGAATAACTGAGCAACCCGGACGGCATCAGCTGTCATCTTACAGGCCATGAAATGCGCCATCTTCGAAAACCTGTCCACTACAACATATATAGAATCATTTCCCCTCTGAGTTCTCGGCAATCCTAACACAAAATCCATGCTAATATCAACCCATGGTTTAGTAGGCACGGGTAACGGCATATATAATCCCACATTTGTAGCTGTTCCTTCGAAACCTGACAGATATGACATCTCTCCACAAATTTCTCTACCTCTTTTCTCATTGACGGCCAAAAATAAGATTGAGAAATTAACTGCAATGTACGATCTCTACCCACATGGCCTTCTTCATGTAACTCTTTAACAATCTTCATTCTCAAGCTACAGTCTGGTATGCATAATCGATTCCCCTTGAACAAGAATCCATCAACCAACACAAATTCATCAGTACTCCCATCCTTAACTTTCTCAACAAACTTTGCAAAGTAAGGATCCTCCTCAAACAACTCAGGCAATAACTCGAATCCTGTCACTTCAACCTTCAACGTTGTCAACAAATGATTCCTCCTGCTCAAAGCATCCGCTACACGATTTGTCACCGCTGATTTGTGTTTTACAACGAAAGCAAATTGTTGTAGATATGCTATCCACGAAGCATGTCTCGCTGAAATCTTATCCTGCCCTTGTAGATGTTTCAACGCCTCATGATCAGTGTAAAGAACAAACTCCTTCTGAAACAAGTAATGTCGCCAGTGCTTCACAGCTTGAACAATCGCGTAAAACTCTACATCATATGTACTATATCTCATCTTGGCTTCAGATAATTTTTCACTGAAATAAGCAACTGGTCTTCCATTTTGACTCAAAACTCCACCAATTCCAACCTTCAAAGCATCAGTATGCAATTCAAACAACAACTGAAAATTCGGCAGTACCAGAATTGGTGCTGTCGTCAAAAGTGTCTTGACCTTTTCAAAAGCAAACCCTGCTTCCTCTGACCATGCAAACTTCTTTCCTTTCATGCAATCAGTTACAGGTGCCATCACATTGCTAAAATGTGGAATGAATCTTCGATAGAAAGATACCAATCCATGAAAACTCCTTACTTCAGTAATTGTCTTTGGCTGTGGCCAACTCCTAACAGCTTCCACTTTATTTTCATCCACTTGAATACCTTCCTTTGACAGAACATACCCTAGAAATAAAACACTGTCTGTCATAAACACGCACTTCTTTGTTGCTGCATAAAACTGCTCTTGTCGTAGAATCAACAATACTTCTCGCAAATGCTGGATGTGCTCTTCCGTACTCCCACTATAAATCAAAATATCATCAAAGTAAACAACCACGAACTTTCCAACAAATGGTCTGAAAATCTAGTTCATCACTTTCATGAAAGTACTAGGAGCGTTTAATAAACCAAATGACATAACCAACCATTCGTATAAACCCTCCCTGGTTTTAAAAGCAGTCTTCCACTCATCACCCGGTCGAATACGAATTTGATGGTATCCACTCTTCAAGTCAATCTTGGAAAACACAACAGCCCCACTCAACTGATCAATCAAATCATCAAACCTCGGCATAGGAAATCTGTATCTCACAGTGATCTTGTTTAGAGCCCGACTGTCCGTACACATCCTCCACGTCCCATCCTTCTTCGGTACCAACAAGGCTGGCACAGCACATGGACTCAAACTCTCCTGAACACGCCCTTGTTCTAACAACTCCTCCACTTGCCTTCTTATTTCTTCATGCTCTTTAGGACTCATCGTGTAATGTGGCCTGTGAGGTAAAATTGACCCTGGCACAAGATTAATCTGATGTTGAATATCCCTCAAAGGCGGTAGCTCCTTTGGTAACTCTTCTGGAAACACATCACTGAATTCTTCCAATATCGGTTTTACTTCCTCTGGAACTTCAACGGGTTCAGTAGCTTCATGTCCAATCAACAAAAACACTTCAGGACTCTCCTCTACTTCTTCAACAAATTCCTTTAAAGTCAACAAAGTTTTAAGCTCCTCAATCTCTTCTGACTTGCTCTCTCCCTGCTGTCTCTTCTTTGGAACTAAAATAATCTTAACGCCTTCAAACATAAAACTGTAGCTATTGGTTCGACCGTCATGCTGCACAGCTCGATCATACTGCCACGGTCTTCCCAAAAGCAAATGACAAACATCCATCTCAACTACATCACACCAAATCTCGTCTTTATATTTCTTCCCAATAGAAAATGGAACTCGAACTCGCCTGTCCACCTTCACCTCTCCTCCTTTTCTCAGCCATGCTAACTTGTAAGGATTTGGATGTTTTTCCGTTTTCAACTTCAATTTTCTCACAGCTTTCGTAGAAAGGATATTGTCATAACTCCCTGCGTCAATTACAAACTTACAAACTTTCCCCAATATAGTGCATGTCGACTGAAAGATGTTACTCCTCAACCAACTAGCCTCATCCTCTTGTTTCGGTGTTAAACAAGACCTTCTCATCATTAGATTACACCCTTCATCTCCTGACGCGATATCCTGTTCATTCTCCTCAACCGGACTATCTTCACCTTCAACAGCATCATCACTTTCAACTTCAGCTATCATCGTTCTCTTCTTTGGCTTAGGACATTCGTTACTCTTATGACCCACTTCTTGGCAGCTATAATATTTGAAACTGTTGGTAACCTTCGCCTTCGCCACTTCATTCACAACTGGTTTATTGACAGCTTTAGTAACGTTGGAACTCCCACTAACACCTTTGCTTTGAATATTGGAACTTGTAAACACTCCACCTCCACGCCTTCCTTGCTTCTCCCAAGCCAACGCTTTCTGGTGCGCTTTAGCCACAGATCTCGGATCAAACATATTAACCGTATCCTGGATCTACATTCGCAACCCTCCAACAAACCTAGCAGTTAGTTGTTCCTCTGTCTCCATAATGTCATTTCGAGCAATCAGTTGATAAAACTCGTCAGCATAATCATTAACAGTCTTCGTCCCTTGCCTCAAGTTCTGCAACCTCTGATACATGAGTGATTGATAATTGTAAGGTAAAAATGTAGCTTTCATCAATTTCTTCATTTTCTCCCAATCAACAATCTTCGACTTCCCCATCCGTTCTCGTGTAAGCTTGGTTTGCTGCCACCACGCCATAGCTCTCCCCCTCAACCTAGTAGCAACCAATTTCACTCGACGATCTTTCGGTACCTCCTTGAAATCAAAGATCTCTTCAACATTAGACAACCAATCCAAAAATTCTTCTGCAACTATTCCACCCTTGAACTCTGGAATTTCCATCTTCATTCCCGATTCCCATCTACGGTCATCTTCAAAATCTCTATCTCGATTTCGTATTTGACATCGTTCTCGATAATGCACACTACCTCTATCACCATCAAAATCCTCACCAAAGTCTGAAGTATATCGATGTCGATCACGACCACCAACCTCTCTTCTACCACCACTTCTTCGATCTTCATTCCTATCATGATTGTCAATACTTCTACGATCATGATCTTCTCTTCTCTCCCGATCTGAATGTGGTGAAACTCTACTTCTCCCATGGCTCGATTCAGATGAAACTCTTCTTCGATTTTGATTCATTTCAAGCATCATTCTCTCTAATCGACCAATTCCTTCATTCAACTTTTCAGTGAAACTCTCGTTGATTCGTTGTTCCATTTCATCGGCATCTTCTCTTCCATACAAAGCATTAATATTGCGATGACGTTGAGCTCGTCTTGGAGGCAATGATTGAACTACAAACAAACAAAAAAATAAATTTCAAACACTTTCCGAACTTTGATCCAAAGTGAGATGGATCGAAACTCCCAACTTGTTGCAACTTCACGATGAACACGATGAACACCAAATTTCTCAACAAGGGCAAATCCGATCTCCAAACTTCAAATTCTCAAAACCCAAGTCTCCAAATGATGCAAACTCCTTACGATCTAGCTCTGATACCAAACTGATGCAGCGTGAGAAGCGAATTCGACGATGTGAATCGAATCAGTCCAGGATCTCACACGATTAGCGGAAATAATCGGTGAATCGACGATGAATCGGTGGATTTAAGAATACCCAAAAAAACCAAATCCGTTGATCACGAAGATACCGGATTTTAGCAATCTTCGACATGTTGATCGCGCACGATGCCGTGAAGAAAGATCTACAATTCTTTGAGCGTTGATCAAGCGCACTTGATTCCGCGAATTGGCTTCAACGTCGTTGATTCGAGCGCACTCGATTGCCGAAGTGGAGATAGGAGTTAACACTCGACTACCAATTTAAAAATGGAGGCACAAAGAACAAACCAAATTTTATTCAAATTTCAACAACCTTTACAAATGACACGACTTGCCTATTTATAGGCTTACAACACCACAACATTACACACAGTACAACACATTACAAAACTGTCACGACTTAGTACAACTCACGCGATCTAAAAATTAACAATCAGTGACTTAAAAAAAGTGCAACGCATCCGTTACGGGACTTCTAATTTGCCAGCAGCGACTTAATTTTCACGCGTCTCATTGATCAAACATCAGCGACCTAAAACGATTTGTCGCGACTTAAAATAAGCCCTCACGCGACTTAAAATAAGATCGTTCGCGACCTTCTTCTTCGCGTCCTTTGCCATAGATATGTTGTTCGCGACATATGGAAGGTCGTTACGAAGAGGGGAAAACGATTTCAGTTTGTTCGCGACCTAGGTAAGTCGCTCGCGAGCTAGAGTGGAGGGGAAAGTTAGGTCGTTGCTCGCGACCTAGGTAAGTCGCTCATTCAGTTTGTTCGCGACCTAGGTAAGTCGCTCGCGAGCTAGAGTGGAGGTGGAAGTTAGGTCGTTGGTGGGTATTGGAGCGATGTCCGTGACCTAGGCTGGGAACTGGAAGCGAGCTAGGGTTGTGCGAGCTAACATCGGAGATGGGTCGCGGTGATGGAAATTCGTGAATGAAGGTACATTTCATTGATTCCTTCTCCCCCAAACTCTGTTGTGCTGCATCAACTGGCCACGCTTAGATAGGAGGGTTTGGTTATATTTATTTGAAATATTTGTTTTGGATTAGTTTGGAGATGGATCCCCATTTTTACTCCAATCCGTTGCCTATTTAAATCGACAATCCTCATTCGTTTATTTTTCCACCTTTTGCCTCCTTCTTCATCTTGCTTTGGTAGAAAATTCTAGGACCTCACCTCTCTTCATTTCCAAATAAAAATTAAAATAAAATCCAGTGCACAGGCATGGTGATTTCTTCAATTAACTGCTTTTTTGGATAAGTACGGATTCGATCTAAGGAGTTATTGGATTCATTATTCAAGGTGCACATTCAAGGTGGCAATATTGGTAACATCTTATATATTTTATTATATGTAAATATGTCCATCTATCTTTATTTACATGTATGGATTAGATTCATTTTTCATAGTTCATATATTTATATTTTATTTAATTTCCATAATCACGCACATGATTTTAAATTAAAATAAACCATATGCATAATACATACATACATTATGTATGTATATATGTATGTATATCTATTTTTGGACAATTAAAAAACCCGAAAGCTAAAATAATTTTAAATCTTTTTATATAAAGATATGAATTTTAAATCGTGTGTATATATATAAACACTAATTCATTAATTCTTGTCTATATGTATGAATATATGGTCAAAGGTCAGCTACACCTCACTTTCCCTACACCTCAAATCCCTTCTAATTTTAACTACATGTTCTGACTTAAATAAAATACCTTCTCTCCCTTCTCACTTCTAGAGAGATAAGGTATATTATTTACTTCGAAACAAGTAATTCAAATAAGGTGGATTTGAGTATAGCAAAAATGATAGGTTGTCGATCCTAGCTGTATATATACTTGAGTGCGTGCGTGTTTAAAAAAAATTATGTATATATATATTTATATTTAAAATAGAAAGTAAATACACACATAAACATATGTAAATATAAATCCTTATGGATTGATTTTTTAATTTTTTAATAAAATCCATACGTGTTTCATTAGTAAAAAAAGAATGTCTAAATTCGCATCGGTTTTAAAAAAAATTGTTAAAAAAGGTTTCGACCAAAAAAATAATAGTATATTATTATATATTTACAAATTAATATTTATAAATAAAATTTTAAATTGATTTTGTTAAATCTGCACTGTTGTAAAAATAATGTTTCTAGTATCCTCCTAAAACTTTATTTTGCCAAAGCCTTCGATTCTATTGATGGGTTGTTTTGCAAACGTTTGTTAATGGATATGGGTTTTAGTACTAAGTGGGTGGGTTGGATTATGTCTCTATTTGAAAAATCTAGTATAATGGTCAATGATATTATAGAAAATAAATTACAATCTAAACATGGACTTAGACAAGGCGATCCTTTATTTTTGGGTATGCGGATTATGGATCTTAAGGCTTGATTAACACTAAAAGAGGGAGTGAACAGTGTTTAATGAATTTTATGGAATTTTTGAAATCTTTTCAAATTAGACACAAACAGAGGCAATTCACAAATACAGAGACAATCACAGAACTAGACACAGATGCAAATGGTAAATAAAAGCAGTAAAGGAAAGAACATACCAGAATTTTGTACTGGTTCGGAGTTACCCCACATCCAGTCCCATACAATTTCTTATGTAGATTTCTTTCCAAATATAATGTTAATATTACAACCTTGTTTTCAAGTCCACAAGATACATCCTTCTATCTCTGAGTCCAGGGCAAACTCTCTTGATTTAACCAGGCTACAAGATCACCTAATTGATTTACGGGCTACAATCGCACCCAATTGATTTACGGGCCATAATCACACTGTTTCCAATCATACTTTGATAGAGAGAGATTCGATACACCTTGATCTTTCGATCTTTGATTACAAATGATCATGTAACTCTAAATAGCACTGGTGATCTTTGAGCGAAAGTAGTAGAGAATCAAACTAGAGACGATCGAGTTTGATTCACTTAGGATTTTGGTAGAGTTGTCTAAAACATTTGAAATATAAGAGAATATTTGAGTGGAGAAGAAGGAGTGAAGAAATGAAGAAAAACTAACTTAAAATTCATTGAAAACAACTAGTATATATAGGAGAACAACAGTCATGTCCATTCGTGAAAGGTTATGACGAATAGACACATCTTTGAAAATTTGAAATTTGTAATCTACGGCTACCATGTGACATGGGGGGTATGGGGATGTCGACATACCTATGTTATTTTTGAAATTTGATTTTGCTTTAAAATGATTTCTATCCTAAAACTTGTCAAAACAATTTCTAAACTTTGTAAACTATTTTCAGTATAGTTTAAACTTATAAATGAGTTTTAGAAACTAATCTTAAATATATAAGCTATAATATAAAAGTAATATTAAAAAGTAAGTATAGACTTCTTTAAAATAATTTTTTTAGTTTTAAAGCTAAAATATTAAAATCAAGAGATAGTTTAAAAAACAAGAGATGACTTTTAAAAGACAGTTTTTGGAAAAATAGTTAAAATAAATTATTTTGAATACTTCGTGGATTCCATTCCATTAGAGAAGGTCGTGGGTTCCATCCCACTAAAGGGGTCATCGGTTTCATCCCACTATTAAAGCGAGAAGGTGAATTCCATTCCACAATTAAAATCCGAATAAAGATTTTAGTGCCGTTATGAAGTTTTAACATAAATCTAGACTCTATTAGTTATCTTGAAATTTTGAACTTTTGTACTCTTATTACTCATGAGTCTTTAGTCTTGATTTTTTCAATCTTGAATTCGTCGGTCTTGAATCTTTATATTGCACAGTCTTCATTCTCAGTACCTGCATATATATACCCTGCATGTACTTATATATCTAGACAAGAATATTAGTATTTATATTTATAAAAATCCTAAGGTTGTTGTCGTCAAAACTGTCATCTCAGGAACTAACAATGTCCCCCTTTTTGATGATGACAACCTTTGTTTATAAAATCTACTCCAACAAATTTTGATTCTACTCCGACTCCTCCTTATTCCAACGACTCCCCCTTAATCTAAGTCTATCTAACCTATTTTATAATTCTTCCCGTTTATCATCAACAAAAACTAATCCTAAACTACATAACTCCTCCTAAATCTTATAATATAGCACCGTATATGATAATAGCACAGTATAGTAGAATGTAAATAAGATAGATAATAATATGAGTAAAATATAATAAGGTAAATGTGAGAGATATGAAAATTTTAAACGCAATCAATCAATATATACATCATGTTCTTTTCAAACCACACCATGTTCAATCATATATTACATACCATATTCAAATCAATCCAAACCATACTAATCTAAACCAAATCAAATCAAACCAAATCAAAATAAATCAAACCACATATGTCAAATGAAACATTTCTTGAAACTTGGACCCATCCTTCTTCATCGAAGGTAGGATCTTCCTTTATAGCATCTTATTTTTCATTATCTTTGTTCAGAGTTCCTTCTGGATTTGCTTCAAGTTCTTCTTTGTTGAGGGCAGAGATCATCCATCGAATGGCATTGAAGTGGCTTTCTTGTTCCTTTATCATCTGCATTTGGCTTAACTCTAAGTGTCGTTGATTGCGAACGATAAAAGTAAGTACGTTCTTGAAGGAATTGAGAGTTGCTTCAAGATTCTCACTTAGATTATGAGTAAGAGAGGCCATTTTTTGATAAAATATAAAGAAATTCAACAGAAAATAAAGAGAACTGAAAGTATGCATTTTCCTGAAAGAAACGGGTACCTAAGGAGTTAGAAGATCATTTGAAATGAAAAGACAAAGATAGTTGTGTCTATTTCAATTTTAAAACAAAAAACATTTTCTAATCGTTACATGTCGATATATGGGGTAGGGGGATGTCGACATGCCCCTGTTAATTTCGGTGATTTACTTTGTTTCTTTATATTATGTACAAGTCTATATATAAAAACTTATATAACAAGCATTCTAGTGATATTTTAGAGCTAATAAATAGAAATAAAGGATTTTCATTGATAATTTTAGTTAACAATATATTAAACGATGTATAACATTAACTAAAGAGAGATACAAACTTATGCAATATGAAATGAAACTAGTATTGGTTAGAGGATGATGATAATACAAGCTTGCGACTCACTTTCCCAAAGAACTTGTTCATTTTGGTGGAAATCTTGTCCAACTTTTTACTAACAGATCTTTTGAGAACCTGTTGGTTTTCCATGATAATCTATTGGTTCTTAAGAATCGTTTTGTTGGATGGATTGGTAAGAGCGATTGGGTATTCAATGCTTTCAAATGAAGTCTCTTCCTCCTCCTTTCCTTCTTCTTCAATTTCCATCACCTCCCATTCTTCCTCCTCCTCCTTTCCTTCTTCTTCAATTTCCATCAC
The DNA here is from genome assembly GCA_030765085.1 of Allium cepa. Classification (NCBI taxonomy): domain Eukaryota; kingdom Viridiplantae; phylum Streptophyta; class Magnoliopsida; order Asparagales; family Amaryllidaceae; genus Allium; species Allium cepa. The sequence continues at coordinate 885,634,227 of CM060940.1, read as the reverse complement.
CTCTCATTCTTCCTCCTCCTCCTGTTCTTCCCTCTCTTCACGAGCCAAACTCTCATCCTTTTTGCCAAGTGTTTCATATATAAGCGGAATTATAATAAGGGAAATGTTAGCATGGTTAAACACTAGTCTGGAAATGAACTCATCTCTCTCATAATCAACACCAAAGTAGTTAAAAATCCGAGTGAGGTATATTCCATGGTATAAAGTGTTTTCACCTAAAGTAAAATTTTTGGGACGAAGTTCATCCAAAAGCACTTGCTCCCAATTAATGTCTTAGTGCCCAAAAATAGCAAAAGGAGCCTTACAAACTTTTAAGGTCGGGTGATTGTAATTTCTCGATCTTGGAGTTATGGTATGTTGCAAAAGAAGGTTCCAATTCTAGCTTTAGGATGGATATTTCGGTTTATAAACTCAAAGTTATCATCCTTTTCAAAAATGTGATGTAATATCTCACAATCATGTTCTTCAATTTTAAAATCCGAAAGATCCATTCCCATACTCGTACAACCTAGAATGTTACCTAAAATCTCACTATTTAGAACAATATGCGTTCCTTTAACGCTACTCCAAACTTCCCCTTTATTTCCTTCATAAAAACCATGATTTAAATTTGCATAAAACATTTTTTACAAGATTCGGATAACAAACAAAATCATTTTGAGAATCATCAATTAATCTAAGAATTTTATTTTCTTCGAAAAAAACATTGACCTCATATGACGGAAAATCACTTAAGATAGCAAATTTTCTCCTATGGACCTTCCAAAGTTTACATAGCTAATGTAAGATTTGATAGCTTTTGAATCATTGTAGAGGAACTCTTTGGTGGAATTGGACAGTCTCATGGTGGATGAAGTGCTTGAGGAAGCCATTTTTGAAAAAGGCAGAGAGCTTGGGAGTTTGAAAGAGAGTTTGAATTTTGAAATGAAAGTGAAAAAATAGGATAAAGTCAAGGAGATAAATATATATCTAAGAGCCATGTTCTTTGGTCAAGAAATACCTTTTTAGAGCTTTGTACTGGTGAAAAGGTGGAGGGAAATTCAAAGTTTTGAATTCAAATTTGAAGTTCAAATCTTTGGCAAGGATGTCGACATAGGGAGTAGGGTCATTTCGACATGGGTCCCCTAAATCATGTGACTTATTTTACTACTTTATTTAATATCTATATCTATATATATCCTATAATCTAATTTATATTTTATTTGAAATAAGATTAAATATAATAACACTTTAATATTAATATTTTAATATTAAAATAATATTATTTTGAAACTCAATGTTAAATTCAAACAACAAGCAATTTCAAAACATGCAAACAACCAAACATTAAAACAAGCAATCTCAATCAATATAAGTTAAATGCGCACCTATTTTTAGATCCATATTTCCAAGATCATCAGACTCGTGATTAGTTGTAAGGCACTTGTTTAAATTTTCCATCTCTTGATCTTCATCACTAGAGGATGAGTCTGAATCATCTAGTTTAGCAGTATATGCTCTCTTTCTGTTCTTTGACTAATCATTACTTTCTATTTATACGGATGTGGACAACCTCTTTTTAAGTGGTCTGGCTCATCAAAATTGCAGCATCTGACGTTGTTTTGAGTCTCATTACTATTTCCAGAATTCTTGTGATCATTTCTCTTGTAATTTTTCATCTTTCTGTATTTTAGAAACTTTCTAAAATTCCTTGTCATCGAGGCTATTTCTTTATCGTCATCATTGTTTGAGTCTGAACCATCTATTGTTGCATTGAACGGTATTCACTGTTGAATATGCGAATATGTGATTTTTTTTATGATAATAAATATATATATATATATATATATTCATTTAAATGTATTTGTTAATGTACTATTTTATTTTTCACATAATTAAATAAATATTTGCCGAATAAAATAAATAACACAGAGTTTAAATTCAAATAGATATTTTATTCAAACAAATATTTATTACAATTTTGAATAGTACAAATTTGATCTCTCACTATATATACACACAAATTTCAATTATAATTCAAATTTGATTACATCACAATTTTTCATTTACAAATGTCCTCACTACATGTCGCTCGTTCACTCATAATTTATCTTCAACTTCATTCCAGATTGAATCCAACATCTGAGCAATCTGCAAAAATATACATTGACGCAGTAAAATTGGAAACAAAATATTTTTGCAGTATAAAATAAAATGTAGTTTTGAAAATATTATTTGCCTCAGTTATTTGGGTTATTCGTCATCATTTAAATTTGAATTCATCATACACGAACAGTTTGCGACATGCACAGTGGATCACTGTACATTGTTATCCCATTTTTTGGTCAAAACTGGAATATCAATATTGTGTGCGTTTCCACCACGACCGGAACAAGAAGAAGCAAGCAAGCGTACATAAGTCAGGGATTTCACTCAAGGTTCAAATGTAAAAGTTCATTCGGTGAAGCCATGCAAGAGTCCATTCGGCGGAACCACATTCGGCACGTAAGCCATTCGGTACTTTGGTAACAACAAAGTCATTCGGCATTTGTTCATTCGACAGAAACAACCTTCATATACTTGTAACCAATCTCCAAGCTCCGCCGAACCAACATGCCTCCATGCTCCTCTATAACCGAACAACAACACCAACAACCCACCACCGGACGAGAACCACCACCGGACCATGCTACCACCGGACCATGCTACCACCGGACCACGCTACCACCGGACCATGCTACCACCGGACCATGCTACCACCGAACCATGCAACCATCGGACCAGCTCCAACCTCACCATACTACTGCCGGTCCAACCTACCAAACAACATACCACTCACCGCCGAACCAAAGCTTCGCCGAACCAGAACGCTGCCAGGCCAGATTGCTTCAGCCCAGGCCCGCCAGCAGCTATATACATCCAGGACCCCTGCCCCCAGCCTCACTCTATAAATAGAGGGGCAGGGGTACAACAATGGGGGAGAAGTTTGAGAGCTCAAGCCTGGAAGGAACTTTCAAACAACTTTAGATACTTGTAATCAAAGCTTTGTACTTGTAATCTGAAGAGAAAAGGAGAATAACATATAAAGTGGACGTAGGCACGTTCTGGCCGAACCACTATAAATCTGTGTGTCTTTTACAGTTTAGTCCCTGCTTTTTATATATTTGCATAAATCACCCAAATCACTAGAAACAACATAAATCGACTAGTTCATACGACATTGGGTGTTTGTGACCAATTTTGGCGCAAACATACATGCCATAAGGCCATGCACACCGATATACACTTGATAAAATTATAGGGACATGTGAGAACAAGTTCAAACCCAAATCAAAAGCCGGGTTCAACTCAAGTGCAATAAAATAAAGTCACGATATCAGCACAAGGTCAAACCCGAGCTTTAAGCTGGATTCAACACAGGCGCAGTCCGAATATAGTTTAATAAAATGGTCAGGAGCAAGCCAGTCAATATGTATAGCATGAATCAAAGGCGAACCAGACCAACAGTTAACTAGAATAAAAATGAAACAGAGGTGGCAGCATGAAGGTTCAAACATGAACCGTAATTCATATCATACCAAACTGCACCAGTGCTTATTGCAATGAATGCCACCAGACCAGATACAAGAAAGATAGGCCAAAACATCAAGGAACAACAATATGATGAAGTAAATCAACATAACTCGGCTAGCTAACTGAACCACGGACCTAACATTTCAGCTGACACATATATGCAAGCAAAGATTACATGGTGCAGCAGCCTCAACATTAATACAAACACAAGTACACATATATGGTGAACTTACTCAACTGAAGTGAAACAAGACTCAAGTACTACTAGAGCTCAACTGGCAACTGAAAGTGTACACATGAAGTAGGAGGCAAGAATTAAATCCAGGAACACAACTGACTCGATACAAACCAAATAGAAATGAAGGTTGTATGCAAAGATCAGAGTACAAAAGTACAGACTTGTATCATATAGTTCACCAGGTCTCAAAATGAAAACCAAAGCTAACGCATACATATATACACACACATACATATGCATGTGTACACATGATGAAGGCATAAGCACGTGCATTAATGAAACAATGACCAGACTCCGTGCACACCTGACTGCAAGTTCAAAGCAACATTGAAGCCACTTGAGCTCAAGACAGTACACAAGTGAATGACAACATGTATATAATGTCAAATAGAAGACTTATACAAGTGCATCGAATCACAATGCATCAGAAGTCTAGACACTACAAGTTTACACTGACTTAAAGACAAATAAAATAACAACATAACATGGTCGAGACAATCAGAGAGTTCTAAATGCATATGAACTCATATATAAGTGGTAAACCATGAAGATAAACAAAACTGAAATGCAGTCAGCACTCAGGTTAACAGAAGTAGCAATTTCAAACCGAAGTTAGGTGATGTTAAAAAAACAAGTTGAAGTTGAAAACAAAATATATTATTATCAAACCGTAAACAACAAATAACAGGCGCAACTCAAAATCAAGACAAGTTCAACAACCGAAGTCACAGAGACAAAAATCAAAACCATGGCAAATTCAAACTAATACAATTCAAAGCGAGATGTGAATGAACAAAGTCAACCACGATCAAAGTCAAGGCCGATGTCAAAAGAAAATTCAACACCGTGGTGGCCACACAAAGTCATATCAAAGCCATGAGAATAATGCAACCAAATATACGAAATTGACGAAGTCAGAAACCATCGTCAACATTCAATCAAAATCATACGGCAAAGGAATTATCAGAATGAACGAAAATCAAGGGGTTCGAACCCTATATAAACCCATTCATCATCGGCCAAGAAGATCATTCGAGTTCAAGCAACTAAGCATAATCATTCAACTCGAATCAAAAAGGTCGAGCAGAATCAATATCGAAAAAGGAGAAATTGCATACCATTTTGATAATCGAACTCGACCATAATTGAAACAGCCATGAATGAGCGCAAAGAGAAGAAAGCATCGATCGACAAAGCTAAGGGACGTAAATCATCATTCGATCAAGATACTAACGTCGACGCTTTCAGAAACCCTAATTCAGTTGAAGAGAAGACGAAAGAGAACGAGCAGTCACTTGCAAAAGAAAACAGGCTGATATAATGAATAGGGGGATTCACTTCTAATTTTTCACTTGGGCCAGTTTCTTCTATTTTTGGGCTTAGTATATAAACTAGGGTTTATTGTTTTATATTTCTTTTAATTTTGTAATTTTCCTTTTAAACAATTGTAATTTCTAGTCATGTGACTAGAGGACGAGCTATGGTAGTGTAGTTCGAGAATTCGCAACTCAATAGCTGAGTTGTGGCAGGGTTTTGAGCGTAGAGTTAAGGCTAGTCGATAGCGGGTGCCGCGAGTTTACGTGTGTAAGAGTTTGATGCTTGATTTCTAGTAGAAACCTTAGGGGAAACACGTAGGCAGGGTTTAGCCGAAGCTGGGTAAATTCTGTGTTGTTTTATTTCTGCATTTATTATTCTACTATTATCTGTGCTGCTATTCTGATATATCCGTGTTGAAAATATTTTATAAACTTCGGAAATAATTTTTTTATAATTTATAGTATCACCCTATTCACCCTCCCTCTAGGGTGAAATCGATACTACAAGTGGTATCAGAGCTAGGAACAAAAGCCAATTTTGTTTTAAAAAATTTGATTTTTCAAAGACCAATTTTTTTTACAAATTTGAATTTTTAAAATGGCTACTTTTGCTGAGGGTCGGTCTAGTATTATCCCTCATATTTTTGATGGAACAGATTTTTTGAATTGGAAACTAAAAATGGAATTTTATTTAAAATTTGTTAATATTAAATGTTGGGATATTATTGAAAATGGGTGTGATATAACAAACAAGAAAATTATCTCGATTAATGCTCTTGCTATGCATATAATATATTCGCATATTAATCAAGATAATTTTAACTTTATCTCTCATTGTGAAAATGCACAGGAAATTTGGAATATTTTTGATGCAATATATGGTGCAAAAGTCAACGGCAATGAGAAATCCTCCTCAATCGACTCAGTTAAAGAAACGAGCTTAATAGGATTGGTAAAAATCAATAGTGATGAGGATGATGATGGAGCAGCTGAGCTGACATTACTAATGAAGAGATTCAAAAATGGAACTGCAAATACAAAAATCCAGCTCTAAATCAAAAATTGATAAGCAGAATATTCAAAGCACTAGAAAACCCAGAAGAACAGGAAATCATCTGTCACAAATGCAACAAACCTGGACACATCAACCCAATCATCCTCGACTTCAACACGACCAAGAAAAGAAGTCAAAAAGGAAAAGTTTTGCAGCCACGTGGAATAAAAGTAATGATGACAATAAAAGCACTAGCAGTAAGAGTGAGAAAGCAGATCTGTGCCTTCGAGGTAATATAACTGATAGCGATGATGATGAGACAAGCGAGGTATCAAAACTTGCTCACTCAGAATTACTTATATATTTCCACGAAATCAATGGTTGTTTCGAAAGACATAGGGAGAAATACGCTGAACTTGTATCACAAAGAGATACTTTGATAGATTTAAATGAAAAGCTTGATCAATTAGCTAAAACTATCAAAGTAAGATCTCTAAGTGTGATAAGTGTCCAACATTTGAAGAAGAAATTAAAAAATAAAAAAGTATAATTAAATCGCTTAAAAATGATATTCTGATTTTGAAAGAGAGTGAAAATACTAGAAGAGAAAATTCTATCAAAAAGTGCACTCAATTATTGAATGAAAACGAATTACTCAAAACACAAGTCCAACAACTAACTGTCAACGACTTTAGAAATTTTTTCCAAAAGTGAAAGATCGTTGAATATGTTATTAGGGAAACAAATTGTTAATACAGTTAGACAAGGACTGGATATAATCAAACTAAACTTGTTAGGAGTGAATTTAATCAAGTCAAATTCAAGTGCACAATTTGTAGAAAATTTGGACACAATCACAATATTTGTTGGTATGGACCCAAACAAGTGAAAACCATACCAATTTAAGTTCCTCAAGGCACAAATATAAAATCCATTAAAGTCAAACAAATGTGGGTGTCGAAAGGAACATATATAAATATTTTTGGGTCTCCACAGAATTATTTTTTAAAATCTCTTGCCACTAACAATCATGGACCTATAAAAATAAATAGGTCACAAAAATCTTTCATCGTGTAGGTATGGTAGGAGGCTAAGGAATAACAACTGTGTTACTTGGATTCTGGCTGTTCCAAGAACACAATAGGTGACAAATCACGGTTTCTTAGCCTAATACAAAGGTGACAGAATCACAATGGACAACAACAACAAAAAATATCATAAAGGTAAAAGAGGAAATGGTATATTCATCTTGAACGATATATTAATGTGATAATCTGCACCATAATCTGATTTGAATCAGCCAATGAAATAAATGATGATATTGATTCTGACTTATTCATATGACTTGTTTCTATTTATGACTTTGATTTGTGCATAAATGTTGACTAATCATCTTTGAACTATATATTTGCTTAGACTAATAATGATGTTTTACTGGTTGCTGATTTCTCACGATACACGTGGATATATTTGCTTATATTATTGCTTGGGGATCTGACACTATGGTCATTGTTTGATTATTTACACGGCTTCAATTCAAATTCAAGAGAACTTCATTTAAAATCAAGAGGTTCGAACCCTATATAAACCCATTCATCATCAGCCGAGAAGATCATTCGAGTTCAAGCAACTAAGCATAATCATTCAACTCGAATCAAAATGGTCGAGCAGAATCAATATCAAAAAAGGAAAAATTGCATACCATTTAGACAATTGAACTTAACCAAAATTGAAGCAGCCGTGAACGAGCGCAAAGAGAAGAAAGCATCAATCGAAAAAGCTAAGGGACATAAATCATCATTCGATCAAGATACTAACATCGACGCTTTCAGAAACCCTAATTTAGTTGACGAGAAGACGAAAGAGAACGAGTAGTCACTTGCAAAAGAAAACAGGCCGATATAATGAAAAGGAGAGTTCCCTTCTAATTTTTCACTTGGGCCGGTTTCTTCTATTTTTGGTTTTAGTATATAAATTAGGGTTTATTATTTTAAATAATTTTTAATTTTGTAATTTTCCTTTTAAACAATTGTAATTTCTAGTCATGTGACTAGGGGATGAGCTACGGTGGTGTAGTTCAAGAATTCGTAACTCAGTGGCTGAGTTGTGACAGAGTTTTGAGCATAGAGTTAAGGCTAGTCGATAGTGGGTGTCGCAAGTTTACGTGTGTAATCGTCTGATTGCTTAATTTCTAGTAGAAACCTTAGGGGTAGCACGTAGGCAGGGTTTTGCCGAAGCTGGGCAAATTCTTGTTGTTCTATTTTCGCATTTATTATTCTACTATTATCTGTATTGCTATTCTGATATATCTGTGTTGAAAATATTTTATAAAATTCTGTAATTTTTTTTTTATAATTTATAGTATCACCCTATTCACCCCCTATAGGATGAAATCGATCCTACAAGTAGTATCAGAGCTAGGAACAAAAGCCATTTTTGTTTTAAAAAATTTGATTTTTCAAAGACCATTTTTTTTTACAAATTTGAATTTTTAAAATGGCTACTTTTCTGAGGGTCGGTCTAGTATTATCCCTCATATTTTTGATGGAACAGATTTTTTGAATTGGAAATTGAAAATGGAATTTTTTTAAAAATCTGATAACATTAAATGTAGGGATATTGTTGAAAATGGATGTGATATAACAGACGAGAAAATTAATTCGATTAATGCTCTTGCTATGCATATAATATATTCTCATATTAATCAAGATAATTTTAACTTTATCTCTCATTTGAAATAAGACTCTGAATAAGACTGAGATCTTTGAGAGTGGCAAAGAATCACACTAGAAATGATCGAGTTTGATTCACTTAGGATTTTGGAAGAGTTTTGTTAAAACATTTGAAATATAACAAAATATTTGAGTGGAGAAGAAGGAGTGAAGAAATGAAGAAAAACTAACTTAAAATTCATCGAAAACAACTGGTATATATAGGAGAACAACAGTCATGTCCATTCTTGAAAGGTTATGACGAACAGACACTTCTTTTGAAAAATTGAAATTTAAAATCTAAGGCTACCATGTCACATGAGGAGTATAGGGATGTCGACATGGCTTTGTTAATTTTGAAAACAGATTTTTCTTTAAAATGATTTCTATTTTAAAACCTATCAAAACAATTTCTAAACTTTGTAAACCATTTTGAATATAGTTTAAACTTATAAAAGAGTTTTAGAAAGCAATCTTAAATATATAATCTATAATATAAAAGTAATATTATAAAGTAAGTATAGATTTCTTTAAAGTAATTTTTTAGATTTAAATCTATAATATTAAAATCAAGAGATAGTTTAAAAAGCAAGAGATAACTTTTAGAAAGACCGTTTTTGGAAAAATAGTTGAAATAAATTATTTTGAATATTTCGTGGATTCCATTCCACTAGAGAAGGTCGTGGGCCCCATCCCACTAAAGAGGCTATGGGTTCCATCCCACTACTAAAGCGAGAAGGTGGATTCCTTTCCACAATTAAAATTAGAATAAAGATTTTAGTGTTATTATGAAGTTTTAACATAAATTTAGACTCTATTACTTATCTTGATATCTCAAACTCTTGGACTCTTGATACTCATGAATTTTCAGTCTTGATTTCTTCAATCTTGATTCATTAGTCTTGAATCTCTATACTGTACAGTCTTCATTCTCAGAACCTGCTTATATATACCTAGCATATACATATATATCTAGACAAGAATATTAGTATTTATATTTTATAGCAAGTCCTAAGGTTGTTGTCATCAAAACCATCATTTCAGGAACTAAGAATCTCCCCCTTTTTGATGATGACGACCTTTGTTTATAAAATCTACTCCAATAAATTTCGATTCTACTCCGACTCCCCCTTATTCCAACAACTCCCCCTTAATCTACTAACCCCCCTTAAAATTAGCCTATCTAATCTATTTTATAATTCTTCCCCTTTATCATCAACAAAAACTAATCCTAAACTACATAACTCCCCTTATATCTTATACTATAGCACCGTACACGATAATAACAATGTATAGTAGAATTTAAATAAGATAGATAATAATATGAGCAAAATATAGTAAGGTAAATGTGAGAGATATGAAAATTTTAAACATAATCAATTAATGTATACACCATGTTCTTATCAAACCACACCATGTTCAATCAATATTACACATCATATTCAAATCAATCCAAACCATACTAATCTAAACCAAATCAAACCAAACAATTCAAACCAAATCAAAGTAAATCAAACCACATGTGTCAAATCAAACATTTCTTGGAACTTGAACCATCCTTCTTCACCAAAGATAGGATCCTCCTTTATAGCATCCTATTCTTCATTATCTTTGTTCAGAGTTTCTTCTGGATTTGCTTCAAATTCTTCTTTGTTGAGGGTGGAGATAATCCATCGAATGGCATCAAAGTGCATTTCTTGTTCCTTTATTATCTGCATTTGGCTAAACTCTAAGTGTCGTTGATTGTGAAGGATAAAAGGAAGTATGTTCTTGAAGGAATTGAGAGTTTCTTCAAGATTCTCACTTAGATTATGAGGAGATCCATTTTTTTTTATAAAATATGAAGAAATTCAATGGAAAATAAAGAGAATTGAAAGTATGCATTTTTTGGTAGAAATAAGTATTTAAAGAGTTAGAAAATCGTTTGAAATGAAAAGACACACGGTAGTTATGTCAATTTCAATTTTAAAACAAAAAACAGTTTCTGGCTATTACATGTCGACATAGGGGTAGGTGGTTGTTGAGATGCCCCTGTTAATTTTGGGAATTTGCTTTGTTTCTTCATATTATGTACAAGTCTATATATAAAAAATTATATAACAAGCATTCCAGAAATATTTTAGAGCTAATAAACAGAAATAAATGATTTTCATTGATAATTTTAGTTAACATTATATAAAACGATACATAACATTAATTAAAGAGAGATACAAGCTAATACAACATGAAATGAAATTAGTATTGGTTAGAGGATGATGAAGATGATGATAATCCAAGCTTGCGACTCATTTTACCAAAGAACTTGTTCATTTTGGTGGAAATCTTATCCAGCCTTTTACTAACAGATCTTTTGAGAACTCGTTGGTTTTCCATGATAATCTGTTGGTTCTTGAGAAGCGTTTTGTTGGATGGATTGGTATGAGTGATAGAGTATTCGATGCTTTCCTATGAAGTCTTTTCCTCCTCCTCTCCTTCTTCTTCAATTTCCATCTCCTCCCATTCTTCCTCCTCCTCCTCCTCTTCTTCCCACTCTTTATGAGCCAATCTCTTATCCTTTTCGGCAAGTGCTTCATATGGTTGAAACATAAGTAGAATTCTTATGAGAGAGATGTTAGCATAGTTAAACACTTTTCTAGAAATGAACTCCGCTCTCTTATAATCAACACCAAAGTAGTTAAAAATCCGAGTGAGGTAAATTCCATGGTATAGTGTGTTTTCACCTAAAGTAAATTTTTTGGGACGATTTTCATCCAAAATCACTTGCGCCCAATTAATGTCATAGTGCACAAAAATAGCAAAAAGAGTCTCACAAACTTTTAAGGCCGGGTGATTGAAATTTCCCGATCTTGGAATTATGGTATGTTGCAAAAGAAGGCTTACAATTCTAGCTTTAGGACGGATATTTTGGTTTATAAACTCAAAGTTATCATCCTCTTCAAAAATGTGATGTAATATCTCACGATCATGTTCATAAATTTTAAAATCCGAAAGATCCATTGCCATACTCTTACAACGTAGAATGTTACCCCAATCTCACTATTTAAAACAATATGGGTTCCTTTAACGCTACTCCACACTTCCCCTTCATTTCCTTCATAAAAACCACGATTTAAATTTGCATAAAACATTTTTTACAAGATTCGAATAATAAACAAAATCATTTTGATAATCATCAATTAAGCTAAGAATTTAGTTTTCTTTGAAAAAACATTGACCTCATATGAAGTAAAATCACTTAAGATATCAAATTTTTCCATGTGGACCTTTCCAAAGGTTACATAGCTAATGTAAGCTTTGATAGCCTCCGAATCATTGTAGAGGAACTCTTTGCTGGCCTTGGACAGTCTCATGGTGGATGAAGTGCTTGGGAAGCCATTTTTGAAGAAGGTAGAGAGCTTGAGAGTTTGAATTTTGAAATGAAAGTGAAAAGATATGATAAAGTTAAGGAGATAAATGCATATCTAAAAGCCATGTTCTCTCATCAAGAAATACCTTTTTAGAGCTTTGGAATTGGTGAAAAGGTGGAGGGAAATTCAAAGTTTGAATTCAAATTTGAATTTCAAATTTTTGGCAGGGATGTCGATATGGGGGTAAGGTCATGTCAAGATGGGTCCCCTAAATCATGTGACTTATTTTACTACTTTATTTAATATCTATATCTATATATCCTATAATCTAATTTATATTTTATCTAAAATAATATTAAATATAATAACACTTTAATATTAATATGTGTGTTGGACTACATTAGATGCATATTATTGGATGATTTGCAATGGATTGTTGTATGTTTGCATGTTTAAATGGTAGAATAATGGTTGGTGCATGTATGTGTTTGCTTGAATGATTGCATGGTTGAAATGCTCACCAGAGCGACTTAGGGTTAGGAACCGTAAAACTGAGCATCGATGTATTGGCTCTGGAGCATTTGGAGTAATACTATTGCATAGGTGATGCATGAGAGTTGAAGCGCTAAGGGTAGCGATGAAATTAGCACAATTTGAAGTGCTGAAAGTGCTACGGGGTTTCTGGTCAGCATGGTGGCTTTGGTCGGGCATGGAAATAGGGTCGATGGGTGGTTCTATCAGTGGCTAGTCCTTGGAACCTGGTTGACATGTTGGGTTGGTCGATGGTTGGTCCTTGAAACTTGACCGGCAGATGGATGGCCTAGTAGCCGATCGGGGAAACAAGGTCGGTAGGTGGATGGATCGGGTCGGGCATAGTAGCTTGATCGGTAGTTGATTGGGGAAAAAAGGTCGGTAGGTGGATGGACCGTACTAAGCATGGTGGGATGATCAGTGGCCGTGCAGTGGAGCATGGAGTTTACTATGGGCTTCAAGGCAAGACTCGGGTTGCTTGGTAGCCTGGGGAGTTTGTTCGGGGTGGGGATAAACGACTCCAGGATGGCTCTAGATGACTTTAGGATGGCAACCAATAAAGTATGATGACTTCGACGACTCAATGTGGCGAGTGACTATGGCATCTGGTGGTGGACCGAAAGGACTATGCATGATAGCTCATAGAGTATAACATGTGGTTGTGATGCTCATGAGTAAGGTAGGGTAGTCTGTGTGTACCCATGGTAGTCTACATGTACTTATATGTTGAATGTCTGCATGTGACCAGTCTTAACCATTTGCATGGGAGAGAATGAGCATCTATGGAGTAGTTCTAATATCGGTACGTGTGCCAAGGGATTGATGGATAATTCTATGCTTGTAATGTTCATTATCAGGATAGGGTAGTCTACGTATACCCATATTTTGAACATCTGCGTGTTTTCGGTCCCTAGCCATCTTTGTGGGCAATTAGTTAAGCTTTTAAGAGAGGTATCGTATATCAAGAGTATTTGAATGAGAGATGCAAGGCTGTGTGATAGATTTATGTTTATTATGTGCTTGGCATGCTACGTGAAACTCATATACCCCATATCTTCCATTTGTGATGGTAGTATAGCATATATTGTGTTATGTTCTAACTCTTTTTTGGATGCAAGGGTAGGTTAGGTATGGTTGCTCATACCCTATACCATATTTATTATACACTAGTTTTATAGTACTTTGTGATGATGTATCGCTCATAGCAGACTGTAGTCTGACCCAAGATTTTATGCTTTGCTTCTTGTTTTCTCGGGTATTATTAAATGAGTAGATTAGGGATAGAAGGTCTAGATACTGCATGGAGCTGTACAGAGTGCGAGCAGGAAGCTACGCTTTCGTATATCTATATTGGAGCTTACTATCGCTTATATTCCACCATGCAGTACCGTGGAGCTATTTTAATACTTATATTATTAGAGATAGTTATAGAGTTTATTTTGGAGACTTGGGATATGTAAACATTTTATTTCAGTTTTTGTATAGTCTGTGAACCTGGTGCACTATGATATTCTTACTTGCGGTTCATTTGATTATATCACTGTCTTGCCTATTTTACATCTATGTTGTTGTATTATATTTTATCTATGCATTATGAGATGTTCTATAGGTTCCATATTTGGATTTTTCTCTTCTTTATATTCTCGACTACCATCCTACATTAGCCGAATACCTCCACAGCGCATCACATAGGTATATTGGGTATCGGAGGTGTAGCACGTTCGCCACATCACTGCTTTTAAATTTATATTATGTAGTTTTGAATGTTCTTGGGCTTAGGATTAACTTTGACAAGAGTTCTTCTTTAGTCTTAAATGATGTTGATAACGTTGAAAATCACGTCGCTGATGCTCTTAATTGTAAAATTATGAAGTTTATTATACAATACCTAGTGTTTTTAATTAGATCTATTAAGCAAAAAAAAGGATGAGGAGATAATTATCGACAAAATTAATAGAAAATAAGCCAACCAAAACCGTAGATTTTAGCCAAAACAGGTATAACCATTCTAATTAACTTTTTCTTATCAGCTCTACCGTTACATTGGATGTCTTACTACCATTTTCAAAATTGGGTCATTGACAAAATACAGAAAATTATAAGAGACTTTCTTTGGAGAGGGACAACTCTTGTAAAAGTATCAATTATCTAGTTAATTGAAAAGCGGTTTGCAAATCCAAACACGAAAGGGGGCAAATATCATAAATTTGCATAATCTTAACACGTCTCTTCTATGAAAGTGGATTTGGGAATTATTTAACATTACTGAAAATCTCTTATGGAAAGAAATGTGTTTAATGGCTATCTTTATTGGATTAGAAAAATAGCCGAAAAAAATAAATTAAAAATTTACCACAAGCGCACGGTGTACAATGTTAGTACATGGCGAGTATGGGCCGATTCGTAAGGAACTGTATAGATTTTATAATTTTCTACTCGATCAAATTGACTAAGAGTTTGAAATGTTTTAAGCGAGAAAATGTAAATAAACTAGCAAAAGAAAGTGGATAAAAATATCAGAGTAAAAGGCAATTTAGAGGCAACGTCCCTCTTAAGATCACATAAATCAACATATATGAAATTATGATTTCTCTTTTGGTCATTAGTGGATTTAGTTGATGTGTTTATCATAAGTATGGCCTAATTGTGCTATTAAACAGCCCAACATAAGCCATCAAACTATAACACACTAAAAAAATCACTTTTTAACTCTTATGAAAATGACAGTGAACTTGAAAATAAAATCTATTCTAAGCATGATCTATTAACTATTGATTAGAGATATAGACTATCAAATTTTGATTTTAAAATTCACTTCATTACCATAATCATATGTAGATAAAGAGGTAATTTGTGTTTATTATTATTTAAGTATAGCCTATTAGATGTCAACAACATAGGATATCAAATTCAAAGCTAAACCAACAAATTCAACCACATCAAATATTGCCGTTAAGCACAAAAAGAAATCACAATTTATCAAAATATTGAATCTACATGATTAAGAGAGCTTCATTACCCCTAAATTGAAGGAGTTTAGCCTCTCATATTTTTTATTATTTTAACAAATTTAGAATACAACATGAAATAAAAACAAGCGGAAAATGCAAGCTAAGCAAAAAGTGAGCTAATTAAAATAAAAACTAAGCTAATCTACTTGCATAAAAAAATAAACTACACTACTGACATAAAATGAAATAATATGAAATAAAATAGCATGTGTTAGCACCAAAATTGGTCACTAACACCCGAGAATAGATTTGAGTAGCGGGATAAATGATGAAGTTAAATGGAAAATGAGAGATAACATTATGTACAGCAAGAAAGAACCGTAAAAAGTAAAAACAATAGGATTTATAGTGATTCGACATTGATTGTCTGCGTCCACTTTGAATGCTCTCTTTATTGCTTTATCAACCACTTGATTATAGATACAATCCACAAGGAATAGCTTGAATACAAGTTAAAAACAGGAACAAAGAGAAGCTGAGTATAAAAAATGGTAGAGTATTCCTTTGGTTTCCCAAAAAGATCCTTTAGAGTGGTCCCCTGCCCCTGTATTTATAGATGGAGATAGCCTGACATCTCAAAGCTTGGACTCTCCCTCGGTCATTTGGGCCCATAATAAGGAAAACAGCCCAAATCCTGCTATGCCAATAATTCCAACCCGAAAGTGCCGACCCCATCATAATGTGTCGACCACTCTCAAATTACCATTTTACCACACGTTTCTTCCGAACCCTTCAAATATACTGACCCGATGGCCATCTCATCTTATGCCGATCCGATGACCCTCACACTCTATGCTGACCCGGTGACTTCTACACTCTATGCCGACCCGAGGACTTCAACATTCTATGTCGAGCCAAACTCTCATGTGGAATGCCGACTCGAGGTTTATTACATACAATGCCGACTTGAGCACGCGATGCCAACCCAATAAGTCCATACACACTATGTCGACCCGACGACCAAGCAGTGCCGGCCCGAAGCCAGAGCAACGCTGACCCGAAGTAATCTCAACGCTGACCCCAAGCAATGCTGACCTCTCTCAAATATGCCGACCCAAGATCGTTCCTAATTTGACCCAAAGAAAACACCTTCCCACCCCGAAGTAAATCATGTGGTGACTCGAAACAACCCTTTGGTTGACCCAAAGCAACTCGACCTTCCCTGAAATCCATACTCCAAATACCCGGTATTATTTGTCTATCAAGTGTGCTAAAACCCGAATCCATATTCATATTTATTATCCGTAATTGATTATTTATCCATTCATCCGAACCAAACCCATAATATTCCAGCATTGATTACTGTGCAGTCGATTGGGTTAAATCTGCCTATACGTTGCCTTTCCAAAAGGCGGGTTAACAACATAGCTGCTTGGAAACCACACTCTGGTGATGTAGATGTCATCTCGTGGCAACCTTCCATTAATAGTCAATTCTGATTTCTGTAATTACCTTCGTGTAGCCGGGCCAAGACACCGGGTAACATTTGCCCTCCAAAGTGTGTCTTGTGAATAACACGACACACTTTGAATTAGTAAAAAATTCATAGTTCCAAAGGCAAGCTCGTTCAAGTCATTGGACGATCGCTGTTCTTCACCAACCTTTGACGAAGTCTTGTCCCATTTGAACGTGCAAGTCTAGTCGTATAAAGCCCTTATAATTTCCTAGTTTAACCTTTCAAAGGTCAAGTTCATAAGAACCTTTTCAATCCCACGGTCATCTACCATTCAAGCATATCCCTTTTCCCTTTCACTATTTAGACATACATCTTTATTCTACTATTTAATTTATCTTATTACCATTATTTATTATATATATATATATATATTCTTTTTTTAGAGGGGTAGGCATTTGGTATGCCAACCCCTATACGGATCCACATAGGCTGGGGCCGGCATACTCAATGGCCGACCCCTTCAACTATTGTGACCAGATCTCTTAGAAGAGGCCGTTCACATTCCCAAATACTCTCGCATATAAAACTCAATACCCCCATCTTTTTCCCTTTTCACTTCTATTTCCTCTAAGTTTCACTTCCTTCCCAAACTACTAAGCTTCTCCTTTTCCACACCATAGTCACCACAATAGCAAGCTCCTCTTCCTATAACAACTTCCTATCAATCCTCAATCTCGAATCCCAATGCTTACCCTATTCAACCCAAAACAACCATATAGATAAAAATCCTTATTTCTCTTTGAACTAAAGGGTCGTATTCCTCAAATTTGAGCCAGTTTGAGATTCATATAGGCACGTAGGATTTCCATCGAGAAGCATGAGAGGAGGAGAAAACGAGGGAGATAGGGAGAGGAGAGGGTGGAAGAAGAAGTTTTGGCCCGATTTGACGTTGATTGGAGAGAGCTCGGTATAAACTTAAGTGCTGTGGCTAGCGAAGTTTCGGCATGGGAAGCATAGGAAACGAGGACGGTGTAGGTGTGGAGATCGGTATGTGTTATCTTGACAGGGTAGAAGATAGGATTGACACAGTTAAATTTAATGAGAGGTGTCGGTGTAATGCATCGAGTGTTGGGAGTGCTCGATTTAGCCCATAGATGGAGAGGAAGGGTTTGACATATATGAGTTGAAGAGAAGGTTCAATATAGTGTTGACAGAGAGAGAGAGAGAGAGAGGGATCAGTATATATGAGTTGGAGAGGGGGTTCGGTATAGTGTTGAGAGAGAGAAAGGGATCAGTATATATGAGTTGGAGAGAGGGTTCGATATAGTGTTGAGATAGAGAGAGAGGGATCAGTATATATGAGTTGGAGAGAGGGATCGATATAGTATTGAGAGAGAGGGGGATCGATATAGTGTTAGAGGAAGGAGAAGGGTTCGGTGTTTCTCTAGGGAAGGTAGGATCGCTATACTGGTTGGATAAAGGGATCGACATAAGTGGCTGGGGTTGGTGTTGGTGTTGACATATTTAAACCACTTTAACTCGAATCATTCAAGCATCTAACTGCATACTTCACTTCCCCAACATAATGTGACTAATAATATTATGACTAGAACACATGAACTGATGGACTCCAAATTGAACGAACAAATCCCATTCCACCTAACACGAGTTAAGTACAAAGCTAGCCCAGCATATTCAAAAAATAGAACCTCATAATCTTGAATGTCAACATCCTACCTTAAAGCTTTCATCGCTAATCACCTTCCACATTGTTCATGACGGTCTACGATGATGGTCTCTTCGGACGAAACCCCAAAACTTTGATGCTTTACTTTCATTTTTTCGGTCTTAAACTGTTCGATTATTTCAAATCTATTGCACTAGTTCACACATAGCACAAGGGTACGGATTATTATTTCTAATTATTGATTTTCTATTGAGTATAACCAGCATAAATATCAAGTTATACAGAGCGTTCTCCTGCAATATCTTTTAGATCAGATAGGAAATCGAGTTTTGCCACTCTGTCCGATTAGCCCGTACCTAGTCGGTGAAGAGATATAGCAGAGGCACTAGCCCATAGTCAAACCTTTTTTTCGATATCCTAACTTTTCTAGCAGAGGTTATAGACCCAGCTCCCGTTGTTGTGGATGATGCCATTGTCCTGAATAATCCGACCGATTTATAGGCTTTAAAAATTGACGAAGCAACCCTTCATTGATTGTGCTTTATTCATGGGATCCCATTTGAAGATGTCTCGGTTCCGTCAAGGCAAGAAGGCCTCATTCGTCCCGAGCTGGGTACGCCGCATGTAATAAGTTCGTGCGCTGGGCCGGGTGTGTGCCACCTTTCAACTCTTTTATTCAGGAAGTGCTAAAGTATATGGGAATCTCTCCTACTCAATTGCACACAAACAGCTACGCGTTTATCCATGGCACTTTCTTGCTTTTCATGAGTGTTCTATTCTGTCCGCCAACTTCTGAGGACATCTGATATATTTATAACTTCAAAAGACGAGGCAATAGTCCCTCGTATGTATTTCTTGAGCCATTCTCCAGATGTCATGTCCTAATGAGTGCATGGAACAAGCTTCCCTTGTTCAGGCAAGAGTGGTACTACGTGCGATGTCCACTCGGCTTCGCAAGAAGGTGGTTGGAAGGTTGTAAGTACAATTCCCATCTCTGCTCTTAATTGAAGGACTTAAATCACATTCTTTATAATCACACGAACTCTTTCAACTCTTTCAGGTGCTCGCTCTCGGTCCTAAGGCGTTAGATATTCCAGGGCGATTGAGGCTATCCAGGCAACTTTGATGGAGGAAAGAGAGATCAAAATGCTAGTCACTAACAAGCCGCTCTCACTATTTGGGCTATTTGAAGAAGGCCATAGAATCGGCCTTCTAAGAAGTAAAGCAATCCCAAGGACGATCGTCGATATGAGGAGAGAACAAGTTGACCCCACGGTGCCTCTGCTGAGGGAATCCAAGAAGGCACCGCGGAAAGGGAGATAAAGGAAACAGAAGCCCTAGGGCTAAAAAATAAAGATATAACTCCTAGATAGGTGCCAGCAGCCAATGCTCCATATACAAGCCAGTCGCAACCTTCTTCGAAAAAGTGAAAGAGTTTGGTGTATAGAGTTAAGAAGACGAAAATTGGGGAGACCCCAAAATTCATTATAACTCCCGTTGAAAAGGGTTCATGTTTCTAACAAATGGAAAGCTCACTGAAGGAACTCTCTGACATCTCTATTCCATGTGATCTGCTGAATTACACTTCACTAACCTTGGTGTCGAAGGGCTTAACTTTCCCATAAGAAGCGAAGAAGGCAAGCAACCTCCAATCAAGGTGAAAGAACTCCTATGCGTAGAGCAAACATCACTGTTGGTTAGGGGAATGCACTTGGACACACATAAGCACTTACACTCCACCATTAACTTGCACTCAACTTTTGACATAACATCTACTAACATTTTCTCGTTTAACCCTATTTACAGGTGCAATGTCTCATTCACACGGCTTTGATTGCCTTCGCAGCTCTTTTATCTTCCACCATTCAGGCCGGGATTCCGAGTTTGGGAGACGTTGAGAGAGAGATGAAGGCTATGAGAGAGATTCTAGTTCGCAAGAATCATCCTCATCTTCCAAAAGGAAATCCCAAGGGAATACTTCACATCAAAACGACCCTACTAATCCTCCTATGCGTGGTGGAGATAAGCCCATATACCAAGGCTCTCAATCCGATGCTCCCCGCAACCAACATTCTAGCTCCTCAAGCACTAGACAATCCCATAACCAGTGTAAACAAACATTGATTTCATTTGAACAATTTCCTCGAGTTCCTGCTCACTACCCGACTACGATAGAGAAATTAGCTGAGCTAAAGCAACCTTTCCAAAGATTTGCTTCGATGGGCTAAAGTTCCTCCTGGCTATACATCCCATCCTTGGGACTACCAAAGAACATTCATTGGCATGCATGAATGACGTATATGTACAACGTGAAGCGTTCATGCACTTGGTTGAAAAATCTTCAAGGTTTCTATGAACACTAACATGAGATCGACCGATTTAAGTTAGAGTCCATCCATGATAAGGACATCATAAAGTATCAAGATAGCGAGTTGCTTTTGTTCAAAACTGTTAGAGCTAAAATTGGTCATTAACACCCAAATGTAAATGTAAGCACCAACTAACGGTCACAGATAACAGATAGAATATATGTAGAGAGTAATAATATAAAGAACAATCGAAATTAAAATGAAAGTAGTAAAGAACACAGATTTTATAGTGGTTTGGCTAACTTCGGCATACGTCCACTCCAGAAGTTTCCTTTTTATTGATGTTCGAATCAATTACAGTTACAAACTGATAGAGTAACCTTTAGCCTTAGAAAATAGAAAGTTAGAGAGCAGAGAGAAGAAGATCCCCCATCTGGAGATCCACATGTTGTATTTATAGGCAAAACCAGGTTGTCGGGCCTCCTGAGTAGTTTGGGCCCACCAAGGCCATAGCCGAACCCTACTTCATTATGCCGACCGAGCCTGAGCAGTTGGTAAGCCAATCGAGGAGAGGCTTGCCGACCGAGGGTAGGTGTGCAAATCGAGGGGAGGTGTGCCGATCGAGGGAAGGTATACCGATCGAGGGGAGGTATTCCGAACGAGGGGAGGTATGCCGATCTAGGGGAGGTGTGCCGATCGAGGGGAGGTATACCGATCGAGGGGAGGTATGCCGAACGAGGGGAGGTATGTCGATCAAGGGGAGGTGTGCCGAATGAGGGGAGGGGAGTTGTGTTGATCGAGGGGATGTATGCCAGACGAGGGGAGGTGTGCCGACCGAGGGGAGGTATGCCGAGCGAGAGGAGGTGTGTCGATCGAGGGGAGGTGTGTCGATCAAGGGAAGGTATACCGAACGAGGGGAGGTGTGCCGATTGAGGGGAGGTATGCCAATCGAGGGGAGGTGAGTCGAACGAGGGGAGGTATGCCGAACGAGGGAAGGTGTGCCGAACGAGGGGAGGTATGCCGAATGAGTGGAGGTGTGCCGAACGGAGCTTATCTTCTAGACCGAGCCGTGCAACCCCTCATTTCTTGACCAAATGACATATCCAAGTGAACTTCATTCTTTTAAACTGAATCCATCCTATTCCAGCCTCGATAATCGTGAAGTTGGTTGGGTTGAATCTGCCTGTTCATGGCCTTGACTAAAGGCGGGTTAACACTTTGCCCCCCCAAAACATGCCTTGCTATTGGAAGGTGTGTTTTGTAGCTCAATAAGCTGGATGTTCGTATCTTGTTAATGACCTGCAAAGAAATTCATAGCCTTATCTGACCACGAATGATGATCGTTCGCAATCGTATGTCATTCGGGGTAGTATGTGACCGTTCAAGGTCGGGTGCCATTCGCGTCGAATGGTGATCGTTCGCGATCGGGTGCCGTTCGAGGCGATTTGTGATCGTTCGCGATCGAGTTTCGTTCGAGGTGAGTTGGGATCGTTCACGGTCGGGTGCCGTTTGAGGCGATTTATGATCGTTCGCGATTGGGTGCCGTTCGAGATAATTTGTGATCGTTCACGATCGGGTTCCGTTCGAGGCGATTTGTGATTGTTCGCGATCGGGTGCCGTTCGAGGCGAGTTGCGATCGTTCGCGATCGGGTGCCGTTCGAGGCAAGTTAGGACCGTTCGCGGTCGGGTGCCATTCGAGGCGATTTGTGATCGTTCGTGATCGAATACCGTTCGAGGCGATTCGTGATCGTTCACGATCGGGTGCCCTTCGAGGCGATTCGTGATCGTTCGTGATCGGGTGCCTTTCGAGGCGAGTTGGGACGTTTGTGGTTAGGTGCCGTTCGAGGCGATTTGTGATCGTTCGCGATCGGGTGCCGTTCGAGGCGAGTTATGATCGTTCCGATCGGGTGACTTTCGAGGCGAGTTGTGATCGTTCACGATCGGGTGCCATTCGAGGTGAGTTGGGACCATTTGCGGTTGGGTGCCATTTGAGGCGATTTGGGATCGTTCGTTATCGGGTGCCGTTCGAGGCGATTCGTGATCGTTTGCGATCGGGTGCCATTCGAGGCGAGTTAGGACAGTTCACGGTCGGGTGCCGTTCGAGGTGATTGTGATCGTTCGCGATCGGGTGCCGTTCGAGGCGAGTTGTGTGTGCTCGGGGTGCACTTAGTATTATTAATGCCGGATTTCACGTTCGAGTGAATTTCTGACTTGTTTGTTACGGCGGTTTATCGCAATCTCAAAGCATGCCTGAGGACTGTTCGCGATCCCTTACATGAGTAAGTGGTTTAGCCGTTATGGAATCACAGATGACATACTTTCGTCCGAAATAAGTCTTTCAATAGAAAAGTCAAACAAAATCAAGTCCAAACATAAGAAATGGAAAATAAAAGCAAAACAGGGACATCGAAGTGCAAACACCTACATTGATGGGATTTATAGTCATATCAGAGCATGCCTCAGGATCGTTCGTGGTCCTGTACATGTGTAAATGACCTAATCGTGTTGGTGTGGAGTTTGCTACTTATTCGTCGTTATTTCAATCAGTTGATAATAAGTTGATGCCTTGATCTTGAGCCATCCCCAGTAGGTGCAGGTGATGGTCGTTCTTGTTCCACCGTCGTGGCCCTCCTTCTCACATATTGAGATAGCAGACCATTCCGGATATGCCCCTCAACTTCATCTTTCAAGCGCCTACAATCATTTGTGCTATGACCGTTTAGTTTATGGAACAAACAACACTTGTCCAATCTTCTTTCATTGCTGGTCGGATCCCTTCTCATTGGCCTTCGATAGGGAATCTACCCCCTAGTGTCTTGGTAAATTCATTCCAAAATCTCGTTCAACTCTAATAAGAGGTGAACCTCGGTTCCTTTCGTGGTCGCTTTAGTCCATCATCGTTATCCCTGGCCTTCCGTTTCCCTTTATCAGTCACTGAATCTTTTTTAGAAGGATTTTCACCCTTGACTACATAAACATCATCTCCTTCTCCTTCCTCTTTCTTAGCATTTGCATCCTCTAACTGTAGAAATCCTTCGGCTTCATGATAAAACTCCCGTAGATCCATAGGTGGATCCCTTGTCAGTGAATTTTTGACTATGTTCCATTAGCTATGCCAGATACAGCTGCCATTAAGACCATGGATGGATCTGGTCGATCCATTGATGCTGCCGCTGCATTGAATCACGTCAGAAAGCTTCTCAAAGATTCCCCGGTCCTTTGCTTTAGCGCTGCAAAACTCATTACATTCTTAGGTCTCGAAAGGTGAACTCTGAACTACCTCATAAACTTCCCAGTAAATTCAGTCCACGTCCCAGTGGAACCGCTCTCCAATTGTCTAAACCATAGTGCTGCTATGTCTGTCAGATACAATAGGAAGCATCAGGCCATGACTTCCTCTGATGCCCCCAGCACTTCCATATGCCTCATATACTTTGTCAGATGAACCGCAGGATCCATCCTCCCCTTATACATCTCCAATGATGGTAGCTTAAAATTCGGTGGGTTCCTAGCTCGCCTAATAGTAGGAGTAAAAGGACTCATATTCACATCCTCCAAGTCTTTGTTTACCAATCCACCTCTCATAACCCGTCTAACCATTGCCCCCAGTCTGTCGTTGTCGCCAAGCTGTAATCCTTGTCCGTTGCCTCCGGTCTGCCCCCCGAGTTCATGAGTAAATTCAGGCACATACTCCTCATCTCGTACTCCTGCACTCCTGTTGGTGTTGGGTTGCACAAGGTCATCTGGTATCCCTCCATGAATTGGTCCAGCATTTCCTGGTAGTGTGCCCTCGAGTCTAGGTCCATTTAGATTGTTAGCCATCTGCTGATTGGGGGTTGCCCCTGCTGAGCCATTCCCTCTGCTTGCTGGTTGAGCACTTCTGATCCAGCTCCATGGATCCGAGCTCCTGCATTTCCTACTTGTGCAAATTTTCTGAGAAGAGCCTACATCATCTCCTCTTGTCTTTTCAACATCGCTTCCATCTCATCTCTAGTGATGTAGATGGATGCTTGACCAGCTCCAGCTCCAGAGGAAGCCTCTTGACTTCCCTTTTAAATACTCCTTTCTGTCACTTGATTCCTAGCTGATGGTCTAGTCATTGTTTCCTAGAACCCAAGTTCCTATCTCCAAAATTCCCGAGTGCTTGCGTTCTCAGTGAAAGCACCAAAATGTTAGAGCCAAAATTGGTCGCTAACACCCAAATGTAAATGAAAGCACCAACTAACGGTCACAGATAACAGATAGAATATATGTAGAGAGTAATAATATAAAGAACAATCAAAATTAAAATTAAATTATAAAGAACACAGATTTTATAGTGGTTCGGCTAACTTCGGCCAACATCCACTCCAGAAGTTTCCTTTTCATTGATGTTTGAATCAATTACAGTTATAAAATCATAGAGTAACCTTTAGCCTTAGAAAATAGAAAGTTAGAGAGCGGAGAGAAGAAGATCCCCATATAGAGATCCACATGTTGTATTTATAACCAAAACCAGGTTGTTGGGCCTCCTAAGTAGTTTGGGCCCACCAAGGTCATAGCCGAACCCTACTTTATTATGCCGGCCGAGCTTGAGTAGTTGGTATGCCGATCGAGGGGAGGCGTGCCGACCGAGGGGACATGTGTCGACCGAGGGGAGGTATGCCGAGCGAGTGGAGGTGTACCGAAAGAGGGGAGGTGTGCCGATCGAGGGGATGTATGCCGACCGAGGGGAGGTATGCCGACCGAGAGGAGGTGTGCCGACCGAGAGGAGGTGTGCCGATCGAGGGGAGGTGTGCCGATCGAGGGGAGGTGTTCCGATCGAGGGGAGGTATGCCGATCGAGGGGAGGTATGCCGAACGAGGTAAGGTGTGCCAAACGAGGGGAGGTGTGCCGAACGAGGGGTTGTGCCGAACGGAGCTTATCTTCCAGACCGAGCCGTGCAACTCTCCATTTCTTGACCAAGTGACATATCCAAGTGAACTTTATTCTTTTAAACCGAATCCATCCTATTCCAGCCTCGATAATCGTGAAGTTGGTTGGGTTGATTCCGCCTGTTCATGCCCTTGACTAAAGGTGGGTTAACAAAAACCCAACCTAAGGAGGCAAAAAAGAATGCAAAAGAGATGGCGGAGGTAGTTAGTCACTTAAAGGCTACCCATAAAAAGGAATTAAATGATGCCCTCCAACGCAGCGGCATTTTGGCTATGGGAAAGGAATCCTTACAAAAGAAGAAAGAAATTCTAGACTGCTATGTGAGGAGTTTGAAAAATTGCTATCTAAGGAGAGGGAGTAGAAAATAGAGGTGCAAGAGGAGTCGTAGAAATATGTGAGGAGATCGTCTAAACAAGAAACTTGAAGGCGAGGCTCGATGAGCAACTCTCCCAGATTGAGGCGTTGAAAGAAGCCGCTCGCGAAGACAGCAAGAAAGCGGTGCTCATGGTAGCCGAGCCCCGAATCGAGGCAGCGATTAAATCCGGTAGGGAGGAAATCAAGTGCTTGTTCAAACCATTCATTGCTGAATATAATGCAAGGGTTCTCCTCCACCGTGATTTAACTTTCTTGGGCGAAGGCTATCTTGATTCTCTTGCCAAAGCTGGGACACTCTCATCAAGATCAAGAAAGTGGAGTTGGGTATGACGGAGCTTGATGAAAGGGAACTTGCACAAGAAGTGCTCCAAGGAAATGAGCCATCCGACTTGGCTGCTGCAAAGATTCAGTTTGGTAGAGCTCTCACACCGCTTAAGTAAAAGGGAGATATCATTGGGTCATCCAGCATTCAGCCCTCGGGTTCTTCTCCCATTCAACCGGCTAGGACTTCATCTTCCAAAACTCTTGAGCAACACGTCGGTTACAACCCGGAGAAGCCTGGCCTTGGCATACACTCGCAATCCCCAATCATTGAAGGGAGCACTCCTATGACCACCGAAAGCCAATCGGACGCTGGTCCTATCCTGAGATCTTTCTAATCTAAAAACATTGTCGTTCTCGACAAACGATGGCCATGACCTAACATTTGCTTTCCACTAAACCTTGTATGTCCTCCTGGCCCCGAGTCAACTCCAAGGAGCGACGTCGCTATGGAGCAGGAGATAAAAGATGTTGAGGCTCCAACCATCGTAGATATTCCTAGGCCCGATGCTCAAGTGATTGGGACACTCGATAAGGACAAACCTGAAGACCCATCACTTACAGAGGAGCACGATGATGTTATAGTTACCGGCACTTTTGACCACAGTACCAAGTTCATCCTGAAGGAGCAGATTAAACAAGAGGAGGAATCAAAGCTCGAAGTTAAGGGTGAGCCCGATGTGGTAGAGGTCGATGATCCCCTTAATAGGCCTCTGCAATTCATCCTCCTAACGGGTCTATTCCCATTGCGGTTCCCCCTCCTTCCTCCAGTATCTCCTTCCAATGCAGCATAAGGTCCCGAAAGAAACATTTGAGTGAAACGCTCCCTAAAAATCCAAAGAAGGAGAAAAAGACAAAGAAATAGTCCGGGTCTTGTAATTTTATGCTTAGCTCAAATAAGTTAGATTTGTGTAATTGTTGTTTCCTCTTTCTTTTTCTTTTTAGTAGCACATGTACAGACTTGGCCTCCAAACCTTTGAGGGCGTTGTACAGGATTTTTGGAGTCGTTAATAAAATTTGTTCCTTAGTCAGTCATCGAGTGTGTTATTATTTCAATAGTAGAGTTACTTTTTGCGCTCTAAGTGTTTGTGATGATTTTTCCAAGTTTTGTTGATAGTTTATCATCTCAATCTTAGAGCTCATATGCAGACTTCATCAGAAGTTTCCATCGACTCCAGGCCAGAATCGTATCCAACGGTCACATTTCGTGGCTGACAATTTGAGCATCTTCCGTCGATTTTAGGCTGGAGTTCATGGGGTAGTGAACGGTCAAAAGTTCTTTTGTCTATCTGCCAGTTTGGACACTTGACATTTTTAAGTTTGTCTCGTGGACTTAGAAACTTTTCTCCCATCGTTTATAATTTAGTCCGCAATCGAGGACTTAGAAATCTTTCAAGTTGTTTATACTTTAGTCCATGCTCCGGGGACTCATAGTACTTTAATCTGCTCTCCGAGGACTTAGAGAATTTTCAGGTCGTTTATACTCTACTTCACGCTTTGGGGACTCAGAGTACTCTAATCCACACTCCGAGGACTTATGGATTTTTCAAGTCGTTTATACTCTAGTCCACGCTCTGGGGACTCAGAGTACTCTAATCCGCACTTCGGGGACTTAGAGATTTTTCAACTCGTTTATACTCCAGTCCACGCTTCGGGGACTCAGAGTACTCTAATATGCACTCCGAAGACTTAGAGATTTTTCAACTCGTTTATACTCTAGTCCATGCTCTGGGGACTGAGAGTATTCTATCCGCGCTCCGGGGACTTAAAGATTTTTTACTTATGGGTTTCATTGACTGATCGTCTTCATTCAGCGATCCCCCTCATTCATTTTCATCGGGGGTCAGCCTAACTAGTTGATTTTTAGTTTTATGTGTATGTTCGCACACCACAAATGTTAATATTATTTAATTTTATCATTAATAATTTATCACATAATCATCATAACAAGAAACAACAGTAGTCCATAGAAAGGCAGCTTCAAGCCTTCATTCATCAAAAAATTTAGCGGTTGAATAATATGTCTTATTACATATCTAAAACAAGACAAACACAAAGCAAATACTAAAAATAACTACTACAAGAGTGCAAAAGAGACAATCTAGGTAAAATAGCGACACAAATGCTCGCTATTCCATGCTCTAGGGAGCGTTACACCGTCAATGGTCACTAGCTTGAAAGTTCCTTCTTCAAGCCTCCGTTCGACGATGTACGGGCCTTTTCATGTAAGGTTCATGTGAGATAGGACCAGAAAAACTTGCTGCAGGACAAGGTCGCCAACATCAAAGGTTCTTGGTCGGACTTTCACTTTATAATATCGGGTGACTCGATGCTGATGTGCAGCCGCTCACAAATCGGCCTCCTCATGCTTCTCGTCAATAAAGTCCAATGACTTCAATAAAGGATCCTGATTTGTTATGGGATTGTAGTAAGTTACCCAGTAGGAAGGAACTTTGAGTTCCATGGATATAACTGCTTCGGCCTTGTAGGCTAGGGCGAACAGGGTATAGCCAGTCACTGACTTATGAGTGGTCCGTTATGCCCAAAGTGTTGTAGGAAGTTCGCCCACCCACTTGCCTCTAGCCTTTTCCAAATGTTTTTTCAAGATGGACTTTATCGTCTTGTTTACAGCTTCAAACTATCCATTCGCCCGAAGGTGAGCGACAGCTGCAAACCCCTTCTCAATACAATGCTTTCAACAAAATTCCTTGAACTCAGCACTATCAAATTGGATCTCGTTATCCATTATAATAGTTTCTAGGAGACCAAAATGGCATATAGTGTTTTGCATAACAAAATTAATGACTTTTTTGATTATGATTGTAGCTAGCGGCTCTACTTCGGCCCACTTGGTGAAGTAGTCAACCGCTACGATTGCATATCTCGCACCACCTTTGGAAATTGGCAATGAGCTAACAATATCAATCCCCTATATCGCGAACGGCCATGGAATAACCATTTGCATGATTTCTATTGGTGCCACTCTTGGGACTTTCGCATATATCTGGCATTTTCCACATCGTCCAACATAATCTACGGCGTCCCGGTTCACGGTTGGTCAGAAGCACCCGTAATGGAATATCCATTTAGCTAGCATCTGCCCCCTAGTGTGATAGCCATATTCTCCTCCAAGGACTTCTTCCAAAACCCATTTTACCTCGTCATGGGTGATACCCCTAAGTAAAGGAATAGAGAATATTTTTTGATACATGATTCCATCTTGCATAATATAACACGAGACCTTACAAAGGACTTGCCATTTTCGCTCTTCTTCTCAGGCAAGGTTCCACGCAACAAGTATTCTTTAAATGGGGACATCCTTGATTCCTTTCGGTCCCTATTTCTAGTACATGATTAACTTCTATCGCGTTTATACTCAGGGTAAGTAGGGTTTCGACAGAAACCAAGCCCATCTGTTGTGCACTGCCAGTGCTTGCGAACTTTGCCAGTGAGTCGGCTTCCCCCTTCTGCTCGTGTAGGACATGCGAAATGTCGTAGTACTCGAGGTCCACCAACCACTCCTGAACTTGAGTAAGGTATGGGGCGAGCTATTGTCCTTACGTCGGGTAGTCCCTCAAACTAGGTACACCACCAGCTATGAGTCACAAAAGATTTCGATTGATTTCACCTCAAGCTCTTTAGTAAGCTTCAGTCTAGCGATCAATGTCTCATATTCGGCTTCATTGTTCGTAGCAGGGAAATCAAGCTTCAAAGCATAGCAGATCGATCGGTTCTCGGGTGTCATAAGAATGACATCAGCTTCGATATAATGATCATTGGATGTCCCATCTATATATAGTCTCCATCGTGTTGTAGGAACCACACCACTTCCACTTGGCTCGTCTTGCATAGTAAATTCTACTATAAAATCCACCAGTGCTTGTCTCTAGATAGCACTTCGAAGTAGATAAGTGATTTTGAACTGGCTGAGCTCGATGTTCAACTTAAGCAGTCTTTCAGATGTCTTGGGCCGATACAGGACCTCTTGCGAAGGTTGGTCAGTGTAGATGTTGAATGGATGTACCTGGAAGTACGGGCGAAATTTGCGCCCCATGATCACCATGTAGTATGCCAACTTTTATATCTTTGGGTAATTCCTTTCTGCCCACGTTAATCGTTTACTGATGTAATACACCGGTCTCTGGATCTGGTCCTCCTCAAGAATCAAAGCTGCACTTACGGCGTGTGGTGATACAGCTAGGAAAATATGTAGCTCCTCATGGTCTACTGGCTTCGACAAAACAGAGAGTCTCTCCAGATGATTCACCAAAGCCCAGAAAGCGCCTTTACATTATTATCTTCATTCGAAATTC
Source organism: Allium cepa (assembly GCA_030765085.1). Taxonomy (NCBI): domain Eukaryota; kingdom Viridiplantae; phylum Streptophyta; class Magnoliopsida; order Asparagales; family Amaryllidaceae; genus Allium; species Allium cepa. The sequence continues at coordinate 885,603,212 of CM060940.1, read as the reverse complement.
CTTTTACATTTCCTTATCGAATCAAAGAAAGGGATGCACTTATCGGTTGCCTTGGAGATAAATTGACTCAACGCAGCGACCTTTCCATTTAGGCTTTGTAGTTGCTTAATAGTCCTAGGTGCTTGTATATCGCGAATGGCTTGAGTCTTCTCTGTATTCACTTTGATCCCTTGTGCGTTTACAATAAAGCCATATCGCCGACCTGAAGTAGTCTCAACGCCGACCCCAAGCAATGCCGACCTCTCTTTAATATGCCGACCCAAGATTGTTCCTAATGTGACTCCAAGAAAACACCTTTCTGACCTGAAGTAAACCATGTGATGACTCGAAAGAAACCCTTGGCCGACCCAAAGCAACTCGACCTCCCAAAATCCATACTCCAAATACCCGGTATCGTTTGTCCATCGACTGTGCTGAATCAGGACTCCATTTTCATATTTATTATCCGTAATTGATTGTCCATTCATCCGAACCATACCCATGATATTCCAGTGCAGTCGATTGGGTTAAATCTGCCAATATGTTGCCTTGCCAAAAGGGGGGTTAACAATATAGATGCTTGGAAACCACACTCTGGTGATATAGATTTCGTCTCGTGGCCAACATTCCATCAGTAGTTAATTTTAATCCCTGTGACTACCTTCGTGTAGCCGAGCCAAGATACCGGGTAACAACATGAATTAGAATTGCATATAAGAAAATTACATAAGAAGAAAATGGCTAAGTAGCCATAAAAAACAAAAGAGATATTTTGTTTAATTTTGAGCCTAAAACTGAATTAACTATAGAGGAGGCTAAGAGATTAATTATATGAACATATGAGGTATTTACATAAGCCTAAAACCCAAATGCATATTTTTAAGGACTAACCAAATACCCTTGAGAAAGTGTGGCCACCAAGTTATCATTAGTCTCTGATTGATTCAGCACCAAGTATGCATGTAACTTTAATCTCCACTAACTTGTATATTAGCTTCTAATTGTAGGTTAGGATAAGTGGGCAGGTAGGGTCCTCCATGATACATGAGTTTTTGAATTATTTCAATCTTCATTCCTTTGTTTCCTCTCGTGCATGTATATTTTCCATGAAAATATTATCCATTTGAATCCAAATTCCTATAAAATCACATAAAAATATCCAAGTAAATTTTCTCAAATTAATATATGCATAAAAATGACCATTTTGCCCCTATATGAAGATGAATAAATGATGATTTGAAAATAAACCGAATTTCGATTTAAACATGTTAAAACAGCCTATATGCTCATTTTTTCAATTAAATTCGACTATATATGAATGTAAAAATATGTACATTTACGTGCATGTCAAATACCCCCACACTTATCTTTTTATTCGTCATCGAATAAACTAAAACTAAGATAAATCCATTTCATAGGAAACATGATGGCATTAAGTGTATGCAATAAGTCATTAAGCCTCTAGGTATCCCTAATAGAATGAGTGTTGTCTCGTGAGGGTTTCAGCGGATACTACACCCATAAAATCCAAATGCAATATGAGAAATTCCTAAATGCAAGATTTGTTTACAATGATGTAAATGCAAATTTTTGAAAATATTTACAAATGAAGAATTTACTTTTAAATTGACATGAATAAGTTAAATATAAGCACTGGTCATTATCAAAGAATTGAAGTCCTTTAACTTTTTAAAATTTCTAAAAATTAGGTTATCATAACAAATAGACTCTAATTTGGCTAGTTATTTCTGTTGATAATATAGTGCAACTATGAAATGGATCCTTAGTTAATTATCAAAGTTTTTCAACGTGGTATTTTCATTTCTTTTGAATAACAAGTCAAATCAGATAAGTATAAATAGTGCTTGGATTTCAATTGTTTATTCTCTCTATTTTTGAAAATGTTATTGATATTAACAATATTTATACATGTTTGACTCGGATAAACTAAGACCAGATATACCACCCATGCACTGCCTTTCGGGCTTACGTGAGGGGAGTACAGAGCGTGGCGAGTGAACACACAAGCTTGTATACCTATCGACTATAGACATTAATAAAGAATTTTTATACATATACACCTAACTCAGATAAACCGTGATCAGATATACCGATCATGCACTGTCTTTCGGGCTTACGTGAGAAATATATACAATTATTATTATTATTATTATTATTATTATTATTATTATTATTTTGTTTTTTGTAGAGAGATTTTTGCAAAATCATCTTAGCACAATTTAAATTAGAAAATAAAAAATGTTATAACCTTTATTTTAAAACTACCACTTTTTAAAAATTATTTCAATTAGGATATACATCATAATTATCACATATGAACCTTGTTATATACTAGATAAACCATAGTTACTTGTAATCAAACTTTATTTCTATTTTTATTGGGACAAATGAATTTTCAAAATTTCAATTTAACGGCCAAAATCCTAAAGTTATCTTATAGTGTTTCTTCAAAAATAAAAGAAATTCTAAAAATGAAATTTTGTTCTGAGATTTTTTATCTTTAGTTTTGGAAAGAAAATACAAAAAATAAATCATGAATAAATAAAAAATGAAGATGAGAGTCCACCCACATTTGATTTTGACTTTGCCCCCACAGTCAACCCCAGTGAAAGGAGAAAAATAAAACAAAAATAAAAATATGACCTATATTTACATGAAAATGAATGATTATTATTTATAAGACATCAGAAAATATGTCGTTAAAGAATAAATGAAACAGTCTTTCAAAGACTAATTCATTTGTCTCGTCAAGTATGAGAGACCTAAATTAACCACAGGAAACAAAATCATAAATGATTTCAAAGTTGAATGTTGATTTGGGTAACGAATGTCGTCTTGTTGAAAATCATATAAGTTGTTTTATTTTCGAAGATTTTTGGGGTAGATAAAACGATTGGTTGAAATCCAAGTTTATTTTCATCACATTAAAATTCAATCTTATCATTGAAAACTCTTCACAATTATCGATTTCAAAATCAAAATGGTGATTTAAATATCCTCCATCATAATTTAACAACTCATTTTCGAAAAGTCCCAAGACATCGTGTTCGTCAAATTCATCTTTCTTTGTTGGATTATCAATAACTTTATTGCATGTATCAATTTCAAGATCCAAAATTGTTGTATTCAAATTTTCAAAATCGAATAATGGAATATCGAATTTTAAATCGATTTTTCACCCTCAAAAGAATTGAAATCAAACTCATTACCAAAATTTCAACGACTTCATTAAGATTGTTATTTTAAGTTTCGAAAGTTGTTATTTGAAATTCGTCAATTTTGGTAAAAGACGATTTATCACTTGACTCTTCAGACATTGGGATTTTATTTTTATTACTCACGTTGTTTTATATATGTTTCAAACAATAAATCCGCATGATCTTTGTGAATTTCATTCATTTGCTCCACAAAATCAAATTTATATTTATTAACATGTGGATTTTCCATTTGAAATTGTTGAGAGTAAATTTTTTTACCATCATTGAAACGATTCCCATTGCCAAAATCATTTAAATAGTGGTTTCCATTTTCTTTTTGACTTTGGAATTCATATTGGAGTTCGAAATTGAATTGGCATGGCTTATACTTGAAATCATTTGAATTTTGAAGTGAAATCAAATTTTGATTATTTTGAAAACTTTGACTTGAATCATTGCACAAATATGAATTACACAAATCATTTATCCTTTGATTTTATTATGTAGATAGTTCGAGTAAAGACGAAATCATTTCAATGCTATTTTCAAGATTTGAGAGTTTTTCATCATTTCAAAAATTTTATGGTTCAAAATTCAAATTATTTGTGCAATAATTGTCATTAAAATATCCAAAATAGTTTGATTGCTCACGGTTGGTGAATTTGGGTTGCGACGGTTGTGGAGTGTTGATGGTAGGCTGAATTGGCAGGATTGGAAATTCGATGGTTTTGGAGGTGGTGGGTACGGCGCTGTGTTTTATACTGCGACGGTGGTGCTTGTGATGGAGGCGACTTGGGTAGCAGTTGGTGATTGGTTCATGGGCAGAGGAGTGTGTATGTTGATTGGCGATTTGGGTAGTAGTTGGCGAGTGATGGCAGAACCATGGATGATTATGGAAAGCACCGTGTGGTCGGTTGACTGGAAACTGGTGATGCACTATAGAAGTGTACATGCAGGTTGGTGAACTGTGTGATGGTCGCTGATGGATTTTTTATTACTGGGAAGTGATGGATTTTATATGTAAGAGGCTTGTGGTTGAATGGTGGAAGGTGAAGGAACGCCGCCGAGGGTGTTGATTAAAGAAATGAGGTGGTATGTTGGAACTGTGATGTTAAAGGCAGTAGCAGTGTGATTAGGGTGTGCACACTAAATTTGGTATGATGCACAGTTAGTATGTAGATGAAATGGAAGGCAACAGTGATGCTTCGATGAAGGCTGTTTGGTTAGTTGTTTAATGATGAAGGGTGTATGTTTATGATATGATGGAGGAGATGTTTGCTATGGTGAATGACATGACAAGGCAGTGGTTTAGGTAGGGGTGGAGTTGTGACAGTGGAGGAAATATGTTAGCATCACCATGCACAGTAGTAGTGTGAATTGCTGTAGATTGCAGGAGGGATAGTGGTGGTTGATAGAAGAAGTGGAGGCGACTGCTGTGGTTGGAGGAAGGTCTAAGGAGTGATGGAAGTGGAGTGACTGTGGGCAATAGTTGAGAAGTGGTTTCACTGCTAATATGTATGCTGCTGTTATATGTAAATGGTAGTTTGTCGAGGGTTGTTTTGATGGTCAATGTGGTTTGGAAGAAATGACAAAGGTAAGTAATGCACTGGTTGATTTGTGTATATGATGCTTTCTTGATTTAGTCTATTTGATTGAGACTCGTAGAGACTCTTTGGGTTCAGCTAGGGGTCGATTTAATCATGTACGCTAGACTTATGTATGCTTTTGAGTACTTGTATTAGGCCTTCGGTTTTGGAGAAGAGTTTTCTTTTTTTTATCTCTAAGAGGAGGTTATTGCCACTTGTCGGGTTTTGAGGGGTGGGTTTCCTTTATATTGAGTGTTACTTGGACCTACATTAACGTGTAAATGAAATAATCCATTTTGTTTTTCGAAAAATTAAGATTAAAATTTACAGAATACTATTTAGTTTACCATGCTAGCAATTTTTGGAATCTCTTAGCTTGCTTCTCCTTCTTGAGTGATAAAATATTCATGCATTTTCATCCGGCTGGTATCAATTGGTAGAGCAAGATCTTCTTGCTTGCATATTCATTCATCATCACTATCCATGCCAGATAGATATATTGGATCTATTCCATCAGCTGCCTATCTTTTTTATGCCTAAGTTCAAGTTAAAGATTGTATTTTACAAAAACCAAAGCATTAAGCCTTTTTATTCAAGATGATTTCTTCCTTTTGTGTGAATACGGAATTCTGAGTAAAAAAAGTTAAAATGGTTCAATAAAAATAGTTTGAAATAATTTATTGTGTTTATACCAGATCAAATGTGCTCTAATTATGCCTACATCTGGATTAATTACGTGTCAAAACTCAAAAATTTTATTGCAAGCCTTCGTAGCTCGGGACATTCACCACTTTAACTCTTCAACCACAAAGATGTTAATTCAAAAAAATGCAAAAATATTACATACATAATTTTCTGTCATATACTTTTAAAAAATAGACTTGATGATATAAAATAGACCCATCAGTTTTTTAGTTTTACGACTATCAATAACCCTAGCTCTTTCAGGTTCTCCTACTACCAGTGAATCCATATCAAATTTTCTATCTATTTTGGCTCTTTCTTTTCTTGTTGGGATCATTTTTTCTGTCATATCATATAATCCTTTCTTTACCTCCAAATCCATTGTACATTTGTCATCGTAGTGATTTGTTGGATTCAAGAACATCCTTTTCGCATGCAAAGGCCAATGAAGTTGAGCATCCACCATCTATTAGTGATTTCCCACACATCTTTATATTTAGATGCTATATTATAGGAGTTTTATGTTGTTCTTTCTTTGGCTTAATTCATTTCTTTGTAAATATAATCCATTGTCGGTTTGCATCACCATCTGCTAGTCTAAGAATTTTAACTAAAATAATTGTACTCTTCAAACTGTATTTTATGTCATCCTAAAATTTTATTTAGCTAAAATAATGTCTTAAAACTCATACCCTTCTGCCTTTCTAGAAAATATACTATCCTCCACTCATTAGAGGTAAACTTTTTTTTGAACCACACGCTATTCTAACATTCTTTATAATGTTGAACATTGAGTTGCAAATCTTGTTACTGCTTGCCTTGTTAAATACATGTCATTATATACTCTGGTACAAGATTTGAAAGCCAATTGGGAACTTTTTGGTTATCATATGTAAATAGTCTATTCTAAATCATTATTTAGAACTTTTGCTTCAAATATATGTACCAAACACAAAGTCATACCAAGCGATAAATTTGTGAGTAATTCGAATTAACTTGAGCATGTTGAATATCGAATCTACTACGTTAATTTCAACAATTGAAATTCACGGTATTATTCTTATTAATGTGACTCACGTTATCCCATTTGCATTCGTTTTTCTCTTAAGACGTTTGCAACCAATGGATCGTATCTTTTTGGGTACAACTATCAAAATCATTTTTTGATAAAGTACTTGGAATCTATTTTGGATCTGTGCATCGTACCATGTTATATAGTTAACACTCTTAATGGTTTAATTAAATAGCCGAGGTTTATATATGTTTTCGACATTGATAAGAAACTCGTAGATTCTCTTTGATGTGCAAGAAAACTTATTAGACATTCTAATGTGATGTGTTAATTTCATTTCACCTCATGTAAGCAGTTTTGTCATTGGATTATATCCATTTTCATTTTACTTCCGATAATTTCTTAAAGAAACTCTTTCACTATGAAGTTGGTATTTTTTGATTCAACAATTGTTTCTTAGTGCAATGGAAAAAGGGTTCATAAACATTTTATGAATTGCCTATTATAGAAAGCAGATTTGGTTTTAGTTTACAAAACTTATTTTCAAAACATAACTTGGACATCCGATGACTATCATTCCCAAAATTCTTTTATGTCGATTCATACAAGATCCCTTACATACAATTATCACATGCAGTCTTTCAACTCGCACAACCTATCAACTCCTTGTCTTAGGAAATGCTAAAATCATATCTTGTATGATTTAGTTAACTATTTTTTAGATGAAATAAATCCGGTGTACTAATCTTAAGTACATTACTTTATAGAAAGAAATTAACTCAACTTCACTCATAATTAATCATACTTTGTCCAACAAAGTTCGATTGCTCCTTATCAATATAACATTATGTATCACATAGAGGAGCGACTTTTGAGATTAAATCTTTATTCATTTTTAGGTAAGTTCGAAACTCTTTCCCATATACTCACTTATTTGATCAAATTGAAACATTTTATTCTATTGCATGTTATTATTTTACTTTCGTTTTATACGTTAGATCTTGTCATAGACATACTACATATGTACCAAATAAACATGTCCTTGTCGGTGATAAATCTAAATGAATATATCCAAATATTGGAACCGATTTGGTATTAATAGACTTACGATCACATACATCAATATGTATCAATCCGAAGAGTTCATCAACTCTTATGATGCTCTAAATAAATGGGTGCATAACCTTAATTGTTTGAGATATAATTATCCAATGTTATATGATTCACAATCATATAACAAAAATTATTTTTCAAAACTACGACTTATTTCCAAAATAATGGTAAATAATTTTAGATACTTTATTATTTTCCAATGCATCATTTTTCTATGAAAACAAGTACCACATTATAGTTTTATTTCATAAAAATATTCATAATATTCAAATTGAAATATAACTATGTCTATTTTTCAGTCGACGCCAAAAAATAATAATTATTTCATAAATAATGTTAGCTATGTTTTACGTAAATAATTTTTGTAATTTGATGCAATCAATAAGTGTTATATAGCACGCTCCCACTTTTTCTGCCATTATAATAGCGTACAGAATACAAAGGTCCATTTCCACTTAATATAGACTATTTATTTCATATACTGCAACAAGTTTACAGTGGAGAGTTCTTTAATCAAATATCTTGAACACGTAGAAATAAATCTCATAGAAAATAATTTTCAAAATTACGTTTAGTAATAATAATCATATTTCTTATTCAAATGTTAAGTATCGTATCATTATTATTTCAATTCTCGTTTCTGATGTTTCTTTATGAAGCAGAAGTGACCATTCACTCTCTTCATCCCAACTGTGCCTTAAATCACATTTACTTTTATACATTCGTTTTTCTTTCTAAATGGTTAAACCATTCAAAAGGAAACCAATACTACAATATCATAACGAATTCTTTACAAAAGTGTGTTTGATTATCCTTAACATTTAAGGAGATCAAACGTGTTGCACTTTACGTAAACCGATCAAATCGGCATTTCAATGATCAATTTCTTAGATTTATACTATATTTTTAGCCTTGTGTTAAATTTAACACAACATGATCTTTTATGTAATTAATCAAATTGAATACTCGATCTCATAGTACTTTTATTAGCTTATTTCAAATGAACTAATTTCATCAAAGTATCGTATATTCCTAACTATGACTGTTCCTTATATAACACTTACAGGCGATAATATATGTATCAAATATCCATAGTCTTGTATTGCTTTTAAAGTTAGGAACTCGTAGAATATAATGCATGATCTTGACCAAATAAACATATAAACGACCAAATTACGGACGTATTAAGTATTTGTAAAATTAGGTGCTTCCATGGATGTCGAAATTTCACATGCAATAAGCATGTTTTAGTAAGTATATTTTATATTTCTATTTTTCAATTTCAATTCAATTCAATTGTATATCTTAACCGATAATTGTTTCATCAATCGTATTAAATCCACAAATTTATCACTGTAGATTATTATAATATTATATAGCATATGTTCTTACTATATTAGAAATGTTAAATGTTGTCATTTTATTTTTCTAATAAAGCTCCCACTAGTTTATTACCTTTCACTAAATCCTAAGAAAAACATAGAAGACTTTTGACTTTGCTAATGGGTGTTAGAACTCATATGCCTTGGGATTCCGATCTTAAGGAAAGCTTAACAAATCATAGGCCCAATATGATGAATAATTCCTTATTGATCATATCATGTTCAACTCTTTACTTATGATTCCTTGTCCTAATCCCACCATTACCTTGAGGGAAGCTTAACAAATAAAGTGAGACTATTCACTTGGACTTATTATTTCATGATGGCCTAAATACAATGCACGTATGTAATGACCCGCCTTTTCGACCCTCAAAATTCGAAACCAATACATCTGTGGTATTCATCCGTCGAGCATCCAAATATCGGAAAGACATATTGTTGGAGAGAAAGAAAGAAAAGACAAAACAAAAACTCATATCGTGATATGTAATATAAAATATCCAGTGATCTTTACAAAAAGAAATTTTAATATTCATACAATGATCGTAGTCTAACATATCATCAGCCTGGACAGTTATAACAGATTGTCCTTATAAATATTGATAAATAGAAACCGAGATGTACAGCGAAAATAAAATACATTAGGTCTTGTTGTCATCTTACTCATCTCCCGAAGCTCCAAAGCGTCCAAAGCTAACTTGGGAAAAATACTTGGGTTTGACCTTAGTATAATAAGAAAATAACACCCGGATCAGTCTGGTAAACCAATATGAGAAACTCAAATCAAATGGGTGGTCATATATTATATAACCTTTCAAAAATAAAGGTATCCTATAAGAATGTGCTGCACATAAATACGGACGGGCTTTTACCTTATGATAATCAAACAATTTTTACAAGAAAATCCAGTGATATTATAATAATTTCTAAGGTTTAAAATAAACATATAACATAACTGAAAGGCACATCTCACATTCCAACATATTCGGGCACAACTAAGTCTATAAGTCACGTATTGGAAAATGGCTTCCATCAATGAAAGGTTACTGGGGTACTACCTGTCACAGTACGCCTCTAGAGAAAATGTACCAAGGGCCTCACGTGAACCACCTATATATCAAGATGGCCTATCTCTTCCTAGATTGAAACGACCCATACTTTTAACTATTTTAAATTATTAAATTTAACATTATTATTTAGTAAAAATGGTTAGAAACAAAATTTAATAATTTATTACTGTAATTAATTGAATATGAACTTGAATAAAATTTGAATAATCAACTACGAGGTTTTGCAATAACGAGTATTAAAAATTAAATTTTATGTATTGAATGTCTTTATAATCAATAATTGAATTGAATAATAATGCCGTGTTTTTGTGTAATAAAAGTAGTTGTTTATTATTAAATTTGTTTAATAAGTTAAATAACTTATATTTGAAATATGACGATTTATTGGATAATTAAATTATTTAAAATATAATCCTGGAATTATTTAAGTAATTGAATTATGGCTTTAATGTGAATGAAAATGGTATTGAAAATTGATTTAAATTTTATTTAAATATGAATGAAAATTATTAACTTTTAAAATGGGATTTAAAGTGATTAAATTAAATTTTGGAAATTGCTCGTTTTAAATAACTAGTAAAAATAGCCATTTTGGATACTGTCTTGGATTTCGATGAAACTAGTTTCATTGGATCCGTAATAGTGAATTATTATGGGATTTCAAATTTCATAGAGATCGGACTTGAAATTTGGCTATGCGAGTTTGAAATGCATAGAATTTAATTAAAATAATTGATTTTGAAAAGCTATCTTTTGAGTACGATCAAATTAGGCCTCGAAACTAGTTCCATTATGTTCGAAATGGGGTAAAACATTATAAATGCTAAGCAACACGCTTTATTTGGGGTTCAAATTTTATAGCTTGATATTTTAAATTATAATAATATATAGATAATTTTCCTTTCCCCAACATTTCATACATATCCCATGCGCTCCTTTTTCTCTTCGTTTCAAATCCCTCAGAATGAATCAAGAAAAAGGAAAAAATGAATGAAAGGAAAAAAAATGCAAACGAAGTCGCGTTGGAGGGCGCGACCGGAGTAGGAGGCACGCGAGGCGATCCTCGTTGCAGCAGTAGGGTTTGGGTTCGCGAGCGTTAATCGTGCTCGACGATGACGAGCCAGCATTGGAATGGTCTGAAGGTCGCGGTGGCTGCTGGCAGTGGGGAGGCGAGGTGCAGGTCATGCTGGAGGCGTGGAGGAGATGCGGCGATCGACGTTAAAAAAAATTAAATGGCAGAGCAGGTCGCGTGTAAAGTGGGGAGAAGGAGGAGAGTGAGCAGAAGAGGTAACGATTAATTATTTTTATTAATTTAATTAGTGTTGACTTTATTTTAATTACCATCATATTAATTATCATGTATTTTTGTTGTACTAGGTCCATTTCGGACGAAATGAATCACGTTGGAATTGTATCTATGAAGGATTTGGTGTGGAATCGAAGTGATATTTATTTGAAGCTGAAAATATTTGCAGTTTCAAATTAAAGGTGAGTGTTTTATAATGCTCACAACGTACTACAATATTATGTTCGGTAAATTGATATCATGAAGTAAATCAATTATATTGACTGTTATTTGGTAATTTAAATTAACATCTATATTGTCATCTGAATTGATTGTTGAAAATTAAAAATTGTCAGTGAGATTGAAACTGGAATTAAACTGCTAGTTAAATTCCGATTATTGATAACCGATAAATTATGGTGAATTATTGACTGTTTTGGATATTGATTATGATGAATGCTATTGATTGATATTTTGGATGTTTATTTATTTTGATATATCATGTTATCATCATGTATATTATTTACAGTATATAAAACTATAAATTGAATTATTTCAAACAAATTAAGGAATTGGTTGAAATGATATATAACTATGACATTTATTTTGGGTTGAAGTGATATATATCCATCCTTGAATTAAAATTGAAATAACCGATTCACTTGGCCATAGGATATAGAATTATATACGGATATCGGATTTGGTTAAATTAAATGATTTTGAAAATTTTCGATTTGAACTTTTTTTAAATGATTTGATTTAACAAGTAAAAAATTGAATTTATGGAAATTGAATTATTTTCGAATTTGAGCCCGGAATGTTGGAATTTAAATTTAGAAACAGGAATTGTTTAATCGAAGTTGAGATTTTGAAGTTATAATCGAAATATGATTTCAATTTCAGAAATTGTTTTGTTTTAAAAATTGGACTTTTATTCCAACTTTGAATTTTGCTAAGTAAAAGTAATATAAAACGATATTTCAAAATTAAGCTCGGAATTAAATTAAATTTAAAATTTGGATCGTAAATTGAATATTGAAGGATAATTTGATCCAAGTGATTTGAACGATATTTAAAAAAAAAATCGAACTCGAAATTTATGTAAATCGGAATAGTTTAAATTTGAGAATTGAGTTGAAATTTAATCATTGAATCTGATAATTGAAATTGAAATTGAAATTTATTTGGGATTGAAATTGAAATTTATTTGGGATTGAAATTGAAATTAATTTGGAATTGAAATTGAAATTAATTTGGAATTGAAATTTATTTGAAATTGAAATTGAAATTAATTTGGAATTGAAATTGAAATATTTGGAATTAAATTGAAATTAATTTGGAATTGAAATCTATTTGGAATCGAAATTGAAATTAATTTGGAATTGAAATTGAAATTAATTTGGAATTGTAATTGAAATTAATTTAGGATTGAATTGAAATCTATTCAAGTTGGAATTGAAATTGAAATTAATCGTAATTGATAGCGAAATTGAATTAATTCGAAATCAGAATCAAATTTATTTGAATTGAAATTGGAATCGAAGTAAAAATTTGACTTGTAATCAAAATTGAATCGATTAAATCGAAATTGAGATTGAAATAATTTGAATTGTAAGATTTGAAATTTGATTAGTTTGCGTTAGAAACTTTTTTAAATAAATTATTTTATTATAAATTATTTTATTATAAATTGTTTTAAAATCTATCTTTCTAAATATACAAATTACTTTGATTTTTCAAGCTATCTTCCTATATAAACCATTTTCAATACTCAAACTATTTTAGATTAAACTATTTTAACTTTCAAACTATTTAAAAAATTCAAACTATTTTCAAAATTCAAACTGGTCAAGGTTGGAATGTTTATATTTAAATCGTTGGTTCAAAAACAAATTAGGTTAAAAAAGAAGTTATAGCCTAAATTGAAATTCAAAAATTTTTGGAGACGAAATCGAGATATTAAGATAAAAATGATTTTGAAGTGAAATAGTACGTTTTGAGTAAATACGATAATTTTGAAATAAAATTAATTTTTGAAATGAATATGATATTTTGATGTCAAATATGAATCGTTTTCGAAATGTAAAAGAACCAACCGATGTGTAAAATGACATTTGGTTGTTAAAGAGACCGGGGCCTCTTATAGGCATGCTCTCTGTCAATATTGAAACCACTTTGACAACCGTGTATGCGTTGGATGATATCCACAATGTATTGTTTGAATTGGCGAACGTTTACTGGAATGAAGTAAGAGAATGATGATGGATAGCCTTGACACTTATGTCATAATTAAAATGACTAAAACAGGATCCTATGTCTGGCCAATGAGGTTAGCTACCTCTAGCGACGTTGATCCCTCGTATTACTATCATAATTTTGTAATTTAAGGGTGCACCCTTTTTTTTTGATTGATGGTCGCGGTCGACCACGTATGAGTTACGACCAGCCAGAAAGGGTAAACTGGTGGAATCCTACCTTGGGCATTGCCTACATGCCTTGTCATATTTATTCTTATGCGAGCTTATTACGACTTTGGTTTAGTGTTGTACCTATAAAAACATGTTAAGATGGATCGATGTAAAGACATAACGCTATTTTGATATTTATTTTACTGATAGACATTACCTACTATAGTGTGTACTATTATATATAAATAGTTTAACGGATCCTTAGGAGATGGAGAATCCTGTAACATCTCTTCAGTTGCTGCACGCATGTTGTACACTGGATAGGAGATGTAAAATCCCGTAAACATCTCTGACGCTGTTACACTCATATTTCCTGATATTGATCTGACTTACATAAGAGTATTTTAGTCTTGACTGGAGTGTTTTGTCTTTTCATTACGCTTGGGACAACCCCGAGTTTTTCAGCGCATTGAAGGTCGTTTTTCTAGAGGACGAAGACAAAGATTTGGTATATTATAACTATTATTATTCTCTACATCGTTCTATTTCGCTGCACTGATTTTTCTATCCCTGATGTATACATAACTACATTAAATGTTGTATAGATTGTAATCAAATGTATAATATAAACAACTTCATGAACTAGTTATTTGATTATTATATTTTGTCATTCCGCTGCGAGATTCTGTGTTTGTTTTCTTCTTCTTTCCTTATTTTTCTAATTAAACCCCATTGATGATTCATCTTTTTGAACGGTTTGGGTTGTTCGTGAGTGGTTTATTATCAATTTGAATCGTCCAAAAAGGTGGGTCGTCTCAGTTGGTATCAGAGTTTTGGTTTAGAGATAACCTTAGCTTTGTGGGGTTTGACTCATTAGAGATAGGCCTAGAATGAGTCTGTTTGAGTGTATATGTATATGAGAGAGCATGCTTATTCATGTTATAAAACATTTTGCATTATGTTTACTTATCCATTGAATTGTTTATAAATTCTGGTCGATGCGTGGGATGCCATGTTATCGATAGGAGTTTCTAAATACTTAAACGAGGCAAGTCGAAATAATATTGTTTTAAAATAGGATAAATGAAATAATTTTTCCTAAATTACGTTACATATTTAATGATAATTTTAATGAAATTGTTGTTAGGAGATGATAATATTTAGTTGTCATCGATTGTTGGTCGAATTAAAATAAAATGAATACTTTGTCAATTTTATTTCATGAAATGTTCGATAATTAAATTGAGTTGAAATCCAGTTACAATAAGAATTATTTACACTAACCAAGATGTAAAATCGAATATTTTCATAATAAGGTAATGAAATTGAATAAGTATATTTATAATATAGCTTATAAATAGAAAGGATTTAATAGCTTAAAATTTTTGAATTTAAAACTTTTTATTTTTCAAAATTTGTTTACAAAGCCTTTAACACTAATAATTATATTATTTGGAAGAATTTTGACTAGAAAAATATTTTGGATAGATTTTTTTGAAAGAAATAAAGGCATTGAACTCGCTTCAGTCACTGGAAAATAATTCTAGGGATGATTGCATCATCACCGGTATTCATTTTCGAGCTTTTGAGTGAAAATTACTACTAAATTTTTTTGTTTTCGATTAAAACAAGTTTCGATTGTGAAAAAAATATTTCAAGTATGATTTAATAAATATATGAAAATAGTTTGGAACTTAGAAATTAAAATAGTATAGATAATAATAAGTTTATAACTTATAGATTTGAACAGGAAAATAAGACCGAATTTAAAATAGTTAAACATTTTGATTAAGCAAATAAAAGAAATTTGAATTCGAGAAATGAAATAAAATAATTAACTTAAGAAATGTTAAATTGATTGAGCTAGAAAATGAAGAAAATAAAATGAAGTTTTACTCAAGAAAGCTTAAATAAAAAGAGAATTTTATTTGAAATGGACTAGATAAATAACGAAATGAAATTCTAAATGAATCAAGTGTATCGCTTATAGATTTGAGTAATATTAAGTTAAAATTAAATTTAAAATTTTTTGAATGTGAATGATAGGAAAATAAGAAAATTTTAACTTAAATAATTTTGAATAAACCGAGAAATGGATTAAATGAAATAAAGTTTAATTTAAAAGATTAAATAAATTGAATTAGATTTGAATTGAACTAGGTAAATTAGTAAAGTGAATAAATTCCACTTAAGCTATAAAGCAAATTAATAGAGTGAATACAATTTGGACTATAAAATGAAATGCAATATGAACTGCGCAAGAAAATGAATAAAAATAAATGAGTGTAAGTAATAAAATGTGTAAATAAATTGAAAATTATAAATATAAATAAAATTTAAGTTGTTATAGTAAATATTATACACTTAATTAATGTTGTGAAATTTAATTCAATTAAGTAGAGTTAAATAGATGGAATCAATGAAGTAAACTAATAAAATGAATTGTGAGGTTTGATCTAACTTAAGGGAAGTTAATGGAAATGAATAAAAAAAATCCTTAAAGGAATAAATTAACAAAATGAGTCAAAATAAAAATAGAATTTGATTCACAATGAAAACGAGCTTAAGTTGAAAAGTTAATTTGAATGTAATAACTTTAATCATTGAATGTAAGAGAAATTTGATTTCAATGAACGTAAATAAGTGAATGTGAATCAATTTAAAATAAATGGAAGTGAATGCGAGCATAATAAAAATTTAAATGAATGAAAATTAGTTAGAGGTATGTGAATGTGGATGAATGAGATGTGAATAAAATGAAAGAAAATTAGTTAGATGTCAACATGAAATGAATGTTAATCAGTGAAATAATTAAAATCGAATAAATTAAATGTGAATAAATTAAATGTAACTAAATCTAAAGTAAGTAAAATGGAATATAAACAAATTGAAATAAAATCAAATATAAATAGAAGATGTTGACATAACAAGTGAAATAAATGTAAACAAATTGGAAATAAATGAAACTGAATATAAGTCGATTCAATGTAAATAAAAAATATATGGATAAATGGAAAATGAACCAAATGGAAGTTAATAAAGATGGAAGTGTATGAATTAAAATGTTGACATTGAATAATAGTATGCTTATGAATAAAAGCTGCATGAATATGGTTAGGATGTTTCTTTTATTGCATGTCTATGTTTCCTCATATAGTTGATTTCTCTTTCCATATATATGTTCTCATGGGTTATTGAGTGTTTAGTAGGTACGGAGGGCGTATGCTCGCTTTTGGAGCTCGATTGCAGATTATGTTGAATTTGCTTGCTTAATATGAGCGAATTCGCTCATATTAATAATAATAAGGTACATATCTCGGATTACATACCACGCTTTTATATTTTTCTCTATGGGATGCCTCATCATTAAGATGAGATGTATATTTGATATATTTGTGTTCTATATTCTATTGTAAAAAAAATTCGATCGAGCCGCACAAAGGAGACTCTGTTGAAATTTTCTATACATCTGGGTGTTGAAAAAATTTTGAGGTTTAAATAAAATTATAACTTGTTTTATAAAATAAATTGTGATCTCCGTAAAAACCGATATCGAATTGCATAGTGAGAGCATATTAAAGGACTTATAAATAAGTTTTAAGGTTTTATAAGTTGATTGATATGAATAAAATATATCAAATGTTAAATTCTGTACTTAGTCCCTTTTCGAGGACGAAAAGTTTTGAGTGGGGGAGAATGTAACGACCCATACTTTTAACTATTTTAAATTATTAAATTAATATAATTATTGAATAAAAATGGTTAGAAATAAAATTTAATAATTCGTTTTTGTAATTTATTAAATATGTACATGAATAAAATTTGAATAATCAATTACGTGAATTTTGCAATAACAAGTATTAAAAATTAAATTTTATGTGTTGAATGTCTTTATAATCAATAATTGGATTGAATAATAATGTTGAGTTTCTTTATAATGAAAGTAGTTGTTTATTATTTGAATTTTTTTTATAAGTTAAATAACTTGTATTTGAAATATTGTGATTTATTGGATAATTAAATTATTTAAAATATTATATTTGAATTATTTAAATAATTTAATTTTGCATTTAATGTGAGTGAAAATGGTATTGGAAATGATTTAAATTTAATTTAAATATGAATGAAGATTATTTACTTTTAAAATGGGATTTAAAGTGATTAAATTAAAATTTGGAAATTACTCATTTTAAATAACGATTAAAAATAGTCATTTTGAACACTGTCTCGAATTTCGATGAAACCAGTTTCGTCGGATCCATAATAGTGAATTATTATAGGATTTCAAGTTTTGTAGCGATCGGACTTGTCGTTTGGTCGTGCGAGCTTGAACGCGTAGAATTTTTTTTTCAGAATTTAATTGAAATAATTGATTTTGAAAAGCTATCTTTTGAGTATGATCGAATCAGGCCTCGAAACTAGTTACATTGTGTTCGGAATGGGGGTAAACATTATGAACACCAGGCAGCACACTTTGTTTTGGGTTCAAAATTATATAGCTTAATATTTTAAATTATAATAATATACATATATTTTTCCTTTACCCAACATTACGTACATAGCCCACGTTCCTTTTATTTTTCCCACGTACCCCTTTTTCTCTTCATTTCAAATCTCTCAGATCAAATCAAGTAAAATGGACAAAGGCTTTGGCATGAAGTTGAAGTGCTATTTATTTGAAGCTGAAAATATTTTCAGTTTCAAATAAAGGTGAGTGTTTTATAATGCTCACAATGTACTAAAATATTGTGTTCGGTAAATTGATATCATGAAGTAAAACAATTTTATCGACTGTTATTTGGTAATTTAAATTGACATCCAAATTGTCATCTGAATTGATTTTTAAAAACTAAAAATTGACAGTTAGATTGAAATTGGAATTAAACTGCTAGTTAAATTCCGATTATTGATAAGTGATTATTAATCATGGTGACTTATTGACCGTTTTGGATGTTATTGATTGATATTTTGGATGATTTGGATGTTTATTTATTTTGATATATCATATTATCATCATGTATATTATTTACAGTATATAAAACTATAAATTGAATTATTTTGAATAAATTAAGAAACATGTTGAAATGATATATACCTATGACATTTATTTTGGCTTGAAGTGATGTATATCTATCCCTGAATTAAAATTTAAATAACTGATTCACTTGGCCATAGGATAAAGAATTATATACGGACACCAGATTTGGTTAAATTAAATGATTTCGAAATTTTTTGATTTGAAATTATATAAAATGATTTAATTTAAGAAGTATAGATATCGAATTTACGGAAAACGAATTATTTTCGAATTTAAGCCCGAAATGTTGAAATATAAATTTGAAAACAGGAACGGTTTAAATAATCGAAGTTGAGATTTTGAAGTTATAATCGAAATATGATTTGATTTTCAGAAATTGATTTTGTTTAAAAGATTGGACTTTTATTCAAACTTTGAATATTGCTAAGTAAAAGTAATATAAAACGATATTTCAAAGTTGAGCTCGGAATCAAATAATATTTGAAGATTTGGACCTTAAATTGAATATTGAAGGTTAATTTGATTTAGTTGATTTGAATCAATATTTAAAAAAAAATCAAACTCGAAATTGATATAAATCAAAATGGTTTGAATTAGAGAATTAAGTTGAAATTTAATCATTGAATCAGATAGATGAAATGAAATTGAATTTTATTTGCAGTCGAAACTAAAATTAATTTTGAATTGAAATTGAAACTAATTTGGAATTGAAATTAATTTGGAATTGAAATTGAATTTTATTTGGAATTGAAATTTATTAGGAATTAAATTGAAAGTAATTTGGAATTAAATTTATTTAGAATTGAAATTAAAATTAATTTGGAATTAAGATTAATTTGGAATTGTAATTGAATTAAAATAGAATTTGAAATTTATTCAAGTTGGAATTGAAATCGAAATCAATTCAAGGCACTATTCTCGATATTGGCAAAGCTGCTGCTTCCTTTTCTGGTTCTATGTCTAGGTCCATTCAAGGGTCCCCGGTCTCGCCAATGCTCGCGTCAGCCATGGATACTCTGCAATGGAAAACAGTAAGCCCAGTATTTACTTTCCTTGATTTTGAAAACTTTGAAATGGTGAATTCTAGGAAAATTTGTTGGTTGACAATGGTTTGGGTGTGGAAATTCCAGGAAAAGCTTGCTGCAATTCTTAAAAATGGTTTCCCTGCTTGATTTGTTGTTTCGTAATGCAGGAGTTTACTCCCTGTTCATTTTGAAACTGCTGAGATTCCTATGGTTCTGCCTGATGATGCACTGCAAGCAGGCCACTCCTTTTGGTCCGACCGTCTTGTAGGATTTTTCTTGAACTCTACGCCTATTTTTTTTATGTTTATGAGCATGTGAGACGTGTTTGGAAACTGAGAGGTGGATTAAATGTAAACTTTGTAGATGACATGTTTTATCTCAAGTTCTTGAATGGTGAGGAGAGGAGATGTGTACTAGAGTCTGAACCCTCTATATTAGATGGAATGCCTTTCATTATCACCTTTTGGTTCCTACTAAAGAGGTCGTGGGTTCCATACCACTATTAAAGCGAGAAGTTGGATTCCATTCCAAAATTATAATTCGAATAAAGATTTTAGTGCTATTATGAAGTTTTAACATAAATCTAGACTCTATTACTTATCTTGATATTTTGAACTCTTGAACTCTTAATACTCATGAGTCTTAAGTCTTGATTTCTTCAATTTTGAATTCGTCAGTCTTGAATCTTTATATTGTACAGTCTTCATTCTCAGTACCTGCATATACATACCCTGCATATACATATGTGTCTGGACAAGAATATTAGTATTTATATTTTATAATAAGTCCTAAGGTTGTTGTCATCATCAAAACCATCATCTCAGGAACTAACAATCTCCTTCCTTTTGATGATGACAACCTTTGTTTATAAAATCTACTCCAACAAATTTTGATTCTACTCTGACTCCTCCTTATTCTAACAACTCCCCCTTAATCTACTAACTCCCACTTAATCTAAGTCTATCTAACCTATTTTATAATTCTCCCCAGTTGTCATAAACAAAAATTGATCATAAACTGCATAACTCCCCCTAAATCTTATACTATAGCACCGTATATGATAATAACATAGTATAGTAGAAAGTAAATAAGATAGATAATAATATGAGTAAAATATAGTAAGGTAAATGTGAGCGATATTAAAAATTTTAACGTAATCAATCAATATATACATCACGTTCTTATCAAACCACACCATTTTCAATCATATATTACACACCATATTCAAATCAATCCAAACCACACTAATCTAAACCAAATCAAATCAAACCAAACAATTCAAACCAAATCAAAATAAATCAAACCACATATATAAAATCAAACATTTCTTAGAACTTGAACCCATCCTTCTTCATCGAAGATAGGATCTTCCTTTTTAGCATTCATTCTTCATTATTTTGTTCAAAATTCCTTCTTGATTTGCTTCAATTTCTTCTTTGTTGAGGGCAGAGATCATCCATCGATTGACATTGAAGTGCCTTTCATGTTCCTTTATCAGCTACATTTGGCTTAACTCTGAGTGTCGTTGATTGCGAAGGATAAAGGTAAGTATGTTATTGAAGGAATTGAGAGTTTCTTCAAGATTTTCACTTATATTACGAATAGGAGAGGACATTTTTTGATAAAATATGAAGAAATTCAATGGAAAATAAAGAGAATTGAAAGTATGCATTTTCCTGAAAGAAACGGGTATTTAAAGTATTAGAAAATCATTTGAAATGAAAAGACACAAGGTAGTAATGTCAATTTCAATTTTAAAACAAAATTTTTTTCTAGCCATTGCATGTCGACATGTGGGGTAGGAGGATGTCTACATGCCCCTATTAATTTTAGCAATTTTCTTTGTTTCTTTATATTATGTACAAGTTTATATATAGAAACTTATATAACAAGCATTCTAGTGATATTTTAGAGCTAATTAACAGAAATAAAGGATTTTTATTGATAATTTTAGTTAACATTACATAAAACGATACATAACATTAACTAAAGAGAGATACAAACTAATACAACATGAAATGAAACTAGTATTAGTTAGAAAATGATGAAGATGATGATAATCCAAGCTAGCGACTCATTTTCCTAAAGAACTTGTTTATTTTGGTGGGAATCTTATCCAAATTTTACTAACGGATCTTTTGATAATCCGTTGGTTTTCCAAATAATCTTTTGGTTCTTAAGAAGCGTTTTGTCGGATGGATTGGTAGGAGTGATAGGGTATTCGATGCTTTCCAGTGAAGTCTCTTCCTCCTTCTCTACTTCTTCTTCAATTTCCATCTCCTTCCCTTCTTCCCCTTCATCTTCCCTCTCTTCATGAGCCAGTCTCTCATCCTTTTTGGCAAGTGTTGCATATGGTTGAAACATAAGTGGAATTCTCATGAGAGAGATGTTAGCATGGTTAAACACTTTTCTATGAATGAACTCCTCTCTCTTATAATCAACACTAAAGTAGTTAAAAATCCGAATGAGGTAAATTCCATGGTATAAAGTGTGTTCACCTAAAGTAAAATTTTTAGGATGAAGTTCATCCAAAATCACTTGCGCCCAATTAATGTCATAGTGCCCAAAATAGCAACAGAAGCTTTACAAACTTTTAAGGTCGTGTGATTGAAATTTCTCGATTTAGAGTTATGGTATGTTGCAAAAGAAGGTTTACAATTCTAGCTTTAGGATGGAAATTTCAATTTATAAACTCGAAGTTATCATCCCCTTCAAAAATGTGATAAAATGTCTCACGATCATATTCATCAATTTTAAAATCTGAAAGATCCATTCTCATACTCTTACAACCAAGAATGTTACCCAAAATCTCACTATTTAAAAATAATACGCGTTCGTTTAATGCTACTCCACACTTCCCCTTCATTTCCTTCATAAAAACCACGATTCAAATTTGCATAAAACATTTTGACAAGATTCAAATAACAAACAAAACCATTTTGAGAATCATCAAGTGAGCTAAGAATTCGATTTTCTTTGAAAAGAACCTTGTCCTTATATGAAGGAAAATCACTAAAGATAGGAAAATTTTCCATATGGATCTTTCCAAAGTTTACGTAGCTAATGTAAGCTTTGATAACTTCCAGATTATTGTAGAGGAACTCTTTGGTAGCCTTGGACAGTCTCATGGTGGATGAAGTGCTTGAGGAAGGCATTTCTGAAGAAGGTAGAGAGCTTGGGAGTTTGAAAGAGAGTTTGGATTTTGAAATGAAAGTGAAAAGATATGATAAAGTTAAGAAAATAAATAGATATCTAAGAGCCATGTTCTCTGGTCAGGAAATACCTTTTTAGAGCTTTGGAATTGGTCAAAAGGTAGAGGGAAATTCAAAGTTTTGAATTCAAATTGGAAGTTCAAATTTCTGGTGGGGATGTTGACATAGGGGCTAGGGTCATGTCGACATAGGTCCCATAAATCATGTGACTTATTTTACTACTTTATTTAATATCTATATCTATATATCCTATAATTTAATTTATATTTTATCTGAAATAATATTAAATATAATAACACTTTAATATTAATACTTTAATATTAAAATAATATTATTTTGAAAATCAAAATTTTAAATTCAAATAACAAGCAATTTCAAAACATGCCAACAACCAAACATTCAAATAAGCAATTTCAATCAATATGATTTAAATGCGTACATATTTTTAGATTTGTATTTCCGAGATCATCAGACTGGTGAATAGGCTCAAAGCACATGTTTGAATTTTCCACCTCTTGATCTTCATCACTAGAGGATGAGTCTGAATCGTCTAGTGTAGTAGTATATGCTCTCTTTCTTTTCTTTGATGAATCATTACTTTCGGTTTATACGGATGCAGACAATCTCTTTTTATGTAGCCTGGCTCATCACAACTGTTGCATCTGACATTGTTTTGAGTCTCATTACTATTTCTAGAATTCTTATGATTATTTCTCTTGTAATTGTTCATCTTCCTTTATTTTAGAAACTTCCTCAAATTCTATGTCATCAAGGTTATTTCTTCATCATCATCACTGTTTGAGTTTGAACCATCTATTATTGCATTGAACGCTATTGACTTCTTTTCTAAGGCCTTGCTTTCTTTTCTCCCTTGCATTTGTACTACAAACAAAATCAAATTCCCAATCAATTCTTTAATTTTTAGAGTACTATCATTAGCCTCTTCAATTGCTAGGGTATTGTGATCACATTTCAAAGCGAGTGAATTTAGAAATTTTCTAACTTGATCTTCTTCGGAAATGTTCTTTCCTAATGCAATTAGTGAGTGCATAATGTCTTGAAACCTACTGTACATGTTTGAAATGGACTCATTTGGACTCATCTTGAATAATTGATACTGATTGGTCAAGATAGATATTTTGGTCTGTTTAACTTTGCTTATTCCTTCATGAGTAACTTGTAATGTTTTCTAGATCTCATATGTAGACTTACAGACAGACACTCTATTAAACTCATTCCTATTAAGTGAACAGAATAGAATATTCATGGCATTGGAATTGTTTTGTGCAACAGTCTTTTGCTTAGCAGTCCACTGTGAAAAATCACTTGTGGGTTCAATGTACTCAGTTTGTGTGATATTCCAAGTGTCTAATACTATTGATTGTAAATAAATTTTCATCCTACGTGCCCAATATGCATAGTTAATTTCCATTAAAAAGTGGTGGTATGGCAGTACACCGATGCTCTAAAAATGAACAAGTGATAGTGTTGATATTACCAGTGTTGGCAGCCATTTGAAAACTTTTCAAAAATTAGATTATGAAAACTTTGAAAACCAATGCTCTGATAAGAAATGTTGGAAATGCTTATTACGGATCTTAAGGCTGGATTAACACTAGAGGGCGGTGAATAGTTTTTAATGGATTTTATGGAATTTTTGAAATCTTTACAAATTAAACACAAACAGATGTAATTCACAAACACAGAGACAATCACAGAAGCAGACATGGATGCAAATAGTAAATAAAAGAAGGAAAGGAAAGAACATACCGGAATTTTATACTAGTTTGGAGTAACCCTACATTCAGTACCACACAATCTTGTGCAAATTTCTTTTCAAATATAATGTCGATATTACAAACTCGATTTCAAGGCCATGATATACACTTTTCTATCTCCGAGTCCAGGGCAAACTTTCTTGATTTAACAATGCTACAAGATCACCTCATTGATTTACGGGCCACAATCACACCGTTTCAAATCACACTTTGATAGAGAGAGACTCGATAGATTTTGATCTTTCAGTCTTTGATTACAAATGATCCTATAGCTCTGAATAGCATTGAGATCTTCGAGAGTGGTAGAGAATAAAACTACAGACGATCGAGTTTGATTCACTTAGGATTTTGGTAGAGTTTTGTTAAAACATTTTAAATATAAGAGAATATTTGAGTGGAGAAGAAGGAGTGAAGAAATGGTGAAAAACTAACTTAAAATTCTTTGAAAACAACTAGTATATATAAGAGAACAACGGTCATGTCCATTCGCGAAGGGTTATGATGAATACACACTTCTTTTGAAAATATGAAATTTGAAATGTACGGCTACCATGTCGACATGGGGGGTGTAGGGACGTTGACATGCGTATGTTATTTTCGAAAATTGATTTGCTTTAAAATGATTTCTCTTCTAAAACTTATCAAAACAATTTCTAAACTTTGTAACCATTTTGAATATAGTTTGAACTTATAAAAGAGTTTTAGAAAGTAATCTTAAATATATAATCTATGATATAAAAGTAATATTAAAAACTAAGTGTGGACTTCTTTAAAATAAAAATTTTAAATTTAAAGCTAAAATATTAAAATCAAATGATAGTTTAAACAACAAGAGATGACTTTTATAAAGATAGTTTTTGGAAAAATAGTTAAAACAAATTATTTTGAATAAATTGTGAATTCCATTATATTAGAGAAGGTCGTGGGTTCCATCCCACTATTAAAGCAAGAAAGTGGATTCCATTCCACAATTAAAATCCGAATAAATATTGCTATTATGAAGTTTTAACATAAATATAGGCTCTAATACTTATCTTGATATCTCAAACTCTTGATACTCATGAGTCTTCAGTCTTGATTTCTTTAATCTTGAATTCGTCAGTCTTAAGTCTCTATGCTGTACAGTCTTTATTCTCAGTACGTGCATATATGTACCGTACATATACATGTATATCCAGACAAGAATATTAGTATTTATATTTTATAACAAGTCCTAAGGTTGTTGTCATCAAAACTATCATCTCAGGAACTAACAATCTCCCATTTTTTTATAATGACAACCTTTGTTTATAAAATCTACTCCAACAAATTTCGATTCTACTCTAGCTACCCCTTATTCCAACAACTCCCCCTTAATCTACTAACTAACCCTTAATCTAAGCCTATCTAACCTATTTTATGATTCTCCCCTTTGTCATCAACAAAAACTAATCCTAAACTACATAACTCCTCCTAAATCTTATACTATAGCACCGTATATGATAATAACACAGTATAGTAGAATGTAAATAAGATAGATAATAATATGAGTAAAATATAGTAAGGTAATGTGAGAGATATAAAAATTATAAATGTAATCAATCAATATATACATCATGTTCTTATCAAACTACACCATGTTTAATCATATATTACACACCATATTCAAATCAATCCAAACCATACTAATCTAAACCAAATCAAATCAAACCAAGCAATTCAAACCGCATACGTCAAATCAAACATTTCTTGGAATTTGAACCCATCCTTCTTCACCGAAGATAGGATCTGTCTTTATTGCATCCCGTTCTTCATTATCTTTGTTCAAAGTTCCTTCTGATTTGCTTCAAGTTCTTCTTTGTTGACGGCAGAGATAATCCATCGAATGGCATCGAAGTGCCTTTCTTGTTCCTTCACCATCTGCATTTGGCTTAACTCTAAGTGTGTTGATTGCAAAGGATAAAGGTAAGTATGTTCTTAAAGGAATTGAGAGTTTCTTCAAGATTCTCACTTAGACTATGAACATGAGAGGCCTTTTTTTTATAAAATATGAAGAAATTCAATGGAAAATAAAGAGAATTAAAAGTATGCATTTTTTGTAAGAAATGGGTATTTAAAGAGTTAGAAAATCGTTTGAAATGAAAAGACACAGGGTAGTTATGTCAATTTAAATTTTAAAACAAAAAAGCAGCATTATTACATGTCGACATAGGGGTAGGGGTTGTCGACATGCCCTTGTTAATTTTGGCAATTTGCTTTGTTTCTTTATATTATATACAAGGCTATATATAAAAATGTATAAAAAAAGCATTCCAGATTTATTTTAAAGCTAATAAATAGAAATAAATGATTTTCATAATATATTACATAAAACGATACATAACATTAACTAAAGAGATATATAAACTAATACAACATGAAATGAAACAAGTATAGTCAGAGGATGATGAAGATGATGATAACCCAAGCCTGCGACTCATTTTTCTAAAGGACTTGTTCATTTTGGTGGAAATCTTGTCCAACTTACTAACGGATCTTTTGAGAATCCTTGGTTTTCCATGATAATCATTTGATTCTAGAGAAGCGTTTTGTTGGATGGATTGGTAGGAGTGATGGGGTATTCGTGCTTTCCAATGAAGTCTCTTCCTCCTCCTCTCCTTCTTCTTCAATTTCCATCTCCTCCGCTTCCTCCTCCTCCTCATGTTCATCTTTCCTCTTTTCAGTGGCCAATCTCTTATCCTTTTTGGCAAGTGTTTCATATGGTTGAAACACAGGCGGAATTCTCATGAAAGAGATGTTAGCATAGTTAAACACTTTTCGAAAAATGAACGTCGCTCTCTTATGATCAACACCGAAGTAGTTAAAAAGCAGAGTGAGGTAAATTCCATGGTATAAAGTGTTTTCACCTAAAGTAAAAAATTTGGGACGAAGTTCATCCAAAATCACTTGTGCCCAATTAATATCATAGTGTCTAAAAATAGCAAAAATAGCCTTACAAAATTTTAATGTCGGGTGATTGAAATATCCCGATCTTGGATTTATGGTATGTAGCAAAAAAAGGTTTGCAATTCTAGCTTTAGGATGGAAATTTCAGTTTATAAACTCGAAGTTATCATCCCCTTAAAATATGTGATGAAATGTCTCACAATCATGTTCATCAATTTTAAAATCCGAAAGATCCATTCCCATACTCTTACAACCAAGAATGTTATCCAAAATCTCACTATTTAAAATAATACACGTTCCTTTAACGCTACTCCACACTTCCCCTTCATTTCCTTCATAAAAACCACGATTCAAATTTGCATAAAATATTTTTTACAAGATTTAGATAACAAACAAAATCACTTTGAGAATCATCAATTAAGCAAAGAATTTTATTTTCTTCGAAAAGAACACTGACCTCATATGAAGGAAAATCGCTAAAGATAGGAAATTTTCCCGTATGGACCTTTTCGAAGTTTGCATAGCTAATGTAAGCTTTGGTAGCTCCAGATCATTGTAGGAACTCTTTGGTGGCCTTGAAAAGTCTCATGGTGGATGAAGTACCCGAGGAAGCCATTTTGGAAGAAGGTAGAGTGCTTGAGAGTTTGAAATAGAGTTTTAATTTTGAAATGGAAGTGAAAAGATAGGATAAAGTTAAAGAGATAAATAAATATCTAAGAGCCATATTCTCTGGTCAAGAAATACCTTTTTAGAGCTTTGGAATTGGTTAAAAAGTGGAGGAAAATTCAAAGTTTTGAATTCAAATTTGAACTTCAAGTTTCTGGATGTCAACATGGGGGTAGGGTCAAGTCGACATGGGTCCCCTAAATCATGTGACTTATTTTACTACTTTTTTCAATATTTATATCCATATATCTTATAATCAAATTTATATTTTATCTAAAATAATATTAAATATAATAACACTTTAATATTAATATTAAAATATCATTAAAATAATATTATTTTAAAAATCAAAAATTTAAATTCAAATAACAAGCAATTTCAAAACATGCAAACAACCAAACATTCAAACAAGCAATTTTAATCAATATAATTTAAATGTGTATCTATTTTTCAATCCATATTCCCAAGATCATCAGACTCGTAAATAGATGTAAATCAGATGTTTGAATTTTTCATCCCTTGATCTTCATCACTAGAGGATGAGTCTGAATCGCCTGGTATAGTAGTATATGCTCTATTTCTTTTCTTTGACGAATCATTACTTTTTGTTTATACGGATGGGACAACCTCTTTTTAAGTGGCATAGCTCATCACAATTTTAGCAGCTGACGTTGTTTTGAGTCTCATTACTATTTCTAGAATTCTTATTATCATTTCTCTTGGAATTGTTCATCTTTCTGTATTTCAGAAACTTTATAAAATTCGTTGACATCAAGGCTATTCCTTCATCATCATCACTATTTGAGTCTAAACCATCTCTTATTGCATTGAACGCTATTGACTTCTTTTCTAAGGCCTTGCTTTCATTTCTCCCTTGCATTTGTACTTCAAACAACATCAAATTCCCAATCAATCTTCAATTTTCAGAGTACTAATATCATTAGCCTCTTCAACTGTTAGTGTCTTCTGATCCCATTCTGGAGTGATTTGTTAACTCGTCTTTTGGCAAGACCGTGGGCATGAGGATTTAACTAAAACAACTACTCGTTTGTCGAGGCTGGAATACGATGAGTTTGAGCTAGTTGGATGGATATATGGTTCAGTAGGGTTGGAGTTCGGCCCTACGGCTCGACCATTCAGTCATATATGGCTCGGTCGAGGAGAGGTGGTTAAGCATGGTTCGGTTATTGGTGGTTTGGCCATGCAACTCGACCATTTGACAAGGTGGTTCAGTCATACTGGGGTGGTTCATTGGAAGTTGGTTCGGCCAAAATGGTGAAGGCAAAGTGGTTCGATCGAGAAGGTTTTGGACCTAGTGGGTTCGGTCTAGATGGTTCGGCGTTTGTCGTTCGGCTTAGATAGGTTAGCAGACAATCATGCGGTTGTGAGTGGGAAGCTAATGTCATTCGGTAAGGACTGGATCGGCCATGTGTGGGTCGACCAAAATGGTTAGGCTGAGGTGGTTCAGCATGCTGAAGTGGGTCAGTCTCGGGGGTGTGGATCGGTGATGGAAGTAGCTCGGCGAAAGTTGGTTTGGCCTCAAGGGAATTGGAGCATATGGATCGGTCGTATGTGGTTCTTCCATAGTGGGTCGGCCGGCCATAAGAACTATGCTTTGAGTCATGGACCATTGTGCTTCGGATCGGTGTGGTTGTCCCTTCGAGTCAACACCACACCAACTTCGGGTCAGCAGCTTAAGGGGTCGGCAGGATTTGAGCAACTCAGGTGGGAATTCCCGAAACTTTGGGTCGGCTATGAAGGCATGGGGTTGACTGTAGGAAACGAAAGCTGATCGGCTGTAGGGATTGTGCTTGGAGTCATATAGCATGTTGCTTTGAGTCAGCGAGGCTATCACTTCGGGCTAATGAAGGGTTTGCTCCGGGTCAGCGGAAACAATGAGGAGTCGGTACATTGAAGGAAGGGGTTGAGTCTTGGTGGGCCTCTACCACTCAGGAAGCCCAGTAACCCAGTTTTTGCCTATTAATAGAGCACACGGGCTTCAGAAAAGGGATCTCTCCATTCTGTCTCCCTTCACCTCATATATTAAGGCTGCTCTGCCATTGTTGTTCTAAGAACTCTGGATTTTAACTTTAATTGATTCAAATATCAATAAAAAGGAAATTTCTGGAGTGGACATAGGCCGGAGTTAGCCGAACTACTATAAATCCTATGTTAATACTGCTTTCTTTTTCATTTTTACTGTTCTTCACATTCATACCCTCTACAAACATTCTGTCTGTGATCTATGACTATGATTTGGTGCTTTCATCTGTATTTGGGTGTTAGTGAATAATTTTGGTGCTAACATTTTGGTGCTTTCACCGAGAACGCTAGCACTCAGGGATTCTAAAGTTCGGATTTAAAAGCATAAGGACTTGGATTTGGAAAGCTATGGCAAGGAAATCGATAAGAAGACAAAGGACTGAAAGGAGTCCGCATGAAGGGAGTCAGGAGGCTTCCTCAGGAGCGAATCAGGCCTCGATCTTCATCAATAGAGATGAGATGGAAACAATGCTGAAGAGATAAGAAGAGATGATGAAGAACTTACTTTGATAAGTTGGACAAGTTGGAGTGCAGAATCAATGGAACATAACTGCAGGAGATGCTGAAGACAGGGATCGGGAGCATGGTGCGACTAGAATCCAGAATAGAGCAGGACCATCAGGAGCAGCACCATAACCGAGGGGCACTTACCCGGAGCATGTTGATCCAATCCTGGGCAGAGTATCAGGTGAAGCCGTGCAACACAGCGTTGATAGAGGAATGGACGCTCGTCCAAGACAGCAGATTCCAGGAATGCCTCGTGAACTTGGGGGCAGATTGGAGGCAAAGAACGGACAAGGGCTGCAGCTTGGCGATAGCGATAGATTGGCAGAGATGATTTGGCCAGCCATGAGAGGCGGATTGGTGAATAGGGACTTGGAGGATGTTAATAGGAGTCCCTTTGCTCCAATGATCAGGCAAGCTAGGAACCCGTCGGATTTCAAACTACCAACACTGGAGATGTATGACGAGAGAAAGGATCCTGCTGTTCGCTTGACAAGGTACATGAGGCATATGGAGGTATTGGGGGGCATTGGAGGAAGTCATGGCTCGGTTCTTCCCTTTGTATTTGGCAGATGTAGTAACACTATGTTTTAGAAAACTGGAAAGTGGTTCATTGGCATTTGGACGGACATGATTGAGAAGTTTATGTGGCAATTTCGGGTCCACATCGTGAGACCCAAGAATGTGATGACTTTGACGTCGATGAAGCAGTGGAAAGGAGAGTCGCTCAGGGATTTCTTGACCAGATTCAATGCGGTAGTGGCTTCGGTGGATCGATCTGACCCGTCAATGGTTTTAATGGCAGCAGTCACAGGCGTTGCAGATAATTCGGATTTCAATATATCATTGGAACGGGACCCACCGATTGATCTTGGGGAGTTCTACCATGAAGCAGAAAGGTTTCTAAGGCAAGAAGATGCACAGGCTGAGAGAGAAGGAAGAGAGGCTGAAACTTATGCAGTAAGGGGTAGAGGTCTACCCAGGGAAGATCCAGACAAAGATGATAAAGGGAAAAGGAAAATGAATGATAACAGTGACACTTCAAAAAGACCACGAAGGAATTCAAATTTTACTTCCTACATGGATTTGACTGGGATTCTGGAAACGATTTACTAGGATACTCGAGGGAGCCTTCTGAATACGAGCGGGCATCGAAAAAGCATTGCATGTTCCATGAGATGGATGGGTATAACACGAACGACTGCAAGAATTTGAAGGATATCATTGAAGAGCATGTGAGGAATGGTCATTTGTGAAAATACATAAGGAATCAAGCTGTGATAGTAGGACAAGAGAGGCCACCGCCTACCTCAAGCGAAGATGGCACTGGATCCAGGCAATGTCATCAGCTTGTTATAAACTGAATGGATTTATGGCTTTGAATAAGTAATAAACTCCGAAGTGATGCGGCTAAATCACTTACACATGAACGGGATCGAGGATGGTTCCTAAGCATGCTCTAAGATGATGATAATCTGTGATGCTCGGGTTTATGAAATTTTGTTTTCTTTCTATTTACCATGGACTCTAGTTTCTTTCCTGGTACTGTGGCTAGTTGTTTTCTTGGTTGTACGAACTTTCATTTTGTTAATTGGATTCTGTGATAATTGGATTTGGATTAATAAATAATAGCAGTTACATGATTATGGTCCCGATCGGAGAGATGGGGTAGTAATCGCAAGTTATGAGTCCTTTTATCGGAGAGCGATGGAATGGACTCGAACAAAATATAAAAGTGCTCGACCGAAGAGTAGAGGCCGGAGAATATAAAAGTCCTCGACCAGAGAGTCGAGGCTGGAGAATATAAAACTCTTCGGCCGGAGAGTCGATGCCGAAGAATATAAAAGACCTTCACCGGTGATTCGAGGCCGGAGAATATAAAAAGTCCTCAACCGGAGAGCCAAGGCCGGAGAATATAAAAGTCCTCGATCGGAGAATCGAGGCCGGAAAATATAAAAAGTCCTCGACCAAAGAGTCGAGGCCGAAGAATATAAAAAGTCCTTGACCGGATAGCCAAGGCCGAAGAATATAAAAGTCCTCGACCGGAGAGTCGAGACCAGAGAATATAAAAGGTCCTCGATCGGAGAGTCGAGGCCAAAGAATATAAAAAGTCCTCGATTAGAGAGTTGAGGCCAGAAAAATATCTAGTCCTCGACTGGAGAGTCGAGGCTGAAGAAACATATTCACCGGTTAAGCCCTTGACCAGAAAGTCGAGGCCGGGATTGGACATGGACCCGGAGTGGTCCCGGATTTAGATAAGGTCCCTGAGCGGTCTTGGATTCGGATATCATCTCGGAAAGGTCAAGGATTTGGTTACTGGACTTTGAATCAAACATCGACTTGGAGCAGTCGCGAACTTGGATATGGCTATGGCACTTGGATAAGATGGTTTGGTAATAGGTTGGGTTATGAATCGGATGGTATATCTATGGATGGAATATGGACTTTGGATGTTGGATTTGGAGCTATTCAAAACACATCTTCTTACCAAAAGGCATGTTTTGGGGGAGAAAATGTTAACTCGCCTTTTGGCAAGGCCGTGGACAGGCGGATTTAACTAAACAACTACTCGTTTGTTGAGGCTGGAATACGATGGGTTTGAGCTAGTTAGACGGATATACGGTTCCGTAGGGTTGGAGTTCGGCCATCCTGCTTGGCTGTTTGGTCATGTATGGCTCGGTCGAGGAGAGGTGGTTAAGCATGGTTCGGCTATTGGTGGTTCGGCCATGTAGCTCGGCCATTCGACAAAGTGGTTTGGTCATACTGGAATGGTTCGGTGGAAGTTGGCTCGGCCAAAATGGTCAAGGCAAAGTGGTTCGCTTGAGAAGGTTTCGGACCTAGTGGGTTCGGTCTAGATGGTTCGGCGTTTGTCGTTTGGCATAGATAGGTTAGCAGGCCTCCTGCGGTCGTGAGTTGGAAGCTAATGTCATTCAATAAGGACTGGATCGACCATGTGTTGGTCGGCCAAGATGGTTAGTTGGAGGTGGTTCGGCATGTTGAAGTGGGTCGGTCTCGGTGATGGAAGTAGCTCGGTGGAAGTTGGTTTGTCCTCAAGGGGATTGGAGCATATGGATCGGTCGTATGTGGTTCGGCCGTAGTAGGTCGGTCGGCTACAGGAACTATGCTTTGAGTCATGGACTATTGTGCTTCGAATCAACGTGGCTGTCCCTCCGAGTTAGCACCACACCAACTTTGGGTTGGCAGCTTAAAGGGTCGGAAGTATTTTAGCAACTCGGGTCGGCAATCCCAGAACTTCAGGTCGACTATGAAGGCATGGGGTTGGCTGTAGGAAACGAAAGCGGATCGGCTGTAGGAATTATGCTTGGAGTCGTACAACATGTTGCTTCGAGTCAGTGAGGCTATCACTTCGGGCCAATGAAGGGTTTAATCCGAGTCGACAGAAACAACAAGGAGTCAGTATATTTAAGGAAGGAGTTGAGTCTTGGTAGGCCCGTACCGCTCAGGAAGCCTATTAACCCTGGTTTTTCCTATAAATACATCATGTGGGGCTTCAGAAAAGGGATCTCTCCATTCTGTTTCCCTTCATCTCATATACTAAGGCTTCTTTGCCATTGTTGTTCTAAAAACTCTATATTGTAATTGTAACTGATTCCGATATCAATAAAAAAATTTCTGGAGTGGACGTAGACCGGAGTCAGCCAAACCACAATAAATCCTATGTTATTATTGCTTTCTTTTTATTTTTTACTGTTCTTCACATTCATACCCTCTACATACATTCTGTCTGTCATTTGTGTTTGTGATTTGGTACTTTCATCTGATTTGGGTGTTGTGACCAATTTTGGTGCTAACATGAGTGAATTTAGTAGTTTTCCAACTTGATCTTCTTCAAAAAAGTTCTTTCCTAATGCAATTAGTGAGTGCACAATGTCTTGAAACCTACTATACATGTCTAAAATAGACTCATTTGGATTCATCTTGAATAATTGAAACTGATTGGTCAAGATAGATATTTTGGCCTGTTTAACTTTTCCTTCATGAGTAACTTGCAAAGTTTTCTAGATCTTATATGTAGACTTATAGACATACACTCTATTAAACTCATTCCTATCAAGTGAACAGAATAGAATATTCATGGCTTTGGAATTGTTTTGTGCAACAATCTTTTGCTCAGCAGTCCACTATGCAAAATCAGTTGTGGGTTCAATGTACTTAGTTTGTGTGATATTCCAAGTGTCTAATCCTATTGATTGTAAATAGATTCTCATCCTACATGCCTAATATGCATAGTTACTGCCATTAAAAAGTGGTGGTTTAGCAGTAGACCAACCCTCTACAAATGAACTAGTGATAGTGTTGACATTACCACTGTTGGCGGCCATTTGAAAACTTTTCAAAAGTCAGATTATGAAAACTTTGAAAATCAATACTCTGATACCAAATGTTAGAAATGCGAAATACGGATCGTAAGGCTGGATCAACACTAGGGGAGAGAACAGTGTTTAATGGATTTTATGGAATTTTTGAAATCTTTTCAAATTAAACACAAACAGATGCAATTCACAAAAATAGAGACAATCACAGAAGCAGACACAGATGCAAATAGTAAATAAAAGCAGTAAAGGAAAGAACACATCGGAATTTTATACTGGCTCGGAGTTACCCTACATCCAGTACCACACAATTTCTTGTGCAAATTTCTTTTCAAATATAATGTCGATATTACAACCTTGATTTCAAGGCCACGAGATACACCCTCCTGTCTCCGAGTCTAGGGAAAACTCCCTTGATTTAACCAGGCTACAAGATCACCTAATTGATTTACGGGCTACAGTCACACCCAATTGATTTAGGGGCCACAATCACACAGTTTCCAATCACACTTTGATAGAGATAGACTAGATACACTTCGATCTTACGATCTTTGATTACAAATGATCCTATAACTCTAAATAGCACCGAGATCTTTGAAAGAGAGTGGCAGAGAATCAAACTAGAGACGATCTAGTTTGATTCACTTAGGATTTTGGCAGAGTTTTGTTAACCATTTTAAATATAGAGAATATTTGAGTGGTGAAGGAGTGAAGAAATGAAGAAAAACTAATTTAATATTCGTCGAAAACAGCTGGTATATATAGGAGAACAATGGTCATGTCCATTCATGAAAGGTTATGACAAATAGACACTTCTTTTGAAAATTTGAAATTTGAAATTTACGGCTACCATGTCGAAATAGGGGGTATAGGGATGTCGACATGGCTATGTTATTTTTGAAAATTGATTTTGCTTTAAAATTATTTCTATTCTAAAAGTTGTCAAAACAATTTCTAAACTTTGTAAACCATTTTAAATATAGTGTAAACTTATAAAAGAGTTTTAGAAAGTAATCATAAATATATAATCTATAATATAAAAGTAATATTAAAAAATAAGTATGGACTTCTTTAGAATAAATTTTTTAGATTTAAAGCTAAAATATTATAGTCAAGAGATAGTTTAAAAAACAAGAGACGATTTTTTAAAAAGGCATTTTTTGGAAAAATAGTTAGGATAAATTATTTTGAATATTTCGTGGATTCCATTCCACTAGAGAAGGTCGTTGGTTCCATCCCACTAAAGAGGTCATGGGTTCCATCACACTATTAAAGCGAGAAGGTGGGTTCCATTCCACAATTAAAATCCGAATAAAGATTTTAGTGTTATTATGAAGTTTTAACATAAATCTAGACTCTATTATTTATCTTGATATCTCGAACTCTTGAACTCTTGATACCCATGAGTCTTCAGTCTTGATTTCTTCAATCTTGAATTCGTCAGTCTTGAATCTCTATACTGTATAGTCTTCATTCTTAGAACTTGCATATATAATCTTTCATATTCATATATATCTACATAATAATATTAGTATTTATATTTTATAACAAGTCCTGAGGCTGTTCCTTCAAAACCATCATCTTTGGAACTACCAATCTCCTCCTTTTCTATAATGACAACCTATATTTATAAAATCTACTCCAACAAATTTCGATTCTACTCTAACTTCCCCTCATTCCAACAACTCCCCTATAATCTATTAATCCTCCTTAATCTTAGCCTATCTAACTTATTTTATAATTCTCCCACTTTGTCATCACAAAAACTAATCCTAAACTCATAACTCCTCCTAAATCTTATACTATAGTACCATATATGATAATAACACAGTATAGTAGAATGTAAATAAGACAAAAAATAACATGATTAAAATATAGTAAGGTAAATGTGAGAGATATGAAAATTTTAAACATAATCAACCAATATATACATCATGTTCTTATAAAACCACAACATATTCAATCATATATTACACACTATATTCAAAACAATCCAAACCATACTAATCTAAGCCAAATCAAATCAAACCAAATCAAAGTAAATCAAACCACATATGTCAAATCAAACATTTGTTGGAACTTGAACCCATCCTTCTTCACCGAAGATAGGATATGCCTTTATAGCATCCCATTCTTCATTAACTTTGTTCAGAGTTCCTTTTGGATTTGCTTTAAGTTCTTCTTTGTTGAGGGCAGAGATTATCCATCGAATGGCATCGAAGTTCCTTTCTTGTTCCTTTGTCATATGCAATTAACTTAACTCTAAGTGTCGTTGATTGTGAAGGATAAAAATAAGTATGTTCTTGAAGGAATTGAGAGTCTCTTCAGGATTCTCACTTAGATTATGAATAGGAGAGGCCATTTTTTGATAAAATATGAAGAAATTCAATGGAAAATAAAGAGAGTTGAAAGTATGCATTTTTCTGGAAGAAATAAGTACTTAAAGAGTAAGAAAATCGTTTGAAATGAAAAGACATTAGGTAGTTATGTCAATTTAAATTTTAACACAAAAAATAGTTTCTGGCCATTACATGCCGACTTGGGGGTAGGAGTTGTCGACATGCCCCTGTTTATTTTGAAAATATTCTTTGTTTCTTTATATATATACAAGTCTATATATAAAAACTTATATAACAAGCATTCCGGTGATATTTTAGAGCTAATAAATAGAAATAAAGGATTTTCAATGATAATTTTAGTTAACACTACATAAAACGATACATACCATTAACTAAAGAGAGGTACAAACTAATACAACATGAAATGAAACTAGTATTAGTTAGAGGATGATGAAGATGATGATAATCCAAGCTTGCGATTCACTTTACCAAAGAACTTGTTCATTTTGGTTGAAATCTTGTCCAACTTT
The DNA here is from genome assembly GCA_030765085.1 of Allium cepa. Classification (NCBI taxonomy): domain Eukaryota; kingdom Viridiplantae; phylum Streptophyta; class Magnoliopsida; order Asparagales; family Amaryllidaceae; genus Allium; species Allium cepa. Next base: position 885,565,081 of record CM060940.1, on the reverse strand, counting down.
TTACTAACGGATCTTTTGAGAATCCGTTGGTTTTCCACGATAATCATTTGGTTCTTGAGAGCGTCTTGTTTGATGGATTGGTAGGAGTGATAAGGTATTTGATGCTTTCCAATGAAGTCTCTTCCTCCTCCTCTCCTTCTTCTTCAATTTCCATTTCCTCCCATTCTTCCTCCTTCTTTTCTTCTTCCCTCTCTATATGAGCCAATCTCTCATCCTTTTCGGCAAGTGTTTCATATGGTTGAAACACAAGCGGAATTCTTATAAGAGAGATGTTAGCATAGTTATATACTTTTCTAGAGATGAACTCCGCTCTCTTATAATCAACACCAAAGTAGTTAAAAGTCCGAGTGTGGTAAATTCCATGGTATAGACTGTTTTCACCTAAAGTAAAAAATTTGGGATGAAGTTCGTCAAAAATCACTTATGCTCAATTAATGTCATAGTTCCCAAAATTAGCAAAAAGAGCCCTACAAACTTTTAAGGTCCGGTGATTGAAATTTCTCGATCTTGGAGTTATGGCATGTTACAAAAGAAGGTTTGCAATTCTAGCTTTAGGACGGATGTTTCGATTTATAAACTCAAAGTTATCATCCTCTTCAAAAATGTGGTGAAATATCTCACGATCGTCGTGTTCATCAATTTTAAAATTCGAAAGATCCATCCCCGTACTCTTACAACCTAGAATGTTACCCAAAATCTCACTATTTAAAATAATACGCGTTCCTTTAACACTACTCCACACTTCCCCTTCATTTCCTTCATAAAAACCACGATTTAAATTTGCATAAAACATTTTTGACAAGATTCGGATAACAAACAAAATCATTTTGACAATCATCAATTAAGATAAGAATTTAATTTTCTTCGCAAAGAATATTGACCGCATTTGAAGGAAAATCACTTAAGATAGCAAATTTTCCCGTATGGTCTTTCTAAAGTTTACATAGGTAATGTAAGCTTTGATAGCTTTCGGATCATTGTAGAGGAACTCTTTGGTAGCCTCAGACAGTCTCATGGTGGATGAAGTGCTTGAGGAAGCCATTTTTGAAGAAGGTTGAGAGCTTGAGAGTTTGAATTTTGAAATGAAAGTGAAAAGATATGATAAAGTTAAGGAGATAAATAGATATCTAAGTGCCATGTTCTCTGGTCAAGAAATATTATTTCAGAGCTTTGGAATTGGTGAAAAGTTGGAGGGAAATTCAAAGTTTTGAATTCAAATTTGAACTTCAAATTTCTGGCAGGGATGTCGACATGGGGGTAGGGTCATGTCAACATGGTTCCCTAAGTCATGTGACTTATTTTACTACTTTATTTAATATCTATATCCATATATCCTATAATCTAATTTGTATTTTATCTGAAATAATATTAAACATAATAACATTTTAATATTAATATGTTTGTTGGACTATATTAGATGCACATTATAGGATGATTTCCAATGGATTGTTGTATGTTTGCATATTTAAATGGTTGAATAATGGTTGGTGCATGTATGGTGTTTGCTTGAATGATTGTATGGTTGTATGGCATATGGTGGTGGACCGAAAGGACTCTGCGTGATAACTCGTAGAGTATAACTTGTGGTTGTGATGCTCGTGAGTAAGGTAGGGTAGTCTACATGTAACCATGGTATTCTACATGTACTTATATGTTGGATGTCTGCGTGTGTCCAATCAACTATTTGCATAGGCGAGAATGAGCATCCATGAAGTAGTGTTACTATCGGTACGTGTTCCAAGGGATTGATGGATAATTCTATGGTTGTAATGTTCATTATCAGGATAGGGTAGTCTTTGTGTACCTAAGGTAGTCTGCGTGTACCTATATTTTGGACATCTACGTGTTTCCGATCCCTAACCATCTGTGTGGGCAATGAGTTAAGCTTTTGAGAGAGTTATCATATATCAGGAGGACTTGAGTGAGAGAAGCAAGGATGTGTGATGAGTGTTATGTTTATTATGTGCTTGGCATGCTGCATGAAATATACCCCATATCTTCCATTTGTGATAGTAGTATAGCATATATTGTGTTATGTGCTAACTCTTTGGATGCAAGGGTAAGCCAGGTATGGTTGCTCATACCCTATACCATATTTATTATATACGAGTTTTATAGTATTTTGAGATGATGTATCACTCATAGCAAACTGTAGTCTGACCCGAGATTTTATGCTTTGCTTCTTATTATCTCGGATATTCTTAAATGAGTAGATTAAGGATAGAAGGTTTAGATACCGCATGGAGCTGTACAGAGTACGAGCAGGAGGCTACGCTTTCATATATCTATATTGGAGCTTACTATCGCTTATATTGTACTATGCAGTACCGTGGAGCTATTTCAGTACTTATATTATTAGAGATAGTTATAGAGTCTATTTTGGAGACTTGGGATGTATAAACTCTTTATTTCGGTTTTTGTATAGTCTGTGAACCTGGTGCACTATAATGTTCTTATTTGCGGTTCATTTGATTATATCATTGTCTTGCCTATTATGTTGTTGAATTATATTTTACCTATGCATTGTGAGATGTTCTACAAGTTCCCGTTTTGGATTTTCTCTTCTTTATATTCGTGGCTACCGTCCTGCATTAGCCGGATACCTCCACAGTGCATCATATAGGTATATTGGGTATCAAATGTGTAGGACGATCGTCACATCATTGCTATCAAATTTATATTATATAGTTTTGAAATGTTCTTGAGGCTCAGGATTAACTTTGACAAGAGTTCTGTTTTAGCCTTAAATGATGTTGATAACGTTGAAAATCACATCGTTGATATTCTTAATTGTAAAATTATGAAGTTTATTGTACAATGCCTAGAGTTTTTAATTGGATCTATTAAGCTAAAAAAATGAGGATAAGCAGATAATTATCGACAAAATTAATAGAAAATAAGCCAACTAAAACCTTAAATTCTATCCAAAACAGGTAAAACCATTCTAATTAACTTTTTCTTATTAGCTCTACTGTTGCACTGGATGTCTTACTACCAATTTCCAAATTCGGTCATTAACAAAATACATAATATTATAAGAGACTTTCTTTGGAGAGGGAACAACTCCTGTAATAGCATCAATTATCTAGTTAATTGAAAAGCAGTTTGCAAACTAAACATAAAAAGGGGCAAAAATCATATTCTGCATGATCTTAACACGTCTCTTCTATGAAGGTGGATTTCGAAATTATTTAACATTACTGAATATCTCTTATGAAAAGAAATGTATTCAATGGCTAAATCTCTATCGGATTAGAAAAGTAGTCGTAAAAATTAAATCAAAAATTAACCGCAAGCGCACGGTGTATAATGTTAGTATGTGGCGAGTACGGGTCAATCCGTAGGGAATTGTATAGATTTTATAATTTTCTACTCAATCAAATTAACCAAGAGTTTGAAATGTTTTTAAGCAAAAAAATGTAAATAAACTAGCAAACAAAAGTGGATAAAATATCCGAGTGGAAGGCAATTTAGAGGCAATGTCCTTCTCAAGATCAGATAAATCAACATATATAAAATTATGATTTCTCTTTTGATCATTAGTGGATTTAGTTGACGTGTTTATCATAAGTATAGCCTATTTGTGCTATTAAATAGCCCAACATAAGCCATCAAACTATAAAACACTATCTAAATCACTTTCTAACTCTTATGAAAATGACAATGAACTTGAAAATAAAATCTATTATGAGCATGATCTATTAACTATTGATTAGAGATATTGACTATCAAATTTTGATTTTAAAATTCACTTCATTACCATAATCATATGTAGAAAAAGAGGTAATTTGCGTTTTTATTATTTAAGTATAGCCTATTAGATGTCAACAACATAGGCTATCAAATTTAAAGCTAAAACAACAAGTTAAACCACATCAAATATTAACATTAAGCATAAAAAGAGATCACAATTTATCAAAATATTGAATCTACATGATTAAGAGAGCTTCAGTACCCCTAAATTGAAGGGGTTTAGCCTCTCATATTTTTTATCATTTCAACAAATGTAGAATACAATATGAAATAAAAACAAGAGGAAAACGCAAGCTAAGCAAAAAGAGAGCTAATTAAAATAAAAACTAAGCTAATCTACTTGCATAAAAAATAAACTACACCATTAACATAAAAGGAAATAACATGAAATAAATTAGCATGTATTAGCACCAAAATTGTACACTAACACCCGAGAATAGATTTGAGTAGCGAGATAAATGAAGAAGTTAAATGGAAAACGAGAAATAACACTATATACTGCAAGAAAGAACAATAAAACGTAAAAATAACAGGATTTATAGTGGTTCAGCGTTGATTGCCTGCATCCACTCTGAATGCTCTCTTTATTGCTTTATCAATCACTTGATTACAGATACAATCCACAAGGAATAGCTTGAATACAAGTTAAAAAAAGAACAAAGAGAAGCTAAGAATAAAAATTGGCATAGTATTCCCTAAGTTGCCCAATAATATTCTCTAGAGTGGCCCCCAGCCCCTGTATTTATAGATGGAGGTAGCCTGACATCTCAAAGCTTGGACTCTCCCTCGGTCATTTGGGCCCATCGCAATGAAAACTTAGCGCAAATCCTGCTATGCCAATAATTCCAACCCAAGAGTGCCAACCCCATCATAATGTGCCGACCACTTTCAAAGTATCACTTTACCACATGTTTCTGCCGAACCCTTCAAATATGCCGACCCGATGGCCTTTGCACCTTATGCCGATCCGGTGACCCTCACTCTTTATGCCGACCTGGTGACTTCTATACTCTATGCTGACTCGATGACTTCCACAATCTAGCCGACCCAAACTCTCACGTGGAATGCCGACTATAGGTTTATTACATGTAATGCCGACATGAGCACGCGATGCCGACCTAGTGAGTCCATACACATTATGCCGACCCGAGGACCAAGCAGTACCGACCCAAAGCCAAAGCGTTGCCAACCCGAAGTAATCTCAACGCCAACCCCAAGCAATGCCGACCTTTCTCAAATATGCCGACCTGAGATTGTTCCTAATCTGACCCAAAGAAAATACCTTCCTGACCCCAAGTAAACCACGTGGTGACTTGAAACAACCCCTTGGCTGCCCCAAAGCAACTTGTCCTTTCCCGAAATCCATACTCCAAATACCCAGTATCGTTTATCCATCGATTATGTTGAATCCTGACTCCATATTCATATTTATTATCCGTAATTGATTGTCCATTCATTCATCCGAACCAAACCCATAATATTCCATCCTCGATAACCATGCAGTCGATTGGGTTAAAATCTGCATGTACACTACCTTGCCAAAAGATGGGTTAACATCATAACCGCTTAGAAACTACACTCTGGTGATGTAGATGTCATCTCGTGGCCAACCTTCCATCAATAGTCAATTTTGATCTCTGTAGTTACCTTCGTATAGCCAGGCCAAGACACCGAGTAAAATTTTCCCCCCAAAGTGCGTCTTGTGAATAACACGACGCGCTTTGAATTAGTGAATAATCCATATTTCCAAAGGCAAGCTTGTTCAAGTCATTGGATGATCGCTATTCTTCACCAGCCTTTAACGAAGTCTTGTCCCATTTGAACGTGCAAGTCTAGTCATATAAAGCCCTCAGGATTTCCTGGTTTAACCTTTCAAAGGTCAATTTCATAAGAACCGTTTCAGTCCCATGGGCATCCACCATTCAAGCATATCCCCTTTTCCCTTTCACTATTTAGACATACATCTTTATTCTACTATTTATTTTATTTTATTACCATAATTTATTATATATATATATATATATATATATATATATATATATATATATATATATCTTTTTTTCTTTTTTAGAGGGGTCAGCATTTGGTATGCCGACCCCTGGACGTTTCATATAGGTTGGGGTCTGCATACTCAATGGCCGACCCCTTCAACTATTGTGACCAGGTCTCTTAGAAGAGGCCGGTCCACATTCCCAAATACTCTCACATATAAAAACTCAACACCCCCGTCCTTTTCCATTTTCACTTCCATTTCCTCTAAGTTTAACTTCCTTCCCAAGCTACTAAGCTTCTCCTTTTTCGAACCATAGTCACCACAACAGCAAGCTTCTCTTCCCACAACAACTTCCTATCAATCGTTAATCTTGAATCACAATGCTTACCCTATTCAACCTGAAACAACCATATAGGTAAGAATCCTTATTTCTCTTTGAATTAATGGGTCATGTTCCTCGATTTTGAGTCATTTTGAGAATCGCATAGGCACATAGGGTTTCCATTAAGAAGCGTGCGAGAGAAGGAGAAAACGAGGGAGACAAAGAGAGGAGAGGGTGGAAGAAGAAGTTTTGGCATGAGTTGACATTGGTTGGAGAGACTCGGCATAAACTTGAGTGTTATGGCTAGGCGAGGTTCGGCATGGGAAGCATAGGAAACGGGGACAGTGTAGGTATAGGGATCGATATGTGTTCTCTTGATAGGGTAGGAGATAGGATCGGAGTAGTTAGGTTTAAGGAGAGAGGTTGGTGTAATGCGTCGAGTGTTGGGAGTGCTCGGTTTATCCCAGAGATGGAGAGTAAGGGTTCGACATATATGAGTTGAAAAGAGGGTTTGGTATAGTGTCAAGAGAGAGAGGGATCGGTATATATGAGTTGGAGAGAGGATTCAGTATAGTGTTGAGAGAGAGAGAGAGAGGGATCGGCATATATGAGCTGGAGAGAGGGTTTGATATAGTATTGAGAGAGAGGGTGATCGATATAGTGTTATAGGAAGGAGAAGGGGTTAGTATTTCTCTAGGGAAGGTGGGATCAGTATACAAGTTGGATGAAGGGATCGACATAAGTGTCTAGGGTTGGTGTTGACATATTTAAACCACTTTAACTAATCATTCAAGCATCTGACTGCATACTTCACTGCCCCAACATAATGTGACTAATAATATTATGATTAGAACACATGAACTGATGGACTCCAACTTGAACGAAAAAATCCCATTCCACTTAACACAAGTTAAGTAAAAATCTAGCCCAGCATATTCAAACAACAAAACCTCATAATCCTAAATGTCCATCCGACCTTAAAGCTTTCATCGCCAGTCACCTTCCATGTTGTTCGTGATGGTCATCGATGACGGTCTCTTCAGACGAAACCCTAGATTTTTGATGTTTTACTTTCATTTTGCCGACCTTAAACTTTTCGCATGTATTCCAAATCTATTGCACTAGTTCACACACAGCATGGGGGGATGAATTATCATTTCTAATTATTTATTGTCTTTTGAGTATAACTAACACAGATATCAAGTTATACAAAGCGTTCTCCCGCAATGTCTTCTAGATCAGATTGGAAATCGAGTTTGGCCACTCTGTTCGATATGCCTAAACCTAGTCAGCAAAGAGATGCAGTAGAGGCACCTGGCCCGAAGTCAAACCTTTTTTTCTGCTATCCCTACTTTTCCAGTAGAGGTTATAGAGCCAACTCTCGATGTTATGGATAATTCCATCGTCCTGAATAATCCGACAGATTCATAGGCTTCAAAAATCGACGAAGCAGCCCTCCGTCGATTGTGCTCTATTCACGGGATCCCTTTTGAAGATGTCTTCGTTTTGTTAAGGCAAAACAAGCCTCAGTTGCCCTGAGCCGGGTACACCGCATGTAATAAGTTCATATGCTTGGCCGGGAGTATGCCACCTTTTAGCTCTTTTATTCAAGAAGTGCTATAGTATACGGGAATCGCTCCTACTCAATTGCACACCAACAGCTACGCGCTTATCAATGGCACTTTCTTGCTTTTCATGAGTGTTCTATTCCGTCCGCCAACTTCCGAGGACATCTAATATATTTATAACTTCAAAAGACGAGTCGATAGTCCCTCATATATATTTCTTGAGCTACTATCCAGATGTCAAGTCCCAATGAGTGCATGGAACAAGCTCCCCTTATTCAAGCAAGAGTGGTGCCAAGGGCGATGTCCTTCCAGCTTCGCGAGAAGGTGGTTGGAAGGATGTAAGTACTATTCCCATCTATGCTCTTAATTCAAGGACTTAAATCACATTCTTTATAATTGCACAAACTCTTTCAACTCTTTCAGATGCTCGCTCTCTGCCCGAAGGCATTAGATGTTACAGGGTGATTGAGGCTATACAGGCAACTTTGATGGAGGATAGAGAGATTAAACTGCTAGTCACTAACGAGCTCCTCTCACTATTTGCGCTATTTGAAGACGACCACAGAATCGACCTTCCAGGAAGTAAAGCAATCCTAAGGGCGTTTGTCGATAGGAAAGAGAACAAGTTGACCTCATGGTGCCTCTGCTGAGGGAAACCAAGAAGGCACCGAGGAAGGGAAGATAAAGGAAATAGATTCCCCAGGGCAAAAAGAATGAAGATACAAGTCCTGGATAGGTTCTGCAGCCAATGCTTCATATACAAGCCAGTTGCAACCTTCTCCCGAAAAAGACAAAGAGTTTGGCGTATAGAATTAAGAAGAAGAAAATTGAGAAGATCTAAAAATTCGTTATAACTCCCATCGAAAAGGATTTATGCTTCTATCAAATGGAAATCTCACTAAAGAGACTCTCTGACATCTCTATCCAAGCAATCTATTGAATTACAACTTCACTAACCTTGGTGTCGAAGGGCTTAACTCTCCTGCAAGAAGTGGCGAAGGTAAAAAACCTCCCAATCAAGGAGGAAAAACTCCTATGAGTAGAGCAAACATCAATGGTCCGTTGGGGGAATGCAGTAGGACACACATGAGAACTTACACTCCACCATTCACTTGCACTCAACTTTTGACATAACATCTACTAACATTTTCTCATTTGACCCTATTTACAGGTGTAATGTCTCGTTCATATGGCTTTGATCGCCTTTGCAGCTCTTTTATCTTCCACCATTTCTGCCGGGATTCCAAATCTGGAAGACGTTGAGAGAGAGATGAAGGCTGGGAGATTCGCAAGAATCATCCTCATCTTCCAAAAGGAAATCCCAAGGACAGATCAAACCACCCTACTAATCATCCTACGGGTGGTGGAAATAAGCCCATATACGGAGGCTCTCAATCCGATGCTCCTCACGACCAACATTCTGGCTCCTCAAACACTAGGCAGTCCAATGAGCACCGTAAACGAACTTTGATTTCGTCAGAAAAAATTCCTCCAGTTCCTGCTCACAATCCGACTACGATAGAGAAATTAGCCGAGCTTAAAGCCACCTTTCTAGAGATTTGCTTCGATAGGCTAAAGTTCCTCCCGGATATACATCCCATCGTTGGGATTGCCAAAGAACATTCATCGGCATGCGTGAATGACGTATATGTACAACATGAAGTGTTCATGCACTTGGTTGAAAAAATCTTCGAGGTTTCTATTAAACGCCAACATGAGATCGACCACCTTAAGTTTGAGGCCGTCTATAACAAGGACATCCTAAAGTATCAAGATAGCGAGTTTCTATCGTTCAAAACCCAACCCGAGGAGGCGAAAAAGAATGCAAAAGAGACAGTGGAGGTAGATAGTCACTTAAAGGCTACCATAAAAAGGAATTAAACGATGCCCACCAACGTGGCGACACTTTGGCTTTGAAAAAGGACTCCTAACAAAAGGAGAAAGACATTCTAGCTCGCTATGTGGAGAAGTTAGAAAAGCTGCTATCTAAGGAGAAGGAGGAGAAAATAGAGGCGCAAGAGGAGTTGTAGAAACATTATAAGGAGATCATCGAAACAAGAAACTTGAAGGTGAAGCTCGACGACCAACTCTTCTAGATTGAGGCATTGAAAGAAGCCGCTCGCGAAGAGGGCAAGAAAGTAGTGCTCACGGAAGCTGACTCTCGAATCGAGGCAGCGACTAAAACCAGTAGGGAGGAAATCAAGTGCTTGTTCGAACCATTCACTGTTGAATATAATGCAAGGGTTCTCCTCCACCACGATTTAACTTTCTCGAGCGAAGGCTACCTTGATTTGCTTGCCAAAGATGGGACACTCTCATCAAGATCAAGAAAGTGGAGCTGGGTGTGGTGGAGCTTGATGAAGAGGAACTTGCACAAGAAGTGCTCCGAGGAAATGAGCCATCCGACTTGGCTACTACAAAGCTTCAGTTTGGCAGAGCTCCCACACCCCTTAAGGAAAAAGGATATATCGTTGGTTCGTCCAGCATTAAGCCATAGGATTCTTCTCCCATTTAACTGGTTGGGACTTCATCTTCCCAACCTCTTAAGCAACACATTAGTTACGACCCCGAGAAGCCTAGACTCGGCATACTCTCGCTATCCCTAATCATTGAAGGAAGCACTCCTATGACCACCGAAAGCCAACCGGACGCTGGTACTATCCTGAGCTCTTTCTAATAAAAAAATTGTCGTTCGCGGCGAACGATGGCCATAACCTAACATTTGCCTTTCATTAAACCTTGTACGTCATCCTAGTCCTAAGTCAACTCCAAGGAGCGACGTCACCACAGAGCAGGAGATAAAAGATGTTGAGGCTCCAACCATCGCAGATATACCTGGGCTCGATGCTCAAGTAATTGGAGCGCTCGATGAGGACAAACCTAAAGACCCATCATTTATAGAGGAGCAAGACGATGTTATAGTTACCGGTGCTTCTGAGAAGACTTCCAAGTTCAGCCTGAAGGAGTGGATTAAACAAGAGGACAAATCAAAGCTCGAAGATAAAGGTGATCTCGATGTGGTAGAGGTCGATGATCCCTTAATAGGCCTCTGCAATTCATCCCTCCTAGCGAGTTTATTTCCATTGCGGTTCCCCTCCTTCCTTAAGTACATCCTTCCAAGGTAGTAAGGGGTCCCGAAAGAAACATTTGAGTGAAACTCCCCCCGAAAAGCTGAAGAAGGAGAAAAAGACGAAGAAATAGTAATGGTCTTGTAATTTTTTGCTTAGCTTAAATAATTTAAATTTGTGTAGTTATTGTTTCCTCTTTCATTTTCTTTTTAGCAGCACATGTACATACTTGGCCTCCAACCTTCGAGGGAGTTGTACGGAAATTTTGGAGTCGTAAATAAAACTTTGTTCCTTAGTCAGCCATCGAGTGTGTTATTATTTCAATAGTAGAGTTACTTTTTCCGCTCCAGGAATTCGTGATGATTTTTCCAGGTTTTGTTGATAGTTTATCATCTCAATCTCAAAGCTCCTCTGCGGACTTCATCGGAAGTTTCCATCGACTCCAGGCCGAAACAGAAACCGGCAGTTGCATTTCATGGCTGAAAGTTTGAGCATCTTCCGTCGATCTTAGGTTGGAGTTCATGGGGTAATGAACGGTCGAAAGTTCTCTTGTCTCTCTCCAGGTTTGGACACTTGACATTTTTAAGTTTGTCTGATGGACTTAGAAACTTTTCTCACATTGTTTATAGTTTAGTCCACAATCGGGGACAAAGAAATCTTTTAAGTTGTTTATACTCTAGTCCACGCTCCAGGGACTCAGAGTGCTTTAATCTGTACTCTGAGGACTTAGAGATTTTTCAGGTTGTTTAAACTCTACTCCTTTCTCTGGGCACTCTGAGCACTCTAATCCACACTCCGGGTACTTATAGATTTTTCTAGTCGTTTATACTCTAGTCCACGCTGTAGGGACTCAAAGTACTCTAATTTGCACTCCGGGGACTTAGAGGTTTTTCAACTCGTTTATACTCTAGTCCATGCTTCGAGGACTCAGAATACTCTAGTCCGCACTCCAGGGACTTAGTGATTTTTCAAGTCATTTATACTCTAGTCCGCGCTCTTGGGACTCAGAGTATTCTAATCTGTGCTTCGAGGACTTAAAGATTTTTCACTTTTGAGGATCACTGACTGATCGTCTTCACTCAGCGATCCCCCTCATTCATTTTCATCGGGGTCGGCCTAACTAGTCAATTTTTAGTTTTATGTGTGTGTTCACACACCACAAATGTTAGTATAAATTAATTTTATCACATAATCATCATAAAATGAAACAATAGTAGTCCATAGAAAGGCAGCTTCAAGTCTTTATTCATTAAAAAATATAGTGGCAGAATAATCTATCTTATTACGTATCTAAAACAAGACCAACACAAAGCAACTACTAAAAACAACTCTACAAGAATACAAAAGAAACAGTCTTGGTAAAAATAGCGACACAAATGCTCGCTATTCCATGCTCTAGGGAGTGTTACACCGCCAATGGTCGCTAGCTTGAAAGTTCCTTCTCCAAGCTTCTGTTCGATGACGTATGGACCTTCCCACGTAGGGTTCATGTGAGATGGGACCGAAAAAACTTGCTTCAGGACAAGGTTGCCAACATCAAAGGTTCTTGGTTGGACTTTCATTATATAATATCGAGCGACTCAGTGCCGATGTGCAACCGCTCTCAAATCGGCCTCCTCATGCTTTTTGTCAATAAAGTCCAATGACTCTAATAAGGGATCCTGATTTGTTCTAGGATTGTAGTAAGTTACCCGATGGGAAGGAACTTCGAGTTCCATTGGTATAACTACTTCGGCCTTGTAGGCCATGGCGAATGGGGGTATAACCAGTCGCTAACTTGTGAGTGGTCCGGTATGCTCAAAGTGCCATAGGAAGTTCGTCCACCCACTTGTCTCTAGCCTTTTCCAAACGTTTTTTCTAGATGGACTTTATTGTCTTACTTACAGCTTCAAGCTGTCCATTCGCCCGAGGGTGAGCGACTGTTGCAAACCTCTTCTCAATACAATACTTTCGAAAAAATTCCTTGAACTCAACACTATCAAATTGGGTTCATTATTCGTTACAATAGATCATGGGAGATCGAAATGGCATATAATTTTTTGCATAACAAAATTAATGACTTTTTTGGTTACGATTGTAGCTAGCAGCTCTACTTAGCCCACTTGGTTATGATTTTAGCTGGCATCTTCCCCCAATGTGGTCACCCATTCTCCTCCATGGACTTCTTCCAAAACCCGTTTACCTCGTCGTAGGCGATACCTCTAAGTAAAGGAACAGAGAATCCCTTTCGATACATAATTCTATCTTGCATAATATACCACGAGACCTTACGAAGGACTTGCCATTTTTTGCTCTTCTTCTCAAGTAAGGTTTCACACAACAAGTATCCTTTAAATGGAGACATCAATGATTCCCTTTCGGTCCTCGTTTCTAGTACATGATCAACTTCTATCGCATTTATACTCAGGGTATGTAAGGGTTTCGACTGGAACCAAGCCCATCTGTTGTGCATCGCCAGTGCTTGTGAACTTTTCCAGTGAGTTGGCTTCCCCTTTCTGCTCGCACATGACATGGAAATGTCATAGTACTCGAGGTTCGCCAACAACTCCTGAACTTGAGTAAGGTATGGGGCAAGTCATTGTCCCTTCGTCAGGCAGTCCCTCTAACTTGGTACACCACCAACTGTGAGTCATAAAAGATTTCGATTGATTTCACCCCGAGCTCTTTAGTAAGCTTCAGTCCAACGATCAACGTCTCATATTTAGCTTCATCGTTTGTAGCAGGGAAATCAATCTTTAAAGCATAGCAGATCGATCGGTTCTCAGCGGTTATAAGAATGACACCAACTTCAAAACAATGATAATTGGATGCCCCGTGTTTATATAGTCTCCATTGTGTATTAGGAACCACACCACTTCCACTTGGCTCGTCCTGCACAGTAAATTCTGCTATAAAATCCGCCAATGCTTGTTCCTAGATAACTCTTCAAGGTAGATAAGTGATGTCGAACTGGCTGAGCTCGATGTTCCATTTAAACGGTCTTTCAGATGTCTTAGGAAACTACAGGACCTATTACAAAGGTTGGTCGGTGTAGATGTTTACTGGATGTGCTGGAAAGTACGGGCGAAGCTTGCGCCCCTCGATCACCAAGCAGTACGCCAACTTTTCTATCTTTGGGTAATTCCTTTCTACCCTCGTTAATAGTTTACTGATGTAATACACCAGTCTCTGGATCCAGTCCTCCTCACGAATCAAAGTTGCACTTATGGCGTGTGGCGATACAACTAGGTAAATATATAGCTCCGCATGGTATACTGGCTTCGACAAAACAGGGGATCTCTCTAGATGATTCACCAAAGCCCTAAACACACCTTTACATTCTTGTGTTCATTTAAAATTCTTTTTACCTTTCCTTATCGATCGAAGAAAGGGATGCACTTATCGGTTGCCCTGGAGATAAATTGACTAAACGCGGCGACCTTCCCATTTAAACTTTGTAATTGCTTAATAGTCCTAGGTGCTTGTATATCTCGAATGGCTTGAATCTTCTCTAGATTCACTTCAATCCCTCGCGTATTGACAATGAAGCGCAGAAATTTTCCTGATATGACACCAAACGAGCATTTCAATGGCTTAATTTTCATGTTATAGGATTTGAAGATATCGAACATCTCCGCTAAGTCTCAAATGTGGTTGATTGCTGTGACTTCATGAGCATATCATCCACATAGACTTCGATCGTCCTGCTGATCTAATCTTTAAGCATTCGATTAACCAAATGCTGATTGGTTGCTACTGCATTCTTTAACCTGAATGGCATCACTACATAATAGTATAATCCAACATCCATGACAAAAGTGGTGTGCCTCTGATCCGGGATGTGCATTGGGATTTGATTGTACCCCGAGTATGCATCCATAAACGACAACAATTCATATCCCATGGTCGAGTCAACCAGCTGATCGATTCAAGGCAAAGGAAAACTATCCTTGCGGCATGCTTTGTTCAGGTCCAAATAATCAACACATGTTCTCTATTTCCCATTTACTTTTCTTACCAGTACAAGATTAGATATCCATTTAGGATAGAGAGCATCGTGGATAAATTCGTTGACTTTAAGTTTATCCATCTCCTCCTTGAGACTAGCAGATCACTCTGGATCTATGCCTCATCTCTTTTATTTTATCGGGACATACTTTGGATCGATATTCAGCGTGTCGCTCGTGATAGCAGGTGAGATCCCACACATGTCAGAATGAGCCCAAGTGAATACATCAAGATTCGCTCGGAGGAAGTCAGTAAGTTCCCTCATCATCGAAGGGCTAAGTTGTGATCTGATTTTCAATACTCATGATGGATCGTCATGGCTGACTGTGATATCGATCATCGGTTCAGTCGACGCTTCCTTGGCCTCATCGTCTCTCGGATCTGTATCTTTATAGAACCGATTCTGGTGCCAAAGCCAAGACTCAAGCGCCATTGGTCAATTTTCAACAGCTTGGATGCAGACATATTTGTCCACACCCTTTCCCTTTTCCTTCCGTTGGGCTTCTCTCAGCTTAGTCACATAACAGCATGGCTAGTCGCCTAATCGCCATGCACAACACCCACTCCATTATCTTTAGGAAATTTCAAAGTCAAGCACCGCGGGGCAAGAGCTGCCCTAAACTCAGCCAGGGTCGGGCAGTCTAGAAAAACGTTATATGACAAATCAACATCCAAAACAATGAATGGTAGGACCCACACCCTCCTATGTTTACCATCACCCAATTCAACTGGTAAATCAACAGAACCTACGACTTTAGTAGCCATACCATTAAAACCATGTATACATGCCTTAGATGGTTTCAAATCCTTAGCCTCCATCCTCATTTGATCATAAGCCTTCTTAAAAATGATGTTCACGGAACCCCCACAATCAATCAGTATCCTTCGCACTAGCATAGGTCCACTCATGGCAGAGATAACCATCGAAACAATAGCAGGTGCCTCCACTCGGTCGGCATCTATACTTCTAAACACTATATCGTCTATCATCATACAATGTTGTTTTGCCGAAGTTCCATCCTCTATGTTCGAACAGCATTCAAAGCCGCATGTCTCATTGAACTGGCATAATGGTCGATTTTCCTGCCAACTCCTATCCTCAGGATGTGGTCCCAACTATTATGTTTACTACCAATCTTCCGTCGATCCGAACGGACTGCTCAGGCCAGCGCTGAACCAGTCCTCGATTGGGATAAGACGTTCCTTGTCTGCCACCCTATGGATTCTTGACAAAATGCTATAAATTTTTCTGGCGAATCAACTTCTCAATGGCATCATGGAGGTGCTTACACTCATCAATGTTGTGCCCATAGGACTTATGAAACCAACAGTTTCTGGTTTGTTTCTGTTCCTCAGTCGATTCCTTCGGATATGGCTTTCTGTACCGGAAAGTTTTAAAGGTGGATAGGTAGATGTTTTCTAAAGAAGAGTTCCGGGGAATATAATCATTACAAGTAGGGATTCGTGGCTTCCACTTTTTGGACACCCTCTTTCGATCGGGAATCCTCCTCCAGTCCTCTTTTGTTGCCCCCAATTTATTCTAGACGTTGACCTGGACCTTTTCAGAGCTCTCACTAGTTAGATTGCTTCACTGTATTATTACTTTGTACCGCTTCCTTGCTCGATCCTGCAACATTACTTCTTCTGGACAACCTAGCATCCTCCTTTCTCATGAACTGATCATTCGCCCTTGTGTAGAAACGCTTCGACATGGCCGACGGTTTTCCAGCTAGCCAATCAATGAATTTAGATTCTGGATCAACCTCCTTGTCACAGCCATAAGTATGGCATGGTCATTTGGATTACTAATCTATGTAGCTGCAATGTGAAACCTCTATAAATAATCTTTTAGCGATTCACCCGGAGCCTGGATTACACAGGATAACACATCACATCCTTAGGGCGAGTAGCATGAATTCAGAACTATTCCACGAATCTTATTGTCAGCTCATCAAACCTCGAGATTTACCATGGGGGTAACCTCGTGAACCACATTATAGCAATTCTAGATAGAGTTGTAGGGAAGCATCTGCATTTGTTACGTCATTTGCCCTAGCCGAGTCCATCAACTATCCGTACCTCATAATGTGCTGTCGGGGTCAGTCTTCCCTTCATAAGTAAGCATTATAGGCATGCTGAACCTCCAAGGATGTTCGGCCTGTAAAATGTTATCGGTAAATGGAGTATGACTCCTAGAGACCCCCAATCGTCATTAGTCAAGCCCTGGTTCACCCTCATCAGCTGCCTGACTATTGCGGATAAGTCTAGAGTTTGAATAGGGGATGCGAGGTCGAGTTCTATCACGCATGAACGTTACAGTTGGTGTCTCATGGGCATTTCACGACTTCTTGGCCTGTTGTCCTCTAGATATCCAATTCAGCATCATCCTGGCAAGGTAATTGACCAGCATCCAAGCACGCTCCAGTGCCTAAGTTCCCTATTCCAGGTTGAGCATGACTTCCCAGGTGTAGTTGAGGATCCATTCTTTCGGTTAAGGGATTAGTAGCAGCCTCAATTGACTTCCCGCGGTGGTCTGCCGTGAGTTGCTCCGATGCTTCAGCTTGTGTCGTTTTAATTCTACGACGTCTAACCTATGGTGGCATTTTGATGAAGCTGAGCTATCATACGCCAAGTATGAAGAGGGACTTCTCTGGCATTTTAGCGCTGTTGTTGAGCAATCTGGTTCATCGGGTTGGAATTTGCCTAGATTTGCTCATTTAGCTACCTCCGGCTTTCCATCAGCTCCCTCATCGGCTCATTAAATTCGATCTGGGTGACAGAATCAGTAGGATGTTAGGCTGCAATAGGTTCCCCATTCGCATTAGCAGTCTGGTTACTGGCCCTCCTTATTGGAGACTAGCAGTTTCGTTAGCATTGACGTTGTGGGGAGTAGATATGGTGCGCCTACCATCTTAAAGTCCTTTACTTAGATCTTAGAAAATCTAAACATTAGCAGCAAACTTTTGAGAAAGAATCGAATCTCCTTTGGGGGATTTCTTCAATCCAGTAGCAACAAAGGCGATCCTAACAGCCTGAGTTCAACTCTCTATGAAAGCACCAAAATTGGTCACTAGCACCCAAGAATAGATTTGAATATCGAGATAAATAAAGAAGTTAAATGAAAAATGATGAATAACATAATATACTACAAGAAAGAACAAGAAAAAGTAAAAATAGCAGGATTTATAGTGGTTCGGCGTTAATTGCCTATGTCCACTCTGAATGCTCTCTTTATTGCTTTATCAATCACTTGATTACAAATACAATACAAAAGGAATAGCTTGAATACAAGTTAAAACAAAGAGAAGTTAAGTATAAAAAATGGCAGAGTATTCTCTTGGTTTCCCAAAAAGATCCTCTAAAGTGGCTCTCTACCCCTGTATTTATAGTTGAAGGTAGCCTGACATCTCAAAGATTAGACTCTCCCTCGGTCATTTGAGCCCATCACAAGGAAAACTTAGCCCAAATACTGCTATACCAATAATGCCGACCTAAGAGTACCGACCCCATAATGTCGATCGCATCATAATGTGCTGAGCACTCTCAACATACCACTTTACTACACGTTTCTTCCGAGCCCTTCATATATGCCGACCCGATGGCCTTTGCACCTTATGCCGATCCGGTGACCCTCACACTTTATGCCGACTCAGTGACTTCCACACTCTATGTCGACCTGGTGACTTCCACACTCTATGATGACCTAAACTCTCATGTGGAATGTCGACCCGAGGTTTATTACATGCAATGCTGACTTCAGCAGCGACGCCGACCCGGTGAGTCCATACACACTATGCAGACCCGAAGACCAAGCAGTGTCGACCCAAAGCCAGAGCATCGCCGACCTGAAGTAGTGTCAACGCCGATCCTAAGCAATGCCGACCTCTCTCAAATATGCCGACACGAGATTGTTCCTAACCTGACCCGTAGAAAACACCTTCCTGACCCGAAGTAAACCATGTGATGACTCGAAACAACCCTTTGGCTGACACAAAGCAATTCGACCTCTTGAAATCCATACTCCAAATACCCTGTATCGTTTGTCCATCGATTATGCTGAATCCTGACTCCGGTTTCATATTTATTATCGTAATTGATTGTCATCCATTCATCCGAACAAAACCCATAATATTCCAGCCTCGATAACCGTGCCGTCGATTGGGTTAAATCTGCCTATATGTTGCCTTGCCAAAAGACGGGTTAACAATATAGATACTTGGAAACCACACTCTTGTGATGTATGTTATCCCGCCTTTTGGCAAGACCGAGATATCAAGGAATTGACTGAAAACCAAGGATCACTCGTCCTGGATATCGAGTGCACACAGGTTCACCATGAATATCGAGGAAATTTGTCCGAGTCCGGATCAGGCTATAATTGACAAGACACAACAAGCAAAGCCATGAAATCCAACATTCCAAATTTCAAGTGAATTCGAGTTCATATCCTCAAGTTATGATTGATGCATGTCAAGAAAACCCATCCATTCGTATCCATCATTTCGAATTGATTAGAGTCGCGACCCATCATTTTGCATTGATCGTCTTCGTATCCATCAGCAAGCAGTGCACTTCGTAACGATCAGCTCATGCTTACTTCGTATCCAGCAACGAACATCGGTTCGTATCCATCGCAGAGGTCTAGTTCGTATCCATCCTAGAGGGCCTTATTCGAATCCATCGAGGCTCCCTCTTTCGTATCCATCGTGTTGCTGCTATTCGAATCCATCGAGCTCTCTTTTGTTCATATCCATTCTACCGTTTCAACTTCGTATCGATCAACTGGAGTCTATTCTGATCTATACGAACAAAGCTAAACAGTCAACGTATCCATGCATTTTCCATCGATATAAACAGAGTTCATTCCATCGATACAAAAAAGGGCCGGCCTGATGGATGCGAACAGAGCCACACCTATCGATGTGAACTACACCATTTTCATTGTTGCGAACTAGACCATTCCTATCGATATGAACTGCACACCTCCGTCGATATGAATTAGCAACGGCCTTTGATACGAATGAGGCGCGGTTTAAGGGAAGACTCGGTCAACTCGGCGTAAAAGGTGGATCGATCCGTAGAGTGCGTGCCACATCATCACGAGGGCACGTGCTATCATCGATTAGAACAAAATGATTCGAATTGGTCGATTCGAACGAAACTGCTTGCTGAAAAACTCCATCTCGTATCGATCATAACTCGAGATCCACAAGTCTAAATGCTATGAAATTTTCGTAGGAGCTTACGTACAAGCCAAAGAATGTTCACACCATGTTTCGACTCCATTGGACAAGATCTTGATCGATACAAATTACGTTCATAACGATCATTGATCAATTCGAAACTTCATGGGATCGATCGCGTGGGCCCACCCACTTGCCAGAAGAAATCTCCCAAGATCTGAGCGAAATATCTGCCTCCTACGTTTATAAATAGAGTCCCAGGACCTACAGAAGAGGGATCTTTTGATTCTGAAGTGCCCAGACTCTGCCGGATTTGACTTTGCACTCTACTACTGCTGTTGTACTTGAATTTCAGAGTTGTATTTCACTGTTGCTTGCTGTAATCAAGTGTATTCATCAAGAAAGAATCAATAAAATCATAAAACATCATAGTGGACGTAGGCAACACGCTGAACCACTCTAAATCGCTTGTATCTGTGCATTTGTTTATCAGTTTTGGAGTTTTTGTTAAATAATCCACATTTTAAACTTACATTCTTCATTTTTATCTCTTCAAAAACTTCCAAAGAGTATTGCGTCCATTTTTGGTACAAACACTTTGGTGCTTTCACTGAGAAAACACAGCTTTTCTCCTGCTCCTTGGATCTACCGTCGATACCGGATTACATAAATCCAAGAGGAAGATCCGGATCTCTAATCCAAATCCTTCCAACCTATTCAGATTTGCATAAAATTTATAAAAGGACTTCACCTATGGCCATGGTTAGCACAAGGAACGCCTCCACTGCTGCGGATCAAGAAGGCCGAGATAGACAGAATCCCATGCAACCGCCTCCATTCAACCAAGATGATGCCGAACCTTCAGATTCATCAGGCCCTGTTACCAGACAAAAATTCCAAATGCTGCTTCAGGAGTTGACCCAAAGTCGGCACCAATTAACTGAACAGCTGCGCGCCAATGCTGTGCTGACTAACCAGCTAAATCATCAAAGGCGCAGGAGGTCCAGAAGTGATAATGCTTCCCGTTCCTCCACGGAAAGCTCTGCCTCATCTGACTATCACCACAGATCTACATGTCCCCGATTAGAAGGGAATTACACATAAGACACCGGACATCAACCTGCTATGATCGTTGGACAATTGAGAGTTGGCACATCAACCAGCTTCCAAACTAGACCCTCCTCCCGGGGAGGTACAGTCCCACACTACACCACAGCCAACCGCGCTACGACCGCCATTGTGGAACCAAGAGTTGATGCTCAGAGTCAACCAGATCCGAACCATCATTAGCATGGATGTACTCCTGAACCATACGTCCCTAAAGACGTAGAGCCAAGGATGCGAGACGTGGATCGTCGACAGCGTCCGGTCCAACCTCGTGTTATGGAACTTGACCGCACTTTGGCTCAACATGCGTAGAACGTTCAAATGCCAGATATTCCAACTATGGTACGTCAAATGATTCGTGAGACTTAGGGTCTCATAAATGACGACTGGGGACTTTCTCGGAGTCGTACTCCCTTTACTGATGAAATAATTCATGCTGAACCACCTCACCATTTCAAGATGCCACCTCTACCGGTCTATGAAGGAAGTTCTGATCCAAATCAGCGTATCCTGAAGTATGAATGGGTGATGAATGCTGCGAGAGCCGATGGTGCGATAAAATGTCATAGTTTTCCCATCTCTTTGAGGGGCATCGCTACCATGTGGTTCACACGTTTACAACCTCAATCCATTTCTTGCTTCGACAAAATGGCCACCAAGTTCGTAGAGTAGTTCCGAATGCATGTTGCGAAGATGTTAATACTTTATCCAGCGTCCTCAAGCTCCCGGGGAGACACTCAGACGCTACTTGGAGAGATTTCATGCTGCGTGTGCAAAGATAAGCAATCCCAATGACAACTCTATTTTTATGGCATTGATTAAGGGGATTGATCCTGATTCCGAGCTCGAAAATTGGTTGGCTAGGAAGCCTCTCACGTCGTTGGATCGTTTCTACTCCAAGGCAGCCCAATTCTTAAGGAGGGAGGATGCGAAACAGTCTAGGAAGAAAGATGACATGGGATCCAATAGTGAGGGAATTCAAAGTAGTGTTGCAGTCAAGCAGTCCGGGGAGAGTTCCAGAAAGGTTCAGTTGAACATTCAAAACAAACAAACTCAACAGAAAGAGAATGTGAATCAAAATAGAAAGCAAGATCAGAATCGTGGCCCACAGCACAAAACTCCTATGCTTAATAGTTACACTCCTTTGAATACATCTCTAGAGAATGTGTATTTACAAACTTGCAATACCATTCAATATAAAAAACCTGCACCGAAACCATTATCAGAAAGGCAAATCCAGACGAGAAAATTTTGTAGGTTTCACAAGAGCTATGGCCACAACACAAACGAATGCTGTCATTTGCAAGATCTCGTTGAGAAGCTGATCAGAGAAAGGAAGCTGGAGCAATTTGTGCAGGAACCGCAGTCTGGAGGTGTGGGCCCATCGAATCAGAATAATACGTCCAATCAGGAAAGACAAAAAGAACCCGATCGTACCGGCGAGAGATTAGTGATGAATGCTGTTAGTGGTGGTCCTCATCCAGCAGACCAAAATTGGAAGGAAATGAAATCGTATGCCAGTTCCACCAAGCATGCAGATTTCGAGTGTTATAGTACTTTGGAAGATAGAGCTCCTGCCAAGCGATAGAAAAAGATGGCTGAAGGCATCATGTTTTGGAATGGAGATGATGAAAGAGTCGGATCCCCAACTACTGATCCACTGGTCATATCGTCTCAAGTAGATCATGCTTGGATGAAGAGGATTCTAGTCGATAGTGGAAATTCCATGAATATAATATTTAAGCGGGCATACGATCAAATAAAGGTAAAGCCCAAAGATTTGAAACCTTGTCAACTCCGTATTCATGGCTTCGACGGGAACACAACCACACCCATTGGAATGGTAGAATTACCAGTGGAATTGGGAGTTGGAGAGCACTAAATAGTCCGGGCATTGCAGTTTGTTATATTAGACATAGACTTCACTTACAATGCTTTCTTGGGTCGATCGGCCCTTGTAGAATTTAAGGCTATTATTTCCCCGTGGTGCTTAACTTCAAAATTCCCTACCGCCGGTGGGGTTGGAGTCGTCTAGGGGGATCAAATTGATTTGAGAGCAGCCGCATACCGAAATTGGGTCCCTCGATTGCGCAAGGTCATAGTCCGACCCCAAACTTTCAAACTTGGCGACTTCATCCATAAAAAAGTCCACCTGGTACATTCGCATGCAAGATCAAAGTGGGAAGGGCCATATCTGGTTGACCGAAAGCTTGGAAATGACATGTTCAAATTATCAACCGTTGGCGGCCCTGCTTTGTCAAAAGCCTAGAGCGACAAGGATCTTCGTCACTGTTGCACATGACAGGCTCCATTTGTTTAATTTATTAGTCATTTCCAATTTGTTTCAGCATTTAAAAATTTGAATTCATTATAAGGCAACTGACTTTGCTGTATCTTCTCATTCAGCAATAAAATGCCATCTCTTCAAGCCAGAGGTGTGATCTATTGAATGTAACATGCAATAATCACGACTCATGAAGAGCTAATTTCCATCATACGGTGGAATTTATTCAAATAGGGAGTGGCTGTGATATGACCAGCCACTCACTAGGTGAAACCCGAGCTCGTGGGGTAAGTCATCACACCAAAGGCTAAAGTGAACCAACAAACGACAGTCCTCTAACTAACTCTGGATTCCTATAGTGCAAACTGGAGTACAAACTTATAAATGTGGTTTCGAAGAGGGTGGACCCGTCCACTTAATAACTTCGAACGTATTCAAAACAAGTTCGAGGAGGATGGATCCTTCCATCTAACGACCTCGCTTGTCGACTCAGGGTGGATGTGAATTGACCATCCACGAACCTGATAATTCCGCCGTTCCTAGAGTGCGAACGCAATCCAAACCCCCAAACGTGACTAACCGTTTGTTGGCGATCTCCAAACCCCCAGAGTGCGAGTTGGAGCATAAACTCATGAATGCGGTCCTGGAAAGGGTGGACCCGTCCACCTAACGACTTTGACAGTATCCTAACCAAGTTCAAGGAGGATGGACCCGTTCATCTAGCGACCTCACTTGTTAACTCAGGGTAGATGTGAACCGACCATCCACGATCCCGGCAAATCCGTTGTTTCCAGAGTGTAAACGAACTCCTAATAAGCCTAAACAGATGTGACTGACCATCCGTCGGCCAACTCCAAATTCCCAGAGTGCGAACTAGAGTATAAACATCAAGTCTAGGTTCCCAGAGTGCGAACCAGAGTACAAACACTAACTCCAAATTCCCAGAGTGTGAATTGGAGTATAAACGCTAAGTCTAAGTTCCGGAGTGCGGACTGGATTACAAACATCGATAATCTCCGGATTCCCAGAGTGCGAACCAGATTATCGATCGCAAATAACTCTGGGTCCCCAGAGTGTGGTCAGAGTACAAATGTAACTCGAGTGCGAACGACCACTCATAAGCTAACCTAAGTCCCCAGAGTGTGGACACGTGCTTAAAAATTTCAATAGGCATGACTGATTGCCGAAATACAAATGCAGATCCCGGGAGTGCGGACATGACTACTATGAGTAAGCGAGTTTGATTCGACCGCTCGACTCTTACTTGCTTTAGCATCGAATCGACGATGTTAAACTCGAAAAGATAAAGACAAATGGCGATCGCTAGCCAATCTTAATAACCTATGCTCAGAATCGGGGGCAAAGCTTAAGTGCTAATCATTGACCGAAGCAGTGCAACGTCAAAAGTCCAATCCAATCTCCAGTTACGACTTGTGTTCGTGATTTTCAGACTTGACGAATGAAACAAACTCAGCTCAAGAGTTGAAACTCCACGAGTACACTGAACTGAGATTCAAATGCTATAACACTTAAGCATAAGAGACATGAATAACAGTTGAAACAAGAAAACAAAATTTCATTTCAACTAATTGTAAGTGAAGAGTCATACACAAATTCTTCCAAATTTCCTACTAGCAGGGGCCGAGCCCGCATCTATACACCGCATACGACGGAAAAGTGAAAAATAAACTTCCTGCCTACCAAAAATTGCACCGAAGAGGTCTATTTACTCTTTCCTCTTCTTCGGTTTCTTCTTCGACATAAGCCCGCTGTTGCTGCTGATGATCTTTCGTTTCGAGCTCTTCTTTTGGTGGGCTATCTCCAGATGGAGGTATGATGTCGACATCCTCCTCCGAACTTGAATCTAGATGAATGCTCCCTGTAGGAGGAGTCGGAGGAGTCGGATCTACAACCGGGGGCGGAATGGACACACTGGTATCAACAAGTGTACCCCCAGGTGATATCATTCTAAGCGGAGCTGGACAGGGCGCCGCCATTCCACCCCCAAGACTACCGCCATGTGCCACTGCCTCTAGCTCAGCGTTGATTTCAGCTAATATTTCTTCTTTACGAATAGATCGGGCGTCGCTGGGGGCAGTAGTTGTCTGTGTTGAAGCATTAGATACGCACGCGAGTCCACTAATAACGAACGACAAGTCCGCAAAGGGGTCACTGTGTCGACCTAAAAGCTCATTCATTATCTGCTCGTCGAAAGAAAGCGAGCTCCCTTGCATGCCTTCGATTGCTGCAGTTATTGACGTAGTGGTCGCTTCGATAATAATGGCCTCCTACGCTTGATGTGATTCTTGGATTACAGGAGGCGCCATCGATATAAATCCTATCACTGGACAAGGAAGAAGAGAAGTTGTTAGTACACACTTCAAAACAAAATCCTTATTTAGAACAACCTTGAGATATGTTCAGAGTACCTTCCTCGGTTTGGCTCACGATTGGCTGAGCCGCTTCGGAGATGTGCTCCTTTATGGGGGATAGATGTGGCTGTTCTGGATCATAAGCCGGGACAGGCTGGGGCTCAACTACTGAAATAGGCTCAGATCGAGATGGAGCGGTAATCTCAGAACTTGTAGCATGATGTTCGACGCCCGAGCCTTCCCCAATCTCCTGGTGCTGGGTGCCAAGCTTCTCTCTTGTATGTGAGATCATTGAGTCATGGAGAACTTTCTTTTCGTCTTCATTCAATATACGGTTCTCCAATTCAAACTCGTCAAATGCTCCACCAAATGCACTGCCTTCTCCTATTCGACTAACAGATTCCAAGCATCATAGAGATTATTGAGTAATTATCGAGCCAAGCTAGGTTTCTATGTCTCAACACGTTGGCGTTGTAGGTGATGAGAAGTTCCTCTATATCAGCCTCCAACCTGGTCTCCGCCAGCCGAACCGTCTCTTCAACCTCAGCCTCCACCAAGCGGACTTTAACCACAGCCGCATCTCTTTCACCCGAAAGCACCACCGCCTGATCGCATGCTTCTTGTATGGAGATATTGGCAGCATCCTTCTCTTTAATGATCTCGGATAATTTGGACTTAAGCTCGCTGAGCTCTTTGAGGGCTACGTCCCGCTCGGCTGTGACGATGGTGTTCCTGTGGCCCATGTCCTCCATCATGGAATAATGCTCCTGTCTCATCGTATCCATGGCCGAGTGAGCATCATCGGCCTTTATGATAGCTTCCATTTTGGATTTTCGAGAAGACTCGGCTTCAGTATTGAGTACGTGAATAATCCGATCTTTCTATTGGCCCAATCGAAAGCCACTTTCGATGCTTTTCTCGCGGCTTTCGCCCACTCCTTTTACTGGAAGTAAATATCTGCAACATAATCATGCACTGTGTTCTCGGCCTCCATCGGAATTCTCTTCAAGTGTGGGGGAAAGATATATCCATCAAAGCAAATATTACGGAAATCTTTCTTCAGTTGAGCAAGCTTGATCGATCCTTCCCCTAAAGGCTCAGTAAGGACCTACTCTACGGTTGTAGAGACCACTATTTCCGCTCTACGTTGAGTTTCAGACCTTGGAGCATGAGAAGACGGCTTATGCCGTGAATTTTCTGGAGGTCATGAAAAGTGGACTGGAGGCTGTACAGGATTTCTGAGAGAGGGTGAGCGAGATCGAGATCGGTGTATGCATCCTCTGTCTCTTTCATACCGCTCCTGACTGGAGTACCCCCGATCATATTTCCTGTCCGTGTCTCTTTGGCACACCTCGTAATATGATGAAGATTGGCATTTTTTCGAAAACTGCCTATATAGAGCCTCGATCGGACATCGGATCAACAAAGTAAAATGAGAATAGAGTTAGTAATCTTCCAAAATAGGTAGCCTATAGTCAGGAATCGTGTAGTGCCATGAAGTGTGTATGTATGTGCAACCCCCTGACCAACTGGAAGTGTCGACCATGCTAGTGGGAAGAGACTCGCTTAAATCTAAAGCGTGTTAAAGTTCTTCCAATCCGGCATCATGTTGGGAGGATACATAGTCCGGAATTGGGATATGGGCGAGCCCTTCGAAAAGATTTTCCACTCGCGGGGGAGAAGCCTTCGAAATTCTAACTCCGGGAACAGGCGGAGATATGACCATAGTTTTCCATCTCCTGGATTTGGAATGTTTAAAAGCAGCCGCCTTGCATTTTCTCTTTCCTTCGGAATCCAGGACTGCATCCGAAGGCCCAGCTAAAGGTTTGTCATCGGTGTGTGTTCTCTCCGAATCAACTTCCTTAGTTATAACAAGTCGAGGTGTCTTACACTTAGTCCATTTCATTAAACTGGTCCTTAGCGTCCCATCAAGCCTTATACTTTGTTTTCGCTCAATTAGCCCAAGAATTCTCAGATTTCTATCCATTAGAACCGAATCGATATTTCTCTCTTCGCTCGGGATTTCTTGAAGAATCCAAACCATCTCTTTGAAATGAACACCTTCGGGCCGCTGAATTATCGTTGTAAAGAGAAAGGGATTTAAGTTTGACTTCAGTTATAACCGTCTTATCAACTATCTAAGAAGACTGCAATACTTACGTCTGAATAGCCATCGACTGGCAAATCTCGAGGGACATCGGACATAAAACCACTCCGTCTTGAAGTAACACGGCCTGGTTCAGGATCCCGTAACTACTTCACAATTTTTCACAGCCTCTAGGAATGTGAAAGATGGGCTATCTCCCCGATTCTTAAAGTTAAATAAATATCTGACCTCGATCGGAATAGGTGGTCGATGGAGATGCTCCATGAATATGATGAACAAACTGTTCAACAGAGCATATCCATTCGAGTGTAGCTGAGACAGAGCGCCCCCAGGAAAGATAACACCTCCCTAATGTATTGGTTAAACGGAGGAAGTGTCCCGGCTGTGCACGGATGGCGATTGAATGTAGTATATCCTTTGGGTGGGCAGTGCGGTTTATCATCAGGCCTCGACAATAGCACATCATCATATGACAGGCCATGCCTCAGGCATATCCATCCCAGCATGTCTTCGGAGACATTGGGTGGAATAGAGTCTATTGGGCTAGCAATGAAAGATGCACCAGGTACCTCGTCCGGGGATGGATCAATAACTTCGGCCTCGATGGCCTGTATCTCGATTGTTGGAGGAATTAAACTCTGTGCTTCCTATGGCTGTGAGCTTGAGGGATCCATAACTAACTAACTTATGAAAAATAATCACTAGACGATAATAAGCCTGTGCGTTCCTCAGTGTGAAGTGTGTGAATGTGTTGTGTAGTGGAGTGTTGTATAGTACTTGAAAGCTTCTACAGAATTAAAGAAAGCATGTAAACGATAGGACTTCGAAATCCAACTAGAGTGACCATCATCGCTGATAGTCACAACCATGCCATCCAGACATTAGCGATCAATCCAAGTTAGAGTTCGTTATATTTTGTTAAGTTCCAGTACCATCGACGAGCTTCGATAGGCAGTCATATATGTAGTGAAATGATTAAGTCCAATTATGCAAGGCAGAAGCTCGTCGGAGTCAATTGTTTAAATATGTGTGAAATTTCATATCCATCGAAGTCTAAACTTGGATCGCTCCTCACGAAGCCCTCACTTCATATCGATTACGAGACCATCGTATCAGTCACGACACACTCACTTCGCATCGATCGTAGTGACTTCGTCTCGTATCGATCAAAACCTTCACTTCATATCGATCAAGGGAGCCCCATTTTCGTATCGATCATGTTCGAATCGATACGCTTCGTATCGATCGTAGGCTATGGTTTCGAATCGATCAGCGCCGGCAACTTCGAACTGACTTATAATGCCCATTTCGTATCAATCCCAAGTGATCAACTTCAGATCGATCATTGAAGGCCTACCTCATATCGATCGGCAGAGTCGATGCTTCGTACCGATCGAGTAATTAGGTTTTCATACCGATCGGTATGGATCAGCACGAACTCCAATCATTGCCCATCGATACGAAGCCATTCAATCCCTCTATATGATATTCTCTCGGCTACAAATCGATACGAAATCCTATCATTCCCGGATCGTATGAAAAACTGTCTCCTTCATCGATTGGTGTGAGCACTTCACTCATGCCCTTCTACTATTCTTCTTCCCCAAACTGCTCGAGCACCCTGACAGTTTTCTCTAAACCGACTCTGGCCTTGGCATCACTAGAGATTGATAGTATATGTAAGTAGATTGGCAACTGATTTAGAATATCATCGCTATAACATGGGTTAGCCATCCAATTACCTGATTTCAAAGTATCGGTTCAAAGTATTGATGTGGTGAAGTGATTTGGAGACGAAGGTTCCTGTAGCTCTGTTTCTTTTCGAAGTGATATGAAGGAAGGAAGCAAAATGAAGGCAAAAAGTGAAAAAATGCTTAAGTCCATAGTATTTATATGGACCTAAGTGTGAAGAAGAAAGGCGTTTTGCCTCCCAGTCCATGCGACCGGTCACAGCAGGTCAACTTCCAAATCGATACGAACGCTCTATTCAAATCCATAAGCCCGAGCCTTTATCGATGCGAAACTGTCACCAGGGTCCATCGATTCGAAGCCTTTGTTCATGTAAGTTATTTTCAACTCCATCCATAGTGCAGTAGTTCAAACTACTCAGTTCGAATCCATCAGATCATAGATTCCAGAGGCCAATATTCATTGATGCGAGTTGCGAATTGTCAATTCGTATCCAATGACACAGGGTCCATGGATACGAATTACACAATAAAGGCAGTTCTGAAGGCATTGAACTCCATCGATTCGAAGCTATTGATTCGTATCGATCGGCACTCGACCCACAACAACACAAGTTCATATATACGAACGTTAATTTCGTATCCATCGAAGTTCATATCCATCGATATGAAATGTTTATTTCGTATCCATCAATGTAGAGTATATCGATGCGAGAGCAATCTTTTAACCTTTTATATCGATTCAGGAGAGGATCGATACGAGGGAAAATCCAAAAACAACCATCAAGTGTTGCTGCAACTCGGATTTCACATCGGTTCAAGAGAGGATCGATACAGAATTCGATACGAGAAAACTGACAACGACCCGTGAACATGCAACGTTAACGAGAGTCAGGTTAACATATATGCATATATATCAGACTAATATTCAATTTTCAATATCCACAGGAATAGAATACTTATCTGATAACGATTACGATGACAAACAGCTAATCACTATCATACAACAATCATTTACAACAATATAGGATACAACAGTCGACCATCAGCAGTTCACACTACTATAGAAAATCAGTTAAAGATCACGAGCTTCAACGAAAAGACGATAACCGTTCAAAAAGAAGACTGCAACTTTTCATAGCACATCATGTTTCCACAAGACGTACTTTGGGGGGTAAATGTTATCCCACCTTTTGGTAAGACTGAGATATCAAGGAACTGACTGAAAACCAAGGATCACTCGTCCTGGATATCGAGTGCACACAGGTTTACCATGGATATCGAGGAATTTTGTCCAAATCCGGATCATGCTACAATTGACAAGACACGACAAGCAAAGCCATGAAATCCAAAGTTTTGAATTTCAAGTTAATACGAGTTCATATGCTCAAGTTATGTTCAATGCAAGTCAAGAAAATCCATCCATTCGTATCCATCATTTCAAATCTAGAGTCGCAACCCATCATTTCACATCGGTCGTCTTCGTATCCATCAGCGGATAGTGCACTTCGTAACGATCGGCTCATGCCTACAGCCTACTTCGTATCCATCAATAAACACTAGTTCGTATCCATCGCGGAGGTCTAGTTCGTATCCATCCCGGAGGGCCTTATTCGAATCCATCGAGGCTCCCTCTTTCGTATCCATCGTGTTGCTGCTATTCGAATCCATCGAGCTCTCTTTTGTTTGTAACCATTATGTCGTTTCAACTTCGTATCGATCAACTGGTGTCTATTCTGATCGATACGAACAAAGCAAACAGTCAACATATCCATGTATTTTCCATCGATAGGAACAAAGTTCATTCCATCGATACGAAAAAGGGTCGACCTGATGGATGCGAACAGAGCCACACCTATCGATGCGAACTACACCATTTTCATCGTTGCGAACTAGACCATTCCCATCGATACGAACTGCACACCTCCATCGATACGAATTGGCGATAGCCTTTGATACGAACGAGGCGAAGTTTGAGGGAAGACTCGGTCAACTCGGCATAAAAGGTGGATCGATTCGAAGAGGGCATGCCACGTCATCACAAGGGCACATGCTATCATCGATTCGAACAGATCGATTCAAATTGGTCGATTCGAACGAAACTGCTTGCCAAAAAACTCCATCCTGTATCGATCATAACTCCAGATCTACAAGTCCAAATGCTATGAAATTTTTGCAGGAGCTTACGTACAAGCCAAAGAATGTTCACACCAAGTTTCGACTCCATTGGACTAGATCTTGATACGTTCGTACCAGTCATGGATCGAGTCGAAACTTCGTGGCATCGATCGCGTGGGCCCACCCACTTGCCAGAAGAAACCTCCCGAGATCTGAGCGAAATATCAGCCTCCTACACCTATAAATAGAGCCCCAGGGCCTACAGAAGAGGAATCTTTTGATTCTGAAGTGCCTAGACTCTACTGGATTCGACTTTGCACTCTACTACTGCTGTTGTACTTGAATTTCAGAGTTGTAATTCACTGTTGCTTGCTCTAATCAAGTGTATTCATCAAGAAAGAATCAAGAAAATCATAAAACTTCATAGTGGACATAGGCAACACGTCGAACCACTCTAAATTGCTTGTGTCTGTGCATTTATTTATCAGCTTTTCGAGTTTTTGTTAGATAATCCACATTTTAAATTTACTTTCTTCATTTTTATCTCTTCAAAAAATTCCAGAGAGTGTTGTGCCCATTTTTGGTATAAACAATGTAGATGTCGTCTCGTGGCCAACCTTCCATCAATAGTCAATCTGATCCTTGTAATTACCTTCGTGTAGCCGGGCCAAGATACCAAGTAATAGGATGAATTAGAATTGCACATAGGAAAATTACATAAGAAGAAAATGGCTAAATAGCCATGAAAAACAAAAGAGAGCTTTTGTTTATTTTTGGGATAAAACTAAATTAACTAAAGAGGAGGCTAAGAGATTAATTAATGAACATATGTGATATTTATACAAGCCTAAAACCCCAATGCATATTTTTGGAGACTAATCAAAATACCCTCAAAGAGGTGTGGCCACCAAGTTATCATTAGTCTCTGATTGATTCATCACTAAGTATGCATGTAACTTTAATCTCCACTAAGTTGTATATTAGCTTCTAATTGTAGATTAAGGAAATGGGCATGTGGGGTCCTCCATTATACATGAGTTTGAATTATTTCAATCTTCATTCGTTTGTTTCCTCTCGTGCATGCTTATTTTCCATGAAAATCTTTTCCATTTGAATCCAAATTCCTATAAAATAACATAAAATGTCCAAGTAAATTTTGTTAAATTAATATATGCACAAAAATGACCATTTTGCTCCTATATGAAGATGAATAAATAATGATTTGAAAATAAACCGAATTTCGGTTTAAACATGTTAAAATAGCCTATATGCTCATTTATTTAATTAAATTTGATTAAATATGAAAGCAAAAATATGCACATTTACGTGCACATCAAATACCCCTACACTTGTCTTTTTATTCGTCATCGAATAAACTAAAACTAAGATAAATCTGTTTCATAGGAAATGTGATTGCATTAAGCATATGCAACAAGCTGTTAAACCTCTAAGGGTCCCTCGTAGAACAAGTGTTGTCTCATGAGGGTTTTCAGCGGATACTACCTATAAAATCCAAATGCAATATGAGAAAGTCCTAAATGCAAGATTTATTTATAACGATATGAATGTAAGTTTTGGAAAATATTTACAAATGAAGAGTTTACTTTTAAATTAACACGAATAAGTTAAATATAAGCTGTCACGACCCAAAATCCAACGTTCGAAAATTGACATCAAATACCTCACTTGTACTCGACTGTCAAAGATTCAAACATCGAACTCCAGTCGGATAGAGCTTATAACAACATTAGATGAATATAAAATAGCGGAAACAAAAATGAATATCATGCATAACATCATAGATACAACATCATCATAATATCTGTTACAACATCAGAGTATCATAATACATGAATCATAACTCCAATTAGAACATCAAATAGAACCACAAGTGATCATATGCCAAAGTCTTCAAGAGAATAGAGTGATAGTGATCATCCAAATCTAAGCACCTTGAGATCCAAAAGCTTCCAAAATATCTTCAAGGTAAAAGCTCCCAAAAACCGATAGTCTCCAGACCAAAATACAACTAATGCCAAAATACGGAAAACACGCTACTAGGCTGCCCGTGTAGAAATGGTGGGCACCCAGAATTTAGAAAAGAAACAATAAACTCCGGGTCAGCCATGGGACTGGTATGAGTAAAAAAAAATAGTTGCTTTTAAAACAAAACATATTCTAAAAGAAAACCGTTCATGCTTTTGGAAAATGAAACTACCAAAGTCCTCTCGGCATACACACAATGCAATCGCACACTTGGGGGAGATTTCCCCTTATGATAGTCAAATATGCTTAATACGAGGAAAATTCTTTGATATTATTACTAGTGCATAGTGTGAAAACATTTCGAAAGTAGAATATTAACCTTAGCCAGCATAGGTACCATGATACTATGCCTACTATAGCAGCTATGTTAAATGGCAGGTTCTGCAACTAAAACCGTACTGGGTTCGTATTGGGAATTGGATTTCCAACAAATGGTCAGGCTAAGGGACTTCCTATGCCACATGGGCACACCTCTGGCGGGACGTCTTGAGAACCTACTCGGCTCTCTGCCAACACAAGGCCGAGTTACCTCTGTAACTAGGTAACTACTACCCGAGTATGGCATTCCCCGGTCCTTTGGGACCTTTATCCGAGGGCCCACCATCACAAAGCAACAACCACACAGAAAATGAGATTGAAGCAACCACATAGGTAAGTATCTGGGCTCCATACCATGATACACCTTTTTCCAAAAGGAAATGACATACCCTAAAGGGCACGACCCTTATAACCTCGCCGCAGCTTTCCTGTTTCGGTCATTTTCAGGGTGTGAGGTACGATGAGGTCTCGTCCACAAAGCTATGATTTACACGAAAGCCATGCTTTGATCACAAATGATCATCAATATACAGCAGCGCTTAGCATGCCACACTACCAAATTGGGAGTATATCGCTGGTAACCTTCAACTACATAACCTCTGAGCTCATACGTCTCAGAGAAGGGTGTTAAGCTAAGAGAATAAATTCTCCGCCACCAACATATATGTATTTGAAAGAAATCGGCTTTACATCTCAAAGTGTAGTTTCAGACACACGACCATACAAGTCTGTTCCGGGTTCGAATAGAACCGAAGGCACTTCGTCCAATAAAGGAAGAAGCCCTTGCAAATCCGGGCGTCCACAATTCTGATCGGACTTCCCATCACTTAGGGAATCCCTCTACCGTAGCTACTCGGTGCAAAGACAATCGATAGGTTATCCTATCATTTTCGAAGACACCCGGTCTTTACCACCGTCTTCAAATGCTATCCATTACGTCGAATCACTATTCAAAATGGGTTATATGACACAAAGGTCCTCTACCGGCTAATCCGAATAGTGAACGCTTAATTTTAAAAACATGTGGGTGTATCAATTACAAGGATTCACATTCAGAGTTCGATGTGGGTTTCAGATAACTAACTGAAATCCGACCCCTTGTCGCATCAAAGTTTAAATGTCGTTTTATGGGCAAAAGGGTTTCCACATACATATAGGAACAAATCACAAATCACAGTTCATCACAAAGCAATCACAGTATCACAATAGAAATATCAATGCAGTACAGAATATTTGATGATGGTCAATCATCTCTGATTAATGTGATTGTGGTTAAGGTGAATTAACCATATAATTATCTCTATTAATTATTTTAAATCAATGTTTAATTTAACTTAATTATGAATTAAATGTTATCCAACTTAATAAATTAATTATTCCTTTATTAATTATTTTAATTTATTAACTCTTAATTGTTAACTGATTAAGTTTAATTACTTTTATTAATTGACTATTCTTTAATTGATTAATTATTAATAATAAAATCATTACAAAACATTAATTATTAATTACTATTTCATCATCATAGTTAAATTTGGTTTAAAGTTAACACTTGAGTGTTTGATTTACTTCTAAATTTTTTTATTAAGTTAAACTTTAAAACAACTTTTATTTAAAAGAAAATATACGATTTAAAATATCTTTGAACTTCATAAATTTCAAATAATTGATTCAATATCATTTACCTAATATTCCATTAACAACTATCATAAATTTCTAAAGAGTGGATTTAGAAGAAAAAATTAACTTGTGTTTCAAAATTTAGTTAAAACTGGGTTTTTTTTGCTATTTTCATGTCTAACCCGAGACTATCTCACGTTGTCCCCGAGGAAAACATCCCCTTGCTTCTAGTTTCGCCCAAATTTGACCCGAGTAAATTTCTTATTACAAAAATTTGTTTACATTTTAAAATGATCCGATATAACGTTAAAACAACACGAGCTCGTCTTCAAGCCTTCTCCCCAATTCCCTGAGTAACACTTCGAGTTGCCTCCCTTCTTCCCCAAGTCCATCACAACTAACACCACCACCACCCCATGCACGTGCACGACCCAAATCATCGCCGTTGGTCAAAGCTGCGGCCACCAACGAGTCGACTACCATCCCCTAAAACACCACAAATACCCAGATTCTGAAAAAAAATTGAAAATGAGAATCGAGACATTTCGACCCAAACAACCCATCAGAAACGTCATCAGAAAAATGCCTCACCCCACCTCCTTTGACCGTCAGCAGCCACCGAACTTTGACCCAAGCTTCGACCACGCTAGACGCCGCGATTGGCCCCAGAGGCACGAAGTCCGATCAACTATTTATGGCGCAGCACCATCATTTCGATCACGAACAGAAAAGGATTCTTAAACCCTAATATGATCTCGAATCAAAAATTTAAGGATTTGTAAATTATATTCGTATTTTTCTAGTGATGTCGAACATTTAAACAATCTGTGACGATGAACTCGAGGCCCAAGAACATTTAGATCATCAGGATTTTGCGAAAGTTCAACTTCCTGATCAACTCCAATATCTCAATCAAAACTTAATGAAAAATTTGCATTTTGCTTTCAAAAATCATTATTTTAAAAGGGGATTCACACAGTATTACTGAAATTAAAATTTGTGAAGTTCAAAATTCTAAAAAGTTTGAATGGTAACTGTGTTTCATAATTTCCAAAAAAACTATGTATAATTTTACTTTGAATTGTTACTGGAACATAGTGCAGGTTCAAAAAAAACTTCAACTTGTTTTCAATTTATTTTCAGAAGAAATGAGGGAGAGAAAGATTGGGATTTTGATATGGTTTACTCTGTAAACCTGATACTGGAATTTCACAGTTTCTAGAAAAAAAAGAAAACTACAAAACTTGCTTTGATTAATTTCTGAAAACATAATGCAAGTTTAAAACAACTCCAACTTGTTTAGACCTTAATTCCAGAGGAGAATAGAGAGAAAGATATTAAATCTATCATGGTTTTTTTTAATATCCCAAAGCTAAACAGGGATTTGCATCCTTGTACAATTAACATGCACAGGCCAAAAATTCAATCATATACTCAAGATTCTTGCATGCAAACCAAATATTAAACTTTCCTACATCATCGAAGCATTCACACAGCAACAAATGATTGGGAAAAACAAAGGTTTACTCACCTTATTCCAAAAGACATAAATGTTTGCTGACAGTTTTTCAAAAGAAAATGAAGCCTGACAACTTTCTTTCTTTTCCTTTCCTACTTTAATTCTTTTAAGTTTAGATCTGCAAGTTAGAATTACAGATCTTTGATTATCCTTGTTGTATTTATTTACTTAATTATTTATAACAACAAATCTTAAATTGACTCACAATTTGAATTTCCTTTTATACTAAGAAAGAACAGATCTGCAATTTTGAAACCAGAAACCTAATTTAGCCTTGAACTTGATTTTTCCTGCAAATGATTGAATATTATTATATTAAATTATTTCTTCATTAGAGATTATAACTTCAAGTTCAAATTTTTAAAAGAAAGTTACTTGCCTTTAAATAATTTCCAAAAAAAACTTTGCACTACTCTGTAAACCTAAAGCTCCCTGTTTTTACAAATCTGCAGTTTTGAACTTTGTTTGTGTTAAAACTTGATTTAAAAAATCATAATGTCACTAAACTATAAAATTTTAAAACTTAACAGAGAGATGGAATCATACACTATAGTTTGATGCTTAAGAAAGAACTTCAGATTTAACTTTTGAATTGAAGAAAGTAGGCAGTTTTCTTTTTTTTCCTTTCTTTTCTGATTTCTACTTTTTCTTGAGTGTTGGAGTTGGAGATTGCTAAATCTTTTGATTACTGAACTTTTTAGAGATTTGGAGCTAAATAAATTTGAATTTGAAAGCTGAAAGGTTTTCTAAAATTTTTAATTTGATTATTTTATTAAAGTAATGATGTTTCATGCCATTTGTAAAAAGATAATCATAAGATCTAGATTTTGTTAATCACCTTATTCTATCTCCCATGTGAATGTATGTTTACATTTGTGATTTTTTACAAGAAAAAATATTTTTTTTATAAATTTTTTTTCATCATATTCATTTGTGTATATATGTATACAATTGTGAAAAGAATTGTTTTAACCAACATTTATGTTATATGCATTACATATTAATGATTTTTTTAAATGCTACTTATTTTTAAAACACTTATTTTAAATTTATATTCAAATTTCAATTTTAAACTTGAAATATAAACATTTATGCCCATTAATGTGTTTACACATATTTTGAAAAATTTAAGTTAAATTTCAATATGTATTCAACCTTACTCATTATGTAATATACATATATATAAGATTTTAAATTCAAATGACTTTTTAAAACATTCATTATTTCAACAATTTTAAACTCAAAATAAAAATTAGAATTTTATTCATATCTAATTTTCACTTATTTTATTTGTTTAAGATTTATTTCCAATTTATTTTCAAATTAAATTCCAAGGGTTTAAAATATATTGTTTATTTAATTGATAATTTTGGGATGTTACAGATATCCCCTCCTTAAGAAAATTTCGTCCTCGAAATTGAAAGAGAGAGAAAAACAAACAAAGAATATACGAGTTCGGAAAGAATAAGGAAATGGCTTACCAGCCTAGCTGAGATTTCCACTCTACAATTGGAATATGATTTCTGCATATCATCTTCAGTTTCCCAAGTGCAGTCCTTTGGATCGCCACTCCACTAAACTTTAACTAGCTTCACAACTTTGTTCCTCAATTGCTTTTCTTCACGATCTACAATCTTTATCAGTTCTCTTTTAACTGTCAAATTGGGAGTGATTTCAAGATCCTGTTGGGCAGCTTCTTCAATAATACTATCCAGATCGTGCACATACTTTCGAAGGTTAGAAATGTGGAATACATCGTGCACACCAGATAACCAGCTAGACAACTGCACTCGATAGGCTAGAGGACCAATCCTCTCCAGAATAGGAAAAGGACTAATATATCGTGGTGCTAGCTTACCGGTCTTCCCAAAACTCAATACACCTCGCATAGGTGATACTTTAAGAAAGACAAAGTCCCCAATCTAGAATTCCAAATCCTGTCTTCTACGATCATAATAACTCTTTTAATGACTCTGAGCCGTCCTCAATTTCTTTTGAATAGAATCAACTTTCTCTGTGGCTTCTTTAATTATATCCGGTACAAGAACGAGTCTATCACCTGCCTCAATCCAGCATGCCGGTGATCGACATGGATGACCATATAAAGCCTCAAAAGGAGCCATCTCTATACTTGCCTGATAGCTATTGTTATAAGAGAACTCGACCAGATGCAAATGGTCCTCCCAAGAACCAACAAAATCAAGTATACAAGCTCACAATAGGTCCTCCAAGATTCGGTTCATCCTCTTATCTGCCCATCAGACTGTGGGTGATAAGCAGTGCTGAAATTCAGCTTTGTTTCCAATGCATCTTGAAATGCCTCCCAAAGTCTACTAGTGAAGATCGGATCACGATCACTCACTATGCTGCTAGGAATGCCATGGAGACGGACAATTTCTTTCACATATAATTCGGCTAAACTTGCAGCCGTGCGGGTAGCTTTTACTGGTAAGAAGTGGGCTGTCTTAGTCAAACAGTCTACAATGACCCAAATTGCTTCATTGCCTTTCCGAGTACGAGGTAAACCATCGATGAAATCCATCGATACTTGATCCCATTTCCACTAGGTTACTTCTAAAAGCTGAAGTAAACCTGCCTTTTCCTTTTGATCGCTTTTGATTTGTTGGCAAGTAGCACAACGACTCACATATATAGATATATCCCTTTTCATCGTCTTCCACCAGAAATTTCTTTTTATATCTCTATGCATCTTGTTAACTCCTGGATGGATGCAAAGCTTAGATTTGTGACATTCATCCAAAACTTCACGTTTCAGATCAAGGAAGTTTGGGACACATATTCTGCCTTTTAATCTTATAATTCCCCTACTATCCATCTCAAAACTAGTGTCTTCTACACGACGAATCCTCCCATATATTTCCTGAAGAAACTTGTCCTCTTTTTGCTTGTTGGCGATTGTCTCAAGAAGAGTAGGAGCAATGACAAAGTGAGCAAGAATAGCATGCTTTCTACTCAAGGCATCGACAATTACATTAGCTTTTCCGGGTGTATATAGAATGTCTAAGTCATAAGATGCCAGAAATTCCAACTAACGTTGTTGTCGCAGATTTAGATCTTTCTGGGTGAAGATATATTTCAAAGATTTGTGGTCGGTGTATAATTCGAATTTTCACCTAGAAATAAAGAGAGTTCAATAAGTATATTTAAGTTAAATTAAATTCGTAGATTGTTAAGGAAGCTGAAAAGAATCTTGCCCAGAAGATAATTTCGCCATATTTTTAAAGCGAAGATCACAACTAAAAGATCCAAATCATGGGTTGGATAATTTCTTTGACGAGGACGTAATTGTCTACTCGTGTTGGCAATTACGTTCCCGTTCTGCATCAATACTGCACCCAAGCCTTCACCACAAGCATCGGTATAAACAGATAATCCCTGGTTCCCATTGATAATAGAGAGAATAGGCGCGGTGGTTAATCTTTTCTTCAGTTCCTGAAAAGCTTCGTCACATTTTGGAGTCCAATTAAATTTTGCAATCTTCATTGTTAGCTTGGTCAACGGACTAGCTAACTTCGAAAAGTCCTGGATAAACTTCCGATAATAACCTGCTAAAGCCAAAAAGCTTCGAACTTCCTTTGGGGTAGTAGGATTTCTCCAATCAAGAATAGTGGAAATTTTGCTAGGATCAACAGAAATCCCTTCTTCATTAACAATATGGCCAAGAAATTTAACTTCTTTGACCCAGAAATGGCATTTGGAAAATTTTGCGAATAGAGTGTTTCTCCTCAATATCTCTAGAATGATTCTAAGGTGTTCGGCATGCTCCTCTTCGGTCTTGTGATAGACCAAAATATCATCAATAAATATAAGTACAAACTTATTCAATACATATCCAAAAACACAAGTCATAAGATCTACAAAGTATGCTAGAGCATTGGTTAGGCCGAAAGGCATGACTAACCATTCGTAGAACATATTAGGACCCTTGAAAGTTGTCAAATGAACACAATCCTCGACGATTCGTCGTTGATGGAACCCTCGGGCTAGATCCATCTTCGAAAAGAAACAAGCGCCACATAACTGATCAAATAAATCATCAATTCTGGATAGAGGGAATTTATTCTTGAGTGTTTTCTTATTGAGATCGCAGTAATCCACACACAATCTCAAAGATCCGTCTGATCTAGCAACAAATACGACGGCTGAGCCCTATTCCGAAACACTGGGTCGAATCAACCCTTTCTCTAGTAAATCCCTGGTTTGCTGAACTAATTCAACCCTTTCCCTGGGTGCCATCCTGCGACTTGCATGAACGACAGGACGAGCATTGGGTACAAGGTCGATTCTGAATTCTGTTTTTTGGTGTGGAGGTAGAGATTTCACTTCTTCAAATACATCTGGAAAATATCTAACAATAGGTATGGACTCCAGACTGGGTTCAGGATAACCCAAATTATACATCAACCCTTCTCTTTTAGGACTAGGGTCCTCACAAGAAATCTCTATGAAATCTCCAAATTCGGTTTTGATTGAAATCAATCGATTATTGCAATCCAATTTGGCTTCATATTTTGCTAGCCAATCCATTCCAAGTAAGAATTCAAACTCGTTAAAATCAAGAACAAAGAGACCAATAGGGAATTGGTAACAAGAATATGAGATAGGAACGTCTCTACATCGACGACAAAGATTTGTGGGGTCTCCAACTGGATTCCTTACGCATATAGGCTTATCAACAAAATCAGGTTCAAGATTCAATTCATTAATAGCTTGCTGAGAGATAAAACTGTGTGTAGCGCTAGTGTCAAAAAGAACTCTAACAATGCTATCATAAATAGTGAGATTACCTTCCAGAACTCCCTTTCCCTTTTCTACTTTGGAAGGTGTGGGCTTGTCTTTGACGGTGTACACCTTGGCTGTCTGAGCTTGCTTCATAACTGGATAGTCCTTAACTTCATGTCCCAACTTCTAACAATAATAGAATTTCCTGGGCTTTTCTTGAACGAATTGATTTCTCTTTGGCTTCTTGCAGCTGTTAGAATAATGGCCCTTCTCCTAGCAATTATAGCAAGTGACTTCTCTGCAGTGCTTCCCTGATTGCTGTTCTTTTTCTCCTTACCGTGCCATGGTTTCTTGCCTCCAAATTTCCTCTTCTTCCAATTTTGATTGCTTGAATTTCCTTTCTCCACCGGGGCTTCTTGCATGTCAAGTGTAGCATATCGATAACCCATATCAACCAAATCTGAGAAGGATTCTTTGACGTGGCCAGTCATTCTTTCGTGGAACTTCTTATTCATCCCACGAATAAACCTCTCATTCTTCTTCAAAGGTGTGTTCACTAATTCTAGACTGAAGCGAGACAATTCATTGAATTTTTTTAAATACTCCTCGAATGACAATCTCACTTGCTTTAAGTCCATGAATTCCTGGTACATACGAGAAATCCCAGCTGATGGAATATAGCGCT
The DNA here is from genome assembly GCA_030765085.1 of Allium cepa. Classification (NCBI taxonomy): domain Eukaryota; kingdom Viridiplantae; phylum Streptophyta; class Magnoliopsida; order Asparagales; family Amaryllidaceae; genus Allium; species Allium cepa. The sequence goes on along the minus strand of CM060940.1, from coordinate 885,522,600 downwards.
TCTCAAATACTTCTTTGAATCTCTCCCAAGTAAACTGGTCATCTGGCTCATCAACAGTGATTGTCTCCCACCATGCTAAGGCTTCTTCTTGAAGTTGCCAAGAAGCTATGAGTCGCATCTGATCATCTTGCAGCTTAAACCCTTTAAAAATTCTTTCATAAGATCTAACCCATGCTTGGGCCTCAACAATCAACTCCTTGTAGGTGAACGGCCTACCACCAAGCCTTGAGAAACTCTTATATAAATCAGCTAGATTCAGCTGATGCTGAGTGCGTAAAGCTGCTTCTGTTGTTGGGGAACTTGGCTAGGTGCGGTGGCATTTCCTCGCCCTCCAGCTCTTCCTCTTCGTCCGCTCATCCTTACTATCTGTAATTAGTAAGAAACTGATTTAGATATTCGGACGAGATATCTTAAGGAATATCAGCAGCTAAAGGAAATATACTAAGAAAATTTAAGGTTTCAGTCTTGGTTATACTCATTCTAGGGTATACTTCACACTATCTCTAATAAGCCATCTAATGTGTTATACTCCGTAGCTAAAGTTCTTACTCAACTTTTAGCTCTGATACCACATGTCACGACCCGAAATCCAACGTTCGAAAATTGACATCAAATACCTCACTTGTACTCGACTGTCAAAGATTTAAACATCGAACTCTAGTCGGATGGAGCTTATAACAACATTAGATGAATATAAAATAGCGGAAACAAAAATGAATATCATGCCTAACATCACAGATACAACATCATCATAATATCTGTTACAACATCAGAGTATCATAATACATGAATCACAACTCCAATTAGAACATAAAATAGAACCACAAGTGATCATATGCCAAAAAGTCTTCAAGAGAATAGAGTGATAGTGATCATCCAAATCTAAGCACCTTGAGATCCAAAAGCTTACAAAATATCTTCAAGGTAAAAGCACCCAAAAACCGATAGTCTCTAAACCAAAATACAGCTAATGCCAAAATACAGAAACTTGCTACTAGGCTGCCCGTGTAGAAATGGTGGGCACCCAGAGTTTAGAAAAGAAACAATAAACTCCGAGTCAGTCATGGGACCGGTATGAGTAAACAAAAATAGTTGCTTTTAAAACAAAACAGATTCTAAAAGAAAACCATTCATGCTTTTGGAAAATGAAACTACCATAAGGCCTCCCGGCACACACACAATGCAATCGCACACTTGGGGAAGATTCCCCTTATGATAGTCAAATATGCTTAATACGAGGAAAATTCTTTGATATTATTACTAGTGCATAGTGTGAAAACATTTCGAAAGTAGAATATTAATCTTAGCCAGCATAGATACCATGATACTATGCCTCCTATAGCTGCCATGTTCAATGGCAGGTTCTACAACTAAAACCGTACTGGGTTCGTATTTGGAATTGGATTTCCAACAAATGGTCAGGCTAAGCAACTTCCTATGCCACATGGGTACGCCTCTGGCGGGACGTCCCGAGAACCTACCCAGCTCTCTGCCAACACAAGGCCGAGTTACCTCTATAACTAGGTAACTACTACTCGAGTATGCCATCCCTGGTCCTTTGGGACCTTTATCCGAGGGCCCTCCATCACAAAGCAACAACCACACAGTAAATGAGATTGAAGCAACCATATAGGTAAGTATCTGGGCTCCATACCATGATACCACCTTTTTCTAGAAGCAAATGACAAACCCTAAAGGGCGCGACCCTCATAACCTTGCCGCATCTTTCATGTTTCGACCATTTTCGGGGTGTGAGGTACGATGAGGTCTCGTCCACAAAGCTATGCTTTACACGAAAGCCATGCTTTGATTACAAATGATCAACAAATGATCATCAATATACAGCAGCGCTTAGCATGCCACACTACCAAATTGGGAGTATATCGCTGGTAACCTTCAACTACATAACCTCTGAGCTCATACGTCTCAGAGAAGGGTGTTAAGCTAAGAGAATAAATTCTTCGCCACCAACATATATGTATTTGAAAGAAATCGGCTTTACATCTCAAAGTGTAGTGTCAGACACACGACCATACAAGTATGTTCCGGGTTCGAACAAAACCGAAGGCACTTCGTCCAATAAAGGAAGAAGCCCTTGCAAATCCGGACGTCCACAATTCCGATCGGACTTCCCATCACTTAGGGAATCCCTATACCGTAGCTACTCGGTGCAGAGACAATAAATAGGTTATCCTATCGTTTTCGAAGACACCTAGTCTTCACCACCGTCTTCAAATGCTATCCATTTCATCGAATCACTATTCGGAATGGGTTATATGACATAAAGGTCATCTCCCGGCTAATTCGAATAGTGAACGCTTAATTTTAAAAACATGTGGGTGTATCAATTACAAGGATTTACATTCAGGGTTCGATGTGGGTTTCGGATAACTTACTAAAATCCGATTCCCTATCGCATCGAAGTTTAAATGCCGTTTTATGGGCAAAAGGCTTTCCATATACATTTAGGAACAAATCACAAAGCACAGTTCCTCACAAAGCAATCACAATATCACAACAGAAATATCAATCCAGTACAGAATAATTGACGATGGTCAATCATCTCTGATTAAGGTAATTGTGGTTAAGGTGAATTAACCATATAATTATCTTTATTAATTATTTTAAATCAATGTTTAATTTTACTTAATTATGAATTAATTAAATCTTAATCAACTTAATAAATTAATTATTCCTTTATTAATTATCTTAATTTTTTAATTCTTAATTGTTAACTGATTAAGTTTAATTACTTTTATTAATTGACTATTCTTTAATTGATTAATTATTAATAATAAAATCATTACAAAACATTAATTGTTAATTACTATTTCATCATTATAGATAAATTGGGTTTAAAGTTAACACTTGGGTATTTGATTTACTTCTAAATTTTTTTATCAAGTTAAATTTTAAAACAACTTTTATTTAAAAGAAAATATAAGATTTAAAATATCTTTGAACTTCATAAATTTTAAATAATTGATTCAATATCATTTACCTAATATTCCATTAACAACTATCATAAATTTCTAAGAGTGGATTTAGAAAAATTATTTAACTTATGTTTCAAAATTTAGTTAAAATTGGATTTTTTGCGATTTTCATGTCTAACCCGAGACTGCCGCGCGTTGTTCCCGAAGAAAACATCCCCTTGCTTCGAGGTTCGCCTAAATTTGTCCCGAGTAAATTTCTTATTACAAAAATTTGTTTACGTTTTAAAATGACCCTATACAACGTTAAAACAACACGAGCTCATCTTCGAGCCTTCTCCCCAATCCCCCGAGTAACACTTCGAGTTGCCTCCCTTCTTCCCCAAGTCCATCACAACTGACACCACCACCACCCCATGCACGTGCACGGCCAAAATCGTCGCCGTTGGTCGAAGCTGCGGCCACCAACGAGTCGACTACCATCCCCCAAAACACCACAAATACCCAGAATCTGAAAAGGATTTGAAAACGAGAATCGAGACATTTCGACCCAAACAACCAAAAACATCATCAGAAAAACGCCTCGCCCCACCTCCTCTGACCGTCAGCGGTCACCAAACTTTGACCCAAGCTTCGACCACACTAGACGCCGCGATTTGCACCGGAGGCACGAAATCCGATCACCTATTTATGTAGCAGCACCATCATTGCGATCACGAATAGAAAAGGATTCTTAGACCCTAATTTGATCTCGAATCAAAAATCTAATGATTTATAAATTATACTCGTATTTTTCTAGTGATGTCGAACGTTTAAACAATCTGTGACGATGAACTCGAGGCCCAAGAACATTTAGATCATCAGGATTTTGCGAAAGTTCAACTTCCTGATCAACTCCAATATCTCGATCAAAACTTAATGAAAAATTTGCATTTTGTTTTCAAAAATCATTATTTTAAAAGGGGATTCACACAGTATGACTGAAATTAAAATTCATGAAGTTCGAAATTCTGAAAAGTTTGAATGGCAACCGTGTTTCATAATTTCCAGAAAAAACTATGTATAACTTTAGTTTGAGTTGTTACTGGAACATAGTACAGGTTCAAAAAAAAAACTTCAACTCGTTTTCAATTTAATTTCAGAAGAAATAAGGGAGAGAAAGATTGGGATTTTGATATGGTTTACTCTGTAAACCTGATACTTGAATTTCACAGTTTGCAGAGAAAAAAAGAAAACTACAAAACTTGCTTTGATTAATTTCTGAAAACATAGTGCAAGTTTAAAACAATTCCAACTTGTTTAGACCTGAATTCCAGAGGAGAATAGAGAGAAATATATTAAATCTATCATGGTTTTTTTTTAATATCCTGAAGCTAAACAGGGATTTGCATCCCTGTACAATCAACATGCATAGGCCCAAAATTCAATCATATACTCAAGATTCTTGCATGCAAACCAAAGATTAAACTTTCCTACATCAACCAAGCATTCACACAGCAACAAATGATTGGGAAAAACAAAGGTTTACTCACCTTATTCCAGAAGATAGAAATGTTTCCTGACAGTTTTTCAAAAGAAAATGAAGCCTGACAACTTTCTTTCTTTTCCTTTCCTACTTAATTCTTTTAAGTTTAGATCTGCAAGTTAGAATTACAGATCTTTGATTATTCCTTGTTGTATTTATTTACTTAATTATTTATAACAACAAATCTTAAATTGTCTCACAATTTGAATTTCCTTTTATACTAAGAAAGAAGAGATCTGCAGTTTTGAAACCAAAAACCTAATTTAGCCTTGAACTTGATTTTTCCTGCAAATGATTGAATGTTATTGTATTAAATTCTTTCTTCATTAGAGATTATAACTTCAAGTTCAAATTTTTAAAAGAAAGTTACTTACCTTTACATTATTTCTAGAAACAAAAAAACTTTGCACCGCTCTGTAAACCTGAAGCTCCCTTTTTTTACAAATCTGTAGTTTTGTACTTTGCTTGTGTTAAAACTTGATTTAAAAAATCATAATTTCACTAAACTATAAAGTTTTAAAACTTACCAGAGAGATGGAATCATACACTACAGTTTGATGCTTAAGAAAGAACTTTAAATTTAACTTTTGAATTGAAGAAAGTAGGCAGTTTTCTTTTTTTTTCTTTCTTTTCTGATTTCTACTTTTTCTTGAGTGTTGGAGTTAGAGATTGCTAAATCTTTTGATTACTGAACTTTTCAGAGATTTGGAGCTTAATAAATTTGAATTTGGAAGCTGAAAGGTTTTCTGAAATTTTTAATTTGATTATTTTATTAAAGTAATGATGTTTCATGCCATTAGTAAAAAGATAATCATAAGATCTAGATTTTGTTAATCACCTTATTCCATCTCCCATGTGAATGTATGTTTAAATTTGTGATTTTTTCAAGACAATAATTTTTTTTATAATTTTTTTTCATCATTTTCGTTTGTGTATATATGTATACAATTGTTAAAAGAATTGTTTTAACTAATATTTATATTATATGCATTACATCTTAATGATTTTTTTAAATGCTACTTATTTTTAAAACACTTATTTTAAATTTAAATTCAAATTTCAACTTTAAACTTGAAATATAAACATTTATGCCCATTAATGTGTTCACACATGTTTTGAAAAATTTACGTTAAATTTCAATATGTATTCAACCTTACTCATATATGTAATATACTTATATATAAGATTTTAAATTCAAATGACTTTTTAAAATATTCATTATTTCAAAAAATTTAAACTCGAAATAAAAATTGGAATTTTATTCATATCTAATTTTCACTTATTTTATTTGTTTAAGTTTTTTTTTCTAATTTATTTTCAAATTAAATTCCAAGGGTTTAAAATATATTGTTTATTTCAATAGATAATTTTGGGATGTTCATAAGCGATGGTCGTTGTCAAAGTATTGAAGTCCTTTAACTTTTTAAAATTTCCAGTAAAAATTAGGTTATCATGACAAACAGACTCTAGTTTGGCTAGTTGTTTCGGTTGATAACATAGTGCAACTATGAAATGAATCCTTAATTAATTATCAAAGTTTTTCATAGTGGTATTTTCATTTCTTTTGAGTAAAATTCAAATCAAATAAGTATAAATAGTGCTTGGATTTCAATTGTTTACTGTCTCTATTTTTGAAAATTTTATTGATATTGACAATATTTACCATGCTTAACTTAGATAAACCGAGGCTAGATATACCACCCATGCACTGCCTTTCGGGTTTACGTGAGGGGAATACAGAGCATGGCGAGTGAACACACAAGTGTGTATACCTATCGACTGTAAGCATTAATAAAAGAATTTTTATATGCATACACCTAACTCAGATAAACTTTGGTAAGATATGTCGATCATGCACTGCCTTTCTGGCTTACGTGAGAAAGGTATATAGCATGGCGAGTGGACACACTTGCGTGTGAACACATGGCTCTATGTGTTTATAAAATATATAAAATTATTATTATTATTATTATTATTATTATTATTATTATTATTTATTGATTTTTGAAGAGATATTTTTGCAAAATCATCTTAGCATAATTTAAATTAGAAGAAAAAAAATGTTCTAACCTTTATTTTAAATCTACCACTTTTTAAACAAAGATTTCAATTAGGATATACTTTATAATTATCACCTATGAACCTTGCTATATACTAGATAAACCATAGTTACTTGTAATCAAACTGTATTTTTATTTTTGTTGGGACAAATAAATTTTCAAAATTTCAATTTAATAGCCAAAATCCTATACTTATCTTATAGTGTTTCTTCAAAAATAATACAAAATGCTAAAAAAGAAATTTTATTTTAAGATTTTTTTTATTTTTAGTTTTGGAAAGAAAATGCAAAAATAAATCATTAAAAAATAAAAAAAAAGATGAGAGTCCCTCCACATTTGATTTTGACCGTTCCCCCACAATCAACTGAAGTGAAAGGAGAAAACAAAAATAAAAATATGACCTATATTTATATGAAAATGTATGGTTAGTATTTATAAGACATCAGAAAATATGTCGTTAAAGAGTAAATGAAACGGTCTTCCAAAGACTAATTCATTTGTCTCTCAAGTATGAGAGACCTAAATTAAGCACAGAAAACAAAATCATAAAAGATTTCAAAGTTGAATGTTGATTTGTGAAAATGAATGTTGTCTTGTTGAAAATCACACGAGTTGTTTTATTTTTGAAGATTTTTAGGATGGATAAAATGATTGGTTGAAATCCAAGTTTATTTTCACTAATTGAAATTCAAATTTATCATTGAAAACATCTCCACAATTATTGATTACTAAATCAAAATAGTGATTTAAATATCCCCCATCATAATTTAACAACCCATTTTTGTAAAGTCCCAAGAAATCTTATTCACCAAATTCGTCTTTCTTTGTTGGATTATCAACAACATGCATTGCATATATCAATTTCAAAATCCAAATTGTTGTATTCAAATTTTCCAAATCGAATAAAAAAGATCAAATTTTAAATCGAGTTTCTCAACCTCAAAAGAATTGAAATCAAACCTAATTACCAAATTTTCAACAACTTCATTAAGATCATTATTTTTATTTCAAAAGTTGTTATTTAAAAATCGTCGATTTTGGTAAAAGACGGTTTATTACTTGACTCATCAGACATTGGGATTTAATTTTGTTGCTCACGTTGTTTCATATATGTTTCAAACAATAAATGTGCATGATCTTTGTGAATTTCATTCATTTGCTCCAAAAAATCAAATTTATAATTAGTAACATGAGGATTTTCCATTTGAAATTATTGAGAGTAATTTTTTTACCATCATTGAAATAATTTCCATTGCCACAATCATTTAAACAGTTGTTTCCATTTTCGTTTTGATTTTGGAATTCATATTGTAGTTCGAAATTGAGTTGGCATGGGTTGTACTTGAAATCATTTGAATGTTGAAGTGAAATCAAATTTTGATTATTTTGAAAACTTTGACTTAAATCATTGCACAAAAATGAATTACACAAACCATTTATTCTTTGATTTTATTATGTAGAGAGTTCAAGTAAAAACGAAATTGTTTCAATTCTATTTTCAAGACTAGAGGGTTGATCATCATTTCAAAAATTTTGTGGTTCAAAATACGAATTATTTAAACAATAATTTTCATCAAAATATCCTTAATAGTTTGACGGCTTGCGATTGGTGAATTTGGGTTGCGATGGTTGCGGAGTGTTGATGGTAGGAAAAAATGGCAGGATTGGAAATTCGATGGTTTTGGAGGTGGTGAGTACGACATTATGTTTTAGACTGCGATAGTGGTGCTTATGATGGAGGCGATTTGGGTAGCAGTTGGTGATTGGGTCAAGGGAGAGGACTGTGTATGTTGATTGGCGATTTGGGTAACAGTTGGCGAGTGATGGAAGAACTGTGCATGGATATTGCAAGCACCGTGTGGTCAGTCGACTAGAAACTGGTGATGCACTGTAGAAGCGTACATGCAGGATGGTGAACTGTGTGATGGTCGCAGATGGATTTTTGTTTGCAGGGAGGTGATGGATTTTTTATGTAAGAGGCTTGTGTCTGAATGGTGAAAGGTGAAGGAATGCCGCCGAGGGTAGTGATTGAAGAAATGAGGTGGTATGTTGGAACTGTGATGTTAAAGGCAGTACTAGTGCGATTAGGATGTGCACAGTGAAGTTTGGGTATGATGCACAGTTAGTATGTAGATGAAATGGAAGGCAACAGTGATGGTTCGATGAAGGCTGTTTGGTTGGTTATGCAATGATGAAGGGTGTATGTTTATGATATGGTGGAGGAGATGTTTACTGTGGTGAATGACATGACGAGGCAGTGGTTCAGGCAGGGGTGAAGTTGTGACAGTGGATGAAATATGCTAGCATCACTGTGCACAGTAGGAGTGTGAATTGCTGTAAATTGCAGGAGGATGGTGGTGGTTGATAGAAGAAGTGGAGGCGACTGCTGTGGTTGGAGGAAGGTCTAGGGATTGATGGAAATGGAGTGACTGTGGGCAATAGTTGAGAAGTGGTTTCACTGCTAATATGTATGCTGCTGTTATATGTAAATGGCAGTTTGTAGAGGGTTGTTTTGATGGTCAGCGTGGTTTGGAAGAAATGACAAAGGTAAGTAATGCACGGGTCGATGAGATGAATAGTGAGTATTCAGGTGGATATTCCAGCAGACAATAGTGAGATGTTTGACAGTGATACAATGTTGTTATGTGCGGTGCAGCAACTAGTATTGCGGATGTGGGAGGAATGCAAGGATGTGTGCACAATATGTGTGCAGTTTTAGCAGAGCGGAGGGGTAGTGATGTGGTGGTGTTGAACAGTGTGGTATATATATGAAGGAAATATGATATTAAATGGAGTGACAAGGCGAAGCACTGGGCGGAGAAATTTTAATGAGGTAGAGGGGATGTTTGCAACAATGGTTAATGTAGTTGAAATGGCAGCGCTTTCCTTTTTTGTTTGATTTTATTGTGTGTTTGTTGATTTATGCAATCTTGAGAAGGGCATTGCCTCTAAATTGCCTTTAAACTCTCATATTTTTATCCATTTTAGCTTTTGTTAGTTTTTACATTTTTTTAGCTTAACACAACTTCAATTCTTGGTTAATTTGATTGAATATAATTTTTGAAATCAATACAATTTCCTACAGATCGACCCGTACTCGCCACGTATTCGAATTGTACGCCGTGCGCTTGTGGTTATTTTTAATATAACTTTGATTGGCTATTTTCTAATCCAGTAGGAAATTAGCCCGTCAAACAAGTTTTGGAGCCAAAAACTTGTTTAAAAGCTAAATCTCTATCAGATTAGAAAAATAGCCAAAAAAAAATTAATTAAAAATTAACTCCAAGCGCACGACATATGATGTTAGTACGTGGCGAGTACGGACTAATCCGTAGGGAATTATATACATTCAAAATTTTCTACTTAATCAAATTAACCAAGAGTTTGAAACCTTTTTAAGCAAAAAAAGTAAATAAACTAGCAAAAGAAAGTGGATAAAAATATGAGAGTAGAAGGCAATTTAGAGGCAATGTCCTTCTCAAGATCACATAAACCAACATATATAAAATTATGATCTCTCTTTTGGTCATTAGTGAATTTAGCTAATGTGTTTATCATAAGTATGGCATTTGTGCTATTAGTTAGCCCAACATAAGCCACCAAACTATAACACACCCATTAAATCACTTTTTAACTCTCATGAAAATGACAATGAACTTGAAAATAAAATCTATTCTAAGCATAATCTATTAATTATTGATTAGAGGTAAAAAAAAATTTTTTTAAGCATAGCCTATTTGGTGCCAACAACATAGGCTATCAAATTCAAAGCTAAAACAACAAGTTAAACCTCATCAAATATTATCATTAAGCGCAAAAAGAGATCACAAGTTATCAAAATGTTGAATCTACATGATTAAAAGGACTTCATTACCCCTAAATTGAAGGGGGTTTAGCCTCTCATATTTTTTTATCATTTCAACAAATGTAGCATTCAACATGAAATAAAATCAAGAGGAAAATGCAAGCTAAGAAAAAAGAGAGCTAATTAAAATTAAAACTAAGTTAATCTACTTGCATAAAAATAAACTGTACTACTAACATAAAAGGAAATAACATGAAATAAAATAGCATGAATTAAAATTTCATATAGGAAAATTACATAAGAAGAAAATGGCTAAGTAGTCATGAAAAAGAAAAGAGAGCTTTTGTTTTTTTTGAGCCTAAAACTAACTAACTAAAAAGGAGGCCAAGAGATTCATGAACATATGGGGTATTTATACAAGCCAAAAACCCTAATGCATATTTTTAGGAACTACCCGAAATACCCTTGAGAAAGTGTGGCCACCAAGTTATCATTAGTCACTAATTAATCCATAAGTATGTATGTAACTTTAATCTCCACTAACTTGTGTATTAGCTTCTAATTGTAGTTTAAGGTAGGTGGGTAGGTGAGGTCCTCCATAATACATGAGTTAGAATTATTCCCATCTTCATTTTTTGTTTCCTCTTGTGCATGCATATTTTCCATGAAAATCACTTCCATTTGAATCCAAATTCCAATAAAATAGCATAAAAATGTCTAAGTAAATTTTCTCAAATTAATATATACACAAAATAACCATTTTGCCCCTATACGAAGATGAATACATGATGATTTGAAAATAATTTGAATTTTGGTTTAACATGTCAAAATGACCTATATGCTCATTTATTTAATTAAATTCGATTAAATATAGAAGTATAAATATGCACATTTACGTGCACATCAAAATGGTCTCGAACCAATTTTATGACGGAACCTATAACCTTCACCACATAACTTTGAATTCTAATAGCATGTCTCATTTTTGGAAATCTATCTTAAAATCAGTAATATTTTTAACCTTGGGATCAATAATACAATTTATTCTGAAACTATATATCTTTTTGGCATGAAAGTTGGATTTTCCAATTCCCCTAAGAACTAAATACAAAGGGCTTTTTTGATATTTCTAATTTTAAGAATGCCTTAATTTCAGAAGTATTTATTCCTCTTAGTGAATTCACATGGATCTTTACCTATAATCGTGCTCTTGAATGTGTTACCTTGACCCAATTTGTTCCACTTTGTTCCAAACTAGAATATTACAATTTAGACGATTAGAGCAATACAAAAATTTGGTGTTGGGGAAGAACCAAAATGTATTCATCAAACCCGATGTACAAATTCCTAAATTTCTCGGTGACTAATCCAAACACGTTCAAATTCACTAGGAAAGCTAACACCCTTCCTAAAATAAAACTACAATATGGCTAATTCTTCATCTGAAATTAAATACAACTGAATTTCTAAAGATAAAGAAACTTAGTAGAGATTAAAAAAAAAATGTAATTTTTGCAATCTAAATAAGAAATTGTAACTCATTTATATTACTATTGTCCCATAAATTACTATATTCTTTCATAGACTCTTAACATCGACTTTATTATAACCAACGCCGAGTTTAACTGCGACTTTTACTGGAACATCATTAAATTTCTGTGGGCCAAAGACTGGACTTTTATTTGATATCGTCTTTATTATTAAATGTTGGTATATATGGTTAGAAAGAAACAAAAGAATGTTTAATAATGTTATCACTCCACACGACAATTCGATTTATGCTATTTCACAGTTCATCTACAACCGGTTAGTTAACCCTAGTTATACATTGACCAAAAAGGTTACATTCATAACCTTCCTTAAAGATGTTAAAAGCCACATTGATATCTTAAAGGACAGAATTGTTTGCAATAATAAGAGACACGACACTGCATTGAGCAATGAACTGGTTGATACTTTCAACGAGGAATTCATTTCGAATAACCAAATCCTGATTGACAACTAATCTAGATGTACTAGGATTTTTCATCTTGTTTTTACACCCCTCCCCCCCACACACACAGATATATATATATATATATATATATATATATATATATATATAATCCTTATATTATATACATATATATATGCGCTAGACTCGTGTCATTTTTTTTAGTTTTATAGATCTAGTAGTTATTGGAGACCAGTCTATTAATTTATGGAACAAGGATGTTGGATTGCTAGGAACCGATAACCTGATGTAAGCCTTTATACAGGTTAGATTACATTGCTCCACTCCTTTTGCCGCCTCGATCAAATTTGATGATCCTGACTACGTTTATGGATCTTTAATCGCACTTTCTGACTTCCATCGATTGATTTGCTTTATATGATGCTTTCTTGATTTAGTCAATTTGATTGAGACTCATAGAGACTCTCTAGGTTCAGCTAGCGGTCGATTTAATCATGTACTCTAGACTCGTGTATGCTTTTGGATACTTGTACTAGGCCTTAGGTTTTGGAGAAGAGTTTTCTTTTTTATCTCTAAGGGGGGCTTATTGCTACTTATCGGGTTTTGAGGGGTGGGTTTCCTTTATATTGAGTGTTCGTTGGACCACATTAACGTATAAATGAATTAATCCATTTTATTTTTCGAAAAATTAGAATTAAAATTTACAGAATACTGTTTAATTTACCATGCTAGCGGTTTTTGAAATCTTTTAGCTTGCTTCTCCTTCTTGAGTAATAAAACATTCATGCATATCCATCTAGCTAGTACCAATTGGCAGAGCAAGATCGTCTTGCTCGCATATTAATTCATCATCTCCATCCATGCCAGATAGACATATTGGATCTATTCCAGCAATTACCATTCTTTTTTATGCCTGGGTTCAAGTTAAAGATTGTATTTTACAAAAACCAAAGCATTAAGCCTTTTTTGTTCGAGATGATTTCTTCCTTTTGTGTGAATATGGAATTCTAAGTAGAAAAAATAAAATGGTTCAACAAACATAATAATGAAATAATTTATAATTTTTATACCAGATCAAATGTGCTCTAATTATGCCCACAACTGGATTAACTACGCGTCGAAACTCAAAACTTTTATTGCAAGCCTTTGTAACTCAGGACATTCACCACTTTAACTCTTAAATCACAAAGATGTTAATTCAAAAAAATGCATAAATATTACATACATAATTTTATACCATAAACTTTTAAAAAATAGACTTGACGATATAAAATAGACCCATCAGTTGTTTAGTTTTACTACTATCAATAGCCCAGCTCTTTCAGGTTCTCCTACTACCCGTGAATCCATATAGTTTTCTATCTATTTTGGCTCTTTCTTTTCTTGTTGGGATGATTTTTTTATCATATCATATAATCCTTTCTTTACCTTCAAATCCATTGAACATTTGTCATCATAACAATTTTCTGGATTCAAGAACATCCCTTTCGCATGCAAAGGCCAATGAAGTTGAGCATTCCACCATCTACTAGTGATTTCCCACACATCTCTATATTTAGATGCTACATTATGGGAGTTTGATGTTGTTCTTTCTTTGGCTTAATTCATTGCTTCGTAAATATAACCCATTGTAGGTTTTTCATCAACATTTGCTAGTCTAAGAACTTTAACTAAAACAATTGTACTCTTCAAGCTGTATTTTATGTCATCCCAAATTTTTTTTAACTAAAATATTGTCTTGCCTTTCTAGAAAATGAACTATCCTCCCACTCATTAGAGGTAAACTTTTTTTTTACCCACCCGCTATCCTAACATTCTTTTTAATGTTAAACACTGAGTTGCAAATCTTGTTACCGCTTGCCTTGTTAAATATATGTCTTTGTATACTCTGGTATAAGATTTGAAAGCCAATTGTGTTGATAAATACATCATGTTATCTTTATTGCATGTCTAACGGTCTCAACGTGGATAGGAAACTCTCTAATATCCATCAGATCGGATTAAAATAATGAGCTGTACAAAGCGATCAAAAATTTTGTCTTGTTTCGTACATCAACGTCTCAGCTGCCTTAACATAAGCTGAACACTATTAATAACAACTTGAATTACAATTTCTTTTCTAACTTCATCAATGATATTGATAAACATACTATAAATATTTTTAGCATTTTTTATAGTTAAAGAGCAATTGATGGACTTTAAAAACACGGTACCCTTATGACCTTTGACTAAAATATTTGTGATACTCCTATGTTTTTTATCAATCTGTATGTCTAAAATAATCGTGCAACACTTCTTCTTCCACTATGCATTGTATACTTCAAGCTTTCCTTTAACATTTTCTCCTTCCTTCATATATCAAGAATCTCGTGGTAGGATGGAAGCTTTAAACCTTTTCCATTAGTTGAAATATTCTCCGCCATTATTAAAGAAAGGAATTTTCACCAAATTGAACAACGAATCATTCACATAAGAAATGATAGATTTTCAAGCAAACATCATCTTTAGCTTCCTTCTTCCACATAGAGTTCAATGTCTTTTGTTTACCTGCACTTGCGCCAACAAGAGCTTTGTTGACATTGTTATCAAGATTATCTGCCTCATCATCATTATCAGTGGTCTTATGTTTACTTTTATTTCATCATGCTTTTTAATAATGCATCTATTTGTCCTGAAACACTGGGACAAGCTTTTACATTTTTGAAAGTTTGCGCAATTCGTTGTTTAACTATGTAAATTCCTCCAATTATCACCTATGAGAAATATTTATAATGATTAACTCTTTTATCATTTTCTTTCGAAGACTTATGATGATCCCAAGTGATCAGAATCTTTAGGTTTCTACAATAATAAGCTGTTGATGTTAATATTTTATTTTTCAATTTCAATGATTTTATAGCAATTATATTAAACAAATATGTAGCTTTACCTTATAATTTAGACTAACTTTATAAAAGATTACGCTGTTGTAAAAAGAAACATGCCCACTGTACATCAAAGACTAAATTTATAAATGACAAAAGCTTACAAAAAATCAATTTGACTTTACAAGTTACAAAATCGACTTTTAAAATAATTTGATTGGCTATTTATGTGGTGAGAAATTGAGAATAGTGTATAACTTACTGTACGTTGCTTACTGTAAATAGTAGAAAATCCAATCAGAAGAAGAAGAAACACGCATTTCCTTATCAACAAAAAAAACAAATTCACAAGAAAAAATATAGTAGAAAGATGAGTTGCGGTAAGAACAAATAATAACGATAAATTATTCTCTAACCTCAGGCAACTTGAATGCTTGGTCAGTCCTCTTTACCTCATTCCTTTTCTATTCTTTCTTCTTCTATAACTATTTTTTTTGTTTTTGTATGGATTTTATAGTTTAGTTCCATTTCCTTAATTATGATTTAATTTTACTGGATATAATCATTCAATGTTTCCAAATGGCTAATTTTCCAGCTTTGCGGTTTCTAATGGTGTTGTTTTCTCTTCAGTTTTTGATATGACCTTTCATAGGGTGGCTATTGAAAGAGTTAGTGGTATTCCTTAGAGGCAATTATGAAATTTGTTAAATATATATAACTTTGTAGTCAATATTGTTTATGCTAACAATATTTCTTTTTCTTTTATATACTTCGTTATATTATGATATAATTAATTAAGTAATTAATTTAAAGTATATAACAAGAAAATCCTTAAATAAATTGTTATGTGATTATAGTTGTAAATAGTTATAATCGCGAGTAATTAGTCACAAAATAAAATGAAATTTTGTATTAAATATTCCTGGTCAAGATGTTTAAAATGCGATGACCACCTTACACCTCTGGAATCCTGTATACCGATATAGTGTATCGCTATAGTGACCAACCAATATAGGACGATTATCAAAGTTTAAAGTAAATAAAAAATCACAAAACATGTTATATATCTCACAAGCATCGAATAATCAGCATGGTATAGAATAGTTGTGAGAGTAATAACCAAATGAACCATAGAATCAGAGTGCACACGTTCATATAGTTATATAAAACAATGACAAAGTTTATATGACAGACAAATAAACTCAAATGATAAACTGTCTCTAATGATAATCAAACATCGTTTAGGTTCTACGGTATCACATTTTGAAATAATCAATAATAAGCCCAAAAATATAAAAATGGGAAAACATCACCTTCTACTAATCCATCTGCACAACTCCATGTGTCGTTTATACCTACTATATAGTCTACTCTTTTAAAAGTACCTGATAAAATAAGAAGCAAAGCATAAAACCTCGAGTCAGATAACAGTCTGCTGTGAGCAATGAACAATCTCAAAATACTATGAAAGTCGAGATAGTATATGAGACATAAGGTATGGAGAGTCATACATGACCTGTCCCTACATCCAAAGCATTAGCACATAACAATACACACTAACTATTATCATCATCGTATAAATGTTCCATGGGTCTAAGTACACTGTTGGGTGTCGGGTGTAACGACCCTCAAATCCATACCCCTTTCGAGTCGACAATATTCTCCATCATATCAACTCAAAGTAGACGAAAATATGAACCATTAGGGTAAAAGAAGAAAGGAGGTAGAAGAAGAAAACGAAAACAACAACAGAATCTCACAATCGCGGCGGAACAATATATAATAGATAATAACTGATCTTTACAAAAAGAACTATATCTGTTTTATACATTACATCATCAGAGTACAACACAATCAATACCAAAATACTGGACAGTTATATTAACTTGTCCCCACAAAACTGAATACACAGCTTATACAGCAAAGCGGAATATATATCAAGTACGGGTGATACCTCCCGCCATCTAGCTCGTCTCCTGAGCTCCACGGCATCCTTTCCTGTATCCTATAGTACTTGGTCTGACCCAAGCACTATAATAAAACAATACCCGAGTCAGTCTGGAAAACCAGCGTGAGAAAACACACTCAATTAGATTATTATAGTTTCCACAAATAAACATGTCGGGTCTTCACCTTACGATAACCAAAACATTTCTTATCAAATCCTCTGATATTATAATAGTATCTGTATACAAATACTTGTTCAAATAGCCGAAATTGTTACATTCATTAAATTCTAGCATAATAGGTATACAAACAAATCCAATGGCACTTATTGGAGATTGGATTTCCATCAATGGCAGGGCTACTAGGGTACCTCCCGTCATAGTACATGTCTAGATCACCGTACCGAGGATCCACCCTGATCCCCTGCTACATAAGACCGGAGCTACCCCTTACTGGATAGCCCGAATAAGATCACTCGTGGTTGGGATCAACAACCGCCCACACAACCGAATAAAAAGGGACATCTAGACAGGGATGACCTTACCCTAATTGGTTTCTAGCCACTTAGCCTTGCTCTGCCTCCCCTGTTTTAGCCATTCCCAGTTGATGAGGCTCGAGGCTACGCGTTACCTTTTTAGAACACAACTCACTTAGAATGCTCATCGTCCTCCTGACGATGTTCTGAAAGCATTCACCCATACAAGTTTGTTCCGGGTCCAAATGGAACCGAAAGCACTACTCTTACTACATCCATTTTGGAATCACCCTCAGGATTAGTAGCAATTAGCCCTTGCACTTCACTGCTCCATCTTCGACTCCAAGCTCTCGTCTTCCTCACGAAAACGTTCAAACCGGATCGAAGTGGTTTTTGGGAAATTAATCCCGATCCCAGTCTCTTCGAAACGATCGGCGCATTGGCTAATATTGATAGTCGGTTATCTAACTATCATAATGCTTCCACAAACAACCATCAGGCCTTAATAATTTTCCAAATTATCTATTTCAAGATATCTTCGCAAGATATTTTTCTACACTTCAACTCTTTGAAAATAGTTTCCAAATCACCTTTCTTTCGCGGAAATAAGTTCCCACCAAAATTGTTTTATTTCCATTGAAAATCACCATGTCTTAATACTTAGATTTCAAAATAATTTAAATCACTTTATCCAAAAATATATACTTTGAAACATTTAAAATAAAAACTACTTAAAACACTTTATTTAAAATACTAGTTCTGAAATCTTATAATGACTTCTCATGTAAAACTTAAGCCAAAACTAAAATAAAAATTATTCTATAAGGTACAAATACTAAATAATTATCTTTTAAATCATAATACTAGTTAAACCCTTAAAATACTTTACTTATATAATTAACTTAATAAATATTTGTTTTTTTAAATTTTAAAACACTAAATAATAATTTCTTTATAAAACATTCTTTTAAAACCACTTTAAAACCTCTAACTTATACTTGGAAATATTTTTTTGAAAATATACTTGGCTTTTCACAGAAATACACTTTCCTTTCCACACCTTAAAAAATAAACCACCACTTATTTTTAAACAAATCACCCTTTTCTTATAAATTCCCATCCTAAATTTATACTTCCAAATTATCCTCTGAAACATATTTCACTTATTTATAAACCCCGTTTATAAATTCCATAATCTCATTCTCCTTTAATCCCAGTTTCAAACACATAACCAATTCTCAAACCGATTTTCAAAACTAACTCCATTTATAATAAATTCTATTACTTACCCTAATTTATTTTAAAACCCATTAATTCGATATTTACTTCTATATTTATGATTTAAAATTCTTATTTTAAACTGAAATATCCACTTCATACCTCATTCAAAATTCGACCCTTTATTTCTTCCCAAACATTTAAATCTTAAATTTTGAAAATTAAATCCTTTAAATTTTTAGACAATATCACTTAAGTCTCCAAAACTCTTATATTTTCATTTATTTCAAATCTCTATCTTTATTTCCATACTCTGAATTTGTTTAAATATCAAGCTTTTATATTTTTTCCAAATTCAATCTTTAATTTACCCAAATTCACTATATTATTTTACTTAAAAAATTACTTTTTATTTCCTTTGAAAATCCAAACTTATGTATTTTTCATTCTCTCAAATACCAATATATATTCAACTAAGCCATAGCATTCAATAATTTTAATTCTCAATATAATCATAATAGGTTATCACATAAATCACATCGCTGAATATAAATAAACTCAACGTTTTGCAGAATCCAGTTGGATCCCTCCAACCTGTTTTCCTGCATCCATAGATGTTATCATAATATAAAATACCAATCCCACTTCGAGTTGGAATATCGCGGTATATGGGACCATCCACTATTATGCGGGATCGCATAGGGTCCAGCCGCTATATAATGCGAGAAATCAGTCACTCCAATATATGTATATATAAACTACTATATATAATATCACATCCAGTCAATTCAATCATTCAACCAACAATTTAAATTTAACTATATAAAATTTAAGTGGTAATCCAAATGAGTGAGATTAACTCACCTTTGATTTTATTTGCAACCGAATCCAAACCAGCTTGTTTTCTTTACGATTTCTTCATAATTTCATACCTTGTATAAACATTAAATGTTTTATTAATATTTGAACTAATCGATCAATTAATTTTCATTTAAGAAATTTAATTTAAGCTAATTAATTTTAATTTTAACTAATGATTTTATTTTAAACAAATAATTAAATATTAAAGTAATTTCCCTTTCAAAAGTCTTTTAAAAATAATTAAACAAGTTAATTACCATAATAAATTATTTTCAAAATAAACAAGTAAAGTAAAATGTGTATATGTATATTTATTTTATATTTTTCACTTTGAAAATAAGTTATGGATTTCCAAAATTCTATTTTTATATAAACTTCCAAATATTTCAAAATTCCCAAAATCTTATATATATATATAATTCCTGCTTTTACCTATATATATATATATTAAAATATGACTGCATATAAATACATACATATATATATATATATATATATATATATTCATACTTGAATTTATTTCTATATTTGTACATATATATACATATATATCATATATACATATATTTTTAAATATGTGTGTACATATGATTTCCAGGAAAAATAAGAATTTACTTTACTGTAAAAAATCCCCCCTTATTTTTTTTGTATACACACACACACACACACACACACACATAGAGATATATATATAATTTAACTGGAACGAGGCCTTACCTTACCCTTTGGCGCGCCGCCGAACCACCTTGAAGTTCGAGCTCGAGCTCGCTACCTCACCCTGCAATCACCTCCACTTTCCAGTGCCTCGCCATCGCACGTAACCCTAGCCTTCGAGATGCTCGATTGCTCCGCCTAGCCCTCGAGATGCTCGATTGCTCCGCCTAACCTTTACCTTTATGCCTCGTGCTTTTGCACGCTTCCCATCAATCGCGACCATACTCGATTTGAGGAAGAATTTATAAAGGAGGGAGGGAGGTCGTTTGAACTGAAAAAGAAAAGACTATACGCTCGTGATTTCATCGAACGGCGGCCTTTTTTCCTGGGAATTTGATTTCTTTTTTTATACTTTTAAAGTATCGGTATACATCTAATTACTGAGGCAAGAAAAGAACGCGTGTTGTCAGGAAGGACACATGCTCTGAATTTCTATACGTGTCTGCAAAGGCCTGCCATGGTATTAAATGCAATAATATTATATTTAAATTTAAATTCAAATTGTATTGAAATCATAGCTTAAAATATTTACATCCTATCGAGGCGTGCCGTTAGGCGTTTATAATGTTAATTCCCTATTCCGAACATAGTGGAAAAAGTTTCGAGTCCTAATTCGATCGTATGGAGAAGATAGCTTTTTGGACCCAGTTATTTGTATTAGATTTCGATAAAGATCTTAGCGCGTTTATCTACCATACGATCATACGACAACTCCAAACATTACAAAATTTGAAATCCGATAATTATACAATA
Source organism: Allium cepa (assembly GCA_030765085.1). Taxonomy (NCBI): domain Eukaryota; kingdom Viridiplantae; phylum Streptophyta; class Magnoliopsida; order Asparagales; family Amaryllidaceae; genus Allium; species Allium cepa. Next base: position 885,501,491 of record CM060940.1, on the reverse strand, counting down.
TTACGGATCTAATGGAACTAGTTTCATCGAAATCCAAGACTGTTCCTCGGAAGGCTATATTTTAAATATAAATTTAAACGATATATTTTTAAAATTGAACAAAGCACTTTCAAACTCATATTTAAAACTTCTATTATCTCCAATATTATAAATATAAATTTTCCAAGCCTTTGAAATATTTTTAACCAGCTTAAAAACCAAGATTCACTATTTTAACCAATTTTCAATTATTAAATTCAATAATTTAATTGCCAAATAAACAGTGATATTTGAAATTCAAGTTAAAATAACTTTCAAATATTTAAAATTAATTAAATATTTCAATTTCAAATATCCAAAAATTTTAGGTCGTCACATTCCTCCCCCCTCAAAAGAATTTCATCGCCGAAATTACTGGTTAGGAAGAATGATCCATAACCCGTTTACTATTTCCAAAACCCAGCAGTTTAAACAACTTCCCAAAACAAATCTTTTATTTAAGACACACTATCATTCTACTAACTTTCCAAACTTTTCCATAGTTTTCAAACAACATTACTTACTCAACCATTCAAATTTAAATTTAAAACTAAATTTTAAATTATTAAAATTTCTCTCAAAATTTTTCTAACTCTCCAAATTTTCGAAATTTTTTGCCAGCGTCTCCTTTGCGCGGCTAGCTCGGAACAACTACCAAATGCCTCTACGGACCCCTAGATTTCAAAAGAAAACAAAACGCCAAGTGGCTAGATCAGAAAACCATCAAATTTCATATAGTAATTTAAATACACACCTTTTTGCCGGGAAATTCAAATTTATCTTCTAAAATCAAAACATCAGTTTTCTTTTGCCTTTTAAATCCATGTATCCTACTGAGCAATACTATCCAATCATAGTCTCCAAAATCATTTTATTTAATCCCTTTTCAAAATCTTCAATGTTTGCTTACTTAAGCCCGTACGATGCACATATATCATCCGTACGCAATACTAAATCCGATCGCTCACTCGATCACACAATTTCACTTCTGAACTCGTATCATCCACCCGACTCTCTAGTGCTGATTTAGATCTGGTTTCTTGATTGAAAACCGTCATTCTCCTTGCATAGCCACAAACTATGATAGAGAATTTCCAAAATCAATCAAAATTCATATCCAGGGTTCGCCGTCGAAAATCGAGCGAAAATTCCCAACTCGGATTGATGTAACTATCTCAAAATTCTATGCTCGAATCCGGATCAAATCGCTATGCAAATAAAATAATATACATACATCCTACATATAAATTTCCAATTGATTGTTACTTATATCAATTCTCTTTTATTCACATTTATTTCGATTTCCATTCACTTATTCATAATGTTCTTTCCACCCAACCAATTATTAAGTCTTCCTTCAAATATTAACTTAGTAGATTTCTCAATTCAAAATTTACTTAAGAACTGCACCATCTTCCTTCTTAAGTTCAATATAAATATTTTATTAATTCAAATATTTATTTGCGCTTTACCACATAAGCTTTTATATCTATTTTTATCTAAATTAAATTTCAATTCTATTTGAATTTAATTTACCTTATCCCAAATCATATTTAATTAACCATTTCTTTAGTTAGTTCCACTTACTAATTTATTCATATCTCAAACACTTTCATTGCAAACCTTTATTATTTTTAGTCCACTTCGAATTAATTCTTCAATTTTACTTGAATTCAATTTTTCTTCCTTTCACCTATTTATTCCCAATTAAATTCAATCTTTATTTGTTTAACATGATTCAAATCAAATCTCAATCCATTATTCAATTCCAATTCATTTTCTTACCCGCTTAAATCAATTTGTTTATTTGCAATTTTATTTCCAATCCTTTATTTTGTTTAGTCCATCTTGACTAATTTTCCATTTCACCTTTTTAACACAATTCAAATTTAATTCCCATATTCAACTTCCATTTTACTTACTTGCAAATGTAATTCCCTTTGTTTATCTATACATTTGTTTACAATCTTAATAAACTTATTTTCAATAATCATTTCCTCAAAGCTCACTTTTACTAAACTAGATTCACTTACATTTCGATTCAATTTAAATTTTAAACTTATATAAGTTTTCCACTTATTTAAATTCCATTTGCTAACTTCTTTTAATTAACTTCAATTAATTAGCTTACCTTCCAACTTATTTTGTTTTCACGCTTCCTTTATTTAACACTTTTTTTAAGTTGAATCTTATTCCAACAACTTCAAATTTTTATAAGTTATCAAATCCATTTATATTTCCATAACCATTTTAAATAAGATTCTAGGGTTTTTTAAAAAATTTCTCAACATTTCAAAATCATTTTTGAAATCAATTATATACATAATTCATTTGCATATCAAATTTTCTTTTGAATTTTGAAACCAAACCCAGTTTTTCAACAAATACCAATTCAAAATATTCAGGCAGCAATTCCTTCCTTGGAAACTCGAAAATGAACATCGATGATGCTGCAGTCATCACCGAAGTTATTTTCCTGCGACCGATGAGAGTTAAGTGCTTTTATCCCTTCAAAACATTTCAAATATTTTTAAATTCCAAATCTCACCAGATTTCAAATCCAATTCAAAAATATTTCTCAAATAATATCACTATTATTCCTTCAAAACCTTTTAAAATCATTTTCAAACTCAAAGGAGTTTAATTTTCAAAATTTCGAATTCCAAATCCTTTCAATTCATATTCAAATATTACTCTGGAATTTTTATTTCCTTTTCAATTATAAATCACATTTATAATTCACATTTACAAATCCCATTTGGTATATAAATTTATTTCTTAACCTTTAGTTATAATTTTAATCCCTAATGCAACATCCACACAACAATGATAATAATTTAATATTATCACTTCTTAACAACCAAGCAACCATATATGACTATAATAATTTACGGAAAATTATTTCTTTTATATACAAAAATAATTTGGGTAAAATTATTTCATTTACCTATTTTAAAACAATAATGTGTCGGTTTATCTTGTTTAAGAGTTTAGAAACCCCTATCGATGACATGGTGTCCTATATATCGACCAGAATCCATAAATACTCAACCGATAAGTCAACACAATAAAAAATACCATTTTTATATTCACTAACAAATACGCTCTCATATCTATTAATATACTCAAACTCATTCTAGAGTACTATGGTCTCTATTTCTAATGAGTAATCCCCATAAGAGCCAAGATTCTCGCTTAACCTTCTGGTTTGATACCACTGTAATGACACGCAAATTCGTACCCCTTTCGAGCCGACAATATTCTCCATCATATCAACTCAAAGTGGACGGAAATACGAACCATTAGGGTAAAAGAAGAAAGGAGGTGGAAGAAGAAAATGAAAACAACAACAGACTCTCACAATCACAGTGGAACAATATATAATAGATAATAACTTATCTTTACAAAAGAACTATATCTGTTTTATACATTACATCATCAGAGTACAACACAATCAATACCAAAATACTGGCAAGTTATATTAACTTGTCCCCACAAAACTGAATACATGGCTTATACAGCACAACGGAATACATATCATGTACGGGTGATACGTCTCGCCATCCTGCTCGTCTCCAGAGCTCCATAGCATCCTTTCCTGTATCCTATAATACACGGTCTAACCCGAGCATTACAATAAAACAATACCCTAGTCAGTCTAGAAAACCAGTGTGAGAAAACACACTCAAATTAGATTATTGTAGTTTCTAAAATCCTTTCGAAAAGATATTTCGTAAGACCACACCATAAATAAACATGTCGGCTTTTAACCTCACGATAACCAAAACTTTTCTTATCAGATCCTCTGATATTATAATAGTGTCTATATACAAATTCTTATTCAAATAGCCGAAATTGTTACATTCATTAAATTCCAGCATAATAGGTATACAAACAAATCTGAAGTCACTTATTGGCGATTGGATTTCCATCAATGGCAGGGCTATTGGGGGTACTGCCCGTCACAGTACGTGGTCAAGATCACTGTACCGAGGATCCACCTTGATCCCCTGCTACATAAGACCGGAGCTGCCCCTTACTGGATAGTCCGAATAAGATCACCCACGGTTGGAATCAGCAACCGCCCACACAGCCGAGTAAAAAGGGACTTCTAGACAGGGATGACTTTACCCTAATTGGTTTCTAGCCACTTAGCCTTGCTCTACCCCCCATCCCATTTTAGCCATTCCCGGTTGATGAGGCTCGAGGCTATGCATTACCTTTTTAGAACACAACTCACTTAGAATGATCATCGTCCTCCTGACGATGTTCCGAAAGCATTCATCCATACAAGTCTGTTCTTGGTCCGAATGGAACCGAAGGCACTACTCCTACTACATCCATTTTGGAATCACCCTCGGGATTAATAGCGATTAGCTCTTGCACTTCACTACTCCATCTTCGACTCTAAGCTCTTATCTTCCTCATGAAAATGTTCAATCCGGATCAAAGTGGTTTTCGAGAAATTAATTTTGATCCCGGTCTCTTCGAGACGATCAGCGCATTGTCTAATATTGCTAGTCGGTTATTTAACTATCATATAACATCCACAAACAACCATTAGTCCTTAATAATTTTCCCAATAATTTATTTCAAAATATATTCGCAAGATATTTTTCTACATTTCAACCCTTTGAAAATAGTTTCCAAATCACCTTTCTTTCGCAGAAATAAATTCCCACCAAATTGTTTTATTTCCACCGAAAATCACCAAGTCTTAATACTTTGATTTTAAAATAATTTAAATCACTTTATCCAAAAATATATACTTTAAAACATTTAAAAGAAAAACTACTTAAAACACTTTATTTAAAATACTAGTTATGAAATTTTATAATGGCTTCTCATGTAAAACTTAAGCCATAACTAAAATAAAATTATTCTGTAAGGTACAAATATTAAATAATTATCTTTAAAATCATAATACTAGCTAAACCCTTAAAATACTTTACTTATATAATTAACTTAATAAATATTTGTTTTTTTTAAATTTTAAAACACTAAATAATAATTTCTTTCCAAAACATTCTTCTAAAACCACTTTAAAACCTCTAACTTGTACTTGGAAATCTTTCTTTGAAAATATACTTGGCTTTTAGGAAAATACAATTTCCTTCCCATATCATTAAAAATAAACCACTATTTATTTTTAAACAAATCACCCTTCCCTTATAAATTATCATCCTGAATTTATACTTTCAAATTATCCTCCGATAAATATTTGACTTTATTTATAAACCTTGTTTATAAATTCCATAATCTCATTCTCCTTTAATCCCAGTTTCAAATACTTAATCAGTTCTCAAATCGATTTTAAAAACTAACTCCATTTAAAATAAATTCCTTTACTTACCCAAATTTATTTTAAAACCCATTAACTCCATATTTACTTCTATATTTATGATTTAAAAATCTTATTTTAAACTGAAATATCCACTTCTTACCACATTCAAAATTCTACCCTTTAATTTCTTCCAAAACATTTAAATCTTAATATGTTGAAAATGAAATCCTTTAATTTTTTAGACAATATCACTTAATTCTCCAAAACTCTTTTATTTTCATTTATTTAAAATCTCTATCTTTATTTCCATACTCAGAATCTATTTAAAAATCAAACTTTTATGTTTTTTCCAAATTCAATCTTTAATTTACCCAAATTCACTATATTATTTTACTTGAAAAAAGTTTCCTTTTTATTTCCTCTAAAAGTCCAAACTTATATATTTTTCATTTTCGCAAATACCAATATATATTCAACTAAGCCATAGAATTCAATAATTTCAATTCCCAATATAATCAATATAATCATCACAGATTATCACATAAATCACATCGCTGAATATAAATAAATTCCACGTTTTGGAATCCAGTTGGATCCCTCCAATTCGTTTCCCTGCATCCATAGATGTTAGCACAATATAAAATATCAATCCCACTTGAGGTGGAATATCGTAGTATATGGGGTCATCCGCTATTATACGGGGCGTATAGGGTCTCATCCGCTATATAATGAGGGAAATCAATCACTCCAATATATATATGTACTACTATATATAATTGTTATCCCGCCTTTTGGCAAGGCCGAGATATCAAGGAATTGACCGAAAATCAAGGATCACTCATCCCGAATGTCGAGTAAGCACAGGTTCAATATGGACGTTGATGAATTTTTTCTGAGTTTGGATCTAGCTACAATTGATATGACATGATAAGTAAAGCTATGGAAGCTAACGTTCCAAGTTTCAAGTCAATCGGATTTCACATGCTCAAGATATGATCGTTACAATTCGAGAGAACAAGCTGTTCGAATCGATCGATGGATGCCTTATTCGTATCGATCATATTCGCACCGATTGAAGCACACCACTTTGCATCCCTCACTACAAGAACTTCGTATCCATCCCAAAGGTGGCCTTCTTTACATCCATCAGTGAACCTCTATTCGTATTCATCAGGAACTAAGCTCTTCGTATCCATCCAAAGGCGACCGCATCATATCGATCTTGTTCGTATCCACCAGACATAAATGATTTCGTATCCATCCATTCCCACTTATTCGTATCGGTCGACCAACATCCCATTCGTATCCATCTGTGATTGTTTACTTCGTAACCATCAACTGTGGTATGAATATGTGTTTCATATCGATTAGTCTTTAAGCATATTTCGTGTCGATTGGCCACAGATAGATACGAAATCGATGCTATACACGCAAAGCAATGTAGCCGATAGATACGAACGAAACAACACAATCTATCGATACGAGCGGAGCCACTTCTATCTATACGATAGAGGCAAAAGTCTTAAAACGACTTGGTTAACTCGGCATAAAAAGTGGATCGATCTGAAGAGTGAGCGCCATGTCAACTTGCTAGCATGTGCCTGAATCGATTCAAAGAGAGCGATACGAAAAGCATCGATACGAACACGATAGCCTAGAGAAAACGCAATCTTGCATCGATCATAACTCGCAATCCACAAGTCCACATGCTATGAAATTTTTATAGAAGCTTACGTACGACCTAAGGAAGGTTCGTGTCATGTTTCGACTCGATTGAATCAAATCCCGATCGATACGAAATTCGTTCATATCGATCACGAATCGAGCCGAAACTTCATAGGATCGATAGCATGGGCCTACCTATATGCTAGAAGAAGTCTTCCAAGATCTGAGCAAGATATCAGCCTCCTATGCCTATAAATAGTGCCCCTGGGCCTACAGAAGAAGGATCTTTTTGCTCCCCGACGTCCAAACTCTGCCGTTCAACTTTGCACTCCATAGCTACTGTTCTACTTGAATTTGAGAACTGTAATTCGCTGTAATCCATTGTAAACAATTGTAAACGGCAAGTGAATATCAATAAAGTCATCAAATTTCATAGTGGACGTAGGCAATACACCAAACCACTCTAAATCGCTGTGTTTCTACGCGTTTTCATTTCTATTTTTGAAGTGTTTTTAGATAATCCTCGTTTTACATTTCTATTCTTCATTTTTATCTCTTCAAATACTTTCAAAGAGTGTTGTGCCCAATTTTGGTACAAAAACTTTGGTGCTTTCACTGAGTGATCATAATTTTTCTCCTGCTCCTTGGATCCACTATCGATACCGGATTGCACAAATCCAAGAAGAAGATCCAGATCTCAAGTTCAGAATCCTTCCAACCTATTCAGATTTGCACAAAATCTAGGAAAGGATTTCACTATTCGTCTTGGTTAGCACAAGGACCACTTCTACTGCTGCGGATCAAGAAGGGCGGGATAGACAGAATCCCGCGCAATTGCCTCCATCTAACCAGAATGCCGCTGGAACTTCAAATCCATTAGGCCCAGTTACCAGACAAGAGTTCTAGAAAATGCTTCAAGAGTTGACCCAGAGTCGGCAACAACTGACTGAACAGCTGCGCGCCAACGTTGAATTAACCAACCAGTTGAATCGCCAAAGGCACAGAAGGTCCAGAAGAGATCACGCTTCTTACTCATCCACTGAGAGTTCAGCCTCGTCTAACTATCATCATCGATCTACACGTCCCCGGCTATACGAGAGTTACACACAAGCCACCATATATCAACCTACAATGACTGTTGGACAACTGAGAGTTGGCCCATCGACTAGCTTCCAGACCGGACCCTCCTTCCGGGAAGGTACTGTTCCTCACAACACCATAGACAACCGTGCTACCACCGTCGCTGTTGAGCCAGGGGTTGATGCCTGGAATCAGCCAGATCTGAACCATCATCGGTATGGATGTACTCCTAAACCATACATCCTTGTGGACTTGGAGCCAAGGAAGCGAGACATGGACTATCGTCAGCGTCCGATCCAGCATCGCATTGTGGAACCCGACCACACCTTGGCTCAACGCGCGTAGAATGTACAAATTCCAGACATTCCCACTATGATTCGGCAGATGATTCAAGAAAGCAAGGGCCTCACAAATGAAGACTAGGGAATCTTTTGGAGTCATACTACCTTTACAAATGAGATACTTTATGCTGAACATCCTCGGCGATTCAGAATGCTGGCTCTACCAGTCTATGAAGGAAGTTCTGATCCAAACCAACATATCCTGAAATACGAATGGCTGATGAATGTTGCGAGAGCTGATGATGCAGTTAAATGCCATAGTTTTCCTATTTCTTTAGGAGGCATCACTACTATGTGGCTCACATGATTGCCACCTTGGTCCATTTCTTCCTTCGACCAATTGGCCACTAAGTTTGTAGAGCAATTCCGAATGCATGTTTTAAGGCCAAAGAATGTTAACATTCTATCTAGTGTCATCAAAGCTCCTAGAGAGACACTCAGACGCTACTTAGAGAGATTTCATGCTGCGTGTGCAGAGATAAGCAATTTCAATGACAACTCTATCTTGATGGCATTGACTAAGGGGATTGATCCAGATTTCGAGTTCGAAAATTGGTTGGCTGGGAAGCCTCTCGCATCATTGGCCTGTTTCTACTCTAAGGCAACCTAATTCTTGAGAAGGAAAGATGTGAAATAGTCTAGGAAGCAGGATGATGCGAGGCCTATTGTGGTAGATACAAAGTAATGTTGCGGTTAAGTAGTCCGGGAAGAGTTTTGGAAAAGTTCAGTTAAATATCCAGAACAAGCAGACTCAATAGAGGTGTAATGGCAATCAAAAAAAAAAGCGAGATCAAACCGTGGTTCGCGACGTAGGGCTCTAATGTTCGATAATTGCAGTCCATTGAATGCGTCGCTAGAGAATGTATATCTGCAAACCTGCAATACTATGCAGCATAAGAAGCCTGCTCCGAAGCCATCATCAATAGGCAGATCCAAACGAAATTTTTTTTAGGTTTCATGAGAGTTACAGCCACAATACAAACGAGTGTCGTCATTTACAGGATCTCATCGAGAAGTTGATTAGAGAACAGAAGTTGGATCAGTTTGTGCGGACGCCGCAATCAGGAGGTGCGGGCCCATCAACTTAGAATCGTGTACCAATCCAGGAAAGACAGAAGGAACCAGCTCGTACCGGCGGGAGGTTGGTAATAAATACAATAAGTGGTGGCCCTCATCCAACAGACCGAAGTTGGAGGGAAATGGAGTCTTGTGCCAGCTCTATCAGGCATGCAGACTTTGAGTGTTACAGTAGTTGTGATGATGGGGCTCCGGCCAAGCAATAGTAGATGATGACCGATGACATCGTGTTTCGAAACAGAGACACTGATAAGGTCGAAGCTACCACTATCGATCCACTTATCATATCTGCTCAGGTAGGTCCTACTTGGATGAAGAGGATCTTGGTTGACAGTGGAAGCTCCACGAATATTTTGTTTAAGCGAGCTTATGATTTAATGAAGATGGAAGCCAAAGATTTGAAACCCTGCCAATCTCGAATGCACGGCTTCAATGGGAGAGCTACTATACCAGCTGGAGTGGTGGAACTGCTAGTGGAGTTGGGAGTTGGAGAACGGCAGAGAGTACGGATACTGTAGTTTGTTATTTTGGACATAGACTCCCCTTATAATGCTTTCTTGGGCCGACTGGCCCTTGCTGAATTTAGGGCAGCTATTACCCCATGGTGCTTGACTCTAAAATTCCCCATTGATCGTGGGGTCGGAGTCGTTCAAAGAGTTCAGGCTGCTGGATGAACCTATTATGTTGCTGAGCTGTGCGGGGGTACAGCTAAAGGAGAAAGGAGCGTAGAGGAATCTCTCTGCGTCCAATTTGCTGATAATTGACAATTGGTGCCTGGGCCCGTGCCCAGGTACCCTCACCAATTCTAAAGGGACCTTGACCCGAGTGACATTGAATGTAAAGACGAAACTAAAGATAATCAAGCTTCCCGGTCGAACTGATGATCGATGTTTCGATCGATGATAATAACGATTCAAAGATGATAAAGATTGGATCTCAGTTAAGCCAACAAACGCAATAGGAATTGGTTGAATTTCTACGAACGAATCTCAGCATATTTGCCTAGACACATTCTGACATGTGTGAGATCTCGTCGGATATCACGAGCCACACCCTGAATATTGACCCACGATGTATCCCGATCAAGCAGAAAAGGCATGGTATGGATGCAGAGAGATCTGCCGCCCTTAAAGAAGAGGTCGATAAGTTGAAGTCGAATGGATTTATTCAGGATGCCTTATATCCGGACTGGGTATCCAATCCCATACTTGTTCGAAATCCGAATGGGAAATGGAGGACATGTGTTGATTACTCTAACTTAAATAAAGCTTTCACGAAAGACAGTTTTCCACTTCCCTGAATTGATCAGCTTGTAGATTCAATTGTTGGGCACGAGTTATTATTTTTTATGGATGCTTATTCCGGTTACAACCAGATACCCATGCACTTACCCGACCAAGAGCATACCAGCTTTGTGACTGATATGGGACTCTACTGCTACAAAGTCATGCCTTTCGGACTTAAGAAAGCCGGAGCAACGTACCAACGCTTAGTCAACCGGATGTTCGCCAACCAGATTGGGAAGACCACGGAAGTATATGTGGACAACGTGCTGGTAAAGTCACGATTCTCTACTGATCATGTAAGAGACTCGGAATCAATGTTCCACATCCTTCGAAAATACAAGATGAAGATCAATCCACTGAAATGTCATTTTGGAGTCGCATCCGGAATGTTCCTTGGATTCATCGTCAATGATAGAGGAATAGAAGCAAATCCTGAAAAGATCTGGACAATCAGAAATCTTCAAACTCTAAGTACCATAAAGCAAGTCCAGAGTCTCAACGGAAAGGTAGTATCATTGAGCAGGTTCATTTCAAAGTCCACCGACAAGTGCATTCCCTTCTTCGATCTGATCCGAAAAGGAAAAGGAAACTTTGAATGGACCACGGAATGTGAAGACGCATTCAGAGAATTAATCCAACATCTCTCCACACCACCGATTCTGTCAAAGCCCATCGATCATGAGCAATTATACCTTTATCTAGCGGTATCGGAAAATGCGATCAGTGTTGCCTTAGTTCGGAAGGAAGACCGAGTGCAAAAACCGGCCTATTATGTTAGTAAACGGTTAACCGGGGCAGAGAGATATTATCCGAAGCTAGAGAAATTGGCTTATTTCCTAGTTATTGCCTCAAGGAAGCTTCTTCCATATTTCCAGGCTCATCCCATCACTGTTTATACCGATCAGCCGTTATGACACATCCTTACGCGGCCTGAGACGTGTGGTAGGTTACTAAAATTGAACATTGAACTAAGCCAGTTTGAGATTACCTATACTCCGAGACAAGCTATTCAAGGACAAGTCCTACCAGATTTCATAGCCAAATTTACCGTACCAGAAGACTTGCTCGAGACCAGTAAATCTCCCGAATACATCTGGAAGCTGCATACTGATGATGCATCTAACTATTGGTGCTCGGGTGCTGGAGTAGTACTTGAAACCCCCGAAGGCCCATCCATATGATATGCCCTGAAATTTACCAATAATGAGGCTAAATATGAAGCCTTGCTTGTTGGATTGAAACTCACTCGCAATTTGAGAATTATTGCTGTGGAAGTCTATTGTGATTCACAATTAGTTGTATGCTAAGTTCTGGGTGAATATCAGGCCAAAGATCAAAGACCGGTGTGACGACCTGGAATTTTTGAGAGTTTAAAATCAAAATATTTATTTGATTTTAAATATTTAAAAGTTAATTTTTAACTTGAATTCAAATATCACTATTTATTTGATAATTAAATTATTGAATTAAATACCTGGAAGCTGAGTAAAATGTTGAATCTAGAATTTTAAGCCAGTAAAAAATAATTTAAAGGCTTGTAAAATCTATATAGATAGTTTTGAAGATAGTAAAAATGTTAAAATTGAATTTGGAAGTGTTTTGTTAAGTTTTAAAATTTTATAGTGTAAATCGATATTTAAAAATAGCCTTCCGAGGCACAGTCTCGGAATTCGACGAAACCAGTTCCATTGGATCCGTAATAGTGTATTATTATCGGATTTCAATTTTCGTAGTGTTCGGAGTTGTTGTGTGAGCGTACGGTATGTAAACGCGCTGAAAATTTAGTAGGAAATTCAATTTTATAACTGGTCCAAAAAGCTATCTTCTCCATACGATCGAATTAGGACTCGAAACCCTTTTCCATTGCGTTTGGAATAGGGATATAACATTAGGAATGCCTAGCGGCATGCCTCGATAGGAAATCAATTTCATGTTGCGTTTATCGAAACAATTTGAATTTAAAATTAGAATTGATATATATGTACAATTGTTGACTAGACAAACAAATCCTATCAGCCATTTTTTTTTCTTTTCATGTTGCTATAGCTGGCATTACGCACGCAACCTTTCACCTCAGGTTCAAATCACATGGCCTTTATTTCACATCGTGCTTCCTTTTATTATTACTACATCGCGAAATCTTCCTGTGAAAGACAACATCACGATTTCCCTCGTTCTTCTTCTTTTGCCTAAATAAAAATCACTCTCCTCCACTATTTTCAAACCGCATTCAGTTTTATTTAAAAAAAGAAGAAGGGGCAAGGCCGAGTTTCCCTTTTTCCCCTTCCATCTTTCCAGTTCAAGCATCAACCTTTTCATATCGAAATCGAATATGGCGTTCGCTCCTTCTCAATCCCTAGCCCTGGCCTGTCGCGATCTTTCTTCAGCGAACTTCGATGATTTAGGGTTCGAGCTTATTGAAGCGAGCTCGTGAGCTCGAAGGGATAAGGTCAGGTGGATGGCTTCTAACGTGATGCTGGAAGGTGGTTTCGATGTAGCGAGGCCACATGGGGTTGGAATTTCTTTTCGGCAAGGAGAGGAGTAGCTCGGGGAAGTTTTGGGTGGTGTGCGGTGCCTTATTGGGTGTCGCGTGCAAGTACTAGCAGGAGGAGATTGGAGTCGCGATTCGCATAGGGAGGCCGAGCGTCGCATGAAGGGGGTAGTGCAAGCGGTCTTGGAGATGGGTGGGCTGGATTTCGATCTGCAGTTAGGTAGCGATTTTTGGCTTGTTCGTTTTTATTTAATTTAAATTTTTACTGTAGAAACGTTTACAGCAATTAAATTTTTATGTAAGTAATTTACAGAAAACATATATATTCCTATTTTTACTTATTAATTAAATTTTAAAATGATGGGGGTAGATTTATTTAATAAACTTATTTAAGTAATAGTATTTAACTAAAAAGAGATTAGTTTAAAATCATGTTTTAAAAACAAAAAATATAGATCATTGGGTAATTTAATTTATCAAAAGAAATTAATTATTAGATTAGTTCAAGTATTAATAAATCATATAATTGTTTACAAGGTTTAAAAACAATGGAAACGAGCCGGGTTGGAATGAGTTGCAAATTAAAGGCAAAGGTGAGTTAATCTTACTCAGTTAAATTTAAAATTTAAATGATTAAATTTAAATAATTGTTTGAATGGTTGAATTGATTGATGTGCTATAGTATGATATATTCTGGAATTCGCATATTATATTGTGCTAACATCTGTGGATGCACAGAAAACAGGTTGTGTAACGACCCAGAATTTTGAATAATTTAAATTGAAAATATTTCATTGATTTTAAATATTTGAATGATGATTTGGATTTAATATTCAATATAGCTTTGGATTTGGCGATTTAAATTATAAAATTTAATCGATCGCAACTGAATAAAAATTTGAATCCTCAGTTTAAAGCTGATTAAAAATATTTCAAAGGCTTATAAAATTCATATTGATAATATTGAAGATAATAGAAGCTTCAGATTTGAAATTAATAGTGAATTGATCAGTTTTGAATTTATATCGCTTAAATCGATATTTAAAAATAGTCGTTTTTCATACGGTCTCGGAATTCGACGAAACCAGTTCCATTGGGTCCGTAACGTTGAATTATTGCCGGATTTTAAATTTCGTATTTTTCGGAGTTGATATATGAGCACACGTTGAGTAAACGCATTTAAATTTGAATCAAATTCAATTTGAATTTAAAATTGTAAATGGTCAAGCTCATTTCAAATCATAGCCGACCTACCTTCCTCAAGTAGTCCTACTCCCTGAAGCGTCACGTACTTTCGTCTTCTTTTATCACGCGATATTTTTTTGTTCAAAATCAAGAAAAAAATGGTTGCTGATTAAAGTTCAGTTCAAATTCAAAAAAATCGCGACCCTTTCTTCAAAAGAAAATCCCATTCGTTTCCCCCTCTCTCGCATTCATCCCTAAAATTGTAAATCGAATGGCCACTGCCGTAGAAAAAAATAAAAAGAGAGGGGATCGCTCGAATCAAAATCAGGTTGGGGGAGGATGCTCGATCGCGCTTGCGCACGCGAGAGGGGCACTGGAGACACTCGCGTTCGAGTGGGGAGTTTGGTCGCGTTCGTGTGGCGCGCGAGGTTCAGTGGAGCGGCAGCGACGTGATGTCGCGATGTGGTGGCGGCGCGATTTGTTGGGGGTCGCGTCATGGAGGGGTGTTGGCTGCAGCTAGCGTGGGGGTCGGCGTCGCGTGGATCTAGGGCACGAACGGCGATGGTTGCGATGGCAGTGGTCGCGCTCGATATCGGCGGCGGCGATTCGCGTGGGGTCTGGCTACTGGGGTCTCGCGAGGATGATGTTACAGTAAGGTATGGTTTTCTGTTTATTCAATTTGAAGAAAAAAAATATAATAAAAGTATACTATTGTATTTTAAATATATACAGTAAAAAAATAAAAAATAAATAAATAGTTAGATTTAAACAGAAAAAAAATTTGGATTGAACAAATTTAATTAAGGGAAATCAGTTTGAATTTTAAATTTTTAGTTTAAAATGAAAATCGAATTTGTTAGTTAAATAAATTTATTGAAAGAAATTTTCGAACTTTGAAATTTACCCAAACATAGGTTAATAAATGATATTGACAGTAAAATAAGTCACATTGATTATTTGCAGAAAATGTTTTGTATAAATAAAGTTGAAAAAGGAAATTTAATATTTTGTTAAGTATATTTATCAAATGAAAATTCAATTTATTAAGTGAAAGATTATTTAGAGGAAAATTTGATTTTTAAACTAGATAACAAATTAAGTCATTAGTTTAAATTTTTAAAAAGAGGAGATTTGTTTAAAAATCAAATTTGTTAATTAAATAAATTTAAAGTAAAAGAATTAGTTAAAATAAATTTATTAAAGGAATTCTTCGATTAGATAATTTTATTGAAAGAAATTGGTTTAAAATTTAATCATTGGAAGATTTAATTTATAAAAAGGAAAATTTGTTCAAAATAAAACCCCTGGGAAAATTTACACTTATCAAATGAAAATTTATTATTCGATTTATTTCGAACATTAATGAATTGTGTAAATAATTTAAAATAGGTATAAAACAAGGAAATCGGGTCACGATGGATATGGACTGCAAAATAAAAGCTAAGGTGAGAACTTCTCACTTGAAAAGGGTTATTTAAAATTTTAAATAGTTATATTTAAAATTTGTTGATTGATGGATTGTTGCCTGATTGTGATAGTAGATATTTTAGGATATATCTATATATAGCAATATATATATATTGGCATATGTATATATTGCAATTGATTGATTTCCCGCCTCGTATAGCGGATGAGACCCTATTGCGCCGTTAGTAAGCGGATACTATTTTATAAAATCCCATATACCGCGATATTCCACCTCGAAGTGGAATGGGTATTGTGCTAACTTTTTGGATGCAGGGAAACAGGTTGGAGGGATCCAACTGGACCCCTCACAAATATTTATTTGTTTATAAATATTTTTGACGATTGTGAATATCATATCGATATATGATATTTGTGTAGTGATTGACCAATTGATGCTGTGGCATCATCAGATTCGTTTTTAAAGTTAAAAATAACGATTTTTGATTTTAAAAGGATTTTTAAATCGATTTTCCAAATATATGTTTTTAGTAAAATTTTGAATTGATTCATTTTAAATCAAATTAAAATTTTAATTTTTGAAGTTATAGAATTTAAGATTCTTATAAAATACAACCGAATTGAGATTTTTGGAAATAAATAGTTAAGTAATTTATAATCGGTATAAAATTGGAATTTTTGAATTATTAAGAACGATGTATATAAAAGATTTTTAAATTGATTTTTTTATAAGTTAAAAATATTGGATTTATAAAACGAGTTTTACAAGTGTTATAAATGAAATATAAATTGTTTTTCTTAGTAAAAGAAAATTTCTAAAATTTTAAATTGTGAAGTATAAAATGAATAGCTTGGGTAAAACAAAAGATTATAAGTAAATTACTTATGAATTGGACTTTGGCATTTAAATGAAATATAAATGGAATTTGCTAATAAATTGATTTTTGGTAAATAGAAGTTTATGAAATTATAAATGGGATTTATAAACGTCATTTTATAAATCCGAAATCAAATTGAATTTGATAAGTTGGAAATAGGAAATTTATAAAGAAATCTTATAAGTAATAAGATTCAAGATTTGTGAAGTTCAAAGGAACAATTTGGTAAATGAATAATATTATAAGTATTTAACTTATAATATAGCTTTTGGTATATGTAATTGGGTTTATAAATTGAATTGGATTGGTAAAGGAAATTTATAAATCGAAGTTATAAATAGGAATAGAATTTGTAAACATTGTTTATAAATTCGTAATCAATTGAAATTGATCAATTGAATATAAAAGTTTATTAAAGAAGTTATATTCACGTTTTGAACAGTGAATATATTATTAATAAAAATGGATATTTTGGGAAAGAATGTTTTAAACAGAATTTAAAACGATTTAGAAATGTTTTAAAATGTATTGAGTATTGAAAACATAGATTTCAACATTTATTGTTGAAATAGACGTTTTCGAGAAATAGAGGGAAATGAAAACATAGATTTCAACATTCATTGTTGAAATAGGCGTTTTCGAGAAAATAAGGAAAAATGGACTATAACACTGTTGTTATAGTAAATGATTCCCGAAAGGAAATATTTTTATTTAGTATTGGGATTTATATATCTATTTTAATTTCGGATCCCTATACTAGTGATTTTGGGTTGTCGTAACGATGTTTTACGCAACAGTCGTTTTGACCCAAATAAAAGTGAATAGAAGAATGTTTTCCTTAAAAGAATGAAATATATACTTGACTATGATTAAGTATATTGAATATTTTCAAACCATTGAAAATAAATAAATTTTGTGAATACTTATTATTAAATAAATATGGAATTTCTTTTCCAATATGAAATGGAAGGATTTTTAAGAATTTATCTTTTTGAAGATAAATTGGAATTTAATAATTAAAATCTATTGAAACTGTAAATCAATAGAAAATTTGAAATATAAATTCACTATGGGAATTTAGAAATGGAAAGGGAAAATTGATTTCAAAATAAACGTTGTTTATTTTTTTGAAATATGGAAAGTTTTATATCTAGTAATGATATTTTTGGAAAATTAAATAATTTGGAAAATTATTTGGAATCTGGTGATGTGGCGCATCTTTATTGATAGTTAAATAACCGACTATCAATATTTACCCTTGAATGAGTAATAGTTGTGATTGCTTGAATTGGATGCCATACTTATTTTTAAATAAGCGCTCACTATTCGGATTAACCGGGAAAGGACCATGGGGTCGTATAACCCACTCCGAATATGTGATACGTCGTTATGAATTGCAATTGAAGACCGGTGTTGAAGACCGGATATTTGTGAAAACGGATGGATTACCGTCGAGTTACTCTGCATCGGCTGATCTCCGATATAGAGGTTTATCACCCTTAGTGACGGGATATCCGGACGTGATTAGTGAATATCCGGATTGCAAGGGCTTCTTTGGAAGTGCCTTCGGTTCTGTTCGATCCCGGAACAGACTTGTATGGATTGTATGTCTGACATTACAAGTTGAGATATAAAGCTGATTTCTTTCAAATATATTTCTGTTGGTGGCGGAGAATTTATTCTTTTAGCTTAACACCCTTCTCTGAGACATACGAGCTCAGAGGTTATATAGTTGAAGGTTATTAGCGATATACTCCCAATTTGGTAGTGTGATATACTAAGTGTTGCTGTGAAATGATCGTTGAGTGATCGTTTGTGATAGGATCAATTGTTTGATCGTCTATCTTGATGATTATTGCTTTGATCATTTGTTGACCCAAAGCACTGCTTTTGTAAAGCGTGGCTTTGTGGACGAGACTTCATCGAGCCTCACACCCCGGAAATGGTCAAAACAGGAAAGATGCGGCAAGGTTATTAGGGGGTAGCACCTCTTTAGTGTATGTCATTCCTTCTGGATAGAGGTGGTATCATGGTATGGAGCCCAGATACTTAACCTATGTGGTAACTGCAAATTTATTACTTTGTGGTTGTTGGAAATCGGGGATCCTCGGATATAGATCGGTTACGATCGGGGGATGACCTATTCGTGTCAGTAGTTACCCAGTAAGGGGTAACCCGGCCTTGTGTTGGCAGAGATCCGGTTAGGTTCTCGGGACGTCATTCCAGAGGCGTTTCCATGTGGCAACGGGAAGTTCCTTGGCCTGACCATTTGTTGGAAATCCAAAGAAACAATACGAGCCTTGTACGGTTTTAGTTGTATTACCTGCTATGGAATGTGGCGGTAACCTGCTATTGAACATAGTAGCTATAGTAGGCATAAGTGCGGAATGCCTATGCTGGCTAAGATTTATATCTTTACTTTCGAAAATTGTTTTCTACACTATGCACTAGTAATAATATCAAATGATTCTTTTTAATGCGTATCAAGCATTTTTGACTATCATAAGGAGAAATCTCCTCCGATTCTGCGTTTGCAATGTGTGTGTGTGCGGGAGGCCTTATGGTAGTCTCATTTTCTAAAAAGCATTGCGAATTTATTTAAAAATTATCCTATTCTTTGTTTTAAAGATAAATAACTGTTTTTAGTTCTCACACCAGTCACATGACTGACCTGGAGTTTATTGTTCCCTTCCTAAACTCTGGGTGCCCACCAATTTCTACACGGGCAGTCTAGAGTTAGGTTATCAGGTCATTCTGGATTCAGGTGTTGCTATAGATATCTGGAGGCGAGCTGGATGGCGTAGTCTATTATTTATTGTATCTATTGTATATAGTATTTCTTTTCCGCTGTTTGTTTGTTGTAAACTCTGATGATGAATGTAATGTGATGTAATGTATAAACTGTATAGCTTTTTGTTTTAATGAATATTCATTTATCTATTATATGTTGTTCCGCTGCGATGGTTAGATTCTGTTATTGTTCTGTGTTGTTTCTGTTGTTATTCTTTTCTTTCTTCTTCTATCTTTTTCTCTCTTCTTCTACCTCTTTCTTCTTTCTTAAAACATAAAGTTTCGGAAATTTGTTCCTCTTTTGCTGGATTATTGGAATGTTGCCAGCTCAAAGGAGTACGGATTTTCGGGTCTTTACATTTGGTATCAGAGCGTATGGTTAAGCGACAACCATGGCTCTGTTGGGTATTACTCATTAGAGATAGAGTCAGTAGTACTCTAGAATGAGTTTGAGTGTAATAATAAATATGAGCGCGTATGTATTAGTGAATATAAAATTGTTTTATATTGTGATGATTGGTTTGTTGAGCGGCATATGAACCTTCGTCAGCGTGGTCTGCAAAACTATGCCGAAGGGGTTTCTAAACATTTGAATAGAACAATTAACACAGTATTGTTTTAAAAATAGGGTAAACAAAATAATTTTACCCAAAACTATTTTTGTATATAAAAGAAATAATTTTCTGTAGATTGTTATAGTATATGGATGCATGGTTGCTAGGAAGTAATAATATTAAGCTATTGCTATTGAAATTGAAAATAGAATTGAAATCGTTATTATATGAAAATTGAGATAAAGATGAGAAAATGAAATCCATATACAAATGAAATTTGAGAATGTAAATTATAAATGTGATTTATAATTATAAATAGAATTCCAGAGAAGTTTTTGGAAATGTTTTTCAAAGAATTTGGAAATTTTAGAAATTAAATTCCTTTTTGATTTGAAAATGAATTTCAAAGGTTTTGAAAAGTGTTTTGAAAAGATGAAAGCTCTAAACTCTTTTCGGTCGCTGGAAAATAATTCCGATGGTGATCGCGACACTATCGGTGTTCATTTTCGGGTTTCCAAAAGAGGAAATTGCTGCCAATTGTTTTAAATGAAAGATGTTTGGAAAATTTGGATTTGGTTTTGGAAATTCAAGTTAAATTGAAATAAATGAGGTTGAAATGGAATATAACTTAAGAAATGTAAATGAAATTGATTTTCGGTATCGAAGTAAAATAATCAAGTGAATTAAATGATGTGAACTTGAGTTATATAAATGAAATTTAACTTTATTTGGGAAATGAATTAGCCATTGAATTAAAGAATGGATTGAATGCTAATAAATCGAATATAGATGAATTGATATGAAACAATGAATATAAGTGTAAATTCATTTAAAGCTAGTTGAATAATGGAATGAAAGCCCATTTGAATATTAAACCAATTGGAATTAAAAGTGTTGAACCAAATTTAATATTGAAAGTAAATTGAATGAAATTGGTTGATTGCTTGTTAATTTAATTGTATATAAATTCATTAAGTGTTAATGAAATTGAAGTAGTGGAATTGGAAGCAATGTAATTGAATAAAATTGAAATTGAATAAAAATTGATTGAAAATGAATGAAATTAGATATATAACTTCAATAGTAAACCAGAAATGGTATAAGAAGCATATATTGAAAATTTTGCAATAGAATTGGCGAAATGGTTTGAATATTGTAGTTGGATATGTGTATACTACTACTAGCAGGTTATACAGGTGTTATAAAGGAATTGAGATTTTGATTTCAAAGATAAAAAAATTGAATTGCTCGACAAAAAGGTACGTATTTCAATTTTAGTATGAGATTTGATGACTTTCTTCTCTAGCCACTTGGCTTTTCTCTTTTCTTTTTGATTCTGAGGGGCCGTGGTGCCATTTTGTAGTCGTACCGATCGAGCCGCGCAAAGGAAACGCTGGCGAAATTTTTCGAAAATTTAGGGTGTTAGAAAAATTTTGAGAAATTTTGAAAGTTTGAAATTTGAATTTGAATTTAAATTTGAATTTTGAAGTAAACAATGTTGTTTGAAACTTGTAAGTGAAGTTGGAAAGCTAATTGAAATGAGAATGCATCTTTAATAAAAAGATTTAGGTTAGTAAGTTGATAAAACTATTTGAATTGTGAAAAATAATAAACGGTTTAGGATCATTCTCCTTAACTTGTAATTTCGGGACGAAATTCTTTTAAGGGGGGAAGATTGTAACGACCCAGAATTTTGAATAATTTAAATTGAAAATATTTCATGGATTTTAAATATTTGAATGATGATTTGGATTTAATATTCAATATAGCTTTGGATTTGGCGATTTAAATTATAAAATTTAATCGATCGCAACTGAATAAAAATTTGAATCCTCAGTTTAAAGCTGATTAAAAATATTTCAAAGGCTTATAAAATTCATATTGATAATATTGAAGATAATAGAAGCTTCAGATTTGAAATTAATAGTGAATTGATCAGTTTTGAATTTATATCGCTTAAATCGATATTTAAAAATAGTCGTTTTTCATACGGTCTCGGAATTCGACGAAGCCAGTTCCATTGGGTCCGTAACGTTGAATTATTGCCGGATTTTAAATTTCGTATTTTTCGGAGTTGATATATGAGCACACGTTGAGTAAACGCATTTAAATTTGAATCAAATTCAATTTGAATTTAAAATTGTAAATGGTCAAGCTCATTTCAAATCATAGCCGACCTACCTTCCTCAAGCAGTCCTACTCCCTGAAGCGTCACGTACTTTCGTCTTCTTTTATCACGCGATATTTTTTTTGTTCAAAATCAAGAAAAAAATGGTTGCTGATTAAAGTTCAGTTCAAATTCAAAAAAATCGCGACCCTTTCTTCAAAAGAAAATCCCATTCGTTTCCCCCTCTCTCGCATTCATCCCTAAAATTGTAAATCGAATGGCCACTGCCGTAGAAAAAAATAAAAAGAGAGGGGATCGCTCGAATCAAAATCAGGTTGGGGGAGGATGCTCGATCGCGCTTGCGCACGCGAGAGGGGCACTGGAGACACTCGCGTTCGAGTGGGGAGTTTGGTCGCGTTCGTGTGGCGCGCGAGGTTCAGTGGAGCGGCAGCGACGTGATGTCGCGATGTGGTGGCGGCGCGATTTGTTGGGGGTCGCGTCATGGAGGGGTGTTGGCTGCAGCTAGCGTGGGGGTCGGCGTCGCGTGGATCTAGGGCACGAACGGCGATGGTTGCGATGGCAGTGGTCGCGCTCGATATCGGCGGCGGCGATTCGCGTGGGGTCTGGCTACTGGGGTCTCGCGAGGATGATGTTACAGTAAGGTATGGTTTTCTGTTTATTCAATTTGAAGAAAAAAAATATAATAAAAGTATACTATTGTATTTTAAATATATACAGTAAAAAAAAAAAAAAATAGTTAGATTTAAACAGAAAAAAAATTTGGATTGAACAAATTTAATTAAGGGAAATCAGTTTGAATTTTAAATTTTTAGTTTAAAATGAAAATCGAATTTGTTAGTTAAATAAATTTATTGAAAGAAATTTTCGAACTTTGAAATTTACCCAAACATAGGTTAATAAATGATATTGACAGTAAAATAAGTCACATTGATTATTTGCAGAAAATGTTTTGTATAAATAAAGTTGAAAAAGGAAATTTAATATTTTGTTAAGTATATTTATCAAATGAAAATTCAATTTATTAAGTGAAAGATTATTTAGAGGAAAATTTGATTTTTAAACTAGATAACAAATTAAGTCATTAGTTTAAATTTTTAAAAAGAGGAGATTTGTTTAAAAATCAAATTTGTTAATTAAATAAATTTAAAGTAAAAGAATTAGTTAAAATAAATTTATTAAAGGAATTCTTCGATTAGATAATTTTATTGAAAGAAATTGGTTTAAAATTTAATCATTGGAAGATTTAATTTATTAAAAAGGAAAATTTGTTCAAAATAAAACCCCTGGGAAAATTTACACTTATCAAATGAAAATTTATTATTCGATTTATTTCGAACATTAATGAATTGTGTAAATAATTTAAAATAGGTATAAAACAAGGAAATCGGGTCACGATGGATATGGACTGCAAAATAAAAGCTAAGGTGAGAACTTCTCACTTGAAAAGGGTTATTTAAAATTTTAAATAGTTATATTTAAAATTTGTTGATTGATGGATTGTTGCCTGATTGTGATAGTAGATATTTTAGGATATATCTATATATAGCAATATATATATATTGGCATATGTATATATTGCAATTGATTGATTTCCCGCCTCGTATAGCGGATGAGACCCTATTGCGCCGTTAGTAAGCGGATACTATTTTATAAAATCCCATATACCGCGATATTCCACCTCGAAGTGGAATGGGTATTGTGCTAACTTTTTGGATGCAGGGAAACAGGTTGGAGGGATCCAACTGGACCCCTCACAAATATTTATTTGTTTATAAATATTTTTGACGATTGTGAATATCATATCGATATATGATATTTGTGTAGTGATTGACCAATTGATGCTGTGGCATCATCAGATTCGTTTTTAAAGTTAAAAATAACGATTTTTGATTTTAAAAGGATTTTTAAATCGATTTTCCAAATATATGTTTTTAGTAAAATTTTGAATTGATTCATTTTAAATCAAATTAAAATTTTAATTTTTGAAGTTATAGAATTTAAGATTCTTATAAAATACAACCGAATTGAGATTTTTGGAAATAAATAGTTAAGTAATTTATAATCGGTATAAAATTGGAATTTTTGAATTATTAAGAACGATGTATATAAAAGATTTTTAAATTGATTTTTTTATAAGTTAAAAATATTGGATTTATAAAACGAGTTTTACAAGTGTTATAAATGAAATATAAATTGTTTTTCTTAGTAAAAGAAAATTTCTAAAATTTTAAATTGTGAAGTATAAAATGAATAGCTTGGGTAAAACAAAAGATTATAAGTAAATTACTTATGAATTGGACTTTGGCATTTAAATGAAATATAAATGGAATTTGCTAATAAATTGATTTTTGGTAAATAGAAGTTTATGAAATTATAAATGGGATTTATAAACGTCATTTTATAAATCCGAAATCAAATTGAATTTGATAAGTTGGAAATAGGAAATTTATAAAGAAATCTTATAAGTAATAAGATTCAAGATTTGTGAAGTTCAAAGGAACAATTTGGTAAATGAATAATATTATAAGTATTTAACTTATAATATAGCTTTTGGTATATGTAATTGGGTTTATAAATTGAATTGGATTGGTAAAGGAAATTTATAAATCAAAGTTATAAATAGGAATAGAATTTGTAAACATTGTTTATAAATTCGTAATCAATTGAAATTGATCAATTGAATATAAAAGTTTATTAAAGAAGTTATATTCACGTTTTGAACAGTGAATATATTATTAATAAAAATGGATATTTTGGGAAAGAATGTTTTAAACAGAATTTAAAACGATTTAGAAATGTTTTAAAATGTATTGAGTATTGAAAACATAGATTTCAACATTTATTGTTGAAATAGACGTTTTCGAGAAATAGAGGGAAATGAAAACATAGATTTCAACATTCATTGTTGAAATAGGCGTTTTCGAGAAAATAAGGAAAAATGGACTATAACACTGTTGTTATAGTAAATGATTCCCGAAAGGAAATATTTTTATTTAGTATTGGGATTTATATATCTATTTTAATTTCGGATCCCTATACTAGTGATTTTGGGTTGTCGTAACGATGTTTTACGCAACAGTCGTTTTGACCCAAATAAAAGTGAATAGAAGAATGTTTTCCTTAAAAGAATGAAATATATACTTGACTATGATTAAGTATATTGAATATTTTCAAACCATTGAAAATAAATAAATTTTGTGAATACTTATTATTAAATAAGTATGGAATTTCTTTTCCAATATGAAATGGAAGGATTTTTAAGAATTTATCTTTTTGAAGATAAATTGGAATTTAATAATTAAAATCTATTGAAACTGTAAATCAATAGAAAATTTGAAATATAAATTCACTATGGGAATTTAGAAATGGAAAGGGAAAATTGATTTCAAAATAAACGTTGTTTATTTTTTTGAAATATGGAAAGTTTTATATCTAGTAATGATATTTTTGGAAAATTAAATAATTTGGAAAATTATTTGGAATCTGGTGATGTGGCGCATCTTTATTGATAGTTAAATAACCGACTATCAATATTTACCCTTGAATGAGTAATAGTTGTGATTGCTTGAATTGGATGCCACACTTATTTTTAAATAAGCGCTCACTATTCGGATTAACCGGGAAAGGACCATGGGGTCGTATAACCCACTCCGAATATGTGATACGTCGTTATGAATTGGTGTTGAAGACCGGATATTTGTGAAAACGGATGGATTACCGTCGAGTTACTCTGCATCGGCTGATCTCCGATATAGAGGTTTATCACCCTTAGTGACGGGATATCCGGACGTGATTAGTGAATATCCGGATTGCAAGGGCTTCTTTGGAAGTGCCTTCGGTTCTGTTCGATCCCGGAACAGACTTGTATGGATTGTATGTCTGACATTACAAGTTGAGATATAAAGCTGATTTCTTTCAAATATATTTCTGTTGGTGGCGGAGAATTTATTCTTTTAGCTTAACACCCTTCTCTGAGACATACGAGCTCAGAGGTTATATAGTTGAAGGTTATTAGCGATATACTCCCAATTTGGTAGTGTGATATACTAAGTGTTGCTGTGAAATGATCGTTGAGTGATCGTTTGTGATAGGATCAATTGTTTGATCGTCTATCTTGATGATTATTGCTTTGATCATTTGTTGACCCAAAGCACTGCTTTTGTAAAGCGTGGCTTTGTGGACGAGACTTCATCGAGCCCCACACCCCGGAAATGGTCAAAACAGGAAAGATGCGGCAAGGTTATTAGGGGGTAGCACCTCTTTAGTGTATGTCATTCCTTCTGGATAGAGGTGGTATCATGGTATGGAGCCCAGATACTTAACCTATGTGGTAACAGCAAATTTATTACTTTGTGGTTGTTGGAAATCGGGGATCCTCGGATATAGATCGGTTACGATCGGGGGATGACCTATTCGTGTCAGTAGTTACCCAGTAAGGGGTAACCCGGCCTTGTGTTGGCAGAGATCCGGTTAGGTTCTCGGGACGTCATTCCAGAGGCGTTTCCATGTGGCAACGGGAAGTTCCTTGGCCTGACCATTTGTTGGAAATCCAAAGAAACAATACGAGCCTTGTACGGTTTTAGTTGTATTACCTGCTATGGAATGTGGCGGTAACCTGCTATTGAACATAGTAGCTATAGTAGGCATAAGTGCAGAATGCCTATGCTGGCTAAGATTTATATCTTTACTTTCGAAAATTGTTTTCTACACTATGCACTAGTAATAATATCAAATGATTCTTTTTAATGCGTATCAAGCATTTTTGACTATCATAAGGAGAAATCTCCTCCGATTCTGCGTTTGCATTGTGTGTGTGTGCGGGAGGCCTTATGGTAGTCTCATTTTCTAAAAAGCATTGCGAATTTATTTAAAAATTATCCTATTCTTTGTTTTAAAGATAAATAACTGTTTTTAGTTCTCACACCAGTCACATGACTGATCTGGAGTTTATTGTTCCCTTCCTAAACTCTGGGTGCCCACCAATTTCTACACGGGCAGTCTAGAGTTAGGTTATCAGGTCATTCTGGATTCAGGTGTTGCTATAGATATCTGGAGGCGAGCTGGATGGCGTAGTCTATTATTTATTGTATCTATTGTATATAGTATTTCTTTTCCGCTGTTTGTTTGTTGTAAACTCTGATGATGAATGTAATGTGATGTAATGTATAAACTGTATAGCTTTTTGTTTTAATGAATATTCATTTATCTATTATATGTTGTTCCGCTGCGATGGTTAGATTCTGTTATTGTTCTGTGTTGTTTCTGTTGTTATTCTTTTCTTTCTTCTTCTATCTTTTTCTCTCTTCTTCTACCTCTTTCTTCTTTCTTAAAACATAAAGTTTCGGAAATTTGTTCCTCTTTTGCTGGATTATTGGAATGTTGCCAGCTCAAAGGAGTACGGATTTTCGGGTCTTTACAGGTTGGAGGGATCCAACTGGACCTATCAACATTTATTATTTAATATTCTCTGTTGTGATCACTTAATATTCTATGATGAATATATTGGAATATTGAATGTTATGATTTGATTGGATATATTTAGGTATAATGAATTACCAAAAATATATAAACTGGGTTTTGGAAAGAAAATAAAGGAAGTAAATTTGTAAACGAAATAATCTTAGAAAATTTAATAAATTAAGAATGAATTGGAAAAGAAATGGAAGTATGTTAAATACTAATAAATAACTTCGAGTATAAAAAGGAAAAGGGTTTGAATAAACAGTAATTAATGAATTGTAAAATTAGGTGATATTAATTTAAATGAATAAAGAATTATTTTAAAAATTAAAGTTTTAAATTTATTAAAGGAATAAGAAGTAAATTGAGAAATCTAAATTGGTATTCCAATTATAAGTATTTTAAATCATAATTAAGGAATAAATTCTGAAATTAAAGGATTTTGGAATAAATGAAGTAAATTGGAAATCAATTTGAAAATTGATTTAAGTGTTTGAAAATTGGATATTAGGAAGAATAAATTCAATGTGGGAATTTATTAAAGGAATAAGAAAAATTGTTTAAAAATAAATAGTGATTTATTTTTAAAGGTTGTGAAGAGAAGTATATTTCTCTGGATAGCCAAGTACGTTTTAAGTAAACTTTTAAATATAAGATAAAAGTTTAATTTTGTTTTTAAAAAAAAGCATGTTTTAGAAAATTTATTATTTCTAAATGTTTAAATTCTAAAGTAAATATTTATTCAAATCTATTATCGTAGTAATAATTTATAAAGAGTGACTTAGTAATTCTGTTTTAAAGGTGAAAACCTAGCTTATATTTATAAAGTAACCTTATTTTCAAATATTCATATAGTATATATTTTTAATCAATTATTGAAGTAGTTTTAATTTAAATATTTTAAAGTAAATTCTAAATTAAGTAATTTGTTAATCTATTATCGTAATAATTATTTAAAGAATGATTTGGTAATTTGTTTAAAGAAGAAAATCTAATGTATAGTTATAAGGTAACCTTATTTTAGTTATTTATAGAGTATTATTTTAAATTAAGTACTAAAGTAATTTTTCTATATTAAATATTAAATGTATTTTACAATAAAGTATTTTTAAATTATTTTAAAAATCTAAAGTTTTATGCTTGGTGATTCCAGTGGAAATAGAAATACTTGGAATTTATTTTGAGAAAGGAAGATAGTTTTGAAAACTGTTTTCAAAAAGGTTTGAAAAAGTGAAAATATATCTTCTGAAGATATTTTTGAGGTTAATAAATAATTTGGAAATTTATTTATTGTTTTGATGGATGTTTGTGAATATTAATTGATAGTTAAATAACCGACTATCAATATTGGACAAATGCGTTGATCGTTTCGGAGAGACCGGGATCGAGATTAATTTCTCGAAAACCACTTCGATCCAGTTTGTACGTTTCGTGGAAAATGATTTTGGATTCGAAGATGAAGCAGTGAAGTGCAAGGTCTAGTCGCTACTAATCCTGAGGATATTTCCAAAATGGACGTAGTAGGAATAGTGCCTTCGGTCCCGTTCGGGACCGGGACGGACTTGTATGGATGAATGCTTGCGAAACATCGTCAGGTGGACGATGGGCATTCTAATGGATATATTCTAAAAAGGTAACTCTTAGCCTCAAGCCTCATCAAATGGGAATGACTGAAAATCAGGGGTTATGCAGCAAGGCTGGGTGGGTAGCACCTAAGCAGGGTGAGTCATTCCTGTCTAGATGTCCCCTTTTATTTCGGCTTAGTGGGCGGTTGCTGATCCCAACCGCGGGGTGATCTCACTCGGGATTATCCAGTAAGGGGTAGTCCCGGTCTTGTGTTGCAGGGGAGCGTGCGTACTCCTCGGTACGGTGATCTAGGCCCCGTACTGTGACAGGTGGTACCCCAGTGCCTAGTCATTACTTGGAAATCCATTCTCCCTATGAGCCTTGTACGAGTTTTGTTTGTATTACCCACTTTGTGGCTAGTAGCTGGAATTTAATAATGTAACAATTTCAGCTATTTTATAAATATTTGTAGATAGACCCTATTATAATATCAGAGGATTTCTATAAAAATGTTTTAGCTATCGTAAGGTAAAAACCCGACATGTTTATTTATGGCATGGTCTTACGAGATGCTTTTGTTTTCAACGAATTTTTGAAACGTTAATAATCAATTGGGTGTGATTTTCTCACGCTGGTATTCTAGACTGACTCGGGTATTATTTAACTGTAATGCTCGGGTCAGACCGAGTATTATAGGATACAGGATATGATGCTGTGGAGCTCAGGAGACGAGCTGGATGACGATACGTACTCTCGTACTTGTTTACATATATATATATATATATATATATATACACATATACATATATATATATATATATATATATATTCCACTGTACTGAGTAGTTGTGCAACCAGTTGTATGATATTGTTGAGCTGTGATTGATATACTCTGATGATGTAACATATAAACAGATATATTTGATTTTGTGTAAAGATATGTTAATATCTATTATATTTTATTCCACTGCGATGGTTAGATTCTGATGTTATTTTCCATTTTCTCTCCTTCTACCTCTTCTTCTTTAATCAAATGGTTCGTATTTCTGTGCAACTTGAGTTGATTGTTGTAGAAAAATGTTTACTCAAGGGGTACGGATTTGCGGGCCGTTACACTGGTATCAGAGCTTAGGTTGGTGATAACCTTGGCTCTGGTGGGAATTACTCATAGAGTAGAGTCAATAGTACTCTAGACTGAGTTTGAGTGTATTAATAGATATGAGCGCGTATTTTATTATGAATATAAAATGATTTTATATTATGTTGATTGGTTTATTGAGTAGTTTATGGATTCTGGTCAATACGAGTAATTAACGTTATTGATAGGGATCTCTAAACACTTGAATAGAACAATTCGACACGGTATTGTTTTACAGTAGGGTAAATGAAATAATTTTACCCAAATTATTTTTGTATATAAAAGATAGAATTTTTGTAAAGTATTATAGTATTTGGATGTTTGGTTGTTAATGAATGATAATATTAAATTATTAACACTATTGTGTATAAATTGAATAAGGAATTGAAAACTTATAACCAAATTTGAAGAATAAATTTATATAACAAAATGGAATTTGAAATATAGATTATAAATGTAATGTATAAATTGAAATAAACCTCTAGAGAAATTTGTAAATATAAACTATGAATGTGATTTAACATTGGAAATAAAATCCCAGAGTAATGTTGGAATATAAATAGGATGGATTTCAAATTTGGAATTTTGGAAAAGGGTTTAAATTCCTTGGATTTGAAAGTGGTTTTCAAAGGTTTGGGGAAATAATAGTGGTGTTATTTTGGGAATATTTTTGAATTGGAATTGAATATGGAGAGATTTGGAATTTAAAAATATTTGAAAGGGATTTTAAAGAGATAAAAGCATCTAGTTCTCTTTCGGTCGCTGGAAAATAACGTCGGTGATGACTACAACATCATCGATGTTCATTTTCGAGTTTCTAGAAGAGAAATTGCTACCAAGTTGTTTTAAATTGAAATTGTTTGCGAACTGGGTTTGGTTTTGAAATTCAAAAGGGATAATTGAATTTGCCAAAGGATTTGGATGTAGTTGATTTCAAAGGTGATTTTGAAATTTTGGGAAATTGTTTGAACTCTGGAATCTTATTTTAAATGTTTATGGAATAATAAAAGTATATTGGCTAAATAAAATGTATAAACCTGGATTAAAAAGTAAAATGTGAATGGAATTGATTATAAATGGATATAAAATATGAAAATAAATAAGTTTGTGATTTATAAAATTTAGAAGTGAAATAAATAAGCCAAAATAAAATTGATTTGAATTTTGGGAAGTGAATGAAATATTCAAAACTTAAATTATAAAATAAATTGACCTCCAGTAAAATAGTTAAAGTGGTTTGAGATAAAAATAAAATATTGGGAATAAACCTTGAATAAACAAATTAATAATAATTGGTAATGAAATATGGAGATGGAACTTGAATTGGTTAAATGAAGTCGAATACCAATTTAATGTGGCAAATGTTTAGTTTGCAAATTAATTATGAAATGAGTATTCGATGTAACCAATATGAAATGTTCCAAGATAAATAAATGGATTCAAATAAAATGAATGAGAATATAGAATGCAAAATAAATTGAACGGAATCAATTAAAATGAAATGAGTTAAGTATGGATTGAATTGGTATCAATTCAAATTAGTTATAAACTAAAATAAATATTCATTTAAGTAAATACCACTGAAATTGCATAAAAGTAATTATCGTTTGACGTAAATGAGATTATATAAATTCTATGGGTTAACAAAACCCAA
This sequence comes from Allium cepa, assembly GCA_030765085.1. NCBI lineage: Eukaryota > Viridiplantae > Streptophyta > Magnoliopsida > Asparagales > Amaryllidaceae > Allium > Allium cepa. The sequence continues at coordinate 885,469,471 of CM060940.1, read as the reverse complement.
TAAAATTGGTTTTTGAATCAATTGTAATAAATATGGCTTGTTTGGATGAAAAATAAATTAAATGTAAGCAATAAAGTGTAAATGAATTCAGCTTGGATTGTTGGTGAATTAAGTGTAATTGGAAGTGTAGTCGAATAAAATAGAATTGGATTATAACAACGATGGATTGAATTGGTGGATAAAAATTTAAGTAGACATAAATTTAAAACCTTCCTTGTTATTGATAGAAATAAATTCAGAATGAATTAAGTATGGAAGTTTGGAGTTTAAAGAAATGACTGAATAAACTAATTTAATTAAATTAGTAAATGAGATTGGTTTGATAATTGAAAATCAAATTAAGAATTTAGATTAGAGAGTGTTTATAAGTTTTGAAGTTGAAACTTCTTGAAGGAAACAAATAACTGAAGTAATATTTGGATAAAAGGCTTGACTTAAGTAAATTTGAGATATGGTGGTGTCGAGTTTTATGAAATGATTTGAAATAAAACTTGTTTGGTAAATGAAATTAGTAATTGAGTTAATTAACTTAAATTATATTAATGAGAATTTGACTTGGAATAAAATGGGAGTTAGATTGCTTTTGGGAATCAATTCAATTTAAATGAGTTTGTTTGGACTTAAAATGAATTTAAGTTAAGTAAGGGAGTTGTGAAATCATTTGAATTGAATAGGATGGTTCGAATATTGTTTGGAAGCATTCAAAATAAGCGTCGAAATATTTCATATGTGCTTATGGAAGTATATAATATGCACTGTTTATAGAATCCATGTTTTAGTTATTTATAATAAAGTGAAATGTTAATAAACTTTGTATATTTGACACTGATATGTTTAAATTGAGTAAGTACAGGTACAGGAGAGCCGTATGGCTGGATTTGATAACGCAAAATGCTAAATAAATAACCGCTTTGCTTTAAATGCCAAATAAGGTACGCCTACACAATACAAATAGGAAATATGAACTGTTTTTCTTTTTTCCGACCGTGTGGGTCGATGTATATATATTTATATCTCTTGTCAAATTGCAAAAGCTCCTTCGTACAAAGGAGACTCTGCCAAAAAAATTTCGAAAATTTTGGAAGTTAGAATTTTTTTTGAATCTTTTGAAAATTTTCACTAACGACAATTGAATTAAAAATTTGTTAAGCAAATAGAATTATAACTGAATGTTGAAATTTAATTTAAATTGTATAAGTAAAGTAAGATGAATTGAAAAATTGTTTAAAGAAACTAAAAGAAGGAAAAAGTTTGCAAATAAACTTTTATTTGAAAATTTAAATAAATTAGTAAGTAAAACTAATAAGGGAAATGGTTAATTAAATATGGATTGAGATAGGGTGAATCAAAATTCAATATTCATAGTTTGGAAATGAATTGAATTCAAGTAAAATTGGGAAGAAGTATTTATATTCGAAATTAATCAATAAAGTGAAGCAAATTGAAATTTTTATGGAATTGTAAAGGCAAATTGAATAAAATGGATGTAAACTCCAATAATGAAGTGAAAACAAATTTCAAGAGGTATACAAAATATTTATATTGAACTTAAGGAATGAAGGTGAAATTCTTAAGTAAGTTGGCATTGGAAATATGCGAAGTGAATAAGTGAATGAAGACTGAAACTGGTTGTGACAAGGGAAAGTGAGAATAAGTGAATAAAAATCAAAATGAATGTGAATAAAAGAGAATTGGCATAGCTAAAAATCAATTGGGCTAAATACGTAGGATGTACGTATATTATTTTATTCGCATAGCAAACTTGATTCGGATCTGGGTACAACATTTCGAGATAGTTATATCGATCCGAGTTAGGATTTTTCACTCGATTTTCAACGACGAACCTGGATATGGAATTTTGATTGATTATGAAAATTCTCTATCATAGTTATGACTATGCAAGGAGAATGACGGTTTCTAATCAGGAAACCAGATCTGAGTCCGCACTAGGAAGTCGGATGGACGATACTAGTTCGGAAGTGAAATTATGTGATCGAGTAGGCGATCGGATTCGGTATTGCGTACGAATGATATAGGTACATCGTACGAGCTTAAATGGAATGAACATTGAAATTTTGGAAAGAAGTCAAATAAAGGTTTTTGAATGTTGTGATTGGATATTATTGTTAAACGGGATATGCAGGTATGAAAAAGGGAAAGGAAAATTGGTTTTGATTTCAGATAATAAATTTGAATTGCTCGACAAAAGGGTATGTGTTTAAATTTCTGGATGAATTTGATTGGGTTTTTGGATCTAGCCACTTGGCTTTTTGTTTTCTTTTAGGATTTGGGGGGCCGTAGAGCCATTTTGTAGTTGTACCGAGCTAGCCATGCAAAGGAGATGCTGGCGAAATTTTTCGGAATTTTAGAGAGTTAGAAAATTTTTGAGAAAATTCTGATAATTTTAAATTTAATTCAGAATTGAAATTTTAATGATCGAGCAAATAATATTGGTTGGAACTAATGAAAGAAGTTTGGGAAATTAGTAAGAATGGTAATGGGTCTTGTATAAAAGATTAGTTGGTTAGATGTTGAACTGATTGGTTTTGGGAAAAGTAAACGGTATTGGACCATTCTTCCTAATTAGTAATTTCGGGGACGAAATTCTTTTAAGGGGGAAGGAATGTGACGACCCGGAATTTTTGAGAGTTTAAAATCAAAATATTTATTTGATTTTAAATATTTAAAAGTTAATTTTTAACTTGAATTCAAATATCACTATTTATTTGATAATTAAATTATTGAATTAAATACCTGGAAGCTGGGTAAAATGTTGAATCTAGAATTTTAAGCCAGTTAAAAATAATTTGAAGGCTTGTAAAATCTATATAGATAGTGTAGAAGATAGTAAAAATGTTGAGATTGAATTTGAAAGTGTTTTGTTAAGTTTTAAAATTTTATAGTGTAAATCGATATTTAAAAATAGCCTTCCGAGGCACAGTCTCGGAATTCGACGAAACTTGTTCCCTTGGATCCGTAATAGTGTATTATTATCGGATTTCAATTTTCGTAGTGTTCGGAGTTGTTGTGTGAGCGTACGGTATGTAAACGCGCTGAAAATTTAGTAGGAAATTCAATTTTATAACTAGTCCAAAAAGCTATCTTCTCCATACGATCGAATTAGGACTCAAAACCCTTTTCCATTGCGTTTGGAACAGGGATATAACATTAGGAATGCCTAGCGACATGCCTCGATAGGAAATCAATTTCATGTTGCGTTTATCGAGACAATTTGAATTTAAAATTAGAATTGATATATATGTACAATTGTTGACTAGACAAACAAATCCTATCGGCCGTTTTTTCTTTCTTTTCATGTTGCTATAGCTGGCATCACGCACACAACCTTTCACCTTAGGTTCAAATCACGTTGCCTTTATTTCACCTCATGTTTCCTTTTATTATTACTACATCGCGAAATCTTCCTGTGAAAGACAACATCGCGATTTCCCTCGTTCTTCTTCTTTTGCCTAAATAAAAATCACTCTCCTCCATTATTTTCAAACCACATTCAGTTTTATTTTAAAAAAAGAAGGGGCAAGGCCGAGTTTCCCTTTCCCCTCTCCATCTTTCCAGTTCAAGCATCAACCTTTTCATATCGAAATGGAATATGACGTTCGCTCCTTCTCAATCCCTAGCCCTGGACTGTCGCGATCTTTCTTCAGCGAACTTTGATGATTTAGGGTTCGAGCTTATTGAAGCGAGCTCGCGAGCTCGAAGGGATAAGGTCAGGTGGATGGCTTCTGACGCGATGCTGGAAGGTGGTTTCGATGTAGCGAGGCCGCATGGGTAGGGTTGGAATTTGTTTTCGGCAAGGAGAGGAGTAGCTCGGGGAAGTTTTGGGTGGTGTGCGGTGCCTTATTGGGTGTCGCGTGCAAGTACTAGCAGGAAGAGATTTGAGTCGCGATTCGCATAGGGCGGCCGGGCGTCGCATGAAGGGGGTAGTGCAAGCGGTCTTGGAGATGGGTGGGCTGGATTTTGATCTGCAGTTAGGTAGCGATTTTTGGCTTGTTCGTTTTTATTTAATTTAAATTTTTACTGTAGAAACGTTTACAGCAATTAAATTGTTATGTAAGTAATTTACAGAAAACATATATACCCCTATTTTTACTTATTAATTAAAGTTTAAAATGATGGGGGTAGATTTATTTAATAAACTTATTTAACTAATAATATTTAACTAAAAAGAGATTAGTTTAAAATCATGTTTTAAAAACAAAAAAATATAGATCATTGGTTAATTTAATTTATCAAAAGAAATTAATTATCAGATTAGTTCAAGTATTAATAAATCATATAATTGTTTACAAGGTTTAAAAACAATGGAAACGAGCCGGGTTGGAATGAGTTGCAAATTAAAGGCAAAGGTGAGTTAATCTCACTTTGTTAAATTTAAAATTTAAATGATTAAATTTAAATAATTGTTTGAATGGTTGAATTGATTGATGTGCTATAGTATGATATATTCTGGAATTCGCATATTATATTGTGTTAACATCTGTAGATGCAGGGAAAACAGGTTGGAGTGATCCAACTAGACCCCTCAACATTTATTATTTAATATTCTCTGTTGTGATCACTTAATATTCTATGATGAATATATTGGAATATTGAATGTTATGATTTGATTGGATATATTTGGGTATAATGAATTACCAAAAATATATAAATTGGGTTTTGGAAAGAAAATAAAGGAAGTAAATTTGTAAACGAAATAATCTTAGAAAATTTAATAAATTAAGAATGAATTGGAAAAGAAATGGAAGTATGTTAAATACTAATAAATAACTTCGAGTATAAAAAGGAAAAGGGTTTGAATAAACAGTAATTAATGAATTGTAAAATTAGGTGATATTAATTTAAATGAATAAAGAATTATTTTAAAAATTAAATTTTTAAATTTATTAAAGGAATAAGAAGTAAATTGAGAAATCTAAATTAGTATTCCAATTATAAGTATTTTAAATCATAATTAAGGAATAAATTCTGAAATTAAAGGATTTTGGAATAAATGAAGTAAATTGGAAATCAATTTGGAAATTGATTTAAGACTTTGAAAATTGGATATTTGGAAGAATAAATTCAAGCCGGGAATTTATTAAAGGAATAAGAAAAATTGTTTAAAAATAAATAGTGATTTATTTTTAAAGGTTGTGAAGAGAAGTATATTTCTCTGGATAGCCAAGTACGTTTTAAGTAAATTTTTAAATATAAGATAAAAGTTTAATTTTGTTTAAAAAAAGCATGTTTTAGAAAATTTATTATTTCTAAATGTTTAAATTCTAAAGTAAATATTTATTCAAATCTATTACCGTAGTAATAATTTATAACGAGTGACTTAGTAGTTCTGTTTTAAAGGTGAAAACCTTGTTTATATTTATAAAGTAACCTTATTTTCAAATATTCATATAGTATATATTTTTAATCAATTATTGAAGTAGTTTTAATTTAAATATTTTAAAGTAAATTCTAAAGTAAGTAATTTGTTAATCTATTATCGTAATAATTATTTAAAGAATGATTTGGTAATTTGTTTAAAGAAGAAAATCTAATGTATAGTTATAAGGTAACCTTATTTTAGTTATTTCTAGAGTATTATTTTAAATTAAGTACTAAAGTAATTTTTCTATATTAAATATTAAATGTATTTTACAATAAGGTATTTTTAAATTATTTTAAAAATCTAAAGTTTTATGCTTGGTGATTCCAGTGGAAATAGAAATACTTGGAATTTATTCTGAGAAAAGAAGACAGTTTTGGAAACTGTTTTCAAAAGGGTTTGAAAAAAGTGAAAATATATCTTGTGAAGATATTTTTGAGGTTAATAAATAATTTGGAAATTTATTTATTGTTTTGATGGATGTTTGTGAATATTAATTGATAGTTAAATAACCGACTATCAATATTGGATAAATGCGTTGATCGTTTCGAAGAGACTGGGATCGAGATTAATTTCTTGAAAACCACTTCGATCCGGTTTGTACGTTTCATGGAAAATGATTTTGGATTCGAAGATGGAGAAGTGAAGTGCAAGGGCTAGTCGCTACTAATCCTGAGGATATTTCCAAAATGGACGTAGTTGGAATAGTGTCGTCGGTTCCGTTCGAACCCGGGATGGACTTGTATGGATGAATGCTTGCGAAACATCGTCAGGTGGATGATGGGCATTCTAAGGGATATGTTCTAAAAAGGTAACGCTTAGCCTCAAGCCTCATCAAATGGGAGTGACTGGAAATTAGGGGTTATGCAGCAAGGCTAATTGCGTAGCACCCAAGCAGGGTGAGGTCATTCCTGTCTAGATGTCCCTTTTTATTTCGGCTTAGTGGGCGGTTGCTGATCCCAACCGCGGGGTTATCACACTCGGGATTATCCAGGAAGAGGTAGTCCCGGTCTTGTATTGCAGGGGAGCGGGCGTACTCCTCAGTACGGTGATCTAGGCCCCCTACCGTGACAGGTGGTACCCCAGTGCCTAGTCATTAGTTGGGAAATCCATTCTCCCTACGAGCCTTGTACGAGTTTTGTTTGTATTACCCACTTTTTGGCTAGTAGCTGGAATTTAATAATGTAACAATTTCGGTTATTTTATAAGTATTTGTAGATAGACCCTATTATAATATCAGAGGATTTCTATAAAAATGTTTTAGCTATCGTAAGGTAAAAACCCGAAATGTTTATTTGTGGCGTGGTCTTACGAGATGCTTTTGTTTTCAAAAGATTTTTGAAACTTTAATAATCAATTGGGTGTGATTTTCTCACGCTGGTATTCCAGACTGACTCGGGTATTATTTAGCTGTAATGCTCGGGTCAGACCGAGTATTATAGGATACAGGATATGATGCTGTGGAGCTCAGGAGACGAGCTAGATGACGATACGTACTCTCGTACTTGTTTATATATATTCCACTGTACTGAGTAGTTGTGTAACCAGTAGTATGATATTGTTGAGCTGTGATTGATGTACTCTGATGATGTAATATATAAACAGATATATTTGATTTTGTGTAAAGATATGTTAATATCTATTATATTTTATTCCACTGCGATGGTTAGATTCTGATGTTATTTTCTATTTTCTCTCCTTCTACCTCTTCTTCTTTAACCAAATGGTTCGTATTTCTGTGCAACTTGAGTTGATTGTTGTAGAATAGTGTTAACTCAAGGGGAACGGATTTGCGGGCCGTTACAATCGGCTGCTTATTTAGCTCGAGTCTAAGAAATACTAAATCAGTTTGATTATTATGCCATCTTCTACATACCCCGTGAGCGCAACCAAAAGGCTGATTCATTGACGAAATTAGAAAGTACAAGCGAAGCCCGGCAAATAGGACTCGTTCCTATTAAAACGTTATCCTCCCCGAGCATTGATCAGATGGAGACAGATTATGTATTTGAAAACACTCCTAGTAAGGAATCGTGGATGACTACATTCCGAAATTACATCGAGCATGGAATGCTGCCTGAGCGTAGAAGTGAGAAGAGATAGATTCTTCACGAAAGCTTCGCGGTTCACCATTCAGAATGGAGTCATGTATAGAAGAGGATATTTCGTTCCTCTCCTTCGATCTATCACACATGATGAAATTAAACGAGTGTTACATGATGTACATAAAGGAGAATGTGGCGATCACACTAGGGAACTCTCGCTAAGAAAGTACTCCGATAATGATATTATTGGCCAACTGTAAACCGTGATGCGGCAAACTATGCTAGAAAGTGTAATAGATGTCAAAAACATGCTCGGCTTCCTAGATCCCCACCTACTGAGATAACCCAAATGGTTAGTCCGTGGCCGTTTGCAGTATGGGGCATTGATATCATTGGCCCTCTTCCTCTGGCCAAAGGTGGTGCGAAGTACGCCATCATCGTAGTTGGTTACTTTACCAAGTGGGCCGAGGCTAAACCTCTTGCAACAATCATGAAGAAGAAGGTGATCAACTTTGTAGTTTACAACATTATCTGTCGATTTGGTCTCCTGTATACCATCATCATTAATAACGGAGCCCAGTTCGACAGTGTTGAATTCAAGGATTTCTGCCACCGATTCCACATCCATAAGAAATTCTCTACAGTTGCACACCCTCAAGCGAATGGCCAGGTTGAAGCTGTTAATAAGGTTATCAAGTCTATTCTAAAGAAGAGAATGGAAAAGGCCGGGGGGGCAAGTGGGTTGACGAACTTCCGATGGCTTTATGGGCTTACCGGACAACCCACAAGTCCGCGATCAGACACACTCCATTCTCTTTATCCTATGGTTCAGAAGCCGTCAATCCAGTCAAGATGGAAGTACATTCTCATCGTGTGACTTACTATGATCCGAAGACAAATGCCATATTACTTGCTAAATCCTTGGATTTGTTGGATGAGAAGCGTGAAGAGGCTGATTTGAGGGCAGCCACATATCGAAGTCGAGTCGCCCGATTATATAATGCCAAGGTCTGACCACGAACCTTTGAACTCGACGATCTCGTCCTCAAGAGAATCTATCCAGTTCCTTCGCACATGAAACCAACTTGGGAAGGATCGTATGTGATTGAACGAAAGCTCGAAGATGGCACGTTTAAGTTATCAATCGTTGATGGTCTTACTTTGCCGAGAGCCTGGAACAACAAGAGTCTCCGTCGCTACTGTTGAATATGCGCTTTGCGCTTATATGATTTTTGTTTGATGATAATAAAAATATATATATATATATATATTCATTTAAATGTATTTGGTAATGTACTATTTTGTTTTTCACAGATTAAATAAATATTTGTTGAATAAAATAAATTACACAGAATTTGAATTCAAACAGAAATTTTATTCAAACAAATATTTATTACAATTTTGAATAGTACAAATTCAAGCTCTCACTATACATATACAATTTTGATTACATAAATTCCTCACTACATATCACTCACACTCGTAGTTTTATATTCAACTTCATTCAAGTTTGAATCCAGCATCTGAGCAATCTGCAAAAATATTCACTAACGCAGTAAAATTGAAAAAGAAATATTTTTGCAATATAAAATGAAATATGATTTTTGAAAATATGATTTTCCTCGGTTATTTGGGTTGTTCGTCATTATTCACATTTGAATTCATCATACACGAACAGTGTGACATGCACAGTGTATCACTGTACATGCCACAAAGCCGTGCACATCGATATACACTTGATAATGCTACAAGGACAGGTGAGCACAGGTCAAATCCAAATGAAAAGCTGGGTTCAACTCACGTGCAATATATTTAAAATCACGACACGAGCACAAGGTCAAACCCGAGTTTTGAAACTGGATTCAACTCAAGTGAAATTTCAAAAATCAACATGAAATGATCAAGAATCAGATCAGAGACCAAGTACAAGGCACAGTGCACCACTGACCGGAATACAAAGATAGGAAAACATGCATGCAACATGGTACAAAGCTCAAGTTCAATTCCAAAAGCAACCAGCAATGCATGCAACAGAGATCAAGCTTAATGAAACAGGCAGATTTGAAGAAATGACTGCAATATCAATAAACCAAATGAAGACCACAATCCAAACTGAAACTCCAGCAGTAATGCAACAAGTATGGTGAAGCACTGACTTAAATACACAACTACAAGGCATAGCAACTGCAACAAGACACAACAATGAAGACTACAGCCGAATGAACCAGAGACAACATGTCCAGTTACAACAATGCACAAGTGACACAATGACCATGAACAATGAAACTACAAATGTGATACATGAATAATGCAAACTACAATGCAGACTCAAGCCGAGTCGTGATGAATAGAGCAGATCAAACACAATGGACTACATGCGCAGACCAGAGAGACAATGCGAACAAGTGACTCAGGCAAATACACATGAAGACCAACAACAAACCCAAATGAATATCACAAGTATGATCAGTAGTACACATGCAAGCTCGAGCACAAAATATGGAAACTGCACCAATGCAAATCAAAACAGAGAGTATATATGGTGATGCAGTCAACATCTACTCAAGGCAACAGTGCAGTGCAACTTCACAACAAACAAGTCAGTGTAGCAATGAAACAATACATACACCATGTGCAGAGGACCAGTGATACAAATAACAAGTGCAGTAGCTTACAACTTCAACCACAAAACCCAACAGCAACACATGTATCATGAAACCAAAGTGCTCGATGCACAGTGCAGACAAATGCTCAAATGAATACGAAATAACCAGAGAATGGTCAGAACTAAATGTAACAAGGATCAGAGATGAAGCTTACAGTGGATGAACACAAAGAAATGATGATGGCCGAAAATAATGCAGATTCGTGAATGTATACAGTCAAGAAATTCAAGTGCATACTGTTTGAAAAAGTCACGAATTAAAAGAGGAAAGTCACTGCCGTATCAAACAAGATAAATCAAACGTTTGAAAATCAAGGTCGTGAGTAACAAGTCGAAACTATATCAGGAAAGGAAAAATTTGGAAAGTATCGAATTGATACAAGCAAATACAAGTGTCTCGAATTCATATAAATACCAAACAACAAAGTCATCATCGACATCGAGTTCAATTGAAGCAATCATTAAACCAGCAACGAAAGAAATTACATACCGAAGCAACAATGAACTCGATCAACAGAGGAGCAACGCAAACCAGAATCGATCATCAGAGGAGCAGCAAGCAACGCAACACGTTAACTAGAGAATCAACATAGGCGTGCTCCAGAAAAGCCCTAATTTGAATCGAAGAACGAAGCCCTAATTTAGTGGCAAAGAGGATCGGCCGCCATTTTACAGTAGCAAAGGAAAAGAGAACGGGGAGAAGAATAGAAATGGGACGGCTTGTTTTATTATAAAAAGCCCTAGTTTGTGTTTGGGTTTATTTATAGTCAAATAAGGTTTTAAGTGTTAAACTGTTTTTTAGTTTGTTTTAAATTTTCTTCTTGAATCAATTCTTGGTAAATCACCACCTAGGTTGTAGGTAGTGTCAGATTGTCTAGTTAGAATTAGTTCAGTGAGCAGGGTGAGCGAGTTTGCAAAACTCTATAGGCGGAGCAGGGTTTGCGAGTTTGCATAACTCTATAGGCGGAGCAGGGGGTGCGAGTCTATTAGAGTGTTTGTAAGCGGGAGCAAGGGTTTGCGAGTTTGTTAGAGTGTTTGTAAGCGGGAGACTGTTTAATTCTAATAGAAATCTGGGAATGCAGCAGTAGGCAGGGGTTGCCGAAGCTGGGTAAATTTTGTGTGTGATTTACTTTTCAGCATATTTATTTCTGCAGTTTGTTTTTACGTTTAATTCGAGAAAATTTGCTATAACCCTATTCACCCCCCTCTAGGGTTAATCTGGATCCTACAAGTGGTATCAGAGCAAGGTATTTTTCTTTAACTCTAGAGTCATGAATTCATCAAATAATGCTTTTTCTAAGGGGCAATCTATTGTTAGGCCACCCATGTTTAACGGGAATGATTATGCTTATTGGAAAGTTAGGATGGGTATTTATCTTAGTTCTATTGATTATGATGTTTGGGATATTATTGAAACTGGCTATAAATCTCCCACTATAACTGTTGGTGATACTGAGATTCCTAAACCTAAGGATAGGTGGGATGCTAACGATAAGAAATTAAAAACTACGAATGCTAAAGCCATGAATGCTTTGATATGTGCTCTTGATAAGAATGAATTTAATAGAATTTCTCATTGTAAAACTGCACAGGAAATTTGGCATACTTTGGAGGTGACACATGAAGGAACTTCTCAAGTCAAGGAGTCTCGTCTAGCCCTATTCAGCAATGAATACGAGAACTTTGTGATGGACAAAGGCGAGAGCATAAAAGACATGTTTGGACGCTTTTCAACTTTGGTGTACAACGCTAGAGCACTTGGGAAAGTATTCACTGAGGTAGAGCTTGTGAGGAAGGTGCTACGAGTCTTACCAATGAACTTTGAGGAAAAAGTCACGGAAATACAAGAATCGAAAGATCTGAGTAAACTAAACATGGAGGAGTTGATTGGCAACTTGATGACATATGAGCTTGAGCTAAAAGCAAAGGAGGAACGCAACAACTCCGAGTCAAAGAAGAAGACGATTGCCTTAAAGAGCAAAGAAGAGAGCGATGAAGAAGAAAAAGATCCAATTGAAAAGCTTGAAATGGCTGTCAATAATCTTAGAAAATTGTCAAGATTCAGACCACGCAAGAAGAAAACAAGTGGTAATAGGTCAAAAGATTCTGATAATGAACTGACGTGCCTTAACTGCAAGAAGCCTGGCTACTTCAAAAAAGAATGCCCACTTCTCAAAAACAACAAAGGAAAGAAAAAGAAGAAGAAGGCCTTTGCAGCGACTTGGGATGATGAAGAAGAAGAGGAAATTTCGAATAATAGCTCAGAGGAGGCTAACTTGTGTCTTACGGCAAAATCAGATTCAGAAGCAAGCTCAGAGGAATCTAGTGAGGTAGGTGACTATTCTTATAAAGATCTTGTTTATATGTGTCTTGATCTTGCTAAAGTAGTTGATACTCTTGAATCTAAAATAGAAAAACTGAGATCTGATAGGAGAGAACTTGCTCGTGAAAATTTTAGGTTAGAAACTGAACCTGAAAATATTCAAAACCTAGAATGTAAAAAATGTAAAATTTTAGATTCAGAATTATCAAGACTTAAGAATAGCTCTGAAAATCTTGAAAAGCAAAACTTGAGTCTTAAGGAAATCATTGACACTAGGAAAAAGGATTTTATAAATAGATGCACCTCACTTGTCACTGAAAACACAACACTCAAAACCAAAGTCCAAAATCTTGAGAAATCTCTGAATAACTTTTCAAGAGGAGAAAAATCATTCAACATGTTATTGGGAAATCAAATTTTTGCTAACAACAGAAAAGGACTAGGCTTTAAGAAAGCACAAGTTGAGGATAATGCAAAAGGTAAGAGTGTCTTTGATAGATATGAAATAATTGGACATCGTTTTGAAAATTGCAGTCATAGGAACAAGAACACAAAATTTATACAAGTTTGGGTTCCTAAGAATTCTACAAACAAATTTCATGTCTATTGGAACAAGAATGAAAGGACTAAACAAGTTTGGGTTCCAAAGGGTTTGTTTATTCACAATGCTTCAGCCACTAACAATCATGGACCTATAAAAACAAATAGGTCACAAAAAAATTTCATCATGTAGGTATGGTGGCAGGCTAAGGAACAACAACAGTGTTTTCTGGATTTTGGCTGTTGCAGAAACACAACGGGCAACAAAGCAAAGTTCCTTAGCCTAGTACAAAGGTGACAGAATCACAATGGGCAATCACGAAAAATTATCATAAAGGTAAAACAGGTGAAGGTATATTTACTTGATCGATATATTAAATGTGATAATCTGCACCATATTCTGAATTAAAATCAGCCAATATTGAGATGGTGAAGAGATGATGATTCTGACTTGTTCAGCATAGTTGGCCAATTATATTTATGCCAAAAACACTATTCTTTGAATTACTTCATACATATTCGTTTGGATTAAAAATAGTGTTTTGTTGGATGATAATTTTTTTTGGTTATAATTTGGCTAACTCTATGTTCATGGTTCTTTGATTATTTACACGGCTTCACTTCAAATTCAAGAGAATGTCATTTGAAAAGCTATTAAATTTGATTTTGAGATATTTTGTTGCATACTTCATGGTCTGGTCTATCAAATTTAGTTAGTGATATTTTGGAATGAAAGAGAAATTCAGATGCAGATTACTCTGGTAATCTAGTTGATAGAAAAATTACTAGTTGAACGTGATTTTTTAGACATTAAGTAACTGCATCGTTTTTCAAAGAAAATATCTGCATATTTTTCATTTCAAATAGCAGAAAATTCTCTTATATAACCCCTTCGAGAAAATCATTGTTGACCATATTTTCAGATTAGTCATTTTTTATTTGATTTTAAATGACAAATTTTGACTAATCCGACTCCCTACTAATTATCAAAAAGATAAATAGTGATTGAAAAGGTGATAAGTGTTAATATTTAACATACATTACTCAAGAGAGTATATTTGGAAAATTTCTTTAGGAATTCAAACAAGAGTTATGAAACTTTTTGTTGGGTAAAGATTCCATGACCATTTCTATATCTATCATATTTCTATCGACCATTGTTTTTCAAAAATTCAATATAGTTTGTCGATATGTGGTACTATAATCAGTGATCATTTGTTTTTCATTTCACATTTTTTTTTAAAATAAATAAAATACCAAAGTATTCACTCTCATTTAAAAGTCCTCACGGTTATGCATGGGTGAATTATTTGGAATTTGTTATGTGCTTCCATGCTCATTTAAAAGTCCTTACGGTTATGCATGTATGGAACGCATATCAAAATTAATTGATTAAATAGACAAGTTGATTCTAATCCCATTTAAAAGTCCTCACGGTCATGCGTGGTTAGAAGATACTTGATTTTATTTTTTAGAAATTAAATTGAAATACTACTAATCTCATTTAAAAGTCCTAACGGTTATGCATGATTAGTAGATATTCAAATTCCTGATATAAATGTACCACAAGTTGATACAATTGTATGATTTTATATTAGAACATCATTTCCATTCTTTATAAAAGTGGAATATGCGCCTAACAGGGGTAGTTATGATTTTTGTTTGATTTTTATTGAAGTTTAATATTTATATTCAATTGAGTTTTAATGTTGGATTAATATTGATCACTTTATCTCAATTTTTCTCTAACACTATTATTCTTTTGCTAATAACAAAAGGGGGAGAGAAAAGTTAAGATTTTGTCACATAGAATCAAGCAAATAGAATCAACCAAAGGTCAAATAATTTTCCAATTGCATCTAGGCTTATTTATATATTTCTATGCATATATGTAGGGGGAGCATCATGTAGAGAAGAAGTATTTAAATAGGGGGAGCAACTAGACTATATCATTGATCAAATACATTTAACACATGTACAAAATCTTAAATATATGTTTGTTATCATCAAAAGGGGGAGATTGTTGAATATGCGCTTTGCGCTTATATGATTTTTGTTTGATGATAATAAACATATATATATATACATATATTCATTTAAATGTATTTGGTAATATACTATTTTGTTTTTCATAGATTAAATAAATATTTGTTGAATAAAATAAATTACACAGAATTTGAATTCAAACAGAAATTTTATTCAAACAAATATTTATTACAATTTTGAATAGTACAAATTCAAGCTCTCACTATACATGTACAATTTTGATTACATAAATTCTTCACTACATATCACTCACACTCGTAGTTTTATATTCAACTTCATTCCAGTTTGAATCCAGCATCTGAGCAATCTGCAAAAATATTCACTAACGCAGTAAAATTGAAAAAGAAATATTTTTACAACATAAAATGAAATATGATTTTTGAAAATATAATTTGCCTCAGTTATTTGGGTTGTTCGTCATTATTCACATTTGAATTCATCATACACGAACAATGTGACATGCACAGTGTATCACTGTACATGCCACAAAGCCGTGCACATCGATATACACTTGATAATGCTACAGGGACAGGTGAGCACAGGTCAAACCCAAATGAAAAGCCGGGTTCAACTCACGTGCAATATATTTAAAATCACGACACGAGCACAAGGTCAAACCCGAGTTTTGAAACTGGATTCAACTCAAGTGAAATTTCAAAAATCAACATGAAATGATCAAGAATCAGATCAGAGACCAAGTACAAGGCACAGTGCACCACTGACCAGAATACAAAGACAGGAAAACATGCACGCAACATGGTACAAAGCTCAAGTTCAATTCCAAAAGCAACCAGCAATGCATGCAACAGAGATCAAGCTTAATGAAACAGGCAGATTTGAAGAAATGACTGCAATATCAATAAACCAAATGAAGACCACAATCCAAACTGAAACTCCAGCAGTAATGCAACAAGTATGGTGAAGCACTGACTCAAATACACAACTACAAGGCATAGCAACTGCAACAAGACACAACAATGAAGACTACAGCCCAATGAACCAGAGACAACATGTCCAGTTACAACAATGCACAAGTGACACAACGACCATGAACAATGCAAACTACAAATGTGATACATGAATAATGCAAACTACAATGCAGACTCAAGCCAAGTCGCGATGAACAGAGCAGATCAAACATAATGGACTACATGCACAGACCAGAGAGACAATATGAACAAGTGACTCAGGAAAATACACATGAAGACCAACAACAAACCCAAATGAATATCACAAGTATGATCAGTAGTACACATGCAAGCTCGAGCACAAAATATGGAAACTGCACCAATGCAAATCAAAACAGAGAGTATGTATGGTGATGCAGTCAACATCTACTCAAGGCAACAGTGCAGTGCAACTTCACAACAAACAAGTCAGTGTAGCAATGAAACAATACATACACCATGTGCAGAGGGACAGTGATACAAATAACAAGTGTAGTAGCTACAACTTCAACCATAAAACCCAACAGCAACACATGTATCATGAAACCAAAGTGCTCGATGCACAGTGCAGACAAATGCTCAAATGAATATGAAATAACCAGAGAATGGTCAGAACTAAATGTAACAAGGATCAGAGATGAAGCTTACAGTGGATGAACACAAAGAAATGATGATGACCGAAAATAATGCAGATTCGTGAATGTATACAGTCAAGAAGTTCAAGTGCATACTGTTTGAAAAAGTCACGAATTAAAAGAGGAAAGTCACTGCCGTATCAAACAAGATAAATCAATCGTTTGAAAATCAAGGCCGTGAGTAACAAGTCGAAACTATATCAGGAAAGGAAAATTTTGGAAAGTATCGAATTGATACAAGCAAATACAAGTATCTCGAATTCATATAAATACCAAACAACAAAGTCATCATCGGCATCGAGTTCAATTGAAGCAATCATTAAACCAGCAACGAAAGAATTTACATACTAAAGCAACAACGAACTCGATCAACAGAGGAGCAACGCAAACCAGAATCGATCATCAGAGGAGCAGCAAGCAACGCAATACGTTAACCAGAGAATCAACATAGGCGTGCTCCAGAAAAGCCCCAATTTGAATCGAAGAACGAAGCCCTAATTTAGTGGCAAAGTGTGACGACCGCCCATGTCTCCCGCGCCAAAACAAGGGAATAGTGCGCTGAAAGGTGTGCAAGGCAGCCATGGACGATAATCAGGGTAAAATAAAATCGCAGAATCTCTATCGTAACTCACAGCGCATGGATAAAATACAATAGAGAAATATATAGTGAAGTCTCATAACAGAAAATCTTCATATAAGCATCACAGAAGTTTTATACAATCATCTCAACAAAGTCATACATCAAGACCTCACTACAAAACACTCATCAAATACAGCAGCGGATACCCAGTACATATAAGAAAATAATATGCATAGCCTCCTGCTCGTCTTCGTCATCATCAGCGGAAAACTCTAAGCACAGCACCTGCCACCTGCTACCTAGTCTGCCCATCCCAAACATGGATGAACAGCCCAAGGTAATAAGAGGAGACATAAAACCTTGAGTCAGACAAAGTCTTAGTGAGCAGTAAATTAACAATCAAACATACCAAAAGAGCATAAGGGATAAAAGGAATAGGAACCAAACCATCCCACTCCACCTCTTTCTACAGTGATAGCCCCCAGACACACACTAAGGAGAAGCAAGCATAACATAGCAGATAAGTAAGGTAA
Source organism: Allium cepa (assembly GCA_030765085.1). Lineage (NCBI taxonomy): Eukaryota > Viridiplantae > Streptophyta > Magnoliopsida > Asparagales > Amaryllidaceae > Allium > Allium cepa. The sequence continues at coordinate 885,451,777 of CM060940.1, read as the reverse complement.
AGCAATAATCACTCGAGTCAAGGACGATGTTTTCCAAATACAAACCCCCAAGGCCTAAACCAAGATCAGATAAGCATCCAGAAAACACCGCTCTTGAAGCCGGATGATAATACAACCAAACATCCAAACATCCATGACTCTGGCTATCACTGTTAACCTTGCTTCGAAATTACCGTTAATTGAATGACCGACTCCTTCCTGAGCCATCTGTCAAGGGCTAATGGTAACCCCGGTTCTAGACAAAACTCCGCACACTACCTTGTGCCTAGGACTTATCTACTTGGCCCAGAGTACTCGACTACCTGCCTGTAGTCTTTTAGGCGTCCCTATGTACTCTTGCTTTAGGTTTGCTAGAACCTTCAATAACGATGAGATCCAAGCCTCCTTGTCATCCTTCTCGACGACTACTTTCAACTTAGCCCAAGCTACCTCTTGAGTAATCCATTATCAACCAACTTGAACTACCCTTCAAGTTATCAACATGCTTGGAATAATCTCTGCCTGGATTAAGCCAAGACTCACATCATACTTGAACTACCCTTCAAGTTATCAACAGGCTTTGCTTCATCGCATCAAAGCAAAGTCTCAACTCAACAACATGCTTTGCCCTCGTCGCATCATGGCAAAGTTTCCATTTCAACATCATCCAATCCACGCATATGAGCTTCAACATCCGCTACATACGCCTTAAGCAGTTTTCACCATTCAAGAGCCTTCTTCCGTAGCTTTTGAATCATCTTCAATCATCTTGTTCCAAATCAACTACAAGCTAACTTGGAGCAATCAAATCTATCATGCATTCAAACATTCAAGAATTCAAACAAGATCTATTAAGCAATATCAACTATAATGGCAATTTCGTAATTAAATGAGCAAAAGTCCAACATATGTGAAATCATGGTTTTTAGCATAGATCTATCAAATCTAAAACATGGGTTTTGTCTCTAATACTTGTTAAATAAACTTGCATAGGTAAACATCTTCAAACATGATGGATCTACATGCAGACTTAAGGAAAATGCGAGAAAACGCTAACTTTAACACATAAACAAGTCACTAATCCAATATACTCCTTTGGATCCGCGTGAGAGATAACTACCACTCACCAAATCACCCAAACACCTCTAAATCTAAACACTTCAGATCTGGACAGCGGAGATCAAGGCTTGATCCGGCGAAATCTCACTTGAAACGATGAAATCTAGCTTGAACGGATGAAGATCTTCAACTTTGGCACTTGGATCTTCGATCTCGATCTTCGATCTTGGATGGATGTTAGATCTAGATTGGAATGAAGAAAAGAAGATGAAGAAATGTTGTAGATGAGTCTTCAAAATGGCAGCACTTCGTCGCTTCAAAAACCGGTGCCAAAAAGTGAGCCGAACACCTCTATTTATAGGCTGAAACCTCCATGAGTCGTCGCCCCATGAGTCGGTCCCGACCTATCATGAGTCGTCCACGACTCATCTCCTGCCAACTCATCCTTGCCGACTCATCCTTGCCGACTCACCTGCACTGCCTTCTGACTCAAGCCAACGACTCAACATAACACTGCCGCACCTCCTAAGTCGTATGACGACTCAATGGCCTAAGTCCCCCAACGACTTATCTACCCCTCGACTCAAAGGACCTAACACCTTAACACGGTCTAACGACTCAACCTATATACGACTCAATGTATGAGCACATCCTACGACTCAACCCAGGTCGACTCACGACTCAAGACCTTGCCACATTCCCTAAGTCTTAAGCCGTAAGAACGACTTATCATCACACCAGCACCCTAATGACCTATCTATCACACGACTCAACAGCATAGCCGACCTAATCCCTAGCCGACTCATGGTAAACCGGTCACGACTCAAGCCCTTCTGCCGACTCACTACCCACAACCTAACTAGCTGCCGACTCAACTCTTGAGTCGCCCCGACTCATCACCATGCCTAACTCGGCTAACACTCTAAACCGCTACCCCTCCTTGAGTCGGTCCCCTATGAGTCGGTCACGACTCATCACTTAACTCGGCAAATCCCATGAGTCGCTGCCTACCTTAACTCGGTCCATCCCCCTTAAGTCGTAACTCGTGCACGACCTATCCTATGAGTCGGTCACGACTCAACCCTTAACCCGGAAATGCCCATGAGTCGGTCACGACTCATCACTTCAACACACGAGTTACTCTCCATACGACTCAGGCTAGAGACAACACAAACAACACTATCGACCTGCAAATTCTACGATCTATTGACACGTAAAATACGGGTCGTTACATTCTCTCCCCCTTAGGAATTTCGCCCCCGAAATTCCAAACAAACAACAGCAATCAAAGGTATTCCGCATGCCTACCATCCATAGCAATCAACAAACCATGCATCCAATTCTAGCCTAGCATGCAGAATTCTATGACTTAGAACAAGCTACAAATTCATGAGATGTCACGACACTTTAGGGCCATACCTCGAAGAGTCCGGGATGAGCTGCCTTCATCCTCTCTTCCTCCTCCCACGTACAGTCGTTAACATCATCACTCCATTGTACCTTGAGCAACGTAATCGTCTTCCTCCTAAGCTGTTTCGTATCGGTTTCAACAATACGAAGCGGCTTACGAGGTCTTGTAATCACTGGATCAACCTCTAAGTCTTCACAGCTATCAGCAGAAACCATCGTAGTTGGGTCGTGCACATACTTCCGTAGATAAGATACATGAAAAACATTGTGCACACCCGCCATCTTTTCCGGTAACTCCAATCTATAAGCGAGCTTTCCAATCCGCTCGATAATCGGGAATGGTCCAACAAATCTCGGAATCAACTTTCCTTTGTTCCCGAATCTAATAACATTCTTCAATGGAGAAATCTTCACAAAAACCATATCGCCCACATCGAATTCCAAATCTTTTCGACGATTGTCTGCATAACTCTTCTGACGGTCTTGGGCTGCCTTCATTCTTTGTCGAATGATCTCTATACAATCTGATGTCTGTCGAATCATCTCCGGCCCAAGTATCAGCTTTTCTCCAGTTTCCAACCAACATGTCGGAGAGTTACACGGTCTTCCATATAATGCCTCATATGGTGCCATACCAATACTCGACTGATAACTGTTATTATAAGCAAATTCCACCAAATGAAGGTGATCTTCCCATGATCCTCCGAAGTCCAAAACACATGCCCTAAGAAGATCTTCCAAAACCCGGTTGACTCTCTCAGTCTGACCATCTGTTTGAGGGTGATAAGCTGTACTCAAACACAACTCAGTTCCCAAAACTTCCTGGAAGCTCTTCCAAAATCCACTAGTGAACAATGGATCTCGATCGCTCACTATACTCTTCGGAACACCATGGAATCGAACAATCCACTTCACATACAACTCAGCCAATTTCGATGCAGTCCTAGTCGATCGAACAGGAATGAACCTTGCACTCTTGGTCAAACGATCTACAATGACCCAAATCCCTTCATTTCCTGCCCTGGTTCTAGGTAGACCATCGATAAAATCCATCGACACTTGCTCCCACTTCCATGTAGGAACTTCTAATGGCTGAAGTAATCCACTGGGCTTCTTCTGCTCAGCTTTCACTAACTGACAGTTCATACACTTGGAAATAAAATTTCCAACATCTTTCTTCATACCTTCCCAGTAGTAAGCTCTCTTCATATCCCGATACATCTTATTCCCACCTGGATGAATTGTCAACTTCGAGTGATGACTTTCTCTCAGAACTTCATCTCTCAATCCATCTATATTGGGAACAACCAATCGTCCTTGCTTTCGAAGCCAACCCTCTCGATCGACCTCGAATCCCTTATCCTTCTCTGGTTCCAATCCAGATTCCAAATCACGGATAATCTTGACAAGCTTATCATCTCTCTTTTGGCTCTCGCCAATCCTTTCCACAAGAGTAGGCCTTATTGATAAGTTTGCCAACATCTCAGGTTCCAACTCGCATCTAGGCCTGAAATCAAACTCAGCCAAATACTCAAGACTCTTCCATTCTGAAAACATGGCTCCCAATCCTGCATGTCTTCGACTTAACGCATCAGCCACTGCGTTACCTTTTCCCGGAGTATAGGCTATACCAAAATCATAAGATGCTAGAAACTCTAACCACCGTTGTTGTCGAAGATTCAAATCCTTTTGGGAGAACAGATATTTCAACGACTTATGATCTGTAAACAACTCGAATCTAACTCCCAATAGGTAGTGTCTCCACATCTTCAAAGCAAACACAATCGCCGCTAACTCCAAATCATGAGTCGGATAATTCCTTTCATGCGGCTTCAGTTGTCGACTAGCATACGCAACAACTTTATCCTTCTGCATTAGCACTGCCCCCAGTCCAGTGCCACATGCATCGGTGTAAACCACCATCTCCTCATTCCCACTTGGAATAGTCAATACAGGAGCACTCGTCAGTCGCTCTTTCAGGATTACGAAGGCTTTCTCACACTTGTCATCCCATCTGAACACTTGGTTCTTCTTCGTCAATCCTGTCAATGGTGCAGCTATCTTGGAAAAGTCCTTGATAAATCGACGATAATATCCTGCTAATCCAAGAAAACTTCTCACATCAGATGCATTCTTAGGTCTAATCCAATCCTGGATCGCTGCTACCTTAGCGGGATCAACCGCTATTCCACTTCCAGAGATAACATGGCCTAAGAACCTCACTTCACTCTTCCAGAAGTGACACTTCGAAAACTTAGCCTTCAGCTGATGTTTCCGTAAGATTTCCAAAACAATCCTCAAGTGCGTCTTGTGCTCTTCCTCAGTTCTGGAATAAACCAAAATATCATCCACGAACACAAGCACGAACTTATTCAACTGATCTCTGAATACTCTATTCATAAGATCCACAAAATATGCTGGTGCGTTAGTCAATCCAAACGGCATTACCAGCCACTCATAAAACCCGGATGGTGTCCTGAAAGCAGTCTTCGGCACACTATCCCTCGCCACTCTCAACTGGTGAAATCCCGTTGCCAAATCCATCTGAGAAAACACCTTAGCCTCGTGAAGCTGATCAAACAAGTCATCTATTCTCGGCAATGGATACTTGTTCTTCCTAGTCAACTTATTCAGCTCACGATAATCGACACACAACCTCAACGATCCATCCGCTTTGGTTGCGAACACAACGGGCGCACCCCATTCGGACACACTTCTCCGAATGAATCCTTTCCGCAAAAGGTCATCAACTTGCACCTTCAGCTCTTGCTGCTCCCTCGGTGCCATCCGCCTAAGAGGCATCACAACAGGTCTGGCTCCCTCAACTAGATCGATACGAAACTCGATCTCCCTATGCGGCGGCAACCCTTTGACTTCGTCAAAGACATCCTCAAATCCATTCACAATAAGCACCGATGACAGTCCATCCCGTGGAACAACCAGCGAATACATGAAGCTCATGAAGACACCTTCCTCATGCTTACATCGTATCACAACCTTTCGCCCTTCCACATTCCCGACTGTCACCTCCAGCCTCTCACAATCAATCCTAGCCGCATACTTCCTAAGCCAGTCCATACCCAAAATAATTCCGAACCCCGCAAAGTTCAGAACAAAGCAATCACAAACAAACGAGCAATCATGACTCGAAACAACTAGACCACGGCATATCATACACAAACATGACGAACCCCCAACTGGATTAGTCACAACCAATGGCCTATCAACAATATCCGGTCTCAAACCCAACCGGCCTACCAAATCATCACAAACAAAAGAATGCGACGCTCCAGTATCAAACAACACTCTAACTGGAACACCACAAATGGAAAGAGTACCTTGAACCACCACACTCTTCCCCTTTTCTTCAGCAGTAGGAGCTTTTGAAGACGACGGCACAGCTTCCAAAGCATAGGCCTGCACAATCTGCCTATTTTTCCTCGGCTCTGGGCAATCCTTCTTGATATGTCCCAGCTTATCACAGTTGTAACACTTTCCCGGCACCTTGGGATTCTTACAGTCCTTGTAAAGATGGCCCTTTTGCTGGCAGTTATAGCAAGTCACCTCACCCTTCAGCTTCTTCTGGCCATCCTTGCCCCTCTGCTGCTGCTGCTTCCTCTTCTTATTTCCACCCTGCTGTGGTTTAGATCCTTCCCTGGTTACAGCAACAACAGAACTTTCCTTAGGGAACAAACTCTCATGCCTCAAAGCTTTCTCCACCAGCTTCTCAAATGGATCGTCCAAGTGATCCACCAACTGCCTTCCAAGATAAGCATCCAGACCGGTCACAAACTTTTCATTCTTCTGGTATGGAGAATCAATATACGATCTGGCATACTTAGAAAAAGCTTCGAACTCAGAAATGTACTCAAGCACTGGCCTCCCTCCTTGCTTGAGCTCTACAAATCTCTTGAACAAAACAGACTTCTGAGCCGTAGAAATGAACTTGGCTTCAAATCTAACTTGGAATTGCTCCCAAGTAATCTCCTCTTCTGGTGTATCTATAGTGATAGAATTCCACCAATCCGCAGCTCTTCCCTGAAGCTGTCTCGATGCAAGCTTTCTCTTGGTTGCATCCTCAATCCCTAGATCACCAAATATCCTTCGGCACGCATCAATCCATCTCTGCACTTCAATAGTAGATTCCGTCCCCAAGAAAGCTTTTCCTCCAAGAGAAGTATAATCCTTGCAAAGCTTAGCAAAATCTACTGGTCTTGGAGTCTGGACTTGAACTCCTACATCCACAGAAGATCCTGAAGCTGGTACCCTTCTCATGATAGAAGTCATCATTGCTTCAAACATAGCTCCATAATCAACAGCTTCCCTAGCAGCACGGCTATCTCTCGCAGCTTGTCTCTCACTTCTGCTCATCCTTAATATCTGTAAAAAGAATGATTAGAACACCTTAAGAAACAACTGCATAAGGAGTGCAAATCCTTCTAAGCTACTATATTATATATAGTAATCATCCATCAAAATACAATTACGTCTCTCTTACGTAATTACGTCAGCGAGCGTTGGCTAAAATCGATTAACCAAAGCTTTGATACCAAATGTGACGACCGCCCATGTCTCCCGCGCCAAAACAAGGGAATAGTGCGCTGAAAGGTGTGCAAGGCAGCCATGGACGATAATCAGGGTAAAATAAAATCGCAGAATCTCTATCGTAACTCACAGCGCATGGATAAAATACAATAGAGAAATATATAGTGAAGTCTCATAACAGAAAATCTTCATATAAGCATCACAGAAGTTTTATACAATCATCTCAACAAAGTCATACATCAAGACCTCACTACAAAACGCTCATCAAATACAGCAGCGGATACCCAGTACATATAAGAAAATAATATGCATAGCCTCCTGCTCGTCTTCGTCATCATCAGCGGAAAACTCTAAGCACAGCACCTGCCACCTGCTACCTAGTCTGCCCATCCCAAACATGGATGAACAGCCCAAGGTAATAAGAGGAGACATAAAACCTTGAGTCAGACAAAGTCTTAGTGAGCAGTAAATTAACAATCAAACATACCAAAAGAGCATAAGGGATAAAAGGAATAGGAACCAAACCATCCCACTCCACCTCTTTCTACAGTGATAGCCCCCAGACACACACTAAGGAGAAGCAAGCATAACATAGCAGATAAGTAAGGTAAAGCAATAATCACTCGAGTCAAGGACGATGTTTTCCAAATACAAACCCCCAAGGCCTAAACCAAGATCAGATAAGCATCCAGAAAACACCGCTCTTGAAGCCGGATGATAATACAACCAAACATCCAAACATCCATGACTTTGGCTATCACTGTTAACCTTGCTTCGAAATTACCGTTAATTGAATGACCGACTCCTTCCTGAGCCATCTGTCAAGGGCTAATGGTAACCCCGGTTCTAGACAAAACTCCGCACACTACCTTGTGCCTAGGACTTATCTACTTGGCCCAGAGTACTCGACTACCTGCCTGTAGTCTTTTAGGCATCCCTATGTACTCTTGCTTTAGGTTTGCTAGAACCTTCAATAACGATGAGATCCAAGCCTCCTTATCATCCTTCTCGACGACTACTTTCAACTTAGCCCAAGCTACCTCTTGAGTAATCCATTATCAACCAACTTGAACTACCCTTCAAGTTATCAACATGCTTGGAATAATCCCTGCCTGGATTAAGCCAAGACTCACATCATACTTGAACTACCCTTCAAGTTATCAACAGGCTTTGCTTCATCGCATCAAAGCAAAGTCTCAACTCAACAACATGCTTTGCCCTCGTCGCATCATGGCAAAGTTCCATTTCAACATCATCCAATCCACGCATATGAGCTTCAACATCCGCTACATACGCCTTAAGCAGTTTTCACCATTCAAGAGCCTTCTTCCGTAGCTTTTGAATCATCTTCAATCATCTTGTTCCAAATCAACTACAAGCTAACTTGGAGCAATCAAATCTATCATGCATTCAAACATTCAAGCATTCAAACAAGATCTATTAAGCAATATCAACTATAATGGCAATTTCGTAATTAAATGAGCAAAAGTCCAACATATGTGAAATCATGGTTTTTAGCATAGATCTATCAAATCTAAAACATGGGTTTTGTCTCTAATACTTGTTAAATAAACTTGCATAGGTAAACATCTTCAAACATGATGGATCTACATGCAGACTTAAGGAAAATGCGAGAAAACGCTAACTTTAACACATAAACAAGTCACCAATCCAATATACTCCTTTGGATCCGCGTGAGAGATAACTACCACTCACCAAATCACCCAAACACCTCTAAATCTAAACACTTCAGATCTGGACAGCGGAGATCAAGGCTTGATCCGGCGAAATCTCACTTGAAACGATGAAATCTAGCTTGAACGGATGAAGATCTTCAACTTTGGCACTTGGATCTTCGATCTCGATCTTCGATCTTGGATGGATGTTAGATCTAGATTGGAATGAAGAAAAGAAGATGAAGAAATGTTGTAGACGAGTCTTCAAAATGGCAGCACTTCGTCGCTTCAAAAACCGGTGCCAAAAAGTGAGCCGAACACCTCTATTTATAGGCTGAAACCTCCATGAGTCGTCGCCCCATGAGTCGGTCCCGACCTATCATGAGTCGTCCACGACTCATCTCCTGCCGACTCATCCTTGCCGACTCATCCTTGCCGACTCACCTGCACTGCCTTCTGACTCAAGCCAACGACTCAACATAACACTGCCGCACCTCCTAAGTCGTATGACGACTCAATGGCCTAAGTCCCCCAACGACTTATCTACCCCTCGACTCAAAGGACCTAACACCTTAACACGGTCTAACGACTCAACCTATATACGACTCAACGTATGAGCACATCCTACGACTCAACCCAGGTCGACTCACGACTCAAGACCTTGCCACATTCCCTAAGTCTTAAGCCGTAAGAACGACTTATCATCACACCAGCACCCTAACGACCTATCTATCACACGACTCAACAGCATAGCCGACCTAATCCCTAGCCGACTCATGGTAAACCGGTCACGACTCAAGCCCTTCTGCCGACTCACTACCCACAACCTAACTAGCTGCCGACTCAACTCTTGAGTCGCCCCGACTCATCACCACGCCTAACTCGGCTAACACTCTAAACCGCTACCCCTCCTTGAGTCGGTCCCCTATGAGTCGGTCACGACTCATCACTTAACTCGGCAAATCCCATGAGTCGCTGCCTACCTTAACTCGGTCCATCCCCCTTAAGTCGTAACTCGTGCACGACCTATCCTATGAGTCGGTCACGACTCAACCCTTAACCCAGAAATGCCCATGAGTCGGTCACGACTCATCACTTCAACACACGAGTTACTCTCCATACGACTCAGGCTAGAGACAACACAAACAACACTATCGACCTGCAAATTCTACGATCTATTGACACGTAAAATACGAGTCGTTACACAAAGAGGATCGGCCGCCATTTTACAGTAGCAAAGGAAAAGAGAACGGGGAGAAGAATAGAAATGGGACGGCTTGTTTTATTATAAAAAGCCCTAGTTTGTGTTTGGGTTTATTTATATTCAAATAGGGTTTTAAGTGTTAAACTGTTTTTTAGTTTGTTTTAAATTTTCTTCTTGAATCAATTCTTGGTAAATCACCACCTAGGTTGTAGGTAGTGTCAGATTGTCTAGTTAGAATTAGTTCAGTGAGCAGGGTGTGCGAGTTTGCAAAACTCTATAGGCGGAGCAGGGTTTGCGAATTTGCATAACTCTATAGGCAGAGCAGGGGGTGCGAGTCTATTAGAGTGTTTGTAAGCGGGAGCAAGGGTTTGCGAGTCTGTTAGAGTGTTTGTAAGCGGGAGACTGTTTAATTCTAATAGAAATCTAGGAATGTAGCAGTAGGCAGGGGTTGCCGAAGCTGGGTAAATTTTGAGTGTGATTTACTTTTCAGCATATTTATTTCTGCTGTTTGTTTTTACGTTTAATTCGAGAAAATTTGTTATAACCCTATTCACCCCCCTCTAGGGTTAATCTAGATCCTACAGCTACTACACATGACAAACTTTATTTATTTAGTCTATTTTTCATTTGCAATTTGTTTCTGCATTTCGAAATGTGAATTTGTAAAAAGGCAAATGAATCTGCCGTATTTTCTCATTTCAGCAATAAAATGCCATTTCTTCGAGCCAGAGATGTGATTTATTGAATGTGACGTACAACCATTACGATGCACGAAGAGCTAAATTCCATCGTATGATGGAATATACTCAAATAGGGAAGTGACTGTGATATGACCGGCCACTCGCCAAGTGAAACCCAAGCTCGAGGGCAAGTCACTACACTAAAGTCAAAAAAGGATTGATACACAACGATCCTTTAACTAACTTCAAACTCCCAGAGTGCGAGTTAGAGTATGAACTCATAAATGTGGTTCTGAAGAGGGTGGACCCATCCATCTAACGACTTCGACCATATCCTAACTAAGCTCGAGGAAGATGGATCCGTCCGTCTAACGACCTCACTTGTTAAGTTGGGGTGGATGAATCGACCATCCACGATCCTGATAAATCCATCGTTCCCAAAGTGCGAACGAAATTCTAAAAGCCTAAATAGATGTGAATGACCATCTGTTGGCCAACTACAAATTTCCAAAGTGCAAATTAGAGTATAAACATCAACTGTAGGTTCCCGGAGTGCGAACTAGAATATAAACATCAACTCCAAATTTACAGAGTATGAATTGGAGTATAAACATCAACTCTAGGTTCCTGGAGTGCAAACTAGAGTATAAACACAAAATCCAAGTTCCCGAAGTGTGAACTGGAGTACAAACGTCGATTATCTCAGATTCCCAGAGTGCGAACCAGATTATCAATCACAAATAACTCTGAGTCCCTAGAGCACAGTCAAAGTATAAACACAACTCGAGCGCGAATGACCACTCATAAACTAACCTGAGTCCCCCAGAGCATGGACACATTCTTAAAACTTAAACAGGCATGATCAATCGCCAAAGTTAAAATACAAATCCCCAGAAAGCGGATGTGATCATTATTAAGTGAGCGAGTAGGATTCGACTGCTTGACTCACACCGGTGTCAGCATCGATTCGATGATGTTAAGCCCAGCGAAATGAAGGCAAAATGCAGTCGCTGGTTGATTTTTACAACTCATCCCCGAAACTGGGGGAAGGGCTTAAGTATCAACTATTAACTGAAGCAGTGCAACATCAAAGTTCAACATAATCTCCAGTTATGACTCATGTCTATGACTTCTGGACTTGGCAAGTAAAAACAAATTCGACTCAAAGGTTGAAACTCTACAAGTGCACTGGACTAAAATTCAAACACTGGAACATTTAAGCATAAAATAAAGTAATAGAGTCAAAGCCAAAAACAAATTTTCATTTCAACTAACTGTAAGTGAAATTCATGTACAAGTTTTCCAAAATTCCTACTAGCAGGGGCCGAACCCGCATCTATACACGGCCTACGAAAGGAAAGAAAAAACAAATTTCTATCTACTCTTTCTTCTTCCTTGGCACCCGCTGGAGCCGCTAATGATTTTCCTCTTTGAACTCTTGCCTTTTGGTGGACGGTCTCTAGGCGGGAGCATGATCTCAACGTCCTCCTCCGAACTCGAGTGTACGGGAATACTTTCCGCAGGTGGAGTCGGAGGAGTCGGATCTACAACAGGGGGTGGAAAAGGTGCACCGGTATCAACAATTGTATCACCAAGTGATATCAGTCTCAGCGGAGCTGGGCCAAGCGCCGCCATTCCACCTCCAGAACTACCACCATGTGTTGATGCCCCCATTTCAGCGTTGATTTCGGCTAGTATTTCTTCTTCGCGAATCGATTGAGCTTCGCTGAGGCAGTGGTGGTCTGCATTGAAGAGCCAAAGACAGGTGTGACTCCTCTTATGACAAATGGTAGGTCTACAAAGGGGTCGCTGTGGCGACCGAGGAGTTCATTCATCATCTTCTCATCGAAAGAAAATGAGCTCCCCTACGTTCCATCGACCGGCACAGTTGTTGTCATGGTAGTCGCTTCAGTAATAATGGCCTCCTGCACTTGGTGTAATTCTTGGGTGGCAAGAGGCGCTATCAGTGTAACTCCAATCACTGGACAAAGAAAACGAGACATTGTTAGTAAATACTTCAAGACAAGCTCGTTATTTCGAACACACATGTGAAATGTTCAGAGTACCTTCCTCGGTTGGCTTGCGGACGACTGAGCGGCTTTGGAGGCGTGCTCTTTAATTGGTGATAGTTGCGGCTGTTCTGGATTATAAGAAGGGACAGACTGGGGCTCAACCGCTGGTATAGGCTCAGAATAAGGTGGAACGGTAATCTAAAGGCTTGTGGTGTGATGCTCGACACCTAAGCCTTCCCCAATCTCCTGGTATTGGGTGCTGAGCTTCTCCCTTTCATGAGAAATCATTGACTCGTGGAGAATCTTCCTTTCATCTTTGGTCAGCACAAGATTCTCAAACTCGAACTCGTCGAATGATTCATCCAGATGCACCGCTTTCTCCTCCTCGACCAACTGGCTCCAGGCGTTATAGAGATGTGTCCAATAGTTTTCGAGCCAGGAAAAATTTCTATGTTTCAGCACGTTAGCACTGTAGGTGACGAGAAGATCTTCGATATCAGCTTCTAGTGTGGATTCGGCCATCCGAACCTTTTCCTCAACCTCAGTGTCCACCGCGTGGACTCTCTCCTTGGCCGCATCCCGTTCGCTTTGAAGCATAATAGCTTGATCACATGCCTCCTGTGCTAAGGTGTTGGCGGCGTCCCTCTCTTTAATGATTTCAGAAAGTTTGGACTTAAGCTTGTTAAGCTCTTTGAGGGCCGCATCCCGCTCAACAGTGACGGTGGTGTTCTGATGACCCATTTCCTCCACCAGGGCATAATGTGATTGCCTCATCCTCTCCATGGTCGAGTTGGCCTCGTCAGCCTTTTTTAGGGCCTCCATTTCTGATTTTTAGGAGGACTCAGCTTCAGTATTGAGCACCTAGATGATATGGTCCTTCTGAGCAAGCTCCTTCTCCAACTTCTCAATGACAGCTGCCCACTCAAAGGTCGCCTTCGATGCTTTTATCGTGGCTTTCCCCCTCCTTGTATTGAAAGTAAATGTCATGAATGTAATCATGCATCGTGTTCTCAGTCTCTGCTAGAATTATCTTCAAGTAGGGGGAAATATAACCGTCAAAGCAGATGTTTGGAAAATCCTTCTTCAATTTTAGCAAGATTAATTACTCCTTCCCCTGAAGGCTCGGTATGGACTTGCTTATGGTGATAAGTTTTAGACCTTGAAACTTGAGAAGACGACTTGTGCCGTGAAGGTTTTGGAGATTGTGAGACATAAACAGGAGGCTGAGCAAGGTTTCTAGGAGGGGGAGAGTGAGATCGGGATCAGTGTCTATACTCCCTATCTCTGTCGTGTCGCTCCTGACTAAAGTATCCACGGTCGTAATCCCTATCTACCTCTCTCCTACACGACTCCTAATATGTGAAAGACTGCAAGCTTTTCGAAGACTCCTAAAAATTGAGCCTCAACCAGACATTGTATCTACGAAGTAAAAGAAGAGCAGATTTAATAATCTTCCAAAGTAAACAACTTACGGTCAAGAATTGTGTAGTGCCGTGAAGTGTATATGTATGTGCAACCCCCTGACCAACCGGAAGTGTCGGCCATGCTAGTGGGAAGAGACTCGCTTAAGTCTAAAGCATGCTGGAGCTCATCCAACCCAGCGTCATCCAGGAGTGACACGTAATCTGAGATTGGAATATCGGCGAGCCCTTCGAAGAGGTTTCCCACCTGCGAGGAAGGAGCCTCCAAAATATTAATCCTGGCAACAGGCAAAGATACAACCATAGATTTCCATCTCTCAGATTTAAAGCGTTTGAAAGCAGCCACCTTGCCTTTTCTCTTTTTCGTCGAACCCTGAAAGGCATCAGAAGGCCCGACCACAAGCTCATTAATTATCGGTGGGCGTTCTTTTCGGATCAACCTCCTCGGTTATAACAACTCCGGGTGCCTTGCGCTTAGCTCATTTCTTCGAGACAACCCTTAGTGTTCCCTCAAGCCTTATGCTTTGGCCACGCTCGATCAATCCAACAATTCTCAAGTTTCTATCTATCAGAACCAATTCAATATCCCTCTCTTCACTTGGAACTTCTTGGAGAACCCGTACAATTTCTTTGAAATGCACGCCTTTGGGTCGTGGAAGTGCAGCTGTAAAGGAAAAGGAAGTATTAGTTTGATATCGATTATAATTGTCTTGTTAATTACTGGAAAAAGTCGCAGCACTTACATCTGGCTAACCATCGGCAGGTAAACCCCGGAGGACATCGAACGTAGAACCATTTCGTTTTGAAGTAACTCAACTTGGTCTAAGGACCCGGTTACCACTTGGCAGTTTCTGACCGCTTCCAGAAACATGAAAGAAGGGCTATCTCCCTGGCTCTTGACGCTAAACAGGTATCTAATCTCGATCGGGATCAGTGGTCGAAAGAGATGTTCCATGAATACGATGAATAAGCTATTCAACAGAGCATATTCGTTGGGGTGTAGTTGAGATGAGCGATTCCTAGGAAAGACAACACTTCCCTAATGTATTGGTTAAAGGGAGGAAGTGTTCCAGCTGTGCCTGCGTGATGGTAAAAGCAGTAAACCCATACGGTGGAAAATGTGGTCTATCGTTTGGTTCCGGCAGTAACACGTCGTCCAACGACAAACCGTGCCTTAAGCAGATCCATTCCAGCATGTCTTCAGAAACATTGGATGGTACAGAATAAGGTGGAGTGCAGATGAAAACAACATCTGGTATCTCATCTGGAGCCAGATTTATAACCTCGGTCGCGATGGCCAGTATCTCGATTATTGGGGAGAATGAACTCTGAACTTCCTGCTGTTGTAAGCTTGAAGGTTCCATAACTAATTAACTTATGAGAAATCATCATTACACGATAATAAGCCCATGCATTTCCCATTGTGAAGTGCGTGAATGTGTTGTGCAGTGCATTGCTGTAAATTACTTGAGAAATTCTACAAATTATAAAAAATGCAAACGACGAGACTTCGAAATTCAGCTGGAGTGACCGTCATCGTTGACCATCACAGCCATGCTATCCAGACGTTGGCGATCGATCCGAGTTAAAGTTCATTATAAGTTCATTAAATCATAGTTCCATCGACAAGCTTCGCAGCATAGTCAAATATGCAGTTCAATGATCAAGTCTAGTTATGCAAAGGAGAAACTCGTCAGAGTCAAGCATTTAAATATGCGAGAGAATTTGCATCGGTTGAGAAGTTGGATTCGAATCAAACGCCAAAATTACCCTCGTATCGATCCAAACGCCATCACTTCATATCGATCATAAAACATCAGTTCATATCGGTCATCCGAGGTCATTTCGTATTGATCAAAATTTCTTACTTCGTATTGATCGTCAGCGGTGTTTTTGTATCCCATTTATCGATACGAAACAAGACTTTCCCCATCGATGCGAGATAATGTTATGCCAGGATCGATACGAACCTCCCTTGCCATCGATTGGTTCCAAAATCGATGCAAATCCATCATTCCAGATCGATACGATGGTTTTTTCTTTTTCCTTCTCCCATCAATACGAAGCTAAGGGTTAGTTATTCCTCCATGGATTCGTATCCCATGCCACATCTTCTTCCCCAAATAGCTTGGACGTCATTATTACTCCGCTGACCTCGCTTCGACCCAACTCCAGCAACAGTATCGTCGGAATCGGCATCGAACTTGGATGATGTAGTTCAAAATTGGAGTCTCATCGTTTTTGAGGAATTTTGATTGGTTGATTACCTAGTAAAAGCAATCAGTTCAAAAGATTGATGGATTGCTCGGTTCAAAGGCAATTCGTTTTCTTTTCTGTCCTGGCCGATACAAAGGCAAAGAAAGTAAATAAGCAAATGAGAAAAAAGTGCTAAGTCCAAACAGTATTTATATGGGTTTAACCCAAGAGGGGTGACGGTTCATATAACCGGTGCGAAGGGATCTACTCGTATCCGTTAATCATCAACTCGAAGCAAATACAGCTCGTACCATCAATGTAGAGCTCACAGACACTCATATCTATCGATACGAAATACTTGTTCGTATCCATTGTTTTCGACACCATTCAGATGCATCGATACGAACTGCACTGTTTGAATCCATCAACACGCAACCTATAAAAACTCATATCCCTCGATATGAATTGGCAGTTCGTATCCATCACGAGTCCTTCGATGCGAAGAGAGACTTGACAAACAAGAAAGGAAAAGCTCATGTGATCTGTTCGAATCCATAAATTTCATTGGTACAAAAACTGTTTTTGACCTTTTACATCGATCCAGGAGAGGATCGATATGAAGGGACATTCCTAAAAAACCGTCAAGCATTGCTACAGCTCGAATTTCACATATTCAAGAGAGGATCGATACGGAATTCGATATGTGAAAACTGACAATGACTTGTAAACGCGCGAGCGTTAACGAGAATCAGGTTAGCATATGCGCATGGACTAATTTTCAATTTTAAAAATTCACTGGTTGAATGCCCACCTGATGAACGATTACAACAACAAACAGCCAATCGCTATCATATAGCAATCTATTACAACATCAAACAGTACATCAGTTGGTAGTCAACAATTCATATTATTGAAAAATCAGTCAGGGTTACAATTTTCAACGAAAAAACGACAATCATTCAGCAAGTCGGACAGAACTATTCAAGATGAAAGATGCGACTATTCAAAGCACGTCATGTTATCACTAGACGTACCTTGGGAGGCAAATGTTATCCCGCCTTTTGGCAAGGCCGAGATATCAAGGAATTGACTGAAAACCAAGGATCACTCATTCTGAATGTCTAGTAAGCACAGATTCACTATGGATGTCGATGAATTTTGTCCAAGTACGGATCAAGCTACGATTGATATGACATCATAAGCAAAGCTATAGAAGCCAACGTTCCAAGTTTCAAGTCAATCGGAGTTCATATGCTCAAGATATGATCGTTACAATTCAAGAGAACAAGCTGTTCGAATCGATCGATGGCCGCCTTATTCGTATCGATCATATTCGCATCGATCGGAGCGCATCACTTCGCATCCCTTACTACAACAACTTCGTGTTCATCCCAAAGGTGGCCTTCTTCGCATCCATCGGCGAACATTTGTTCGTATCCATCAGGAACTACACTCTTCGTATCCATCCAAAGGTGGCTGCATCATATCGATCTTGTTCGTATCCACCACACATACACGATTTCGTATCCATCCATTCCCACTTGTTCATATCGGTCGACCAACATCCCATTCGTATCCATCTGTGATTGTTTACTTCATAACCATCAACTGTGGTATGAATATGTGTTTTGTATCGATCAATCTTCAAGCATATTCGTATCGATTGGCCACGGATCGATACGAAATCGACACTATACACACAAATCAATGTAGCCGATCGATATGAATGAAACAACACAATCTATCGATACGAACAGAACTTCACAACCGATATGAGCCGTGCAGTTTGGAACGATACGAGCAGAGCCACTTCTATCGATAGGAACAAGGCGAAAGCCTTCGAACGACTCGGTTAACTCGGCATAAAAATGGATCGATCTGAAGAGTGAGCGCCACGTCAACTTTCGAGCATGTGCCTAAATCGATTCGAATAGAGCGATACGAAAAGCATCGATTCGAACGCGACAACCTAGAGAAAACACAATCTTGCATCGATCATAACTCACAATCCACATGTCCAAATGCTATGAAATTTTTACAGGAGCTTACGTACGACCTAAGGAAGGTTCATGCCAAGTTTCGACTCGATTGAGTCAAATCCTGATCGATACGAAATTCGTTCGTATCCATCACGGATCGAGCCAAAACATCATGGGATCGATCGTGTAGGCCCACCCATGTGCCAAAAGAAGTCTTCCAAAATCTGAGGGAGATATCAGCCTCCTATGCCTATGAATAGAGCCCTACGGCATACAGAAGAAGGATCATTTTGCTCCCCGACGTCCAGACTTTGCCGAATTCAACTTTGCACTCCATAGCTGCTGTTGTACTTATATTTCACAACTGTCATTCGTTGTAATCCATTGTAACCAATTGTAAATGGCAAGTGAATATCAATAAAGTCATCAAACTTCATAGTGGACATAGGCATTACGACGAACCACTCTAAATCGAAGTGTTTCTGCGCGTTTTCATTTCTATTTTTGAAGTATTTTTTAGACAATCCTCCTTTTACATTTCTATTCTTCATTTTTATCTCTTCAAATACTTTTGAAGAGTGTTGTGCCCAATTTTGGTACAAACAATAATATCACATCCACTCAATTCAATTATTCAACCAATAATTTAAATTTAACTATATAAAATTAAATTGGTAATCCAAATGAGTGAGAATAACTCACATTTGATTTTATTTGCAACCCAATCCAAACAACTTGCTTTCTTCATGATTTCAGACCTTGTATAAACATTAGATGTTTTATTAATATTTGAACTAATCGATCAATTAATTTCCGTTTAAGAAATTTAATTTAAGCTGATAAATTTTAATTTTAACTAATGATTTTGTTTTAAACAAATAATTAAATATTAAATTAATTTCCCTTTTAAAAATCTTTTAAAAATAATTAAATAAGTTAATTAAACAAGTTAATCACCTTAATAAATTATTTTCAAAATAAACTAGTAAATTAAAATTTGTATATGTATATTTATTCTATATTTTTCACTTTGAAAATAAGTTATGGATTTCCAAAAATCTATTTTTGTATAAACTTCCATATATTTCAAAATTTCCAGAATCTTATATACATAAAATTCCTGCTTTTACCTATATATATATATATATATTAAAATATGACTATGTATAAATATATATATGTATCTATTCATACTTGAATTTATTTATGTATTTATACATATATATACATATATTTTTAAATTTGTATGTACATATGATTTCCAGTAAAAACAAAAATTTACGTTACTGTAAATTTTCCCTCATATTTTTTTGTTTGTATATACATACATACACATACATACATACATACATACATACATACATACATATATATATATATATATAATTTAACTGGAACGACACCTCGGCCTTACCTTACCCTCCGACGCGCCGCTGAACCACCTTGAAGTTCGAGCTCGAGTTCGCTACCTCACCCTGCAATCGCCTCCACTGTCTATTGCCTCGCCATCGCGTGAAATCCTAGCCTTCGAGATGCTCGATTGCTCCGCCTAGCCTTTGAGATGCTCGATTACTTCGCCTGGACTACGAGATGCTCGATTGCTCCGCCTAGTCTTTACCGCTGTGCCTCACGCCTTCGCGTGTTTCCCATCAGTCATGGCCATGCTCGATTTGAGGAAGAATTTATAAAGGAGGGAGGGAGGTCGTTCGAACTGAAAAGGAAAAGACTGTAGGCTCGCGATTTCATCGAACAGCGGTCATTTATTTTTTATCTGAGAATTTGATTTCTTCCTTTTTTTTATATTTTTAAAGTATCGGTCTACATCTACTTACTGAGGAAAGAAGAGAACGTGTGTTACCAAGAAGGACTCGTGCTTTGAATTTCTATACGTGTCTGTAAAGGCCTGCCACAGTATTCAATGCAATAATATTATATTTAAAATTAAATTCAAATTTAAATTGTCTTGAAATCGTGGCTTAAAAATTTTACATCCTATCGAGGCGTGCCGCTAGGCATTTATAATGTTAAACCCCTATTCCAAACACAATGGAAAAGGTTCCGAGTCCTAATTCGATCGTATGGAGAAGATAGCTTTTTGGGCCTAGTTATTTATATTAGATTTCGATAAAGATTTCCGCGCATTTATCTACTGACAACTCCAAACATTACGAAATTTGAAATCCGACAATAATGCACTATTTCGGATCCAATGGAACTAGTTTCGTCAAAATCCGAGGCTGTGCCTTGGAAGGCTATATTTTAAATAATAATTTAAACCATTTTTAAAACTGAACAAAACACTTTCAAACTCATATTTAAAACTTCTATTATCTCCGGTATTATAAATATAAATTTTCCAAGCCTTTGAAATATTTTTGACCAGCTTAAAAACCAAGATTCACTATTTTAACCAATTTCCAACTATTAAATTCAATAATTTAATCGCCAAATAAACAGTGATATTTGAAATTCAAGTTAAAATGACTTTCAAATATTTAAAATCAATTAAATATTTCAATTTTAAATATTCAAAAATTCTGGGTCGTCACATCGAGTATTCCAGTTAATAATACCAAAATCATGTGATATTCCTAAAGTGATAAAAAAAACTATGGCAACCATAGCAACCATCAAACAATCCTCAAATCACTCGAATGCGTTGGATATAAGATAACTCAAATGGCACCAACATAACCAAAGACCAATGGAAAAGACTTGGGTTCTCAATATTCGAATCCGTACCACTTTGTATGGTCATGTGTGCGAATTGGGCCAGCCCGTAGCAGAAGAAATAAGTGAATTTCAATTATTTTTTACCATTTTAGACCTTTAATGGGCCTATGAACTCTAAGTTCATTTAGAACCTTTTTAAGATACTTCTAAATAAAATAAATATTTTATTTAATATCATCTCTTTTTTTATTAATTTAATTCTAAAACAACTGAGTGTGGGATATGAAAAAGATTTGAATATATCAAATATATTCATTCCTTAATTATGTGACAGAATACTTAAACATAAGTAGGTATGACCAATTGATAATAGGGTATATGTGAATAAATGAGAACAAATTTAGAGGCAATCACATAAGGGACAAAAATAAATTAAATAAAAGATGACAAAGATGACATCTTCCCTCTTTGGCAAACTTAATATGTGCATCATTCAATCAACAATCAATGGATCATTACGATACAAGAATAGGAATAGCCAACAATAATTTATATGCATATACTATTACCTCATTTTAAATTTTTTAACAATAATAAAGAGTTTAAATTATACAATTTGAAATATAAACATTAAATTTTATATGTACACATATATATAGATGCACTTATGTGTATATAGAGATTAAACGAAAATTTCTTAATTAATTCAAAATAAACTGCCATATTGTGTTAAAATTTTCTGATGTATTTGTGAACTTATGTAAACTTAAATTAATTAAAAATACACACACATACACACACAAATATATATATATATATATATATAATTAAAATAAGAGATTCAACCTATATGAATAAATATTTTTTATTATAAATCAAAAGTGAAACATACTAAACTACGCAATATAATAATAACCCTTTGAATACTCAAAGAAGGATATTTGTGATGTCATATTGGGTAACAAATTTAGAAAATTATCATAATCCATTTGTTATCAAAACATCCTTTAATCATATGTAATTTTCTATTACAACAAAAATGCAAATAATAAAAACACATAAACTTTCAAATCTAAAAAATACATTTTAATTTAAGTAAATAAAACATAGATCTATAACTAAAACATTATACTTATCAAATACGAATTTCAGTTTTGATTTATCAAAATAAAACCCAATTAATTAATATGTGCATATAGACTTTCAGATATAAAGAATTAGGCATTGATTTGAATGTTTAAAAAATAGATCTAAAGTAAACACATAGTATTAATCATATTCAAATTTCAGCTTTGATTTATCAAGTTAAAAAATAACTAATCAATTAGTATGAACATGCAAACGTTTAGATCTAAATATTTACACTTCGATTTGAATGTTTAAAACATAGATTTATAATTAAAAAGTTGCTTAATCATATAAAATTTTAGTTTCGATTTATCAAAATAAAAAACCCAATCAATTCATATAATAAACAATTCCAATGACATAAACCACTTTCGTATTAAATGAAACAATATTATACATATACGAATTATGATATTCAACTTTATTCATTAAAACATTATATCAAAATCATTAGAATAAAAGGATTATACCTTAATTCCGTAGCCTTGAACTACACCTAGAAACAATTAATTCTCCTTTAGTTATAACCAATAAATCACAGCTTGAATGATGAATCAAAGCACCTAGATTCATAGATCAGCCTCTAGATGTTGCAAGAATCAAAAGGAGTAAACCGCTTTTTCGAAATTGATTTTATTTGTATCTGATTTGGGTGTTTTTGAAGTCATGGATGTTCTAATATTTTTAGCCGTTAGAGAGGAAGTAGAGAGCCAAAAAAGTTATAGAAAGAAAAATGAATGCGAAAGAATGAGTTGTACATTGAAAACAAATTAGTGGATATGTTTTAATTAAAAGAATAAAACCTTTCTTTTTCTTTGATTAAAACATCCCGAATTATTTTCCTTGATCACCTTTCTCTTTCCATTTCTATTTCTTTACATCTATACATGGTATTGCTGAAATTACATGCCATCAAATGGCATAAGAATTCCATAGATCAATACATGTAATTATCTTTTACTAAATCTGTGATATCCCGGAAATTTTAGCAATATCAATTTAATAATCTGTATTTAAAATTAAATTGATTTGATAAAATTTTAATAAAATTAACTTGATTTAATAATCCAAATAAATAAATGTGTAATTGATGAATTTTATCTTTTAAAAGATAATAATTGTTTTTCCTATTTATAATATATGTATATATATTTATATATATATATATTGTGAATGGATAAGTTTGGTTTGAAATTAAATGAACAAATAAAATATGGTTTTTAAAATTAAAATATTCATTTTGATAATTTGAAGATTTTTATTTTTATTTAATAGAATGACTAATTGGTTTAAAATACTTAAAGTAATTATTTTAAATTGTATAATTGTATTTTCATAAGATAAACAAAAGTTTACTTTATTTCTTTTTAAATATAGCTTAATTATAAATTGGAATTATTTGAAATTTAAAATACAAATTGTTTGCTAAAACATTAATGTAATTAAATATGTTCAATAGGCTATGTAATTTATAATTTCATTTATAAATTATTTAAATTTGTCAATTGTGTTTTTATTTATTTTAATAAATGTAGATATGTTTAAAAAGACAAATTTATTTTTGTCAAATTAAATAAGTTAATACAAACTAGTTTTAAAATTTGATTTTAAATGTATAAATAGAATTTGAATTTGAATTCATTTTGAAATTCAAATTTATAAACATATATGAATTTTGTAAATAGTTTTTCACTTTTATGTAAATTGTTTTATTTCATTAAAAAGAAATACATGTACATTTATAAATGAAACTACTTATATGTATATTTAATATAGAAAAGAGGATTTTTATTTATCTTTAAATTGAAAATTTAAAGTATTATATGTATTAAAACAAGTGTTAGCATCTTAAACAATTAATGAGACAAGTGTAAACAATTTATTTTCTTATTTTGACAAGTGTCCTTCTTATTTTGATTTTTCTTTTAATTTTTAATAAATCATTTATACACTTATATAAAACATGTCTCTCTTCACTTTCATTTTTTTTCTAATGTTCATTTTCCTAAGTTAAGAAGAAGAAAAAAAGGTTCAGCTGAAAACAAACTTGTTTTCAAACTCTCAAAAACAAGAATTTAAACCATGTTCAAAATTGATTTTTTCTTTTCAATACTCAAATTCCTCTCCTCTGCAAATCTATTCTTTGAATCAAATTCTTCAATTTGTTATGTTGCCTGCATGCAAGCTTTTTCTTTTCAACCTAAGTTCTAAATCAAGCAAATCCTCTGTTAAAATCTCAAGTTCAAATGCAATTGTTAAATCATCTCCAAATGCATGCAACTGCTAGTTTACAAAAATTCAAGCATTACAGTTCCTGTCAATTCCATCAACTTGAAATCAAACCTGCAACCTGAATTCATATCAAAAACATGATTGTCTGCATCCTTTAAATCTGTTGCCTACATGCAAGTTTTTCTCTTCAAACTGAGTCTTTAAAGTAGAATCAAAGCCTCTGCATTTTCTTTACAAATCTGGAAATTACTCCTCAAACAAAATGAAAGTCTGCATCTGGAAACCAAAGCCTCTGCATTTTTGAAAACTGGAATCTGTGATTCAAGTCTAATTCAAAAGCAAAGCATATGTCCGCATGCAACTGCAGTTGCAATGAAATAAAAGCAATGCAAGTCTTAACAGCAACATTCAAATTTCTTCAACTTGCATGCAAGTTAAATTAAAGCTCTGTTTCATCAAGACCCAGGTGAGTAACAATTCTTTTTAAAATAATAAGTATAAATCTGTTGCTTAATAAGTTGCTATGAAAATGATTAGCTATTTGCTTGTTGAGTAGTATGCTTGAGAATGATTTTTAATGCAGTGCTGTATATATATGAAAATGAATGTTTGAATGGATTTTGACATGGATGACTATTATGACTTACAGTTTTCTTCAGGTTCATAATTTAATAAATGATTCAATTTCTATTGAATCAATCTGTAATACTGCATGAGACTAAAAACAATGTGTGCTTATATTGTATGTATAAATTAAAATTAAGATTTGTTCAGAAAAAAAGAAAAAAAAATAACATACCTGTAGTTCTGGAAACAGGTAATGGCAAAGAAACTGGAATCTAACCAAAGTATAATGGTTATTTCTTAATTCCAGATGTTTGAATCAAATCTTTGAATTAAATTATGATTTTTAAATCCAAATTTCAATTTTTAGCTTTGAAATTATGCGTGTATTTGTGTTTTCTTCTGGGAAATGAAGGGGGGAAAGGTTGTAAACCTAGGCACTGTTTAAGTGATTGGTGAGGAGACTAGAGGTGACCGGGTGTTTTGATTTTTGGGAAGGTAGTTGCTTGGGCGTTAAGGAAGAGGTGGACGGAGTTTCTACATCTCCGATGGTCGGCGTTGAGAAGTCGAGACGGTTTCAGGTTCTGGGAAAATGGGGTATGCCTGATGCCAGGTTTGAATTGGGATGGAGGATCTTGATTTCGATTTCGCATGGGAAGTGAGTTCGTGAGGATCGTGATGGGTTCCTGGGTTGAACGACGTCTTGTTCGACGATTTGGCGGAGGCCGGAATTGGCCAAGATCGCCGTGTATATGCACGGAGCAGAGGGAGTATCAGGTGAAGTTTGGGATTGCTCTGTTTGCTTTTCTCGGGTTGTACTCGAGTGAAATCCAATTTTTGCTCGAAGTATCTAGGGTTGCGACTCGAAGCAAATATGTGGGAAACTCGGGTTTGTTTCTGAAGTTACAGGTTTATGAAAACCTGTAGTTTTAACTTTAAGATTGGTTTAAAAATCTAATACAGGATTTTGAAAACAGAATTCAAATCAAAATCTAAGGTTTGAATTTCAAATGAGTTTGGGATGCAGGTTTGAAATTTAAATTTAAACTTTAAAACAAAATGTTTAGAACAACTTCAAAGAGTTAAATATTTTAATTTTGAATAAAGCTTTAAATATAAGTAGAGATTCAAACATGGGTTTAAATCTGAAAATCAAATTCAATTTTGAAACAATGTTTGAGAATTAAGAAAGTTTTAAAAAGAAATTTTAATGTTTGAACAAATTGGTTGTTCAAACATATTTAAATATGATTTGGAATTTTAAATGAATTTGGAGTTTAAAATTTCTTATAACTTCTTTTATAAATTAAGAATAAAGCTTTAAAAGATTTTAAAATGTTTTTAAAACTTTGTTTAAAGTTAAGTTTGATTTCTTTATAAATTTTAAATTTAAAATGTAATTTGAAAAACAATTTTAAGTTAAATTGTTTTAAGTTACTTTATTAACGATAAGTAATCATGAATAAGAAATGTTTTAGTTTTAAAAGTAAAGTTTAAAATTTAATGATTTTTATTTCATTAAATTAGTAAGGTAATTTACATAATTTAATTAATTAATTTGTTTAATTAATTAAAGATTTGAAATTAATTAAGGTTAATTAAATTTGTAATTAATATTAATTAATTTAAGAAAGGTAATTAAGAATTTGTTATAAGTTAATAAAGGTCATTAACTTGTGATTATTTATTAATTAATTAATGTAATTAAATTTTGATAATTAATTGGATTAATTAATTTAAATGATCAATTAGAAACTTAATTAATTATGATTACTTTATGGAAATAATTAAAGATATTAATTACTCTTTGTAATTAATTTATTAATTGGATTATTTAAATTAATTAATTAAGTTTAATTAATTTAGAATAATCATTTGATTGATAAGTAATCAATGAAATATAATTACTTAAAGAAGTAATTAAGATAAGTAAATTACTGGAGGTAATTAATTAAAGTTATGAAGAGTTTTGGGAAATTAATTACTTGTGTAATTAATATGGAAGGTAATTTCTTTATGAAGTGATTAATAATTAATTACTTATTGTAATTAATTTAAGCATTTATTAATCAAGTTATTTGGAAATGATTAAGTAATGTAATTAATTAAGAGTAATTAATTACTGATGAGAGTAATCAAGATTTATTAATCAAAATAATTAATCATTGAATGTAATTAATTTAGAAGTAATTAATTCAATGTTGATTAAGGGTCACTAATTAATTAATTAATGATGTAATTAAGGATTAATTAATTAGGATTAATTAATCTAGTGGTAAGTGATTAAGGAAGTAATTAATTAATGTAATTAATTAATTAAGAAAGTAATTAAATGTCAATTACTGATTTTGGTTAAGGAAATTAAATTGAAATTTATTAAGGATAATTACTTGAATGTAATTAAGGGATAACTAATCAAGGGTGATTAATTAGGGTGATTAATTTGAGGATAATGATTTAATTGATTGTTAATCAATTAATGGTTAAGTAAGCAAGTTTTTAATGGTGAAGTAATTAATTTAATTCATTTTAAATTAATTAAAGATAGGTAATTAATTTAATTCATTTTAAATTAATTAGAGATAGAAGTAATTAATTTAATTCATTTTAAATTAATTATAGATGATGTGATTATGGATCTTGCTTATGAATGGTTGATTTGGTTTGACTTGAATGGTTTGAATCTCAGATATGAGATTTGTATTGTGTGATATGGATGCATTGGTTGCATTGTGATTGTATGAGTTATCTATTGATGATGATAATATAGATTATCAATTTGTGATGATTACCTGTTTATGATAATATTGTTGATTATCTGTTATGATGATGTGAAGTATCTATCTGTGTGTATATTGATAGTTTAAATTGAATTGTTTTAAACTTAAAACAACTTGGATCTAAAAGACACGCATTGGATTTCGATGAGACCGGGATCAGGTTTTCATATTTGGATATCCGAAAACCACATCGATTCCAATTAACGTTAGGTTGTGAATCTAAGTGGAGCAAGTGAAGACTCGAGGTGTAAGGGCTATACGTCAGTATAACTCTGTGGGTGATTCCGTAATGAGTTTGACGGAATAGTGCTTATAGATTCGAGATGGTGAATTAGAGTGCAAGGGCTATGGTCGTTGACTCTGAGGGTGATTCCAATAATGAGTGCAACGAGATAGTGCCTTCGGTTTCGTTCGAACCCGGAACGAACTTGTATGGATTGAATGCTTTCAGAACATCGTCAGGTGGACGATGAGCATTCTAAGATTTGATGTCCTATAAAGGTAATCGTAACCTCAAGCCTCATCAACCGGGAATGGCTAAAACAGGGGAGGTGCAGCAAGGCTTCGTGGGTAGCCCCCACTTGAGAGCAAGATTGATCCCTGTCTAGAGGTCCCTTTTTATTCCGGCTGTGTGGGGCGGTTGAATCGCGACAACTGCCGGGGTTGTCTTGTTCGGAACTGTTCAGTAAGGAACGGGTCCGGCCTTGTGTTGCAGGGGAGTTAGGGTGGCTCCTCGGTACGGTGATCTAGGCCACGTACTGTGACGGGCGGTACCCCAGTAGCCCTGCCATTGTATGGAATCCAAAATCCAATAAGTGCCAACGGTTTTGATTGTATTACCCACTTTTGTGGCTAGTAGCTGGAATTTAATAGATGTAACAATTTCGGCTATTTCATATTTATTTGAAAACCCTAGACACTATTATAATATCATCAGATTTCCTATCAAATGTTTTGGTTAGCGTAAGGTAAAAACTTTTCCATGTTTATGTGTGGGAAGTCTTACGTGATACTTTTTTTTTCAAAGGTTTTTCAAAAGTTAAGCAACTTTAACCTGTTACTCACACCAGACCCATGTCTGACCCGGAGTTTATTTTTGTTTTCATAAACTCTTGGGTACTCAAATTTTTACGAGTAGCCAAGGGATTCAGGTTAGGATTCAGGTTAGCTTTGACGGAAAATGGAGGAGCAATGGAGCAGGAGGCTTCCACGTTGTAGATATTTAGTCCGCTGTGTTTGATATCTCTGAGTTGTTTGTGATGTTGTATTGAGTTGTAAATACTAGACAGGTGTTTATAACTGTCTAATATATGTGATGTGTATGCTGTGTATCTCTGATAGATATTGTATGTTATGTAAATACTTTTGATTATTAATATAATTTATTCGTTCCGCTGTTTAGATTCTGATGTGTTGTTTCTTCTTTCTTCTCTTTCTTTCTATTCTCTATCCCTTTCTTTCTTATTAGCGATGCAATTTCCTGGAGATAGGAAGTTGGGTCGTTACAAAATCCGTTTAAAACTACATCGATATCGCACATCAATGTGCGTAAATATAACCTTTATAAATGCATTCAAATAATTACAAATAAATCCCAAACAGCAAATAAAATAACAATTAGTATTTTTCAAATATTAATTAAGTTAATTAATTTACAATATCTTATAAATTAATTAAATCATATGGTTTTTCAGATAATTCCTCATTGTGATTGTAAGACTCAAATGAGTAATTTCAGTCAGCGATTAATATTGAATTTATCACTTACACATATTTTGGTAAAATCTAATTTTTATTTATTTAAGCATTACCTAGTAGTGACAATTATTACACCAACTCTCTTTGTCAAAACCATATCACTTTGGACTTATGAAATTTGGTAATGGTCAAAATTATGGCATCGTCCATGTTCAACTTTATAGTCCAGATACAAAGTCCTTGTTCAATAATAACAACTTTTATTAACTGAAATGCTCTAGTCGAGACTTTGGCTTTAAGTAAACTTTAGTTGACAATGATACTAACCTTAGATAGCTGGGGAGACGAATCCTCTCTTTAATAGTGTTTCACTTCCAATGCTTCCACTCGACTTAACTATAGTCATTCAATGGGCGTCATGCCATGACTTAACTATAATCAATGCAGAGCTTCCACATTGAAGATCAATATTATTCTCAAGTTGAGAGAACTGTGTAAATTAGTCACATCGATATTTTCTGTTTGACCATATTTATATTAACAAACAGAAAACTACCGAGTGAGTCATTCCATAATTATCCAATAACAATCAGTACATAATCCATTGGTTTCCCCAGTAGTTATGAGTAATACACAGCCCGACATTTGGAGAGTATTACATACTCTAGTCTCAACGGATATATCGATATTTAGTCTCGATACATCTTGATTAGAAATATTTAAAATGGTATATTTATATTCATTGTGATAAATTACTCGCATTTACAACACTTTCTAACTATTATCACAAAACATACCATTTGTGGATTTTCTACTAAATATACTTTTAGTTAAATTAATTAATTACTATAACATATTATATCAAGTATATAATATAGGAAGACACATTTATTTTGAACAAGATTGGTCAACGAGTTAGATATATGTAACAAATTACATAATTGCTTCTAGTGCATACCCCTAACTCTATCAATCTAACACTTGCACTTGGGGCGCTTATGGAAAATTATTCCAACTTCTCCAATCAGTTTGCTCAAAACCAATTAGGTCAGTCCCTCATTAATGGGTATGCTATTATGTTTAACTATCTACTCTGTCAATCAACTCCCCTCGACGCTGATAAATAATGTTTATCATTTGGAACAATTCAAAGTATGTCTCTCGACTTTCAGTAAGCTCTAAGTTCCATCATGAACTATATTATAAAATTTTATCATATAACAAGGTTATGAGATTCTCAACATTTAGAATTACCCTCGGCTCGGTTATAGTTTTATGCATTTATATTTATATACATGTTTTTGTTGCGGCCCTATTCTAGGCGACGTACTTAGCCTTTTACATCGAATCAGCTATAACATTTCATTTGGAATATTTCCAATATAATGATTTCTAACTTGAATTTATTATTGACATATTGTACTCAATATCACTTATGAAAGTTTGAGTTCGAACACTGCTTCGTAATGAGTTTGTTGTTTCTATAAACAATTATCTAGTATTTCATAAATACATGATAATGCTTCAAATAACCATTAAGAGATATCAAATTGGATTTGATATTTACTTCTTGCATCAAATACACAAACAAATCACGATATTATAAACAACATAACATTTAGGATAATTCCTATCGTCAATGCATAAGGAATCCATCTTACATGTTCTTTGTTAACAATTTAATAAGGTGTCCTTGCGTGTCGATTTGGGGCATTCCCAATATCTTTTATACTTACCATAAAGGCAGTGTTTACAAATCAAACGATTAGTATTAAAGCAACTAAGGATGATTTTAACATAAGTACGTCATTAAAAATCAGATGTATTGTTTACTTATAATTTAGAAATATCAATGTACCTTTCAATGATCTTTCTTATGAACATATGATTCCTCTACATTTTGATTGATAATCAGACTATTTGATATTTCTATCAAAATATTTATTTAGTTTCGATGCTTATAAAATGATAGTTTCTATTATTTTTTGAATTGTATCCATAAACTCACAAACTCAATATCGCTTACATTGACTCCGAGACACTTTGGTTATCATATGTAAATAGTCTATTCTAAATCATTATTTAGAATTTTTTGTTTCAACATATATGTACCAAACAAAAAGTCATACCAAGTGATAATTTTGTGAGTAATCCGATTTAACTTGAGCACATTGAATATTGAATCTACTACATTAATTTCAACAATTGAAATTTACGGTATTCTTTTTATTAATGTGGCCCACGTTATCCCAATTGCATTTGTCTTTCTCTTTAGACGTTTGAAGCCAATGGATCATATCCTTTTGGGTACAATTATCAAAATCATTTTTTGATAAGTACTTGGAATCTATTTTGGATCTGTACATCGTACCATATTATAGAGTTAACACTCTTAATGGTTTAATTAAAAAACCGAGGATTATATATATTTTCGACATTGATAAGAAACTCATAGATTATCTTTGATGTGCAAGAAACTTATTAAACATTCTAATGTGATGTGTTAATTTCATTTCACCTCATGTAAGAAGTTTTGTCGTTGGATCATATCCAGTTTCATTTTACTAACGATAATTTCTTAAAGAAATTCTTTCGCTATGAAGTTGGTATTTTTTGATACAACAATTGTTTCTTAGTGCAACGGAAAAGGGGTTCATAAACATTTTATGAATTGCCATTATAGAAAGCTGATTTGGTTGTAGTTTACAAAACTTATGTTCAACACATAACTTGGACATCCAATGACTATCATTCCCAAAATTCTTTTAGGTCGATTCATAAAGATCCCTTACATACAATTATTGCGTG
Organism: Allium cepa; assembly: GCA_030765085.1. Lineage (NCBI taxonomy): Eukaryota > Viridiplantae > Streptophyta > Magnoliopsida > Asparagales > Amaryllidaceae > Allium > Allium cepa. Next base: position 885,419,733 of record CM060940.1, on the reverse strand, counting down.
CAGTCTTTCAACTCGCACAACCTATCAACTCCTTATCTTAGGAAATGCATAGGTTTCTTATAAACTCATATCTTGTATGATTTAGTAAACTATTATTTAGATGAAATAAATCATGTGTACTAATCTTAAGTACATTACTTTATAGAAAGAAATTAACTCAACTTCACTCATAATTAATCATACTTTGTCCAACAAAGTTAGATTACTCCTTATCAATATAACATTGTGTATCACATAGAGAAGCGACTTTTGAAATTAAATCTTTATTCATTTTTAGGTATGTTCGAAAATCTTTCCCATATACTCACTTGTTCGATCAAATCATTTTATTTTTATTGCACGTTATTATTTTACTTTCATTTTATATGTTAAATCTTATCATAGACATACTGCATATGTACCAAATACACATGTCCATGTCGATGATAAATCATAAATGAATTTATCCAAGAACGTGGAATCGATTTTCTATAAATAGACTTATGATCACATACATCAATATGTACCAATCTGAAGAGTTCATCAACTCTTATGATGCTCCAACTAAATGGATGCGTAGCCTTAATTGTTTGAGATATAATTATCCAATGTCATATGATTCACAATCATATAATAAAAATTATTTTTCAAAACTATGGCTTGTTTCCAAAATAATGGTAAATAATTTTAGATACTTTGTTATTTTCCAATGCATCATTTTGCTATGAAAACAAATACACATTATAGTTTTAATTCATAAAAAATATACATAATATTCAAATTGAAATATAACTATGTCTATTTTTCAGTCGACGCCAAAAAATAATAATTACTTCATAAATAATGTTCTCTATGTTCTACGTAAATAATTTTTGTAATTTGATGCAATCAATAAGTGTTATATAGCATGCTCCCACTATTTCTGCCATTATTATAATAGCATACAGAATATGAAGGTCCATTTCTATCACGACCCATCTTTCTATCTCCAGAAAAACATATCATGATTTAAGAAGAAAGGGATAGAAGAAGAAAAGATAAGAAAGAAGAAACTCAACAACATCAGATACTCACAGCGAAACGAATGAAATGTATATCACATAAAATATTACATAGTATCATATACATCAGAGTACACAACTTATACAACACATATTAGACAGTTATAAACATCTGTCGAACTATACAACTCAAGATATCACAAGATACAGACACAACATAAACACAGCGGAACCATAATATATTTACACACCGAAGCCTCCTGCTCCAAATCTCCTCCTGAATTCATCAAGCTAACCTGAATACATCGACTACTCATACATAATATAAGTACCCAAGAGTTTAATAAAATAGAAAATAAACACTCGGGTCAGACAGGGGTCTGGTGCGAGTAAACGGTTTAAAGTTGCTTAACTTTAGAAAATCCTTTGAAAAGAAAAGGTATCACGTAAGACTTCCCACACATAAACATGGAAAAGTTTTTACCTTACGCTAACCAAAACATTTGATAGGAAATCCAGTGATATTATAATAGTGTCTACAGTTTTCAAGTAAATAAGAAATAGCCAAAATTGTTACATTATTAAATTCCAGCTACTAGCCACAAAAGTGGGTAATACAATCAAAACTGTAGGGTCTCGTAGGAAGAATGGGTTTCCATCAATGGCAGGGCTACTGGGGTACCGCTCGTCACAGTATGGGGCCTAGATCACCATACCGAGGATTACTCCCAATCCCCTGCAACACAAAGCCGAGACATCCCTTACTGGACAGTCCCGAGTAAGATCACCCCGTGGTTGGCGCGACCAACGACCCACTAAGCCGAAATAAAAGGGACATCTAGACAGGGATGACCTCACCCTGAAATGGGTGCTACCCACCTAGCCTTCCTGCACCTTCCATGTTTTAGCCATTCCCGGTTGATGAGGCTTGAGGCTGCGATTACCTTAATAGAACACATATATCTTAGGATACTCATCATCCACCTGATGATGTTCTGAAAGCATTCAATCCATACAAGTTCGTTCCGGGTTCGAACGAAACCGAAGGCACTATCTCGTTGCACTCATTTTGGAATCACCCTCAGAGTCAACGACCATAGCCCTTGCACTCTGAATCACCATCTCGAACCTGAAAGTACTATCCCGTCAAACTCATCTCGGAATCACCCTCAGAGTTATAGTGACGAATAGTTCTTACACTTCGAGTCTTTTCTAAGCTCCACTTGGATTCACGACCTAACGTTTAATTTGGATCGATGTGGTTTTTGGATTATCCAAATATGGAAACCTGATCCCGGTCTCACCGAATCCAAACGCTATTTTAATGTCCAAGTTGTTTAAGGGTTTAAACATTTAACTTATATTTAGGATAACATAAACAGATAGATGAATCACATTATCACAATAGATAATCATATCAACCAATTATCTCACAAAGCATCATATCACATATCAGAGATATCACACCCAAATCATCCAACATCAATCATCCAATATCAATCATCCAATATTAATCAATCACCCATAAGCAGGTTTGATTAACTCTTAATTAATTTAATTAACCTTTAATTAAATTAATTACTATCCTTCAATTACTTGGATTATCATAATCCTGCTTCATTAATTTATTTACAATTTAATTTATTAATCGTCTCTTAATGATCTTCCTTAATTAATCTTCCTTGATTAATTATCCTTTAATTACATTCAAGTAATTAGCCTTTAATTCTTTAATTAATTTCACAAATTAATTATCCTTAACCATATACAGTAATTAACCTTTAATTACTATCATTAATTACAATAATTAATAATCCTTCGTTTGCTTCCCTTAATTAATTAATTATGATTAATTACATTAATTCTTTATTAACTACAATTAATCATACTTTAATTAATCACTTTTATTAATCAACCTTGATTAGTTTCATTAATTATATTAACTAATGATCCTTATTAATTAATAATTGTAACGACCCGCCTTTTTGGACAGTTTAAGCCGACGATCAAATACACATGCCGATTCCAAACCATTCAAAAAGGCAGATGGTTATTGGGGTAAATAAGAAAAGAAAAGAGAGAGAAATAAAGGAAATGAAACAACCCAGAATCTTGCAGCGGAACGATAAAATATAATAGTCAAATAAACAGTTCATGAAGCTGTTTATAATACTTTGATCATTATTTATACAACATTTATCAGAGTTATACATATACAACGGAACAAATAAAATAACGCAGCAGACAGCATGATGTGAAGATAATAAGAGTAATAGTATACCAAATCCTCGTCTTCGTCCTCCACAATAGATCTTCAATAAGCTGAAAACTCAGGTCTGACCCGAGCGTAATGAAAAGACAAAACACTCGAGTCAAGACTAAAATATCCTCATGTAAGTTAAATCAATCGTAAATAAATATGAGTGTAACGGCGTCAGAGATGTTTACGGGGTTTGACATCTCATATCCAGTGTCAACGTGCGTGCAATAACTCAAGAGATGTTACGAGATTTTCCATCTCTCAAGGATCCGTTAAACTATCTACTATGTAGTACAATACGCTTTTATAATATGTCTACAGTAAAGTAAAAGTATTAAAATAGGATTAAGGCGTTACCATAATTCCCCTTAACACATTTTTATAATGCCATAGTCTGTACGGCACCGTAAACCCCACCGTAAACTAGTGGTTATCAGAGGGTACCCCATAGGGATAACACAAAACAAAACGTAGTGGTCGCGAATAGGATAATCAGTATGACAAGGTACATGAGGCAATACCAACTAGGATACTAGTAGTTGCGTGATCCGAACTGATGTTGAGCATAGCCAGCAGCTACCTCAACACCGCAAAACAACACTCCCAAATCAAGGGGTGCACCCAAATCGAATCACAAAAGTAATAGATATGGTATCGAAGAAGTGTGCCCGCTAGAGGTGGCGAACCTCAATGGCCCGGCGCGGCTCCTTTTTTAGTCATGTCAGAGGTCGTCCAATATCGTTCTCTTTCTTCAGTCAACGCGTTCACCAAACCATCCACTTCATTCTGGATCAACACTCCGCGTATAATAGTTATTAAAGTGGTTTTCGGTATCGACAGAGAGTATGTCCATATCCGATCTCGATCTCTTTAATAACTACGTATTATTACACCGATGGCACTTTTACATTTCAAATCAATTCATAATTGATATCAAAATATCATGTTCGCTTCAAAAAAATCAAATCCATTTAAAATATCATCATATCTATTCAAAAGTAAGATTTCGTTTCAAAAATCATTTTTCGCCTCAATATCCCATTTCGATTTCAAAATCATTTCGAATTTCAATTTAGGTTGCAACTTCATTTAACCCAATTCGTATTTAAATTCAAGATTTAAACATAAACATTTCACCTTATCGACCAGCTTGAAATTTTAGAAAATAGTTTTAAGTAGTTTTAAAAGTAGTTTAAATAATTAAAATAGTTAAAGATACTTAAAATCTTTAAATGGATTTCAAATAAATAAATTAATTTAATATAGTTAATATAGGTTAAAATAGATGAAATATAATTAAAATAAGTTAACATGGTTTAAGATGGGTTAAAATAATTTAATATTATTAATATAGGTTAAAATAGTTTAAGTATTTGAAGATGGTTTATATAACAGAGTAGTTTGGAAAACAAAATGAAACAGCTTCAAAACCAAACCATTTAATTATAACTTCCCAATTCAAAACAATTTCAATTTCCATTCTACCGATTCAATTTCGATTTCAATTCAAACCAATGTCAACTTTGACTGCAATTAATTCAATTCTACATTCACCTTCAATTACTTCAATTTCAATTTATATCAATTTGGAGCTTGACTTTCAAAATATCAATTTATAACACTTAACAAAATTTTCCTTCAATATTCAAATTTAAATCCAAATTTCAAATATGATTCAATTTCAAAATATCATTTTTATGTCACTTTTACTTAGTAATACTCAAAGCTCGAAATAATGTTCAATCTTTAAAACAAATAAATTTTCGAAACTCAATCATATCCCAATTTTTAAATTTCAAAGTCTCAACTTAAATTATTTAACAATTTCTTTTAACCAAAATTTATTTCAACATTCCAAACTCAATTTTTTTTTGTGATAAATTCGATTCTTATAAATTGATTTTATTTATCACTTTTAAATCAAAACATTTTATAAAAATTTCAAATCAACAATTTTAAAATTTTATTAATTTAACCAATCCGGTGTCCGTATATAATTTTCTACCCTATGGCCAAGTGATTTTTTTTTATTTCAATTAAATGTCAGGGATGAATATATATCACTTAAAACAAATCACAGTGTCATATGTATGCATAACAGGATATATATATATATATAAGCAAATAAACATCCAAACATTTTAAATATCAACCAATAGCATCCATCGAAATACATCATCCAATAGACAATACAATTCACGGCAATTTCATAGTTATCGATATCAGGTTATTTAATCGCAATTAAATTTTAATTTCAATTTGACTGTCAATTTAATTTTTCAACTGTGAATTCAAATGACAATCTATATGAAAATTAAATTTTATCAAACAACGACAAATAAAACTCATATCACTTCATAATGTCAAATTTAACTAGCATAAAGATATTCAGTACGTTGTGAGCGTTATAAAACACTCACCTAGATTTTCCGTTGTCACCGAGACATTCCGGTTTAGAACTAAACCGGACGACTCCCGATTTTCGCCCAAATTTCAACCGTCTCCAAATTCATCCAAACTAGTTTCATTTCGAAGCTCTCGTCATTACGATCGCAATGCAAAAAGTTTCGCTCCAATCGGACCTCGTATGTAGAAGTTATACATTTTATAAGTTATCGACATTTGAATTTATAAAACAATTTATATTGGTATTTAAAATAAATTCATACCCAAAGAAAAAGAGGCCCAACCCAAGTACAAAGCTTCTTCTCCCATCCTTAGCCAATGCCTGCACACGAAAATGCACAAACCCACCATTGCCGTGCACCAATCTCCGATGATACAGAGCTCCGATACTCCGTTCGACATGCCGTCTTCGCCAAACTTCTTCTCTTCGAAGTCTCCACCATCTCGACCACAAAGCTACACGCTCGGCCACACCTAGGAAGATGTGACCTGAAGCACTCCTCTCGACCACGATCAAGTCGCACGCTCCAAACAAGAGCCGCACAACACAAAACTCACCACCGGGCTGCTATTCCGCGTCACGAACTCGAATCAAAGCTCCGTTTCGCGAATCGAAGCCTATATCCTCCACGATTTCCAACCTTAGTTCACGCCTAAGAATTGCTTCGACCCCAATGGTTGCCGCACCAAGCACGAAGCATACCAGATCAAAGATAAAGCAAAAATAGGATTTTTAAAATTGGTTTCGTGATTTTTAATCGAGTATTGGAAGAGACAGAAATTTTTGAAGTTTGGATTCATTATTTTCCTACTGCCTGAAGCTTGCGTGCGAATTTAAAAGGGAGCAGACCTGATTCTTGCGTGTGGGATGCTTACTACAGTGATTTGAAAAGAAGCTGATGTGAAAAGTTGACTAGACAATATATAAATTTAAATTTCAAAATGTCCCAATTTATGCAACTTAAAATCTTGAACCCCTATCGAGGCGTGCAGCTAGGCGTTTATAATGTTATACCCCTATTCCGGACGTAATGGAAAAGCCCTCATTCCATCGTATGTGCGAGTTACGGAAATAAACGATCAATTTTAAATTAAATCGATTAAATTAATTTCTAAGCGTTTTGAGCTGCCACGGTTAAACGGCGACTCCGATTTCTATGGAAATTGAAACCCGATAATAATAAACTATTACGGATCTAATGGAACTGGTTTCGTCGAATTTCGAGACTGTGCCCCGGAAGGCTATTTTAACACGTCGATTAAATCGACGACTTTTCAAAATTTACAGAATTGCTTAAAATTCCAATTTTAAAATCTTATTAACTCTATTATAATCCAAATATAACTTGTATTCACTTTGGAAACCAATATGAATCATATTAAATCGAATTTCAGTTATTCACTCTATTTTCATATATTAAATTTCAATATCAAATTAAGCATATCAAATTCGGAATTTAATTATTCAAACATTTGTAATATTAAATTTAAACAAATTTGATTATTCTTAAATCACTATCTTTTGAAATATTCAAAAACGAACTTATAAAATTTAACAAATTCAAATTATAGAACAACCATTTACATTAAAACAATTATTCAATTCCCGTAATTCAATTATTCAATAAATTCCAAATATTAAATTTAAACAATTTAATTGTTCAATATTTGACGGATTTCAATATTGGATTTTTAAATAAAATTTCATTATCAGTCGATTACTTTATTACATCAAATGAATTCAACATTATTATTTAACTACAGTTAGAGATAATGCACTCAACTAATATATAATCTTTCATTTCAATTGCAATTGATTCACAAATTCAATTCGACTAACTAAATGAATATGTAACTTAAATAATTATCACCGTTAACTTTTAATTACACTTATAAGTTTATTATTTATAAACAAGCGTCACAATTACATATACAATACAAATTCATTCAATTACCGTTGACTACATATTATTTCAATTGATTTGGGATTTCATTCCATCCATAAATAATTAACTTAGATAAAATTTGTTGCATTTCATTCTAGTTATTATTACCATACATAAATTACAAATTTTTAATTCTTCCAACATTAAACCATGAAATCTTATTAAATTAACATTTTTAATTATCGAAATTTTACGGGTCGTTACAATAATTCCTTTAATTAATTAAATAATTAACTTGTAATTAATCATCTCATTAATTAATCTTAATTAATCATAAACAGTAACTAACAAACTTGTAATTGCTTATCTTAATTAATTAACTTCTTAATTAATTATGTTAATCTTGATTAATTATATTAATTAATTAATCTTTAATTACTTCATTAAGTAATTATTAATCAATTAAATTAATTAATAATCCTTAATTAATTACTTTAATAATTAATTACAATTTTAATTAATTACCTTTAGTAATTAATCTTAAATTAATCACATTCATTAATTAATTAATCACATTAATTAATTAAGTAATTAACCCTTAATTACTTACATAGTAATTATTTTCTAATTACTTTCATTAGTTAATTACTCTCTTAATTAATTACCTTAACAAGTAATAATCCCATCATTAAATAATCCTTAATTCTTTAATTAACTAATCACTCTTTAATTAATTAACTTCAAATCAATTAATTTAATTAATCCTAAAATTAATAACATCAAGTGATTAACTCTTAATCACTTCACTCAATTACTTCCATAAGTAATTTTCCACTAATTACTTCCATTAGTAATTTCCTCTTCTTAATTACATTTAGTAATTATCTATTAATTACTTCATTACTTAATTGATTCATAATTAAGTGATTATTAAAAATTAAACAAACAATCAACTAATCATTTAAAATTAATTAAATAATTAGTTAACTTCTTATCTTTTAAAAGTCCTTAATTAATTAAGAAAATCATTCATCTTAATTAATATTAACAAATCATATTAATTAAGTATTCTTAAGTTTATAACAATAATAAATTAACCTTAATTATCCTCATAAATTAATTATTTGAATTAATCAAATTTTAATAACTTGAAGACAAATTATTTTATTGGTTTACCAATTATAACCTTAACCTTATTTGAAAATAAAACATTTAGAAATCAATTTGAAATTTAAAACACTTTAATCATCTAATTTAAACTTATTCATTTTCAATATAATTTGAAAACTTAGTTTTTAAAAACTAAAAATTTACTTTAAAACTTTGATTTAATATTCAAATTCAGAACATTCCTTTTAAATTAAAATTCAAAATTTAATTAAGTAATTACTTTCAGAAGAAATCAACTTAAACATTTTGAATTTGAAAATAAATTCAATTAACACTTTTAAAGGTTTGATTAACATTTACTTCAAAGAACAAGTTTTTATCTTTGTAAATCTATTTCCTTTTATAAAAATTTAAGCTTGATTTTATTTATTTCAAACAATAAGTTTAATCTGTAAACTTATATCTTCCTACAGTACTTAATCAGATAAGCATCACTTAAAACTCGAGTACAAACACCAAACTACACGAGCCTGCCCCGAGACAAAAACCAGCTCCCTCAACTTCGAGTCGACACTATAAAAACGCGAGCGTCACACCGGGTTCGACCTCGTCTTCCCCAACTTTACTATTTCCGGTGCACAAACGTACACGCGTGCACGTGCGCATCTAATCCACCCTTCTTCGACCAACTTTCTGATCCTCGACCAACCACGCAAGCCCTCGACAACCTCTCCCACAACCCAGAATCCAAAATCCAACAACGAATTGAAATTTCGATCATTGATCGAAAATCTAAAACCAAGAACAATCATCAAATCCCCTGTCGCCAACAATCATGACACCTGGAACCCATGGCTCTCCTACCAGAGCAACTTCGCGCCACCACGTTGCTATCGCGATCCTCGTGATCGATACCGCAGCTCCAATTATGCAGAGATCACGTCGACATCATCTCAACCAAAACGACAGCCAAAATCCTGCTCCAACAAAATCCCATCACCTCGGCCCATAAGAAAAACCACCATTATTTTTCCTATATTCGCCATCAATCAAACCACCTCCAAACCAAAAATCGAACAACATAGCCATGCCGTTCATCGGCAATCGCCCAAAACACCCAATTCGAACAAACCTAGAATTCACATGAATTACCAAACTAAAAATTATGATATGTATATTAAAAATCATAATTTTTAGCCACTAATTCATTCATGGGATCCAAAACAGAAATTATGCTTGTTGATTTTTGACATGCAATAGTATTTTACTGTATTTTCCATTTTTAAATGAATTAAAAATTTCAGAAACCATTTTTAAAATTACCATCATACATTATTTATAACTTTCATTCATATGTCAAAATCTAATATGGTCTAGTTTGGAAGATTTGAATTTTTCTTAAGAAAACAACTTCAGTAGATCAAACAGAGAAGATGAGTATTTACAGACACATGTATTCTCCGACAAATTTCACACTTCTAACATACATACATAATAATATTCATGTAACATATATTCATATTCATTATCATAGCAAATGCATAAAGAATTCAACCACAGAAATTATTAAATCTGTTTTTAAAAGAGTATACTCACATTTTTTTTAAGCAGAGCAGGTTTAAGATTTTTTCCAGGCTTTGAAATTCATCTGGAAAGTGCCTCTGATTGTTTTGCTGATGAAAACCTTTGCATGCCTTCAAATTGTTGATTTATAGTGTTGAAACTTGCTTTTGATCTTCCATTTTAGTTGCAGGTTGAAGTTGTAGTTTTTAATTCAAATTTGCTTTTGGTTTCAAATTTCAGGTTTGAAAATAGTTTTCTGGTTTTCCATTAATTATTGAAAGAATGAAGGAAGAAAAAGAAAAGAAATTAAGAAGAAGAAGGTTTTGAATTGGAAGTGGAAAAAAAAATCTTTTAAACATTTTCTTTGTATGTTTAAATTTCAAACAAAAGAAATGAAGGCCACTTGTTCATTACTTCAAACAAATGTCAAAAGCTAGCTTGAATGATTCACGAGTGTTAACTTCCTCTTTTTTTTTATAAATTCATTTAAGTCACATACATGCGTTTATGAAGTATATTTATGCATATGAAATGTTTTTATGTAAATAAACTTTTAAATTTTAATAAACATACCAGTGTGATATTTTGTAAACATTTGTTTTATAAATAGCTTGTGTTTTTAAATCAAATAGAAGTATTATGTGTTTCCTTATAAATTGTGAAATATGAATTTGTATCTATATTTATGTAAAATGTGAATTTAGTAATTTATTTATTTATTACTTATGTTCACAAACTATTCCAATTTATGAGATTATTTAAAGAGAAAGTTTATTTATAACTTTATATATATATCTATAACCATTTTAATTTAAGCAATTTAAAGAAAACAAAATAAAATTTTGATTATGTATTATTTAAAACTAAAGCTAAAAAAATACTTTTAATAAATAAATACTTGGTTTAGAAAATATAGGATTATCCTTATTTAGCTTTTGAAAAATATTGAATTTAAAACAAAGCTTCAAATCACAATATATATTACAATTTTGAAAATACATTTTTTTTATTTAAAACAAAAGATCTTCCTATTCACAATATATATATCAAATATATACACATTATAAATAGAATAAAATTTTATTAGCTTTGAAAAAATAATTCTTATCCATTTTAAATTGTAAAAAGATATTGATCAATATTGCCATATTATATATTTATTAACTTTCAAAAGATTAAATTTACCAATTTAAATTAAAATTATACAGGAAAATTATCAAATCAATTTAATTATTAATACAGATTATTAAATTGATGTTGCCTAGAATTCCAGGTCGTCACATTCCTCCCCCCTTAAAATAATTTCGTCTCCGAAATTTAAAAGCAAAGATAATTTAATAACCCAGCAAAGATTTTAATTTTAAACAGCAAAGCATACCTATCATCCAGTTACTAACAACCATAGCAACCCATGAAGCAAACAAACCTAACAATTATCCTGACACAAAACATGATAGATCTTCTAATACTATCTAGAGTTTCCTAAGTATGAATCATTAGGTGACTCGCTCTACGGAAGCTAAACTAACCACTATGATCCAGGGCTCCTCTCATCTCTAGATCCACCAATCTAGACAAAATATCAGATCATACTCAAGCCTAGCTCAACTTCCAAAATCCAACTGAACTGCAGATTCTACAACCTACGATGAATCATACACGTACTCCCTCAGAGATACGTGAAATATAATGAATTCCAACTATCCAAACTGGCAATTCAATCTTATAGACAATAGAACTTATCCTATCAAAAACACAGATAAGAAATCCTAAATGCCTCAGAACAAGCCATCCAATCTTATCCAATTACTGCACTCATAACCAGAGAAACCTTAACAACAATGAAGTCTCCAACTTCGAATTCCAAACTCCTTATCTCATATCCGCATAACTCAATAGACAATCCTGTGCTGCCAATCTTCTTCTTGATCAGCTCAACCTATGCTTATACTTCCAGAAACAACTAGACCAAAGCAAACCAGTTTCTGGATTCTATTCATCAAAATGGTCATTCGAGATCCGTCGAAACCCAGAACACAAGCTCTACTACCCAAGCAAAAGCAAACTGAACTTACTTCCTTCCTCGTACAGCTGCTACCTTGCTTCCGCTGCACAACTCTGATTATGAAATAGATGAGAATACTGTTGATGAACACGAGTACAAACTTATCCAATATATCCGAAAATCTTTGTTCATCAAATCCATAAAATCTTAGTGACCCATCTGACTCGGCCACACAACCTTATAGCAGAATCCAATCTCAGAAACTAGATCTGACAATCCAAATTCCAAAAATTTCTGAGCTGCTACACCAACTCTTCCTTCTCCAAGAACCATCCTGCTACCAGGCTAACCACCAGTATCGCTTCTGGAACCAAATCAATATGGAACTCAACTCCAAATGCAGACAAACTTCTGATTACTTCAATAGTTCCTACTTCCACATGAGAACCCTCAGTCTCAAACAAAAGATTGCCCAAGATAAATTCCCAAATTAATCGCAAGTCACTTTTGCGATCCTACCTAGTACGGATTCCAAAGAAACTGTCCTCTCTTTTCCAAACTAGAACAGCTATAAGCTTTTCCAAATCAGGTTAATTCTTCAAGAAAACATTCACCATATGCTCGGACTGCTGAAAGAAGAACCACAAAGATTTCTGAACCATCGGAGAAACGGGCTACAATGCTGCTTCAAAACTCTACCTCGATGATACTGCAAAGACAAAAGACCTTCTTGTCAGCACACCGAACACTTCGAGCTGCACTGCTGCCACGGCTAACCAAAGACTTCTAATCCAAAGACTCCTTGAAAACCAAAATCACCAGCTAACTTCTCATAGACGAGTCTTCCCTGCAGCAGGTAAAGACTGTTCCTCAACTACCTCTAAAACTGCTTCAAGAGAAAACACCTTCGGAAATACTCATGGATACTGCATCTCACCACGCAGCTACCAAGATACCATCACTTGCTTCTGCACTTCCGACAGATCCAAACCTTCGGAAATTCGTTCACCCGAGTGCAACCAAACTTACACTTCAAAGATGGACTCTGAATCTTTTAAAAGATTTCCTTCGAAGATCAGAGAAATCCTTACCCCAAACTGCAAAGTTCACTCGAGACGGTATTAAGTCTACAGTCTCGACAGATTCTCTTCCAACCTCAAACATATGGACCTCTTTCATTAGTGGTAGTCGTGTTACACACACACCACTTGCTCCATCTACCTCTAAAACTTATGTTGGAAAAACCCAAACAGATAACCCAACAGATTTAGGTATATATATATATATAATTATATAAAAATATAAGTACGCTCTCTTAAGAAAGACACCACTCAAGAGCCTAGGTTTCTCTCAACCTAACGCTCTGATACCAAGCTGTCACGACCCATCTTTCTATCTCCAGAAAAATGTATCATGATTTAAGAAGAAAGGGATAGAAGAAGAAAAGATAAGAAAGAAGAAACTCAACAACATCAGATACTCACAGCGAAACGAATGAAATATAATATATCAAATAAAATATTACATAGTATCATATACATCAGAGTACACAACTTATACAACACATATTAGACAGTTATAAACATCTAACTCAAGATATCACAAGATACAGACACAACATAAACACAGTGGAACCATAATATATTTACACGCCGAAGCCTCCTGCTCCAAATATCATCCTGAATCCCTCAAGCTAACCTGAATCCCTCGACTACTCATACATAATATGAGTACCCAAGAGTTTAATAAAATAGAAAATAAACACTCGGGTCAGACAGGGGTCTGGTGTGAGTAAACGGGTTAAAGTTGCTTTAATTTAGAAATTTTTTTGAAAAGAAAAGGTATCACGTAAGACTTCCTACACATAAACATGGAAAAGTTTTTACCTTACGCTAACTAAAACTTTTGATAGGAAATCCAAGGATATTATAATAGTCTAGAGTTTTCAACTAAATAAGAAATAGCCGAAATTGTTACATTATTAAATTCCAGCTACAAGCCACAAAAGTGGGTAATACAATCAAAACCGTAGGGTCTCGTAGGAAGAATGGGTTTCCATCAATAGCAGGGCTACTAGGGTACCGCCCGTCACAGTACGGGGCCTAGATCACTGTACCTAGGATTACTCCCAATCCTCTGCAACACAAAGCCGAGACCATCCCTTACTGGACAGTCCCGAGTAAGATCACCCCATGGTTGGCACGACCAACTACCCACTAAGCCGAAATAAAAGGGACATCTAGACAGGGATGACCTCACCCTGAAATGGGTGCTACCCACCTAGCCTTGCTGCACCTTCCATGTTTTAGCCATTCCCGGTTGATGAGGTTGAGGCTGCGATTACTTTAATAGAACACATCTATCTTAGAATGCTCATCGTCCACCTGATGATGTTCTGAAAGCATTCAATCCATACAAGTTCATTCCAGGTTCGAACGCAACCGAAGGCACTATCTCGTTGCACTCATTTTGGAATCACCCTCAGAGTCAACGACCATAGCCCTTGCACTTTGAATCATCATCTCGAACCTGAAAGTACTATCCCGTCAAACTCATCTCGGAATCAACCTCAGAGTTATACTGACGAATAGTTCTTACACTTCAAGTCTTTTCTAAGCTCCACTTGGATTCACGACCTAACGTTTAATTTGGATCGATGTGGTTTTTGGATTATCCAAATATGGAAACCCGATCCCTGTCTCACCGAATCCAAACGCCATTTTAATGTCCAAGTTGTTTAAGGGTTTAAACATTTAACTTATATTCAGGATAACATAAACAGATAGATGAATCACATTATCACAATAGATAACCATATCAACCAATTATCTCACAAAGCAGCATATCACATATCAGAGATATCACACCCAAATCATCCAACATCAATCATCCAACATCAATCATCCAATATTAATCAATCACCCATAAGCAGGTTTGATTAACTCTTAATCAATTTAATTAACCTTTAATTAAATTAATTACTATACTTTAATTACTTGGATTATCATAATCATGCTTCATTAATTTATTTATAATTTAATTTATTAATCATCTCTGAATGATCTTCCTTAATTAATCTTCCTTGATTAATTATCCTTTAATTACATTCAAGTAATTAGCCTTTAATTCTTTAATTAATTTCACAAATTAATTATCCTTAACCATATACAATAATTAACCTTTAATTACTATCATTAATTAGAGTAATTAATAATCCTTCATTTGCTTCCCTTAATTAATTAACTATGATTAATTACATTAATCCTTTATTAACTACAATTAATCATACTTTAATTAATCACTTTTATTAATCAACCTTGATTAATTTCATTAATTATATTAACTAATGATCCTTATTAATTAATAACTCCTTTAATTAATTAAATAATTAACTTGTAATTAGTCATCTCATTATTAGTCTTAATTAATCATAAACAGTAACTAACAAACTTGTAATTACTTATCTTAATTAATTAACTTCTTAATTAAATATGTTAATCTTAATTAAATATGTTAATCTATCGTCCGGTACACAATTAACCATAGTGATGCCATTAGTTTTTGGGACGATCCTTGGATTGACAGTGGTGTAATTTTGAGGAATGTTCTATCTTATGCTGATTTAGTTCAAAGTGGTGTGAGAAAGGAAGCGACAGTTCAGAGCTTTATCCATGGCAATTCATTACGCCTTCCTAGGACCTCCAATTTCAGAATTCAGCATTTTTGGAACTTGGCTGCGAAGTGCGAAGTTAAAAATGAAAGGGGATGCAGTGTCCAGTGGGGAAGTAATATTTCTTGCTTCAGTATCAATGAAACATATGCTTTCCTCACTGAGGTGGTTGGAGAGAAAAATAAATGGAGGAGGCGCGTATGGCGAAGGGACAATTCTCAAACTGATAACTTATTCCATTGGAAAGTGATGAATAAGGCTCTTAATACCAAAGTTAAGTTGCTAACCAGAGGTATTCTTGTTGATGCTTGCTGTGTTTTCTGCCATCAATCCCCTGAGTTGGTTGAGCATTTGTTTTTTGAATGCACGTATTTGAACGATATTTGGAAGTCTTGGATCTTGCGGATTGGTAGAAGGTGGACAGGAGCAGACAATGTTATGCAGTGGAATTATATATATGATAACACTGGTGGCAAAAGTGACTCGAATAGACTTTTTTTATTCGTCGTCAAAAGATTCATGAAAGTGGTCTGGGACGAAAGAAATTGTCGCATCTTCCGACCGGATAAAAGCACTTTACCAGAACTTTTCGAGAGGCATTTGATGCGGGAGATCAGACGTGATATTTGCCACGTCTCCTTTACTTTTGATCCGGGTATCTTCTGTTAGGACTGTTTTTTTTAGGCTTACATGTTGTGTTTTCTTTGTGTTTCCCCAGTGATTGTTGCACTCTGTCTTCTCCTGTATTTCTGCAAGTTTTTGCCTTGTATTTCCTCCTCTTTCGGGTGTAGCAATAAAATGGTAGGGGTCCATTTAACCTCGTCGGCTTTGCCAAAAAAAAATGTTAATCTTGATTAATTATATTAATTAATTAACCTTTAATTACTTCATTAAGTAATTATTAATCAATTAAATTAATTAATAATCCTTAATTAATTACTTTAATAATTAATTACTTTAATAATTAATTACAATTTTAATTAATTACCTTTAGTAATTAATCTTAAATTAATCACATTAATTAATTAATTAATCACATTAATTAATTAACTAAATTAATTAAGTAATTTACCCTAAATTACTTACATAAGTAATTATTTTCTAATTACTTTCATTAGTTAATTACTCTCTTAATTAATTACCTTAACAAGTGTTTAATCCCATCATTAAATAATCCTTGATTCTTTAATTAATTAATCACTCTTTTTAATTAACTTCAAATCAATTAATTTAATTAATCCTTAAATTAATAACATCAAGTGATTAACTCTTAATCACTTCACTCAATTACTTCCATAAGTAATTTTCCACTAATTACTTCCATTAGTAATTTCCTCTTCTTAATTACATTTAGTAATTATCTATTAATTACTTCATTACTTAATTGATTCATAATTAAGTGATTAATGAAAATTAAACAAACAATTAACTAATCATTTAAAATTAATTAAATAATTAGTTAACTTCTTATCTTTTAAAAATCCTAAATTAATTAAGGAAATCATTCATCTTAATTAATCTTTTACTTATTAACAAATCATATTAATTAAGTATTCTTAAGTTCATAACAATAATAAATTAACCTTAATTGTCCTCATAAATTAATTATTCGAACTAATCAAATTTTAATAACTTGAAGACAAATTATTTTGTTGGTTTAACCTTAACCTTATTTGGAAATAAAATATTTAGAAATCAATTTGAAATTTAAAACACTTTAATCATCTAATATAAACTTATTCATTTTCAATATAGTTTGAAAACTTAGTTTTTAAAATATTACTAAAAATTTGCTTCAGAACTTTGATTTAATATTCAAATTCAAAACATTCCTTTTAAATTAAAATTCAAAATTTAATTAAGTTAATTACTTTCATAAGAAATCATCTTAAACATTTTGAATTTGAAAATAAATTCAATTAACACTTTTAAAGGTTTGATTAACATTTACTTCAAAGAACAAGTTTTTAACTTTGTAAATCTATTTCCTTTTATAAAAACTTATGCTCGATTTTATTTATTTCAAACAATAAGTTTAATCTGTAAACTTATATCTTCCTACAGTACTTAATCAGATAAGCATCGCCTAAAACTCGAGTACAAACACCAAACTACACGAGCCTGCCCCGAGACAAAAACCCAGCTCCCTCTACTTTGAGTCGACACCATGAAAATGCGAGCGTCACTCGGAGTTCGACCTCGTCTTCCCCAACTTCACCATTTCCAGTGCACAAACGTACACGCGTGTACGTGCGCATCCAATCCACCCTTCTTTGACCAACTTTCTGATCGTCGACCAACCACGCAAGCCCTCGACAACCTCTCCCATAACCCAGAATCCAAAATCCAACAACGAATTGAAATTTCGATCATTGATCGAAAATCTAAAACCAAGAACAGCCATCAGATCCCCTGTCGCCGACAATCGCGACACCTGGAACCCATGGCTCTCCTACCAGAGCAACTTCGCGCCACCACGATGCTATCGCGACCCTCGCGATCGATACCGCAACTCCAATTATGCAGAGATCACGTCGACATCATCTCAACCAAAACGACAGCCAAAACCCTGCTCCAACAAAATCCCATCACCTCGGCCCATAAGAAAAACCACCATTATTTTTCCTATATTCGCCATCAATCAAACCACCTCCAAACCAAAAATCGAACAACATAGCCATGCCGTTCATCGGCAATCGCCCAAAACACCCAATTCGAACAAACCCAGAATTCACATGAATTACCAAACTAAAAATTATGATATGTATATTAAAAATCATAATTTTTAGCCACTAATTCATTCATGGGATCCAAAACAGAAATTATGCTTGTTGATTTTTGACATGCAATAGTATTTTACTGTATTTTCCATTTTTAAATGAATTAAAAATTTCAGAAACCATTTTTAAAATTACCATCATACATTATTTATAACTTTCATTCATATGTCAAAATCTAATATGGTCTAGTTTGGAAGATTTGAATTTTTCTTAAGAAAACAACTTCAGTAGATCAAACAGAGAAGATGAGTATTTACAGACACATGTATTCTCCGGCAAATTTCACACTTCTAACATACATACATAATAATATTCATGTAACATATATTCATATTCATTATCATAGCAAATGCATAAAGAATTCAACCACAGAAATTATTAAATCTGTTTTTAAAAGAGTATACTCACATTTTTTTTAAGCAGAGCAGGTTTAAGATTTTTTCCAGGCTTTGAAATTCATCTGGAAAGTGCCTCTGATTGTTTTGCTGATGAAAACCTTTGCATGCCTTCAAATTGTTGATTTATAGTGTTGAAACTTGCTTTTGATCTTCCATTTTAGTTGCAGGTTGAAGTTGTAGTTTTTAATTCAAATTTGCTTTTGGTTTCAAATTTCAGGTTTGAAAATAGTTTTCTGGTTTTCCATTAATTATTGAAAGAATGAAGGAAGAAAAAGAAAAGAAATTAAGAAGAAGAAGGTTTTGAATTGGAAGTGGAAAAAAAAATCTTTTAAACATTTTCTTTGTATGTTTAAATTTCAAACAAAAGAAATGAAGGCCACTTGTTCATTATTTCAAACAAATGTCAAAAGCTAGCTTGAATGATTCACAAGTGTTAACTTCCTCTTTTTTTTTATAAATTCATTTAAGTCACATACATGCGTTTATGAAGTATATTTATGCATATGAAATGTTTTTATGTAAATAAACTTTTAAATTTTAATAAACATACCAGTGTGATATTTTGTAAACATTTGTTTTATAAATAGCTTGTGTTTTTAAATCAAATAGAAGTATTATGTGTTTCCTTATAAATTGTGAAATATGAATTTGTATCTATATTTATGTAAAATGTGAATTTAGTAATTTATTTATTTATTACTTATGTTCACAAACTATTCCAATTTATGAGATTATTTAAAGAGAAAGTTTATTTATAACTTTATATATATATCTATAACCATTTTAATTTAAGCAATTTAAAGAAAACAAAATAAAATTTTGATTATGTATTATTTAAAACTAAAGCTAAAAAAATACTTTTAATAAATAAATACTTGGTTTAGAAAATATAGGATTATCCTTATTTAGCTTTTGAAAAATATTGAATTTAAAACAAAGCTTCAAATCACAATATATATTACAATTTTGAAAATACATTTTTTTTATTTAAAACAAAAGATCTTCCTATTCACAATATATATATCAAATATATACACATTATAAATAGAATAAAATTTTATTAGCTTTGAAAAAATAATTCTTATCCATTTTAAATTGTAAAAAGATATTGATTAATATTGCCATATTATATATTTATTAACTTTCAAAAGATTAAATTTACCAATTTAAATTAAAATTTTGCAGGAAAATTATCAAATCAATTTAATTATTAATACAGATTATTAAATTGATGTTGCCTAGAATTCCAGGTCGTCACATTCCTCCCCCCTTAAAATAATTTCGTCTCCGAAATTTAAAAGCAAAGATAATTTAATAACCCAGCAAAGATTTTAATTTTAAACAGCAAAGCATACCTATCATCCAGTTACTAACAACCATAGCAACCCATGAAGCAAACAAACCTAACAATTATCCTGACACAAAACATGATAGATCTTCTAATACTATCTAGAGTTTCCTAAGTATGAATCACTAGGTGACTCGCTCTACGGAAGCTAAACTAACCACTATGATCCAGGGCTCCTCTCATCTCTAGATCCACCAATCTAGACAAAATATCAGATCATACTCAAGCCTAGCTCAACTTCCAAAATCCAACTGAACTGCAGATTCTACAACCTACGATGAATCATACACGTACTCCCTCAGAGATACGTGAAATATAATGAATTCCAACTATCCAAACTGGCAATTCAATCTTATAGACAATAGAACTTATCCTATCAAAAACACAGATAAGAAATCCTAAATGCCTCAGAACAAGCCATCCAATCTTATCCAATTACTGCACTCATAACCAGAGAAACCTTAACAACAATGAAGTCTCCAACTTCGAATTCCAAACTCCTTATCTCATATCCGCATAACTCAATAGACAATCCTGTGCTGCCAATCTTCTTCTTGATCAGCTCAACCTATGCTTATACTTCCAGAAACAACTAGACCAAAGCAAACCAGTTTCTGGATTCTATTCATCAAAATGGTCATTCGAGATCCGTCGAAACCCAGAACACAAGCTCTACTACCCAAGCAAAAGCAAACTGAACTTACTTCCTTCCTCGTACAGCTGCTACCTTGCTTCCGCTGCACAACTCTGATTATGAAATAGATGAGAATATTGTTGATGAACACGAGTACAAACTTATCCAATATATCCGAAAATCTTTGTTCATCAAATCCATAAAATCTTAGTGACCCATCTGACTCGGCCACACAACCTTATAGCAGAATCCAATCTCAGAAACTAGATCTGACAATCCAAATTCCAAAAATTTCTGAGCTGCTACACCAACTCTTCCTTCTCCAAGAACCATCCTGCTACCAGGCTAACCACCAGTATCGCTTCTGGAACCAAATCAATATGGAACTCAACTCCAAATGCAGACAAACTTCTGATTACTTCAATAGTTCCTACTTCCATATGAGAACCCTCAGTCTCAAACAAAAGATTGCCCAAGATAAATTCCCAAATTAATCGCAAGTCACTTTTGCGATCCTACCTAGTACGGATTCCAAAGAAACTGTCCTCTCTTTTCCAAACTAGAACAGCTATAAGCTTTTCCAAATCAGGTTAATTCTTCAAGAAAACATTCACCATATGCTCGGACTGCTGAAAGAAGAACCACAAAGATTTCTGAACCATCGGAGAAACGGGCTACAATGCTGCTTCAAAACTCTACCTCGATGATACTGCAAAGACAAAAGACCTTCTTGTCAGCACACCGAACACTTCGAGCTGCACTGCTGCCACGGCTAACCAAAGACTTCTAATCCAAAGACTCCTTGAAAACCAAAATCACCAGCTAACTTCTCATAGACGAGTCTTCCCTGCAGCAGGTAAAGACTGTTCCTCAACTACTTCTAAAACTGCTTCAAGAGAAAACACCTTCGGAAATACTCATGGATACTACATCTCACCACGCAGCTACCAAGATACCATCACTTGCTTCTGCACTTCCGACAGATCCAAACCTTCGGAAATTCGCTCACCCGAGTGCAACCAAACTTACACTTCAAAGATGGACTCTGAATCTTTTAAAAGATTTCCTTCGAAGATCAGAGAAATCCTTACTCCAAACTACAAAGTTCACTCGAGACGGTATTAAGTCTACAGTCTCGACAGATTCTCTTCCAACCTCAAACATATGGACCTCTTTCATTAGTGGTAGTCGTGTTACACACACACCACTTGCTCCATCTACCTCTAAAACTTATGTTGGAAAAACCCAAACAGATAACCCAACAGATTTAGGTAGATATATATATATATATATATATATATATATATATATATAATTATATAAAAATATAAGTACGCTCTCTTAAGAAAGACACCACTCAAGAGCCTAGGTTTCTCTCAACCTAACGCTCTGATACCAAGCTGTCACGACCCATCTTTCTATCTCCAGAAAAACGTATCATGATTTAAGAAGAAAGGGATAGAAGAAGAAAAGATAAGAAAGAAGAAACTCAACAACATCAGATACTCACAGCGAAACGAATGAAATATAATATATCACATAAAATATTACATAGTATCATATACATCAGAGTACACAACTTATACAACACATATTAGACAGTTATAAACATCTAACTCAAGATATCACAAGATACAGACACAACATAAACACAGTGGAACCATAATATATTTACACGCCGAAGCCTCCTGCTCCAAATATCATCCTGAATTCGTCCAGCTAACCTGAATCCCTCGACTACTCATACATAATATGAGTACCCAAGAGTTTAATAAAATAGAAAATAAACACTCGGGTCAGACAGGGGTCTGGTGTGAGTAAACGGGTTAAAGTTGCTTTAATTTAGAAATTTTTTTGAAAAGAAAAGGTATCACGTAAGACTTCCCACACATAAACATGGAAAAGTTTTTACCTTACGCTAACTAAAACTTTTGATAGGAAATCCAAGGATATTATAATAGTCTAGAGTTTTCAACTAAATAAGAAATAGCCGAAATTGTTACATTATTAAATTCCAGCTACAAGCCACAAAAGTGGGTAATACAATCAAAACCGTAGGGTCTCGTAGGAAGAATAGGTTTCCATCAATAGCAGGGCTACTAGGGTACCACCCGTCACAGTACGGGGCCTAGATCACTGTACCTAGGATTACTCCCAATCCTCTGCAACACAAAGCCGAGACCATCCCTTACTGGACAGTCCCGAGTAAGATCACCCCATGGTTGGCATGACCAACTACCTACTAAGCCGAAATAAAAGGGACATCTAGACAGGGATGACCTCACCCTGAAATGGGTGCTACCCACCTAGCCTTGCTGCACCTTCCCTGTTTTAGCCATTCCCGGTTGATGAGGTTGAGGCTGCGATTACTTTAATAGAACACATCTATCTTAGAATGCTCATCGTCCACCTGATGATGTTTTGAAAGCATTCAATCCATACAAGTTCATTCCAGGTTCGAACGAAACCGAAGGCACTATCTCGTTGCACTCATTTTGGAATCACCCTCAGAGTCAACGACCATAGCCCTTGCACTTTGAATCATCATCTCGAACCTGAAAGTACTACCCCGTCAAACTCATCTCGGAATCAACCTCAGAGTTATACTGACGAATAGTTCTTACACTTCGAGTCTTTTCTAAGCTCCACTTGGATTCACGACCTAATGTTTAATTTGGATCGATGTGGTTTTTGGATTATCCAAATATGGAAACCCGATCCCTGTCTCACCGAATCCAAACGCCATTTTAATGTCCAAGTTGTTTAAGGGTTTAAACATTTAACTTATATTCAGGATAACATAAACAGATAGATGAATCACATTATCACAATAGATAACCATACCAACCAATTATCTCACAAAGCAGCATATCACATATCAGAGATATCACACCCAAATCATCCAACATCAATCATCCAACATCAATCATCCAATATTAATCAATCACCCATAAGCAGGTTTGATTAACTCTTAATCAATTTAATTAACCTTTAATTAAATTAATTACTATACTTTAATTACTTGGATTATCATAATCATGCTTCATTAATTTATTTATAATTTAATTTATTAATCATCTCTGAATGATCTTCCTTAATTAATCTTCCTTGATTAATTATCCTTTAATTACATTCAAGTAATTAGCCTTTAATTCTTTAATTAATTTCACAAATTAATTATCCTTAACCATATACAATAATTAACCTTTAATTACTATCATTAATTAGAGTAATTAATAATTCTTCATTTGCTTCCCTTAATTAATTAACTATGATTAATTACATTAATCCTTTATTAACTACAATTAATCATACTTTAATTAATCACTTTTATTAATCAACCTTGATTAATTTCATTAATTATATTAACTAATGATCCTTATTAATTAATAACTCCTTTAATTAATTAAATAATTAACTTGTAATTAGTCATCTCATTATTAGTCTTAATTAATCATAAACAGTAACTAACAAACTTGTAATTACTTATCTTAATTAATTAACTTCTTAATTAAATATGTTAATCTTAATTAAATATGTTAATCTATCGTCCGGTACACAATTAACCATAGTGATGCCATTAGTTTTTGGGACGATCCTTGGATTGACAGTGGTGTAATTTTGAGGAATGTTCTATCTTATGCTGATTTAGTTCAAAGTGGTGTGAGAAAGGAAGCGACAGTTCAGAGCTTTATCCATGGCAATTCATTACGCCTTCCTAGGACCTCCAATTTCAGAATTCAGCATTTTTGGAACTTGGCTGCGAAGTGCGAAGTTAAAAATGAAAGGGGATGCAGTGTCCAGTGGGGAAGTAATATTTCTTGCTTCAGTATCAATGAAACATATGCTTTCCTCACTGAGGTGGTTGGAGAGAAAAATAAATGGAGGAGGCGCGTATGGCGAAGGGACAATTCTCAAACTGATAACTTATTCCATTGGAAAGTGATGAATAAGGCTCTTAATACCAAAGTTAAGTTGCTAACCAGAGGTATTCTTGTTGATGCTTGCTGTGTTTTCTGCCATCAATCCCCTGAGTTGGTTGAGCATTTGTTTTTTGAATGCACGTATTTGAACGATATTTGGAAGTCTTGGATCTTGCAGATTGGTAGAAGGTGGACAGGAGCAGACAATGTTATGCAGTGGAATTATATATATGATAACACTGGTGGCAAAAGTGACTCGAATAGACTTTTATTATTCGTCGTCAAAAGATTCATGAAAGTGGTCTGGGACGAAAGAAATTGTCGCATCTTCCGACCGGATAAAAGCACTTTACCAGAACTTTTCGAGAGGCATTTGATGCGGGAGATCAGACGTGATATTTGCCACGTCTCCTTTACTTTTGATCCGGGTATCTTCTGTTAGGACTGTTTTTTTTAGGCTTACATGTTATGTTTTCTTTGTGTTTCCCCAGTGATTGTTGCACTCTGTCTTCTCCTGTATTTCTGCAAGTTTTTGCCTTGTATTTCCTCCTCTTTCGGGTGTAGCAATAAAATGGTAGGGGTCCATTTAACCCCGTCGGCTTTGCCAAAAAAAAAAAATATATGTTAATCTTGATTATTTATATTAATTAATTAACCTTTAATTACTTCATTAAGTAATTATTAATCAATTAAATTAATTAATAATCCTTAATTAATTACTTTAATAATTAATTACAATTTTAATTAATTACCTTTAGTAATTAATCTTAAATTAATCACATTAATTAATTAATTAATCACATTAATTAATTAACTAAATTAATTAAGTAATTTACCCTTAATTACTTACATAAGTAATTATTTTCTAATTACTTTCATTAGTTAATTACTCTCTTAATTAATTACCTTAACAAGTGATTAATCCCATCATTAAATAATCCTTGATTCTTTAATTAATTAATCACTCTTTTTAATTAACTTCAAATCAATTAATTTAATTAATCCTTAAATTAATAACATCAAGTGATTAACTCTTAATCACTTCACTCAATTACTTCCATAAGTAATTTTCCACTAATTACTTCCATTAGTAATTTCCTCTTCTTAATTACATTTAGTAATTATCTATTAATTACTTCATTACTTAATTGATTCATAATTAAGTGATTATTGAAAATTAAACAAATAATTAACTAATCATTTAAAATTAATTAAATAATTAGTTAACTTCTTATCTTTTAAAAATCCTAAATTAATTAAGGAAATCATTCATCTTAATTAATCTTTTACTTATTAACAAATCATATTAATTAAGTATTCTTAAGTTCATAACAATAATAAATTAACCTTAATTGTCCTCATAAATTAATTATTCGAACTAATCAAATTTTAATAACTTGAAGACAAATTATTTTGTTGGTTTACAAATTATAACCTTAACCTTATTTGGAAATAAAATATTTAGAAATCAATTTGAAATTTAAAACACTTTAATCATCTAATATAAACTTATTCATTTTCAATATAGTTTGAAAACTTAGTTTTTAAAATATTACTAAAAATTTGCTTCAAAACTTTGATTTAATATTCAAATTCAAAACATTCCTTTTAAATTAAAATTCAAAATTTAATTAAGTTAATTACTTTCATAAGAAATCATCTTAAACATTTTGAATTTGAAAATAAATTCAATTAACACTTTTAAAGGTTTGATTAACATTTACTTCAAAGAACAAGTTTTTAACTTTGTAAATCTATTTCCTTTTATAAAAACTTATGCTCGATTTTATTTATTTCAAACAATAAGTTTAATCTGTAAACTTATATCTTCCTACAGTACTTAATCAGATAAGCATCGCCTAAAACTCGAGTACAAACACCAAACTACACGAGCCTGCCCCGAGACAAAAACCCAGCTCCCTCTACTTTGAGTCGACACCATGAAAATGCGAGCGTCACTCCGGGTTCGACCTCGTCTTCCCCAACTTCACCATTTCCAGTGCACAAACGTACACGCGTGTACGTGCGCATCCAATCCACCCTTCTTTGACCAACTTTCTGATCGTCGACCAACCACGCAAGCCCTCGACAACCTCTCCCATAACCCAGAATCCAAAATCCAACAACGAATTGAAATTTCGATCATTGATCGAAAATCTAAAACCAAGAACAGCCATCAGATCCCCTGTCGCCGACAATCGCGACACCTGGAACCCATGGCTCTCCTACCAGAGCAACTTCGCGCCACCACGATGCTATCGCGACCCTCGCGATCGATACCGCAACTCCAATTATGCAGAGATCACGTCGACATCATCTCAACCAAAACGACAGCCAAAACCCTACTCCAACAAAATCCCATCGCCTCGGCCCATAAGAAAAATCACCATTATTTTTCCTATATTCGCCATCAATCAAACCACCTCCAAACCAAAAATCGAACAACATAGCCATGCCGTTCATCGGCAATCGCCCAAAACACCCAATTCGAACAAACCCAGAATTCACATGAATTACCAAGCTAAAAATTATGATATGTATATTAAAAATCATAATTTTTAGCCACTAATTCATTAATGAGATCCAAAACAGAAATTATGCTTGTTGGTTTTCTATATGCAATAGTATTTTACTGTATTTTCCATTTTTAAAAATTATTTGTGAATTAAAAATTTCAAAAACCATTTTTAAAATTACCATCATACATTAATTTACAACTTTCATTCATATGTCAAGATCTAATATGGTCTAGTTTGGAAGATTTGAATTTTTCTTAAGAAAACAACTTCAGTAGATCAAACAGAGAAGATGAGTATTTACAGAGACATGTATTCTCTGGAAAATTTCACACTTCCAACATACATACATAACAATATTCATGTAACATATATTCATATTCAATATCATAGCAAATGCATAAAGAATTCAACCACAGAAATTATTAAATCTGTTTTAAAAGAGTTTACTCACCATTTTTTTAAGCAGAGCAGGTTTAAGGTTTTTTCCAGGCTTTGAAATTCATCTGGAAAGTGCCTCTGATTGTTCTGCTGATGAAAACCTTTGCATGCCTTCAAATTGTTGATTTAAAGTGTTGAAACTTGATGTTGATCTTCCATTTTAGTTGCCGGTTGAAGTTGCAGTTTTTAATTCAGATTTACTTTTGCTTTTGGTTTCAAATTTCAGGTTTGAAAATAGTTTTCTGGTTTGCCATTAATTTTTGAAAGAATGAAGGAAGAAAAAGAAAAGAAATTGAGAAGAAGAAGGTTTTGAATTGGAAGTGGAAAACAAAATTCTTTTAAACATTTTCTTTATATGTTTAAATTTCAAACAAAAGAAATGTAGGCCACTTGTTCATTACTTCAAACAAATGTCAAAAGCTAGCTTGAATGATTCACAAGTGTTAACTTCCTCTTTTTTTTTTATAAATTCATTTTAGTCACATACATGCATTTATGAAGTATATTTATGCATATGAAATGTTTTTATGTAAATAAACTTTTAAATTTTGATAAACATACAAGTGTGATATTTTGTAAACATTTGTTTTATATATAGCTTATGTTTTTAAATTAAATAAAAGTATTATATGTTTCCTTATAAATTGTGAAATATGAATTTGTATCTATATTTATGTAAAATGTGAATTTAGTAATTTATTTATTTATTACTTATGTTCACAAACTATTCCAATTTATGAGATTATTTAAAGAGAAAGTTTATTTATAACTTTATATATATATATATATATAACCATTTTAATTTAAGCAATTTAAAGAAAACAAAATAAAATTTTGATTAAATCTTATTTAAAACTAAAGCTAAAAAAATACTTTTAATAAATAAATACTTGGTTTAGAAAATATAGGATTATCCTTATTTAGCTTTTGAAAAATATTGAATTTAAAACAAGCTTCAAATCACAATATATATTACAATTTTGAAAATACATTTTTTTTATTTAAAACAAAAGATCTTCCTATTCACAATATATATATCAAATATATATACATTATAAATAAAATAAAAATTTATTAGCTTTGAAAAAATAATTCTTATCCATTTTAAATTGTAAAAAGATATTGATCAATATTGCTAGATTATATATTTATTAACTTTTAAAAGATTAAATTTACCAATTTAAATTAAAATTATACAGGAAAATTATCAAATCAATTTAATTATTAATACAGATTATTAAATTGATGTTGCCTAAAATTCCGGGTCGTCACAATTTCCACTTAATATAGACTATTTATTTCATATACTGCAACAAGTTTACAGTGGAGAGTTCTTTGATCAAATATCTTGAACATGTAGAAATAATCAAATATCTTGAACACCTAGAAATAAATCTCATAGAAAATAATTTTTTAAACAAAATTATGTTTAGGAATAATAATCATGTTTCTTATTCCAATGTTAAGTATCATATCATTATTATTTCAATTCTCGTTTCAGATGTTTCTTTATGAAGCAGAAGTAACCATTCACTCTCTTCATCCCAACTATGCCTTAAATGACATTTATTTTTATACATTCGTTTTTCTTTCCAAATGGTTAAACCATTCAAAAGGAAACCCATACTACAATACAATAACGAACTCTTTACAAAAGTTCGTTCGATTATCCTTAACATTTAAGTAGATCAAACATGTTGCACTTTACGTAAACCGATCAAACTGGTATTTCGATGATTGATTTCTTAGATTTATACTATAGTTTTAACCTTGTGTTACATTTAACATAGCATGATCTTTTATGTAATCAATCAAATTGAATACTCGATCTCATAGTACTCTTTATTAGCTTATTTCGAATGAACTAATTTCATCGAAGTATCATATATTCCTAACTATGACGGTTCCTTATACAACATTTATTGGCGATAGTATATGTATCAAATATCCATAGTCTGGTTGCTTTTAGAGTTAGAAACTCGTAGAATATAATGCATGGTCTTGACTAAATAAACATATAAACGACCAAATTACGGATGTATTAAGTAGTTGTAAAATTAGGTGCTTCCATGGATGTCGAAACTTTCACATGCAATAAGCATGTATTAGTAAGTATATTTTATATTTCTATTTGTCAATTTCAATTCAATTCAATTGTATATCTTAACTGATAATTGTTTCATCAATCGTATGAAATCCACAAATTTATCACTGTAGATTATTATAATATTATATAGCATATGTTCTTACTATATTAGAAATGTTGAATGTTATCGTTTTGTTTTTCTAATAAGGCTCCTACTAGTCTTTTACCTTCCACTAAATTATATGAAAAACATAGAAGACTTTTGACTTCACTAATGGGTGTTAGGACTCATATGCCTTGGGATTTTGATCTTAAGGAAAGCTCAACCAATCATAGGTCCACATATGATTGATAATTCCTTATTGGTCATATCATGTTCAACTCTTAACCTATGATTCCTTGTCCTAATCCCGCCTTTACCTTAAGGGAAGCTTAACAAATAAAATGAGACTATTCACTTGGACTTATCATTTCATGATGACCTAAGTACAATGCACGTATGTAATGACCCGCCTTTTCGACCTTCAAAATTCGAAACAAATACATCTTTGGTATTCATGTGTCGAGCATCCAAGTATCGAAAAGACATATTATTCGGGGAAAAGAAAGAAAAGACAGAACAAAATCTCACATCATGATAAGAAATATATAATATCCAATGATCTTTACAAAAAGAAATTTTAATATTCATACAGCAATCATAGTCTAGCATATCATCAACCTGGACAGTTATAACACATTGTCCTTATAACTGTTGATAAATAGAAACCAAGAAGTACAGCGGAAAATGAAATACATTAGGTCTTGCTGTCATCTTGCTCATTCCTGAAGCTCCAAAGCGTCCAAAGCTAACTTGGGAAAAATTTTCGGGTCTGACCCTAGTATAATAAGAAAATAACACCCGGTTCAGTCCAGTAAACCAGTATGAGAAACTTAAATCAAATGGGTAGTTATATCTTATATAACCTTTCAAAAATAAAGGTATCCTGTAAGAATGTGTTGCATAAAAACATGGATGGGCTTTTACCTTACGATAATCAAATAACTTTTATTAGAAAATCCAGTGATATTACAACAATGTCTAGGGTTTAAAATATACATATAACATAACTGAAAGGATTGCATCTCACATTCCAACATATTTGGGCACAACTAAGTCTGTAAGGCGCCTATTGGAAAATGGCTTCCATCAATGAAAGACTACTGGGGTACTGCCTATCACAGTACGCCTCTAGAGAAAATGTACGATGGGCTTCACTTGGACCACCTACAAATCAAGACCGGCCTTTCTCTTCCTAGATTGTAACGACTAGTACTTTTAACTATTTTAATTATTAAATTTAATATGATTGTTGAATAAAAATAGTTAGAAATAAAATTTAATTATTTATTGTTGTAATTTATTGAATATGAACTTGAATAAAATTTGAATAATCAATTACGAGGATTTTGCAATAACAAGTATTAAAAATTAAATTCTAGGTATTGAATGTCCTTAAAATCAATAATTGGATTGAATAATAATGTTATGTTTCTGTATAATGAAAGTAGTTTTTTATTATTTTAATTCATTTTATAAGTTAAATAACTTATATTTGAAATATGGTGATTTATTGGATAATTAAATTATTAAAAATATAAACTTGGAATTATTTAAATAATTGAATTCTAGATTTAAGTGAATGAAAATGGTACCGAAAATTGATTTAAACTATATTTAAATATGAATGAAAATTATTAACTTTTAAAACGGGATTTAAAGTGATTAAATTAAATTTAGGAAATTGCCCATTCTAAATAACGAGTAAAAATGGCCATTTTGGGTACTATCTTGGATATCACCGAAACCAGTTTTATCGAATCCATAATAGTGAATTAGTATAGGATTTCAAATTTCGTAGCGATTGGACTTGCCGTTTGGCCGTACGAGCTTGAAACGCGTAGAATTTATTTCTAGAATTTAATTAAAATAATTTATTTTGGAAAGCTATCTTTTGAGTACGATCAAATTAGTCCTCGAAACTAGTTATATTATGTTCGAAATGGGGGTAGAACATTATGAACGCCAGGCAACATGCTTTGTTTCGAAATTATATAGCTTGATATATTAAATTATAATAAGATAGATATTTTTTCTTTCCTCAACATTTCATACATAGCCCATGTTCCATTTATCTTTCCCCATACCCTCCTTTTTCTCTTCACTTCAAATCCCTTCGATTGAAACAAGCAAAAGAAAAAAAATGGATGAAAGAAAAAAAATGCAAATGAAGTCGTGATGGAGGGCGTGACCGGAGCAGGAGATGCGCGAGGCGATCCTCGTTGAGGCACTAGGGTTTGGGTTCGCGAGCGTTAATCGTACTCAACAATAACGAGGCAGCGTTGGAATGGTTTGGGGGCTGCGGCGACTGTTGGCAGTGGAGAGGTGAGGCGTAGGTCACACTGGTGGCGTGGAGGAGCTGCGGCGATCGATCAACGCTAAAAAAAATTATGTAACGACGCGGAAAATTTTAAAAATTTTAATTGATTTTTATAACGTATTTAATTGAAAATTTGTGAATTTTATAATAATTAAATCTTTAGAATATAATGTTCATGTATTTAGAATACGTATACATAAATATAGCAGGTTGTAAATTTTCAATTAATTTTATCAAAGTTTATTTCATTGTGACTTTATTTCTTTCCTGCGGTTTCAAATGTTGAAGCTTGCTGCACACACTAATATTTATTCCTTTAAATTTTTACCGGATTTTAAGGCAGTAACAGTTGCAATTTTATCAACTCTTTTTATTCAAGCCTTTCCATTTTTTTCTTTCCTCTCTCCACTGAAATCAGGGGACTG
Organism: Allium cepa; assembly: GCA_030765085.1. Classification (NCBI taxonomy): domain Eukaryota; kingdom Viridiplantae; phylum Streptophyta; class Magnoliopsida; order Asparagales; family Amaryllidaceae; genus Allium; species Allium cepa. The sequence continues at coordinate 885,386,882 of CM060940.1, read as the reverse complement.
GACAGTTATAATTATTCTCATTTATTGGTCCATTTAAATTTCCATCGGTTATAAGGAAAGATTCTAATTAAAACAGTAGCTTACTTTGGTTGCTCCTTGATTCACGTCCAATTTGCCTTCTATTTCAAATTTGATCCAATAAAACAGCCACTAATGTTTATTTCCAGCTGTTTACATTTATTTTGCTATTTCGCAGGCGTGACTTTTGCCGTGCTCATGGTAATACGTTGTAGCATAGTTTGGTTCTTTATCTCTGTAGATAATCATATATGTGGAGTACTGTCGCATTTCTCTCCTCTAATCTTTCCTATTTATCTTTTCCCCTAATAAATTGCTTTAAACAACTTCGCTCAATCAAGGGACAACCGTTCCAATAAAAAAAAAATCTTTTGATCTGATTTGTAACTTACCATACTTTGAATATAACTTTTTCGATATCACAGCGTCTGTCACTTCCTTTTTCCACTTTGAACCCTTTATTTAACTATTCTTTTTCTGTACTTAGACGTTATCAAATAAATAAAGTATATATTTATAGTCAAGTTTTCACCGTTCCATCCGTTTCATTTTTAATTGCTGCCACATTTAAGCCATTAATTGTTTTAATTATTTTTCTTAATCGACATATAACCGTTGCTTTTTATTATTCCTGAATTAATGTTTAGCAGTTTCGAAAATCAAACGTATACATTTGTATACATTGTAATTATTATTTTAAAACGATTCACTTTATTTTTCTTTCCCTTTTTTCGTTTCTCTCTCATTATTTTATATTGGGACTTTTGGTTTCCTTTGCTTTTCAACCTGAGCCTTGCTTGCCAAGAAATTAATTTATTGCTTAAATAATTTTCAGCTGAAATCAAGGAATTGGATCGTTGCCATTTTGGTTATATTTATTTCCCCATTTATTTCTGGCTCTTATTGCTCTGACTTTTCCTTTCCTTTTCTACACTTACGTTTCAAAAAAAAATAAACAGTACTTCTAATAACGTATATAAAATTGCTGCCAGCTCATTCTTTATATATATTAATCTCGTGCCTTTTATTCCATCATTCACGTTCTCCTCTTCTTCCATCTTCTCTCATCCTCTTCCTTTGGATCTGGGTTCATTTAAAAAAAAAAGAGAAAAAGAAAAGAAAAAGAGGAATCCTCTGTTTATAAGCCTAGCCTGTTCATTTTTCCACCGCTCTCACTCTCTCACGCTACCTCGCTAATCAAACCTATATAACTCACGCAATATTCATTTCTCAACAAAATTTCTTCCACTTTCTTGCCTGCGTGTGCTGAAGGTATGACATCTCTCTTTTATTTTTATTTTTTTTTACTTTATATGCTTTTCACGATTTTATGCTTGGCTCCTTCTCCTCTCTTATTTTTTTTCTTCTTCAGTTCTTTTATTTCACCTTTATAAGCTTTACAAAATTTCAAATTTTCTGGTTTTGTTTGTTGGTTTCAAATCTTATTTATATAATACAGTGAAACTATACATGTGTTTTATTTTATGAGTTAAAATTTTGATTGTATGTATTGGGTTTAAAATGTAAATTTTATATTTACTTGGATTTTTTTTTAATGTATGTGTTTTTTTTGGATACAATATTGGTTCCAAAATATAATATATGTATAATACGTATATGTGTAAACTTGGTTTTTCAAATTTTATGGATATAGTACGTTTTGGGATTTAACTATTGATTCAAATTTTAGATACATATATCTATATTTTTATAACTTTTAAAAGGTTGTTATTTATTTGTATATATTTAATTGTTGAATGTTATTTATTGATTTTAAATTTTATACGGAATTAAAATAAGGTGGTATTTGCTGTTATTGATGATATTTAAGTAAGATTTTATATATGTTTAAGATTTTTACTTAGGTGTATATTAATACATTAAAACAGACCTTTGTAATAACATTTATAAATAGGTTGCTGAATAAAAAAAAAAAAAAAACTTGAGTCGACATCTTTGTTTACAGTAAGGTTTATACATATAGTATCGACATGCGCAGGTTTAAGTATATATAGTATTTTTACAATATAAAGTTTATTTAGTTATATAAGCCTATACAGTTTATATTTTATAAGATATATAAAGTTTAAAAGTTTATATAAGCGGCAGATGATATGTTGCAATGAAAATACAGTATTTTATATTTTTAATAAGTATTATTTCAACATGTATATTGTATATATGTTTGATTTTATTGTATATGCGTTAGTTATTTAAAACAATAAGTTTTGAAATACAAGGATACATATTTTATTTATAAATGTTGAAATCAGAATATGATTTTGGATATATGCTATATCTATACAAATTCATTTATATCAATTATCTTTATCGATCTAGTTCTGATTCGTTCCCATCACTTCCATTATCAGCTTGTCGGTCGAACTTGAGTCCATCGTGCTTTCCTTTGAGATCCGTGTTGTGATCCGTAATTCATCCCGTTGTTTTCTCTCTGGCCTCGAAAGGTGAGAAATCACTCACGATTAACGTTCTTTTATTTATTAAATTGATTTCAATTGAGACGACATTTGAAATATGAGGCTGTAGGTATTTAAATTGTTATATATGCTGTTATCTGTAACTGTTCACTTATGGGATATGACACCATATCCTATTGTTTATATATTTATTTTGATGATATATGCCTGTTGTTATTATTATTTTCATATCTGTTATCACTCTGCAGGTTCCCTGTTAGTATAGAAATCACTATGGGTTGAAACGATACATACCCGTACAGACTTTAGAATAGGAGAAAATCGTTATGGGTTGAAATGATAAACCCAAGCGATTTTCATTTAATTGAATTGGGATTACAGGTTGAAATGCTATCCACCCGTATACATTTAGTGTATGGATTGAAATGTTAAATATCCGTAACACTTGACCATATGATAAGAAATATATACAGACATCGTTGGTCCATATATATAAATATTTTGAAATTCAATTCATTTTTTTGGAAAGAAAAATATGGTCTTATTAAATGTTAATTCTTAAAAATTTTATATATAAAGGGTAATGATACATATAGATTTAATAATATTTAATTTAGTCAAAATTTGATTTAATACATAAACTATGTTAAATATTTATGTAAATTTTATTCCAAATAGTATTCTGCAAATCAACTAAGATTGGGAGATAAATGTGGGTTTATCTAAATGGTATTTAAATAAGGATTTATATAATTAAATCAATTTGAAATTATTGAATGGGAAATTTAAGGGTATGATTTTGTAACTGGATTTTTATTTAAGTGATTTAATGAATATTTCACGTTTAAATAAATTAAAGAAAATATTGAGTAAAATGTGATTTGAGGTTACTTAAATAATATTGTATCTAATGAGGGAGTATTTTAACACTAAATAAAAATGAGGTTAAATCGAGATCTATATGAAACTATTAAATTGAACATTTAATTAAATATTAAGCTTTGAACTATATTGGGATTTAAATGGTTTATTTTGAGATTCGGATCTGTATTTGAAATCACTATAGTTGAATTTATTATTTAGAAAGCTAAATTGAATAAAAAGTTAGTTTGAAACGTTGAATACTTAAAGTTTTGAAATATATTGAATATAAAGGGTATTTGGTGATTTCAAATCCGAATTTGAGATCAATAAAATTGAAATGGTTATTTTAGAAATTGAGTTGAATTTAAATTGATAAATTGAGATTGAAAAAGATTTAAATGGGAAGGTCGGATTGATGTTAAATGATTTGTTAAGTTGAGGGAATTGAAATTTCTTTACTGTATAAATTATTTAATATATATAAATACTATTTGGGAAGTATAGAGATTTTTGAAGTGAAAATGATAGTTGGTTTTGAAGTATAAATTAAGTTGAAAGACTACGGTGTTATAGTGTATATTTCTATCTTATAGATAGTTCCATGGACCCTTAGAGGATGGTTATCCCAAACATCCTCTAAGTTAATTATATTTCAGTTGATATTTCACTTGAGTTAGATTTATAGATATAAGAATGTTAATCCTGACTCGAGTGTTTTGTGTTTTGCTTTACGCTCGGGTCAGACTGAGTGATACAGCATTTGAGACTTACCTTCGAAGTTGGAGCCTTGCTTGAAGATCCAGCTATCTATCCTTTCAGTCATCCTGTTGATTTGTTCAGAGAAGTCATCTGCGCATACTGGAGACTTCACTACATCTAAGATATTCAATTGTATTTATTTCTATCTCCAATGTATATAGTAGCTTCATGAACTACTATTCTTTATCTATTCCGCTGCATTGTATTACTCTGTGTAAGTGATCTATGATTGATTTATTTACTGTATATGAAGTTTTGCCAAATTTTTATTAACAATTCGGTATTTTGAATTATTCAAGTCGGACATGTACGGTTTTATTGTCGATTTGAATGGTCCAAAATAGCGGGTCGTTACAGTTGGTATCAAAGCTTTGGCTCTAGGCAAAACTTAGCATATATGGTAAATTTATTTACAGAATCACTTTCATTCGAGTTGAATCTCTTCCTTTTTGACTCGATTTCCTTTGAATTTTGGAATGTCCCTCAGTTTCGAAATTCATTCTTGTCTCTCCCTATTTATATTCGTTCGATTCTAGAGTATTCCATAACTCCATTGAATGATTTGTAAAGGGGGTGAAAACTCCTTTTCAATTGGCATTGACTCACCGAAGATTTCTGTATCCTCGGTTTACGATGCTGATATATCTTGTTATGCCGAATTCTATATCTCCGGCGATCGAATGTCGAATTGCTTCAGAATTCTACACCGATCTAATTTTGGAATCACGGTTGACAGGTAAAGGTCGCCCGCGTTTTATAGAAGTATATCCATCTTCTATTTTGTAACTTAATTATCTCATCTTCGATCGAGTCTATCTTCGAATCAGGATTCTATTGATTAGAGTTCCTTTAAATTAAATCTCTATCTTTGTTTTGAAATCCATCCTTAAATCATCCTTTGAAAATCGGGTTTTGTTTGTATTTTAGAAATTGTTTATACCGAAATTATTATTTTGATAACTATGATTTTATTCTATATATAAAAAGAAAATGTTTTCGGTAGAGATTATATACCTATATATAAAGCAAATAAGAAATGTTATTCTATATAAAAAGGTTTTGAAAGGATTTGAAATTTTGAAAAATTATAAGAAATTGATTTATATAAAAATGGTTTATAACTGTAGAGTTAAATTTGAAATTCGAGAATTGAATTCTGGTATTTTGAAATTGGTTTTAAGATTTTGGAAAATATAAAAATAATACGATTTAAAAGTATTTTTCCGAATAAGAAATGTTTCAAATGAGTTCAAATGAATTCCCATAATTTTGAAGAAATTTCAAAGAAGTTTTCAAGAAAATAGAAGTCCAGAACTCACTTATGTCGCTGGAGAATAATTTCGGTGATGAGTGCACGCATCATCGACATTGATTTTCGAGTTTCAGAGTGAGGGAGAGGCCACTTTAATAGCTTCTCTATGCAAGTGATTTTGTAAAACCGTTTTTGATTTCAAATTCCGAAGTATAATTTGATATTTTAGAAAGATATAAGTATATATTTGAAACAATTTAAAATATGACCGGTATTCAGTCCTCGAGTTTCGGATTTAATAATTGATTTATTGTTGATTTTCAACTCTTGAATTGGAAATTTGATTTCCCTAATTATTTTGAAGGTTCGAACACTTCCAAGTCAAGGTCTAAAGTTTTAAAAACTAAGAAATTTCGAAGAGTATAAAATGTTTGATAAGGAATATAAATTTAGTTTGAAATGTTTTGAAAAATATAGTTTTGAATAATGGTTTTCAGAAAGGTAAATTGAATATTTCAAATAGAAATAGATAGTTTAAAAGTTTTAATGGGATAATTATAAATTTGGAAACCATTTTGAGTATAATTGATTTTGAGAAAAATATTTGGTTTTGAAATTAAATTGGAATTAAAAACCAGTACTTATATGGTGATTTTGGAAATGTATTTGTTTGACTTTAGATATTTAATTTGGAAGAAAATTGGTGAAATCATATATGATTTTGAAACTGAATTGATATTGAAATAATTTGAAATTGAGAACCTTATATTATTAAGTACTTGATTTGGGAGTGGTCGAACTTATATAAAATGGATTTGTATAAGTTGAAGTTGATTTGAAATCTATTGATTTGAAAGGTACTCAATTTGGAAAGAGAATTTTTTTATATAATCGAAGTCTATATAAGTATGATTTGATATACTATTGATTTGGAAAGTATTCAATTTGAAAAAGAAATTCTATATATATGGACTTTATATAAGTACGATATTTGAAAGTGATTTGAAAAGGTACTATATGATATATATTTTTGAAGTAATGATATGGAAAGTGCCTTCTGCTTGATATCCGCTTTGTGGCCACATCGTGGATTCATTCCATCGATATTATTCTCTCTGATTTTTGGTTTTCCGGATGTAATACTCGAGTGTTCCCACCGTGGCGTAACCCATGGTTTTTTTCTCTCGTGAATGCATAGCGCAATTGCCTGGCTGAGTCTTGCCTAGGGGTACGGATTGTTTCCTGGGGGATCCAGGCGTAACCATTGTGTATCCTGCAATCTATGTAGGTCGCGAATAGTAGCGCAAGTGCCTGGCTGAGTCTTGCCTAGGGGTACGGATTGTTTCCTAGGGGATCCAGGTGTAACCATTGTGTATCCTGCACTCTACTAGTCATCATGGCGTAACTCACAGGGCTGAGAAAGCTTACGGATATGGATTGTTTCCTGGGGGACCCAGGCGTAACCATTGTGTATCTGCGAACCATGATCGGACAAAGGTTTTGGTTTGGTTGTTTTGTTTGGATTGTACTTTCCATATCTGTTTTTAAAAGGTTTTTCAAGTATTTTCACTGGGTGTTGAAACAAGTCTACTAAGTACTTGAAGAATTCTAGCTTTGCGCCTGATCAACGCATGGCCAGAGTCCGCAAGAACAAGGACAAACTTGTTGAAACATCGAGTTATAAAAGTATTTTCGAAAGGAAATTTGTTACGATGTAAGGGTATTTTATTATAAAGGTATTTTCCAACAATGAAATATTGAATTAATATTTGAAGTCGAAACTTTTATGATTTGAAATTTTCTATTCGTGCCCGATTCTATTCTTTTGAATCTACCTTATCTTCTCAGCTTTAGTTGTTCACCTTGATTCTGTTTTTTCGAATCTACCTTCTTTCCTTTTTGAATATATCCTTTTAAAATATTGTTTATTTATATACTGCATGGTTTAATAGAAAATTTAGTATTATAAATATTTTGAAGTTATTAATTAAATAAAACATATTTAAAGAAAATGATTATTAATTTATTGATAATGTTTGAAAAGTATCTAAAGACAAATGTAAAAATTTATGAATTATGGATTTAATGTTTTCACCAGCTTCTTTGTAAATATAACTAATGATGCAAATAATTATTTTCAAATAACTTTCATATATGTATAAAGGTGTTATTTAAGCACGTTAAATTCCAATGATTATTGAAAATTTTAAAGTATTAAAGAAAATTTCAAATGAAGTTTTCAAATAAATATTTCAAGTAAAATAGATATAGTTTTGAGTTAATTATTTACCTTTGGCTTTCAATCAACTTTTATTTCTGGTTGTTTCTATTCTCCTACCTCCTCCCTTTTCGGGGACGAAAAGTTTTGAGTGGGGGAGAGTGTAACGACGCGGAAAATTTTAAAATTTTTAATTGATTTTTATAACGTATTTAATTGAAAATTTGTGAATTTTATAATAATTAAATCTTTAGAATATAATGTTCATGTATTTAGAATACGTATACATAAATATAGCAGGTTGTAAATTTTCAATTAATTTTATCAAAGTTTATTTCATTGTGACATTATTTCTTTCCTGCGGTTTCAAATGTTGAAGCTTGCTGCACACACTAATATTTATTGCTTTAAATTTTTACCGGATTTTAAGGCAGTAACAGTTGCAATTTTATCAACTCTTTTTATTCAAGCCTTTCCAATTTTTTTCTTTCCTCTCTCCACTGAAATCAGGGGACTGGACAGTTATAATTATTCTCATTTATAGGTCCATTTAAATTTCCATCGGTTATAAGGAAAGATTCTAATTAAAACAGTAGCTTACTTTGGTTGCTCCTTGATTCACGTCCAATTTGCCTTCTATTTCAAATTTGATCCAATAAAACAGCCACTAATGTTTATTTCCAGCTGTTTACATTTATTTTGCTATTTCGCAGGCGTGACTTTTGCCGTGCTCATGGTAATACCTTGTAGCATAGTTTGGTTCTTTATCTCTGTAGATAATCATATATGTGGAGTACTGTCGCATTTCTCTCCTCTAATCTTTCCTATTTATCTTTTCCCCTAATAAATTGCTTTAAACAACTTCGCTCAATCAAGGGACAAACGTTCCAATAAAAAAAATTCTTTTGATCTGATTTGTGACTTACCACACTTTGAATATAACTTTTTCGATATCATAGCGTCTGTCACTTCCTTTTTCCACTTTGAACCCTTTATTTAACTATTCTTTTTCTGTACTTAGACGTTATCAAATAAATAAAGTATATATTTATAGTCAAGTTTTCACCGTTCCATCCGTTTCATTTTTAATTGCTGCCACATTTAAGCCATTAATTGTTTTAATTATTTTTCTTAATCGACATATAACCATTGCTTTTTATTATTCCTGAATTAATGTTTAGCAGTTTCGAAAATCAAACGTATACATTTGTATACATTGTAATTATTATTTTAAAACGATTCACTTTATTTTTCTTTCCCTTTTTTCGTTTCTCTCTCATTATTTTATATTGGGACTTTTGGTTTCCTTTGCTTTTCAACCTGAGCCTTGCTTGCCAAGAAATTAATTTATTGCTTAAATAATTTTCAGCTGAAATCAAGGAATTGGATCGTTGCCATTTTGGTTATATTTATTTCCCCATTTATTTCTGGCTCTTATTGCTCTGACTTTTCCTTTCCTTTTCTATACTTACGTTTCAAAAAAAAATAAACAGCACTTCTAATAACGTATATAAAATTGCTGCCAGCTCATTCTTTATATATATTAATCTCGTGCCTTTTATTCCATCATTCACGTTCTCCTCTTCTTCCATCTTCTCCCATCCTCTTCCTTTGGATCTGGGTTCATTTAAAAAAAAAAGAGAAAAAGAAAAGAAAAAGAGGAATCCTCTGTTTATAAGCCTAGCCTGTTCATTTTTCCACCGCTCTCTCTCTCTCACGCTACCTCGCTAATCAAACCTATATAACTCACGCAATATTCATTTCTCAACAAAATTTCTTCCACTTTCTTGCCTGCGTGTGCTGAAGGTATGACATCTCTCTTTTATTTTTATTTTTTTTACTTTATATGCTTTTCACGATTTTATGCTTGGCTCCTTCTCCTCTCTTATTTTTTTTCTTCTTCAGTTCTTTTATTTCACCTTTATAAGCTTTACAAAATTTCAAATTTTCTGGTTTTGTTTGTTGGTTTCAAATCTTATTTATATAAATACAGTGAAACTATACATGTGTTTTATTTTATGAGTTAAAATTTTGATTGTATGTATTGGGTTTAAAATGTAAATTTTATATTTACCTGGATTTTTTTTAAATGTATGTGTTTTTTTTGGATACAATATTGGTTCCAAAATATAATATATGTATAATACGTATATGTGTAAACTTGGTTTTTCAAATTTTATGGATATAGTACGTTTTGGGATTTAACTATTGATTCAAATTTTAGATACATATATCTATATTTTTATAACTTTTAAAAGGTTGTTATTTATTTGTATATATTTAATTGTTGAATGTTATTTATTGATTTTAAATTTTATACGGAATTAAAATAAGGTGGTATTTGCTGTTATTGATGATATTTAAGTAAGATTTTATATATGTTTAAGATTTTTACTTAGGTGTATATTAATACATTAAAACAGACCTTTGTAATAACATTTATAAATAGGTTGCTGAAATAAAAAAAAAAAAAAACTTGAGTCGACATCTTTGTTTACAGTAAGGTTTATACATATAGTATCGACATGCGCAGGTTTAAGTATATATAGTATTTTTATAATATAAAGTTTATTTAGTTATATAAGCCTATACAGTTTATATTTTATAAGATATATAAAGTTTAAAAGTTTATATAAGCGGCAGATGATATGTTGCAATGAAAATACAGTATTTTATATTTTTAATAAGTATTATTTCAACATGTATATTGTATATATGTTTGATTTTATTGTATATGCGTTAGTTATTTAAAACAATAAGTTTTGAAATACAAGGATACATATTTTATTTATAAATGTTGAAATCAGAATATGATTTTGGATATATGCTATATCTATACAAATTCATTTATATCAATTATCTTTATCGATCTAGTTCTGATTCGTTCCCATCACTTCCATTATCAGCTTGTCGGTCGAACTCGAGTCCATCGTGCTTTCCTTTGAGATCCGTGTTGTGATCCGTAATTCATCCCGTTGTTTTCTCTCTGGCCTCGAAAGGTGAGAAATCACTCACGATTAACGTTCTTTTATTTATTAAATTGATTTCAATTGAGACGACATTTGAAATATGAGGCTGTAGGTATTTAAATTGTTATATATGCTGTTATCTGTAACTGTTCACTTATGGGATATGACACCATATCCTATTGTTTATATATTTATTTTGATGATATATGCCTGTTGTTGTTATTATTTTCATATCTGTTATCACTCTGCAGGTTCCCTGTTAGTATAGAAATCACTATGGGTTGAAACGATACATACCCGTACAGACTTTAGAATAGGAGAAAATCGTTATGGGTTGAAATGATAAACCCAAGCGATTTTCATTTAATTGAATTGGGATTACAGGTTGAAATGCTATCCACCCGTATACATTTAGTATACGGATTGAAATGTTAAATATCCGTAACACTTGACCATATGATAAGAAATATATACAGACATCGTTGGTCCATATATATAAATATTTTGAAATTCAATTCATTTTTTTGGAAAGAAAAATATGGTCTTATTAAATGTTAATTCTTAAAAAATTTATATATAAAGGGTAATGATACATATAGATTTAATAATATTTAATTTAGTCAAAATTTGATTTAATACATAAACTATGTTAAATATTTATGTAAATTTTATTCCAAATAGTGTTCTGCAAATCAACTAAGATTGGGAGATAAATGTGGGTTTATCTAAATGGTATTTAAATAAGGATTTATATAATTAAATCAATTTGAAATTATTGAATGGGAAATTTAAGGGTATGATTTTGTAACTGGATTTTTATTTAAGTGATTTAATGAATATTTCACGTTTAAATAAATTAAAGAAAATATTGAGTAAAATGTAATTTGAGGTTACTTAAATAATATTGTATCTAATGAGGGAGTATTTTAACACTAAATAAAAATGAGGTTAAATCGAGATCTATATGAAACTATTAAATTGAACATTTAATTAAATATTAAGCTTTGAACTATATTGGGATTTAAATGGTTTATTTTGAGATTCGGATCTGTATTTGAAATCACTATAGTTGAATTTATTATTTAGAAAGCTAAATTGAATAAAAAGTTAGTTTGAAACGTTGAATACTTAAAGTTTTGAAATATATTGAATATAAAGGGTATTTGGTGATTTCAAATCCGAATTTGAGATCAATAAAATTGAAATGGTTATTTTAGAAATTGAGTTGAATTTAAATTGATAAATTGAGATTGAAAAAGATTTAAATGGGAAGGTCGGGTTGATGTTAAACGATTTGTTAAGTTGAGGGAATTGAAATTTCTTTACTGTATAAATTATTTAATATATATAAATACTATTTGGGAAGTATAGAGATTTTTGAAGTGAAAATGATAGTTGGTTTTGAAGTATAAATTAAGTTGGAAGACTACAGTGTTATAGTGTATATTTCTATCTTATAGATAGTTCCATGGACCCTTAGAGGATGGTTATCCCAAACATTCTCTAAGTTAATTATATTTCAGTTGATATTTCACTTGAGTTAGATTTATAGATATAAGAATGTTAATCCTGACTCGAGTGTTTTGTGTTTTGCTTTACGCTCGGGTCAGACTGAGTGATACAGCATTTGAGACTCACCTTCGAAGTTGGAGCCTTGCTTGAAGATCCAGCTATCTATCCTTTCAGTCATCCTGTTGATTTGTTCAGAGAAGTCATCTGCGCATACTGGAGACTTCACTACATCTAAGATATTCAATTGTATTTATTTCTATCTCCAATGTATATAGTAGCTTCATGAACTACTATTCTTTATCTATTTCGCTGCATTGTATTACTCTGTGTAAGTGATCTATGATTGATTTATTTACTGTATATGAAGTTTTGCCAAATTTTTATTAACAATTCGGTATTTTGAATTATTCAAGTCGGACATGTACGGTTTTATTGTCGATTTGAATGGTCCAAAATAGCGGGTCGTACAAATTAAATGGTAGAGCAGGTCGCGTGTGTAGTGGCGAGAAGGGGGAGCATGAGCAGGAGAGGTAACAGTTAATTATTTTATTAATTTAACTAGTGTTGACTTTATTTTAATTACTATCATATTAATTATCGTGTATTTTTGTCGTAAGAGGTCTGTTTCGGACGAAACGAATCACATTGTAATTGTATCGCGAAGGCTTTGGCACAAAATCGAAGTGGTATTTTTTTGAAGCTGAAAATATTTTCAGTTTCAAATAATGATGAGTGTTTTATAACATTCACAGCGTGCTAAAATATCATGTTTAGTAAATTTATATCATGAAGTAAATCAATTTTATTGACTGTTATTTGGACGACCTGGATTTTCGCGTTCGGAAATCGAAATCCACACTTCACTCGTATTCGAATGTTGCAGATTCAAACGTTCGAATCCGATTCGCCGGAGCTTATAACACATTAAGTACAACAACATAACGAAAGAAAATGAATGTATCATTGGTATACAACATTGAATACAACATCTGATACAATATTATACAATAGATCCATAAATATCAGAGACAGTAAACAATGGTGGAAAAATATCTACAGTATGATCTTCAAGAGAGAAAGAGAGACAAAATCCAATATCCGAAACTTCATAGCCAAAGCTCCAATGCTCCAAACCAAATAGCTCATCCCAAAATTTCAAAGACTCCAATCTAAGAAGTGAGAACCACCATCAATGCTGAAGTGAAGCAACTCGATCCAGATGCGTTTGCCAATATCCAAAGATTAAATGCTATCAATCTACACCTACTATTTGATTATCTGAAAATCTTAACTCTAGGCTGCCCGTGTGGAAAATTGTAGGCGCCTAGAGTTTAGATAGGAAACAATAAACTCCAGGTCAGTCATGGGACTGGTGTGAGCAAATAAAAACAATTTGTTTAAATAAAAACAAAAAAAAGGATTCAAAAAGAAATCTGCAATGCTTTTGGAAAATAAAACTACCATAAGGCCTCCCGGCACACACACTATGCAATCGCACACTTGGGGGAGATTTCTCCTTATGATAGTCAAACATTCTTAATACACGAAAACCACTTGATATTATTATTAGTGCATAGTGCAGAAAACCTTTGCAAGTATAATATTAATCTTGGCCAGCATACGTACCATTATAGTATGCCTACTATAGCTACCATGTTAAATGGCAGGTTCTACAACTAAAACCATGCAAGGCACGTATTGGAGATTGGATTTCCAACAATGGTCAGGCAAAGGAACTTCTTGGGCCACATGGCTACGCCTCTAGTGGGACGCCCCGAGAACTTAACCAACTCTCTGCCAACACAAGGCCGGATTACCTCTGTAACTAGGAAACTACTACATGAGTATGCCATCCCCCGATCGTAACCAACCTTTATCCGAGCGCTCGACACCAACAACCACAAAGTAATGTATTTGCAGTAACCACATAAGTTAAATATCTGGGCTCCATACCATGATACCACCTCTATCCAGAAGGAAATGGACATACCCTCAGGGGGCGCTACCCCCAAATAACCCTACTGCATCCTTCCTGTTTCGACCATTCCGGGTTGTGAGGCTCGACGAAATCTCGTCCATAAAGCTATGCTTTTCACAAAAGCCATGCTTCGATCAACACATGATCCGTAGCACTTCGTATGCCACATTACCAATTTGGGAATGTATCACTAGTAACCATCAACTACATAACCTCTGAGCTCGTACGTCTTAGAGAAGGGTGTTAAGCTAAGAGAATAAATTCTCCGCCACCAAACAGAAATGTATTTGATAGAAACCAACTTTACATCTCAAAGTGTAACGTTGGATATACATCCATACAAGTTTGTTTCGGGTTCGAACAGAATCGAAGGCACTTTAAAAGAAGCCCTTGCAATACGGATAATCCCTAATCATGTCCGGACTCTCCATCACAAAGGGTGATCAAACCTTTATACCGAGGCCATTCGGTGCAGAGACATTCGACAGGTCATCCTTTCACTTTCGAAAATATCCAGTCTTCACCACCGGTCTTCAAATGCTATCCATAACGTGCATCATTATTCGGAATGTATCATTATTCGAAATGGGTTATATGACACAAAGTCCTCTCCCTGCTAAACTTAATAATGAGCGCTTAATTTAAAAACATATGGATATAGTGGGATCTTAGTTAAGTCACAACTTAAAGCCTAAAACCTTTCTTCAAATGGTTTAAACAAGTTACCATTTTTAATCTTTGAAATAAAAGATTCACTCTTGAAGATACTCTTCAATTTTTAAAATAAGATTCACCAAATCTTTCACGAAGATTCATTCATAGCTTTCAAAACAATTTCAATTCCAAATCTTTTATACAAAAGATACACCTTTAAGGTCCTCTCCAATTTGAAAACAAAGTTCCCCAATCTTTAACAAAGATTAATTCATAGTTTTCAAAGCAATTTCATTTCAAATTTGAAACCTTTTCAACAACAATTGGAAATCCTTCCTTTATTTGAAAACCATTAACATTTGAAAACAAGGGTTTTTGTTTTGGAAAAATCCGATTACATTTGCACAAGTTAAAGCCCTTCAAGTATAAAACTTGGGTTAAATTCAAATTTCCAAAACAATAATTTTAAAATGGTTTAAAACCCATATAAATACATTATATAACTTGTATAACCTTTTTAAACTATAATTCCCAAACATATATTCATAGAACTTAATTTCAAATCTTGAATTCCAATTCAAATCAAACCATTTAAATTTCAAGACTTTATCAAGTTATTCAAAATAACTTTTATCTTTTAAACTCCTTTTCAAAAGCTTTTCATATTTAACCCAATTCCATTTCCAAACCATTTGAATTCAAAATTCAACTTTTAAAACCATTTCATAATATTAAATTTAAATATCTGTGACTTAACCGATTTCCTCGTGAAATCCATATTTGTGTGTGTATGGTGTAGTCCAGGGTTTTTACACAATAATAGTGCAATATCAACAACCATCGCAGAATTCAAGCACATAAATATTGATAAGCGATATAATCTATAACGCTTATCTTCCATTCACAGATTCACAGATAATATGTAAATGTATCGAAGATAAATAAATAAATAAATAAATAAATTACACACAGCTCAATTCACAAAACTAAATATTATAGTGCAGAGATAACAATCAATTCAAGGCATTTCATACAATACAAACATTCATAAGCAATCCAAGCATTCGATAATCATTTATAAGCAGGATTAATTAATTTTTTAATCCTTAATTAATTCAATTTAATTTTCAATTAAATTAATTACTCATGAATTAATTACTCAATCTTGATTAATTAATTACAAATCATTTAAAATTAATTAATAATTAATAAATTAATCCTTAATTATCCATCTTAATTAATTACCCTTAATTAATTAATTATTTCTTAATTAATCACATTAATTAAATTAACCTTTGAGTTAATTACGTAATTAATTAACCCTTAATTAATTATTCTTTAGTTAATTACCTTAATTAATTAACCTTTAATTATTAAGCAATTATCCTTTAATTAATTAACTCTTAATTAATTTCATTAATTGAGTAATTATTCTTTAACTATCCACATTAATAAATTCTTCTTTACTATATTAAGTAATTAACCCTTAATTACTAAATCATCCTTTTATTATTTTTATTAAGTAATTGTCTTTAATTACATTCAGCAATTATCCAGTAATCATTCACCTTTATTACTTTTAATAAGTAATTATCCTTGATTTCTTACATTAATTAACTACTCATTAATTAAATATATTGATTAATTAACCCCTTTAATCACTTTTTAATTCAAACCACATCTAATTATATTTTTAAAACCTTATGAATCCAATTACATAATTAATTAAATATGTAATTACTTTTAAAACAAATAAATTTTAAACATTTTAGATCTTTGAAAACACTTAGAAATTAATTTCAAAAGTATCCAATATATATATATAATCATTTTTAAACAAAACAAATTCAAAACATTTAATCCTTTGGAAATAAATCTTGAAATTTGTTTTAAAACCTTGTTAATAAATTTACTTTGAAAAACTGATTTTTATCCTTTTAAAAACTTATTCAATGATTAACTTTAAAACTTGACCAACATTTATTCAAAATCTTATTAAATCTTCAAGTTTTTAAATAAAACCTGAGCCAGATTATCAAAATCCCGAGACAACCCTGAGCCTACTTCGAGACTCACGCGCATTGAAAACGAGTTCGACCCGAGCAACAATATCATCCTCCTAAAATCATCGACCAACGCCTACCACAAACGTGCACGTGCATGGTGAACTGGACAACTCCGACGCCTTGCCAACCTTGCTCACCAGTCACCGACGATCACCACTAGTCCCCGGACCATACAGCTCCTACAATTTCATCATGAATCGAAAAAGGAGCATTTCGTTCAAAGACTACGGCAAACCTGACCTGATAGAAACACCACTAGCCAACACCACCGACCATATGCAACCACGCCCTTTCACCCAAATGTTCGCCAGAGTTTCCTCTTCCTGTTCCCCTCAGTCCGGTGCGACCCGATGCAACAATGACATTGAAAACTCCTCGACAACCTCCTCAACCTAATTAGTATTTTAAACCCTAAATCGTCGAACCCCGGCCACGAAGGCGATCTAAAATTCAAGCGAGCATTTTTCCTTTGACCCTTGGCCCACAATCCTCCTCTGGCCACAATCACGTCGACAAACCCCTCATCGTACGCCACGAATTTACAAAAATGTAAATTCTGATCAACTCACAAATTCACATGACTTGCTATCTTAAAAATTATGAAATTATTACCTAAATTCATCATTTCCTACAACGAATTGAATTATGAAATCCAAACTTGAATTTGTGATAATAGATTTTTCTATTTTGAACATAATTTACTGTAATTTCTATCCTCCAAGTAAATTACTTAATGTTTCTACTTATTTTTATTTTTAAAAATAATATTACACCATTACAATCCTTTTTCCTTCAGAATTTATAACCTAATAACGTTTGTTTGGAGAGATATAAATTTACTTGTGCTGTTCTTAGCCTGTGCATTTTAAACAGAGATATAGATGTCTGTAAACAGACATGCATATAATTTTACACATATATATACACACAGACATGCCTGCATGTTAACATTCATGCAATTAACTTCAATATCATCAAGGTATCATAGCAGATTTAGATTCAAAAAGGGTAGTTTGCTCACCTTTTATATTGAAGCAGAGAACCAGGTTAAGCTTTTAAAATCTGGAATTTTATTTTTATTTGAGCTGAAACTTGCATTTGACTCTGATCTTAGCTTTGAATCATTGATATTGAATTTGTTGCTTGATCTAGGCTTTGATTTTCAGTTTGAGTTGCTCTGAAGTTTTTGAATTGTTGAATTTGTACATGCTTGATTCAGGTTTGAAATTGTGGAACCATTGCTTTATCTTGAAGATTTAATCTTCAGGTTGAAGATGTTTTAATTTTCCAAGTTTTTATTTCTCTCTAGTTTTGATTTTCTTTTTTACTGTTTTGATTTACATCTCAGTTTTGATTTTTGAAAGATGAAGAGAAATTGAGAAGTAAAGAGTTTTAGAACTGAAAATGAGTGGCCAGGTTTCTCTTTTCATTTTTAAATTTAATTTAAAAGGAAATAAAATGCCACTTGTAAATACAAACTAACACATGTTTATTTGCATGTTTACTTTCTTTTACACTTGTTAAGGTATATTAAAATTTATTTTACAAATGTCAAATTGTAAACATTTTTTGTTTAAACCCTTTCTTTAATTTATTTATAACTTTGTTTTAAACCCTTAATGTTTTCATATTTACATAGGTATAAGTTTTTATCAATTATGTAATATGTTTACAAATGCTTTTATATATATATATATATATATATAACTATATTTATTTTTAAGTATATAGGTGAAAAGTATATTAAATCTTTAATTAAATCTCACTTTACATTTTACAAGCCAATTTTAGATATATGTATGTATGTATGCATGTATGTATATCTTTATATTTTATTCATACCTTTTCTATATTAATAAGAAAATTGATTTGAAACCAAATTATCCATTACAAATAAGTATTTATATATATTGGTTCCTTAGAAATAATAAGTTAATAAATCCAATTTTATTTTCATTACATTTATATTTGAATTTGAAATCCAAATTTTCAATTTATAATCAATTTATATGTATAAACAAACAAATATCTTATTTTATTTGAAAAACTCAAATTTATTCATAATTTAATTCTAAAAATTAAATTAATTACCAATTTAAATTTGGTTTAAAAACAGGATCGTTACAAATTCCCCCTTAAGAAAATTTCGTCCTCGAAATTTGCTAGACAGGGAGACAACTAGAATAGATGAATACATCGAGAAATAGCTTTCCAGATCAAACTGAATATTTATTCTGCATTCGGCTTACCAAATCAGGATATCACCAATAGATACGAGAACAAACTCATTCAATACTACACAAGATACTCGGGTCCTCCAGTCTACGAAATATACAGGGGTATTGGTTAGTCCGAAGGATTAACTAACCGTTCGTAGAATATATCTGGATCTAAAGAATAGACAAATGGATTCAATCCAATTTAACTTCATATTTTATTAACCAATTTATTTCAATTAAAATTTCAAATTCATTAAAGTTTAAAACGAAAAGCTGACAGAAATTGATGAAGAGAATACGAATTAGGAACTTTCTATAACGATTCACAGGGCATCATCACACCAATGCATCTCCTTGCAGCAGCCACGAAGCCATCGAAGAATTTATATCGGATGATCAACAAAAAGATTGATAGAGAAAGTTGTTTCCGTTGTTGTAGCGTACTGACTATTTGTAGTGGTACTTCCCTGTCCTCTATCTCGTCCATTTCTTGCACTCATCTTACTATCAATAGATAATAAGAGAATTTACTGAGGCATACGAACGGATATCTTAGGGATATAATCATTCTAGGGCATTTACATCCCTATCTCTAATGAGTTACCTAATATGTTATACTCCAAAAGCTAAAGTTCAACCTTTAGCTCTGATACCAAATGTGACGACCTAGATTTTCACATTCGAAAATCGACATCCATACTTCACTCGTATTCGAATACCGCAGATTCAAACATTCGAATCTGATTCGCCGGAGCTTATAACACATTAAGTACAACAACACAGCGGAAGAAAATGAATGTATCATTGATATACAACATTGAATACAACATCTGATACAATATGATACAACAGATCCATAAATATCAAAGACAGTAAACAACAGCGGAAAAATATCTCCAATATGATCTTCAAGAGAGAGAGATAGAATCCAATATCTGAAAGTTTGCTCTGATAAAATTGATCTTGAAATTTTTGTAAAGGAATGTGAAAAATGATAAGCATGATATACAGGTGTGTTAAAGGCAAAGAATAAAATGGGATTTGATAAATTTTATTTGCATATAATTACAACGTTAATAATTGATAATTACAACGTGGTATCAGTAGTACTCTAGAATGAGTTTGAGTGTAATAATAGATATGAGCGCGTATTTGTCAGTGAATATAAAAATTATTTTATATGGATTCTGGTCGGTATTGTCTACACAACTCTATTGATAGGGATCTTTAAACACTTTTATAATTCGACACGATATTGTTTTAAAATAGGGTAAATGCAATAATTTTCCCCAAACTATTTTTGTATAGAAAAGAAATCATTTTCCATAAATTATTATAGTATATGGTTGCATGCATAAGCAAGGTGAGATCTTCTCACTCAATTGGATTTTCCAATTTAATTTTAAATAGATATATTTAAAATTGTTGATTATGTGCTTGGACGATAAATTATTATCAGTTGTATTGGATTAGTATGTGTCACATAATAGCGAAGGATATTATATAAACACATATATCGTGATATTCCACCTCAAAGTGGAATTGGTATTATATATATATTTGGAGTGATTGATATCCCGCATTATATAGCGGATGAGACCATATGTGCCGCATAATAGCGGATGATTTTATATAATCCCATATACCACGATATTCCACCTCGAAGTGGAATTGGTATTTAATTGTTGCGCTAACATCTGTGGATGCAAGGAAACAGGTTGGAGGGATCCAACTGGATTCCTCAAATATTTGAATTTGTTTCATATATTTTGTGTCCATTTAGTTATAATATGTATATGATTATATCTGCAATTGAAATCGTTGAAGGTATAGTTAGCCGAATATATTTTTGGATCGTAGGATACCAGCAATAGATAAAATTGGATTTTTGAAATTTAAGTAGAAGTTTATAGTAAAAATTTATTTTTTGAGAATTGGATAAATTTAAAAGAAGGAATTTTAAAAGGATAAGGTTTTATTTTGGAAAACCTATTAAATAAATTCCAAAATATGGGAAAGATTTTATAAATGGGTTATGAGTAATATTGTTTAATAGTTGAAGAATTTATTTAATATTCGAATTTTAAATAGTTTGGAAGAGGTAAAGGAATTTATTTTAAAACGAAATCAAATTTAGAAATCAAATTTGAAAATTGATTTGGTGTTTGAAATGATTTTGGAAATAAATTTGAAAATTGATTTGTTGTTCGAAATGATTTTGGAAATCAATTTGGAAATTGATTTGGCATTTAAAAATAAATCTTTGGGAAATTGATTTGAAAATTAATCTGGTGTTTGAAATAAATTTGAAAATCAATTTCATAATTGATTTGGAATTTGAAAGTGAATATTTGGAAAATCGATTTGAAAATCATAAATCAGTGGATATTTGGAAATTTAAATTCATAATGGGAATTTATAAAGGAAAGGGAAATTCGTTTTAAAAATAAACATTGGGTTATTTTTAAAAGTGTGGAAAGAAATTTACAGAATTGGAACGAAAATTTAAAATAAATCAAGAAGGATTTATTGATTGATTTAAATGAACCATTTTGAAATGGAAGTGTATTCTCCCTGGAAAGCCGAGTATGTTTTCAAAGTAGCTTTCAAATATAAATTAAAAGTTCTAGAGTTGGCTTTAAAAGAATGTTTTGGAGAAATTATTTTCTTAAGTTGTTTGAAAATCTTTAAAGTAAAGATTTATTTAAATTAGTTATAGAAGTGATTATTTAAAGGTTTGATTGATATTTGTTTTAGAAAATGGATATTTAAAAATTATATTCTATCTAAAAAAATTATTTTTAAATTATTTTGGGCTTTAGATTTATATGAGATATGGGTATAAAATTTCATAACTAATGTTTTAAATAAAGTGTTTTTAAAATAGTTTTATTTTAAATATTTCCATGTATATATGTTTGGATAAGTGTTTTAAATTATTTTTAAAGTATTTGGACTCGGCAAATTTTTTAGTGGACTTAAATAAATATTTGGAAATTTATTCCACGTAAGGAAAGTGATTTGAAATTTGTTTTCAAAGTGTTGAAGTGTTAAAGTTATATCTTGCAAAGATATGTCGAAAATAAATAATTCGGGGAAAATTATTTAAATCTGGTGATTGTTGTGAATTATTGATTGATAGTTAAATAACGGACTATCAATATTGGCCTTTAAATGGCATTTGAATTTCGATGAGACCGGGGGTCAGATTCCAAATGGATATTCGAAAACCACATCGAATCTTTGTGATGGATCTTTTGTTTAAAAGATCAAAGTGGAAATTGCTGTGATTTGTTTGAAATCTGAATGAAACACTTATTTTCAAAATAAACGCTCGTTATTTGGATTAGCCGGAAGAGGACTTTGTGTCATAAAACCCATTCCGAATAATGTTACGACGAAATGGGATTGCATTTGAAGATAGTGTTGAAGACCGGGTATTTTCGAAAGCGAAAGGATTACCTATCGAATGTCTCTGCACTGGGTTGCTTCGGTATAGAGATTTTATCACCCTTTGTGATGGGGATTCCGAACGTGATTAGTGAATATCCGGATTGCAAGGGCTTCTTTAAAGTGCATTCAGTTCCGTCCGATCCCGAAACGGACTTATGTGGATGTGTTTCTATGTTACACTTTGAGATGTAAAGCTGGTTTCCATCAAATACATTTCTGTTGGTGGCGGAGAATTTATTCTCTTAGCTTAACGCCCTTCTTTGAGACGTACGAGCTCAGAGGTTATGTAATTGATGATTACTAGTTATACATTTCCAATTTGGTAATGTGGCATACAAAGTGCTATTGATGATTGGTTGATCAAAGCATGGATTTTGTGAAAAGCACAGCTTTATGGACGAGACTTCGTCGGACCTCACAACCCGGAATGGTCAAAACAGGAAGGATGCGACAAGGTTATTTGGGGGTAGAGCCCCCTGAGGGTATGTACATTTCCTTCTGGAAAAAGGTGGTATCA
Organism: Allium cepa; assembly: GCA_030765085.1. NCBI lineage: Eukaryota > Viridiplantae > Streptophyta > Magnoliopsida > Asparagales > Amaryllidaceae > Allium > Allium cepa. The sequence goes on along the minus strand of CM060940.1, from coordinate 885,363,965 downwards.
TGGTCTGGAGCCCAGATATTTAACCTATGTGAATGCTACAAATTTATTACTTTGTGGTTGTTGGTGTTGAGGATCCTCGGACAAAGGTCGGTAGCGACCGGGGGATGGCATACTCATGTAGTGGTTACCTAGTTACAGAGGTAACCTGGCTTAGTGTTGGCAGAGACCCGTTTAGGTTCTCAAGGTGTCCCTCCAGAGGCATACCCGTGTGACCCAGGAAGTTCCTTAGCCTGACCATTTGATGGAAATCCAAAGAAACAATGCGAGCCCTTTACGATTGAAATTGTATAACCTGCCTCCTCAGGAGATAGCGATAGCAGGCATAATATAATAGTACCTATGCTGGCTAAGATTTATATTATACTTTCGAAATGTTTTCCATACTATGCACTAATAATAATATAAAAAAGGGTTTGTGTATCAAGCATATTTGACTGTCATAAGGAGAAATCTCTTCCAAGTGTGCGATTGCATTGTGTGTGTGCCGGGAGGCCTTATGGTAGTTTCATATACCAAAAAGCATTGTGAATTTATTTTATTCCCCTTTTGTTTTCTTTTTTTAAAGATAACTGTTTTTAAGATCTCACACTAGTCCCATAACTGACCTGGAGTTTATTGTTCCCTTTCTAAACTCTGGGTGTCCGCAATTTTCCACACGGGCAGCCTAGAGTAGGTTATCAGTTATTCTGGAGCAAAGTCAGAAAAGAGATGCTGTGGAGATCAAGAGCAAGCTGGATGGAGAAGCCTATCACTTATACTATGTAGTGTCCGTTGCGTATGGTTGGTGCAAAGAAAATTTTCCATATGAGTCAAGTTATACCAACTGCCAGTGTTGTATTGTGTTGTTGTAAACTCTGATGTTGTATGTATAAACTGATATAGTGCTTTTGTTTTAAAGATTATTCAGTTATCTATCATATTTGTTCCACTGTGAAATGTGAGATTCTGTTATTATTTTCTATTTCTTCTTCTATCTTCTTCTTCTTTAACCCTAACGGTTCGGTTTCTCGGCATTCGACTGTGCAGCATTTGATACAGTGGACGTATTGATGTCGACTTTCGAAAGTCAAAAAATTGGGTTGTTACAATTTCAGTATAGATACTAAAAATATATTCGGCTAAACTATAGCCATCAACGATTTCAATCACAAATATAACCATACACAGATTATAAATAAATCAACAACAACATTGAAACAAATTCAAATATTTGAGGAATCCAGTTGGATCCCTCCAACCTGTTTCCCTACATCCTCAGATGTTAGCATAACAGTTAAATACCAATTCCACTTCGAGGTGGAATATCGCGGTATATGGGATTAAATAATATCATCCGCTATTATACGGCGCATAAGGTTTCATCCGCTATATAATGCGGGAAATCAATCACTCCAAATACATATATAATACTAATTCCACTTCGAGGTGGAATATCGTGGTATATGGATTTATATAATATGCTCCGCTATTATGCGGCGCATAGGGTCTAATCCAATACAACTGATAATAATTTATCATCCAAGCACACAATCAACAATTTTAAATTTAACTGTTTAAAATTAAACTGGGAATTCCAATTGAGTGAGAAGATCTCACCTTTACTTATGCATGCAACCATAAGCAGTAGATAATACATACTATAAGTGATATGTCTCGCCATTCAGCTTGCCTCTCGATCTCCTCAGCATATCTTCTCGACTTCGCTCCAGGATAATGATAACCTGACTCTAGGCTGCCCGTATGGAAAATTATAGGCACCCAAAGTTTAGAAAGAGAACAATAAACTCCAGGTCAGTCATGGGACTGGTGTGAGATCTTAAAAACAGTTATTTTCACAAAGAAAGGAAAAGAAATCAGCTATGTTTTTAGAAAATGAAACTACCATAAGTCCTCCCGCCACACACATAATGCAAACACAGAATTGGAGGAGATTTCTCCTTATGATAGTCAAACATGCTTGATACACAAAAAAATTCAATATTATTATTAGTGCATAGTGCAGAAAACATTTTCGAAAGTGTAATATTAATCTTAGCCAGCATAGACATTTCGAACTATGCCTACTATAGCTACCATCAAAATAATGGGTCACCACCATAAGTAAATGGCAGGTCATACAACTAAAACCGTACAAGGTGCGTATTGGAGATTGATTTTTGAAAATTTGAGTAGAAAATCTATAGTAAATTAATTTTTGAGAACTGGACAAATTTCAAAAAGAAAGAATTTAAAAGTATAAAAGTAGATTTTTGTAATCTTATCGAATTAATTTCAAAATATGGAAAAAATATTTTAATAAAGGGATTTTAAGTAATATTTGAAGAATTTATTTTAAAATTCGGATTTTTAGAATAGTTTGGGAGAAATAAAGGGATTTATTTTAAATGGGAAATAAATTTGGAAATTTATTTGAAATTGATTTAGTGTTTGGAAATAAATCCTTTGGAAATCAATTTGGAATTTGATTTGGTGTTTGAAATAAATTTGGAAATTCATTTGAAAATTGATTTTGTGATTGAATATAAATATTTGGAAATAGATTTGAAAATCGTATATTATTGGATATTTGGAAATTTAAATTCACAATGGGAATTTATAAAGAAAAGGGAAATTTTTTTTAAAATTAAATATTAGTTTATTTTTTAAAGTGTGAAAGGAACTTACATATTTCGAACGTAAATTTAAAATAAATCAAGAAAGATTTATTGATTGATTTAAATGAACCATTTTGAAAAGGAGGGTGTATTTTCCCTGGAAAGCCGAGTGTGTTTTCAAAGTAGTTTTTTAAGTATAAATTAAAAGTTCTAGAATTGGTTTAAAAAAAGGAATATAGTTGGAGAAATTATTTTCTTAGGTTGTTTTAAATCTTTAAAGTGAAGATTTATGTAATCTATTACTTATATAAGAAAAGAAAAACCAGATCGCTTATATGAAGACACGTGTCCTCTTTCACTTAGGGTATTTTCGGAAGCATAACATTATCAGTTGGTAGCCGATGTTTTTCTCCTAAATCCACTGCTTCGAATTCCAGTCGGCACGATGTGTTTTTTCCTAAAACCGTTACTTATAATTCCAAAACCATATTCGTTTTCCTCCTCCTCCCTTCTTTATCCATGCTCTACAAACCCTACTCCTTCTTTCTTTCTTTTCATGTCGACTAATCTTACCCCAAAAATAATCAACATTACAAATGTTATACTGATGGTGAAATCGCGAAGTCGAGTTAGGGATCAACATTAGACTTGTTATATTGCTGGTGAAATCGCGAAGTCGAATTGGGGAATTACTACAATTAGGTCAGTTATTTGTTGATTTTTATTGCTCGGATTACATAGTTTTATATATTTGAACACATAGTTGGTAGGATTTACAATAACACTTTATCCAATTATTTGTTACTCTCAAATTGTGCTACATCCCTTTTATCTATTTCGAATAAAAGGCTTTCATGTAATTAATTTGTTAACCTAACAATCTTGATTTAAACAAACAGCTATTGCATTTTAGATTCGATTTTGAGTGACGCAATGAAAACTAAATATGGTTGTTAACGTCAGATTGCAGTTTTGATTCAGTTTTTCTACACAATGGCAGTTGCTATCAATTCCATGTTCAACCTCAACTCAATTGCAGTTATCAAATTCGATTTCGGTTATTTATTCTTTGTGATCTGCAACTTCCACCTTCATATTCATAAGCATCCATCTTCTTATTGAATAGGTAATCAGATTTTTTTTTTTGAATTACCTAGAGAACCAAGCTTCGCTTGAAAACTCTAGGGAAGTATGTGCCTGCCAAACACATACTTCTGGTACTTGTTACAGGTAATCAGATTTTAATCCTTCAGTTAAATGTATACGTTAGTTTGGGCTTTGTTTTGCAAATTTACTATTTATTATGGAAGAGTAATCTGCAATTGCTTAGTTCATATTATTTGTGGAGAATAATAACTTCCTTGATCCTTCAATTTGTAGAAATTAACTTATTTTCTGATTTCTCTATATGAAATTTTGTCTGCTTTTCATCTTAATTCAGTTGTCTTAATTCACTTTTGGCAGTGTACTTGCTGTTATATTCAATGTTTTTTTGGTTGCAATTACTAACCTTTTGTCACCAAAATACATTAACAAAGATTAATAATGATAAAATTTGTCCTTTTTTAGGCTGTAGGATTCTTAACTTTTGTTACCAGTTAGAACATGGGATTTCTCTCACCTACAAATGATAGTCTTTTCTCATTTTTGAGTTACAAACTTACAGTCTTACTGTTTATGCCTTTTCTTCAAAGAATACTGCAGACAAAATGATACATAATTTGCATATACTGTCAGGACCCGATTCTTCGACTCCCGAATATTGACATCAATACGTCCACTGTATCGAATGCCAATCAGTCGGATGTCGGAAAACCGAACACTGAGGGTTTTAAGAAAGAAGAAAAGAGGTAGAAGAAGAGAGAAAAGAAAACACAGAACAGAAAGAAACCACAGAACAACATCAGAATCTCACAATTCGCAGCGGAACAACATATAATAGATATATAAATAATCTTTAAACAAAGAACTATAACAGTTATTACATTACATTACATTACATCATATCATCAGAGTGTACAACAACAACAATAAACAGCAGAAAAGAAATACTATGTACTAGTAATATGCTACGCCATCCAGCTTGCCTCCTGCAACTCCCAAATTCCAGAATATCCTGATAAACCTTAACTCTTGACTGCCCGTGTGGAAATTGGTGGGCACCCAGAGTTTAGGAAGGAAAAACAATAAACTCCGAGTCAGTCATGTGACTGGTGTGAGAACTCAAAACAGTTTATTTTCTTTAAAAATAAAAATAGAGGAATATTTTAAAAATAGATTCGCAATGCTTTTTAAAAAATGAGGCTACCATAAGGCCTCCCGCACACACACACATGCAAACGCAGAATCGGAGGAGATTTCTCCTTATGATAGTCAAAGATGCTTGATACGCATTAAAAAGAAACATTTGATATTATTACTAGTGCATAGTGTAGTAAAATTTATTTCGAAAATAAAGATATAAATCTTAGCCAGCATAGACATTTCGCACTTATGCCTACTATAGCTACCATCCAAACAGTGGGTTACCACCATAAGTGAATGATAGGTTCTACAACTAAATCCGTACAAGATCATATTGGATGAATGGATTTTTCCAACAAATGGTCAGGCCAAGGAACTTCCCATTGCCACATGGAAACGCCTCTGGAAGGACGCCCCGAGAACCAAACTGTTCTCTGCCAAACAAAGCCGGGAATCCCTTTTCCCAAGGAATATTACAAACCCTCAGATATGCTACCCCCGGTCCTTTGGAACCTTTAAACGAGAGCTCTCTAACCAACATCACACCATAATAATAAGTGTTTCAACATGAGTAAGTATCTGGACTCCATACCATGATACTACCCTTTTCCAGAAGGAATGGTCATACTCTAGGGAAGCGATCCCTGAAAACCTTGCCGCACAATTCCTGTTTCGACCATTACCGGTTTGTGAGGCTCGACGAATTCTCGTCCACAAAAACATACTTTATACAAAAGCCATGCTTTGGGTCAACAAATGATCATAGAAATGATCACCAAGATAGACGATCAAACAAATGATCCTATCACAAATAATCAACACAATGATCATTTCACAGCAACACTCAGCATGTCACATTACCAAATTGGGAATATATTGCTGATAACTTCAACTATATAACCTCTGAGCTCGTACGTCTCAGAGAAGGGTGTTAAGCTAAGAGAATAAATTCTCCGCCACCACAGAAATATATTTGAAAGAAATCGGCTTTATAACTCAATTTGTAATGTCAGACACACAATCCATACAAGTCTGTTCCGGGCTCGAACAGAACCGAAGGCACTTACAAAGAAGTCCTTGCAATCCGAATAATCTCTAATCACGTTCGGATTTCCCATCACATATGGAGATCCCTATACCGGGGATCAGCCAGTGCAGAGACAATCAACAAGAAACCCTTACGTTTTCGAAAATATCCGGTCTTCAACACCGGTCTTCGAATGCAATTCATAACGACGTATCACATATTCGGAATGGGTTATACGACCCCAAGGTCCTTTCCCGGTTAACCCGAATAGTGAGCGCTTATTTTTAAAAAAATAAGTGTGGCATTCAATTTCAAGCAATTCACAACAAATACCATTCAAAGGTAAATATTGATAGTCGGTTATTGAACTATCAATAGATATGCACAACATCACCAGATTCCAAATAATTTCCCAAATTATTTATTTTCCAAAAATTTCTTTACAAGATATGAATTTTCAATACTTCAAAAATAAATCAATATTTATTTTTAAACCCATTTTCCAAATTTCATTTATAAATTCCATATTGAATTTACATTTCCAAAATATTTATGAATATATGATTTCTATTATTCATTTTCAATTTATCTTCAAAAAGATAAATTCTCTAAACTTTCCATTTCACATTAGGAAAAACAATTTCCATACTTATTTATTTTATAAGTAATTCACAAATTTTATTTATTTTCAACCTTTGGAAAATATTCAATATACTTAAATCGAAATTAAGTATATATTTTATTCTTTAAGGAAATCACTCTGTTAAACATATTTATTTGGGCCAAAACGAATGTTGCGTAAAACATCGTTACGACAACCCAAAATCACTAGTATAGGGATTCGATATTAAAATAGATATATAAATCCCAATACTATACAAAACATTTCCTTTCGGAAATCATTTACTATAACAACAGTGTTACAGTCCACCATTTCCTTATATTTCTCGAAAACATCTATTTCAACAATGAATGTTGAAATCTATGGTTTCGAATCTCAACACCTTTTAAAACATCTTTAGATCGTTTTAATTCTATTTAAAACATCACATTCAAAACAATTTCTTTAACTTATTATTCACTATTCAAAAACGTGAATATACCTTGTTAATAAATTTCATAACTTCTATTCATTTTATTTTAAAGGATTATTCATTGTCTAAAACGTGAATATAACTCCATTAATAAATTACAACAATTCACTTATCAAAATAAGTCGTTGTGGATTTATAAAATAATGTTTATAAATTCCATTTCTATTTATTTTATATCAACTTCCTTTTACAAATTCCTTTATTAACCTATCTCAATTTATATCTCAATGATATACTAAAAATTTATATTATAAGTCAAACACCTATAATTTATTTGTTTACAAAATTGTTTCTTTAAACTTCCCAAATTTATAAATCTTATAACTTATAAGATTCATTTATTTACCCAAATCTATTCCTTTAAATAACTTTACAAATTTTATAAACCTACTGTTTATAAAATTCCATTTATAACTTCACCGTTATAATTCTATAAATTTCATTCATTTACGAAATTCATTTACCATTCATTCTAACTTATAAAAGCTTGTTTTATAATTCCGATATTTTTAATTTACAAATATCAATTTATAAATCTTTTAATACAAATGAATTTGTATTATTATTTTAAAACATCTTTTAAACTCTTTTAGAATTCCATCATTTTGATTTATAAAATAATCAAATTTCATAAATTCTATTTTTAAACTTTTTTATAAAAAAAAATTCAGAAATCCCAGTTTAAACTATTTTATAAAATCATCAATCCCTTATTTTCAAAAATCAACTTTTAACTATATTTCTCAAAAATCATAATTTTTATAATATTAAAATTATAACGTTTATTTATTTAAGATGAATCAATTCCAAAAAATATTTTATAAACGTATACTTTCAAAAATCACTTTAGAAATTAAAATCATTGTTTTTAAATTTCAAAAAAAAAATTGGATCCGATGATGCAACGCATCAAATAGTCATCACGACTTTCAAACATCATATATCATCCATGATAAACAATCAAATATCACAATATATGAATCAAATAAATATTTGTGAGGAATCCAGTTGGATCCCTCCAACCTGTTTCCCTGCATCCACAGACATTAGCACAATACCAATTCCGTTTCAAGACGGAATATCGCGGTATATGGGATTTTTATAAATATTATCCGCTTAATAACGGCGCAATAGGGTCTCATCCGCTATACAAATGCGGGAAATCAATCAACTGCAATATATACATATGCCAATATATATATATTGCTATATATATAATATAATACCAATTCCACTTCGAGGTGGAATATCGCGGTATATGTGTGTAATAAATAACCTCCGCTTACTAACGGCGTATAGGGTCTATTCACATCCTATATATATATATATATATATATATATATATATATATATATAACAATCATCATTCAAGCATTCAATCATTCAATCAACAAATTTTAAATCTAACTATTTAAAATTTAAATAAATCCTTTAGAATGAGAAGTTCTCACCTTTATTCCCGTTTGCCATCCACTTCCAATTCAACTTGTTTTCTTCATTTATACCTTGTATAAATATTTACAAATTAATTAATATTCGAAACGATCGAATAATAAATTTTCGTTCTTGATTGTTTAATTAATCAATAGTTTTATTTAAACCAATCTCTTCTTAAATAAATTTATTTTAACAAATTTTCCTTTTATAAATTAAATCAACTAATTATTTTACTTTAAATTAATATCTTTAAATCAATTACTTTTAATAAATTTGTTTAACTAAAAATTTAAATTTCTTTTAATAACTTTCTTAACTAACTATTTATTTAAATAAATTTTCCTTTGATAAAATATCCTTTAGTTATTAAAATAAACAGATAAATTTTGTTAAAATAATTAATCCTCATATTATGTATTATTTTAATATAAACTTAGTAGATTTTAAATCTATCTATACATTTATTTTACATCTCTAACTAATGACTTATTTATTTATAAGTTAAATAAATCATTCTTTAATTACCATATTAATTTAGTCATTTTATTACCTTAATTATCTCTAAGATAACAAATTTCTTTATTAATGATTTCATTCTTTTAAAATCTACTCTAAGTTTAAACCTTGTTTTAAACATTTAAATATTTAAACTTTTATTTCAAATTAACTTCTCTTTGTATTTTAAATCAACTAATTTTTTTCTTTAATAAAATATTTATCCAAAAATTTAAAAATTAAATTTCCTTTTTATTTTAACTAACTAATTCCTTTTTAAAACAATTTCTTTTCTATGGATTAAATTGTTTAACAATTTTAAATTTGAACTAATCTAACAATTAATTTTTCATTTAATGATTTAAATTCATAATTTAAATAACTATCGATTTAGTTCTAAACAAATGATTTATTTTTTTTTCTTCAAATTTAAATTAAATTGAAACTGCTGTAAATACCTTACTGACTTTATTTTTATTTACTTTAAATACTTCAAAACTTATTATCCAGTTAACATTTTATCTCAACTAATATTTTCATTATCACTTCACATAACACAATATAAATAAAAATAAAAATCTTATACCTTTACTACCGAGCATCAATTTTGATTACGAGCCACCGTGCGTCGCAGTCGCCATCCAAATCCAACGTCGCTCCATCAATTACCCATCACGATGCAGATGGCGTCGTCCCCCACAAATCGCCACTGCACGATAGCCCTAGCCATCATCGACATCGCCATCATTGCCTTAGTCGCCTCGCGCGCCGTCGCGTTCGAGTTCGCCATCGGTCGCCGCGTCACCTCGTTCGTTTGCATCGCCGCCCCTTCGAATCGCGCACCCCCAATCGACGCCCTCTCCCATCACGTCGCCTCCAAATCGCCTCCTCACCACTGCCCTAGATGCTGCCCCATCACTCGAGCTCGACGCCTCCATCGCGCGCGGCCATTGATGATTTTTTTTTTATTTTTTATAATACTGCGTTCGAATGAATTTGGGATTATGAAGAAGGCTTCGGCCATTTTGATTTCGCGAATAGGTTTTGAAAAGGGGGAAACGCGGCCATTAATAATTTTTCTTCGTTTGAATTTGAACTGTGTGAAAATAATGGTTGCGTGGTTATTAAAAAGGAGAGGGGAGGAGACAGAAGAACGTGTTTGCACGTTTCCTTCACGATCTCAGGCATGATCGAAGGAGTGATTTTAGGCTTGAGGTTAGGGATGCTGTCCTTTATTTAATTTAAATTTAAATTTAAATTTAATTCGTTGAAAATTTCAACGCGTTTACGCGTCATGTGATCACATATCAACTCCGAAAAATACGAAATTTGAAATCCGAGAATAATTCAATATTACGGACCCAATGGAACTGGTTTCGTCGAATTCCGAGACTGTGCCTCGGACAGCTATTTTTAAATATCGATTCAAACGATATAAATTTCAAAACTGAATAATTCACTTTCAAATTCAATTCTGAGGCTTCTATAATCTTCAATATTATCAATATGAATTTTACAAGCCTTTGAAATATTTTTAATCAGCTTAAAATTGAAGAATCAAATTTTTTATTCAACTTTCAATAGATTAAATTCTATAATTTAATCGCCATATTCAAAGTTATATTGAAAATTCAATCCAAACCATCATTCAAATATTTAAAATTAATTAAATATTTCCAAATTAAATTATTCAAAATTCTAGGTCGTTACATATACCCTATAAGACAATTATGTCTACCTATGAATTTATCCATGTTCATAACTAATTTGTAAATTTCAGCTATGAATAACAATGATGATGTAAGTATTATGTGTTTATACTGTGCAATCGTTTGCAACTTCATTCTCATTCAAGAGTAAAGATGCAATTTTTCATTCAGTTAAAAATCAATATGGAGCTGCAGTCAAAAATCAATTCATTTTTATGGGAATCATTATCTTTGTCAATTCATTAAAATGTAAGAATAAACGTTTCTTAGGAAACTAAACTTTTATTAGCTTAGGTATTTATATTTGCATCAAAAATTAGTGTGTCCGTTGAGCTATCAAATTAGTGCTCACAGTCAGACCACACTATAACACTATACTAAAGTATATTCCTCTTTATATGCCAAATCCTCTTGGGCAAAGAAAAGACTCCATAATGTTGTTGTTTTTTTCCTTTTCTTTTGCTATGGAAATCTTTTCTGTATGAATAATACATATTGTCACCTATATTTATTAGGCAACAGTGGATTCGACATTCCAATAAACAAAATCAACTTGGGAAAGAAATCTATATTAACGGTTTCTCATATTGTAATAGAGACGATTTGGTTGGTAAAATTGTCATTTAGCTGCCTAAATGATTACTAAATGATTAACTGTCACAGATTCATGATTATCTCTTTATTCAAATTATCTGTTATTTAATTGGACAGGAGAAATGAAAACTGGTATAAGCTATATTTCATTAGCTTTGAAGTTGACCAAACTTTCAAGTATAAACTACAAGAATTAAATATATATTGTTTAAAATAGACAGAGAGATGAAAATGTATTTACAATTTGAATCGGTTGGTATTCAAATTTTTAATAGGTACAAAGATGCTAAAATCAAATTGATTAAATAAGAAATTGATTATGGTGCAAGGAAGGAAACATGTACTTGTGTTATTTCTTGGTATCGAGCTTTTTGTGTTTAAAAAAGTAGCAAGTTAACTGGAAACTGAACCAGTATGCCCACATTGTCTAAAGGATGTAATTATAAATATACCTATATAGGGAAAAGTCTTCTGCAGTAAATTATAGAAGATGATTAAAACCGTTTGTGTGATTTGTTTGTTGCCGACTAATTTTGTTTTCATACATCTTCTTGCATATTTATCGAAATAATAACAGCCTGTTAACATATATATGGAACCTCAACAAACAACGGTTCTTAAATAATTCCTTAATCTACGTAGTTAGGTCTGCCAGGGCTAACAGGTAATGCATATATATAGTTTGCTGAGACCTTGCAAAAGCATCATTATCTGATGCACTGTTTTTATTTTTCTGCTCCATTGGATAATAAATAGGTATAATCTTAACTATCTACTGATACAAAAATGGACACTAATTTATAATGCAGGGAATACATTTGTTCTAATTAATAATGTAACTTATTGGGGTGTTACTATTATAATTAATAATGTATCTAATTTATAATGCAAGGAATACACATACAATAAATGCGCTCAAAAGCTAGAATTGTGCGTTAAGTTACATGCAAATGTAGTTTATTTGTTAGAATTAATGATGCATAACTGAAATCTAATTGTGAATGGGTGTTACTAATTCTTTTATGTGAAATAAAATAAATGAATGTCGTATGATACTAAAAGTCTGATTTTAATTATGAATTTTACTACGTATCAAATATTAAATGAATATTAATCACCAATAAAGAGTTACTAATGTCATGGCACAAAAGGTCCAAAAAAGGATTCAGGATTTCAATTCTTTATAGTTAGGGACATGTGCATATTAGTCCAAAGCTATGCCATGACAAAAATGGTTGTGTTGTATGCCTTAATTCTGTAGGTGTGCATGGTTAATCTGATATTATTTATTCAAATGGACACATCTTTACTATTAATAATGAGAATTCAATCCATTAGTTTCAACCGTGTCTTTTTGAAATTCCGAAAATGCCCTTTACATTAATAAAGATTGAAAAACACAAATACCATTTTTCAACTACCATGCAATCAACTTGACTTCATCCATCCTTCCCACTCATCACATCACAATTTTACAAGTTCTACATAACAAGACAACCTACTATCTTCTCTCTTAGATTATATACACTAACAATTAAGATGTTTTAGGTGATGTGGGACTAATTAAACTTAATTAGTTTCCATGTACAACTACTTTAATTTGTTCAATGCTTTTGCACATTATTGGTATATGATAATGTGTTTTATGCTAGCAACATTAATTCATAGGTGGCACATAATCTTTTTGAAGGTGCAGTTAATTGCTATTAATAATTAGAAACAAGGATCACAGTTTTCCATTTGAACGTGCAGAAAATTATAACTAATATCAGGAGAATTCAAAACCAAAATTTTCAATTATTCCATAAAAGTCTTGCCATTATGTTTGTATTTCTTGATATAAGTAATTTATTTCTCTTTCTGACTTGGATATTATTATGTTAAGAGATATTTAGTTATACAAGCAATATTTATTTGAAATCAATATATCATGTGATATAAGATAATTCGAATTCAATTCAACTAAATTTAAATTTTCAGTTAAAAAAAGTAATAATTCTCTGTGTGGCTATACCAATTTTTTTTTAATTATTACACAAGCGTTTATTTTTTTTGTTAACTTTATTTTCAGAATTCAAATTGACATAAATTACTAATTTGATATCATGTGATACCTAAGATCACTCAATCAAATGTAAGGTCAATAAAATAGTTGAAAATTTTGTTATCCTTTTTCTCTATTCTTTACCTGATTGGTAATTATCTTTTAAATTTATGTATGTCATATATGATCACTTTTTTAAAGCTCAATTTTGATATGTATCGTCAAGAAATCAAACTAAAAATATCTAACTATATACAATCATAGGATGTATTATTTTTCTTTTCTATTTTTTAGTGCATGAAATGAAACAAACTTAACATGATATGTATACTCACATTTACACTGAACATAACAGGTATGAAAGAACGCTGGAAGAGCTAAAGCAATTCAAAGAGACATGCAACCCATTTGACAAAGGGTTCTTTGAAACATACAACTCAGTCTACGGCCAGCAGCAGCTGATGATTGAGACGCTCAATCTCCGGAAGCTCAAGCTCGACAAACGCCTGAGGAAACTCAATGCATGGAGTAGGATCTCGAGCATCATATTTGCGTCGGCCTTCGTAGTGGCTGTAATATGCTCAGTGGTGGCAGCAGCAATGGCATCTCCTGCAGTCACAGCCGCTTTCTCAGCAGCCACTTCTGTGCCTCTCGGGTCTATGGGCAAGTGGTTCGACAATCTTTGGAAAAAGTATGAAAACACCCTGAAAAGTGAGAGGGAGGCGGTGATGTCCATGCAGGCTGGAACGTTTATTGCGATAAAGGACCTGGAAAGTATGAGGGTGCTGATTGAGAGGTTGGAGGTGAGGATAGGGGCTTTATTGCAAACTGCGGAGTTTGCAATAAAGGAGGACGAGGAGGAAGGGGTTGGGATTGCTGTGGATGAAATGAGTAAAATGTTGGATTTATGGCAAATGTGGAGGAGATTGGTGGGAAGGCTGATAGGTGCCGTAGGGACATTAGGAGGACTAGGACTGTTGTCTTGCAGAGGATTACTAGGGGTCCTTATTAGTTTAGTTTAAGTTTAGTTTTTATGTTTTAGTATGTTGTAATAATAACTATAGTTTCCTTTGTTATATCATTTGCATTTTAGTTTGGTTTAGTTTAGTTTGCCTCTATTAGTAATGTTAGAGCTTGACATCATCTTTTCCAGTTCAATATCTGAATCAAGAAGTTAAAGTTGGTTGTGAGATGTTTGTTTTATTTGTACATTTTGTTAGTTATGCATCATATTGAAACTACACCTAATCGAATTACTAAAGTGCAACTTGCATGCAACTTTCACCCATGGAATTTCAAATTGCAAACGCAAACCAAAGAAACGGTTGAAGCATTTCGCGCCATTAACTTTCACCCCATATTGATGTAATTAGATAGAACATATATATGCCATTCTTTCTTTTTCAGCTTAAAGGAATGGAACCAGCCGACCATAATATATCATTCGCACCACATCCCAAAAAAGCTTTGAAGCAATGCAGCATTCGACAAGTCCATTAAGTAACTATCAAACGGGGGTTGGAAATAGTCAAAGGATGAAAATGGAAATTCAAACTGCAACATTTCGCCAAAATAGAATCTATCATGAGTTATCGGACTTCTAGAAGAAATGGAATACCCAACAATACGCTGTTTTTCAAAAAAAATATTGGAACATGCAATATACTAATATTTAGACTGATTGAATATTGTGAGAATATTAATTGTTAGAATTTTATATGCAGATGAGGATAACGGTAGCCTCTTTGGATGGAACATGTATGACTTCGGTGGTTGTAACTTTGAATTAATATTGTCGCTCTATGTTGTTTTGAAAAAATAGCTTTTCTCTCTGTAGTTTTTTTACTTAGATATGCTCTTAATATTACATTATTTCCCCTTTTATTTTCTCTAGAGTTCACATGCTGTTGATTTGGCTTCTAATAATCCTCTCTTTTGGTTTTACAATGTCTACAGCAGAAATATTATGGAATATGTCCTGAAATAATGGAAGACTGTACAACAAATATTTACTCTTTGACATTAGCTATTAGTACGACCCATTAAGTTATTATAATAGCTTTTATGGACGTGATCAATAGTTCAATGTAATTGTTTGGTTCTTTATTCCATGTTTATGATAGATGCAGTAATTACATGTACGACCATTCTCTCCACGTGCGCAACAGAACAATGTGTTCAAGATATTTTATACATAAATTTTCATACATAAATCCATTTATATTGTGTCATGCAATGTGTGCATATATGTTTTGTATATTGGGTTTTAACATATATATGCAGTTTTATCAGATACTTGAGAGTGTAATGATTTCGCATCTATTGAGTTGTCAACTATTTTGCTTCCGTCCATATACATTTTATTATATGTAACTTCTGGGTACATGAGTTTTTGACCACATATGATTCAATTTTCACTTAGTTTTGGTTTATTCGTGGTTTCAAAAAAGCATCAGGTCCCCTGAATTTATTTGCTTTGAGAATGTGTGTGTATAAGCTTCGACCACATAACCTTCCTTACTGCCCAAAGCTGCAAATACACCAAGCTCCACCCACACGCAAACACATACAAACACATACAAACACAGGCTTTAACAATTAACACTTATTTATGTCATACTGTATATGTAACAATCTACCATATCAATTCTTAATCTATGAAGACACTTTTATTCTTTTATACGGCCACATATTATACTATATATTTGCTACAGGCCCAACTAATATATTCTTTTGCAACCAAAAATTTCGCGCTTCAGCAATCACAAAAACAAGTCCCTGTTATAATATGCAGATTTACCTACTCAATATTTGTGCAACCTGCTGAATGCTTCATGATGCATGTCAACTAAAGTAGATCCTATTTTAGATACACATACATGCAACAAAGGTGTCATATACTCTCAGTGGTGCACACCTAAAAAATTGAACACACACTTATGGACTAACACCTGTATACTTTCAGTCAAACACTGCACATGCAAAACACCACCTTCCTTACAGCCCAAAGCTGCAAATACACCAATCTCCACCCACACGCAAACATATACAAACATAGGCTCTAACACTTAAACACTTATTTATGTCGTACTGTATATTTGTAATAATCTACTATATCAATTCTTAATCTATGAAGACACTTTTATTCTTTTATTCGGTCATCTCCATTACAGGTAATCTACACATTTTGTTTTTGTTTTTATTTATATTTAATTTATTTTTATTAAAAATATCTTTTTCGTCCATCATCTATACTCTGCCACGTTCCACCATGCTCCCTATTAACGTTGCTGCAAATTTGCTACTGACCCGGCTAATTTATTCTTTTCCAAGTCTAAAGAGTCTAATTTCAAGGAAAGATAAGGGAAACTTTGCTTTTGTTGGGCATGTTCAGTAGAAGATGAATCTATGTGGGTTGTGATTTCCTACTCGACTACTTCATCAAAGGTAAAAAGGTAAGAAACTTTTTCTCTATTATTTTCCTCTTTATTTTTTTTATCGAAAAAGAATGATTATGTTAGGAAGTGGGAATGAGATTCTTTTCAGATATACCTATACAGATATCAAAAAACACGTTAGAAGTTTTGAGAATTATTCCCGACGCGACCAATGATCTAGGATGGTATATGTGGATGGGGATTTTAAGTTTTTTTCCTTCAAAAAATTAACTTCGTTAGTTGTAAAAAAAATTGGTGTGTAAATAAAATATATAATTGATCTTACTGCTATAAACTATATTAATTAGTCCACCAAAATAACTGTACATACAAAGTCACTATGTAAATAGCAAACTGGGCATGTAACAACCACTAGAAAGGTAATATGAATTGGAATTAAGAGAAAAAAACGAGTAAAGCTTATATGAAATCAAGAATGAACTAAATTGCATATCTGAATATGATTAAACAGTCCAGTTTCTAAAGATTTTATGTCTCAATTTCCTGATGGAGATAATATTGAGTTATCAATTAATCAATTTACAAATAGAGTATTTTTGAAATGAAAATGGACATGCTAAAATATGATGACATTACTGAAGGGTTTAGGTTTTTAGTAGAATTTTTCGATTGAAATGAACTGTTACGTAAAAAAAATCATATTTTGATAACGTTTTGTCTCATATGTGCTCCAATATACTGTTAAAATGTTGGTTTTGACTTTTGATTGCTCCAAAATGCTGTTAAAATATTGCTCCAATTAGTAGGTATTTAGCGATTGTTAAATTTATCCACTTCATTTTAACTTTAAGATTTTTTTTTAAAATGTATATCAGGTTCACAGACACATAATTGTGAAAAAAATTGGTTTTGTTAATAAGAAATTCTTCCATAGATGATATTTTTGTCTTTCTTTCATAAGGGATATGATGGAGATGGCAAAAAAATTTGTAAACCCAATATAGTATCATCTCTGTGAGTTTTTTAAAGTAATACATCGGCAATATGTGCACACAAAGTCTTAAAAATGAATGGCTATCCAGACCTATCACATCCTAAAATTTATTGGTATATACTTATGATAAAATAAAACCTCTTTCACAGTTTGGAACTATGGAATATATGTATACTTTGTTAAGACTGAAACCATTATGTTAGAAAGCTTTTTAGTAATTTAAATTATTGGAATAATTTTTACGTGGTAAATTTAATGTGAAAATTTGTAAATAAAAATTAACATCGGTACGTAGTTTATGACAATAAGTACCTACTTCTTTTGGTATGAAAAATGTTATTATTCTCAAACCTATCCACTCAGATACACTTACTCAATTTACTGTGATCTTTCAGCTAAGTTATGTTGTAAATAAATTATATATAGTTTTACCTTTACTTAAATCCGTTGTAACGACCCAGAATTTTTGATGATTTGAATTTGAGTATTTAATTAATTTTAAATATTAATAAGTGGAATTTTTAAGTCGAGTAATTTATTTATCGAATATTTGGATTTAATTGGACAATTAAATCGATAATTTAATAGTGAAATTCCAGAAATAATTAAATATTGGGTTAAATATGATTGAAAATGATTTGGAAAATTTTATTTTATCATATTAAAGTTATAGAAATGTTTTAGAACTTTTAAAATTGAATTTGGAATTAATTTGTGAAAATTGAATATTTTAATATTTAATTATCGACTGAAAAATAGCCAATTTTTGAACAGTCTCGGAATTGAACGAAATGAGTTCCATTGGATTCGTAATAGTTAGCTATTATCGGATTTCAATTTTTGTAGCAATCGGAGTTGTCGTTTGACCGTGGCAGCTCGAAACGCATCGATATCGTTTTAATATTAATTTAGCGAGTTAAAATAGCCATTTTTCAAACGGTCTCGGATTTCGACGAAACCAATTTCATCGGATCCGTAATATGATATTATTGTAAGATTTCAAATTTCAAGTCAATCGGATTTATCGTTTGTCCGGTACAAGCCAAAATGTCTAGAAATCGGTTTAAATCGGTTTTAATTTAAATCGATCGTTTATTGTCGTATCTCACACATACGATGGAATTAGCTTCCGAAACCTGTTCCATTGTGTTCGGAACGCGGAAAAACCTTAGAATCGCCTGTCGGAACGCGTAGATTGGAGGTCGTTTGCATAAGTTGTTAAATTGGAAATAATATTATTAAAATAATATTAATAACCTATATATATTAATATTTTTCTCTCAAAACCCTAATTTACTTGTCCAGCCGCCAGTAATGAATTTAATGGCTGAAATCATCCCATTTTCTCCTCTCAAAATCTCCAAATCCGCTCATCGAATCGAGAAACTTCCAACATGAAAGTTGTAGAGCATGGTATGGACTACAAATCCAACGGTGGATCTCAGCTATCGTCGTCGTTTGGAGAGCATATGTGGCCGCGTTCTCTGGATATTTACACGCGCGGTTCGAGGAGAGAGGGAGGCCGAGCTCTGTGCCTTTCTGGCCGAGCATGGAGTGGTCGATGGCCTTCGATATGGCACTTGCTGATCGTGGTGGATGTAGTTGTGGTGGCCGTAAAATCAAACCCTAGGGGAGCTAGGTTGGGTTCTTGCGCACGAAAGAGCACCTGGAGGAGAGAGCGAACGCATGAAGAAGGATAGTAGCATGCGGCCTGATGCTTCTATTCGTGATGTGCGGCCCAGATGAAAGGGTATATATAAAAAAAATGTGAATTATATTTGTATTAATTCGTTTAAAGTTTAAATTGCAATATCTTTTTGCTGCGAGATTGAAAATTTATGAGACGAAGTGCGTTGGAATCGTATCGTCGAGCTCTTCACGATGCAGCCAGTTTGGAGTCAATTGGAGCTCGTTTGAATTTCGGGTAAAATTAAACGTTCGTTTAATTTTATTCGAAACGAACGCTGAATCAGAAGTAAAATCAAGGTGAGAACTCCTCACTCAATCGAACCGTTTGGTTTAAAATTTTAAATAGTTAATGTTGATTGATGATTGCTGTTTGATTGTGGTAGTAGATATAGTAGGATATATACTATATATAGCAATATATATATATATATTGGCATATGTATATATTGGAATTGATTTCCCGCCTCGTATAGCGGATGAGACCCTATTGCGCCGCCTATTAAGCGAATAATATTTTATAAAATCCCATATACCGCGATATTCCACCTTGAAGTGGAATTGGTATTGTGCTAATGTCTGTGGATGCAGGGAAACAGGTTGGAGGGATCCAACTGGATTCCTCACAAATATTTATTTGATTATAGATATTGTGTGATTGTTGATTATCATATTGATATATGATATTTATTCCCGTGATTGACTATTCGATGCTGTTGCATCATCGGATTCAATTTTTAAGTTAAAAATAACGATTTTTGGATTTAAAAGGGTTTTAAAGTGATTTTTCAAAGAATATGTTTCATTTAAATTTTTGTATTGATTCATTTTAAAATAAATAAACGGATAAATTTTTATGTTATAAAAATTAATACTTTTATGAAATATAACCAAAAGGAAAATTTTAATTTAAATAGATTTTTAAAATAGTTAAATTGGGGTTTTGGGCAATTATTGTTAACGGTTTATATAAAAGATTTTTATAAATGGATATTTATAAATTAAATTTATTAGGATTATGAAACGAGTTTATAAAGTGTTTAAAAGGTGTATAAAAATGGATTTTCACTAACAACTATAGATTTATAAATTTCGAAGGATATAAAAGGAATTAATGTTGAAAATAAAAGGTTTATAAGTAATTAACCTATAAACTGGCTTTTGGGCTTTTGAATGGGATAGTGATGGTAACGGGTAATAAAAGAAATTCTTATAAGTTGAAATTGAAAGAAATTTTATAAAGTAATCTTATAAGTAATAAGAAAAAAATTGTGGAGTTCAAAGGAACGGTTTGGTAAATAAATAATATTATAAGTATTTAACTCGTAATATAGCTTTTGGTATATAATTGGATTATATAAATTGAATTGGATGGATAAAAGAGATTTCTAAACGAAGTTATTAATAGAAATGGAATTTATAAACGTTGTTTATAAATTTGAAATCAATGGAATTTGATAAATTGAATTTAGAATTTGTTAAAGGAGTTATATTCATTCTTTTAAACGATGAATATATTATTAAGTCAAATGGGCATGTTTTGGGAGAAGAATGTTTAAAGGGAATTTTAAAACGATTTAAAGATGCTTTAAAATGCATTAAGTATCGAATACTTGGATTTCAACATTCATTGTTGAAATAGACGTTTTCGAGAAATAGAAGGAAATGAATACGTAGATTTTAACATTCATTGTTGAAATAGGCGTTTTCGAGGAAATAAGGAAATGGTGGACTATAACACTGTTGTTATAGTAAATGATTTCCGAAAGGCAATATTTTATATAGTATTGGGATTTATGAATCTATTTTTATTTCGAATCCCTATACTAGTGATTTTTGGGTTGTCGTAACGATGTTTTACGCAACATTCGTTTTGACCCAAATAAAAGTGGATAAAAGAATGTTTTCTTTAAAAAGAATGAAATATATACTTAATTGAGATTTAAGTATATTAAATATTTTCAAATTGTTGGAAATAAATAAATTTGTGAATTACTTATTATTAAATAAGTATGGAAATGCCTTTCCAATATGAAATGGAATGTTTTTGAGAATTCATCTTTTAAAGGTAAATTGAAAGCAAATATTTGAAATCGATTTGAGAATCGTATATGAACAGATATTTGGAAATTTAAAATTCACTACGGAATTTATAAAAGGAAGGGAAATTTATTAAAAATAAATATTGATTTATCTTGAAGTATAGAAAATAAATTTACGAATTGGAACGTAAGTTTAAAATAAATCGGTAAGGATTTATTTGATGATTTGGAATTTGTTTTCAAAGGGTATAAAGGATGAAAAGTAATTTGAAATTGGTTTTCAAATGGTTGAAGTGTGGAAATTTTATCTTGTAAAAATATTTTGGTAAAACAAATAATTTGGGCAATTATTTGGAAGGTGTATATATATATATATATATATATATATATCTTGTGAAGATATTTTTGGGATTAAATAATTTTGGAAAATTATTTGGAATCTGATGATGTGGCGCATCTTTATTGATAGTTAAATAACCGACTATCAGTATTCGCCCTTGGATGGTATCTGTTGTGTTTGTTTGAGATTGAATGCTACACTTATTTTAAAATAAGCGCTCGCTATTCGGTTTAGCCGGGAGAGGACCTTTGTGTCGTATATCCCATTCCGAATATGTGATACGTCGTTATGGATAGCATTCGAAGACCGGTGTTGAAGACCGGGTATTTGTGAAAACGATAGGATGACCTATCGATTGTCTCTGCATCGTTAGCTACGGTATGGAGATTTCCTTTGTGATGGGAAATTTTATCGGGATTGTGAATACCCGGATTGCAAGGGCTTCTTTGGAAGTGCCTTCGGTTCTGTTCGAACCCGGAACAGACTTGTATGGTTACATGTCTGACATTACATTTTGAGATATAGAGCAGATTTCTTTCAAATACATTTCTGTTGGTGGCGGAGAATTTATTCTCTTAGCTCAACACCCTTCTCTGAGACGTACGAGCTCAGAGGTTATGTAGTTGAAGGTTATCAGCGATATATTCCCAATCTGGTAATGTGACATGCTGAGTGCTGCTGTGTGATGATCATTGGTTGGTCATTTGTGATATGATCATTTGTTTGATCATTTATCTTTGTGATCATTGCTTTGGTCATCTGTTGACCCAAAGCATGGCTTTGTTGCACAAAGCGTAGCTTTGTGGGCGAGACTTCGTCGGACCTCACTCCCCGGAAAATGGTCGAAACAGGAATATGCGGCAAGGTTATGAGGGTCGAGCCCTTTAGGGTATGTCATTTCCTTCTGGAAAAGGGTGGTATCATGGTATGGAGCCCAGATACTTACTCATGTTGATACACTATATCTATTATTGTGTGGTGTTGTTGGATCGAGCGCTCGGATAAAGGTCCCAAAGGACCGGGGGATGACATATTCGTGTAGTAGTTACCTAGTTACAGAGTTAACCCGGCCTTGTGTTGGCAGAGATCTAACCGTAACGTTAGTTTCTCGGGACGTCCCGCCAGAGGCGATCCCATGTGGCAGTAGGAAGTTCCTTAGCCTGACCATTTGTTGGAAACCCATTCAAAACAATACGCGCCCTGTACGGTTTTAGTTGTATAACCTGCCATGGAATGTGGCGGTAACCTGCTATTGAACATGGTAGCTATAGTAGGCATACGGCGAAGAGTTGTATGCTGGCTAGGATTTATATTCTACTTTCGAAATTGTTTTCTACACTATGCACTAATAATAATATCAAAAATGATTTGATTTTTTCGTAGTAAGCATCTTTGACTATCATAAGGAGAAATCTCCTCCGATTCTGCGTTTGCATTGTGTGTGTGTGCGAGAGGCCTTATGGTAGTTTCATTTTCCAAAAAACATTGCGGATTTCAAAATTTAAATTTTCTTGTTGCTTGTTTAAAGATAAACTGTTTTGAGTTCTCACACCAGTCACATGACTGACCTGGAGTTTATTGTTTCTTTCCTAAACTCTGGGTGCCCATTATTTTCCACACGGGCAGTCTAGAGTTAGGTTATCAGGTTATTCTAGATTCGGGAGTTGCTGTGCAGATTTGGAGGCGAGCTTGGATGGCGTTGTATATTACTATTACAGTATTTCTTTTCCGCTGTTTTGTTGTTGTGCACTCTGATGATGTGATGTAATGTGATGTATGTATAAAATGTATAGTTCTTTTGTTTCAATGATATTCATTTATCTATTATATGTTGTTCCGCTGCGATTGTGAGATTCTGATATTGTTTCCTGTTCTGTTGTTTGTTTCTGCTTCTTCTATCTTTCTCTCTCTTCTTCTACCTCTTTCTTCTTCTTAAAACTCTAAAGATTCGGAAGTTCGTTCCTCTTTGGCTGGATTGTTATGGAATGTTGCCAGCTTAAAGGAGTACGGATTTTCGGGCCTTTACATTTGGTATCAAAGCATATGGTTAAGCGACAACCATGGCTCTGTTGGGTATTACTCATTAGAGATAGAGTCAGTAGTACTCTAGAATGAGTGTGAGTGTAATAATAGATATGAGCGTGTATTTGTTAGTGAATAAAAAATTGTTTTATATTGTGATGATTGGTTTGTTGAGTGGTATATGGATTCTGGTCGGTATAGTCTGTACAACTCTATCGATAGGGATCTCTAAACACTTATACCGAACAATTCGACACGATATTGTTTAAAATTGGGTAAATGAAATAATTTTACCTTGACTATATTTTCTATATAAGTAAATAATTTTTCAAGAATTATTGAAGTGTGTATATAATTGATTGCTTGGTTGTTAAAATATATATAAGTTAATTAAAAGTTGTTTGAATAAGTTAATAAAAACAACAGTTGTAAAAAGAATAAATGTATAAGCTAATGAATTATAAGTATGAAATTATAATTAAAATGATTTACAATTGTGAAATAATCTTATATATATATATAAGAAGTGAAATTTTATAAGTAAGATTTATAAATGTAATTTATAAATAAAAGGAAATTTTGAAAGAATATTTAGCATTGATTTCACTATTGTCACTGGGAAATAATAAGGATGATGACTGCAGCATCATCAATATCATTTTCGAGTTTCTATGTGATGGATTTGTTACAATAATGAATTTAAAATTGAAGTTTTGTTGTAATATATAAATTTGAAATTAAAATTCAACTTGAAGTTGATAAATATAAGTGAAAAAGGGTTTTGAACTTATAATGTGAGTTGGAAGTTGAATAATAAGTTGTATAACTTATAAAATGAGAAAATGTAAGTGAAACCAATTATTGAAGTGGTTAAGAAATTAAGTCAAGTAAAATGAAATATGAATTTGAATATTGATATAAATTTGACTTAAGTAAAGGTTAAATAGAACTTACTTAGAAGTGAAATCCGAATTGGATTGTTAGGTGGAAACTTAAGTTTAATTGAACAAATGATGTTAGATGGAGTATAACTTAAGTGAAGTTGAATAAAAATTGATTTTGTATCGAAGTAAAATAATCAAGTGAACTTAATGATGTGAACTTGAGTTATATAAATGAAGTTCAATTTTATTTGTAAAAGAATTAGCAATTGAATTAAAGTATGATTGAAAGTTAATCAATCGAATGTAAATAAGTTGATATGAAATGATGTATGTAAGTGTAAATTCATTTCAAGCTAGTTGAATAATTGAATGAAAATCAATTGAATGTTAAACAATTTGGAACTGAAACTGTTGAACCAAATTGAATGTAATGAGAGAAAAATTAATAAATTGGCTTTATTGGATGTACATTGGTTGTTATTTGCTTGTTGGTTGATTGTATGTAAATTCATTAAGTGTAATGAAATTGAATTAGCGAAATTGAAAGCTATGTAATTGAATTCAAATTGAAAGTGAAGTAAATGAATTTGAATATGAACTGAATTTGATCCAATTTGGAAGTAAACTAATGTGAATATAATTAGTGAATGTAAACTAATCGAAAATGAATGAAAATGAATATGTAACTTCAATAGTAAAGCTAAAATTGAGATAAAAGGTAAGTATCGAAATTTTGTAATTGAATTGGCAAAATAGTTTGAATGTTGGAATTGGATACTACTACTAGCAGGATATACAGGTATATAATGGAATTGGGATTTTGATTTTGAAGTTAAAAAAATTGAATTGCTCGACAAAAAGGTACGTATTTCAATTTTAGTATGATATTTGATGATTTCCTTCTCCAGCCACTTGGCTTTCTCTTTTCTTTTTGATTCTGAGGGGCCGTAGTGCCATTTTGTAGTCGTACCGAGCTAGCCGCGCAAAGGAGACGCTGGCGAAATTTTTCGAAAATTTCGGGTGTTAGAAAATTTTTTAGAAAATTTTGAAAGTTGAAATTTGAATTTAAATTTAAATTTGAATCGTAAGGAAACAATGTTGTTGAAACTTATAATCGAAGTTGGAAAGCTAATTGAAATAATAGTGAATCTTTAATAAAAAGATTTGTGTTAGAAAGTTGATAAAACTAATTAGTTTTGGAAAAATAATAAACGGGTTAGGAATTGTTTTCTTAACTTACAATTTCGAGGACGAAATTCTTTTAAGGGGGAAGATTGTAACGACCCAGAATTTTTGATGATTTAAATTTGAGTATTTAATTAATTTTAAATATTAATAAGTGGAATTTTTAAGTCGAGTAATTTATTTATCGAATATTTGGATTTAATTGGACAATTAAATCGATAATTTAATAGTGAAATTCCAGAAATAATTAAATATTGGGTTAAATATGATTGAAAATGATTTGGAAAATTTTATTTTATCATATTAAAGTTATAGAAATGTTTTAGAACTTTTAAAATTGAATTTGGAATTAATTTGTGAAAATTGAATATTTTAATATTTAATTATCGACTGAAAAATAGCCAATTTTTGAACAGTCTCGGAATTGAACGAAACAAGTTCCATTGGATCCGTAATAGTTAGTTATTATCGGATTTCAATTTTCATTGCAATCGGAGTTGTCGTTTGACCGTGGTAGCTCGAAACGCATCGATATCGTTTTAATATTAATTTAGCGAGTTAAAATAGCCATTTTTCAAACGGTCTCGGATTTCGACGAAACCAGTTTCATCGGATCCATAATATGATATTATTGTAAGATATCAAATTTCAAGTCAATCGGATTTATCGTTTGTCCGGTACAAGCCAAAACGTCTAGAAATCGGTTTAAATCGGTTTTAATTTAAATCGATCGTTTATTGCCGTATCTCACACATATGATGGAATTAGCTTCCGAAACCTGTTCCGTTGTGTCCGGAACACAGAAAAACCTTACAATCGCCTGTCGGAACGCGTAGATTGGAGGTCGTTTGTATAAGTTGTTAAATTGGAAATAATATTATTAAAATAATATTAATAACCTATATATATTAATATTTTTCTCTCAAAACCCTAATTTACTTGTCCAGCCGCCAGTAATGAATTTAATGGTCGAAATCATCCCATTTTCTCTTCTCAAAATCTCCAAATCCGCTCATCGAATCGAGAAACTTCCAACATGAAAGTTGTAGAGCATGGTATGGACTACAAATCCAACGGTGGATCTCAGCTATCGTCGTCGTTTGGAGAGCATATGTGGCCGCGTTCTCTGGATATTTACACGCGCGGTTCGAGGAGAGAGGGAGGCCGAGCTCTGTGCCTTTCTGGCCGAGCATGGAGTGGTCGATGGCCTTCGATATGGCACTTGCTGATCGTGGTGGATGTAGTTGTGGTGGCCGTAAAATCAAACCCTAGGGGAGCTAGGTTGGGTTCTTGCGCACGAAAGAGCACCTGGAGGAGAGAGCGAACGCGTGAAGAAGGATAGTAGCGTGCGGCCTGATGCTTCTATTCGTGATGTGCGGCCCAGATGAAAGGGTATATATAAAAAAAATGTGAATTATATTTGTATTAATTCGTTTAAAGTTTAAATTGCAATATCTTTTTGCTGCGAGATTGAAAATTTATGAGACGAAGTGCGTTGGAATAGTATCGTCGAGCTCTTCGCGATGCAGCCAGTTTGGAGTCAATTGGTGCTTGTTTGAATTTCGGGTAAAATTAAATGTTCGTTTAATTTTATTCGAAACGAACGCTGAATCAGAAGTAAAATCAAGGTGAGAACTCCTCACTCAATCGAACCGTTTGGTTTAAAATTTTAAATAGTTAATGTTGATTGATGATTGCTATTTGATTGTGGTAGTAGATATAGTAGGATATATACTATATATAGCAATATATATATATTGGCATATGTATATATTGGAATTGATTTCCCGCCTCGTATAGCGGATGAGACCCTATTGCGCCGCCTATTAAGCGGATAATATTTTATAAAATCCCATATACAGCGATATTCCACCTTGAAGTGGAATTGGTATTGTGCTAATGTCTGTGGATGCAGGGAAACAGGTTGGAGGGATCCAACTGGATACCTCACAAATATTTATTTGATTATAGATATTGTGTGATTGTTGATTATCATATTGATATATGATATTTATTCCCGTGATTGACTATTCGATGCTGTTGCATCATCGGATTCAATTTTTAAGTTAAAAATAACGATTTTTGGATTTAAAAGGGTTTTAAAGTGATTTTTCAAAGAATATGTTTCATTTAAATTTTTGTATTGATTCATTTTAAAATAAATAAACGGATAAATTTTTATGTTATAAAAATTAATACTTTTATGAAATATAACCAAAAGGAAAATTTCAATTTCAATAGATTTTTAAAATAGTTAAATTGGGGTTTTGGATAATTATTGTTAACGGTTTATATAAAAGATTTTATAAATGGATATTTATAAATTAAATTTATTAGGATTATGAAACGAGTTTATAAAGTGTTTAAAAGGTGTATAAAAATGGATTTTCACTAACAACTATAGATTTATAAATTTCGAAGGATATAAAAGGAATAAATGTTGAAAATAAAAGGTTTATAAGTAATTAACCTATAAACTGGCTTTTGGGCTTTTGAATGGGATAGTGATGGTAACGGGTAATAAAAGAAATTCTTATAAGTTGAAATTGAAAGAAATTTTATAAAGAAATCTTATAAGTAATAAGAAAAAAATTATGGAGTTCAAAGGAACGGTTTGGTAAATAAATAATATTATAAGTATTTAACTTATAATATAGCTTTTGGTATATAATTGGATTATATAAATTGAATTGGATGGATAAAAGAGATTTCTAAACGAAGTTATTAATAGAAATGGAATTTATAAACGTTGTTTATAAATTTGAAATCAATGGAATTTGATAAATTGTATTTAGAATTTGTTAAAAGAGTTATATTCATTCTTTTAAACGATGAATATATTATTAAGTCAAATGGGCATGTTTTAGGAGAAGAATGTTTAAAGGGAATTTTTAAATGATTTAAAGATGCTTTAAAATGCATTAAGTATCGAATACTTGGATTTCAACATTCATTGTTGAAATAGACGTTTTCGAGAAATAGAATGAAATGAATACGTAGATTTTAACATTCATTGTTGAAATAGGCGTTTTCGAGGAAATAAGGAAATGGTGGACTATAACACTGTTGTTATAGTAAATGATTTCCGAAAGGCAATATTTTATATAGTATTGGGATTTATGAATCTATTTTTATTTCGAATCCCTATACTAGTGATTTTTGGGTTGTCGTAACGATGTTTTACGCAACATTCGTTTTGACCCAAATAAAAGTGGATAAAAGAATGTTTTCTTTAAAAAGAATGAAATATATACTTAATTGAGATTTAAGTATATTGAATATTTTCAAATTGTTGGAAATAAATAAATTTGTGAATTACTTATTATTAAATAGGTATGGAAATGCCTTTCCAATATGAAATGGAAAGTTTTTGAGAATTCATCTTTTAAAGGTAAATTGAAAGCAAATATTTGAAATCGATTTGAGAATCGTATATGAACAGATATTTGGAAATTTAAAATTCACTACGGAATTTATAAAAGGAAGGGAAATTTATTAAAAATAAATATTGATTTATCTTGAAGTATAGAAAATAAATTTACGAATTGGAACGTAAGTTTAAAATAAATCGGTAAGGATTTATTTGATGATTTGGAATTTGTTTTCAAAGGGTATAAAGGATGAAAAGTAAATTGAAATTGGTTTTCAAATGGTTGAAGTGTGGAAATTTTATCTTGTAAAAATATTTTGGTAAAACAAATAATTTGGGCAATTATTTGGAAGGTGTATATATATATATATCTTGTGAAGATATTTTTGGGATTAAATAATTTTGGAAAATTATTTGGAATCTGATGATGTGGCGCATCTTTATTGATAGTTAAATAACCGACTATCAGTATTCACCCTTGGATGGTATCTGTTGTGTTTGTTTGAGATTGAATGCTACACTTATTTTAAAATAAGCGCTCGCTATTCGGTTTAGCCGGGAGAGGACCTTTGTGTCGTATATCCCATTCCGAATATGTGATACGTCGTTATGGATAGCATTCGAAGACCGGTATTGAAGACCGGGTATTTGTGAAAACGATAGGATGACCTATCGATTGTCTCTGCATCGTTAGCTACGGTATGGAGATTTCCTTTATGATGGGAAATTTTATCGGGATTGTGAATACCCGGATTGCAAGGGCTTCTTTGGAAGTGCCTTCGGTTCTGTTCGAACCCGGAACAGACTTGTATGGTTACATGTCTGACATTACATTTTGAGATATAGAGCAGATTTCTTTCAAATACATTTCTGTTGGTGGCGGAGAATTTATTCTCTTAGCTTTAACACCCTTCTCTGAGACGTACGAGCTCAGAGGTTATGTAGTTGAAGGTTATCAGCGATATATTCCCAATCTGGTAATGTGACATGCTGAGTGCTGCTGTGTGATGATCATTGGTTGGTCATTTGTGATATGATCATTTGTTTGATCATTTATCTTTGTGATCATTGCTTTGGTCATCTGTTGACCCAAAGCATGGCTTTGTTGCACAAAGCGTAGCTTTGTGGACGAGACTTCGTCGGACCTCACTCTCCGGAAAATGGTCGAAACAGGAATATGCGGCAAGGTTATGAGGGTCGCGCCCTTTAGGGTATGTCATTTCCTTCTGGAAAAGGGTGGTATCATGGTATGGAGCCCAGATACTTACTCATGTTGATACACTATATCTATTACTGTGTGGTGTTGTTGGATCGAGCACTCGGATAAAGGTCCCAAAGGACCGGGGGATGACATATTCGTGTAGTAGTTACCTAGTTACAGAGGTAACCCGGCCTTGTGTTGGCAGAGATCTAACCGTAACGTTAGTTTCTCGGGACGTCCCGCCAGAGGCGATCCCATGTGGCAGTAGGAAGTTCCTTAGCCTGACCATTTGTTGGAAACCCATTCAAAACAATACGCGCCCTGTACGGTTTTAGTTGTATAACCTGCCATGGAATGTGGCGGTAACCTGCTATTGAACATGGTAGCTATAGTAGGCATACGGCGAAGAGTTGTATGCTGGCTAGGATTTATATTCTACTTTCGAAATTGTTTTCTACACTATGCACTAATAATAATATCAAAAATGATTTGATTTTTTCGTAGTAAGCATCTTTGACTATCATAAGGAGAAATCTTCTCCGATTCTGCGTTTGCATTGTGTGTGTGTGCGGGAGGCCTTATGGTAGTTTCATTTTCCAAAAAACATTGCGGATTTCAAAATTTAAATTTTCTTGTTGCTTGTTTAAAGATAAACTGTTTTGAGTTCTCACACCAGTCACATGACTGGCCTGGAGTTTATTGTTTCTTTCCTAAACTCTGGGTGCCCATTATTTTCCACACGGGCAGTCTAGAGTTAGGTTATCAGGTTATTCTGGATTCGGGAGTTGCTGTGCAGATTTGGAGGCGAGCTTGGATGGCATTGTATATTACTATTACAGTATTTCTTTTCCGCTGTTTTATTGTTGTGCACTCTGATGATGTGATGTAATGTGATGTATGTATAAAATGTATAGTTCTTTTGTTTTAATGATATTCATTTATCTATTATATGTTGTTCCGCTACGATTGTGAGATTCTGATATTGTTTCCTGTTCTGTTGTTTGTTTCTGCTTCTTCTATCTTTCTCTCTCTTCTTCTACCTCTTTCTTCTTCTTAAAACTCTAAAGATTCGGAAGTTCGTTCCTCTTTGGCTGGATTGTTATGGAATGTTGCCAGCTTAAAGGAGTACGGATTTTCGGGCCTTTACATCCGTGTTCCAGTAGTTGTCACAAAATAGCTCCTAAAACTATATCTAGCGGTCACTTCTAGCTTATGGATAGATAGTGGACCTCTAAATGCCAAATATTAACATTCATAGTATTATGAGTAAATACAACGCGAGTATCAAATTCCAAACAGTATATCACATAAAATATAGACCTGCAAGCAATAACAAATAACTCAAAAACTACGTCATCTATTCTTACTTATCTACCCGTGTGCGTAGCACGGGCCACGCACTAGTTAATTATAGAAGTGATTATTTATAATTTTAAATAGTTATTTGTTTTAGAAAATGGTTATTTAAATAGTTATACCTAATAATTTTATTTTTAAAATTATTTTGGACTTGAGTTTTATATGAGATATTGATATTGAATTTCATAACTAATGTTTTAAATAGAAGTGTTTAAAAATAGTTTTTACTTTAAATATATCCAAGTACATATATTTTTGGATAAGTGTTCTAAATTATTTTGAAGTATTCGAACTCGGCAAATTTTTCAATGGAGTTAAATAACATGTTTGGAAATTTATTCCACATGAGGAAAGTGATTTGAAATTTGTTTTCAAAGGATTGACATGTGAAAAGTGATTTGAAATTTGTTTTCAAAATGTTAAAGTGTTAAAACTATATCTTGTGAAGATATGTTGGAAAAAAATAATTGGGGGGGGGGGAAATTATTTGAAATCTGGTGATTGTTGTGAATATTGATTGATAGTTAAATAACCGACTATCAATATTGGCCTCTAAACGGCATTTAAATTTCGATGCGATCGGGGGTCGGATTCCAAATGGATATTCGAAAACACATTGAATCTTTGTGTTGGATCTTTTGTTTAAAAGATCAAAGTGGAAATTTGTTATGATTTATTTGAAATCTGAATGTAACACTTATTTTTAAAATAAGCGCTCTTTATTCGGATTAGCCGGGAGAGGACTTTGTGTCATAAAACCCATTTCGAATAACGATACAACGAAATCCCGTGAAATCCATATTTGTGTGTGTATAGTGTAGTCCAGGGGTTCTACACAATAGTGCGACATCAGCAATCATGTATAGATCATCTCAGGAATTCAAAGCTTCAGTTTTCAAGTCTGGAAATTCAAAATAGAGGAATCTGGAAATCAAAACAGCAATTCAAAGTTTAAAAGCCCGAAAACTCAACAAATCAGAGAAACATTAAGCAAGCCAAAGTTTTTCAAGACCAAAGAAAATCAGAGTAAAAACAATATCAAAAACAAAACAAGAAAGCTTTAGGATTCAAAATCAAGCTGCAAATCAAAAACTACAGCCTGGAAGCCTGAAAACAAAATCAAACTCAAGTAAATTATTTCCAGATTTTCCAGACTTTTGTCCTCTGTCCATATTTCCAAGTGAGCAAAACATCCCTTTTTAAACCTTGATCTGGTTATCGTTTGATGAATGAATGAAGTAGTACTATAATGTGTTTGCTTGAATTAAAATCGGTTTGTATATATGTATAAATAGGTATGTATATTACCGTGCATGTTAAAGAAATAGGCAAATTTTGCCTCTGTGTATACATTCCGGGTTTTAAAACCTGTTAGAAAATTTAAATCCCCCTAACCTAAACAATTTTAGACTTTGATTGTTGAACGAAAAATGTTTACATAAGTACAACATCACATTTTAAAATAAATTCAAATCTATTCATTAAGTATTTGCTTATAAAATGATAAATGACAGTATAAAATCAAAATGAACAAAAAAAAATCGATGTTCATAATTGTGTGTTTGGATTATACGATCTGATTTGGGTTGCAAAAATATGAATTTAGAAAATCGTTTCATGATTTTTAAGCAAGTAATAACTGAGAACTTCTAAGATTAACAGAAAACTTATTTTGGTCAAACTCTGGCGATCGGCGACACGATTGGCCTCGTAATCGAATCTGAAGCACGCCTGTAGGTCAAGGATTATCAGAAAAATGGTGAAATAATTTCTAGATCATCAGAGATGATAGTCGACGTTAAAATAGGGTTTTAGAGCCTCGTTTGAGTGATGTTGTATTTGAGATTACTTTAATAATAATATGCAATATATATAATAAGTATATATTAGTCACATAATTAAACCTCTGATATCACAATAATAACTTTCATAACTAAAAGCACTGATACCACCCTACAACGACCCAATTTTTCGACGCCCGAAAGTCGGCATCAATACGTCAACTGAATCGAATGCCGCACACTCGAATGCCGAGAAACCGAACCGTTAGGTTAAAGAAGAAGGAGATAGAAGAAGAAACGAGAAACAATAACAGAACTCACATTTCACGGCGGAACAAATATAATAGATAAATGAATAATCTTTAAAAGAAAAGCACTATATCAGTTTATACATACATCACCAGAGTTTACAACAACGAACAATGGAAAAGAATATAACATATACAAGTGATATGCCTCGCCATCCAGTTCGAACTCCAGATCTCCACAGCAACTTCTTGACTTTGCTCTCGAATAACTAACTCTAGTTTGCCCGTGTGGAAAATTGTGGGCACCCAGAGTTTAGAAAGGGAATAATAAGCTCCAGGTCAGTCATGGGACTGGTATGCGATCTTAAAAATAGTTATTTTCACAAAGAAAATAAAAATAAATCCGCTATGCCTTTGGAAAATGAAACTACCATAAGGCCTCTCGCCACACACAATGCAAACGCAGAATTGGAGGAGATTTCTCCTTATGATAGTCAAACATGCTTGATACGCAAAATCCTTTTGATATTATTATTAGTGTATAGTGCAGAAAGCCTTTCGAAAGTATAATATTACTCTTAGCAAGCATACAACCATTATTGTATGCCTACTATAGCTACCACCTAACCAGTGGTGACCAACATAAGTAAATGGCAGGTTATACAACTAAAACCGTACAAGGCGTGTATTGGAGATTGGATTTCCAACAAATGATCAGGCTAAGGAACTTCCTATGCCATATGGGAATACCTCTGGAGGGACGCCCCAGAACTTAACCAGCTCTCTGCCAACACAAGGCTGAGTTACCACATGCTGTAATATAGCTATAACATGAGTAACTACCACGAGTATGCCATCCCCGGTCGTTACCGAACTTTATCCGAGGATCCTCAACCATAAAGCAACAACCACAAAGCAAAAAATTTGCAGTAACCACATAAGTTAAGTATGTGGGATCCATACCATGATACCACCCTTTTCCAGAAGGAAATGGACATACCCTGAGGGTGCTACCCCTCTGTTTTGATCATTTCCGGGTTGTGAGGTTCGACGAAGTCTTGTCCACAAAGCTACGCTTTTCACAAAAGCCATGCTTCGATCAGCAAATGATCAGCAACACTTCATATGCCACATTACCAAATTGGGAGTATATCACTAATAACCATCAACTACATAACCTCTGAGCTCGTACGTCTCAGAGAAGGGTGTTAAGCTAAGAGAATAAATTCTCCACCACCAATAGAAATGTATTTGATAGAAATCAGGTTTATATCTCAAAGTGCAACATCATACACACATCCATACAAGTCAGTTTCGGGATCGAAAGGAACCGAAGGCACTTCTAAAGAAGCCCTTGCAATCCGGATATTCACTAATCACGTCCGGACTCCCCATCACAAAGGGTGTATAAATCTTTATACCAGAGCAACTCGGTGCAGAGACATTCAACAGGTAATCCTTTCGCTTTCGAAAATACCCGGTCTTCAACATCATCTTTAAATGCGATCCCATTTCATCATATCATTATTCGGAATGAGTTTTATGACACAAAGTCCTCTCCCGGCTAATCCGAATAACGTGCGCTTATTCTAAAAATATGTGTTACATTCAGATTTCAAACAAATCACAACAATTTCCACTTTAATCTTTTAAACAAAAGATCCAACATAAAGATTCGATGTGGTTTTCGAATATCCATTTGGAATTCGACCCTCGGTCGCATTGAAATTCAATCGCCATTTAAAGGCCAATATTGATAGTCGGTTATTTAACTATCAATCAATATTCACAACAATCACCAGATTTTAAATAATTTTTCCCAATTTTTTATTTTCAAAATATCTTCGCAAGATATTTTTTTAACACTTCTATACTTTGAAAATAAATTTCAAATCACTTTTCACATTTCAATCCTTTGAAAACAAATTTCAAATCGTTTTCCTTACGGGGAATATATTTCCAAATATTTATTCATTTCCACTAAAAATCTGCCAAAGTTCAAATACTTTAAAGATAATTTAAATCACTTATCCAAAATATACTTGGAAACATTTAGAATAAAACTATTTCTAAACACTTATTTAAATATTAGCTATGAAAACATTTTACCAGTATCTCATGTAACTTCAAGCCCAAACTAATTAAAAATAAAATTAATAGATAGGGTATAATTATTTAAATAACCATTTTCTAAAACCAATATCAATTAAATCTTTAAATCATTACATC
This sequence comes from Allium cepa, assembly GCA_030765085.1. NCBI lineage: Eukaryota > Viridiplantae > Streptophyta > Magnoliopsida > Asparagales > Amaryllidaceae > Allium > Allium cepa. The sequence goes on along the minus strand of CM060940.1, from coordinate 885,327,988 downwards.
TATAATTAATTAAATAAATCTTTACTTCAAATATTTTCAAAATAACATAAGAAAATAATTTCTTCAAAATATTCTTTTAAAACCAACTCTAGAACATTTAATTCATATTTTAAAGCTACTTTGAAAATATACTCGGCTTTCCAAGGAGAATACACTTCCATTTCAAAATGGTTCATTTAAATCAATCAATAAATCCTTCTTGATTTATTTTAAATTTACATTCCAAATCCATAAATTCCTTTCACACTTTTAAAAATAAACCAATATTTATTTTTAAAACAAATTTCCCCTTTTCTTTATAAAATTACCACTATGAATTTAAATTTTCAAATATCCATTGATATACGATTTTCAATTCGATTTCCAAACATTCATTTACAAACACCAAATCGAATTCCAAATTGATTTTCCAAACATTTTATCAAACACCAAATCGATTTTCAAATCAATTTCCTAAAGATTTATTTTAAAACACCCAATCAATTTCAAGTCGATTTCCTAATTCATTTTCGAAACACCAAATCAAATTTCAAATCGATTTCCCAAAGATTTATTTTCAAATAATTTTTCATTCAAACACCAAATTTATATCTTTTAAAATAAATTCCTTTATTTCTTCCAAACTATTAAAATCCGAATTTTAAATAAATTCTCCAACCTTTAATCCATTTTAAAAAAAAAAAATTTCCATATTTTAGAATTAACTCGATAAGATTTCAAAATCAATCTTTACCCATCTAAATTCCTTCTTTTAAATTCATCAATTCTTAAAAATGAATTTTACTATAACTTTCTACTTAAATTTCAAAAACCAAATTTTACTTATTTCTAGTACCTTACGATACCAAAAATATATTCGGCTAAACTATAGCCTTCAACTATTTTAATCACAAATATAATCACATACAGATTATAAATAAATCAACACACAACATATGGAACAAATTCAAATGTTTGAGGAATCCTTTTGGATCCCTCCAACCTATTTCCCTGCATCCACAAATGGTAGCACAACAATTAAATACCATTCCACTTCGAGGTGGAATATCGCGGTACATGGGATTTATTTAATATCATCCGCTATTATGCGGTGCATAGGGTCTCATCCGCTATATAATGCGAGAAATCAATCACTCCAAATACATATATAATACCAATTCCACTTCGAGGAGGAATATCATGGTATATGGGTTTATATAATATCCTCTGCTATTATGCGGCGCATAGGATCTAATCCAATACAACTAATAATATTTTATCATCCAAGCACACAATCAACAATTTTAAATTTAACTATTTAAAATTAAACTGGGAATTCCAATTGAGTAAGAAGATCTCACCTTTTTATTTGCAATCTGTTTCCAGTATCGACTTGTCTTCTTCATAGTATTAGACCCTGCATAGACAATTATATAATTTTTATTAATATTCGAAAAAAATCGAACGATTCAATTATCATTTATAATTTAACTAAAACTTTTCTTTTTGATCATTTTAATTAATTAAAAATTAAATTTTATCGAATGATTTATTTTAAACAAATACTTAGTTCTAAACAAATTTCCCTTTTATAATAATTTGATAACTAAAATAAATTAAATAAATAAGTTGTACAAATAAATCACCTTTTTGTAACATAAATGTAACATTCCCGAATTTTAACTAAGAATAAATTGATAATTAATTAAAATTTTGAAATAAATTGTGTAATTGTTTGAATTTTCCTAAATAAAATAAGATGTTTGGTTGTTTGTTTAAGTATATGTGTATAATTGATTTTAAAAAAAGAATTTGGATTTATGACTCTAAGATAAACATTTTTAAATAATTTAGAATTAAGTATGGATTAATTGAGAATTTCTTTGAATATTTGGAAATGAATATGTATATGATTTAATTGGATTTTCCAAATTTAATAAAAATGTATGTTTATCTATTTATATAAATGGATTTCTATAAGATAATTTGGATTTGATTTGAATAAAGGAAGATGAATATATGATATATATGAAAGTTATATTTTGAAATTAATGTATATAGATAAATATTTATTTAAATGTATAATAGTTTCAATTTCAATAAGATTTGACAAAAATGGTTTAAAGCTAAAGTGAAAATATAAAGAGTTTTAAAATGAATATAGTTAGTATATATGTAAAAGCTTTATTATGTATATATTCTTTTGGAAGTAATAAGTACAAAATATATACATGTACAAAACATAACTAAGTATAGTTGTTAAATATATAAGAGTTTAAACATAATACATTTCCTTTTATGTCTGTTGGTATATATAAATATAAATACAAAGTATATATGTATTTAAACAAAATAAAATAAGTGAGGGTCTTAAACACAATTTGAATCATAAAAGACATTTGTAAAATTAGTTATGCAAGAAAACAACAAGTGTCAATAACAATTACAAGTGGCATTTAATTCTCTTAAATTTTTATTAACATGCATTAAAAGAAGAAAATCGGGCTTTTTTTCAAAAACTAGGAAAATCAAAGTACCTCAAACCTGAAACAAATCAGGTTACAAATCCAAACCTACCTCATGTTTTCAACTTGAAAACAAACTCTTCAAATTTAAACCTGAAATAAACAAATTCGATCAAAACAAAAATCAAAGAAAATTCAAAGGCTTCAAACCTGAAGCTGTTAATCATATCAGATCTGAAAATAAGAAAAAAAATCATCAGATCAAAAGAAAGCTGTTTTCAAAATCTTTAAAACTAGAAAAAAAAAGATCAAAGCAAAGATGGCAACAATCAAGCTTCAGGTCGAATACAACTTCCAAATCAAGCATGCAAGAATCCAGCAAAGTAAATCAGGCTTGGATTCAAATCAAAATGCTAAATTCTAGATTTTCAAACTTGAAAGCATCTCAGGTTCTCTGTTCCTTCCAAACATTAAGGTGAGCAACTAATTTCTAAAAGAAACCTCAAATTTGTTTCAATCTTGGTTTGTTTGTGATGAGTGTTTGTTGAAAGTTATGGAATATGTTTGTATATGGAAGTGCCTGAGGTAGTTTAACAAATATACTTGTCTCTATTCTAGATATATAGGTTTCATACCTGTTTAAAAAATAAAAATATAAAAATATCCAATATCTCTTCATATAATAAATGTTAGATCATGATTTTTGAAGGAAATTCGTTCATATTAATTTAATGATATTTCTAAAAAAATATTTATTAGTAAAATAAGTAAGCAATTTTACTAGAAAAAGAAAATACAGTGGAAATTGTTCAAGTCAGTGAAAATCAATCATCTAAAATTTGAGTTTTGATTATATTAACCAATTCGAATTCAAATATGATGTTTTTTGATAACATTATCTGGATTTTTAAGTATGTGGGTTGCGAGAATTTGTGGGTGTTCGAAATTAGATTTTTCGCCAAAATCTGATGATCGCGAGGTTCTGAAACTTTAGGGTAGTGGCTGGAGGAAGGTCATCGGAGGGTGATTGAGGGAAAAATGGTCGTTGAGTTGTTCGAAGGCTGTGGTGGTTGAACGGGAGCGAAATAGGGTTTAAAGTGCCTGAGGAGTCGCCGTTGTAATCGGGTCAATCTCATCACCGTGGGTTGATCGGAGCAGTCCAGTCCAGTGGGAATTCGTGTGTATGAATGTGACGAAGTTTTGGTTTAAATGCAGTAGATGATCGTGGATGGGTCGTCGTGGGCGAAGCGATTTCGTCGAAGGCGTTGGGTTATAGGGAGAGTTGATTAGCTTGATTTCGTTTGGCGATGAAATCATCGAAGCTGAGATGTCAGGGTGGTTGCCGATGTCATTAGTGATATGAGTGAGGTGTTATCGATGACCTGATCGACTTTGATTGATTGTGCACGTGCACGCGTGGTTGCATGTACCTGTGGTTGTTCGAACAATTGAAGGAGATGATGTTCATCGGGTTTGGTTCGGAGAATCTTGCTAAAATACTCGAAGTTATGGGATGTGAAGGAGACTCAGGTATATCTCGTGTTGTTTTTAGTCTGGCTCGAGTTATTTGAAAATACAACAGTTTATTTTTTTTATTTTTTTAAAAAAAATGATTAACAAAGTGTTAATCAATGTAATGTTAAAAATCAGGTTTTAACGAACAAAAGACGGTAAACAAAGCTTGAAGAGATTTAATCCATATAACCTTTGATTTAAAATTTATTTTAAATAAACTTAATTTTTATAATTAAGTGAACAATTGTGAAAATGAAATGTTTTCAAATTATTTATTCAACTTAAGGGTTTTAAGTTAAATTTTAGATTTTATGATGTTTTATTCCCTAAAGTTATTAAATGAAGACTTTATGATAATTAAAATAATAAGGATAAATGGTCTATCTTTTAATTGATTTAAAATCTTAAGTAATTAAAGATTAATTATTTAATAACGGAAGGTTAATGGGTTAATAATAATTAATTAAGGTAATTAATTAATCAAGGTAATTCATTTGAGGATAATTAATTAATATAAGGTTAATTAATTGAGGATGATTACTTATTGTAATTAATTTAGAATGATTAGGTAAATGATAATTAATTAAGGAATGTAATTAATTAATTAAAAAATAATTAGGGGTTAATTATTTATTGATTAAAAGTTAATGGATTTAATGATTAATTAAGGATAGTTAATTAATAATTTTAAGGTTAATTAATCTATGATTAGAGGATAATTAATCAAAAATGGTTTGTAATTAATTATTTATTAATTAACCATGATTAGAAATTCATTCATAGGTAAATGATCTGATTTAAATAAATCAGGTAACTAGTTGATCTTATGTATGGATGTTTGGATTCTATTGGATGCTTTGAATTATGTGATATACATGATATGTGATGCTCTGTTTTGATTTAAGTTGTGTTTAATGTAATTTATTCATCTATGATGTAATTTATTTATCTGGGATGAATGTAATTATTATCTGCGATATATATCTGTGATCTGTGAATGAAAGATAAGCGTTATAGTTTATATCGCTTGTCAAATATATTTCTGTGTGTGAATCTGTAATGATGGATGATGTAGTTGCACTATTTTGTGTAAAACCCCTGGACCACACTATACACACACAAATATGGATTGCACAAGGAAATCGGTTAAGTCACGGATTTTTGAAATGGTTTTTAAAGCTGAATTTTGAATCCAAGTAATTTTGGAAATGAAATTGGATTGAATTTGAAAAGGCTTTTGAAAAGGAGTTTTGAAGATAAAAGTTTTTTTTTGAATAACTTGATTAAGCTTTGAAATTTAGTTAATTTGAATTTAAAATCAAGATTTGAAATTGAATTCTATGTTTTGAAATTATGGTTTAAAAAGGTATACAATTTATAAATGTGTTTAAATGGGTTTTAAACCATTTTGAAAGTGTTTTGAGAATTGGAATTTAACCCAAGGGCTTTAACTCGTGTAAATGTAATCAGATTTTTCCGAAACAAAAACTACTTGTTTTCAAATAACAATAGCTTTCATATAAAAAAAAGATTTCCAATTTGTGTTGAAAAGATTTCAAATTGAAATGAAATTATTTTAAAAGTTATGAATGAATCTTCGTGAAAAATTGTTGAACTTTGTTTTGAAATTGGAAAGGTGTATCTTTTGTATAAAAGATTTGAAATGGAAATGGGTTCTGAAAGCTATAAGTTGAATCTTTGATTTAAAGGATTGGATGAGTTAATCCAATTTAAAAAGGGAAACTGTATAAATATGGTGAATGAATCTTTATGAAAGATTGGTAAACTTTGTGAAGTGAATCTTTTTGTTTAAAGATTAAAATGGTAATTTGTTTAAACCATTTGAAAGAAAGATTTTGGGTAATAAGTTGTGACTTAACTGAAATCCCAATATCCATATATTTTTAAAATATTGCGCTCGTTATTCGGATTAGCCAGGGAGGACCTTTGTGTCATATAACCCATTCCGAATAATGATACTTCGTATATGGATAGCATTTGAAGACCAGTGGTGAAGACCGGGTATTTTCGAGAACGAAAGGATAACCAATCGATTGTCCCTGCAACGAGTCGCGCCGGTATAGAGATTCCTTAAGTGATGGGAAGTCCGATCGGGATTGTGAATAATCGAATTTGCAAGGGCTTCTTTGGAATTGCCTTCAGTTCTGTTCGAACCTGGAACAGACTTGTATAGATGTATGTCTGACATTACACTTTGAGATGTAAAGCTGGTTTCTATCGAATACATTTCTTCTTGGTGGCGGAGAATTTATTCTCTTAGCTTAACACCCTTATCTAAGACGTACGAGCTCAGAGGTTATGTAGTTGATGGTTACTAGTGATACATTTCCAATTTGGTAATGTGGCATGCTAAGTGTTGCTAATCATTGTTGATCGAAGCATGGCTTTTGTGTAAAGCATAGCTTTGTGGACGAAACTGCATCAGGACCTCACACCTTGGAAATGGTCGAAATAGGAAAGATACGGCAAGGTTATGTGGGTCGCACCCTTTAGGGTATGTCATTTCCTTCTGGAAAAGGTGGTATCATGGTATGGAGCCTAGATACTTAACATATGTGGTTGCTGCAATCTCATTACTGTGTGGTTGTTGCTTTGTTGGATGAGGCGCCTCGGATAAAGGTCACAAACGACCGGGGGATGGCATGCTCGAGTAGTAGTTACCTAGTTACAGAGGTAACCCGGCCTTGTGTTGACAGAGAGCCACATAGATTCTTGGGACGTCCCTCCAGAGGCGTACCCATGTGGCAGTAGCTGTGTAGTTAATGCCCCGCTATAACCCCGCTATATCACATAGCAGATTTCTGCCGCTACAATTTTTTCATATAGCCCCAAAATATAGCCTTTCCGCTTTAAGCCCCGCTATTTCCGCTATATCCCGTTATTCCCGCTGTATTCCACTATTTCCGCTATATCTACTTTAGTAAAATGAAATGAAAAATTACATCTATACATTATAAAAATTATGAAACTAATTTATTTGATTTAATTTTTAACATATTTTCAGAAATGAACATGCTCTAATATTCTACTAAATTTAATTATGTTATATAATAGTTTTACATTTATTTCAAGTATATTCGCACATGTTTTTATTTATAATTATTTACGTACGAATTATAATTCAATTTGAATGATAAATTTTCATTTAATTACCATTTATATATTTTAAGTACAAGTTTTATATGCTAGTTTAGAGTTATCCGCTATATCCTCACTGTATCCCTACTATGACTTTTTGCACCTCCACCGCTTTGTATCTGCCGAGCGCTTTAACTGCACAGGGCAGTAGGAAGTTCCTTAGCCTGACCATTTGTTGGAAATCCAAAGAAACAATATGTGCCCTGTACGGTTTTAGTTGTATAACCTGCCATGGAATGTGGCGGTAACCTGCTATTGAACATGGTAGCTATAGTAGGCAAACAATAATGGTTGTATGCTGGCTAAGATTAATATTATACTTTCGAAATTATTTCTACACTATGCACTAATAATAATATAAAAATGGTTTTCGCGTATCAATCACATTTGACTATCATAAGGAGAAATCTCCTCTAATTCTGCGTTTGCATTGTGTGTGCGGCGGGAGGCCTTATGGTAGTTTCATTTTCCAAAAAGCATTGCAGATTTATATTTTAAAATCCTTTGTTGTTTGTTTTAAAGATAAACTATTTTTTTTGCTCATACAAGTCCCATGACTGACCCGGAGTTTATTGTTCCCTTCCTAAACTCTGGGTGCCCACAATTTTCCACACGGACAGTCTAGAATTGGGTTTTTTAGATAGTCGAGTAGTAGAAGTAGAGTCGATAGCTTTCAGCCTTTGGATTCTGGCGATAGCATTTTGAGATCGTATTTACTTAAGTCAACTTGATGATGGTTCTCGCTTATTGGATTGGAGATCTTTGGAGTTTGGCATTGAAGACATTATCTTTCTGCTACAGTTGCCTAGTTTTCTTTATCTTCTGCTGTTCTTTCTATCCGCTACTATTTCTTGTATCTTTGATGTATATTGATATTCATTGTATCATCGGATATTGTATTCATTGTTGTATCAATGATATTATTCATTTCTTCTGCTGTTTTGTATACGTAATGTGTTATAAGCTCTGGAGAACCAAATTCGACGTTTGGATCTGCGGCATTTGAATACGGGTGACGTATTTGGTGCCGATTTTCGAAGGTCGAGTCAGGGTCGTTATAATAAATAAATCTAATCAGTTTATTAAACAAATTATTCACTAATATACATTATTTTAAATTACTGGTAAATTTAAAATGCATATATATTTTCAAATCAAGTTGAATCGGAAAATAAAACGAACTCGAATACCTTACTGTCGATTCGAGTTCGAACCCAAAATTTCCTCAATGCTTCGATCCCCATGCGCCACCAGTCGCGACGAACCCCAAAACCTCGCGCGTGCCCAAAAAAACCCAAACAAACTCGCACGCAAATTCAAGCCCCAAAATCTCGTGATTTCCAATTGTCGAATGCACCACCTATTCAACGTTGCTTCGTTCGTCTCGCCACGTCTGCACTAGATCCGCCGATCGCGGCCACGATCGACCCTCCTGCTGGTCGAGACCGGAGTCGCGATTTGTCGTGTCGCCATTACTTCCAGCTATGCGTGCCGCCTCGAGCTAGCATCGGCCATTGCCCTCTGCTCGTTGTAACGACCGTGATTTTATTACCGACGTAATAAATATTTTAAATAGAAAATTTTAAATTAAAATTTGAAAAAAAAATATTGATGCAGTTCAAATTGCAAGGTCAGTTGCAAAGTCAGTTGAATTGCGTTATACTTTTATTTACCTTCACGTTGCTGTCACTACATTTTTTTCAAAAGCAAATTTCAAATACTGTCACTATCCAGCTAGGGTGGTAGCCGAGTACCATATTTCAAAGTGCACGTTTGCATTAAATGCAAAGTGTACAAAAAGATGGCCATCACTCATTCCCTTGACTAGTGCAAATTGAAAACAAAGAAAAATAATATCTCTGCCTTGCTCATCTTCAGCTGCTCAAGGAACACAAATGGTAGCTCCAATCCTTACTTCTTGAATCTGGGTTGCTATCAAACTTTGAAGCCAATTTTTGGTGAGTGCAAACTCACCTTCTATTTAAACTGTGTCTCTCAGATCATTTTGTCTTATACTTTGATTTGTGCACGCATTTCGATGACAAATTACATTTTTCCTTCAGATGCATGAAAACTTTATACTCGTGCTGGCCAAAAATGCCTTCACGTCCACTGATTTCTTGCATGTCTGAATAACCCACAGTCAGATTTTTATAATTTGTTTTGTTGGATGCAAAATTGTAAAATACGAAACCTAACTCCAGTGTATTGTTTTATAAACCAAACTGCTTGCATGCATGTAATTTGGAAGCAAGGAGTAAGCATACACAGAAGTCATAATTGTTTTGCACTGGTCTTATATTGTTTTTATTCTTCTAAGAAATTGCAAAGCAAAGTGATGTGCATTGTTAAAAACATTAGAGTTTACATCTTATTCACGTGCATTGTGAAAAACATTAGACCTTGGGCCAGTTTTGCGTGCAAGTAGTATTCCAGTGAACATATTTTTAAATGCATTGAACAAGTCGCCTAGAACGTGCATGTGCATGTATTCTAGGGGTTGTGTGTGCCTGTGTAGTTTTATTTCATGCCCAGAACCTTGTTTTATAGCATGCGTATAAATCAAAATGTTAGTCTCGCCCATTGGTTAACACGTGAATCATCCCTGTAAACATTTTATTTCGAGCAATTGAAGTTGTGAAATTCACCTGTTTTACATAATGAATCTTGTACAAGAAGAATGGTGCGGGCTATTTTTTTTTGAAAATATTTAGTACGCGTGCGCCTTATTGCATGCTAGGTCAGATATCTTGGCTCGAGTATCACAATTGTTGTTTGGATGCATTATTCTTGGGTATACTTAGTATTTGCGTGAATATGGAAATATGGTCAGATTACAAAGTTTTGGGAAATATTACGTGTTAGAAATGATAATAATTTCATATTGTATAGACTTTATTGGTTGCTATTTCATTTTGTGAAAGTGGGTAGTGAAATTTTTGGATGAAAATATAGTGGTGTAGTCCATTATTTAATTTACGTTGAATCGGTGTTGGGTTTTGTAACATATTCTGTTGCCGTTATTTTTCTAACGGAATTTTTACTCCTGTGTTATATTTTCAAAGTGTGTTGTTTTAATGAGTTTTTGGCGAATAAAATTACTGTTGTTTTGACTTCAGTAACCGTCAATTTTAAAGTGAATTTTCAAGCGGTTATCCCGCAATGCTGATTTGGTATCCGTTTTACGGTGTTTTGTGAAGCGCAATTTCCTCGTCGAAATTGCTACAGATGTTGATGTTTTAATCTCATGTTTTAAAAATCGTTTTAAAATAATATTGTTTTCAAAAACTTTACAGTTTACACTTTCAAAAGAATGAGGAAAAGATTTAAACGATTCAGCAAAATTGAGGACTATGAACCCTTACTTTTACTGATTCGGTTAATTCCGGACTTGTCCGTTTGAGAACGTAAAATGTTATTTATATAAAATACACAATTTTGCGCTTTCAAAGAAACGATGAAGAGATTTAAATGATTTAGCAAAAGTGCGGAGTATGGAACCACACTTTTACTATTTCGATTAATTCTGGACTAGTTAATTGAAACATCTGCTGTTTGATGATTTTGATGATTTTGTTGGGCTTTCGAGCCACTCTGCTGGACCTTCGGGTCATTTGATGGACCTTCGGATCAATTACCAGTACTAGACCTTCGGGTCATCTGATGGGCGCCAAAAACTATAGTACTTGTTAGGCTTCGACCATTTGAGATGCACGTGCGGCGTAGCTAAAACTCGCCATCTGCTGGGATCGATCCACTTTTATGCTGATTTTTCTAGTTATCGTATTTTGATTTCTAGATTTGCGACTGCTGATTTTCTAGTTATCTATTTTGATTTCTAGATTTTGTGAATTTCTCCTTTGAATTCAATTATGAATTTGGAAGTTGAGTTTGTGTATAGTCTCATCTGAGATTATAAATTTGCGTATTGCTGTTTTGAATTCAATTGTGAATATGAAAATTGATTTTGATGGAGTTTAAATTGAGACTTCTTCATTTAAACTATGCTGATTATATATGCTGAATAGTCTCATTCGAGACTATAATTATTTGTTTAAGTGTTGTTTATATTACACTTATTTTTGGGTTTAAATTAGCCTGATCCGTTTATTATTTTCTTTTAAATAATACTCAGGTCAGACCGAGTTATTTCAGAATAGTGGCTATCTTTGATTCAGTTGCAGCTTCAGCTTTTGGGATTTCACATCACCTTTTGTCTAGACTTCGAGGAGTACTTTTGTTTTATTGATTATCGTCTCATGTATGTTATGATGCATATGCATATGTACATTTGGTTCATGTGAACTGTCTGTTGTTGTAGCATGTATTCCAGACTTGCCTTCCGCTATATATCTGATATTCCTATTCTGATGTGATTATACCATCAGTGTTGTTGTTATTATGGGTTGTTCTGAATTTTTCTTTAGCCATCATAGTTCCGTTTTAGATTTGGATTTAATATATATCTTTGGGAGTAATATATACAACTCCTATCGATGAAATCAGTACTCGTCTAAGGCATAACTTACGGACGATCGCTTCTAACAAGCCTTATTCTTCGCAATAGCAGACGTTATTCCTTATAATAACCTTTGTTATTGTGAGCATAGAGGTGGGGCGTCACACTCGCGCTCGAGATCGATTGAAAAAGACGCGCTCCATTTTTTTTCATCTTCGATTTTTTTCTAATTGAATTTTGAACGAGCTCGACTGTTTTTTTAATGAATTGAAGATGTCTTCGGCCATTAATTTCGAATTTTGAACAAACAAGACAAAAATGTTTTTGTACGATTTTTTTAATATTAAACCGTTCATGTTTTATTTGTTTTGAAGAAAAACAACGCGTGTCTTTAATCTTTGCCAAGTGTTGAAGAAAGAAGAATGTGTCAATTTTTTTCATTGAAAGTAAATATATATATACATTCCATTTTAAATTCAAATTAAATCGAAATTGCCTCGATAAATGCAATATACAATCTCGAACCCCAATCAGGACGTGCCGCCAGGCGTTTATAATGTTATACTCCTATTCTTAACACAATGGAAAACGTTCCGAGTCCAAATTCGATCGTATGGAGAAGATAGCTTTTTGGACCCAGTTATTAAATTAAATTTCGATAAAATTTTCAGTGCGTTTATTAACCGTAAATCACACGACAACTCCAAATGCTATGAAAATTGAAATTTGATAATAATACAATATTACGGATCCAATGGAACAGGTTTCGTCGAAATCCGAGACTATAACTCGGAAGGCTATTTTTAAATATTAATTCAAACAATATAAATTCAAAACTGAAAAAATCATTTTCAAATTCAATTCTAAAGCTTCCATTATCTTCAGTATTCTCAATATAAATTTCCTAAGCCTTTAAAATATTTTTAATCAGCTTAAAACTAAAGATTCAAATTTTTACCCAACGCAATAAATTAAATTCAAAAATTTAATTGTCAAATCCATAGTTAAAATTGAAATTCAAGTTTAAAATAACTTCCAAATATTTAAAATCAATTAAATATCTCAATTTCAAATGTTAAAATTTCCGGGTCGTCACATTCTTCCCCCTTAAAAGAATTTCGTCTCGAAATTACTTGTTAAGAAGAATGATCCTTTACCCGTTTATTATTTTTCCAAAACAAACAGTTTTCAACAACATTACAAAACAAATCTTTTTATTTAAGACCCATCATTACATCAAATAACTTTCAAAATTCAATCATAAGTTCCAAACAACATTGTTTTCTTCAGCCACTCGAATTTAAATTTAAATTTAAATTTTTAGAATTTTCTCAAAAAAATTTCTAACTCCCTAAATTTTCGAAAAATTTTGCCAACGTCTCCTTTGCGCGGCTAGCTTGATACGACTACAAAATGGCACAACGGGCCCCTAGATTTAAAAAAGAAAACGAAAACCAAGCGGTTAGACAAGAAAATCATCAAAATTCATATAGAAATTTAAATACATACCTCTCTGTCGAGCAATTTTAAATTTATCAAATCCCATTTTATTCTTTGCCTTTAACACGCCTATATATTATGCTTATCATTTTGCACATTCCTTTACAAAAATTTCAAGATCAATTTTATTCAAGCCCGAGAGAGATATAATTTTTGATATTATTATTAGTGCATAGTGCAGAAAATAATTTCGAAAGTAAATAAAATTTTGATTTGAAATTCAATGATAAATATTTCATAAATAAATTGGATTTGAAAATTTTATATTTAAAACTAATAAAAGTTGTTTTCTAATTATAATAATAATTAAGATTTTAAGAATCATTTTCTTTAAAAGATTTCTTTTATAAATATATATATCTTTTGGAAATTAATAAGAACACATATATATGAATAAAATTGGTTTATAAATATATAAGTAAGATTTAATTAAAGATTTAAAATGTTTTTCTTATATATTTGAAAAATAAATATAGTTAGTAAAAAAATATATACATGGATTTGTACGTAAATTTTGAACAAGGGTTTAAAATTAAATTTTAAACTAATTTAAACTAAGGGATTTAAACAAAAAATTTCTTATTTGTGACATTTGTAAAAGAATTAATACAAACAATTAACAAGTGTAACTTAATTTGATTCACAAATAAACAATGTAAATTAATGGTGCCATGCAAATTACAAATGGCATTATGATATTCTTTTTGATTTATTTTCAAAACAAATACCAAAAAAAAGCTTCAGATAAGTTTTTTTAAAACTTCTCAGATCAAAATCAAAATCAGAAAATGAAATGCAAAGCAAAATCAAAAAATCTGAGAAAACAACAAACCAGAAAGGAATCAAAGGCAAACCAATAAAGCAACACAATGCAGGTTCAGATCAAAACCTGATCATTCAAAACAAAAACAAATCAAAATCTATTTTCAAAATTCTTTAAGCCTGGAAGCTATAAAACTGAAAATCATCTCAACATCAAAACCTGGAAATCAGGAAAGCAAAACAGCAATTCAAAAACCAAAGCCTAGAATCTCAACAATAAGCTTCAGATTCAAAGGCAAATTAATACAAGTAACCAAAATAAATTAAGGGCAATAGACTAACCCAAATATCAAATTTAAACAACAAAGTCCAGATCATTTTCCACATTTAAAACAGGTTCCTGTTCTCTGCTCTCTCAAACTTCAGCTGAGCAAGCTACCTTGTTAAAGCTTAAAATCTGATTGAATTTTGCAAGTATGCTGTGAAAATTTTTGGTATGAATATGAATATGTTTGTATGTATATAAATTAAGGTGTGCATGTTTGATTTACAGGCTATGCTGGCCTCTGTTTGATTATAGGCTTTCAAACCCTGTTCATAAATCAAAATCTCCTTCTCAAATTTATTTTAGGCTTTAGGATCTAAATAAAATTTGTTTATACAGTCCAAATATAAGTACTAAAAATAGTTTTAAGATAAATTTGAGGATAATTTATATTAGGAAGAAGATAAACAGTAAAGCTTAAAAACATGTTAAAAATTCGAGTGTCAGAGTTTCTTGATTTACATGCATCATCTAGTTTGACTCCGAAAAACATGATTTTTAAAATAAATTTCAAGATTTTTAGTTTGATATTAAGGGGGAATGCATGGATGAACAGAGATAGATTTTTTGTAAAATCCTTGTGATCGATGAAGCAGTGGGTCTCGAAATCATAGCTGATGGTAGCTGGACGTCCGGGGAACTCGGGGAAAATACTCACTTGAATTCTAGTTCGTCATGGTGGCTGGTCGAAGTCGTAATAGGGTTTAAACCCAGATTTTGGTCAGTGTTAGACTTTGGGCTAGTTCGTCTACATCGTCGCATCGAGTTCATCTAGGGGTGGTGTAATCGAAGCACGGAAACAAGGCGAGGGTCTAGCCTGGTGGTCGAAGAGTGGTGATATGAGGTGTTTTGGACAATCGATTTCATCCTGATGGGTTTCGTCCCACTCAATTTTGATTGGTTGGGTCTTGCATGAATCTGGGATGACAGGTCATCTAAGAGGAGCGCTGATGACTCGCTGGCGATGGTAGGGTTGGTCGGAGTTGGCCAGATGGTTGTGCACGATGCACACATGAACGTCATGTCTGGATTTTTTTTGTGATGATTGAAGAAGAAAGGTCAAGCTCGGGTTTACTCTCGGGTAAACAATGTGGTGAGTCGAGTTATGTTCCGAAATGATCGAGCAGCTAATATGTTTTAATAAGTTTAAAGTTTAAAGTTAAAACAAAAGTTTAAAATAAAGAAGCAGGATTTTACTTGGGGATGGACCCGAGAATTTTGGTGGTTGACTCGGGGATTTCACTCGTTTTGACTCGGGTCTGGAAATTTGATATAAAAATAGTTTTTAGCATTTAAAACAAATCAAGTTTTAGTTTAAATTTTTTGGCTTAAACTAGTTCTTTTGTATATATTAAAGGTTTATCCAAGTTTAAAATTGGTTAAAAGGTTTTTAAATAAAATTATTTTGAATTAACTAAGTTTAAAAGTGTTTTAAATACATATAACCTTTGTTTTAAATTTATTTTAAATAAACCTAGTAATGTAATCAAGTGGTTAATTAAGAAAGATAAAAGGTTTTAAAGGTTAATTACCTTAATGTAATTGAGGATTACTTAATTAATGTAATTAATTAATAAATTAATTAGTTAATGATTTAGGTTTAATTAATCAAGTGATTAAAGAAGAATTAATTAAAGGATAATTAATTTATGTGATCACTTAATCAAGGTAATTAATTTGGGGATAATTAATTAATTTGAAGGTTAATTAATTAATGAAAGTAATTAAGGGATGATAATTAATTGAGGATTAATTAATTACATATTAATGTAATTAATTAAGGAAAATTAACTAAAGGATAATTAATAATTAAAGGTTAATTATTTAATGATTTAAGGTTAAATGATTTATTAATTAAGGACGATTAATTAATAATTAAAGGTTAATTATTTAATGATTTAAGGTTAATCGATTTTTTAATTAAGGTTGATTAATCTATAATTAAAGGTTAATTAATTTATTAATTAAGGTTGATTAATAAATGATTATAGGATAATTTAATCAAAATGGTTTATAATTAATTAATATTAATAAACTAGGATTAGTGATTTATTCATAAGTAATTAATCTGATTTAAATTGATCAGATAAATTAATTAATCTTACTTATGGATGTTTGAGATTATATTGAATGTTTGAATTGTTTGATATCCCTGATGTGTGTTATTCTGTGATATGAATTGTATGTTTGAGCTGTGATCTATGACTTATTTATCTGTGATGCATTTATATTTGTGAATCTATAAATGAAAGATAAGCGTTATAGGATCATACCGCTTATCGATATTGCTATGTTTGGATTGTGATGATTAATGATGTTGCACTACTGTGTAAAACCCTTGGACTACACTGTACACACACAAATATGGATTTCACGGGAAATCATAGATATTTGAAATTAATACTATTCTATTCAAAATGGTTTTAAAGGTTGAATTTTGAATCTAAAATAATTTGGAAATGGAATTGGGTATAGTATGAAAAGCTTTTAAAAAAGGAGTTTTGAAAATAAAAGTTATTTTGAGTAACTTGTTAAGTTGTTGAAAATTAAAACAATTTAATTTGAATTTGAACTCAAGATTTTGAAATGGAGTTTTATATATGTATAGGATTTGAAATTATTTTGGAAACTATGGTTTGAAAAGTGGTGATACAAGTTACATAATATGCATATGGATTTCTAAACCATCTTTAAAGTATTTTAAAAGTATTGTTTTGGGAATTTAAATCTAACCCAAGTTTTACTTTAAAGGCTATAACTTGTGCATATTTGATCGGATTTTTTGAAACGAAAAGTATTTGTTTTCAAATGATAATAGCTTTCAAATAAAGAAAGATTTCCAGTTTTTGTTGAAAGGGTTTCGAATTTGAAATTGAATTGTTTTGGAAAGCTATAAATGAATCTTTGTTAAAGATTAGTGAACTTTATTTAAATTTAAGAGGAACTTAAAGGTGTATCTTTTGTATAAAAGATTTGGAATTACAATCATTTTGAAAGGCTATGAATGAATCTTTGTGAAAGATTGGTGAACCTTGTAAAGTGAATCTTTATGTTTAAAAGATTTGAAATGGTAAATTGTTTAAACCATTTGAAAGAAAAGTTTTGGGTAATAAGTTGTGACTTAACTGAGATCCCATTATCCATATGGTTTTAAAATATTGCGCTCATTATTCGGTTTAGCCGGGAGAGGACCTTGTATTATAAAACCCATTTCGAATAATGATACGACGTTGTAGATAGCATTTGAAGACCGGTGGTGAAGACTGGATATTTTGGAAAGCGAAAGGATTACCTGTCAAATGTCTATGCACCGACTGGTCCCCGGTACAGAGATTTGATCACCTTTTGTGATGGGGAGTATGGACGTGATTACGGATTATCCGGATTGCAAGGGCTTCTTTTGAAGTGCCTTCGGTTCTATTCGAACCCGGAACAGACTTGTATGGATGTATGTCTGACGTTACACTTTGAGATGTAAAGCTGGCTTCTATCAGAAACATTTCTGTTTCATGGCGGAGAATTTATTCTCTTAGCTTAACACCCTTCTTTGAGACGTACGAGCTCAGAGGTTATGTGGTTGATGGTTACTAGTGATACATTTCTAATTTGGTAATATGGCATATGAAGTGCTACTGATCATGTGTTGATCGAATCATGCCTTTTGTGAAAAGCGTAGCTTTGTGGACGAAACCTCGTCGAGCCTCACAAACCGGAATGGTCGAAACAGGAAGGATGCAGAAAGGTTATTTGAGGGTAGCGCCCCCTGAGGGTATATCCATTTCCTTTTGGATAGAGGTGGTGTCATGGTATGGAGCATAGATGTTTAACCTATATGGTTACTGCAAATTTATTACTTTGTGGTTGTAGGTGTCGAGGCCTCGGATAAAGATCGGTAACGACCGAGGATGCCATACTCGTGTAGTAGTTACCTAGTTACAGAGGTAACCCGGCCTTGTGTTGGCAGAGAGCTGGTTAAGTTCTCGGGGCGTCCCTCCAGAGGTGTACCTATGTGACCCAGGAAGTTCCTTAGCCTGACCATTGTTGGAAATCCAATCACCAATACATGCCCTTTACGATTTCAATTGTATAACTTGCCATTCTTAAATGGTAGCTATAGTAGGCATAGTATAATGGTACCTATGCTAGCTAAGATTAATATTATACTTTCGAAATTATTTTCTTCACTTTGCACTAATAATAATATTATCAAAAAGGATTTGTGTATAAAGCATATTTGACTATCACAAGAAGAAATTTCCCCCCAAGTGTGCGATTGCATTGTGTGTGTGCCGGGAGGCCTTATGGTAGTTTCATTTTCCAAAAAGCATTGCGGATTTCAACTTTAAAATCTTTTGTTATTTGTTTTAAAGAGAAAACTGTTTTTGTTTTCTCACACCAGTCCCATGACTGACTTGGAGTTTATTGTTACCTTTCTAAACTCTGGGTGCCCACAATTTTTCACACGGGCAGCCTAGAGATAGATTTTTCAGATAATCAGCTAGTAGATGTAGATTCGATATCTTTGAAGCCTTTGGATCTTGGGGATCACATTTGCTTCATTCTGGAGTTACCTAGTTTGCTTAATAGAACGTGATGGGGATTTCTCGCTTCACGTTTGGAAAGCATGTTGGTGGTTCTAGCTTTTGGAGTTTTTGGAGCTTTGGCTATGGAGTTGTAGTTCTGGATTCTATCTTTCTTTCTATTCTTTGGAAGATCATATTGGTGATGTTGTTTTCTACTGCTGTTGTTGCGGTGTCATATTCCGCTATTGTATTCTGCTTTGATAATTATGGATCCGTTGTATCTTATTATATCAAATATTGTATATCAATGATATTTATTGTTTTTCTTCCGCTGTGTTGCTGTATTTAGTGTGTTATAAGCTCCGACGAATCGGATTTTAACGGTTGAATTTGCGGCACTCGAATACGAGTTAAATATGATGTCGATTTTCGAACGTGAAAATCTGGGTTGTCGCATTTGGTATTTTGTAAAGTATCAAATGAGTTCATTCTCGTATCTATTAATGATATTCTGATTTGGTAAGCCAAATGCAGAACAAAATTTCAGTTTGATCTGATAAGTCGATTCTCTATCTTTGTGTATCTTTCTTTTTTTTCTCCCTGCCTAGCAAATTTCGAGGACGAAATTTTCTTAAGGGGGGAATCTGCAACGATCTCGATTTTTGAGTCAAATTTAAATCGGTAATTAATATAAATTTTTGAATTAAATGGTGAATTAATTTGGATTTTTCCAAAATAAATAAAGATATGTGTTTTTTATTTATATATATGTTTATAAATGGATTTTTAATTTAAATAGAATTTCTAATTGGAAATTTAGAAAAAATATTTTGAATAATATATTAATTATAAATTTGATTGTGGATCAATTTGAAAATTTTGAATAAACATATTTATGAATATATATAGACTGAAAGTTAAATTGTAAATAAAATTTTGATTTTGGAAAATTCAAAATGTAAATATTTATAAATAAATTGGATTTATTATAGAAATTAAGTTTTAAAACATTTCCCTTAAAAAGTTATATAAGATTAAATAATAGAAAATGTATAAGACATAACTAAGTATATTTTGTTTAAATTAATAAGAGGTTTAAAACACTTTTCCTTTATATTTGTAATAAATAATTTGTGTATATATATATTAACAAACATTAAAATATATATATATAACATATATATATGTGTAATATATGCTAATATGAAAAGGAAATATATTTAAAACATATAAGAAATTACTAATGCATGAAAGATTACATGTGTAAGCATTTTTACAACAAAATTTACACTTGTAAACATTTTAACAAGCATTTAAACAAGTGTAAAACATATAACAAGGAATTTAACAAGTGTTTTCTTAGTTTTATCATAATTAAACATGTGTCACTTGTTTTTAATTTAAATAAAAATGAAAACAAGATCTATAAATATATCTACTTCCTCTCTTCCCATTTTTTTTCCTTTATTTCAAAACTAAAGAAATAAGATAAACTCAACAAAGTTCAAAATCAATTTTCAATTTGGAAATCAAAACCAAATCCAAGTTGAATCAAAACAAAATCAACTCAGCAATTTAAAACTTCAACCTGGAAAATGCAAAGCAAGGATCAAGAACAAAGTTTCATTTATCAAGTGTAAAATCAGATCAGATCAAATCATCTCATCATCATCAGTTTCAAAACAACAGATCAATCAAATGCAAAAGTTTCCAGATCAAACATCAAAGACGATTTTTCAAAGCATTTCCAGATTTTAAAATCTGAAATTTGCCCTATGTCTTAATCTCCAAGGTGAGCAAACTCACTTATCCTTTCTTATAACCTTTGATATTGTGATTGATGCTTGAAGTGTGATATGAAAATGTTGCTTATTTTTGCCTATAGGTTGAATATAAAGATATATATTGATATGCATGTCTATGTGAATATGTTAAGCCTGTTCTTAAGTTACAGGTTCACTCTCATCAAAACAAATTAATATTTCTTTATCTCAAAATTTTCTGGCCAAGATTCTTAAAAGAAATATGATCATAATAATATGATATCAATTTTAAAAATAATTCTAAGTATTTAAACTTAGCAAATACTTTAAATTTATGGAAATTACAGTGAAGACTTTTATAATCAGAAAAATCAATGATCATAACTTTATGATTTGATTTCATAAGTTGATTCATGCTAGAAAATGAATTTTGATACAGATATCTTGAATTTAAAGATTGGGATTATTGTGATATTATGGGTTGAACGGGAAATGCATATTTATCGAATTCTGATAGTCGACGAGGTTCGATGACTCGTGCTTTGGGCTGAAGGGACCTTGGTGGTTGCTGTGATGACCCGGAATTTCTAACAATTTAAATTGAATAGTTAATTGATTTTTAAAATATTTAAAGGTTAATTTTAACTTGAATTCAAGATATCAATATTTACTTGATAATTAAATTATTGAATTATATAGTTTAACTATTGAATCATATAATTTGAAATTGGGTAAAACGTTGAATTTGGAGTTTTAAGCCTGTTAAAAAATAATTTGAAGGCTTATAAAATTTATAATGATGATACTGAATATAGTAAAGGTGTTAAAATCAAATTTTGAAGTATTTTGTTCCGTTTTGAAATATATCGTTCAAATTGGTATTTAAAATTAGCCTTCCGAGGCATAGTCTCGGAATTTGACGAAACCTGTTCCATTGGATCCGTAATAGTTAGTTATTATCGGATTTCAATTTTCATAGCGTTTGGCTTGACCGTTTGCTTGTACGGGTGAGAAACGCGTCGAAATTTAAAACCGATAATTTAATATTTTAAATCAATTTAAAAGCTAACTCCCACATACGATCAAATTAGCTTTCGAAACACGTTCCATTGTGTTGGAACGCGGGTAAAATCTTATAATAGCCTAGCGGCACGCTGCGATGGTGGTTCGAAGTTTCGAGCGGGGTAAAGTGAGATATTTATAATTAAATATTTTAATCTGTTAAATCAAAACCTTAGCTTGCTCTTTACGACACCGTTCCCAGTTATAACCCACATACCCGTTCCCCTCTTTAATATGAAAAGCAGATCGATAAAAAAAACAAAAAAACAAAAAGGGGTCGAAACCTTCACTCTTCACCAATAGAAATCGAATTCAACTCAAATTAAAAAAAATTAAAATGGCCGAAGTCGCTTTCCTCTTGAATACTATCGGCGAAGACAAGGGCAGCGTCGAGGCTAGGGAAATTCACGATGTAGTCGTGAGTAAGTTTGGGGTATCGTGTGTATTCGCGCGTAGTCGAGGAAATCAAGATTGAGGAGGGTTTCGCTCGCTCGTATGCGCAGGAATCGTGGTGAGGTAGCTTGCGCAAGGTCGGTTTCCTGCGCCTTCATTTGTTCCGGTGATGATTCTGGTCGTGGTGATCGCGATGGAGGTCAGTTTGGGTGAGGTTTCTTCTTTCGTTTTTTTTTATTATTGAATTTGTATTTTTAATTTAAATAAATGGGTTACTGAAGTTAAAAAAAACAGATAAGTTAAATGTTAATTAGAGGAAAGCAAGATGGAGGGGACGATAGTGGGTTAGCTGTGAAATTTGCTGATGTCTGGAGGTGATGCGTTATCGAGAGTTGAGGCGTGTTGTGGCAGCATGACCCGAATGCTCGTTCTTCAGTGACGAGTGATGTCATCGAGGTGAGGTCTGTACTCGAAGAAATTGTTTAATAAAGTTTGGAATCTGTATAGCTTATGTAAACTGCACATAGATATTATTTTAGTATACGGGTTTCATAGAAAAGAAATATGATTTATTTTGGGAAAAATTGGTTTACATAAAATTAGCTAATCAAATTTTATTAAATGGTAAATGATGATTTGATTATTTCAAATGTTAATAAAAACCCATAATGTCTATTCAAGGTCTGAAATCGTGGAATCAAATCGAGATGGAAATGGATTGCCAAACAAAAGTCAAAGGTGAGTAAATCTCACCCTGTCGGATTATTTTTATATATTTAAATTTAGATAGTTAAATTTATATATTTAAATTTAGATAGTTAAATTTAAATAATTGGTTGAATAATTAAGTTTGCTTGGATGTGCACTGATGTGGATGTGACTTTGGTTTTAGTAGGTTCTCGAGTTAATTGTGGTTTGACTCGAAGCATTTGGGTTTTAAATGATTTAAAACTTAAATCGTTGATAAGAAAATGGTTCAGTTTAAATCAATAAAGGATTAATGATTGGTGATTCATTAAATAGGAAGAATAATTTAAATGGGTAATTAATTAATTAAATTCATTAATAATTTGGGTTAATTAATTAAGTTTAAATTAATTAGAATGATCATTGGGTGATTTAATAAGTAATTATTAAATGAAATTAATAAAATATAATTACTTTGTGTAATTAATCAGGAGATTGATCAAGATGATTAATTAAGGAGAATTTGATTTATTTAATGAAGTAAATAAATGGATAGTTAATTACAGGATTGAGATAAATCAAGAATGATTAATTTTGTGGTTAAGTTAACGTAATTAATTTAGATTAGGATCAATTAAAATAAAATTGGAAATCGTTAATTTATATAATCAATGACGTAATTAAAGATTGGTTGATTAAGATTGATTAATCAATAATGAGTGACTTATGAAAAGTCAATATATATGTAACTAAGGATTAATGTAACTAAACAGTTAATTTGTTCATGAAGTAATTAAGATTTCTTATCGTTTGGTTAAGGATAAGTAATATGGAGAAGTTAATTAAAAACGGTTGTTTGAATGAAATAAAAGGATAATTAATCCAGGTTGATTTATTTAGATGAATATTGAAGGGATGATTGAATTATTTGTTTTGAATTAAGTAATTGACAAGTAAAGAATCTAAGTGATTGGTGGTTAGAAATTCAATTAGAATCAATTGAATTAATTTGGAAGCTATAAAATTTGCTTATGAATGATTGATTGGTATTGGATGCTTTGAAGGAGTTGATATCCCAAATATGAAACGTTGTGATATTCATTTGGATAACTTAGGATATGATGATATGAGTCTCGAAGAGGCCGGGGTCGGGTATTAGGAAATACCCGAAACCACTTCGTATTTTTATAAATTCATTTGAGAAATCAATAGGCAGGAATGAAATGATTTAAGTGAATTGGATTATTTTATCTAAGTTGATACTTGGAAATTTATATGTGAAATAAGTGTTGTCTGTCGAAAATTGTGAATTGGTTAAATTATATAAGTTACCCCGGGTTTTATATAAGTCGTTTTGTTTCGGTATTCCATGTTAGTTGGGTTTACTCACGCTGGTTTCCAGCTTGACCCCGGTGTTACTTTGGTGTAATGCTCGGGTCAGACCGAGTATTACAGATTTTCAGGTTAGGACGTTCTGGAGCTCAGGAGGCGAGCTGGATGGTAATATCGTATAGAGTATTCCGCTGTATTTATTTATTGTTAATCTGAGACTTGATAATTGTAAATATTCAGTGACTGTATATAATGTGAAACTCTGATGTATTAGAATGTAATCGACAGATATTGTATTCTTTTGTAGACTGTTATTATTTATTATTATATTTTATCCGCTGCGAATGTGAGATGTTTTGGTGTTTCTGTTCTTCTTCTTCTTCTATCTCTTTCTTCTTTTTCATAACTATCTGCAATTTTCGGGTTAGAAAATTTCGGGTCGTTACATTTGGTATCAGAGCTAAAGATTAAGCGGGAACCTTGGCTCTGGTGGGGATTACTCATTTTATAGAGTCTGTAGTGCTCTAGAATGAGTCGAGTATATATATATATGAGCGCGTACTTATTATTTTCTTATATAAAGGTTTTAAATGATTCTATATAAAATATATATTTTGATATGTAAAGTAATATTTCCTTCTAATAAATATTTAGGTGATTGGTTGTTAATTATTGAAATTAAAATTAAGGAATAATATAATACAACCAAACTGAAATTTAATAAAGATAATTTTGAAATGGATTCAAACCGAAATTAAAGTCTTGAATTGGAATTAAGTTAAGTAGAAATAGAAATACAACCAAATTAAAATTTATTTGATTGAAGATAAAACTCTAAATCTGGGCCCAGAATTTGAAAATTTTGTTTCAAAGTAATGAGAAATAATAAATAAATATTATTTAAATAACTGAGACTTGTTGCAAACAATGGGTTGTTTGAAAATTTGATTTGAATTAAAAACCAAAGGTGGTTTAAAATTTTAGAACATGGCTGGGAGGGTCAAGAAATAAATATGTATATATGTATGGATATACATGATATCAAAGATAATTTAGAATAAACTCTAAGAGGTTGAGTTTTGATTTTTCCTGAAGTGTGATGTAAAAAAAAACCCAAAGTAATATAAGTTGTGAACTTATAAGAGGGAAAGAATTTCGAAGTTTGAAGCAGGAATTCAATTTGGGTAAGGTTGATTGGATTAAGTAAATTGGAATTTAACTTGGAAAAATTAAATAAGTGTAGAAAAGGGCAACCTGAATTGAGAATTCAAGATGAAATTGGAATTTAACTTGGAAAGTTAAATGGTTGATTAGAATTGGGAATTTGTGTGATTTCAAAACGGGTTTGAGATTTAAAAATTGAAAATGAATGGACGTTTTAAAATAAATTGGATGATATCATCCTGTTGTTAATGAAAATCTTTAAAGTGAGAATGGTATTGTATAAATAAAATAAATTTGAGTAATTAAATTGTAAATTAAATTTGTTTAAGAACTGGCTTCAAACTGGAAGATAAAACTGAATAATAAATTAAATTTTGAAAACAAATAAAATTGTATTGAACCTTGAAATACATAAATAAAAATAATTTAAATTGGAATTTTGAGAATTGGACTTAGAAATTAAAGAGATTAAAAACCTTAAAATAAAAGTTAATTTGGTTAAAGAGTTAAACCAACATTTGAGGATTTAACTCAAATTTATATAATTCGAAAGATGAAATTTAAATTCCATTAGTACAAATTGAATTTAGTTTGAACTAATTAGAATTGAAGTTGCCTTGGGATTAAATAAATTTCAATGGAGATTGGAGTTATCCAAATTATAAGTGGATCAATTTGAATGGAAGTGTACATTGAATTGTTGGGGTAGTGAGCAGTTTGACTCTTGACTATTTTAAATAAATTGTTTTCATGTAAACTTATTTTTCTAAGCTATTTAATATATACAACTTTTCTTTCTTGAAGCCAAATTATTTTATACTTGGTTTACAATTATTTTTGGACCTATTTATCTAAACTAATTACTATTTTTCAACTATTTCACAAACTAATTTCTAATTTACAACTATTTGGCAATTATCTAAAATTTCTGAAATTATTTAGCTATTTTTCAACTATTTTACAATTACTTATCTATTTTATAGCCATTTTGCAAACTAATAATTATTTTTAAACTACTTATCTATTTTTAAAATTTTCAAGCTATTTTCTAAATATAAAATGGTCGGAGTTCAAACGTTATTGATTGAAATACCCGACTGAGATAAGAATTGAAGTGATAATCCAAATAGGGATTAAGACAATGGTAAATAAGTAAAGGGAATTTAAGGAAATGCGAATAGAAAGGAAATTGATTTGGCTAATAATCAAGGAAATAAATACGTAGGATGTACGTATAATATTCTATTCGCATAGTGATTTGATCTAGATTCGAGCACAGAATTTTGAGATAGTTTATCGATCCGAGTCGGAATTTTTCACTCGATTTTCGACGGCGAACCTGGATATGGATTGTTGATTGGTTCTGGATATTCTCTATCATAGTTATGGCTATGCAAGGAGAATGACGGTTTCTGATCAAGAAACCAAATCTAAGTCCACACTAGGAAGTCGGGTGGACGATACTAGTTCGGAAGTGAGATTGTGTGATCGAGTGAGCGATCAGATTGGTATAGCGTACGGATGTTATCGTACAAATTTGAATGAAATTGACATTGGAAAGAGTAATCAAATTTGAATATTTGATTTTGAATAAACAAGTTATATATCTTTGTTGTATAAGATAAATCTTTCCTTGTAAAATCTATTGCCGGAAGAAAAAGGATTTTTGAAGATGTTTGAAGTATAAAAAGAAGTTTTATACAAGTTTGAAAAGATCCAAAGCTTTTGAATTTTATATATCTGAATGAATATATAAAGGATCTTATGAGGATTTTGCAAAAAGGTTTTGGGAACCTTTGGATTTGGAAGGCTTTTGATTTTTGGGTAAAATCAATATTGAAATTTGAGAAAGCCTAGTTTGAGAATTATCGATTTGGGATAATCGATTGTGTGTAAAGGAGCCTTGTATGATATCATACTAGGTGTATGATTTAAAGATACTATATGTGTATAGTATAAAATGTTTTGATGATGACTCTGGGGAAAAAGGCGCTCCCTTGAAATGAATTTCTCAGGAGTGCCACCGGGTGGTGCTGCCTTGAACCCAGGGGGGTTTTAAAGTTGATCCTGTGAGGAGTCCGGACAAAACTAGTTCCTGAGGATTATGAATTGAGTATACCATAGCGAAAGTTGTGTATGCCGCTGAGAGCCAACAGTTACATGGACTTTTGCCGTGATGGCAATGTAACCCAGGATGTAACTGCGACCTATGGTATAACATAGCGAAAGTCGTGTGTGCCGTTGAGAGCCAGCAGTCTGCGTCTGATTTTATATCGGCAGACTGCGGCCTATGTAGGAGTGGAGATGTTTCATTTCGACAGCGAAAATCAGAGGCCGTGGAGAGCCGCAGTTACGTGGACTTTTGCTGTGACGGCAACGTAACCCTGGATGTAACTGTGATCTGTTGTGTGGGATCCATGGTGTAATCGAGGGGCGCGGAGGCCTATAGTTATCTATGGATTTTGTCGGGATGGCAACGTAACCATCGGGTTAACTGCGATCATGGATGGGGGTGATGATTTCCAGAGCATTCTCACCAAAGATATTTCCTCTATATTTTCAAAAACTGATTTCTATAATTTCACTAAAATTATTTTCAAAAGTATTTTCACTGGATGTTGAAAATGGGTCTGCTAAGCACTTATAGATTTCCAGTTCTACGCCTGATCAATGTATGACTGAATTTCTGCAAGAACAAGGATGGACTGGTTGAGACATCGAGTTATAAAAAGTATTTTTATAAAGAGTTATTTTAATAGTATTATGTGACTTTAAAAGCTTTTCTAAAAATTTTAAATAAAGATATTGGAATTTTGAAAAATCAAGGAAAATCCAAATTGGAATTTTAATGAAGTGATTTTGTAAGTATAATCGAATAGTGATTTAGAAGTTGGAAATAAGCTAATTGGTTGAATAAATGTTGGATTGAGTATGTTAATAAAATTTAACTTGGTTAAACAAATGGATTGTAAATTAATAATAGAGTTTGGAAGTGAATTAGAATTGTAAATAGAATTCAACTTGGATTTGATAATGAATTGAATAAGTGAAGATGCTATAAAATGGAAATAAAATAGAGTTGGATTGAAAATGTGATGGTTTGGATTACAAGTAAAACATTCAAGTGTGATTTGAATAATATTTAATGAATTTATAAATATGTTGGATATAAGAGAAGTGATTATAATAGAAATGGCTCGAGTTGCAAACAAAACCCAAGTGAACAGAAGTAAATTGAGAATAGCCTTGTATTAATAAAATAAATTTGATAACGAATTAAGTAATTGAATTAAAAATTAAAAATGGGTTAATTGAGTTAAATAATAAATGGATGAAGTCTAATAGAATAAAAACTAAATCAAAGTTGTGATTGGAATTGCATTATCAGTCTGAACTTAAGTTCGATAGCATATTAATTTGAAATATAAATGAGTTAAGTATGTGCTTGGATATTATTTTGATAAATTAAGAAGGTAAATTTAAAATTAAAATTTAAAATGAATGGGCTAACTGAATTTAATGGAAGTTGATTAAATGGGAATCAAATAAAAGTAAACTTAAGTTTGATGTTGGAATAAATTAAAGTAAATTAACTTAAGTTTAAAAATTTATGGAAGTTTGGCTTCGAGTAAGGGTGAAAGCCCATTTAATAAAAGCTTGGATTGAATTAATTTGGGAATGGCAAGAAGTATACAAGAATGTAATGTGTCGAACTAAATGAAGGATTGGTGAATAAATTAGAAATGAAATGGAATTGAATACAGAATAAGTTGAAATTAATTTAAGTAATTATAAACTACATGAATACTCTATTAAACGAATATCGTCGAAATTGCATAAAATAGTTGTCGTTCGGCGTAAATAAAAGTAATTAAAATGCTATGAGTCTATAGAGATTAAATAAAATTGGTTCTGAACCATTTGAGGTGAATATGAGCTTGTTTGGGTTTAAAATCAATGGAATGTCAGAAATTGAGTTGTGAACCATTAAAACTTAAATGAAACGACATATGAATTGGTTGAAAAGAAATTGAATTAGCTTTAAAGCATATAAATTGTTTATGGGAAGTGTTTGGTGCTGGATGTTTAGTAATGTATATGTTTAGCTATTGAAAATAAGTAGAATGTTAATAAATTCTCTATATATGGCACTTACATATTTAAATTGAGTAAGTACAGGTACCTGAAGGCCGTTTGGCTGGTTTGGATTGCGCTTATTGTTTAAATTAATAAGCTGCTTGCTTAAAATGCTAAATAAGGTACGCCTACGCAATAAAAATAGGAAATATGAACTGATTTTGGTTTTTCCGACCGTGTGGGTCGATGTATATATATTTATATCTCTTGTCAAATTGCAAAAGCTCCTCCGTACAAAGGAGACTCTGCCAAAATTTTCCAAAAATTTTGGGAGTTAGAAAATTTTTGAAAATTTTGGGAAAATTTTGTTAACGACAAACAATTTCAAATTGGAAATTAAAATAAATTAGTAGATGAAACTACAATGAACCGGTTATAAATGAAAGTTAAAATTTAATGCTCAAATTAAAGATGAATTGAATTCATATGGAAATGGGAAAGACTAATTTGAAATAGGTATGGAACATATGTGAGGAAATGTATAAAATGATTAAAAGGTTACAATTGGATATTATTGCTTGGTAAGATATGCACGTATTAAAAGGGGAAAAGAAAATTGGATTTGATTCCAAAAGATAAATTTGTATTGCATGACAAAAAGGTACGTATTTAAATTTTTAGATGAGATTGGATTGGGCTTTTGATGTAGCCACTTGGCTTTTGTTTTCTTTTTAGAATTTGGGAGCCCGTAGAGGCCTTTTGTAGTTGTACCGAGCTAGCCGCGCAAAGGAGACGCTGGCAAAAAATTTTGGAAATTCAGGGAGTTAGAAAAATTTTGAGAAAATTTGATAATTCAAAATTTGGTTTTTAATTGAAATTTAGACGATTGAGCAATGAGGTAGTATTTGAAACTATAAAAGATTTTGGGAGGTTAGTTAGGGTGATAGTGGGCTTTTAATAAAAGATAGTTGGTAGAGTGTTGAATTGTGAGTTTTGGAGAAAAGATAAACAGGTATTGGTCCATTCTTCCTAACTAGTAATTTCGAGGACGAAATTCTTTTAAGGGGGGAGGAATGTGATGACCCGGAATTTCTAACAATTTAAATTGAATAGTTTATTGATTTTTAAAATATTTAAAGGTTAATTTTAACTTGAATTCAAGATATCAATATTTACTTGATAATTAAATTATTGAATTATATAGTTTAACTATTGAATCATATAATTTGAAATTGGGTAAAACATTGAATCTGGAGTTTTAAGCCTGTTAAAAAATAATTTGAAGGCTTATAAAATTTATAATGATGATACTGAATATAGTAAAGGTGTTAAAATCGAATTTTGAAGTGTTTTGTTCCGTTTTGAAAATATATCGTTTAAATTGGTATTTAAAATTAGCCTTCCGAGGCATAGTCTCGGATTTTGATGAAACCTGTTCCATTGGATCCGTAATAGTTGGTTATTATCGGATTTCAATTTTCGTAGCGTTTGGGTTGACCGTTTGCTTGTACGGGTGAGAAACGCGTTGAAATTTAAAACCGATAATTTAATATTTTTAAATCAATTTAAAAGCTAACTCCCACATACGATCAAATTAGCTTTCGAAACACGTTCCATTGTGTTTGGAACGCGGTAAAACCTTATAATAGCCTAGCGGCACGCTGCGATGGTGGTTCGAAGTTTTGAGCGGGGTAAAGTGAGATATTTATAATTAAATATTTTAATCTGTTAAATCAAAACCTTAGCTTGCTCTTTCCGACACCGTTCCCAGTTATAACCCACATACCCGTTCCCCTCTTTAATATGAAAAGCAGATCGATAAAAAAACAAAAAAAAAAAAGGGGGCCGAAACATTCACTCTTCACCATTAGAAATCGAATTCAACTCAAATTAAAAAAAAATTAAAATGGCAGAAGCCGCTTTCCTCTTGAATACTATCGGTGAAGACAAGGGCAACGTCGAGGCTAGGGAAATTCGCGATGGAGTCGTGAGTAAGTTTGGGGTATCGCGTGTATTCGCGCGTAGTCGAGGAAATCGAGATTGAGGAGGGTTTCGCTCGCTCGTATGCGCAGGAATCGTGGTTAGGTAGCTTGCGCAAGGTTGGTTTCCTGCGCCTTCATTTGTTCCGGTGATGATTCTGGTCGTGGTGATCGCGATGGAGGTCAGTTTGGGTGAGGTTTCATCTTTCCATTTTTTTTATTATTGAATTTGTATTTTTAATTTAAATAAATGGGTTACTGAAGTTAAAAAAACAGATAAGTTAAATGTTAACTAGAGGAAAGCAAGATGGAGGCGACGATAGTGGGTTAGCTACGAAATTTGCTGATGTCTAGAGGTGATGCGTGATCGAGAGTTAAGGCGTGTTGTGGCAGCATGACCCGAATGCTCGTTCTTCAGTGACGAGTGATGTCATAGAGGTGAGGTCTGTACTCGAAGAAATTGTTTAATAAAGTTTGGAATCTGTATAGCTTATGTAAACTGCACATAGATATTATTTTAGTATACGGGTTTCATAGAAAAGAAATATGATTTATTTTGGGAAAAATTGGTTTACATAAAATTAGCTAATCAAATTTTATCAAATGGTAAATGATGATTTGATTATTTCAAATGTTAATAAAACCCCATAATGTTTATTCAAGGTCTGAAATCGTGGAATCAAATCGAGATGAAAATGGATTGCCAAACAAAAATCAAAGGTGAGTAAATCTCACCATGTTGGAATTTTTTTTATATATTTAAATTTAGATAGTTAAATTTATATATTTAAATTTAGATAGTTAAATTTAAATAATTGGTTGAATAATTAAGTTTGCTTGGATGTGCACTGATGTGGATGTGACTTTGGTTTTAGTTGATTCTCGAGTTAATTGTGGTTTAACTCGAAGCATTTGGGTTTTAAATGATTTAAAACTTAAATCGTTAATAAGAAAATGGTTCAGTTTAAATCAACAAAGGATTAATGATTGGTGATTCATTAAATAGGAAGAATAATTTAAATGAGTAATTAATTAATTAAATTCATTAATAATTTGGGTTAATTAATTAAGTTTAAATTAATTAGAATGACCATTGGGTGATTTAATAACTAATTATTAAATGAAATTAATAAAATATAATTACTTTGTTTAATTAATCAGGAGATTGATCAAGATGATTAATTAAGGAGAATTTGATTTATTTAGTGAAGTAAATAAATGGATAGTTAATTACAGGATTGAGATAAATCAAGAATGATTAATTTTGTGGTTAAGTTAACGTAATTAATTTAGATTAGGATCAATTAAAATAAAATTGGAAATCGTTAATTTATATAATCAATGACGTAATTAAAGATTGGTTGATTAAGATTGATTAATCAATAATGAGTGACTTATGAAAAGTCAATATATAAGTAACTAAGGATTAATGTAACTAAACAGTTAATTTGTTCATGAAATAATTAAGATTTCTTATCGTTTGGTTAAGGATAAGTAATATGGAGAAGTTAATTAAAAACAGTTGTTTGAATGAAATAAAAGGATAACTAATCCAGGTTGATTTATTTAGATGAATATTGAAGGGATGATTGAATTATTTGATTTGAATTAAGTAATTGACAAGTAAAGAATCTAAGTGATTGGTGGTTAGAAATTCAATTAGAATCAATTGAATTAATTTGGAAGCTATAAAATTTGCTTATGAATGATTGATTGGTATTGGATGCTTTGAAGGAGTTGATATCCCAAATATGAAACGTTGTGATTTTCATTTGGATAACTTGGGATATGATGATATGAGTCTCGAAGAGGCCGGGGCCGGGTATTAGGAAATACCCAAAACTACTTCGAATTTTTATAAATTGATTTGAGAAATTAATAGGCAGGAATGAAATGATTTAAGTGAATTAGATTATTTTATCTAAGTTGATACTTGGAAATTTATATGTGAAATAAGTGTTGTCTGTAGAAAATTGTGAATTGGTTAAATTTATATAAGTTACCCCGGGTTTTATATAAGTTGTTTTGTTTCGGTATTCCATGTTAGTTGGGTTTACTCATGCTGGTTTCCAGCCTAACCCTGGTGTTACTTTGGTGTAATGCTCGGGTCAGACCGAGTATTACAGATTTTCAGGTTAGGATGTTCTGGAGCTCAGGAGGCGAGTTGGATGGTAATATCGTATAGAGTATTCCGCTATATTTATATTATTGTTAATCTGAGACTTGATAATTGTAAATATTCAGTGACTGTATATAATGTGAAACTCTGATGTATTAGAATGTAATCGACAGATATAGTATTCTTTTGTAGACTGTTATTATTTATTATTATATTTTATCCGCTGCGAATGTGAGATGTTTTGGTGTTTCTGTTCTTCTTTTTCTTCTATCTCTTTCTTCTTTTTCATAAATATCTGGAATTTTTGGGTTAGAAAATTTCGGGTCGTTACAGTTGGAGAGGCTAGGAAAAATGATCAGTGAATTTTCCGATCACTGGGAAGGCAGCGTGGCAAGATTCTAGGGTTTAAGGGTTCGTCCTGGATGATAGCAAAGACGAGATCGCTGCGACATCGTTGAGGGTTTAGGGTCGATCGCACCCGGGGGAAGAAAGTGTGGTGTCATGGCAAAGCTATGGATGAGGTGGCGACGTTTCAGATGGACCAAGGTGGCATGGCGTGACGTTTGTCCGATGGATGGGTTTGGGTTCGAATGTTTAAACAGGCTTGTTTTCGATTTCTAGCTTGATTCGTCGAACCTGGGTGGTCGAGGAGTTAGGAGGATCATTAGCAATGTGTT
This sequence comes from Allium cepa, assembly GCA_030765085.1. Lineage (NCBI taxonomy): Eukaryota > Viridiplantae > Streptophyta > Magnoliopsida > Asparagales > Amaryllidaceae > Allium > Allium cepa. Next base: position 885,294,048 of record CM060940.1, on the reverse strand, counting down.
AGTGGCGATGAAGTTGATCAGAACGACGACAACCAAGTGTACACGTGCACGTGTACATTTTTGGTCTGGTTGTTAGTGAAATGGGGAAGAAGAAGAGCGCTTGGATTCGAGCACGGGAAGTGAGGGTTTAACTCAAAGCAAGAGTGGGAAGTGTGAACTCGAAGATAGGCTCGGGTGAAACAAGAAAGGGCTCGGGTCTATAGAGTTAATATAAAAACAGTTTTTAATTTTTTAAACAAAATCAAGTTTATTTGAAACAATTTTGGTTAAAACCAATCCTTTTGTAATGTTAAATGTTTATCTGAGTATTGAGTTCGTTAAAAACATTTTTAAATAAAGGTATTTTAAATTAATTTAGTTTAAAATGGTTTAAACATATGTATAACCCTAATTTTTAAAGTTTATTTTGAATAAACTTAATGATATTAAGAAGTTAATTAAGAAATGGTGTTTTAATTGTTAGTTAACCTTTAAAATCTAAGTTAATTTTATTTGTCAATGAAAATTAATTACATGGTTTATTAAATAAAAAAATTTTAAGTAATTAATGAAGATAAAAGGATTATCTTTTAATTTGGTTAAAGTCTTAAGTGATTAAAGATTAATTACTTGGTTTAAGTTATTAAAATTAATTACTTAATGTAAGTAATTTAAAAGAATAACTACTTAATTAATGATTGATTATAGATTAATTAAAGGTTGATTTATGATTAATTAAAGGTTGATTTCAAGGTTAATTGATTTATAATTAAATGTTAATAAATCAAGTAATAAAGGATAATTAATTAATTAAAGGTTAATTAATTAATGAAGGTGATTAAGGAATGATAGTTAATTAATGATTAATTAATTAATGTAATTAATTAAGGATAATTAATTAAAGGATAATAAATTAATTAAAGGATAATCATTTAATAATTAAAGGTTGATTAATTAATAATTTAAAGGTTGATTAATTTATTATTAATGGTTAATTAATAAATAATTAAAGAATAATTAATCAAAATGATTTGTAATTAATTAATGTTAATTAACCAGGATTAGTGATTTATTCATAAGTAATTAATCTGGTTTAAATTAATTAGATGATTAATTAATCTGACTTATGGATGTTTGGATTCTATTGAATGTTGAATTGTTTGATATCCCTGATGTGCGATTCTCTGATTTGATTTAAGCTGTGATGGATGTAATTTATTTATCTGTGATGAATTTATATTGTTTGTCTGTGAATCTATGAGTAAAGATAAGCGTTATAGGATTATACCGCTTATCGATATTGCTGTGTTTGGATTGTGATGATTGAATGATGTTGCACTATTGTGTAAAACCCCTGGACTACACCATACACACACAAATATGGATTTCATGAGGAAATCGGTTAAGTCACGGATATTTGAATCTAATATTATGAAATGGTTTTAAAGATTGAATTTTGAATCCAAAATAGTTTTGGAAATGGAATTGGGTTAAATATGAAAAGCTTTTGAAAAGGCGTTTTGAAGATAAAAGTTATTTTGAATAACTTGGTAAAGTTTTGAAATTTAAATAATTTGATTTGAATTTGGATTCAAGATTTAAAATTGAATTCTTTGTTTGGAAATTATGGTTTAAAAAGGTTATACAAGTTTTAAATGTGTTTATATGGGTTTTAAACCATTTTAAAATTAATGTTTTGGGAATTTGAATTTAACCCAAGTTTTATACTTGAAGGGCTTTAACTTGTGCAAATGTAATCGGATTTTTCCGAAACGAAAACTATTTGTTTTCAAATATATAAAGAAAGGATTTCCAATTTGTGTTGAAAACATTTCAAGTTTGAAATGAAAATTGTTTTAAAAGCTATGAATGGATCTTTGTTAAAGATTGGTGAACTTTGTTTTCAAAGTAAAGAGGATTTAAAAAGTGTATCTTTTGTATAAAAGATTTGAAATAGAATTGTTTTGGAAGCTATGAATTTAAATCTTTGTGAAAGATTGGTGAACTTTGTGAAGTGAATCATTTTGTTTAAAGATTTAAAAATGGTAATTTTTTTAAACCATTTGAAAGAAAGGTTTTAGGTAAAAAGTTGTGACTTAACTAAGATCTCAATATCCATATGCTTTTTAAATTAAGCGCTCATTATTCGGTTTAGTCGGAGAGGACTTTGTGTCATATAACTCATTCCGAATAGTGATATGACAATATGGATAGCATTTAAAGACCGGTGGTGAACACCGGATATTTTCGAAAGCGATAGGATAACCCGTCGAATGTCTCTGCACCGACTGGTCCCCGGTATAGAGATTTGATCACCCTTTGTGATGGGGAGTCTGGACGTGATTAGGAATTATCCGGATTGCAAGGGCTTCTTTTGAAGTGCCTTCGGTTCTGTTCAAACCCAGAACAAACTTGTATGGATGTGTGTCTGACGTTACACTTTGAGATGTAAAGCTGGTTTCTATCAAATACATTTCTGTTTGATGATGGAGAATTTACTCTCTTAGCTTAACACCCTTCTCTGAGACGTATGAGCTCAGAGGTTATGTAGTTGATGGTTACTAGTGATACATTCCCAATTTGGTAATGTGGCATACGAAGTGCTGCTGATCATGTGTTGATCGAAGTATGGCTTTTGTGAAAAGCGTAGCTTTGTAAATGAGACTAAGTCGAGCCTCACAAACCGAAATGGTCGAAACAGGAAGGATGCAGCAAGGTTATTTGAGGGTAGCGCCCCCTAAGGGTATGCCCATTTCCTTCTGGATAGAGGTGGCATCATGGTAGGGATCCCAGATATTTAACCTATGTGGTTGCTGCAAATTTATTACTTTGTGGTAGTTGGTGTCGAGACCTCGGATAATGGTCAGTTACGACCCGGGGGGTGGCATACTCGTGTAGTAGTTACCTAGTTACAGGGGTAACCCGGCCTTGTTTTGGCAGAGAGCTGGTTAAGTTCTCAAGGCGTCCCTCCAAAGGCATACCCATGTGGCCCAGGAAGTTCCTTTGCCTGACCATTGTTGGAAATCCAATCATCAATACGAGCCCTTTACGATTGCAGTTGTAGAACCTGCCCTTTTTAAATGGTAGCTATAGTAGGCATAGTATAATGGTACCTATGCTGGCTAAGATTAATATTGTACTTTCGAAATGTTTTCAACTATGCACTAATAATAATATCAAAAAGGTTTTTACGTATCAAGCATGTTTGACTATCATAAGGAGAAATCTCCCCCAAGTGTGTGATTGCATTGTGTGTATGCCGGGAGGCCTTGTTGTAGTTTCATTTTCCAAAAAGCATTGCGGATTTCTTTTAAATGCTTTTGTTTTGCTTTTGTTAAAGATAAACTGTTTTTGTTTGCATGATTGACTTGGAGTTTATTGTTCCCTATCTAAACTCTGGGTGCCCACAATTTTCCATACGGGCAGTCTAGAGTTGGGATTTTCAGATAATCAAATAGTAGGTGTAGATTCGATAGCCTTCAAAGTCTTTGATCTTTAAAGCCATTTGGATATGGCAATAGCATTTGCTTCTCTTCAGCATTCAAGCTGACCTTGCTTAACAACGTGATGGTGGTTCGAGCTTGTGGTTTGGATATAACTGCTTTTGGATTGGAGTTTGGAGCTTTGGCATTGAAGACATTATCTTTCCACTGTTTTCGCCTAGTTTGCTTCATCTTCTGCCGTCACTTTATTTTTCCGCTGTTGTATTCTACTCATCATCTTTTAGTGCTAAATATAAGAAAGCTTCTGCTCATCATCTTCTGCCGTCACTTTATTTTTCCGTCACTCCGATTATGATCTCATAGATAAAGAAAAGTCTACTCATCATCTTTTAGCGTTAAATATAAGAAAGCTTACTTTCCATAAATGTGTCAACATTTTAGCACTGCTTTATCATATATTTTTTATAACTTAATGGCATCGACAAAGAAATCCTTTGCGTAAAATAAAGTATTTTTAAACAATCTGAACCAACTCCAAAAACTTAAGTAGTTTTCGATTTCAAACTAGTACATTTTATCGGTCAGAAATGAAACCGTTTGACTTGGAGTATCATTACCTCGCAAACCTTGACTCGATATTCATTTCTAACATCAAATAGAAACAAGTTTTCATACCTCAAAGTCTAGAAAATAGGATCCAAGAGTTCTGTATATTTGTTATTAAAACATTTTCCAAAATCATTTATTTAAACCAAAGTTAAATTTAAAAGGCAACTCTTTCCTTTATAAAAATAAACTCTTTTTAATCAATAAATTCCAAACCAGTTTCAAACATCTTCCTTTTTATAAAAGTCAACATTTTTTCAATAATAACAAAGTGTTATAAATTAACTTCCTTTCCAATTTTTTGAACCATTTACTATAACAAAAATATTATAGTCTATAATCTCTTTCCCTTTTCATGAAAATATGTATTTTGACATATTTGTTGTAATCATTGATTCCTTCATCTATTTAAAATTTCTTTTATAACTCTTTTTGAACAAAATTAAAATTTGAATTTAAACGCCTCTTTAAAGCTAGTCATTTTTAACAAAACTCGACTTTTAAAATAATGTAGTAAAAATTTAAACCCCTTGTTTAAATATCTAAATAAATTCTTAAAAATGTATTTTTAAAACTTTATACTCCCTTTTTAATACTTATAAACACATATGAAAAGACTCTTCAAAATATCTCAAATAGATAAAACTTTTTACTTTATAAAAATCAACGATTTCCAAACTGTATTCACAACGACTATCGCTATATGGACCATAACTTTTAAAACTTCGATTTTGTAAATACAATAAGTTTTAAACTCCATTTTTTATACATTTTAAACCTCTTCAATACCTTTGCTGAAGGTTTGAAAACAAAAATCATTTGGAAAATCATTTCAAAACAGGTAGTAAATAGCGAGCATGGGATTTCAATGTCGTAATAAAACCAACATGTAAGTTGACTATAGATAAGCAATGTTCAGTTTCCTCAAACACAACCATTTACATAACCAATAATATATGTAAATAATAAATCAACAATGCAAAGAATCCTTTAGGATCCCTCTACAAAATTTTCATTCCTCAAAGTGCTTCCACAGCGACCTATTCGCTACAAAGACACTTCGATTTTCATTTCTTTGCCTTTGTCCCTACAACATAACACTTATTTGTGTCATCCGCTTCCAAGTGGGAATAAAATCAAACAACAATATAAGCACATACATACAACACTATAGGTTAGCACTAAATTGTTACAACATTCTGTCGATTTTAAAACTAAATCAAAGTGAGATATCTCACTTTAATCTCGACCAAACTCTAGAAATAAGATTCCATCAACCAAAACATCACAAACTACCTGCTTCTCTCCCCTTGCTCACGGCCAAAGGCTTCATAGCCCTCTCATGCTTATGACCATAGGCCATTTTTGGGATTTGAGCAGTAAATAGTGGATTTAAGATGTAGAGAGGGTTGCTTATATTTTAGAGGCTTGTATACTTGTTTTAGAGAAGAAAAGAAGCAACTTTGAAGTGATTTTCTTCAAAGAAGCAACTTTGAAGTGATTTTAAATTATGGAGCTTAGAGAAAAGAATGGAGGGTGAAAAGAAATGGAGAAGTAGGAAAGAAAGCGAAGAAAAAAAGAGAAGTGAAAAGGAGATGTTATTTTATAGAAATGAAAAGTGGAAAATTACTAACATACCCTATACGATAAAATAAACCATTACCCTCTTTAACATTTTGACAACTCACCCTCCCTCTTATCATGACATGTATTTAATCCATCACTTCTTCTTTTTCTAATGTCCTTTAAGTGCTTTATACTTAAAATAAGAAAGTAGCATCTTTTTCTTATTTTATTAACTTAATTAATTACCTCTTTAATTATACTTTCTTTTACGAATCCTTTTTACTTTATTAAATCACTTATTATATGCATAAGTTTATGTTACCTAAGTTTACATATGTGTGCAACAATGTTTTGACATCTTTCAATTGATAAAAAAATTCGAAAATCTAAAAAAAATCGGTCATATTTTCAATTTTTATCGAATGTAGACAAACTTTCAAAACAAGTGTACCATCATTATTTATGAATTAAAAGAGGGTTATTTGACCATTCAAAAACCATTAATTGAACATTTAAATTTTATCAGATATTCACAAATCAAGGCGATAAAATTTCGGATCGTTACAGCATACCTTGAGGAAGGCTCAACAAACATATGTAGGTATCTTACCCATTCTATTCAACATATTAATAGTACTACGCATAACATCCCCAGCTTGAGGAAAAATGAACAACTAAATAATATGCAAGTAATCTATTAATATATAAATGATGGATGACAACTTTATATTAAAAATTCATAGTCTTCAATATATTAAATTGAATGATATCGACTAATGGAATAATGTATTTCTTATGTCGTGATTCAAGTGTCGCACGCATTTGAAATAATGTACTATTTGTATTTATTTATTGCTTAAGTCTATTTATGGTTTCTTAATGCTCCACCTTTAATTTATACACTCAATTTATATAAGTTTCATTATTATATTACTTTTATATTTTAATTAACTTATACAATAACTTTATGTATAATATTATATTAACTAAATCTTATTGAATTAATTTTAATTAATGAACTCTTTAATTAATTTTAATTTGCTAACTCTGTAAAAAATAATATTAGTATTCAATACAACTTTTATGTTGGACAAATCTACTATAACCTTTATAGTATATACTATAACCTTTATAGTATAGCACATATATCTTATATATTAGTGATTAAATTATATTAATTTCAAAATTTATCTTATATACATACATGTATACTTACTTTACCTTAAACACACTAAAATAACATAACATATATAAACATGTATAATACATGCATATAATTATTAATTAATTAACTCATTTAACTACTTTATCTTATTAACAAATTATAAATTTTGAACTAATATTTAAATAGTTTCAAACATTTTGAAATATTTTTAATATTATGACGGTTTATAATAAATATGTTATAATTTTAAACTTAACTTTTAAATTTAAAATCTTATCTTAATTTTCAAAACTATTCTGAAAATTAGCCCAAGTCTCAATCCAAGTTGGGCATTTTCTATTATGGACAACCTTCAGGCTCACTTCACCTCTAAGGCCAGGTCGGTAACTAGGTAGGATAAGATACTTGATTATCCAAATCCAATCCTAGACATTACCTTTCTGGACACTATACTAAGTGGGCAAGCTTAATTAGTTAGCTCTAATGTGACTAGTTCAGACCGTATAAGCTACTAGATGTTGATACCATTGTTGGAACTAGGCCAGCCTATAACATAAGAAATGAGTGAATTTCAATTTTTTGCCATTGCATATGAAGTCTAAATTCATTTAGAAATTTTCTAAGTTTCTTTTAAATAAAATCAATATTTATTTAACATCGTCTTTTTTTATTAATTTAGTTTTATAGAAAATTAAGTATGGGATATAAAAAAGGTTTGAATATATCGAATATATTCATTCTTTAATTGTGTGATAAAATATTTAAACATAAGGCAAGTATGATCAATTGATAACATGATGTATATGAATAAATGAGAATAAATTTAGAGGCAATAACATAAGGGACAAATAGGAACTAAATAAAGATGACAAAGATGATTGATTCATCCCCCCTCTTTCGGCAAACTTAATATATGCAACATCCAATTAGTAACCAATGAATCATTATGACATAAGAATACAAATATCCAACAATAATTGATATGCATATATTATATACTCATTTTAAATTGTTAGATAATAATTGAAGCGTTTGAATTATACAATTTGAAATATAAACATTAAATTGTATTTGTACACATACATATATATGTAATTATGTGTATACTTAAAGATTAAACAAAAAGTTATTAATTTATTCAAGATAATCTTCCAAAATACATTAAAATTTTCTTATGTATTTGTGAAATTATGTAAACTTAAATTGACTAAGAAAATACATATGTATATAATTAAATCAAGAGCTTCAATTTATATGAATAAATATATTTTTATTATTATAAGACAAAGTGAAACATGCTAAACTAAGCAATATATTAAAAATCCTTTGAATATTTAAAGAAGGATATTTGTGATGTCAAAGAGGGTAACAAATTTTGAAAAAAAATTGTAACCAATTTATTATCAAAACATCTTTTAATCATTTGTAAGTTTCTATTACAGTACAAATGCAAATAATAATAACATATAAACTTTCAAATCTAAAAAATATACTTTGACTTAAGTGCATAAAACATAGATCTATAATTAAAACATTATACTAATCATATACAAATTTTAGTTTTGATTCATCAAAATAAAACCAAATCAATTAATATAAGCATACAAACTTTCAGATATAAAGAACTAAACTTTGATTTGAATGTTTAAAACATGGACCCAAAACAAAAACATAATATTATTCATATTCAATTTCAGCTTTGACTTGTCTAATTTAAAAAAACTTAATCAATTAATATGGACATGCAAACTTTCATATCTAAATAATTGCACTTTAATTTGAATGTTTAAAGAATGGGTCTATAATTAAAACATTGTTTAATCGTATACAAATTTCAGTTTGATTTATTTAGATAAAAACCCAAATCAATCCATATAAAAAACAGTTCAAGCTACATAAACCACTTTCAAATCAAATGAGATAATATTATACACACATGCATAGAACTCTATCACATCCGTGTTCCCGTTGTGTTTATATGTATTCAATTGATATACACAAAACTCTATCTTAATGGATATTCCCTAACACTGTAATGTCTATCGATTAGTATTTTCGACCAATACAAGAAATAAACATGCATATAACAAACATAACATCCATACAACCAGCATAGCATATATATAACCAGTATAACACAATTATATTAACTAATTTTAGATTCATGTCAAAAATGGCGTAGATCATTTTCATAAAATGCTACGTCCATAAGGACATGTGTGATATTCATTTTAAAACCATTTTAAAACTCTTTAAAATTCTTTTTTAAAATCATGTGTCAATCTAAATTTATTAAATTCATGTTTTAAAGTTGGAAGTCATTTGAAAGTATCATTTTTATACTATAATGACAACCATAGTATGGTGAGAGATAATATCACTCACCTCAACAAAATTTGTTAATCATGTGCCAAGTCGTAGAGGGTTCGAATACGAGCATAATGCAAGAAACCATGCCTGAATCGGACGTCGTATGCAAAAGACATAAATAATATAAAATCAGTTTATATTAATTAATTAACCTAAATAATATTTACTTAATTTAATTAATAAAATCCATAATTACCTTCTTCATGTGAATAATTCATGCGCAACCCATGTACTCACCCACTACATCACTCATGAATGCTCATGCGCATACTTCCATTCCAATGCAACCGCACCACCTCACATCACCGATCGCCAATCATCGCACGTCACCAATGATCGCCGCATGCACCGCCTCCACTCCAGCCACTAGCACTGGTCATCCACAGAAACATGGTTTTTTTCCTTCTGCTTGCTGTTGTTTGTCCATGCCACTACCAGAATTCAAACCATCTCCAGAGGTCATCGCCTACACCATGATGTCACCGCACCACCCTAACCCCCACCGCTAGTCGACTACATCCTTGTCCAAGAGAATTTCGGTCCATATTTGTGCAAAAATGCAAGGAACCCATGATTTATCACCAACTTTTCAAGCTCCCCGCCACCACTATGTCTACCATTTACTTAGAAGATCTACATTTCCAAAATCCTCTTGCAAAGGCAAACAAATCCATATAGACGGTTTTTCGTACAATTAGATCGTCAAAGGATTCATCATTAACATCTTTTCCATCCAACATTAATATCTTCCTTATCAATGCACGAAACACAACCATTTTAGCTCAATTTAGATCCTCTCCGCTATGCATAAAACATATCTTCCAAATTCATTTCAGTTGACCTCCAAAATCACTCACTTCGCTAGGTTCATATTTTTCGACCACCACAGTAACGACACGGCTTTTTGAACGGTTAATTTGAGATATTTAAATGGGTTTAAATATTATTTGAACTATAATTTGATTTTGAATATGAAAAGCTGTTTTATTTAATAAAAGGAATTCAAAATTTAAAGTATAATGACCTATTGAATAAATTATTAAAGTGGTAATTAGATATTGGGTAAAATATAAAATTTGGAGTTGTGAGCGTGTTAAAAATATTTCAACGGCTTATAAAATTTATATTGATAATACTGGAAGTAGTAGATGAGTTAAAATTGAATTTAACTGTCGTTTGTTAAATTTTAAATTTGCATAGTTAAATTGACAGTTAAAAATAACCTTCCGAGGCACAGTCTCGGAATTCAATGAAAACAGTTCCGTTGAATCCGTAATATTGAATTATTGCCGGATTTCAAATTTCGTAATTTTTGGAGTGACCGTGTGATTGTACGATAAGCATACGCGCTATAATTTATATTGAATTCGAGAAGATTTTAAAATATAACGTTTAAAATAAAATAATTAGCGTAGCTTCCTCAACACACTATCGTTCGTCTTCTCCCATATGCTTCTCATTTTCTTTAAAATCTCAACGCTTCTTGTTTCTCCTTTCGTTCAGAAAACAAAAATTAAATTCATGGCCCCTTCCTTCTTTATAGTCGTGAATCCCTTCTCTAAGCCTTCTTCGTTTCCCTTTCCTTCTTTACAGCCGAGTTCGACGGCATTCAAAAAAAAATGGAAACCCTAGCTCGCGAATTGAATAAGGGGGAAGCTCACGCGAATCGTTTCGCGTTCGAATATTGACCGTGTCGTGATTGTGTTGCTAGATCTCGAGTCGAGGGTGAGGTGCGACGTGATTCTCGAGCTCGATCGCGAGTTAATGGCCGCGTGCGAAGAGGTGGTGCGGCGGCGCTGACGTTCCAACGTGAGCTCGGGCGCGATGGTGTGCGTTCGATCTGGAGGAAGCGTCGAAGCCGAAGGTTAGGGCGACGTAGTCGCAAGCAGGAAGGTGGGTCAGTCGCGATGGTAGCAACGTGAGGAGGTCGAGGTGGCAGCACGCGTCGAGGAGTGCTCGGGTATGGGTTGACGTGACGACATCGAAGCATGAGTGAGATGGGCGGCGCTCGGCAGGTTGTCGGAGGGTTTGGCTTCGCGAACAAGGGGACTAGGGTTCCTCGGTGGTTCGTGCGATGTTGGGTTGGTCTTCTGAGCAGTGAGGTATATCTGTAACTTTCTTTTTAATTTAATAAATACGTATTGATTAAATAGTTATATTTTACAGTATAGGATATATGTTTAATTTCAAAATTAAATACATCTATGTATATATATAAGATGTTTGTAAGTAAGCAGGAATTTTAGATATTTGAACGTTTATATGAAATTTGATCTTCGAAACTATTATTTATTTCCCTAAATTTATATATATGTATGTTCAAAAATAAAATAAATAGACATGTTTTAGATTGCTAAATAATAATGAGTTGATGGAAATTGTTTACTAAATAATAAATTCATATGAATTGTTATATAAGGTTTAAAATCGGGAAATAAATAGCTTATATAAATTATAAGTCAATTAAAATATTCACCCGTAAATTTATCATGGATCAGTTCAAATATTAATAAAAATCGTCTAATATTTATTCAAGGTCAAAAATATGGAAACAAGTCGAGATTGGACATGATTGCAACTTAAAAGCAAATGTGAGATTTTCTCACTCATTTGGATGCCCTAAATTAAATTTAAATGTTAAATTTAAATTATTGGATGTGTTTGGTTGATTGACAATAATTTATTCACTGGTTCATATCATAACTCATATACTGTAATATCCATTTGAAAGTGGAATTGATATGTTACTGTGCTAACATTTGTGGATGCAGGGAAAACAGGTTGGAGGGATCCAATAGGATTCCTCAAAGATATTTATTTTTTATATATATTGTTGTCATATGACAGGATGAATGATATTGATATGGATTTGCATGCGAGTTAAATTTATATGGAAATTGGAATTTACTAATTTTTTAAATGTTATAAATAATTTAATTGAAGGAAGTTAAATGAAATTTAAATTATAAGCATATTCTTTAGAATTTGAATTCACTTCTGTTGAGATTAAAGTAAAATTAAAAGAATATTTATTATTTTAGTTAAACTTAAAATTAGTTAAAGTTGAGTTTGGGAAAAATGAAATTGTATACTAAAGACTTAAAGAAAATATCGTAATCGATGAATGGATTTGGAGTAAAGGAAAATTTTATTAATAAAATAAAATAAGAGAACTATATTAAGAAATAAAATAAGGGGATTTTATTAAGAAATGAAATGGAATTTTAATAAGGAACAATATGGAATTGAATTGAAGAATAAAATTATAAAACTAGGATTTTTGAATAAATTGTTTTCATAAATAAATAAAAGGGAAAACTCAGGGAGTTATAAATTTATAAACGGAGTTTACAAATGAGATAGAAAGTATTAGCGAATATGTAATGAGATAGGTCATGGTAAGGACTTGATTTGAGTTATGAAAATTGGTTTGGAGGGAAATAGTTGGATATTTCTGGAAGTAAGAAATGAGAATATGGTCAAGAGGAATTTATGGATGAATATTGGGTTTTACTAAAATTATAAACTTATTATTTTAAAAAGGAGTGTTTTAAATTTCTACACTATAACTTTTTGTAAACCATTACTTGAATTTAAAATGTTTCGAATTAGTATTTTTAAAGGATAGACAAATATTTATAATAAACTTCAATTTTCTAAAACCAGTTTTACAATTTATCATTAACTGGATATGAACTCTAATTTTATGTTAAGTATTTCTTTTAAACCGTAAATTGTATAAAAACTATACTTCTTATTTTATAAATCTAAATGTTTTTAAATGCTTTTAAAATCCAATTAATAATCCTCTTGTGATAATAAGTGAGTTATTAAATTGAGATAAGATTTAGGAGAAATCTTATTAAGTGAAAGAATTGAGTTTGAAAATTTATAAGCAAAGTATAAATTTATTTATGAGTAAGGGATGAGAAAATATGAAATATTTTCAAGGGTTAAATCAAATTGAGTGTGTATGAGAAATCAGACAAGTGATTTCATGGAAGTAAAGGATTTTGAATCTATTTCAAATGGGTTAAATGAGAATAATATCTGAATGATATTTGAGATAAATAATTTGAAGGAATTATTTGATGGTTGCTTGTGTGTGATTAATTGATAGTTAAATAACCGACTATCAATATTGGACAATGCATTGATCGTTTCGAAGAGTCCGGAATCGGATTTAATTATCCAAAAACCACTTCGATCCGGTTTGAATGATTACGAATGAAGACCGTGAAGAGTTGAAGACGGTGATTCGGTTTGTCCAGACCCAGGGCAACTTGTATGGATTGAATGCTTTCAGAACATCGTCAGGTGGACGATGAGCATTCTAAGTGATGCGTTCTTAAAAGGTAACGTTTAACCTCAAGCCTCATCAACCGGGAATGGCTAAAATAGGGGAGGTGCAGCAAGGTTAGGTGGGTCATGCCCAAGCAGGACAAGATTTTCCCCTGTCTAGATGTCCCTTTATATTTCGGCTTAGTGGGTGGTTGGTCGCGCCAATCACGGGGTTATCTTGTTCGGGACTGTTCAGTAAGGAATGGTTCCGGCCTTGTGTTGCAGGGGAGCGGGCGTACTCCTCGGTACTCTGATCTAGGCCAGGTACTGTGACGGGCGGTACCCCAGTAGCCCAGCCATTGATGGAAATCCATTCTCCCTACGAGCCTTGTACGAGTTTTGTTTGTATTACCCACTCTGTGGCTAGTAGCTGGAATTTAATAGATGTAACAATTTCGGCTATTTTATAAGTATTTGTATATAGACCCTATTATAATATCAGAGGATTTCTATAGAAAGTGTTTTAGCTATCGTAAGGTAAAAACCCGACATGTTTATTTGTGGCGTGGTCTTACGAGATGCTTTTGTTTTCAAAAGATTTTTGAAACTTTAATAATCCAATTGAGTGTGATTTTCTCACGCTGGTATTCCAGACTGACTCGGGTGTTGTTTTATATGATGCTCGGGTCAGACCGAGTTAAACAGGTTCAGGTTATATGCTGGAGCTCAGGAGACGAGCTGGAGACAGAGCGTATTTATGTATTTGTCTATTAGTTCCGCTGTGTATGATCATATGGTAGTTGTCTCTGTATGACTGATTGATGTACTCTGATATGGTATGTATGTATGTATGCAGTGTATATTTCTTGTATTTAAAACTGTATTCTATATATTATATTTTATTCCGCTGCGATGTGAAATTCTGATGTTGTTTTTGTTCTTCTTCTTCTAACTCTTTCTTCTTTTACCAGAAAACTCGTACATCTGTACCACTTTGAATTGAACTGTGGTGGAATTTTGTTAGTTCAAAGGGGTACGGATTTGCGGGCTGTCACACTTGGTATCAGAGCTAAAAGGTTAAGCAAGAACCTTGGCTCTGGTGGGAAATTACTCATTAGAAATAGACTCGATGGTACTCTAGAATGAGTTTGAGCGCATATATAGATATGAGTGCGTATTTTTTAGTGAATATAAAATGGTGTTGATTGATTTATTGAGTGGTATATGAACCTTCGTCGGCACAGCCTCGAAAACTGTATCGAAGGGGTTTCTAAACACTTAAATAGAGCAATTCGACACAATATCGTTTTTTAAATGTGGGTGAATGAAATAATTTCATCCAAAATATATTTTGATATAAAAAGGAATATTTTCTGAATTATTATAACATGGATGTTTGGATGATAATTTTTTTTTTGACAAATGAGATAATTAAATTTAAAATAGTTATATAATCAAGGAAAACATTAAATGTTGAATTTTGGAATTAAATTTAAAGCAAAAAGTTAAAGATGGAAATTTAACTTGGATTAAAATTTAAAACTTGGAATTTAATTAATGATTTGGAGGGAATAAATTAGTAGATTTTAAATGAAGTTGAAATGAGAAATAAAACTTAAGGTGGATTGAAATTTATTTCAAGTTATGTGAATGGAAGTAAATTGAATTAAACTGAAAATAAAATTCAGTTGTATTTGAATTAAATTGTAATTTGAATGGGATTAGGTGATGAAACCCGAGTAATAACTAGAAATTCCATTGAATGGTAAGTAAATTAAATATGAATTGGAATTTTTTTGGAATTTGACTAAAGTAAAGATAATTTGAAGTTACAAATTTAATCCAAATCAAGTGTGGATGGAATAAATTGGACTTGGATATTATCTTAATAAATTTAGAATGGCTAATTAAATTACATGGGATTTGATCTAGATGAGTATCAAATCAATTGCAATGAATTTAAGTAAGAAGTTGCAATAATTAAATTAACTTAAGATTTAAATTTATGAAAAGGTGATTTTGATGAAAGTGAAAGTTCATTGAACAAAATAGATGGGTAAAGTACCTTAAACTTTGGATGTGAATGGATAGTAAATAGCCAATTTAATTGGATTGAGAACTTTGAATGAACTGGAATTATCTTAAGCTAAGTTAATGTGTGAATTTGAATGAAGATGAATTAAATTGAGATGTAGATGATATTGCAATAAAATCTCACTTGAGTAAAATTCATAAAAATGAAATGAGGTTGAGTTTAATGTAAGCTGAACTAAGTAAAATTTGAATTTGAATAAATAAGAAGTGGACTTATAAAATTATGATGGAATAAATAAGTCAAATAGAATTATTTGAATTTGGGAAATGAATAGAAATCCGAACCTGAATTACAAAATAGAATTGAGCCAAGGAAATTTAAATGAAGAGATTTTTGAAGCTAAAAGTCAAATATTGGATTATGACTTGGGAATAAACTAATTTGGGATAAATTAGTAACTTGAATATTTGGATAAATTGGTTAAATAAGAGTTGAATGGTAAATTAGTAAAAGTGGAGAGTGAATTAAAGTAAATGGGAGGAAGAGACCTTGAATTATAAATATAAAATTCAACTTGGATTGGTTAACAAATAAAACGAAATTGGATTAAATATAAATGGTTAAAAGTGCAAACAGAATCCAATTGTGTATAAATAAAGTGAAAATGTTTTGTAATAAGTTAAATAAGTTCGAGAATGAATCGAACATGGGAATTGTAATTTTTAAATGAAATAATTAGTTGAGCAAAGAAGTAAATGGAAGATATTTGATTTAAATAAAATCAAATTAAATTTGGAAAAGAATTTATGGACAAATGAAATTAACTTAAGTTATGAAAGTTAAATAATTTGAAGAAAATTAACTTAAGTCTAAATTCAATAAAGCATGACTTATATAAACTTGGGACATGTTTGTTAAATTTTAAGCATTGAGATTGTCGAGCTTAATAAATATGGTTTTGAATGCAATCAATGCAAAGAGATGTGTTTAAAAATAAATTAGAATGGAATGGAATTTCATATAACTAGAGTTGGAATTAATTATTATTATTTTTAAAAAACAGTTATGAAATTAAAGTAACTGTTTGTTTGAATGAATATTGTAGGGATTTGCATAGAAATAATTGTTGTTGTCGTAAACATGATTAAATAAAATTTCATGGAATAATAAAGGAAATTAAACTTGATTTTTGAATAAATTGCCATGAATACAAAATAGTTCGGATTAAAAATGGATTGAATAAAAGAATGATATTGAAAATCATTCCGAATCGGATATGATGTTATAAATTGAGTAAAAGCAATTGGATTAATTGGGACCTTATCAATTGTTTATACAAACTGCTTGTATACATTGTTTATAAAATACGGTTTTGAATTGTTAAGGAGCAGAAATTGATTTTTGAAATCAATTAAATGGAAAATGGGTTTGTTTGGGAATAATTATAAATTGGAGTTAAGTAAATGTGTTGTAACTCACTTAAAGTTGAATGCAAACGGTATTTGTGTTAATTATAAACAAGTGGAACTAGTTTGGAAACTATATAAATTTGTTGAAGTTATTTATATAGCATTGCTTATGTTTTTGATGTGTTGTAGTTGCTTAAATGAATGAAATGTTATAAATTTCATAAATATGATACTTATTTGTTTAAATTGAGTAAGTATGGGTACCAGAGGATTGTATAGCGGGATTTTGGGCACGCAAATGCTAAATTAAATAAGCCGCTTGCTTAAAAATGCTAAATAAGGTACGCCTACGCAATACAAACTAGGAAATATGAACTGTTTTTGGTTTTTCCGACCGTGTGGGTCGATGTATATATATTTATATCTATTGTCAAATTGCAAAAGCTCCTCCGTACAAAAGGGACTCTGCTAAAAAAATTCAGAAATTTTGGGAGTTAGAAAATTTTTGAAGTTTTTGAAAATTTTGTTAACGACAAACGTTTTCAAATTGGAAATCTAAATAAATTAGTGAATGAAACTAATTTGGAATAATGACATGAATTTGATATAAACGAAAATTAGAATTTAAATATTCAGAATTAAAGGTAAATTGACTTTATATGGAAATGGAAGAATCAATTGAATAAGAAAAGATACAAACTAAAGTAGTAAGATGGAAATAAATATAAGAAATACATAAGATGCTTATACTAACTTAAGTAAGGAATTATGCATTCTCATTCGGGAATTGATATTTCAAATATAATCTAAAATAATATTTGAATGAATAGATAGTGACATTTGTAAGAATGTCTATAAAATGTTTTGAATATTGTGATTGGACATATTGTTGTGTAAGGTATGCAGGTAATATAAAGGTAAAGAGAATTGATTTTGATTTCAGAAGATAAATTTGAAATGCTCGACAAAAAAGGTATGTGTTTGAATTTCTATATGGAAATTGATTGGGATTTTGATCGAGACGCTTGGCTTTCTGTTTTCTTTTAGGTTTTTGAGAGGCCGTAGAGCCATTTTGTAGTTGTACCGAGCTAGCCACGCAAAGGAGACGCTGGCGAATTTTTTTCGGGAATTTAGAGTGTTAGAAAAATTTTGAGAAATTTTGATAAGTCAAAATTTGGTTTTAAATTGAGACTTGAATGATTAAACTTATAGTATAGTTTGAAACTAAGGAAAGGTTTGAAAAGTTAATAAGAAAGGTAATGCGTCTTTTATTAAAAGATAACTAGTAGAATAATGGAAGGTTAGTTTGGAGAAATAGTAACGGGTATTGGGACATTCTTCCTAATTAGTAATTTCGGGGACGAAATTCTTTTAAGGGGGAGAAATGTAACGACCCGGGTTTTTGGACGGTTAATTTGAGATATTTAAATGGGTTTAAATAAAGCTGTTTTATTTAATAAAAGGAATTCAAAATTTAAAGTATAACGACCTATTGAATAAATTATTAAAGTGGTAATTAGATATGGGGTAAAATATAAAATTTGGAGTTGTGAGCGTGTTAAAAATATTTTAACGGCTTATAAAATTTATATTGATAATACTGGAAGTAGTAGATGAGTTAAAATTGAATTTAACTGTCGTTTGTTAAATTTTAAATTTGCATAGTTAAATTGACAGTTAAAAATAACCTTCCGACGCAGTCTCGGAATTCAACGAAAACAGTTCCGTTGAATCCGTAATATTGAATTATTGCCGGATTTCAAATTTCATAATTTTTGGAGTGACCGTGTGATTGTACGATAAGCATACGCGCTATAATTTATATTGAATTCGAGAAGATTTTAAAATATAACGTTTAAAATAAAATAATTAGCGTAGCTTCCTCAACACACTATCGTTCGTCTTCTCCCATACGCTTCTCATTTTCTTTAAAATCTCGACGCTTTTTGTTTCTCCTTTCGTTCAGAAAACAAAAATTAAATTCATGGCCCCTTCCTTCTTTATAATCGCGAATCCCTTCTCTAAGCCTTCTTCGTTTCCCTTTCTTTCTTTACAGCCGAGTTCGACGGCATTCGAAAAGAAAAAAAATGGAAACCCTAGCTCGCGAATTGAATAAGGGGGAAGCTCACGTGAATCGTTTCGCGTTCGAATATTGACCGTGTCGTGATTGTGTTGCTAGATCTCGAGTCGAGGGTGAGGTGCGACGTGATTCTCGAGCTCGATCGTGAGTTGATGGCCACGTGCGCGAAGAGGTGGTGCGGCGGCGCTGACGTTCCAACGTGAGCTCGAGCGCGATGGTGTGCGTTCGATCTGGAGGAAGCGTCGAAGCCGAAGGTTTGGGCGATGTAGTCGCAAGCAGGAAGGGGGGTAGGTCGCGATGGTAGCAACGTGAGGAGGTCGAGGTGGCAGCACGCGTCGAGGAGTGCTCGGGTATGGGTTGACGCGATGACATCGAAGCATGAGTGAGATGGGCGGCGCTCGTCAGGTTGTCGGAGGGTTTGGCTTCGCGAACAAGGGGACTAGGGTTCCTCGGTGGTTCGTGCGATGTTGGGTTGGTCTTCTGAGCAGTGAGGTATATCTGTAACTTTCTTTTTAATTTAATAAATACGTATTGATTAAATAGTTATATTTTACAGTAAAGGATATATGTTTAATTTCAAAATTAAATACATCTATGTATATATATAAGATGTTTGTATGTAAACAGGAATTTTAGATATCTGAACGTTTATATGAAATTTGATCTTCGAAACTATTATTTATTTCCCTAAATTTATATATATGTATGTTCAAAAAAAAAATAGACATGTTTTAGATTGCTAAATAATAATGAGTTGATGTAAATTGTTTACTAAATAATAAATTCATATGAATTGTTATATAAGGTTTAAAATCGGGAAATAAATAGCTTATATAAATTGTAAGTCAATTAAAATATTCACCGGTAAATTTATCATGGATCAGTTCAAATATTAATAAAAATCATCTAATATTTATTCAAGGTCAAAAATATGGAAACAAGCCGAGATTTGACATGATTGCAACTTAAAAGCAAAGGTGAGATTTTCTCACTCATTTGGATGCCCTAAATTAAATTTAAATGTTAAATTTAAATTATTGGATGTGTTTGGTTGATTGACAATAATTTATTCACTGGTTCATATCATAACTCATATACTGTAATATCCATTTGAAAGTGGAATTGATATGTTACTGTGCTAACATTTGTGGGTGCAGGAAAAACAGGTTGGAGGGATCCTACAGGATTCCTCAAAGATATTTATTTGTTATATATATTGTTGCCATATGACAGGATGAATGATATTGATATGGATTTGCATGCGAGTTAAATTTATATTGAAATTGAAATTTACTAATTTTTTAAATGTTATAAATAATTTAATTGAAGGAAGTTAAATGAAATTTAAATTATAAGCATATTCTTTAGAATTTGAATTCACTTCTGTTGCGATTAAAGTAAAATTAAAATATTTACTATTTTAGTTAAACTTAAAATTAGTTAAAGTTGAGTTTGGGAAAAATGAAATTGTATACTAAAGACTTAAAGAAAATATCGTAATCGATGAATGGATTTGGAGTAAAGGAAAATTTTATTAATAAAATAAAATAAGAGAACTATATTAAGAAATAAAATAAGGGGATTTTATTAAGAAATGAAATGGAATTTTAATAAGGAACAATATGGAATTGAATTGAAGAATAAAAGTATAAAAATAGGATTTTTGAATAAATTGTTTTCATAAATAAATAAAAGGCAAAACTCAGGGAGTTATAAATTTATAAACGGAGTTTATAAATGGGATAGAAAGTATTAGCGAATATGTAATGAGATAGGTCATGGTAAGGACTTGATTTGAGTTATGAAAATTGGTTTGGAAGGAAATAGTTGGATATTTCTGGAAGTAAGAAATGAGAATATGGTCAAGAGGAATTTATGGATGAATATTGGGTTTTACTAAAATTATAAACTTATTATTTTAAAAAGGAGTGTTTTAAATTTCTACACTATAAATTTTTGTAAACCATTACTTGAATTTAAAATGTTTTGAATTAGTTATTTTTAAAGGATAGACAAATATTTATAATAAACTTCAATTTTCTAAAACCAGTTTTACAATTTATCATTAACTGGATATGAACTCTAATTTTTATGTTAAGTATTTCTTTTAAACCGTAAATTGTATAAAAACTATACTTCTTATTTTATAAATCTAAATGTTTTTAAATGCTTTTAAAATCCAATTAATAATCCTCTTGTGATGATAAGTGAGTTATTAAATTGAGATAAGATTTAGGAGAAATCTTATTAAGTGAAAGAATTGAGTTTGAAAATTTATAAGCAAAGTATAAATTTATTTATGAGTAAGGGATGAGAAAATAAGAAATATTTTCAAGGGTTAAATCAAATTGAGTGTGTACGAGAAATCAGACAAGTGATTTCATGGAAGTAAAGGATTTTGAATCTATTTCAAATGGGTTAAATGAGAATAATATCTGAATGATATTTGAGATAAATAATTTGAAGGAATTATTTGATGGTTGCTTGTGTGTGATTAATTGATAGTTAAATAACCGACTATCAATATTGGACAATGCGTTGATCGTTTCGAAGAGTCCGGAATAGGATTTAATTATCCGAAAACCACTTCGATCCGGTTTGAACGATTACGAATGAAGACCGTGAAGAGTTGAAGACGGTGATTCGGTTTGTCCAGACCCAGGGCAACTTGTATGGATTGAATGCTTTCAGAACATCGTCAGGTGGACGATGAGCATTCTAAGTGATGCGTTCATAAAAGGTAACGTTTAACCTCAAGCCTCATCAACGGGGAATGGCTAAAACAGGGGAGGTGCAGCAAGGTTAGCTGGGTCATGCCCAAGCACGACAAGATTTTCCCCTGTCTAGATGTCCCTTTATATTTCGGCTTAGTGGGTGGTTGGTCGCACCAATCACGGGGTTATCTTGTTCGGGACTGTTCAGTAAGGAATGGTTCCGGCCTTGTGTTGCAGGAGAGCGGGCGTACTCCTCGGTACTCTGATCTAGGCCAGGTACTGTGACGGGCGGTACCTAAGTAGCCCAGCCATTGATGGAAATCCATTCTCCCTACGAGCCTTGTACGAGTTTTGTTTGTATTACCCACTCTGTGGCTAGTAGCTGGAATTTAATAGATGTAACAATTTCGGCTATTTTATAAGTATCTGTATATAGACCCTATTATAATATCAGAGGATTTCTATAGAAAGTGTTTTAGCTATCGTAAGGTAAAAACCCGACATGTTTATTTGTGGCGTGGTCTTACGAGATGCTTTTGTTTTCAAAAGATTTTTGAAACTTTAATAATCCAATTGAGTGTGATTTTCTCACGCTGGTATTCCAGACTGACTCGGGTGTTGTTTTATATGATGCTCGGGTCAGACCGAGTTAAACAGGTTCAGGTTATATGCTGGAGCTCAGGAGACGAGCTGGAGACAGAGCGTATTTACGTATTTGTCTATTATTTCCGCTGTGTATGATCATATGGTAGTTGTCTCTGTATGACTGATTGATGTACTCTGATATGGTATGTATGTATGTATATAATGCAGATTTCTTGTATTTAAAACTGTATTCTATATATTATATTTTATTCCGCTGCGTTGTGAAATTCTGATGTTGTTTTTGTTCTTCTTCTTCTACCTCTTTCTTCTTTTACCTGAAGACTCGTACATCTGTACCACTTTGAATTGAACTGTGGTGGAATTTTTTTAGTTCAAAGGGGTACGGATTTGTGGGCTGTCACAACCACAATTGGAGTTGGGTCAAATTGAGACAATGGCTACGTAGCTCTTGAAAAATAAAGAGACTAAAATTTTGTCTTCACCAAAATGGTGATCATTTGCTCTAGAAAGAAGCGAGGAGATGCGTTTATGAAGAGGAAGGGAACTAATGAAAATAATGAAGTAGTATGCAACTACAATGAAGGTAGATAATGGGTAGGGTGGGGTTTGAATATACCATATTTTCTTTTATTTCGAAATTTCAAGTCATCATACAACTTGTAGGAATGTCACGTGACTCGTCGTATTTTTCTCATTCCAATAGTATAATTTTCGTCAAAATACAATTTTGTGCCTCAGAAGGTATATTTTAGCATTTTAAAGTCGTATTGGCTGCCGAAACATCTGATCTAAAAAATTATTCGACTGTTCAAACACTATTTCTTGGCCTAGGGACTTTTTTGTTCATACTAATTCTCTAATGCCTATCGGTGCATATATATCCATGTAATACGTCAAACTACTGAAAGTGGCAGAAAATAAATCTAGGGTATGAATCGTCCAATAAAATTATTAAAGGTCAAAAATGTCAATACTCAACATTACCCAAAGTTATATCCAAATATGACCAATATGATTTAAAAATAATATTTTACGATCATCCGATCTGTAAAATACGGGTTGTTACATTAATCTAAAAATAGAATGACATTTTGTTTTTAATATTCCTAGTCAAGATGTTTCGAGAAAGGATATCGATACATCCGGTGAAACCGAAGTGTGTAACGCTCATCAAATGTTGGGCAGTGTTTGATTCATGGTTGTTGGGGGCACTAAGGCATTACTTAAATATAGTTATTGGATAATTATGGAATGATTCGTCCGAGATTTTACTCTTAGTCATTAACAAATAGCCAAACAAGAAATCTCAAGGTGTTATCCAACCTTTTGACAAAGCATAATTCGAACATGAGTGGACAAATAAAACTTGACGTTATCAAGGTGGAAAGCCTAGAGAGATAGCCCAAGAGTCCAAAATGCAAGCATAGACAGAGTCATGGGACAATAGCCAAAAAAATAAGGTGATATAACTGTAGGATTTCCAAGTTGGGGATCAGTACCGACTCATATTTGGGGATCGGTACCGACTCCCAGAAACAATTTAGGTGGACCCCATCTTTTTCGTACGTGTTTATCTTGGTGCCAAGGCTTTATTTTCAAAGTTTTTTTTATTGAATCAACGCAATTGTTCATCGATCACCATGAACACTTGAAACTACAACTTTATTCGGCTTGGAATCCATCATTTGGACTCAAAAGCAAGCCAATATTGGTGTAAACAACTATGGAATCACAAAGCTAACTACAAGACGATCCGAATTAAGAAGTCAAAAACACCAAAATGGTGAACTTACGGATCAGTATCGAGTCCCACTTAGGGATCGGTACCAGCTCCCAGATATTGCTAAGGTAGGGCTTATTATTTTGGGAGAAGGAGTCAAATTCGAGAACAATGGTTAGGAGATATTGCATATGAGATTTTAGGCTCCCTAACTCTATAAATAATTAAGGTAGGGCTCGTTTTTTCAGAATCTTTAGGCTCTACCTCCATTATTTATTATATTCTTATAACTCTGAAATTCTAAGTGCCGAGTTCTAAGAACATCTGCTCCTAAGCCAGAAATTAGCAATGAAATATTAAAGTGGATGTAGGCCAAGCTTTGTCGAACCATTATAAATGATTATGTCTTGTTTCTTTCCTTATTCTCATTTACATTTCTATTATATTTCATCACTTTTATTCTCTACATAATCTTTAGGTGTTTGTGCCATTTTGGGTTTAAATATTTTGGCGCTTTCACTATGAGGGATTCTTAGGCCATTTGATTCCACGTACACTATTGGATTCCCTAAGATCCTAGAATGAGAACCAGTTTCACCCTATTCAGATTTGAACATCTTTACTTAAAGCTATCTCTAATAGCCTTAGGAAAGAGAAAACCATTGTTATCTCCTCAAGAGCTACTGATGGACAGAGAATGCTGATCATCAAATTTCAGATGAAGCTCCAATCCCACGAATATCTAGAATCCTTCAGATCTCATCCCCGGGATTGACTTTGAAAGGATGATGAAAGAACGACAGGACTGTCATGCAAATCTGAACCAAAAAATCCACAAGAATAGGAGCTTGATGAACCGGCTGATTATTTGATGTTGAAAGGATGATGAAAGAACGACAGGACTGCCATGCAAATCTGAACCAAAAAATCCACAAGAATAGGAGCTTGATGAACCGGCTGAACATTTGACGTAAAAGGACTAGGAGAGATCCAACACCTCTATATTTGGAATTACGATGTTCCACATTATCTGACCATTTCTGAAGGAGCATAAGGCAACAGACAGATGCATATGAAGCTGGGACGCCAAGGCAGGAATTGAGGACCAACCCCAACTAAAGCACGAGGATAGATACTGATCCCCCATTAGGAGTCATTATCGATCCCATTAGGAGGTCAATGTGGAACTAGTTCATTGAGGTTCAGGTCTTAGACTCGGTGATGGCATGTAGAGTGCATGCACTGTGATGGATTAAGGCACCAAAAATCACGATTTTGCGGCTGAATTGCCCCCAAGAAATGAACGCGGAGCTGTTGGGCACACGGTTCTTTCAGAGTTAGGAGAACTTAAGAGACGAGGCGTGGAGTAGGATCCTTTAGAAGGCCAAGCATAAGAGATAGATTACTATTACCGCAACCCAATAGGTTTTCAAGAGCTGAACTTGGCTAAGATGGTAAGACAACTTGTGAGAGAAAGTCAAGGTCAAACTAACGACGATTGGGGCACTTCTTCTAGCCAAAATCCCTTCATAGAAGCCATTCTACGTGAACAGCATCCACAGAGATTCACTATTCCAACCATGCCGATATATTCAGGAAAGACTAATCCTAGACAACATCTCATGAAGTACTAGTGGCATATGGACTCCACTAGAGCGTCAAATGTAATCAAGTGCATGTGCTTCCCAATCTTCCTATATGGAGTGGCGACCATTTGGTTTACTAGACTAACACTTAGGTCCATCTCTTTTTTCGATCAGTTGGCAAGGAAATTTTTCGAGCAGTTCAGAATGCATGCGACTTGGCCCAAGGAGGTCATTTCATTATCTAACTTATTCCAAGGATCGGGGAAATCACCTAAGGATTTTCTACAAGGATTTAATACCGCTGTGACTGAGGTGAGCAAACCTCGGGATAACATAATCTTGATGGCTTTAATCAAAGGGATCCACCTCGATATAGAATTTGGTGAATGGTTATCGAGAAAGCCTCATGTTAGGATTGTTTTTTCAATAAAGCGACCCAGTACTTGTACAAGGAGGAGGCTATACAATCCAAATAAGGAGATAGAGTAGGCCATCCGGTCAAAGGAATTTAGAAAATTTTCACCATTAAACAGTCTAGAGCGAGTCCTGGGAATATTGATATGAATGTGCCGAACAAAAGTAGGAATCAAAGCAAAGGCAGCACTAGGGCCCCGAACAAGAATTCGAATTCTAGGAGACGACTGAAAATCCCGAGAGTTGACATATATACCTCTTGAATGATTCAACTAAAAACATTAACTTACCCACTCACGATAGGGGTGACTTGGAGCAGTACCGAAAACCAGCCCCGAGAGAATCGACTGAAAGCTAGAGGAAGTTCGAAAACTTCTATAGATTTCACAAAATCCATGGTTATGACACTAACGAATGCAAACACCTTTGAGATATGATTAAAGAGCGGATCCGGAATAAAAGGCTCCAACAATTTGTAAAAGCCCCACAGGATAACGGGTAGGGGACGTCCAACCCCCAGCGAGGATAGACCGCTCCTAGTGTTGATGGACCTAGGAGATCTGAGGTAAGGCTGGCTATAAACTAGATCACAAACGGTCATCATCTAGTGGAGAAGAACTAGAGCGAAACGAAATGGCAGGCATAACGACGTAATTTCATCCTAGAATAAACTCTTTTCCTTATTTATTTTGAATTTTCTCATAAGTTGGACTCTGTTATTTCTCTATTTTCAATAAATTTACTTTTCAATCATGCAACTGTAACGATCCCGTTTTTAAACCAAATTTAATTTAGTAATTAATATAATTTTTAAAATTAATTTGTGAACTAATTTGAATTTTTCCAAAACAAATAATATATGTGTTTATTTGTTTATGTATATATATATATATATATATATATATATATATATATATTGTAAATAGAATTTTGATTTGAAATTCAAAAATAAATATCTTAAAAAAATAAATTGGATTTAAAAACTCTATATTTTAAAAACTAATAAAAATATGTTTTCTAATTATAATATATATATATATACATATTGTGATTTGGCAGTTATGTTTTGAATTCAATATAATAATTTTCAAAAGCTATTTAAGGGTTAAATTCTAATATATAAATATATATGTTTATTTATTAATGTATAATTAGATTTTAAATCATTTTCTTTAAACGTTATATAAAAATAAATAAAAGGAAAAGCTTAATATAAAATATAAAACATATATAAATATAAAACGAAAAAATAATATAATATAATATAAAACTATATTAAATCATAAAGGCATGCAAAAAGACAAGTGTAAACATTATAACATGAAATTTAAAAAGTGTTAGCTTAATTACAACAAGCAATTAACAAGTGTCACTAGTGCTTTACATTTTAAAAATAATAAATAAAATGAAAACAAGTTATATATACCACTATACTCCTTGTTTCTCATTTTTCTTTCGTATGTTCAGAAACAAAAACCTGGTAACTAAAGAATAAAATCAAAAAAACAAAACCTATAACAAACCTGAGATTAAAAAACTGTAGCAAACAACTCTTTCAGATTCAAACAAGATAGCAATTCAAGATCTAGATTCAACTCAACAAAGCAAAATCCAAGATCAACAATCAAGTTTCAGATCATTTTCCAGATTTTCAAAATTCAAATCATTTCCAGGCTTCTCTGTTTCAAAAAATTCTGTGAGTAAACTACTTTTTTAAAAACTTTAATCTGATCTATAACTTGATGTTTGTGACTAATACTTGAAGTGAAGTTGTGAAAAATGTTTGCATGAATGTTTTCCATGCCCCTGTTTTGTTTTCAGATCCAAACAAGTTTAAAAAATCAATTTCCCTTCCCCTAATCTTCTGTTGGTTATGATGTATAAGCCAAATATGTTTGAAATAACAAGATATTAGTTTTAAAAATATTTATAAGTTAAATCAATAAGTTATTTTACTGGAAGAAGGAAATTACAGTGAAAATCAACTTAAGTCAAAAATTTGATTATTTAAATTTCAAGTTTTGATCGTACATCTAGATTCGAGCTTTGAAATAAGGATACGACCCGCACTTCAACCTTCAAAAATCGGCATCTAACACATCACCCTTATTTAAATACTGAAGATTCAAATGTTGGAGTTCGGTTCACTGGAGTCATAACACATTAGATGATAACAACACAACGGAAACAAAATGACTTCATTCATACACTACATGAATTACAACATACTACAACAAGTGTTCAACATCATCAGAGCTCGACATACAACACAACAGCGGAAAAAAAAATATAACAGCGGAAAAATAAAATCAACATGATCTTCAAAGAGAGAGTCCAACATACTGCATCTTTGTTTCCAAAGCTCCAAAGTCCAAACTAAAAAACTCAAAACCAAAAGCTTCAAAGACTTCCAAATCCACATCTATTATCCAACTTAGCTCCAGAACCTATTGATAACTTGACTCTAGGCTCCCCGTGTGGAAAATTAGGGTCACCCAGAGTTTAGAAAACGGAACAATAAACTCCAAGTCAGTTATGGGACTGGTGTGAGAAACATTAAAAAACAGTTATTTGTACAAAAAGAAATCTGTTCATGCTTTTGGAAAATGAAACTACCATAAGGTCTCCCGGCACACACTCAAATGCAATCCCACACATAGGGGAGGTTTCTCCTTATAATAGTCAAACATGTTTGATACGCAAAAATCCTTTTGATATTATTATTAGTGCATATTGTGCAAAAACATTTTGCAAGTATAATATTAATCTTTGCCAGCATATGTACCATTATAGTATGCCTACTATAGCTACCATGTTAAATGGTGAGTTCTACAACTGAAATCGTAAAGGGCACGTATTGTTTTGTTTGGATTTCCAACAAATGGCCAAGGCTAAGGAATTTCCTTTATCCGAATGGATGCGCCTCTGGAAGGACGTCCCGAGAACCTAACCGGATCTCTGCCAACACAAGGTCGGGTTATCTTTGTAACTAGGTAACTAACTGTCATGAGTATGCCATCCCCCAGTCGTAACCGACCTTTATCGAGGCGCCTTCAATTTCCAACAACAACGTAAGTAAAATAT
Organism: Allium cepa; assembly: GCA_030765085.1. Taxonomy (NCBI): domain Eukaryota; kingdom Viridiplantae; phylum Streptophyta; class Magnoliopsida; order Asparagales; family Amaryllidaceae; genus Allium; species Allium cepa. The sequence continues at coordinate 885,264,990 of CM060940.1, read as the reverse complement.
CTGGGCTCCATACTAGAATACCACTTGTACATAACCTTAGGGTCGCGAACCTCATAACCTTGCTGCATCCTTCCTGTTTCGACCATTTCCCAGGGTGTGAGGTTCGATGAAGTCTCGTCCCACAAAGCTACGCTTCACACAAAGTCATGCTTCGATCAACCAATGTTTAGCACTTAACATGCCACATTACCAAAATGGGAATATATCACTAATAACTATCAACTACATAACCTCTGAGCTCGTACATCTCAGAGAAGGGTGTTAAGCTAAGAGAATAAATTCTCCGCCACCAAATAGAAATGAATTTGATAGAAACTAGCTTTATATCGTAAAGTGTAATATCAAACATATATCCACACAAGTCCATCCTAGGTCTGAATGGAACCGAAGGCACTTTGTCCAATTAAGGAAAGAAGTCCTTGCAAATTTGGATATCCTCAATCTCGTCCGGACTCCCCATCACATAGGGTAATCTCTATACCGGAGTAATTTGGTGCAGACAATCAACAGAAAATCCTTTCGTTTTCGAAAATATCCGGTCTTCAACCACCGTCTTCAAATGCGATTCCATTTTGTCGTATCATTATTCAGAATGGGTCTACGACTTAATGCCTTTCCCCGGTCTTTTCGAATAACGAGCGCTTATTTTAAAACATGTGGATACATTCGGATCTTAGTTAAATCACAACTTTTTATCCCTTATTTCCCAAAACCTTTCCTTTTGAATGGTTAAAAAATTTTCCATTTTTAGATCTTTTAACAAAAGATCCACCTTTTAAAATTCAATGCAGAACATTATATTCACACAGCAATTCATCATAGATATTTATCACAGCTTAACCCTAAGCAATTCATATCACAGAATACTATAGATTAACATACTAGAGATATTTAATCAATCCAAGCATTCAATACAATTAATCATCCATAAGCAAGATTAATTAATCACATAATTTATAATTAATTTAATTTAAACCAAATAAATTAATTACTTATGAATAAATTGTCTAACCCTGCTTAATTATCATTAATTAATTACAAACCATTTGTTATTATTTAATTAATTAATGAAATTAATTAATCATCCTTAATTACCTACATTATTAATTATCCTATAATCATTAATTAACTAACCTTTAATTATTAATTTATTAACCTTTAATTATTAATTAATTAATTAATTAACCTTTAATTATTTAATTATCCTTTAATTACTTACATTAAATAATTATCCTTTAGGTAATTAATTATCCCTTAATTACTTACGTTAATTAATTAGCCTTTAATTAATTAGTTATCCTTTAATTACATACATTAAGTAATTATCCTTTAAGTAATTAATTATCCCTTAATTACTTACATTAATTAATTAACCTTTAATTAATAAATTGTCCTTTAATTAATTTCATTAAGTAATTATCCTTTAATTACATTCATTAATTAATTATCCGTTGATTATTTATATTAAGTAATTTTAATTACTTACATTACTTAATTATCCTTTAATTAATTACATTAAGTAATTATCATTAAGTTACTAATTAATGATCCTTTAATTACTTAAGACCTTAATTAATTAAAGATAAACCATTTATCTTAATTAATTGCTTAATTATTATTTAAATCTTATTTAATAAAACTTTGAAATAAATTTATTATTAACATATAAATTAACGTAAGACCTTTAAGTTAATTAATAATTAAAAACATATTATCTTCTTAATTAACTACTTAACTACACTTTTTAAATTTATTTAAATAAACTTAAGAATTAACTTAATTAATTCAAGTTAAAATAAATTATACAACTTTTATCTATCCAAACATTTAAATAGAAATTTATTTAAGAAAATAGTTTAAAACTTGATTTACTTTAACTTTAAAAACTTGTTTTATTTAAAATCTAAAATTGCAACAACATAAACCCGAGTCAAACACAGTACCAACCCGAGTCCAAACCCGAGCCATTCCTTTTTTTTCTTTGTTTGGATTTAAATTTTTAAAATTGGAACCACACTCATGTACGACTCGAAAATAAACCCGAGCCAAAACTTCACTTTTCCAAGATCAAACCCAAGACAATATCCATCTTCTCTAATCCATCAGCCAACAAAACAGAACCCACTAACACATGTGCATGTGCACACGCCAACCCCTTCACTCCAACCATCGCCTCTACCACCCACATGTCACCAACGACCTCGCAGACGAACCGACCACCCAGATCGTCGAACTTGCCTGAAAATCCAAATCGAGCTATTCGATCGCTTCCTGGAACCCAGACCTGATCAACGAAAAAGCCTTAGGCCACCGCCTCTGATTGCCAAAAACCGCCACCGATCAACCAGAGCTGCGTCACGACTTCACGCTTCGATTCCCCCATCATCGGTCCATCCCGATGCTCCCACGACGACGCTGTGCCCTCGGAAACATCGTCGACCAAAACTGATTGTTAAACCCTAAATCGCCGTCATACGGATACTACGGTGGTTGACAAATCCACCAAGCATTTTTCCTAAGATCACCAAACACCCAGCTACCTTCAGCAACAAGCACGAGGCTCCCCCACCTTCGATCGTCGAAAAATCGATGCAAACTCAATTTTCGTTCAACTCGAAAATCCCCATCAATCCCAAACTTAAAAATTTTGAAATTATTATCAAAATTCCTCATTTCAAAGCTCGAACCTAGATGTACAATTTGAACTTGAAATTTAAATAATCAAATTTTTGACTTGAGTTGATTTCCACTGTAATTTCCTTCTTCCAGTAAAATAACTTATTGATTTAACTTATAAATATTTTTAAAACTAATATCTTATTATTTCAAACATATTTGGTTTATACATCATAACGTATAGAAGATTAGGTGAAGAGAAATGGATTTTTTGAACTTGTTTGGATATGTAAAACCAAACAGAGGCCTATATGTGTGTGTGTGTGTGTTTGTGTGCACACCATAAATTTTATATTTATATGCATGCATGCATATTTACATTCATGCAAATATTTTTCACAACTTCACCTCAAGTATTAGTCACAGACATCAAGTTACAGATCAGATTAAAGTTTTTCAAAAAGTAGTTTACTCGCAGATTTTTTTTAAAATAGAGAAGCCTGGAAATGATTTGAATTTTGAAAATTTGGAAAATGATCTGAAACTTGATTGTTGATCTTGAACTTTGCTTTGTTGAGTTGAATCTATATCTTGAATTGCTATCTTGTTTGAATTTGAAAGAGTTGTTTGCTACAGTTTTTTAATCTCTAGTTTGTTTCAGGTTTTGTTTTTTTTTTTTATTCTTTAGTTACCAGGTTTTTGTTTTTGAACTATGAAAGTAAAATGAGAAAGAAGGAGTATAGTGGTATATATAACTTGTTTTCATTTTATAATTTTTAAAAATGAAAAGAACTAGTGACACTTGTTAATTGCATGTTGTAATTAAGCTAACACTTGTTAAATTTCATATTATAATGTTTACACTTGTCTTTTTACATGCCTTTATGATTTGATATAATTTTATATTACATTATATTTTTTAGTTTTATATTTATATATGTTTTATATTTTATATTAAGCTTTTCCTTTTATTCATTTTCATATAACTTTTAAAGAAAACGATTTAAAATCTAATGATACATTAATAAATAAACATATATATGTATATATTACAATTTAACCCTTAAATAGCTTTTGAAAATTATTATATTGAATTCAAAACATAACTTCCAAATCACAATATATATACATACATAAATACATACATACATACATACATATATATATATATATATATTATAATTAAAAAACATATTTTTATTAGTTTTAAAATATAGAGTTTTTAAATCCAATTTATTTTTTTAAGATATTTATTTTTGAATTTCAAATCAAAATTCTATTTACAATTTATATATATATATATACATAAACAAACACGTATCTTTTTTTTTTTTGGAAAAATTCAAATTAGTTCACAAATTAATTTAAACATTATATTAATTACTAAATTAAATTTGGTTTAAAAATAGGATCGTTACATCAACCTTGTCTTTGCTTGTTATATGAGTCATGAAACACGACCGACTCGAATGAGACTGCATATAAACAATGCATGTGTTTGGGTTTCTAGAGTCAGGTGCCCGCCAATCTCTATGGCCCGTAGCCTGACCTTCGGTGCTCTATCGAGATGATCATGATTCAACACCTCTCTATCCAACTCTTGCCCTTGACTTAAGGTAAGGCCATGATCCAAAGTGGATGTGACTTGACCATCCACTCTCAAATTCATACTCGAAATCTCTATCAAAACACTTACTCCTCGCTTGGAGCTCAGCAGGCTCAAAATCCGATCTAACATGGACGTGACAAGACTGTCCATACATTACCTCTTGCCCCCATGCGGGGCGCAAAACATAATCCTAGATTGATGTGACTCGCCATCCATCTCATAGACCCATCCCTTGACCCAGCAGAGGGCACAAAACATAATCCAAGAAGGATGTGGTTGACCGTCCATCTCCTAGACCTTTCCCTTTACCCGACAGGGGGCAGAATACATAATCCGAGATGGATGTGACTGACCATCCATCTTCCAGCCCTTTCCCTTGACCTTACAAGGAGGGCACAATACTTAATTTGTGATGGTTGTGATTTACCATCCATCTCCTAGCCCTTTCCTTTGATCCCGTAGGGAGTACAAAACATAATTTGAGATTATGTGACTGACCATCCATCTCCTAGATCTTTCCCTTGACCCGAGAGGGAGCATAACCAACAAATGAGTGGTTGTGACTAACCATCCATCTCCAAACTCTTTCCCATGGATTGAAAGGGAGAGTTCAAACCAAAATGAATGTGATCCGACCATTCATCCATCAACTCAATTTTTCATGACTTCACCAGAACACAGGCAAGGAATGAATTTGACTTGACCATTCATTCACCTATTCCTGCCTTTGATCTAACAAAAAAAGCATAAACTAAGGATAGGAGTGACCTGACTGCTCATTCACCAACTTAGATCTTAGACCCGACAGAGGAGAGATTCACTATATAAAGACGAGACTTAACCGCCCATGTATTAGTCCCGTTGACCTTAGACTGGGGGCAAAGGAATATCATCACCTCATAGCTCAACGCGACAGGTCAACACTATGGCTCGTGCCTAGTGTTTGATACAACTTAATAACCCAAAGGATGCCTAAAATGGAATGACTAAAATCGTTCAATCACTGACTCATAACTTGAATTCACGATGTCACGGTTAAGCCTCAACATCAACACTTGCCATTTCATCTTCCTCAACATCATCTTGAGCCTCTTCAACCTCCAAACTGAGGACTAGAGGCATGATTAGAACCAAATATCCTAGAATAAGATGTCAAACTGATAACTGTAGCAGGAATTGCTTAAGTCAGCAAGTGGATTTAGTGGCCCTGACGACCGCTCTTCATCTGACTAGCCTGAAAAAACTTGCAATTACAATCCATAAGAACTTGGCAATGGCCCATAGGCATGCAAACATGCTTGGGAGTCAATGACATACCCGACATACAATTTCTAGAACAATGGAAATCAAATTCTTACCTGAGACTTTGAAAAAGAAACCAGTTCAGATAGTTGAGATCTACTATGTCAATCAATTATCTCAATGGAACCTAGCACAAAAAATTACCGAGAGAGTACATCTCGATTTACCATGTCAGATATTGACTATGCATCGTAGCAATTATCCAAGTTGCTGATTAGAATTGTTCACAACAATCCTAACTTTTCTCAATTCATGGTACATTATGTTTGCCACACAATGTATTTGGAGGCAAATGTTATCCAGCCTTTTAACTAAGTAGAATCCGAATAGACTGGACAGATAAAACTTGGGGTTATCAAGGCGGAAAGCACATAGAGATAGCCCAGGAGTCTAAAACTCAAGCATAGATAGCAGGACAATAACCAAAATAACTCAAGACAGTATAACCATGGGATCCCCCAAGTTGGGGATCGGTGCCGACTCCTAGAAACAACTTGGGTTGACCCCATCTTCTGCATATGCGTTTATCTTGTTGCCAAAAGTTGTTTTATTGAATCAATGCAATTCTTCGTGGATCACCATGAACACTTGAAACTATAACTCTATTCTCCTTCAACTCCATCATTTGGACTTAGAAATAAGCTAATATTAGTGCAAAAACTACGAAAACACAAAGCTAACTATAAGACGATCCGAAGCAAGAAGTCGAAGACACCAAAAATGGCGAACTTGGTGATCGGTATGGACTCACACTTGGGGATTGGTACTGACACCCAGATATGCTGAGGTGGTTTATATTATTTTGGGAGGACGAGTCAAATTCAGGAACAATAACTAGAAGATATTACAAGCGAGATTTTAAGCTCCCCACCTCTATAAATAGGAAGTTAGAGCTCGTTTTTTAGGATCTTTAGGCTCTAGCTCCATTGATATTATATTCTTGTAACTCTGAAATTCAAAGTGTTTGAGTTGTACCGAGTCCCGAGAACTTTTTCCCCCAAATCGAAAATCAGCAATAAATTATTAAAGTGGATGTAGGCCAAGCTTTGCCGAACTACTATAAACGATTATGTCTTGCTTCTTTCCTTGTTTTTGTTTACAATTCTATTATATTTCTTCACTTTTATTCTCTACATAATCGTTGGGTGTTTGTGCCATATTTGGTTCAAACACAAGTAATGGTGTTACATAATTTCCTCGACTTGAGAATACCATATGGCTTCAAAGAGAATACTCTACTTTGGTTATACTTAAATCATGGAATAAAGATCCATCGAGCGACAACAGTTACGCCTGAGTCGAAGCATTAGGAGTGAAACGCTATTATATAGGGAATAGGTCTCCTTGGTTGTATGATGTTAGTACCACGTTCAACCGTAGTTAACTCAAAGTCAAAATCTCTAGCTAATGCAATATAGGTAATAACAAGTATTATTATTAAACAAAGGATTTTGTTTATTGACTGACTAAGTTAAACAAGAATGATATTGGATTTTCACCAAAATCAAATTCCATAAATTATAAAGTGGAATAGTGTTGACGAAGAGAATGTGCGTAAATAACCATTGCTAAAAGGTACTACTTAGAAAAATATGAAATTAAATTTCAACGAAAAGATATGTAAGCAATCATTTTGGCCAAATTGTCACACCACTAGCTAAGGTGGCATGTGAACGTTAATATTTGAAATTTTCAAAATTAATTGGTTATTGAATTTACAACTCTAAGTCTTACAACTGTATTTGTGATTTCTCCAAAAATCCACAAGACTTAATTAGTTTATAAAATGTTGTAAATTAATCAAATTAGTTAATATTTGAAAAGTAATAATTATTATTTCATTTAATTAATGTTTTGAAGTTTTTTTGGAATTTTTTGAATGCATGTATAAAAATCATATTTACGTGTATTGATATACAATGTTGATGTAACTTCAAACGGGTTTAAATAAAAGATAATCGCATGAAAGGATTTATGGAATTTTCATGCCATTCGATGGAATATATTACCAACCAAATAATGAGAAGAGAGGGTGGAGAGAGATAGATAATTAAGCGAATTAATTAGGGAAGTTTCAGTTGAAAGAAAAGGAAATGTTTCATTCTTTCAGTTAAAACAAATCCACTAATTAATTTTCATTGAATGCTTCCGTTCGTTCACTATTTCCCTCCTCTTCTCCATTTCCATGGCCAAAAATAAAATCTTCCATTGCAAAATAAAACCAACTCCATTTAAATGAAAACATAAAATAAATAAAACAAAACAAAAATTACACGATTCGTCGTTCTCTGACAAAGCTGAGTATGGATTTACTTAGAGATCTAAGAAGAAGTCACAAATCAATGTTTAATTTATTGGCTAGATCCATAAAGGTAAAAAAAAATTAAGAAAAATGTGTGATGCTCTGTGGATAGAGGAGAGCACATATGCAACTATATATATCACAATAATAAAGTACTGCCAACATGCCTAGCAGGTAACAAAGCTAAACACTAGTAGCAAAGAAAAATCAGGTACCCCTAAGATGAGTTCCGATAAGGCCACCACCCATCACACCCCGATATCGAGTTCCGCCATGGCCACCACCCAATACTAAGGTGTTAGGAGTACCTAGAAACAAAAGAAAATGATACTCCATGCATCTGAATTGGGAGCTCTATGCAACACAAACAAAGAAGAAAGCTCCATGCATCTGGATCAGAAGGAGTGAAGATGCATGTACTCTAAAGTGGAACTGGATATGATGCAGAATAAAGAATCTGCTCTGGAGACTCTGTACAATGGAAGAAGTGCCAAGCAGAAGAATGGATCCTCCTGAAGATAAAATGCCATAATAGGGATTAGAAATCCAATTAAAACAAAATAAAGAAATTGTAAAAAACAATTTGTTAAAATGACTATTATTTTTACTATTAAAAATTCTTTGATTTCTATCAAACCATATATACCAACTATTAATAATGAATAAAGTGTCAAGTAAAAATCTAATATTCTTTTTGAACCTAAATCTAAAATTATTCCAGTAAAAGTCACAATCTGAAATTTTAGTTGTTATATTAAAATTAAAAATTTTAAGAATATTATTTAGAGTGTAATAAGAATCCATGCAATCATAGTATATATATTTTATATTTTCAAGATGTAGATTACAAAAATAACATTTATTATCATTTTGAATGTTTTTTCTTTTTAATAATTCTATTGTATTTAGTTTTCCATGCAGTATTAACCACGTATGAATTTTAGATTTAAGAGGAGCATTAGATTTCCAAATAAATTTAAATGAGTTGTTTATTGTACCCGAAAAATTAATAAATCTGTAAAAAGAATTAGAAGTATATTTCTTACTCTTATCCCATTCCTAACAAATAATATCATTATCATTATCAATATAATAAAGATTTAATTTTGCATAAAGCGAATAAAGTTGCCTAAGAGTTGAACCTACTAAAATTCTATTAAAACTAAAATTCCAAGAAGGATCATTTTTAGGAGAATGAACTTCATTAATTAAAGCAAACTTAAAATTACAGATTTCATAAAGCTCTTTAAATTCCACTTTAAGAGGTAAAACCGAAATCCAGCTGTCATGCCAAAAAGAAGTAGAATTACCAGAATGAACTATTGTATTTATTCCTAAGTTAAAAATCTCATAACATTTTAAATGTTTTTTCCAAAAATTAGATACATTTTGAGTTGCTGGAGAAGCAATTTGATATAAATTGCTATTTTCATTGTAGTAATATTTAGAAATGATCTCTTTCCAAATAGCACTATCATTAATATCCTTAAACTTCCATAACCATTTACCTAGCAAGGACAAATTCATATTACGCAAATTAGTAACTCCTAAACCACCTTCCTTTTTGGCTTTACAAACGGTTTCCCAATTTACTAGACATCTTATATTATTATTAGGATTTTCCCCACTTTATAAGAAATCTCTTCTACTTTTATCAATTTTATCAATAACCCAATCTGGAAACAGATGCATGGACATCCAATAAATCGGAAGGGCTGATAAAACCGACTTTATTAAAACTAGTCTACCTGCTCTAGATAAAAATCGCTCATTCCAGTTAGAAATCTTATTTTTGATCTTATCAATGATAATAATCCAATCATCTTGTTTGGGTTTAGTGGGTCTAATCAGAAAACCAAGGTAGTCAAAAGGAAAATTCATAGTTTTGCAATTTAAAGTATTAGCAACCAATTTTTCACTATAAAGGTAAATTTCATTTCATATTTTTTTGTATCACTATATAGCTATATGTATGTATGTATGTATGTATGTATGTATGTGTGTGTGTGTATCATTGCTCACTATGATTTATACTTAACATCATGTTTTAAATAATTTATTGAATGATATGATTTGATTTAATTCATTTATTTAAAATTGAATTTATTTATGTATGAAATTATATTTTTATCCGTAAATTTGATTCTATATACTTGTAATTAATTTCTAGGATAATTTATAACTTTAATTGAATAATACTGATTCAAGTCATTTTGAAACATAAAATGCATTAAATTTTTATTCTAAACCTATGTGTATGCTTTGATTATATGATTCTTTTTAAAAAAAAATTATAATTTATATTATGTTAATTTTGAGTGATAAAATTAAACATTATGTGTATTTACATATAGAAGTATTTAGAAATATGTGAATCTTATATTTATATTAACACAATTTAAATTTAAATATGCATGTGTGCTTATACACTTTGAATAACTAAATTTATTTTCAACTTAATGGTTATATAAATATATAATTTAATATTAGTGCTTAATTCGCTAAGGTTATTTCACTAATCAAATTTAATCCAGATCTTGATTATGAATAAAACTGGCCAATCCAAATTTAGATTTTAACTTTAAATTTAAAAAATTTATTAGTCATTTATATTGAGTTTGTCTGACCAATCTTTATTATTAACATTTAAGATCTCATATATCTTGTAATCAAATAAACATCTTACAAAATCAAATTAAATTGAGACAATTGATGTATACATATAAATGGCGAATATATACATGATAGATATAAATCCAATATTTATGTATGTATATATTAACCTTGTTGTTGTTTTATTACCTTATTTGTCATGTTAAACATTATCGCTTGTCATTTTGAATAATGATTAAGTATAGTTTTACTATAATGTTTGCAAAAGAGGAAGGTTTAATCAACTGTTGATACAAAAAAAATTCCTCTTAGATCTCGATGTGATCGTATTTTTTAGCAAGGTTAGCTGACTTTACAGTGGGTCGTGCCACTTTTATTAAAAGACAATTATAACAGGTGCTTGACATATGCGCCAGAACAGTTAAATAAAGGAAAAAAATACTTTATACTTTTCAAATAATAATATGTTCATCCTATTTTATGTATCTTTTATAAATATATATTTGACATACTCTTACTTTTTCGAACTTTGTACTTAAAAACATAGATTAAATCAAAAGGTTAAACATTGCATCAAAATTGACATAATACCACAACGTCTCTCGAAAGTGAATTAAATAATATAAAAATAAAGAAATAAAAAAGAAATAGAAGGAAAAACACAATCTTTTTATAGTGGTTCGACAAATTCTAGTGTCTACGTCCACTTAATCGTTTTATTTATGTATCCTCTCCGAAATACACAATTTACAATCAATTTCCAATTTACAATCTAGTAGATCTCGGCTTCGCTCGGTCATATGAGTAAGAAGAAGAAGAAGGTCAATCCCAAAAATAACCTAAGATAGGTTGTTATTATAAAGGAGATCTAGCTCAAATTTCGCAATTCCAGGTTTGAATTAGTTATTTTCTCCAAATCCAAAATTCGAGCGTGAAGAATAAGTCCTTGTGCATGTTTCCAAGATAGCAATCATACCTGAATATGTCGGTACCTACAAAATTTTGTGTCAAACTCCATTTTATTCTCCTTAGCTTGAGTCCCAAGCCTCCAAAGCAACTAAATCAAGATTCAAAATCATGATTGGTGTCGAGATAATCATGCCTATATCAACCTGTTTTGTTATCCAAAACTATGTCATCTTTGATGTACTCCTTCCTTTTATAACTCTTAATGGTTCTCGAATCATGTCGATGCAAATAAAGTCAACGCCGACCCGATCATGTTGGTACCGACCTGTTTTGCTTTTCTAAACTTAGCCAAATCTTTGATATCTTCAATCTTAACATCTTCCAAGCTTCTTGACTCAATCCTTCATCATTTCATAGTCCAATTTATCTATTTGAGTATGTTCTGAGACTGTTGAAAATTTGCTGCAAACATTTTCCCTCCAAAGTACGCTTTTGTGGAAAAAAGCATGCTTAGCTCAAGAACACATATTGAGACTGGCAATTTATCATTTGTTGCGCTCTCTAGCTATCTACTTGTTCAATTGTGGCGATCATCTAATTACTTCAAATTCACATGCAAATCAAAGGTCGTTTTAGATCCATCATAGCTAACGACTCGAGTTTTACCTAAATGTTAATAAAAAATCATAGTAATCTCATGTTCTCACCAGATTTAACATATCAAAAATCAATATCTTGCATCCCTCGGCATTAAATTATCCTAGTTAAGTCATATATCATGCTATCATGCATTATAAATCATGGTGGTGCATTGTCCTCGATTGATACATTACTTGTAAATCGTTTAGTATATATCCTAACATCCCATTATAAGTAAGTTTAACTAAATTGAGGCCATGGAATTTATCAATCATCTAGGAATCATTATCAAATCAATTCAAATCAAGGGGTGTTCGAACCCCACAGTTAATTTTTGATCTCTCTAGAATGTATAACCATAAATCTAGATTAAGCCTATATGCTCGCTTTTCGATGAGTAGACTCAATATCCAAAGTGAGTCCATCCGCTCACTCCTCAGTGAAGGAACTTGCTATCCCATACAATTCCATCCTCTTGCTCTTTGGAAAAAGGACATGCATTTCGTGGTTCATCACTCCGTCTCTCCGATTAGGGGACTATAATTTATCAGTTTACCAATCAAATGTAAGGGATAACTACGTTCTAGCCGCGTCTCGCAGTAATATCAAAATAAAATATCATTTAGTATCCATTATTAGATTATTCAAATAGCCTTATTCAAATCAAAATGCATCAAGGAAAAATCAAAACATCAAATTCAATCAAGGATTGCTCTCCGACTTTAACGCATAGCATATATAAGGGAATGTTTAGGATCTCGTATATGTGCAAGTAACTCGGTAGTAGTCCTCCATAGTTTATTAAAAGCAAAATTAAAGTTCATAAAATAAGTCTAACTCTGATCCATCTTGACCATTGATAACCACGCCCAGTCTAGATCCTTTACTATGACCAGGTACATCCACCATAGCAGGTGGTCGCTTCTGCTGCACCACTGTGGTTTGTGTTGCTGTTATTTGGTTTCCCATATATAGTTGCAATTAGTTAATATGAATATGCTCTACAATCAAATCTCACAGATGTTTACATTCATTGTTCTCATGCCTATCCAGCTCATGGAATAGGCAGTACTTTCTTGATTTCATTTCCCATTCCATAAGCCGTCTCTTTATGGTTTTACCGGACCAAACTATACCAGTTGGCTAGAGGCAATTAAAATAACATTCACTTACATGCATCTATGGTCGGCTATTAAATGCGAACCCAAAGAACAAGCAATAGATGATGCAGATCCTGAACCATGACTTGTGTAAGAAAAATGGGTATCGGACTAAATGATTATCTAAGTTTTTATGCTGTCTACATTAGATAAGCCGTTGCAAAGGTAGCACATAAACATGTCAGTCCGTGAGTTATTTGATAGTCTTAAGGCCCTTTTTGGTGAACAGTCATGTTCCGTAAGGTATGAGCTTACGAAGAAGCTATTCAATACAAAAATGACCAAGACAAAAGGTAGACGATTACGTGTTGATGATGAAGCACTATATTGAATAGGCTTTTGTAGTTGGATGTACAGATAAGCAATAAATTGCAAGTTGATTTGATCATTGGCTCTCTTAATCCTCGGTATGATCCGTTTATATTGAGTTATAATATGAACAAAATAAATGTGGATCTCGTAGAGCTCCTCAGTATGTTGATGCCAGTCGAGTCTCCATCTAAGGATCAAGGGGTCATACTTGTTAAAAGCAATGCATCATCTTCGAAGAGTTCGAACAAGTGGAAAAGAGAAGGTAAGGAAAACAAGAAAAGCAAGAAGCCTAACGATAAGGGTGAATGTTACTACTGCCATAAGAAAGTTCATCCAAAAAGGAATTTTCCTAACCACTTAAAGATTTTTATAAAAAGGGAGCATAATGGTTCTGTGGCTCCATCGGATACGTTTATTATTCAAAATTGTTTTGTAATTAATAAAATATCTTGGGTCTTAGATACTAAATCTGGACCTCATATTTGTAATTTGTTACATGGGGTTAGGAGCTAACATCGCATAGCAAAAGAAGAGATGAGACTCCAAGTTTTTAATCGATCTATCATAGATGCGACTATAGTATTAGACTATAATTTATGTTTACCTAGTGGGGTAGCTTTGATATTAAATTAGTGCTATTGTGTAAAACACTTTATTTATGGGGTTATTTCTATTTCTAAGTTTTTTGAGATTGGGTATGTATTTCATTGTGGGAATAATGTTATGAACATTAGTTTGAATGGAAATAAAGTCCTCGATGGTATTCTTTAAAATGGCATTTATGTGATCAATACTAATTATGTGTGTTCCATGAATAATATCTAACAATATAAATGTTGGTTATCTTTGGCATTGTAGGCTAGGTCATATTAGTAAGAAACGACTATAGACTGAAAAACCAAGGTTTTCTCCCGTCACTTTTTTTTGAATTATTGATATATGTGAGTTGTGTCTCTAAGGTAAAATGACCAAGCACCCCTCCAATGGGAGCAACGAAAGAGTTAATGAACTCTTAGGGTCAGTACATAGTGATGTATGTGGCCTTATGCCTTTAATCACTGAAGATAATGGTTCTTACTTTATTACATTCACTGAAGATTTCTAGTGACTAGGATATGTGTAAATTATGAGAACAAATCTAATGTTTATGAGAAATTTTTTGAATATAAAAATGTAGTAGAAAACCAACGCGTCAGAAGATTAAAATTCTTTGATCAGATCGAGGAGGTGAGTATGTTGAAAATGAATTCCAATAGTACTTAAAAGTTAATAGGATTATCAATCAGGTAACTCCTTCTTATACTCCACAACACGACGGTATGTCGGAGCGAAGGAACCAAACCTTATTAGATTTGGTTCTTTCCATGACGAGCAAGGTTGAATTAACTATGTCCTATTGGGGATACGCACTAGAAACAGCAGCGTATATTTTAAACTTTTTGCGTACTAAATCTATGTCTAAAAGGCCATTGGGATGTGGCATGATAAGAAACCCCAACTCAAATATTTGAAGATGTAGGGTTGTTCGGCATACGTTAAGAACGCTGGTCTGAATAAACTAGAGGCAAGATCGGTACTGTGTAAATTTGTAGGATATCCCAGAAATTCAATGGGAAATATATTTATAATACCGAGGAACAAAAGGTTATTGTTTCTCGATATGTTGTCTTTTTAAAAAAGGAATTTCTATCAAAGGAAATTAACAACGAGGTTGTAGATTTGGATGAGATCCAAGAAGTTAACACCAAGGTCGAACCAGCGGGAGAACCAAGTTCATTCATATAAGAAAACACGCAACCTATTAGAAGATCTAGTAGAGAATCTCGTACACTAGAGAAATACTATAGTTTTTTCATGGATAGAGAGAAGTAGAATTGTGTTTTAGATAACGACTCTTCTATCTTTCCAACAAGCACTGCAGAGTAAAGACTTTGCACTTTGGCTTGGAGCAAGGAAATCTGAAATGGATCCCATATACGAAACAAAGCATAGACATTGTCGGATGTAGCCATAGGGATAAAACCCACTGGCTACAAATGGTTATTTAAGATAACACTAAATACAGATGGAGAAATAGACTTATGAAGCTAGGCTTGCTGCGAAAGGATTTTATCAAATTCAAGGTGTTGATTATGACGAAACCTTTTCACTCATAGCCATGCTTAAGTCCATTCAGATTATGCTAGCTATCATTGCATTCTATGACTATAAAATATGGTAAATGGATGAAAAAATGATATTTCTAAATGGTGATTTAGAAGAAACCATCTATATGTCGTAGCCCAAGGATTTTGTGTACGGTCGGAGTGAGGGATGGCTTGCAAGTTGTTAAAGTCCATTTATGGACTTAAACAAGCTTTAAGGAATTAGAATAATTATTTTGATAAGGTAACCAAATAGTTTGGTTTTTATCATAACAAAGAGGAAGCTTGCGTATATGGAAAGGAACAATGCAACATTATCGTCTTCTTAGTGCTTTATGTCGATAATCTATTACTGATTTGCAATGACACTTCGTTGTTGTAATCAATGAAAGTTTGACTTTCTAGTAACTTCTGCATGAAGGATTTGGGAGAGGCGGCCAATATACTAGGTATAAAGATCTATAGAGATAAATCTAAGAGGCTGTTGGAATTGTCCCAATCTCTGTACATAGATACCATACTCAAAAGGTTCGGTATGGAAAAATCCAAGCACAAAACGTTCCAACGCGGTAAGGAACCGTCCTTTTTGAAAAGGACCCCTTATACTAATGAGGAGAAAGAGCATATGAAGAGGATTTCCTATGCTTTAGGCATAAGATCCATAATGTATGCCATGATATGTACTAGACCGGATGTGGCAGATGCATTAGAATACGTAAGCCGATAAAGCCTAGTCCTGGAGAAAAACATTGAACGACCGTAAAATGTATACTAAAGTATTTAAGGAATATCAAGGATTTATTTCTAATATATGGGAATGAAGACCTCCTTATAAAGGGGTATACGAACTCTATCTTTTAGAGTAATACAGATGACAATAAGTCGATGTTGGATTATGTCTTTGTATTTAATCGTGGAGCTATTAGTTGGAAATGTTCCGAACAAAAGATAGAAGTTGATTCGATGATGGAGACCGAGTATATTACTCTCAATGAAGCATCTAAAGAGGTGTTCTGGATGCGTAAGTTTTTAAGTAGCTCAGAGTGATTTCCAATGCTGAGAATCCTATGGCATTGTTCTATGATAACAATGTGGTGATTCAGATCGCAAAAGTACCTAGAGTACATAAGAAGTCATGTCATATTCTTTGGATGTTCCACTTCATTAGAGAATTCATAGAGACAAAAGAGGTCGTGATACAAAGGGTAGATACTAAGGACAACATGGCAGATCTATACATTAAGGGTCTAGCTCGGTCGGCTCTCGAGAAGCCAATTGAAGGGATGAGATTGAGATTCCATAATTGACCCCAAGCGCAAGTGGGAGATTGATATAGTTAGGGGTATGCCATAGGGGGGATTTTGTAATTTATTTTAAATTAATTAACTCTGCAATCAATTGTGTTCATAATAAAGATGTTTTCTTTTTATCATATATTTGTTATAATATGTTATAAATAACTAAATATTTAATTAACATATATTTATAAGAAAATCCATAAATGGTGGGTCTGTGATAGTAAATACAATTAATTATAATCATGATCATTGTATATTAATATAGTAAACACATTATTTTAAAGATTCCTAGTCAAGATGCATCGAGACTGGATATCGATGCATTTATTATGGGCAATTTCTCCCATGAGACCAAGGCGGTGGAAGGCTTGGAAGATAATATAGGCTTGGTCAAGAAGAAGGCAACAAAGTAGGAAGAGCAAGAGCAATGAGAAGGAGTTGGAGGCAGCTCCTATCCCCCTCCCTCTCTTTTTGTACAGTACCTTAGGGTACCGAACAGAGTATCATGTTTCGTACCTAAAGGAATTGAACATAATATCTTGTTAGGTACCCAGGAAACCGAACAAGATCCTTCATTCAATGTAAGGGGAAGCCAGACCAGGGGCTTGATCTAACCACGTGAAGGGCTGAACACGAGTAGGCGTCGGACCCAAGGGAGTTGAAGAAACATGAACTTAGCCATCAAAGCGATCATATGCAAAACCACCGGACTAACTTACCCTGGATAGAGCTCCTAGCCAAACCAAGCAAGCTATATATGGAATGAAATCAGCACATATCAGGAAATTATAAACTGTGTTTGGCATATTTAGGAATATTCCCTTTGGATGAGATATACTTGGAAATATCATTATTTCCGGCACACTGCTTCTTCACCTTTATAAACATCCAAGCATTTGGCGTTCAAACAACAGCTTTTGGGATCTACAAACTTCAACGAAGCAGCGGCATTAATCAAATTGACCATCCAGATCCACATTTTTATCATAAATCATTGTATTCGGTATTGAATTCTTATAATAGTCAAATTATAAGAAAAAGGAATGAAGAATAAACAATGGATGTATGCCCTTTATGACTGAACCACTATAAATCTGGGTGTATTTTACCTTTTCGCTCTATATTTTCATTTAATCTACTGTTGAAAAATCGATTGGAGGTATTTGACCATTTTTCGTGCAAACATTTTTTATGCTTTCACTAAGAAATATACATTTTCAACAGGCCTCCTAAATCTAAGAGAAGATCATTGGTGCCGGTAAGGGTGTCAATCGTGATACTACAGAGTAGGATAACCACTATTCTAGGACTCTAGCTCTAGACATCATCACTAGAGGTAACTTAGACAGAGTTGTGGTGGATTTTGATACTCGCATCGCCACCTAACAGTAAGCCATTGTGGATTAAATCATGACATGCTTAGGGCAGACACAGCCAACCACGCATAACATTGGAACTAGAGGGTGGACCTAGTCCCGGGGGCTCAGGAGGCAAAGGCGGTCGCACTCTTGTTGGGAGTTAAATCAAGAGAATCGATGAGTTGAATGAGCTAATGTCAACGAAGCAAGTCAAATAGGAGTTCAACTGCACGCCACACTCAAGGATCGGTTCGCAACCAAACCAAATAGAGGAGGCAACGAACCAGGGGTGGACAAGTTCGAACCTCCTCGACCTAGGCAACGCTCTTCAGTCTTGAAGAGGTAGATGCTAATGAAAGGTGGGTAGATCACGGTGAACAATCTTGGAGTAGGGAATGAAGTTGGGATTGCAAACCAAGTCATCATAGAAGGCATGAGAGAAGCATCTTTCCTTGACAGGAGAGTCGACCCAACTCTGCCCACCCTTGGATCGAAAGATCGCATGACACATCTTATAAGGGAATGTGTTCGTCACGAGCAGATAGAGCATGGAATTGACGCAAGAGTTGGTAACCCATTTACTATGCAATTGAGACTGTCAGTAATCCAAGGAGCTTTTGGATGCCTACTATGGATCCTTACAAAGGCTTGATTGATCCTATAGTACATCTACAATGATATATGCAATATATTCTAATGAGTGGGGCTACGAAGGAAGTTATATGTAAGTGTTTTCCCTTCTTCTTAACAAACTTAGCGATTGTGTGGTTCTACCATATTCTTCCCGGCATGATCCACTCATGGGAAATGCTAAAGGAAAAATTTATCAGTCAATTCCAAGTCCATATAGAACAACCAAAGGACCATATTTTTTTCTTGGATTTACAACAATGGGAGGATGAGATTGCAGCAGTATTTGACTTGCTTCAACGCTATAACTGCCAGCATTCAGAACGTTGATGAACAATTGACTCAGAAGCCATTTTGTGGGGGTCTACATCCCGACACGAAGATGGCTCGAAGATTGACCAAGGATAAACTAGATACACTTCAAGAATTCTTCTATGAAGCTGCGAAGTACATGTAATTGGAGAAAGTCGCATCGGGGCAGCAAACTACTACCATCACCAAACCATTAGGAGCTTCTACTAGCATAAATGATATAACCAAGAATGGTGAAAGTGGTACCATAGAGAAAAAGAAAACTAGTAACCTAAGAAATTCTAGTGGGAGGAAAACAAATTGAAGAAGGTTCAAGCCTGGGAACAATTTTGACACCTGCAAAGATTTAAATCGTACTATAAGAACATTTATTTAGCTATGCAGGTAGGGCTCAAGTACAACAGGCCCGCTCTGAAAAAGGAGACAGAAGCTGAAATGAATTCCAAAAAATATTACATATTCCACAAATATCATGGGCATAACACCAACGAATGTCGCCATTTACGAGACATAATTGAATTATTGAAGAACATATCAGGAGGAGGAAGCTAGTGTAATATTTCAAGAGCCAAGAGGCTCTTTCCGCTTCTGAGAAGCAAACTTTAAGACAGTCTCACTATGGAATGGAGGTGAAAGGTCCAGTGCCAACTATAGGAAAGATGGGAGATTGGTGATTAACACAATAATAAGAGACCACATGTGAAAAAAAGTAGTTAGGCTGGAGTGGAGAAGTACGCAAAGTATTTATAGAATGAAGAGGCCTACACATGCACTATAGGCAAGGACTAAAGAAATAAGACTGCACGTCAAGAACAGGAGATGACGGCCTTTGATGTTAACAAATTGAGAGGAAAATAATACCTACATATGGATCCAATGGTGATTACAGCCATGCTTGGTCTGGTAGAGGTACATCGAATTCTGATAGATAATGGAAGTCCGGTGAATATTCTATTAAAAGAGGCGTTTAACAAGATGGGATTGTCCATGGAAGATGTCACAACCTGCAACCAGCGGCTATAGGGTTTCACGAGAGAAGGCACTATGCCTTTAGGAAGGTTGGATTTGTATGTTGATATAGGAAGCCCCCCTCCCCCCCCCCCCCAATCAGTCATACAAAAGCAAAATTTCATACCGGTGGATGGATTCTCGACTTACAATGCCTTCCTAGGGCATCCAGCCTTGTCTGACTTTCACGCAGTAGTGGCTTCATGGTGCTTAACTGCAGCATCCCCTATCTTGAGGTCCAAAGCTAAGCGCTATAGATGTTGCAGTCGTCTATAGTATTAACTTTCAATGACAAAATACGGTAGTGTTAGTGGAATCCCTAATATCAGAAGCACGTAAATATGAAACAAAATCAAAGATTCAAAAACAACTTTTCTGATTATATTTCACAAAAGATGTTTCATATCCAACTATATAACCCCAATCATTTCCTAGGTTCAGATCAAATATAATTATTACATAAATACGCCAAAAGCGACATATGAAGATGCCCCCTTGGATGACCAGAGTACTAAATAGTCATATCGGACTTAATACAACACAGTGGAAATAAAATATAACAACTCCTAAATAGGTAACTTCGGTCTCCTGCTCGTCGAAGCTTTATTCGTCCACTTACTAAAACCTATAAATCCTCAACCCTCATCCTACTCAAATCAATTTTGAGCACCAGAGAGTTTATGGGGAAAACAAAAACTTCGAGTCGGATATAAAGGCTAGTGTGACTAATACTATTCATCTCGATTATCTGATATTAAGTGAGATCACGCCGCTTAGCGGAATGGGTTTCCCCTCACCAATATCCTTTTAAAACATATCTTTTGCAAAACAAAACCCTACAACCAAACAGGTTAAAACAATAATATCAATATCATGTAACCATATAAATCAGGTAATCAATGGACTATCTGTCTAAACACAATAGTTTTGTTTGACTAACTACTAACCTTTGGTTGACTCGGGCCTACTAGAAAAAATAAACAAATAGTCTAACTTCTGTTAGATACTCTTCTAGACGGTCTGTCCCTGACTTACTCCTCCCAGGATCAACTTACCATATTGGTTTTGCGGGATCACCAATGACTATACTTACTCTGTATATTCCTTTCTGTGCATAACATCATTTTAGTCTTACCTATGACAAAGACCTAAACACTAGAATTTTGGGCTTATATTAGCTAAGGGCTACTAGCTAAAGTATAGGGCATGACCCCACACCAGTCACATCTGGTATTCTAATATTTAATTCATTTTACTTAGGGTCATGTACTCTTAGAATTCTCCTTGAAAACTTTTCTTTCAAATTGATTTAACCCTTTAATAATACATAAACGAGGAAAATATATTTTATCTTTACACAAATCACTTTGCCATGTTATATATACTTTACACAAAACATTGTTCATGAAAACATTCGAAACCTTTGAAAGTGCCTCTTTCGAAATAATTGAAAGTACCACTTTCGATACAAGTAAGCCACTTCACTTTATAACCTAGGCCGAAGGTCAAAACGTACCTTTCGAAACCATTTACATTTTACCTTTCGAAAATATTGAAATAATCTCTTTCAAAAGCTTTATAAAACCATAAACATCCTCCTCTAAAAAAACTTAAAACATGTCTTTCGAAACCATTGGAAACCTTCCATTTAAAACCTTTCGAAAACATTGGGGAACTACCCCTTTAAAACCTTTATCTTAAACCTTTCAAAAACATTGAGTTTTTTTTACATAAACCAAACCTTTCGAAAGCATTTGGATTCAATTAAAACATGTGGAACAACCTTCCAAAACCATTTAAAACCATTCCTTTCGAAACCATTTGGGTTTAAATTTCAATAGCACAAAGGGTCGTAAAAAAACTAAGATGAAAGCACACTTTCAAAAGCAATTTCCTAAGTAAAGAAGTGGATGGTGTCGAAACCAATCTCTTCGAAAGCATTGGAGAAGAGGCTTCAATTTTAAAACAAAGAAATGATTTTGAAAGCTTTGCTTCAAAAGGTAAGATGCAGCAGCTATGGGTTTCAACCCCTTCGAAAGGTTCTTTATATAATAAAAGGCACAATGTCTTTCGAAACCATTTGACCAAGTCGAAAGCTATATATGTCGAAAGCATTCTTTTCAAAACCAAAATAGGCGCATTTCCTTTTAAAAGGAACGCAAGGTTCGACACCTTCGGAACCCCCTATTTCGACCCAATACCTTTCGCCTATGTCAAATTCACTACATACCAAGTCTTTGATACCATGCACATTGGTTTCGATGGAGATAGAGGTGGAAGTACTTAATTGAAAGGAGGTGTCGAAAGTGGCGAAACATCAAAAATATGGTTAAAACTGAATTTTTACTTTAAAAGGTAATTCTTTTCAGCTAACCTGCTTGTTTGTCAACATGTGACTGGTTGCTAATTTCTTTTCCAAATTCTTTTCTAAAAGTGCTGCCGAAATAAATGTATTAAATAATTTAAAAGATTTACAAAATGGCCCTTCTCTTTTATAAATATATAAAATATTTAAGTCTCATACCTTAAAATAATTTTATATGCTTATTAAAACACTTAGGAAAATTCTACAAAATTCCTATAAATCATTTTTAATATGTTTTCTAACACTTATTAATTTCTGACCCAAAAACAATATAAATTAGCCATATTTAATGTTAAACCCATTAATCATTTTTTCACTAGAAAATTAATAATAAATACACATTAGTTCATAAAATTATGAAATTTGAAACTCATCTCTAAAATGTAATTTGTGACCCTATCTCAAAATTGCAAGACATTTGGATGTCATCTAGTAGGGTTTTCACATTAAAAATTACCATAAAATCTATAGAAATAGCATAAATCATCAACAGGCATATATATCCATTTTAACAATAAAAATCACGATAAAAGATTTGCAAAATAATTCAAATTTCAATCTAAAACCAAAAATAATAAAAACATGAGATGTAACCAATTATTCATCTTAGCTTCGTGATTAAAGATTTGAGAATTGATCTTGGATTTGATTAATCTTCCTAATTTTTAGCTTTTCTTCTTATAGATTTGTTTAATAGTGGTTGGCCTCTAATATTTGATTTTTATTTTGAACGTGAAAATGAAAGTGAGTGAGGGTTTAGGGTAGAAGGATATGACTTATTCCTACTTTGCCCCTTATCTATTTCATTTTTGTTTCCCTTTAGTTCGTTTGTTTCCTTAGGTATGACTGCCCTTTAGATATACAAATATCAACCCCTTAACCATTATATTATTTCATTTAATTTAACTAATTAAATGTCTTAGATAACGTTAACAAAATTAAGGTCGTTACATTAACCATGAAGTTCTCAACAGCCAAGGGTATAAAAGTAGTGGAAGGAAACCAAGGCACTACCAAGGAATGCTATGTTGCGAAGCTTCGAGAAAGCAAATGGATGAAAAAAGGGAAGGGCATGAAATCACTTTCTATGCCAAGAATTCCCTCGCATAGAAACTAAATGAGGGCCCCCCCTCTAGGGTTCACAAGTGCTCCTTATGATGAGCTATAAGCGAGAGGTGGGGGAGGAGGGGCCATAGCCAAATCCAGAGAGACGATGGATTTTATGGAAGTTGATGACAGTGGTCTAATAAAATTTATGAAAATCGGATCCAATTTGGAACCAGATCTTAAGATATAGCTGATTGGGTTTGTATGGAACAACCGATACGTGTTCGCCTACTCACACGTGGACATGTATGGAATATCACCCACGATTGTTTGCCATGCCTTGAATATTGACCAAAGGAAGCCTCCAGTGAGACAAAAGAAAAGGAGCATGGGCCTGGAGTGGCCTGCCACTCTTAATGAAGAAGTGAAAACCTTGCTAGCAAACGGCTTCATCCAAGAATCGTTGTATTTAGAGTGGACTGCAAACCCAGTTCTGGTTGAGAAGTCCAATGAAAAATGGAAAAGCTGCATTGGCTTCTCTAACTTAAATGATGTGTATCCTAAAGAACTTTTCCCGCTCCCAAGAATTTACCAGTTAGTAGATGGAATTGCTAGGCATGAGCTTTTATCCTTTATGGACACTTATTCCAGGTATAACCAAGTCGCGATGCATGTCCTTAATCAGGAGCATACCAGTTTCATCATCAACTTGGCTCTACTGTTACAAGATCATTCTGTTCGGACTCAAAAATGCGGAAGCAACATATCGATGTCTTGTAAATAAGATGTTTGTTGAGCAGATTGGGAAGACCATGGAGGTATATATCGATGACATGCTGGTGAAATCGAAGTGGGCTGAAGAAATCATTTTACACTTGAAGGAAATGTCTAAAATTCTACGGAAATATAGAATGCAGTAGGACCTGCTGAAGTATTCTGTTGGGTAGCCCCTGGAAGATTCTTTGGATTTTATCGTGCATGATAAGGGAATTGAGGCTATTCTGGAGCAGCTCCAAGCTTTAATGACATCAGAATCCCCGAAATGCAGAAGGAGATACAAAGTTTAAATGGGAAAGTAGTTGCTTTGAGCAGGTTTACGTCTAAAGCCACAGACAAGTGTGTCTCATTCTTCGAAGCACTTAGGATGGAGAGGGTAAATTCATGTGGACGAACGAATGCCAGGCCATGTTCTTGAACATATTGGAGCATCTGCAGAAACCGTCGATCCTTTCCATACTGATCGAGGAGGAAGATCTTTACTTATACTTGGTAGCGTCACATCATGCACTGAGCACGGCATTGGTTAAGAAGGAAGACCAAGTGCAACATCCAGTGTATAACATAAGCAAATGTTTACAACGTCAGGGTCTAGATATCCTAAGTTGGAGAAGTTAGCGTACTGCCTATTGATCGCGTCTCAAAAGCTAAGACATTACTTCTAGTAACATTCTATTCTAGTACTCACAGATCAGCCCCTAAGGCAGGTTCTACACTAACCAGACACTTCGGAGAGACTTATCAAATGGAGCATTGAGCTAAGTCTGTACGAGATACCCTACCACCTGCGTACCGCGATCAAGGGGCAGGCGCTAGTGGGCTTTCTTGCTAATCATACTATTCAAGATGACGAAGTAAAGCCTAGGAGCCCTCAAGTAGCAAGTGTATGTTAATGGAGTATCTAATGATCATGACTATTGTGTGGGCGTAGTATTAATGACATCTAAAGGAAAATGGTTAAGTTATGCGATTCGAATTGGACTCAAAGCAATAGACAATGAGGTATGATACAATACTTTAATAGTAGGCTTGGTGATAGAAAAGGAACTAGGGATCAAGTTATTTTGCATGCACAATGACTCACGGTTGGTTGTGATCTAAGTACTTGGAGAGTTTTAGGCCAACGGAGAACGCTTGAAGTCTTACCCAGAAAAGGTGAAGGTCTTACTTAGTGGAATAGAGCATTACGTGATTAAACACATTCCCTGGGAGGAGAATCAGGATGCAGATGTGCTGGCAAAGTTGGTAAGTTTAGGAGATATGCCTTTGTTGGGATCGAGACCTATTGCGACCATGCATGGTCCTAGCTTCGAGGAGGTGAATGCGGTTGCGGCTATCGAATATGAGGAAAACTGGATGACACTATTGTTGAGGTATCTAAGTGAAGGAGTATTACCTAACAGTAGAAATGAAGCTTGGAAAGTTCTATGAAGGTGCTCTATTTTGTAATCTTAGATAGGATCCTATATCGAAGAGGAATTTGTAACCTGCTGCTAGGATGTGCCATCGGAAGGGAAGTCGAAGAGGTGGTCGAGGATGTACATTAAGGAAGCTGCGGAGACCATACAGGGCACAAACTTTGGCAAGAAAGTTACTGTGATATAGATACTTATGGCTGACGTTGAATCATGATGCAATGGAGTACGAGAAGATATGTGGCAAGTACCAAAATTTCGCTAAGATTCCTAGGTTTCCATCGAATGAATGAACTCATATGGTCAACCCTTAGCCCTTTGCGATCTTGAGGTAGACTTGATCAAAGAATCTCCGATGGCATAAGGTAGAGCTAAGTATGTCATAGTAGTGGTTGACTACCTTACTGAGTGAGTGGAAGCAGAGCCCTTACTAGAATTTCAACGGCTAAGGTCATATACTTTTTAATCAGGAATGTGATATGCAGGTATAGAGTTCCCCTTCAAATCATCTCAGACAATGGATTGCAGTTTGACAGTGGGGAGTTCACTGACTTCTGCCAATAGCATGGGATAAAGAAAAGTTTTTTTCAACCATGGCATACCCACAGGCTAATGGTAGGTAAAAGTAGTCCATAAGGTTCTAAAGACACTCATAAAGAAGTGAATGGAGAAGGCTAAGAGAGCATGGGTGGACGAGCTTCCTCTGACATTTTAGGCTTAGCACTTTCTTTAAGATAGCAACTGGTCATACTCCTTTATCATTAGTCTATGGCTCTTAGGCAATGTTGCTAATGGAGACAATAGTGCCATCACACCGGAGGATTTACTATGACCCAAATGAGAATGAGAAGCTGCTAAACATGTCGCTAGATTTGGTTGACGAAAGACTCAAGAAAGGGGACTTGGTGCTAAAAAGGATTTTCCCCTGCTCGGGACACTTGATCCGATCTAGAAAGGATCATATGTCATTCACAAAGACTTGGAAATGGTGCTTTGATCTTCAGCACTGTAGATGGAGCTATATTCAGAAAGACTTGGAATGCATGCCATCTTTGTAGCTATTTTACTTGAACTTTTATCATGCCACTTTTATTGCAAACTTGTGATTGAAACAATTATGAAATGATCCTAATAAAGCGTGCTTCCATAATCTATTTTCATATCAGGTAACTAGTTGGAGATGTAACCTCGTATCACCACTTGAACGCGATAAAGTATCAATAGTGCCTTGAAGGAGCACTACCCAATCTCAGGAGTTGACTCATGGGCCGCGCTAAGTACGACATCACCTTTCGCTCCTATTAGCTGGCAGTAGTGGACCAGTGTAATCCCTATTCGAGTGTCCACAGCTGACGATTGGCTCAAACTTCTTACCCAGTGGTATGGACCAGAGTGATCCCTATTCGGGTGTCCATAACTTATGACCGACTCAAACTTCTTAGCAGGTATCCACAACCAATGATCGTCTTAAACTTCTTTTCCAGAAGTGGTAAACTAGATAGATCCCTATCAGGTGTCCACAGCTGATGATCAGTTTAAATCTTTTAGCTGGAAGTGGTGGACCAGAGAGATCCCTATTTAAGTGTCCATGGCTAACAAATGGCTCAAATTTCTTAGCTAACAGAGGAGGACCAGAGATATCCATATTCAAGTGTCCACAGCTGACCATCGGCTCGTATTTTTCCATCATCCGTAGCAAGCTAAAGTAACGCTACTCGGGCATCCACTATTGTCGATGGCCTCAAACCCATAAAAGGTCAAGGATAACCCGACTTGCTAGCGGTCAAGACAAGATAGCCTCCTAGTTGGTTCTCCACTGGCATGTGGATAAGTTCGACGATAGCAAATAGCGACTAACAGTTCAAGTTTTCCTAAGGCGCATGAGAACTTCACTATAATCAGTAAGAAACAAGGAAAGACCATAAATTCATAGAAATAATCAAAAGTACAAAATCATAAGGCATCAAGAAACAATATGTCTCGACCTCAACAACACATCAAAATTGGTCAAGTTCGACTGAGAATGTTTAGTAAAAAAATTGTGTATGCATAGCAAGTTCATTTCTAACAAAAGAAAGACACATACAGGACACGGGTGTGGCCATCATTTGGACTCATACTTGGCAACGACCTCCTTGCTATGATGCCTTAAGCATTTATGTCCCCATTGCATTCTTCTCCTTCATCTCCTCCTCTTTCCTTACGGGGATGGAAACAACATCAAGTTCAACTTGTTTGTTTTGCATCTTTTTTAGATCCTCATGGGCTTCAAGCTTAAACCTTGCCAATTCACTAGGGAACCTCGCTAAGACTTGGTTTTTCAATTCTACCTCCCTATCAAACTCTTTCGATCTTGATGTCCGCATCAACGTCCTCCTAGAGAGCAGTAATCATCTCATGATAGGCTTTTTCGGCTGAAGGGTCAGATGGGCCTGGGGGTATTGCACCATACGGTGAAAAATTTGA
Organism: Allium cepa; assembly: GCA_030765085.1. Taxonomy (NCBI): domain Eukaryota; kingdom Viridiplantae; phylum Streptophyta; class Magnoliopsida; order Asparagales; family Amaryllidaceae; genus Allium; species Allium cepa. Next base: position 885,236,708 of record CM060940.1, on the reverse strand, counting down.
AGCAACCACAGTTCCAACAAGGTCTATCAAAAGCATATTACCTGCATAGAAGTAAGAAGGATTGTCATGTGCAGATTCACTTAAACAAGCTCGAACATACTGAGCTCTTGTTCATGGATGGAAAGAAAAATCCTACCTGCCTTAGAAGTGTCGGGGGCATCGTGGGGAACCTGAGTGAGAGCTAGAAGGAGACTTTTCTGAAGGTTGGCTCTCGAGAAGCAGATCTAAAGAAATGTGGAAAACAGTTAGTGGAATATCATGCATGGGAGCGCAAATCACCGGTTTCGAAGTCCGAGCATGTGCGGCTGTCATTGAGATCAAGCCACCATCCTTTTTTTCTCTGCTTTTTCTTTCTAAGCTTTCTCGGTTTCATCCAATTTAATATAACCTAGATGAATGGTTTCCATCTTGTCTAGTGAGAAGCGAGAATCGACATCTTCGAGGCTGAAGGGTGATCCTCCTTATTCATTGGTAGTTTCATTTCATGGATTATCCGCTTGTGGATGGCAACCATAACCTCCTTATAATCATTAATCCAAGTCTAGATTTTCTCTGTAAACATTCTATAGTAGATCTCATCGAGGAGCCCTTCCACCAATTATAGCTGACTATTCAGCTCATCACACTCAGACTATAGCTTATCAGCCTTAGTGGTTTCAGTAGTTTTTCTCACGGTCAAGGCCCTAATTTCTGTCTAGAGGAAGATTCTCATAGCTCTCCACTCATACTTTATTTTCTATGTTGGTAATGCAGGCTCCACCGTCTTGACCTCATTTTTAATCTCCTTCAGCTTCTAGTCATCTTGGTGTTGACATTTTTGTAATCGTCAATGAACCGTGTGGCCTTCTCATTATATTCCTTCTTGGCATTCTTAATGTTGGTGGCGCACTCCTATTTTAACCACTCCAAATTTTCGACATGAACGATCATAAGTTTTTTGATCTCCTTGGCATGCATGTTAGTCTCATCAATTTGAGATCACTCTAGAGTTTCCGCCACTCTCTTGTGGTTCAAGTCCTCCTCATACAGCTGCTTTCTCAAATTAAAGATTCTTAGGTTCTATTCAACATTTTTTTTACTAATCTTCTCTCCCATCTTGACAATTTTGGCATGATACTTCGACAAAGCCTTAATGCCGCCCAAACCATCCGTAAGGAAATCGATTGTCCCTATTAAAGAAAGAAAAGGTACATCAGCAAGCAGGCAGGCCGGGAGATCTCATGGCTGGTAAGGCTGTTGGGATTTGTTAAAATTTGGGTCCATTGGCTCGGTGATGATGGCGGCTCCTTCCTTCACTTTCTTCTTAACCTTATCCCTGGGGGCAAGGACCATTTCTCCCCTTTTGTCCACCTATTCCTATTTCTTGGAGGCCTTAGAGTCAGATAAAGGGAAAGGTGACAATCGAGGAGATTTAGAGGGGTGAATAAGGGGCTAAGATCTTGACTTTGTGCTGGGAGAGCAATGCCTTTTATGCAAGCCATCTTTGGGATCCTGGTCTCCCTTATCCTCGGTTGGGCGATAATGAACAATCCTCCATGTTGCAAGCATCTGTAACGACCCGTATTTTACGTGTCGATATACCATAGAATTCTAGGTCGTCAGTGTCGATAAGTTGTCCTTAACCTAAGTCGTAGGGAAAGATAACTCGTTTGTTGTTTGAGTCGCAAGGAAGTTAGGTTGAAAAGTTAACTCGAGTTAGTATTAAAACGAGTTAACAAGTTAGTGTCTTTGCGAGTTACGGGTTAGTGTTTAGATAGCGACTTAGGGGATGGACGAGTTAGTGGGGTTGGCGACCTAGGGGGTTAGGTCGTTTGGAGGTTAGGTCGTGAGTAGGGGTAAGCGACCTAAGAGTTAGTGGCTAAGGGGTTCTAACGACCTAAGGAAGTTAGGTCGTGGACGACTTAGCAGCTAGGATGATGGTTGAGAGTAACGACCTAGTGGTTGGCCGACTTAAGAGGTGAACAACCTAGGGAGGATGGGTCGTGGACGAGTTAAGAGTTACGCGAGTTAGCGGATGATACTGGGTTAAGGATGTGAGCGAGTTAGTGTACTGCCGAGTTAGTAGGGTCAGCGACTTAGGGGTTAGTGGTTTAAGTCGTTTGACCGAGTTTTGAGTTAGGTCGTTGACGAGTTAGGGAGTTAGGTCGTTAAACGACCTAAGACAGCTCGCGTGGTTGTTGGGGGTTTAGTGTTAAGTCGCGTAGCTTTGTGAGTCGTTTGGAACGACTTAACGTTGAGTCGTAGGCAAGTTAAGGCCTTAGGCCGCCTAAGGGTTGAGTCGGTGGCTAGTTTAGTCGTGTGTACGATAGGTCGGAAGCGACCTAAGTTAGGTCGGTAGGTTAGTTAGGTCGGACCTAGTTAAGTCGCTAGGTCGTATGTGTCTTAGGTTGTGTGTTGTTAAGTCGACAGGACTTGAGTCGTTAGCGACTTAGAGTTAGCTTGGATAGGAGTTAGGTCGGCATCGTTGAGTCGTTAGGTCGTTAGTACGACTTAAGGAGAATAGGATGAGTCGTATGACCGAGTTAAGGAAGGTTGCGGCATTGTTAACTCGTGAAGTTGTTAGGTCGTACGAAAGTTTGAGTGTTAGGTCGGGTACCAGATGAGTCGTGAGTCGTTGAGGCATAGGTTGCTAGGTCGTCAACGACCTAGTTAAGTCGCGAGATGTTGATCTGTGTTGTGTTAGGTCGGTGGTTCGAGTTAAGGGACGCGCAGTGTTTTTAAGTCGCGTGCATTCTGTGGTCTTAGGTCGTATGCGGCCTAAGGTTGGGCCGTATTTGGTTTGAGTCGTAGATCGTAACCCAATAGGTCGCGGCATAGCGGATCTGCGTTCGTTTTAGGTCGCAGAGTCATCTGGGCCGTTGATTTGTTGAGCCGCTAGTAGTTAGGTCGTTTGTAAGCGATAGGTCGTTGATTAGTTAGGTCGGGGGACTTTCTTAGGTCGGCAACGACCTAAAATCGAGCACGAGTTAAAACCGAGACGACCTAAGACCGATTTCTGCCTATAAATAGAGGGGTTCGGCTCACTTTTTGGCACCGGTTTTTGAAGCAACAAAGTGCTGCCATTTTGGAAACTCGACTACAACATTTCTTCATCTCCTTTTCTCCATTCAATCTAGTTCTAACATCCATCCAAGATCGAAGATCGAGATTGAAGATTCAAGGGCCAAAGTTGAAGATCTTCATCCGACGAAGCTAGATTTCATCGTTTCAAGTGAGATTTTGCCGAATCAAGCTTGGATCTCCGCTGTCCAGATCTGAAGTGTTTAGTTTTTGAGGTGTTTGAGTGATTTGGTGAGTGGTAGTTATCTCTCACGCGGACCCAAAGGAGTATATTGGATCGGTGGCTTGTTTATGTGTTTAAGATAGTGATTTCTCGCATTTTCCTTAAGTCTGCATGTAGATCCATCATTTATGAAGATGTTTACATATGAAGTTTAATTATCAATTTATAGGAACAAAACCCATGTTTTATATTTGATAGATCTATGCTAAAAACCTATGATTCATGCACGTTAGACTTATGCTCTTTTAATTACGAAATTGCCATTATAGTTAATATTGCTTAATAGATCTTGCTTGAATGATTGACTGTTTGAATGTATGATTGATTGGATTGTTTCAAGTTAGCTAGTGGTTGATTTGGAACAAGATGGTTGGAGATGATTCAAAAGCTAAGTGGAAAGGCTCTTGAATGGTGAAAGCTGCCTGTGACATATGAAGCGGATGTGGAAGCTCATATGGATGGATTCGATGATGATGGTCTTTGCCATGATGCGAGGAAGCAAAGCATGATATTGAGATGGGACTTTGCTATGATGTGATGAGGCAAGGCATGAGATCAAGATGGGACTTTGCTATGATGCGATGAAGCAAAGTGTGATGTTGAGGTGGGACGGGTCATGATGACGTTCCAAGCACGGGCTGCGACGACGTGCAAAGTTATGTTGATAACTCGGTGATGCGATCCGAGTTGGTGATAATGGTTAGCTTGAGAGGCGCTTGAGCTAGTATGGAAATAGTCGTCGAGGAGGATGACTAGGAGGCTGAGATCTCATCGTTGTTGAAGGTTCTAGCATGCTCAAAGCAAGAGTACGTTGGAACGGGCTGCGACGACGTTCCAGGCACGGGCTACGACGACGTGCTAGTACTCTGGGTAGTTGCGAAAATTCCTAGGCACGGGCTGCGACGGCGTGCGGAGTTATGTCTAGAACCGGGGTTACCATTAACCCTTGGCCGATGGATGAAATAACGAGCCAGCCATTCAATTAACGGTGAAATCAAGGCAATGATAACAGTGATAGCCAGAGTCATGGATGTTTGGATGTTTGGTTGTATCATCATTCGGTCTCAAGAGCGGTATTTTCTGGGTGCTTATCTGATCTTGGTTTAGGCCTTGGGGGTTTGTATTTGGAAAACATCACCCTTGACTCGAGTGATTATTGCTTTACCTTAATTATCTGCTGTGTTATGCTTGCTTCTCCTTAGTGTGTGTCTGGGGGCTATCACTGTAGAAAGAGGTGGAGTGGGATGGTTTGGTTCCTATTCCTTTTATCCTTTATGCTCTTTTGGTATGTTTGATAGTTGATTTACTGCTCACTAAGACTTTGTCTGACTCAAGGTTTTATGTCTCCTCTTATTACCTTGGGCTGTTCATCCATGTTTGGGATGGGCAGACTAGGTAGCAGGTGACAGGTGCTGTTCTTGGAGATCTACGCTGATGATGACGAAGACGAGCAGGAGGCTTTTGCATATTATTTCATATTATATGTACTGGGTGTTCCGCTGCTGTATTTGTTTGAGTGTTTTGTAGTGAGGCTTTGATGTATGGATGATTCATGTTTGTATAAAACTACTATGTTGCTTATTTGATGGTGTTCTGTTCTATGGAGCTTCACTATATTATATTTCTCTATTGTACTTTATCCATGCGCTGAGAGTTGTACGATAGATTCTGCGATTTTTATTCTACCCTGATTATCGTCCATGGCTGCCTGGCACATTTTTAGCGCATTATTTCCTAGTTTTGGTGCGGGAGTCATGGGCGGTCGTCACATTTGGTATCAGAGCTTTGGTTAATCGATTTTAGCCAACGCTCGCTGACGTAACTACGTATGAGAGACGTAATTGTATTTTGATGGATGATTACTATATATAATATAGTAGTTTAGAAGGATTTGAACTCCTTATGCAGTTGTTTCTTAAGGTGTTCTAATCATTCTTTTTTTTGTAGATATTAAGGATGAGTCTAGAGGAGGGACAAGTTGCTAGGGAAGGTCGTGCAGTTGAAGAAGCTGTTGATTATGATGCTAAGTTTGAGGCTATGGTGACTTCAATCATGAAGAGACAGTTGGTGGATTTTCTGGACAATTCATTTGAGGAGCTTATGGAGAAGACTTCTAGGCACAGGAGCTTGTTTCCTAAAGAAGAATCTGCTGTTGCTTTAGCCAAGGAAGGGTTTAAATCACCGCAAGGCGGGAACAGGAAGAAGAGGCAGCAACAGAAAAAGGGTAAGAGTGGCCAAAAGAAGCAGAAGGGAGAGGTGACCTGCTACAATTGTCAGCAGAAGGGCCATATTTCCAAAGACTGTGGAAATCCAAAGGTGCAGGGAAAGTGTTACAATTGTGATAAGCCGGGGCATATCAAGAGGAATTGTCCAGAGCCGCCAAAGGTTAAGCAGGTTGAGCAAGCCTATGTGCTGAGAGCTGTTCCTTCTACCTCAAAAGCTCTTACTGCCGAAGAGAAGGGAAAGAGTGTGGTAGTTCAAAGTACTCTTTCCATTTGAGATGTTTTCGTTTAGAGTGTTGTTCGATGTTGAGATGATACATTCCTTTGTTTGTAATAACTTGTATGACGAGTGGGTTAGGAACCAGATATTATTGATAGAATATTGGTTGTAACTAATTCAGTTGAAGGTTTGTCTGGTTTGTGTATGTTGTGCCGTAGTCTAGTTGTGTCGAGTCATGATTGCTCGTTTGTTTGTGATTGCTTTGTTCTGAACGTTGCGGGGTTCGGAATTATTTTGGGTATGGACTGGTTTAGGAAATATGGGGCAAGGATTGATTGTGAGAGGCTTGAGGTGACAGTCGGGAATGTGGAAGGGCGAAAGGTTGTGATACGATGTAAGCATGAGGAAGGCGTCTTCATGAGCTTCATGTATTTGCTGGTTGTTCCATGGGATGGACTGTCATCGGTGCCTATTGTGAATGGATTTGAGGATGTTTTTGATGAAGTCAAAGGGTTACCGCCGCATAGGGAGATCGAGTTTCGTATCGATCTAGTTGAGGGAGCCAGACCTGTTGTGATGCCTCTTAGGCGGATGGTGCCTAGGGAGCAGCTAGAGTTGAAGGTGCAGGTTGATGACCTTTTACGGAAAGGATTCATTCGGAGAAGTGTGTCCGAATGGGGTGCACCAGTTGTGTTCGCAACCAAAGCAGATGGATCGTTGAGGTTGTGTGTGGAATACCGTGAGCTGAATAAGGTGTTTTCTCAGATGGACTTGGCAACGGGATTTCACCAGTTGAGAGTGGCTAAGGATAGTGTGCCGAAGACTGCTTTCAGGACACCATCCGGGTTTTATGAGTGGCTGGTAATGCCGTTTGGGTTGACTAACACACCAGCATATTTTGTGGATCTTATGAATAGGGTGTTCAGAGATCAGTTGAATAAGTTCGTGCTTGTGTTCGTGGATGATATTTTGGTTTATTCCAGAACTGAGGAAGAGCACAAGACGCACTTGAGGATTGTTTTAGAAATCTTGCGGAAACATCAGCTGAAGGCTAAGTTTTCGAAGTGTCACTTCTGGAAGAGTGAAGTGAGGTTCTTAGGCCATGTTATCTCTGGAAATGGAATAGCGGTTGATCCCGCCAAGGTGGCAGCGATCCAGGATTGGATTAGACCTAAGAATGCATCTGATGTGAGAAGTTTTCTTGGATTAGCAGGATATTATCGCCGGTTTATCAAAGACTTTTCCAAGATAGCTGCACCGTCAACAGGATTGACGAAAAAGAACCAAGTGTTCAGATGGGATGATAGGTGTGAGCAAGCTTTCGTAATCCTGAAAGAGCGACTGACGAGTGCTCCTGTTTTGACTATTCCAAGTGGGAATGATGAGATGGTGATTTACACCGATGCATGTGGCACTGGACTGGGAGCGGTGCTAATGCAGAAGGATAAAGTTGTTGCGTATGCAAGTCGACAACTGAAGCCGCAAGAAAGGAATTATCCAACTCATGATTTGGAGTTAGCGGCGATTGTGTTTGCTTTGAAGATGTGGAGACATTACCTATTGGGAGTTAGATTCAAGTTGTTTACGGATCATAAGTCGTTGAAGTATCTGTTCTCCCAAAAGGATTTGAATCTTCGACAGCAACGGTGGCTAGAGTTTCTAGCATCGTATGATTTTGGTATAGCCTATACTCCGGGAAAAGGCAACGCAGTGGCTGATGCGTTAAGTCGAAGACATGCAGGATTGGGAGCGATGTTTTCGGAATGGAAGAGTCTTGAGTATTTGGCTGGGTTTGATTTCAGGCCTAGATGCGAATTGGAACCTGAGATGTTGGCAAACTTATCGATAAGACCTACTCTTGTGGAGAGAATTGGCGAGAGCCAAAAGCGAGACGATAAGCTTGTCAAGATTATCTGTGATTTGGAATCCGGATTGGACTCGGAGAAGGATAAGGGATTCGAGGTCGATCGGGAGGGTTGGCTTCGAAAGCAAGGACGATTGGTTGTTCCCGATATTGATGGATTGAGAGATGAAGTTCTGAGGGAAAGTCATCACTCAAAGTTGACAATTCATCCAGGTGGAAATAAGATGTATCGGGATATGAAGAGAGCTTACTACTGGGAAGGTATGAAGAAGGATGTTGGAAATTTTATTTCCAAATGTATGAACTGCCAGTTGGTGAAAGCTGAGCAGAAAAAGCCCAGTGGATTACTTCAGCCATTAGAGGTTCCTACATGGAAGTGGGAGCAAGTGTCGATGGATTTTATCGATGGTCTACCCAGAACCAGGGCAGGGAATGAAGGGATTTGGGTTATCGTAGATCGGTTGACTAAGAGTGCAAGGTTCATTCCTGTTCGATCGACTAGGACTGCATCAAAGTTGGCTGAGTTGTATGTGAAGTGGATTGTTCGATTCCATGGTGTTCCGAAGAGTATAGTGAGCGATCGAGACCCATTGTTCACTAGTGGATTTTGGAAGAGCTTCCAGGAAGTTTTGGGAACTGAGTTGTGTTTGAGTACAGCTTATCACCCTCAAACAGATGGTCAGACTGAGAGAGTCAACCGAGTTTTGGAAGATCTCTTGAGAGCATGTGCTTTGGACTTCGGAGGATCATGGGAAGATCACCTTCATTTGGTGGAATTTGCTTATAATAACAGTTATCAGTCGAGTATTGGTATGGCACCATATGAAGCATTATATGGAAGACCGTGTAACTCTCCGATATGTTGGTTGGAAACTGGAGAAAAGCTGATACTTGGGCCAGAGATGATTCGACAGACTTCGGATTGTATAGAGATCGTTTGACAACGAATGAAGGCAGCCCAAGATCGTCAGAAAAGTTATGCCGATAATCGTCGTAAGGATTTGGAGTTCGACGTAGGTAATATGGTTTTTGTGAAGATTTCTCCTCTGAAGAATGTTATAAGATTTGGGAAGAAAGGGAAGTTAACTCCGAGATTTGTTGGACCATTCCCGATTATCGAGCGAATTGGAAAGCTCGCTTATAGATTGGAGTTACCGGAGAAGATGGCGGGTGTGCACAATGTTTTTCATGTATCTTATCTACGGAAGTATGTGCATGACCCAAGTACTGTGGTTTCTGCTGATAGCTGTGAAGATTTAGAGGTTGATCCAGTTGTTTCGAAACCTCGTAAGCCGCTTCGTATTGTTGAAATCGATACGAAACAGCTTAGGAGGAAGACGATTACGTTGCTCAAGGTACAATGGAGTGATGATGTTAACGACTGTACGTGGGAGGAGGAAGAGAGGATGAAGGCAGCTCATCCTGAGCTCTTCGAGGTATGGCCCTAAGGTGTCGTGACATCTCATGAATTTGTAACTTGATTCCGGCCTTAGAATTCTGCATGCTAGGCTAGAATTGGATGCATGGTTTGTTGATTGCTATGGATGGTAGGCATGCGGATTATCTTTGATTGCTGTTGTCTGCTTAGAATTTCGGGGGCGAAATTCCTAAGGGGGAGAGAATGTAACGACCCGTATTTTACGTGTCGATATACCATAGAATTCTAGGTCGTCAGTGTCGATAAGTCGTCCTTAACCTAAGTCGTAGGGAAAGATAACTCGTTTGTTGTTTGAGTCGCAAGGAAGTTAGGTTGAAAAGTTAACTCGAGTTAGTATTAAAACGAGTTAACAAGTTAGTGTCTTTGCGAGTTACGGGTTAGTGTTTAGATAGCGACTTAGGGGATGGACGAGTTAGTGGGGTTGGCGACCTAGGGGGTTAGGTCGTTTGGAGGTTAGATCGTGAGTAGGGGTAAGCGACCTAAGAGTTAGTGGCTAAGGGGTTCTAACGACCTAAGGAAGTTAGGTCGTGGACGACTTAGCAGCTAGGATGATGGTTGAGAGTAACGACCTAGTGGTTGGCCGACTTAAGAGGTGAACGACCTAGGGAGGATGGGTCGTGGACGAGTTAAGAGTTACGCGAGTTAGCGGATGATACTGGGTTAAGGATGTGAGCGAGTTAGTGTACTGCCGAGTTAGTAGGGTCAGCGACTTAGGGGTTAGTGGTTTAAGTCGTTTGACCGAGTTTTGAGTTAGGTCGTTGACGAGTTAGGGAGTTAGGTCGTTAAACGACCTAAGACAGCTCGCGTGGTTGTTGGGGGTTTAGTGTTAAGTCGCGTAGCTTTGTGAGTCGTTTGGAACGACTTAACGTTGAGTCGTAGGCAAGTTAAGGCCTTAGGCCGCCTAAGGGTTGAGTCGGTGGCTAGTTAAGTCGTGTGTACGATAGGTCGGAAGCGACCTAAGTTAGGTCGGTAGGTTAGTTAGGTCGGACCTAGTTAAGTCGCTAGGTCGTATGTGTCTTAGGTTGTGTGTTGTTAAGTCGACAGGACTTGAGTCGTTAGCGACTTAGAGTTAGCTTGGATAGGAGTTAGGTCGGCATCGTTGAGTCGTTAGGTCGTTAGTACGACTTAAGGAGAATAGGATGAGTCGTATGACCGAGTTAAGGAAGGTTGCGGCATTGTTAACTCGTGAAGTTGTTAGGTCGTACGAAAGTTTGAGTGTTAGGTCGGGTACCAGATGAGTCGTGAGTCGTTGAGGCATAGGTTGCTAGGTCGTAAACGACCTAGTTAAGTCGCGAGATGTTGATCTGTGTTGTGTTAGGTCGGTGGTTCGAGTTAAGGGACGCGCAGTGTTTTTAAGTCGCGTGCATTATGTGGTCTTAGGTCGTATGCGGCCTAAGGTTGGGCCGTATTTGGTTTGAGTCGTAGATCGTAACCCTATAGGTCGCGGCGTAGCGGATCTGCGTTCGTTTTAGGTCGCAGAGTCATCTGGGCCGTTGATTTGTTGAGCCGCTTGTAGTTAGGTCGTTTGTAAGCGATAGGTCGTTGATTAGTTAGGTTGGGGGACTTTCTTAGGTCGGCAACGACCTAAAATCGAGCACGAGTTAAAACCGAGACGACCTAAGACCGATTTCTGCCTATAAATAGAGGGGTTCGGCTCACTTTTTGGCACCGGTTTTGAAGCAACAAAGTGCTGCCATTTTGGGAACTCGACTACAACATTTCTTCATCTCCTTTTCTCCATTCCAATCTAGTTCTAACATCCATCCAAGATCGAAGATCGAGATTGAAGATTCAAGGGCCAAAGTTGAAGATCTTCATCCGACGAAGCTAGATTTCATCGTTTCAAGTGAGATTTTGCCGAATCAAGCTTGGATCTCCGCTGTCCAGATCTGAAGTGTTTAGTTTTTGAGGTGTTTGAGTGATTTGGTGAGTGGTAGTTATCTCTCACGCGGACCCAAAGGAGTATATTGGATCGGTGGCTTGTTTATGTGTTTAAGATAGTGATTTCTCGCATTTTCCTTAAGTCTGCATGTAGATCCATCATTTATGAAGATGTTTACATATGAAGTTTAATTATCAAGTTATAGGAACAAAACCCATGTTTTATATTTGATAGATCTATGCTAAAAACCTATGATTCATGCACGTTAGACTTATGCTCTTTTAATTACGAAATTGCCATTATAGTTAATATTGCTTAATAGATCTTGCTTGAATGATTGACTGTTTGAATGTATGATTGATTGGATTGTTTCAAGTTAGCTAGTGGTTGATTTGGAACAAGATGGTTGGAGATGATTCAAAAGCTAAGTGGAAAGGCTCTTGAATGGTGAAAGCTGCCTGTGACATATGAAGCGGATGTGGAAGCTCATATGGATGGATTCGATGATGATGGTCTTTGCCATGATGCGAGGAAGCAAAGCATGATATTGAGATGGGACTTTGCTATGATGAGATGAGGCAAGGCATGAGATCAAGATGGGACTTTGCTATGATGCGATGAAGCAAAGTGTGATGTTGAGGTGGGACGGGTCATGATGACGTTCCAAGCACGGGCTGCGACGACGTGCAAAGTTATGTTGATAACTCGGTGATGCGATCCGAGTTGGTGATAATGGTTAGCTTGAGAGGCGCTTGAGCTAGTATGGAAATAGTCGTCGAGGAGGATGACTAGGAGGCTGAGATCTCATCGTTGTTGAAGGTTCTAGCATGCTCAAAGCAAGAGTACGTTGGAACGGGCTGCGACGATGTTCCAGGCACGGGCTACGACGACGTGCTAGTACTCTGGGTAGTTGCGAAAATTCCTAGGCACGGGCTGCGACGGCGTGCGGAGTTATGTCTAGAACCGGGGTTACCATTAACCCTTGGCCGATGGATGAAATAACGAGCCAGCCATTCAATTAACGGTGAAATCAAGGCAATGATAACAGTGATAGCCAGAGTCATGGATGTTTGGATGTTTGGTTGTATCATCATTCGGTCTCAAGAGCGGTATTTTCTGGGTGCTTATCTGATCTTGGTTTAGGCCTTGGGGGTTTGTATTTGGAAAACATCGCCCTTGACTCGAGTGATTATTGCTTTACCTTAATTATCTGCTGTGTTATGCTTGCTTCTCCTTAGTGTGTGTCTGGGGGCTATCACTGTAGAAAGAGGTGGAGTGGGATGGTTTGGTTCCTATTCCTTTTATCCTTTATGCTCTTTTGGTATGTTTGATAGTTGATTTACTGCTCACTAAGACTTTGTCTGACTCAAGGTTTTATGTCTCCTCTTATTACCTTGGGCTGTTCATCCATGTTTGGGATGGGCAGACTAGGTAGCAGGTGACAGGTGCTGTTCTTGGAGATCTACGCTGATGATGACGAAGACGAGCAGGAGGCTTTTGCATATTATTTCATATTATATGTACTGGGTGTTCCGCTGCTGTATTTGTTTGAGTGTTTTGTAGTGAGGCTTTGATGTATGGATGATTCATGTTTGTATAAAACTACTATGTTGCTTATTTGATGGTGTTCTGTTCTATGGAGCTTCACTATATTATATTTCTCTATTGTACTTTATCCATGCGCTGAGAGTTGTACGATAGATTCTGCGATTTTTATTCTACCCTGATTATCGTCCATGGCTGCCTGGCACATTTTTAGCGCATTATTTCCTAGTTTTGGTGCGGGAGTCATGGGCGGTCGTCACAGCATCTCAGGAGGTTGTCCAACATTCTTGCTTGGCTTAAACTTGGATACAGCCTTCTTCAAACCCTTGGAGGGTGCCATCTGCTTCATTTTCGACATTGAATTTTCCCTTCTCGAACTCATGCTACCTACAATGGCAAAACACAACGGATTAGAACTATAACAGATGCTAGAAAGATACATGACTATGACATGGACATGTGATTGTGCAAGAGTGTGTATTAACTTCACGAATCCTTAGGATCCTCATGGGTCTCCAGTTGTCCCTAGATTTTCGCTATAGATGTGGAGTCTCATAGCCGATCCCAAGTTCGGGGCATTGAAGGTAATCTGAAACATTAATATCTCCAGAAAAAAGTTCCCACCTCCTAGGGACCATAAATATCGCATAAAGCCTCATCCATCTCCGAGTTAGGTAGGGTAGTTAAACCGATATTCCCAAAGGAGTGCGCTTCATCACTGTCGGAAGCGGTACAGTAGTTGTAATGAGAATGCGAACCTGCCTCTCCTGCTGTCTTCATATTAATGATGTTATCTTCCTACTCCCTGATAGTCTTAACCCAACCACTTTTATGAGGTTAAACCCTGAAGGGATCTAACTTTGGCTCCTCTAAACCTAGGTGGACGGTAAGAGCAGCACCATGCGGGTTTGTAGTCAAGAGTGCACCAGAAACAGAAGGCCGAGAGGAAGGCACATCACTTCTTTCATCTGCAGCTGAATCTTTTTCTTTCTTCTTCTTAGCAAGCCTCTATGTGGAAATTTGTGTGCTTCTCCCAATTGAGCGATCGGCCATAAGCAGTCAAAGCCGCCTTAAATTATTGTCGATGACAAGCCGAGAAACTCTCAAAGCTCCTTCGTGATTCGCTGTAGTCTATGCAATATCTCTTCCTGGTCATCTCCAGTTATCGCTCTTAATATGTCTGAAAGGAAATCCAAAGAAAGAAAGCTTAGCCTCCAGTATGAGATTCTTTCAGAATGATAAAGGAAGATAAATGCGAGGAAGAAACTTGCATCTTGAGTGCCATTGATGGAAACACGAAGAGTTGTCTCGGACGAAGTAGTATTCCTTCTTAAACATACTTTACTTGGAGTACGAGCACTCAAATAGCTTAAACTTACTCCCTGCCTCAAGATAAATAAAAGGAGAGCCTTTATCTTCTTTTAATCACATAAATGTATCTGATTTGGTGATGAGTCAAAGGTAACTGGAATCCCCTCATGAAGACGGAATACAAGCTGGAGAGGATAACATATCATTTAGGATGTAACTGAAATGGAGGAATTTTTAGATACACATGGAACCCTGCAATCCACTAAGAAAGAGGAGGCAGAGCTTTAGCTGCATAATGATAGCGGGAATAAGCCATATACCATTCGGGTGGAGCATGTGCTCGCTATTCTGGAGTAGGTAAAAGGAGATCCTCTTTGGGGATACCATGGGTGGCAATGATGAGGTCCAGCTGTTTGATAATCAAGCTTAAAGCTTCTGAGTCGATGGGTTCATTGGCAGCTTAAAAAATCTATACCCGTGCACAAGGGAATGGGTAGAGTTGGGTTGATTAGAGCGATGCCCAAATTGAGCAAGTGCCGGAGGCATAGAAGAAGAAGGACACAAATCTCCAAAAGTAGTCAGCAAATGAGTCTGACGATAGTCCAACATATTTATCTTATATGGAAACTTATTTTAGGTATTAACACAAAGGATGGAAGTGATGTGCATGTGCGTATGTTTACTATGTATATAAAAAAAACTCTAACACTTCTATTTGGGTACCGATTGGCTTAACCCAAATCCTAGCCCCGACCCGAAAGTCGAACAAAGCGAAGCACCTAAAATGGTCCATATGAATTTTGGCATAGAAATAAATGAAATGGATGTTAAATTAGAAGAGAGGGGTACTCATCAAATCACAAATTAGCCCCAAATTGAAGATGAAATTGGATCAAAAGCTTGGAGATAGGGCATAGTAATCGTGGTTCAAGGAGACAAAGGGTCTTAGGCTTTGGGGAAGGCTGAAAAATGAATGAGCGTGTCTGATGGGTAGAAGTGTTGCAGCTTATATAGATGGGAAGTACCATCCAAAGCCAAACCAATAAGGTGCCGAATCGATAAGATGTCGAACCAACCACGACACCAAGCAAGTTGCTCACCGAAAACGACCTTGGCCATGAACCCTGAGCATGCTGATCCAGACTGACAAAAGAGAGGGTGCAGAACATATAAATTACTCAATATACCCCACCTCGTAGTTTATGAGATGAACTTTGGAGGGCAAGTGTTGTGGGAAATTTTTCCCATGAGACCAATATGGTGGAAGGTTTGGAAGATAACATAGGCTCGGTCAAGAAGAATGCTAACATCAAACATAAAATATCAATGTGACTAATATACACAGTTCTCTATATTTGAGAATACAATTGATCTTCAATATGAAAGCTCTACTTTGATTATAGTGAAATTATAGCACGGCTTCCATTGAGTGACTATACTTGGATTGAGTGAAAGAAGTGAAAGTGAAACACTATTCATGAAAGTATGCGTCTCCTCGGTCATATGGGGTTAGTATCACGATCAACTCAAGTCAACTCAAAGTCAAAATCTTTGGGCAGAGTAGTTCGGTTAGTAATAATTGTTATTATTGGAACAAGGACTTTGTGTTTGGACTATATAGTTGATATTGGAATTTTGACCATTACCAAATTCCATAGTCCAAAGTGATATCGTTTTGACGAAGCGGATTGGTGTAAACAATATTCAAAATCGGTTAATACTTAACAAAGTGAAGTTAGATTTTACTGAAACCAAGTAAGCAATAAATTTAGCCAAAATATCACATAACCTACTAAGTGACATGTGAATGTCAATATTCAAAAAGTTTGATATTAATCGTTGACCAAATTTACACCTAACGGGCCACACAACTGAAACGTTAAGTACTTCTTTAACCAGACGATCGGATTAATATGTAATTGTTACAAATTAATTAAATTTATTAATATTTATAAAATAATAATTATAAAATTTATTTTGATTTGATGAATAAATATTATTAAATATATTTATAGTAGTTATAAATATATCAATCAATCTTTCAATTTCTTATCCTGATGATTATGATGACGGCTTTGAGTATGATTTACATGAGGTCATCCCTTAGAATTATGCTCCTTTATGAATGCATGGATACTATCTCTTTCTAATTAGATCTTGTTGCTACTTGTATGTAGTTTTAGTGAGTTTGTATGAGCTGTTGAACCATATGTGCTTCACACCTATTACCTTTGTAAAGTGGCATGGCCGCTATAAAACCAGCCCGTGCAAAATAACAGTACTTTTTGGCAAGGCCGACGGTTTTATAGTGGACCGACCACTTTTTATTACGAACGTAATAAAGATTGTAGTACAGGAGTAAGGTAGAGCACCTTAGCTACTATGATAGAAAGAAATAAAACTACAGCACAGGAGTATGACAGACAAGTCATAGTTAATAATATGAATAACAAGACTAGTTCTCCTCCTTAGAGGAAGAATCACTAAACCCCACAACATTCCCTGTAGAATCCAAAGAACCAGACCCAAGAAGACCAGCATCAACGTCCACCTGGGAAGAAACATTCCCGAGAAGACCAAAGAAGGGCCGAAACAGCACTGCAAGCGACGGATCATAAATCACAGCATCAGAAGAGTAAATAAAGGATCGATTCCAGGTAGTATCAGCTAGCATGTCGGAATTAAACCCAGCATACGTACCATCCAAGTCAAGAACTAAAGAATCACCCGACGGTTTATAGTAAAGACATCGAAAGTCCAAAAGATTATCGGAGACAAATTTGAAATATGAATTATCCACTGGGTTGAAACGCATACCAGATCGGCGTTCAATCCAACTACGCTCAGCCTCAGCCCAAACCATAGGTAAAGGAGGCAGGGGAATATCTGGAACATCAAGGGCAACCACAGAACTATCACCAGGGATAGAGGAAGAAGGCCGGGCAGTAGAATTCGACAAACAAGGGTCAGATAAAGGAATTGCAGGAGGAGGAGCAACCTGAGACTTGGGAACCCATTTCCTGAGCGGCGGCCTAGGAAGAGGTATCTTAGGAGCCGAAGTGGATTCGGTAGAATGCGAGCATGTGGAAGTTAAGTGTCCAAAAGAGCAACATGCGGAACAAATGTCAGGAACCCAACCGTAACGAACACGGACATCCACCACGTGTCCAACAGCTAGCTGAACAGGAATAGAGGTAGGAAGGGGCTTAGTGGGAGAAATCTCAATCAAAGCCTTAGCATACACCAGCTTTTCACGCACAACGGTATTAGAGTCAAAACATTTCAATTTACCAACGTTGCAAGCGAGCCAATTCAAACCAAGCAGTGGTTGAAGAGCAGAAGGAATCTGAGAAAAATAAACCCAAACGGGGATAGATAGAACTTGCTCACGGGCACTAGCAACAATTGGTGACCAGGGAGTAATAATAAATGGTTTCCCATCAACAAAGGAAGGCTCAGCCTCAAGAACACGACTACGTTTCTCAGGGGAGGAGAATAATAGAAAATACATGGAGTCAACCAACTTAACACGAAGGTTACCACGCAGCCGCCAGACCCTACGACAAACAGCAGCCGCATCAATAAGGCGATGCTTAGGGTCTAAGAAGAAACCAACCAAATATTCAGACCAAAAATCCATACCAGCCTGCATAACATTAGCAGGAGGGATCATCACTCCATTTTCCTCAACAATTTCAAAATCAACTGGTTCATACACCCCATCATTACGGGGTAGAGATGTAAAAAGTGAAGACCAAGATTTGGGTCCAATAGGGGAAGGAGTGGCACGAACATCCTCACCAGCAGTGGTCGCAAGATTGGGTCCAGCTATTGGATAGGCTGCAAGCAACGTTCCTCCAGAACACAAAACATTGTTAATGGGAACACTTATCTCAGGAGCAATTGCTCGAACAACAGATGTGCCACGAGCACAGCACAAATTATCATCATCTGCAGCATAACGTTTAGTCTCATAATCCAACTCAATAGATTCACCTGCAATTGACTCAGAGACAACACCTAACTCAACATCATTTTCATCACTCACAGCATCAACGACAGAAACCACAGGACCACAAGACACAATACCACCCGTATTCTTCGCCAAGATAGGACAAGAGCTAGGGCCAAAAGCGTGTTTCGGTACCTGAACAGCTGGCAGAGGGGGAAACTCGACAGTAGAAAGCAAGGGAGGCATCGACAACGAAGACACAGATTGCATATAAATTCTTCCAGATCGCGTAGAAGAGGGCACGGAGGAGGGCGCGTCGGGTTGGAGGGGAGGAAGAGGGGGAGGGCTAGGCATTGGAAAAAAAGAAGCGTCGGGGGGGAAGACAAAGACGGAAGAGACGAAGTCGAAAGGAGAGACCCTACCGGATCTGGAAACTCGGAGCCATTAACACGGAGCCATTAACACGAAGACACGAAAATAACAGTACTTTATTTTGTATATATGTATGTATGTATGTATATGTGTGTGTATCGATATACGATGTAACGATCCTATTTTTAAGTCAAATTTAAATTGGTAATTTACTATAAATTTTTGGATTAAATTGTTAATTAATTTGAATTTTTCCAAATTAAATAAGATATGTGTTTGCTATTTGTATATATGTATATAAATTGATTGTTAATTGAATTTTGGATTTGAAATTCAAAATTAAATATATTGAGAATAAATTGGATTCAAAACTTTACATTTTGAAACTAATAAAAATTTGTTTTCTAATGTTATAATATATGTATATGTATTGTGATTTAGAAGTTATGTTTTGAATTCAATAATTTTCAAATGGGTAAATTTAAATATATATAAAATATATATGTGTTTATTTATTATGTATAATTTAAATTTTAAAATCATTTTCTTTAAAATTTATATAAATACAAATAATAGAAAATGAATTAATAAAAATATAAAAACATATATATATATATATATATATATATATTAAACTAAGATAAAATCATATAAAATCATATTTAAGACATTATAATATGCAAAATTACAAATGTAATCATCTTGACATAAAAATTTACATGTGTAAGAGACTGTAGCATGCAATTTGACATTTGTAGGTTGATTTTTAAACACGAAATACAAGTGTCAAATATCAATTTTTATTTTCAAAAATAATAAATAATCAAAGCTATATATATATATATATGATTATATCCTTCTCTTCTCAATTTTCTTTCAAACATTAAAAGAAAGAAAATAATGAAAACCTGGAAAACTTAAACTATGCAAGAAGAATTAGAAATCAAAACTAAAATCTAAATCCTGAAAGTAGTTCAAACTCAAAGCAAAAATTCCAAAATCAAAATCAAGATCAATTCAAACATCAGTTCAAGTTGAAAGCAAAGATTCAAATCAACATCAAAATCTCACTTTCAAATTCAAAGTAGCAAGATTAAAATTTAAAAGCATCTTCAGTTTTTAGGATCCTGATACAACAACTAAATCAAGTACAACTTAGTTTAAATCAATTCAAAGTAGAACATCTCTAGGCTCTTGTTCCTTTCAATTGTCAGGTGAGCAAACTCTTAAAACCTGATATAGCTTGAATTAGCAAGTGATAATCTTCTGAAATATGATTTGAAATATGCTTTGTATGTTGTTTAAAAATGATTGCATGTATATATGTATGTTAACATCTGTGTACATGTCTGAGAACAGGAAAAACATGCCTCTGTTTATGCATGATAGGTTTTATAAACCTGTTCAAAAATTCAGACCACCCAAAGGAATTAATATTAGGCTTTGATCTCTAAATAAAATTTGTCTGTACTTGTCAAATTCAAATTATAAAAATAGTCTCAAGCATTTATATTAAGCAAATATTTTTAAAATAAGATATCACAGTGATGAACAACATTTAGTCAGAAATTCGAATGGTTTAATTTCAAGTTCTGATTATATTAACTGTTTTGAATTGAAGAATGTTGATTTTTGATAATAAAATTTAAATTTTTAAGATTAGGATTGACAAGATTTTTCGAGATGATCAGAGTTGGCACTTTCGTCGATATTCGACGATCAATGATGAGGTAGGTGTCGTGTTCGATAATGGTGATTGCTGGAAGGGTGGAAATCGTCGGAAAAATAGTGGTTGAATTTATAGGGGGCCGTGGAGGTGGCGCCGCGTCGAACTAGGGCTCGATTGCCAGTTTTAGGCAATTGGGTTTAAATGGCTTCTGCGTCGTCGATGGAGGACCAGAGGTGATCGCACTGGGGGAACTGAAGCGTTAGTTCGTGGTGTAGCTTTGGACGAAGTCGCATGATCTCTGGTGAACGAGATCGTCGGCGCGAGGTGGAATTGGGTGACTAGGTTGGGTTCCAGTATTCGATCGAACTGCTCGATTTTGAACTACGGAAAAATTGAGGGTTCTGGATGGTCGGGCTAGTCGACGGTGATGTCGACAACATGTTGAAGGTCGGGGCAGTGATCGGAAGGGTTGTACACGTGCACACGTACATGTTTTTGTCTCTGAGATGTTTGAGTTTGGGAAGACGAAGGTGGCTCATAACTTGCTCGAAGAATTTTGTGAATTGACTCGAGAAAGTGAAGAGAATGAGATGCTCGAGAATGGGCTCGGAGATTTTGTTGCTTGGCTCAGGAAGGAACTTGAGTCATCTCGGGTTTATGATTTTACAGTTTTAAATTTTTAAAAGTAAACAATTTTTAAAAGTTTAATCAAGTTTTAACAAATTTTGTTAAACAAATTCTTTTATACAATATGTGTTTATTTGTAGACTAATTAAAGGTTTTAAATTTAAATTATTTTAATTAATCAAGTTTAAAATATTTTAAATATATGTGTATGTGTGTGCGCTTTCATTAATTAATTCTTAGCCTATTTTTAAATAAGGAGTTAAATAGCTTAATTAAGAAGTGAATTAAAAAGATAAAGATATTTTAGTTGTTAATTAACTTAAGGATCTAAGTTAATTTATGGATTAATAATAAATTTATTTCAAAGAGTTAAATGTTTTAAAGATCAATTATTTTGGCTTAAAATAATTATATATTAAGTGACTAATCAATGTGATCCCTAATTGTTTTCAAATGGTACTTGTTAATGTAATTAATTAAGATAAATGGGTTATCTTAAGATTTAAAGGATCGCTAATTTGTACTTTAATAATAATTAGTTAGTTAAAGGTTAATTAAGTAATGATTAAAGATTAATTAATTAGTAATTAAAGGGTAATTAATTAGTAGTGATAATTAATTAATCTAATTAATCAAAGGTTGATTTGTTATTGTAAGTAATTAAAGGTTAATTTCTTAATGTGATTACTTAAAAGTTAATTACTTCAATGTAATTAAAGGTTGATTAATTAATATAATTAATTAAGGATAATTAATTACTTAAAGGTTAAATGCTTAATGAAAGTAATTAAAAGATAATTTGTAACTAAAGGTTAAGTAATTAAAGGATAATTAAAGATTATGTACTTAATTAAAGGTTAACTAATTAATTAGAGGATGATTAATTAATGTAATTAATTAAGGGTTAATTAATTAATGAAATTAACTTGAGGTTAATTTATTTATGTGATTAATTAAGGATAATTAATTAAAGAATAATTAGATAATTAAAGGTCAATTATTTAATGATTAAAGGTTGATTGATTTATTAATTAAGATTTATTAATCAATAATTTAAAAGTTAATTAATTTATTTTTAAAGGTTAATTAATAAATGATTGAAGGATAATTAATCAAAATGGTTTGTAATTAATTAATGTTAATCAAAGTGAGGTGATTAATTCATAAGTAATTAATCTATTTGAGTTAATTGAATTAATTTTAATCACGTGCTTAATTTATCTTGTTTATTGTTGATTGGATTATACCGAATGCCTTGAATTCTTTGATATCTCTAATGTGTGGCATTCTGTGATATGAATTGTGTGAATTTAAACTGTGAACTGTGATTTATTTATCTGTGATGAATTTACATATTTATCTATGAATGAAAGATAAGCATTATAGGATTATACCGCTTATCGATATTATTGTGCTTGTATTGATGATCGTTGATATTTTATTGTTGCTTATGAAGCCCCTCACTACACACACAAATATGGATTTCACGAGGAATTAGTTAAGTCGCAGATATTTGAATTTAATATTATTTTATTCAAAATGATGAAATTATTTTAAAATTTGAATTTTGAATCCAAATGGTTTGGAAGTGAAATTGAGTTGAATATGAAAAGCTTTTGGAATGGAAGTTTGAATTAAAATTTAGTTTAAATATAATATGTCTTGTTAAAGTTTTGAAATTATTTGGAAACCATCGGTTGAAAGGGTTATACAAGTTATACAATATATATATAAGTTTTAAACCATTTTGAAGTATATTGAATAAATTATTTTGGGAATTTAAATTTAATTCAAGTAGAACTTACCGAGAATACGACAGTTCTCTGATTTTCCAATGTATACTTTGAAAGGCTATAATTTGAGTAAATTTAATCGGATTTTCCCGAAATGAAAAGCATTTGTTTTCAAATGATAATGGCTTTCATATAATGAAAGGATTTCCAGTTTTGTTGAAAAGATTTCAAGTTATGGGAAAATCAAAATGGAAATAGTTTTGAAAGCTATGAATGAATCTTTGTTAAACATTGGTGAAACTTGTTCAAATTGAAGAGGATCTTCAAGGTGAATCTTTTGTTTGAAAAGATTTAAAGTGAAAATTTGTTTAAACCATACAAAAGGAAAGGTTTTGGGGAACAAGAGTTTAAAGGTTGCGACTTAACTAAGATCCTAATATATCCATATGTTTTTTAAAATTAGCGCTCATTATTCGGCTTAGCCAGGAGAGGACTTTATGTCATAAAACCCATTCGGAATAGTGATACGACGAAATGGATTGCATTTGAAGACGGTGGTGAAGACCGGGTATTTTCGAGAATGAAAGGATTACCTATCGAATGACTCTGCACTGAGTTGCTCTGGTATAGAGATCTCCATATGTGATGGGGAGTCCGATCGCGATTGTGAATATTCCAGATTTGCAAGGGCTTCTTTTGAAGTGCCTTCGGTTCCATTCAGACCTAGGATGGACTTGTATGGATGTATGTCTGACGTTACACTTTGAGATGTAAAGCTGGTTTCTATCAAATACATTTCTGTTTAGTGGCGGAGAATTTATTCTCTTAGCTTAACACCCTTCTCTGAGACGTACGAGCTCAGAAGTTATGTGGTTGATGGTTACAAGTGATATATTCCCAATTTGGTAATGTGGCTTGCTAAGTGTTGATCATTTGTTGTAACGACCCAGAATTTTAAACAATTTAATTTGAAAATATTTAATTTATTTTAAATATTTGAATGATGGTTTGGATTGAATTTTCAATATAACTATGAATATGGCGATTAAATTATAAAATTTAATCTAGTGAGAGTTGAATAAAAATTTGATTCTTCAATTTTAAGCTGAATAAAAATATTTCAAAGGCTTGTAAAATTCATATTGATAATACTGAAGATAATAGAAGCTTCAGAAATTTATTTGAAAGTGAATTGTTCAGTTTTGAAATTTAATCGTTTGAATCGATATTGAAAATAGCCTTCCGAGGCACGGTCTCGGAATTCGACGAAACCAGTTCCATTGGGTCCGGAATATTGAATTATTGCCGGATTTCAAATTTCGTATTTTTCGGAGTTGGTATGTGATCACACGGTGTGTAAACGCATTGAAATTTGATCGAATTCAAATTGAAATTAATATTTTAATTAGTCAAACTAACACGTTGTCTTCCTTTTCTCACGCCTAAATTCACGCGATTTCTCTGGAGAATCACGATATGAAGATCGTGCAAAGCATATTCAGCACGTTCGTTCAATTTTAAATACCGAAGCCCCCTTCTCTTCGTTCAAAATCACATTCAAATAACAATGGCCGAAGCCTACTTCGTTCCCAAATCGAACGCATTCATTCATTCATATAAAAAAAAAGAATCAATCGATCTGCAATGGCGCTTAGGGGGGGCCGCGCGCGACAAGGGGGTAGGCGCGCGATTGGATGGGGCGGCGCCACGAGGCAAAGGCGGCGTCGTATGGATTGAAGGCGCGCGATGGATCGCGATTTGGTGCTCGCGTTCGGCTACTGGGATCGCGTGATGGAATTGGGGGTGCGCGCGACGCGAGCGCGAGGCGTGGAGAAGGTGGCGACGTCGGTGGACAGTGGCGATCGAGCGCGCGCGAGGTGTTGGAAAGCTCGAATGCGTGGTGGCAGCGCGAGGTCGATTTGGGGATGGAGGCGATGGTGAAGCGGCGGCGGCGACGAGAGGCTCGAGTTCGAGCTGATGGATTTGCAGTAAGGTAATTTTTTTTATTTTATATATATATATTTTTTTAACGTATATGTATTTATGAAAAAAAGAAAAAAAAAAGAAGTATGGAAAAAAAAACATTTTACAGTAAAGTAAATTATTAATTTATAGATGTTAAATTAAAATTTATAAAAGCTATTCTTGTCTATTTTTAATGAAATTTCTAATTTTAAATATACATACTATTTGGATTTAAAATATATACAACAAGAAATAAAAATAAATATTATACAGATTGATTTAATTTTAAATGCAGTAAGATATTTTTGGATATATATACATACAGAAAAGTTTTTACAGTAAACATATGTGTATAAGATTTATTTTTAAAGTATAGAAATTTTTAAAACAATATCGAGTTTATAAAGACTAGATTTTTAAAAGAAAAGAATTAGTTTAAAACTAATTTTTAGTTAAACAAATTTATTAAAAGGAAATTTAGTTTAATTGAAAATTTCTAGTTAGAATTATTTTTAAAGGAAAATTAGTTTTAATAAATTTATTTAAAGAAGAAACTGGTTTAAATAAAACAATTGATTAATTAAACAATCAAGAACGAAAATTGAATAGTTCGATTTAATTCGAATATTAATAAAATTATTGGCTAATTTAATTTACCTAATAGGAATTTAATTTATTGGATAAATAAATTAAAGGAATTCTAGTTTAGGATTTAAATCTTCAATTAGATAATTTTATTGAAAGTGAGTTTGGTTAATTAAATTAAAATTTTAGTTAAAATAATTTATTAAACAAAGGAATTTTAAAAGATTCAAGAAAATTTATATAAGCAAGATGTTAGAATTATTCTAAAAAGAAAATCAGTTTGAATCTTTAATTTTTAGCTTAAAATAAAAATCATTAACTTGAGATGAAATAATTAGTTGAATAAAATTATTTAAAGGAATTGGTTTAGAACAAAACCGATGAATTAAAATTATAAAATGGAAAATTTATTATTCGATCTGTTTGAATATTAATAAATTGTGTAAATATTTATACAAGGTATAAATGAAGAAAACAAGTTGAATTGGAAGTGGATGGCAAACGGGAATAAAGGTGAGAACTTCTCACTCAAAAGGAAATTTGTTGTTTATTTAAATTTTAAATAGTTAGATTTAAAATTGATTGACTGTGTTGATTCAATGATTGAATGATGATTGTTATATATATATATATTGGATGTGAATAGACCCTATACGCCGTTAGTAAGCGGAGGTTATTTATTACACACATATACCGCGATATTCCACCTTGAAGTGGAATTAGTATTATATTATATATATAGCAATATATATATATATTGGCATATGTATATATTGCAGTTGATTGATTTCCCGCATTTTCTTTTAGCGGATGAGACCCTATTGCGCCGTTAGTAAGCGGATAATATTTATAAAATCCCATATACCGCGATATTCCGTCTTGAAACGGAATTGGTATTGTGCTAATGTCTGTGGATGCAGGGAAACAGGTTGGAGGGATCCAACTTGATTCCTCACAAATATTTATTTGATTTCATATATTGTGATATTTGATTGTTTATCATGGATGATATATGATGTTTGAAAGTCGTGATTGACTATTTGATGTGTAGCATCGTCGGATCCAATTTTTGGAAGTTTAAAATAATGATTTTGATTTTTAAGGAATTTGTAAAGATATTTTTGGAAATATACGTTTATAAAATATTTTTGGAATTGATTCATCTTAAATAAATAAACGTTAAAATTTTAATGTTATAAAATTATGATTTTTGAGAAATATAGTTAAAAGTTGATTTTTGAAAATACAAGATTAACGATTTTATAAAATTGGGATTTTTGAATAAATTATAAAAAGGTTTAAAAATAGGATTTATGAAATTGGATTATTTCTAAATCAAAATATGGAATTATAAAAGAGTAAAAGACATTTTAAAAATAGTAAAATAAATTGATTCATATTAAAGGATTTACAAATGAATATTTGTAAATTAAAAATATTGGAATTATAAAACGAAGTTTTTATAAGAGTTAGAATGAATTGTGAATGAACTTCATAGATGAATGGAATTTATAGAATTATGAACGGTGAAGTTATAATTGGAATTTTATAAACAGTAGGTTTATAAAATTTGTGAAGTTATTTAAAAGAATAAGATTTTGGATAAATAAATGAATCTTATAAGTTATAAGATTTATAAAATTTATGAAGTTTAAAGGAACGATTTTATAAATAAATAAATTATAAGTATTTGACTTATAATATGAATTTTTAATATATCATTGTGATATGAATTGAGATAGGTTAATAAAGGAAATTTATAAAAGGAAGTTGTTATAAAATAAATAGAAATAGAATTTATAAACATTGTTTTATAAATCCGCAAAGACTTATCTTGATAAGTAAATTGTTGAAATTTGTTAATAAAGTTATATTCATGTTTTAGACAATGAATAATCCCTTAAAATAAAATGAATAGAAGGATGAAATTTATTAACGTTGTATATTCACGTTTTTGAATAGTGAATAATATGTTAAAGAAATTATTTAGAATGTGATGTTTTAAATAGAATTAAAACGATCTAACGATGTTTTAAAAAGTGTTGAGATTCGAAACCATAGATTTCAATATTTATTGTTGAAATAGATGTTTTCGAGAAATAAAAGGAAATGATAGATTATAACACTGTTGTTATAATAGATGATTTCCGAAAGGAAATGTTTTGTATAGTATTGGGATTTATATATCTATTTTTATTTCGAATCCCTATACTAGTGATTTTGGGTTGTCGTAACGATGTTTTACGCAACATTCGTTTTGACCCAAATAAATATGTTTAAGAGAGTGATTTCCTTAAAAGAATGAAATATATACTTGATTTCGATTGGAGTATATGGAATATTTTCCAAGTATAGAAAATAAATAAAATCTGTGAATTACTTATGAATAAATAAGTATGGAAATGTTTTCCAATATAAAGTGAATATGTTGAGAATTATCTTTTTGAAGATAAATTGAAATGAATAATTGAAATCGTTTATTCATAAATATTTTTGGAAATATGAATTCAATATGGAATTTATAAATGAAATTGGGGAATTGGGTTTAAAAATAAATATTGATTTATTTTTAAAGAATGGAAATTAAGTTTATATCTTATAAAGATATTTTTGGAAAATAAATAATTTGGAAAATTATTTGGAATCTGTTGATGTTGTGCATATCCATTGATAGTTCAATAACCGACTATCGATATTTACCTTTGAATGGTATTTGTTGTGATTTGCTTGAAATTGAATGTCACACTTATTTTTCTTAAAAATAAGCGCTCACTATTCGGGTTAACCGGGAAAGGACCTTGGGGTCGTATAACCCATTCCGAATATTTGATACGTCGTTATGAATTGCATTCGAAGACCGGTGTTGAAGACTGGATATTTTCGAAAACGAAAGGGTTTCTTGTTGATTGTCTCTGCACTGGCTGATCCCCGGTATAGAGATCTCCATAAGTGATGGGAAATCCGAACGTGATTAGAGATTATTCGGATTGCAAGGACTTCTTTGTAAGTGCCTTCGGTTCTGTTCGAGCCCGGAACAGACTTGTATGGATTGTGTGTCTGACATTACAAATTGAGTTATAAAGCCGATTTCTTTCAAATATATTTCTATTGGTGGTGGAGAATTTATTCTTTTAGTTTAACACCCTTCTCTGAGACGTACAAGCTCAGAGGTTATATAGTTGAAGTTATCAGCAATATATTCCCAATTTGGTAATGTGACATACTGAGTGTTGCTGTGAAATGATCATTGTGTTGATTATTTGTGATAGGATCATTTGTTTGATCGTCTATCTTGGTGATCATTTCTATGATCATTTGTTGACCCAAAGCATGGCTTTTGTATAAAGTATGTTTTTGTGGACGAGACTTCGTCGAGCCTCACATCCCGGAAATGGTCAAAACAGGAAGGATGCGGCAAGGTTATGAGGGGTAGCTCCCTTTAGGGTATGTGCATTTCCTTCTGGAAAGGGTGGTATCATGGTATGGAGCCCAGATACTTACTCATGTTGATACACTATATTTATTATTGTGTGGTGTTGTTGGTGACGAGCGCTCGGTTAAAGGTCCAATGGGACCGGGGGATGCCATATTCGTGTAGTAGTTACCTAGTGATAAAGGTAACCCGGCCTTGTGTTGGCAGAGAGCTGGTTAAGTTCTCGGGACGTCCCGCCAGAGGCGTTTCCATGTGGCAATGGGAAGTTCCTTGGCCTGACCATTCGTTGGAAATCCAAAGAAACAATACGATCTTGTACGATTTTAGTTGTAGAACCTGCTTCCTCAGGAGGTAGCTATAGTAGGCATAATATAATGGTACCTATGCTGGCTAAGATTTATATCTTTATTTTCGAAATAACTTTCTACACTATGCACTAATAATAATATCAAAAATGATTTGATTTTGCGTAGTAAGCATCTTTGACTAACATAAGAAGAAATCTCCTCCAAGTCTGCCTTTGCATTGTGTGTGTGGTGGGAGGTCTTATGGTAGTTACATTTTTAAAAGCATTGCGAATTGATTTTAAAAATATTCTTCTATTTTTGATTTTAAAGAAAAATAAACTGTTTTAGTTCTCGCACCAGTCACATGACTGACTCGGAGTTTATTGTTTTCCTTCCTAAACTCTGGGTGCCCACCAATTTTCACACGGGCAGTCAAGAGTTAAGGTTTATCAGGATATTCTGGATATTCAGGAGTTGCAGGAGGCAAGCTGGATGGCATGGCGTATTACTAGTATATAGTACTCCTTTTTCCGCTGTTTGATGCTGTATGTTGTTGTACACTCTGATGATTTGATGTAATGAAATATAATGTGATGTAATAACTGATATAGTTCTTTGTTTAAAGATTATTCATTTATCTATTATATGTTGTTCCGCTGCGAATTGTGAGATTCTGATGTTGTTCTGTTGTTTCTTTCTGTTCTGTTTTTCTTTCTTTCTTCTTCTACCTCTTTCTTCTTTCTTAAAACCCTAACATTTCGGTTTTCGGCAACGAAAAATCGCAAACGTTACATTTGGTATCAGAGCTGTTGGTTAAGCGACAACCATGGTTCTGTTGGGTGTTACTCATTAGAGATAGAGTCAGTAGTACTCTAGAATGAGTTTGAGTGTAATGATAGATATGAGCGCGTATTTGTTAGTGAATATAAATTTGTTTTTGAATCGGGTAAATAAGATAATTTTGCCCAAAACTATTTTTGTATAGAAAAGAAATGATTTTCTATGAATTATTATAGTATATGGTTGCATGATTGTTAAGAAGTGATAATATTGAATTATTATCATTAGTATATGGAATTGAATAAAATAAAATGGATTGAATTCAAGTAAACTAACTTGATAAATTATTAATTCTTAGACTAATGAATTGGAATTTGAATTGGTTAAAGTAAAGTTTAGTCGTGAGCTAAATTTGAAGATAAATTTGAATTTGTATATAAATTCAAGTAAGTAAAAGAAATAAATTGAAATTCCCTTTGTTAGTAATTAAGTAAATTCGTGATGAATTGAATATGGAAATTGAAATTGAAATGAATTAGTGAATTACTAAATGAAAGTTAATCGTTGGAATTCAATATTTAGAATTGAGAATTGAATTCGAATGAAATTTAAATTGTGAATTGAATTGAAAAAAAAAATTTGAATAAGAATGAATATGTAACTTCAACAGTGAAGTAAAAATATATAAGAAGTATATGTTGGAAATTTTGTAATAGAATTAGCAAAATGGTTTGAATGTTGGATTTGGATGTTACTACTAGCAGGTTATACAGGTATATAAAGGAATTGAGATTTTGATTTCAAAGATAAAATTGAATTGCTCGATAAAAAGGTACGTATTTCAATTTCAGTATGAGATTTGATGACTTTCTTCTCTAGCCACTTGGTTTTTCTCTTTTCTTTTTGATTCTGAGGGGCCGTGGAGCCATTTTGTAGTCGTACCGATCGAACCGCGCAAAGGAAACGCTGGCGAAATTTTTCGAAAATTTAGGGTGTTAGAAAATTTTTGAGAAAAATTTGAAAGTTTGAAATTTGAATTTGAATTTAAATTTGAATTGTTAGTAAAACAAGGTTGGTTGAAACCTATAATTAAAGTTGAAAAGCTAGTTGAAATGATAATAAAACTCTAGTAAAAAGATTTAGGCTAGTAAGTTGTTAAAACTATTTGGATTGTGAAAAATGATAGATGGGATAAGGGCATTCTTCTTAACTTGTAATTTCGGAACGAAATTCTTTTAAGGAGGGAAGATTGTAACGACCCAGAATTTTGAACAATTTAATTTGAAAATATTTAATTTATTTTAAATATTTGAATGATGGTTTGGATTGAATTTTCAATATAACTATGAATATGGCGATTAAATTATAAAATTTAATCTAGTGAGAGTTGAATAAAAATTTGATTCTTCAATTTTAAGCTGAATAAAAATATTTCAAAGGCTTGTAAAATTCATATTGATAATACTGAAGATAATAGAAGCTTCAGAAATTTATTTGGAAGTGAATTGTTCAGTTTTGAAATTTAATCATTTGAATCGATATTGAAAATAGCCTTCCGAGGCACGGTCTCGGAATTCGACGAAACCAGTTCCATTGGGTCCGG
This sequence comes from Allium cepa, assembly GCA_030765085.1. Classification (NCBI taxonomy): domain Eukaryota; kingdom Viridiplantae; phylum Streptophyta; class Magnoliopsida; order Asparagales; family Amaryllidaceae; genus Allium; species Allium cepa. The sequence continues at coordinate 885,205,937 of CM060940.1, read as the reverse complement.
AATATTGAATTATTGTCGGATTTCAAATTTCGTATTTTTCGGAGTTGGTATGTGAGCACACGGTGTGTAAACGCATTGAAATTTGATCGAATTCAAATTGAAATTAATATTTTAATTAGTCAAACTAACACGTTGTCTTCCTTTTCTCACGCCTAAATTCACGCGATTTCTCTGCAGAATCACGATATGAAGATCGTGCAAAGCATATTCAGCACGTTCGTTCAATTTTAAATACCGAAGCCCCCTTCTCTTCGTTCAAAATCACATTCAAATAACAATGGCCGAAGCCTACTTCGTTCCCAAATCGAACGCATTCATTCGTTCATATAAAAAAAAAAGAATCAATCGATCTGTAATGGCGCGTAGGGGGGGGCCGCGCGCGACAAGGGGGTAGGCGCGCGATTGGATGGGGCGGCGCCACGAGGCAAAGGCGGCGTCGTATGGATTGAAGGCGCGCGATGGATCGCTATTTGGTGCTCGCGTTCGGCTACTGGGATCGCGTGATGGAATTGGGGGTGCGCGCGACGCGAGCGCGAGGCATGGAGAAGGTGGCGACGTCGGTGGACAGTGGCGATCGAGCGCGCGCGAGGTGTTGGAAAGCTCGAACGCGTGGTGGCAGCGCGAGGTTGATTTGGGGATGGAGTCGATGGTGAAGCGGCGGCGGCGACGAGAGGCTCGAGTTCGAGCTGATGGATTTGCAGTAAGGTAATTTTTTTTATTTTATATATATATATTTTTTTAACGTATATGTATTTATGAAAAAAAGAAAAAAAAAAGAAGTATGAAAAAAAAACATTTTACAGTAAAGTAAATTATTAATTTATAGATGTTAAATTAAAATTTATAAAAGCTATTCTTGTCTATTTTTACCGAAATTTCTAATTTTAAATATACATACTGTTTGGATTTAAAATATATACAACAGGAAATAAAAATAAATATTATACAGATTGATTTAATTTTAAATGCAGTAAGATATTTTTGGATATATATACATACAGAAAAGTTTTTACAGTAAACATATGTGTATAAGATTTATTTTTAAAGTATAGAAATTTTTAAAACAATATCAAGTTTATAAAGACTAGATTTTTAAAAGAAAAGAATTAGTTTAAAACTAATTTTTAGTTAAACAAAATTATTAAAAGGAAATTTAGTTTAATTGGAAATTTCTAGTTAGAATTATTTTTAAAGGAAAATTAGTTTTAATAAATTTATTTAAAGAAGAAACTGGTTTAAATAAAACAATTGATTAATTAAACAATCAAGAACGAAAATTGAATAGTTCGATTTAATTCGAATATTAATAAAATTATTGGCTAATTTAATTTACCTAATAGGAATTTAATTTATTGGATAAATAAATTAAAGGAATTCTAGTTTAGGATTTAAATCTTCAATTAGATAATTTTATTGAAAGTGAGTTTGGTTAATTAAATTAAAATTTTAGTTAAAATAATTTATTAAACAAAGGAATTTTAAAAGATTCAAGAAAATTTATATAAGCAAGATGTTAGAATTATTTTAAAAAGAAAATCAGTTTGAATCTTTAATTTTTAGCTTAAAATAAAAATCATTAACTTGAGATGAAATAATTAGTTGAATAAAATTATTTAAAGGAATTGGTTTAGAACAAAACCGATGAATTAAAATTATAAAATGGAAAATTTATTATTCGATCTGTTCGAATATTAATAAATTGTGTAAATATTTATACAAGGTATAAATGAAGAAAACAAGTTGAATTGGAAGTGGATGGCAAACGGGAATAAAGGTGAGAACTTCTCACTCAAAAGGAAATTTGTTGTTTATTTAAATTTTAAATTGTTAGATTTAAAATTGATTGACTGTGTTGATTCAATGATTGAATGATGATTGTTATATATATATATATATATATATATATTGGATGTGAATAGACCCTATACGCCGTTAGTAAGCGGAGGTTATTTATTACACACATATACCGCGATATTCCACCTTGAAGTGGAATTGGTATTATATTATATATATAGCAATATATATATATTGGCATATGTATATATTGCAGTTGATTGATTTCCCGCATTTTCTTTTAGCGGATGAGACCCTATTGCGCCGTTAGTAAGCGGATAATATTTATAAAATCCCATATACCGCGATATTCCGTCTTGAAACGGAATTGGTATTGTGCTAATGTCTGTGGATGCAGGGAAACAGGTTGGAGGGATCCAACTGGATTCCTCACAAATATTTATTTGATTTCATATATTGTGATATTTGATTGTTTATCATGGATGATATATGATGTTTGAAAGTCGTGATTGACTATTTGATGTGTAGCATCGTCGGATCCAATTTTTGGAAGTTTAAAATAATGATTTTGATTTTTAAGGAATTTGTAAAGATATTTTTGGAAATATACGTTTATAAAATATTTTTGGAATTGATTCATCTTAAATAAATAAACGTTAAAATTTTAATGTTATAAAATTATGATTTTTGAGAAATATAGTTAAAAGTTGATTTTTGAAAATACAAGATTAACGATTTTATAAAATTGGGATTTTTGAATAAATTATAAAAAGGTTTAAAAATAGGATTTATGAAATTGGATTATTTCTAAATCAAAAGATGGAATTATAAAAGAGTAAAAGACATTTTAAAAATAGTAAAATAAATTGATTCATATTAAAGGATTTACAAATGAATATTTGTAAATTAAAAATATTGGAATTATAAAACGAAGTTTTTATAAGAGTTAGAATGAATTGTGAATGAACTTCATAGATGAATGTAATTTATAGAATTATGAACGGTGAAGTTATAATTGGAATTTTATAAACAGTAGGTTTATAAAATTTGTGAAGTTATTTAAAAGAATAAGATTTTGGATAAATAAATGAATCTTATAAGTTATAAGATTTATAAAATTTATGAAGTTTAAAGGAACGATTTTATAAATAAATAAATTATAAGTATTTGACTTATAATATGAATTTTTAATATATCATTGTGATATGAATTGAGATAGGTTAATAAAGGAAATTTATAAAAGGAAGTTGTTATAAAATAAATAGAAATAGAATTTATAAACATTGTTTTATAAATCCGCAAAGACTTATCTTGATAAGTAAATTGTTGAAATTTGTTAATAAAGTTATATTCATGTTTTAGACAATGAATAATCCCTTAAAATAAAATGAATAGAAGGATGAAATTTATTAACGTTGTATATTCACGTTTTTGAATAGTGAATAATATGTTAAAGAAATTATTTAGAATGTGATGTTTTAAATAGAATTAAAACAATCTAACGATGTTTTAAAAGGTGTTGAGATTCGAAACCATAGATTTCAATATTTATTGTTGAAATAGATGTTTTCGAGAAATAAAGGAAATGATAGATTATAACACTGTTGTTATAACAGATGATTTCCGAAAGGAAATGTTTTGTATAGTATTGGGATTTATATATCTATTTTTATTTCGAATCCCTATACTAGTGATTTTGGGTTGTCGTAACGATGTTTTACGCAACATTCGTTTTGACCCAAATAAATATGTTTAAGAGAGTGATTTCCTTAAAAGAATGAAATATATACTTGATTTCGATTGGAGTATATGGAATATTTTCCAAGTATAGAAAATAAATAAAATCTGTGAATTACTTATGAATAAATAAGTATGGAAATGTTTTCCAATATAAAGTGAATATGTTGAGAATTATCTTTTTGAAGATAAATTGAAATGAATAATTGAAATCGTTTATTCATAAATATTTTTGGAAATATGAATTCAATATGGAATTTATAAATGAAATTGGGGAATTGGGTTTAAAAATAAATATTGATTTATTTTTAAAGAATGGAAATTAAGTTTATATCTTATAAAGATATTTTTGGAAAATAAATAATTTGGAAAATTATTTGGAATCTGTTGATGTTGTGCATATCCATTGATAGTTCAATAACCGACTATCGATATTTACCTTTGAATGGTATTTGTTGTGATTTGCTTGAAATTGAAAGTCACACTTATTTTTTTTAAAAATAAGCGCTCACTATTCGGGTTAACCGGGAAAGGACCTTGGGGTCGTATAACCCATTCCGAATATGTGATACGTCGTTATGAATTGCATTCGAAGACCGGTGTTGAAGACCAGATATTTTCGAAAACGAAAGGGTTTCTTGTTGATTGTCTCTGCACTGGCTGATCCCCGGTATAGAGATCTCCATAAGTGATGGGAAATCCAAACGTGATTAGAGATTATTCGGATTGCAAGGACTTCTTTGTAAGTGCCTTCGGTTCTGTTCGAGCCCGGAACAGACTTGTATGGATTGTGTGTCTGACATTACAAATTGAGTTATAAAGCCGATTTCTTTCAAATATATTTCTGTTGGTGGCGGAGAATTTATTCTTTTAGCTTAACACCCTTCTCTGAGACGTACGAGCTCAGAGGTTATATAGTTGAAGTTATCAGCAATATATTCCCAATTTGGTAATGTGACATACTGAGTGTTGCTGTGAAATGTTCATTGTGTTGATTATTTGTGATAGGATCATTTGTTTGATCGTCTATCTTGGTGATCATTTCTATGATCATTTGTTGACCCAAAGCATGGCTTTTGTATAAAGTATGTTTTTGTGGACGAGACTTCGTCGAGCCTCACATCCCGGAAATGGTCAAAACAGGAAGGATGCGGCAAGGTTATGAGGAGTAGCTCCCTTTAGGGTATGTGCATTTCCTTCTGGAAAGGGTGGTATCATGGTATGGAGCCCAGATACTTACTCATGTTGATACACTATATTTATTACTGTGTGGTGTTGTTGGTGATGAGCGCTCGGTTAAAGGTCCAATGGGACCGGGGGATGCCATATTCGTGTAGTAGTTACCTAGTGATAAAGGTAACCCGGCCTTGTGTTGGCAGAGAGCTGGTTAAGTTCTCGGGACGTCCCGCCAGAGGCATTTCCATGTGGCAATGGGAAGTTCCTTGGCCTGACTATTCGTTGGAAATCCAAAGAAACAATACGATCTTGTACGATTTTAGTTGTAGAACCTGCTTCCTCAGGAGGTAGCTATAGTAGGCATAATATAATGGTACCTATGCTGGCTAAGATTTATATCTTTATTTTCGAAATAACTTTCTACACTATGCACTAATAATAATATCAAAAATGATTTGATTTTGCGTAGTAAGCATCTTTGACTAACATAAGAAGAAATCTCCTCCAAGTCTGCGTTTGCATTGTGTGTGTGGTGGGAGGTCTTATGGTAGTTACATTTTTAAAAGCATTGCGAATTGATTTTAAAAATATTCTTCTATTTTTGATTTTAAAGAAAAATAAACTGTTTTAGTTCTCGCACCAGTCAAATGACTGACTCGGAGTTTATTGTTTTCCTTCCTAAACTCTGGGTGCCCATCAATTTTCACACGGGCAGTCAAGAGTTAAGGTTTATCAGGATATTCTGGATATTCAGGAGTTGCAGGAGGCAAGCTGGATGGCATGGCGTATTACTAGTATATAGTACTCCTTTTTCCGCTGTTTGATGTTGTATGTTGTTGTACACTCTGATGATTTGATGTAATGAAATATAATGTGATGTAATAACTGATATAGTTCTTTGTTTAAAGATTATTCATTTATCTATTATATGTTGTTCCGCTGCGAATTGTGAGATTCTGATGTTGTTCTGTTGTTTCTTTCTGTTCTGTTTTTCTCTCTTTCTTCTTCTACCTCTTTCTTCTTTCTTAAAACCCTAACATTTCGGTTTTTCGGCAACGAAAAATCGCAAACGTTACATTTGTTGATCGAAGCATGGCTTTTGTGAAAAGTGTAGCTTTGTGGGATGAGATTATGTCGAAACTCACAACTCGAAAATGGTTGAAACAGGAAGGATGCGGCAAGGTTTGATAAAAAGTAGTATCATGGTATGGAGCCTAGATATTTAACTTATGTGGTAGTTGCAATTTGTTGGTGAATCCTGGGATAAAGGTCGATGACGACCGGGGGACGGCATACTCATGACAGTTAGTTACCTAGTTATGGAGGTAACCTGACCTTGCGTTGGCAGAGAGCCGGTTAGGTTCTCGGGGTGTCCCTCTAGAGTCGTACCCATTCGCTGAAGGAAATTCCTTAGCCTTGACCATTTGTTGGAAATCCAATCACTCAATACGCGCCCTGTACGGTTTTAGTTGTAGAACCTTCCATTTAACATGGTAGCTATAACAGGCACACTATAATGGTACGTATGCTGGCTAAGATTAATATTATACTTTCAAAATGTTTTCTGCACCATGCACTAATAATAATATCAAAAATATTTTTGCGTATCTATCATTTTTGACTATCATAAGGAGAAATCTCCTCCAAATGTGCGATTGCATTGTGTGTGTGGCGGGAGGCCTTATGGTAGTTTCATTTTCCAAAAAGCATAACGAATTTCTTTTATCTCTTTATGTTGTTTCTTTTTATACAAATGAACTGTTTTTTTTTTTGCTCACACCAGTCCCATGACTGGCCTGGAGTTTATTGTTCCCTTTCTGAACTTTGGATGCCCATAATTTTCGGGCAGCCTAGATTCAGGTTATCAGATAGTCAGCTAGTAGGTGTAGCTTGTGGAAAGCTTTGAAGTCTTAGGTTGGCGATGCACCGAATTTGCTACAAGTTCAGCATGATGGTGGCTCCCACTTCTGGTTTGGATTTTTGGAGGTTTGGCATTGGAGATGTTATCATTTTGCTGCTGTTGCTGTTTGTCTTCTGTTGCTGTGTTTTTCCACTATTATTCTATCTCTGATAATGTTGATCACTTCATTTGTATCAGATTGTTGTATCAATTGTTGTGTATCAATAAAATTTCATTTCCGTTTTCGCTGTGTTGTTATCACCTAATGTTGTTATAAGCTCCGACGAATCAGATTTCAACGTTTGAATCTGCGGCATTCGAATACGAGTGAAGTATGGATGCCGATTTTCGGGCGTTGAAATTCGGATCGTTACATATGATATCAGTAAGTGTTTAAATTGGATTTGAATGCAAAATATTTTGTTCGGGCTTTATGTTGGTTTAAAGCCCATATGGGGCTGGTTGGGCTGTCTATAATTGGGCATGATAGGCAGCCATACGATGGCATCAAAGTGGGCTAATTTTGTGCGGATAAGGGAAAGAGAATTGTAAGAGATCAAGATCCTAGCTTGTCTCCATTCCTCCTCTATGTAAGTATCTAAACCCATACTTGGTAGATACTTTTGGAAGCCTCTATATACATCTACTTCTGGTCAAATTCTCCACCTCCCCATCTCTCCATTTCCAAAGTCAAATCAAATTAAATCAGATCCTATTCTAGCTAGGGGTCATCTATTTAGGGATTAGCACTCTACTGGATTAGAAACTATTTCAAGGAGTTGATCTCATCGTTTCAATGTGTACTTAAAGGCATTGGATATAAGGTAAATTTCTAGTGTATTTATAAATATTAGTATATGTATATTATTTATATGATGTTGTTGGTTAGGTGATAATTCTGTACATAAATATATTTTCATAATTAGATTGGTTGTATATTCATATACTTTTATGTATTTATAAAAAAAGTTATGATATATACACACACACCTATGATGTATACAACATAATTTTTTTAAATTAATTTAATATACAACATTTAATTATATATATGCTTCGTAAATTAATATATATATATTATTTTATTCAGATATAGTTCTAAAATTTTAAATAAATAGTTTAATATCTATAATTTTAGCAAAAATAATAATTTTCATACATATATATTATTATTTAAATTAATTAATTAGGTAAATGAATTATAATAACATACATATATTATCAAATATGTTTTATATTTTATAAAATTAAATTCGTACTTAATATACTTTCGGTGGAAATAAAAAACATTTTTCTCATATTTAATTTCAATTTCAAATGCTAGCCGAAAATAAAATTAGATTTAGAATTGTTTTAAAATTGTAAAACTAAATTTTAAATGTACAAATAATAAAATATCACTCGTATATTTTAACTAGAATTTTAAATTATAAACAAAAATAAAAATTTATTAATTTTGAATAATATCCGCATGGATATTAGTTTAAAATATATTTAACATTTTGCCATTTACTATAACAGGTATATTTGTATTAATATATATATATATGTATGTATGTATGTATGTATATTTTAAAGATATTAATATGCATATATTTGTTGGCATATTATATATACATACATATATAATGTATGTGTGTATTGCTTTCGGCTTTGTAATAAATAATAATAATAATTTTATAAATGTTTTAAACATATTTGCATATATATATATATATATTTAATGTTAAAATTCCATATACATGTTTATTTATATATAGACACGCATATATATAATTATTTAATATAAAATATAGCTCATATATATTCATATATATCCCAATATTTTGTTTATATAAACTAAAGTATATAAATATACGTTTGGATAATATATTTGTATATTATATTAGCTAACGTGTCTGTTGTAGTGTAAATCACAACACTTACGTTCGAGCATGTTATACCTTGCACGGATTGCTATGTTACACATGCGCGTGCACACATACATATATGTATATGATGCACATTTACATATAACATGACATTAATTACGATTTATAAAATCATTTTATAAATTTAAATAAAATAATAATTTTATTTAAAATGAAATTTAAAAATGTTCTAAATTAGACTATAAAGGCCCAATAAAATCCAAAATGACAAACTTTTTTGAAATCCACCCATTATTCTATTACGGGCTAGTCCTGTTCCAACAGTAGGTCGTTTGAGTTATGTGGATATTAGCATATTGGATGTTTGATGAAACACCCATCTCTATACCTATACCATTCTAGAGTATTACAAAGTAATACTGCCAGATAACATGGAGAATGATGCAATATTAAGCCGCAAACGTGAATATCCCATTTGACTAACTTTGGTATGCATTTCAAAATCGAATATATCAATCACCCATACGTACTTAATATCAGCACAAAGCAAATTACACGTGTGTTTGCAGGATAGAACAATACATAATCTAGAATAAATTATAGAGAACATAGAGTCATTAAACACAGTGATAATATATAATTGGAAAAATATATAAATAAAATGCATACATCAAATATCCACTATCTCTAAAATATCTGGTACATGAATCCAATATACGTCCCAATGACATACATATCTAAAATGACATAATATATAGTGGCATCCAATGATATCAATCCTCCATCTATGCCTAACATCCACAAACTGGTCATCTTGTCCCTGAACCTAAAATATCTTGAACTGGCCCGAGTATTATATACATAATACACGGGTCGGACTATGTCTAATATGTTAATGTCATAACTCATAATGATATGCATGGTATAATGATGATACCATAACAACATCAAAAACATCTCAATATTAGCATCAATAGCTAACCATGCATCAAAATATCATCATCCATGTAAAATCATGTCAAATATACTATGGAAACAATAAAAAATGAGTGAATCATCCATACATGCAATCATCATAAAAGTATGAGAAATCATTAAGTGAAATCAGCTAACACACATATCAATGCCCAAAATAAATATAAATCGGCATTTTCGGTTCTGTCAATCTCATAAAAAGGTGATAAATAATCATCCATGTATTCAAAATAAACAAATGGCAACATATATCGATAAATGATATAATTGGCAACACACCTCTATAAAAATATAAGTGGCGACACACGCTTATGAAAATATAATGGAATCACCGCCAAAGAAGGATACAAGGAAAGACCATACATTGGAAATCAATCTCAGGTAGGATCATATCTCATCACCATATACGAGATGTACAAATATACGTCGGTATACCATTTACACAAGAGCCAGACGGTAGATTGATGGCTATTCGCCTGCTCCAGGAGCACACGGGTTATCCACCAAGATCCACTCTATGGTCTTCAATTGCCCTACGGTAATCGTGACAATATCCACTAATGTGATCGTCAATGCGAGAACTCAATCACCACCTGACTCCTGCCCCTACGGTAACAAACTGTTGGCCTAGGTGACAAAAGGGGATAACGGTTATCCAATCCCTTGTAAATACTATCGTATGTTACACATCTGGAGCGTGACTCCAAGATCAGGCCTCCAGGGTGGGTACTGGCCTAATCTTGTTAATTCCAACCCAATATTCAGGAGTATGTCAAATACATATAAGCATAATTTCTAGTGCACCAACTTTGCTCAAACCCATGAGCTACCTCGTGCATGTAAACCATAATTCCCATATGAATGTCGACCACGAGAAAAGGATAATCAAATAAATATCACAATGGTGTCCTATACCACTTGAGTATCTAGTTCGTTTAGTTAATGCTCACATATCACACTCACTCCTCCAGAATATTCTATATCATGAGTCATAGGGGTAACTAGAAAAATATTTTTGAGTGTCCCATACCAAACAGTATTATTAATCTATTTGCTCAAATTCCTCACAATCTAGAATCACCATATAATATTATTCTTTACGAGTCCAAAGAATAACCAAAGAAATATTATCGAAAGTCTCATAGCAAGGTATTATAACTCTGTATATTCAGATTTCTTATTACAAAGAACGAAAACAATCAAAACATTCAAATATGAATTGGGAAAGAGATTATATTATAAAAATGTAATAAAACTTCTTAAATCAATTTTATATTTTGAAAAAAAAATTGTACTCAAACAAACTAGAAATAAAACAATTTTCCTTTATATTGTACCATATTTGAAATTCTTATATCATAGCAAGATATTTTTTTGTTCAAATCATATCCAAAATCTTATAGTTATTTCTGAAAATTAATACTTTATTTTCAAAAGCTTGAAAACTCATTCGAAAATATTTAAATAACATTTATAATCAAAACACTCGAAAGAAGATGATTACTTTATTACTATATTTTATTAACTAATAATATATTTTAAAATAATAATATATTATAAAATAATAACATTTTAATTTTTGCATTACAAGCAATTTCAAAAGTTATAATATAATTAAAATAGTGATTTTTAAAGGATTTTGTAATAACAAAAATTATATTGTATATACTAAAAAACAGATTTTTAAATATGAAAATAGCTAAATTAGTCAAAATTTTAATAAATTGTTTTTAAAATAATTTTAATAAAATTTTAAAAATCTTGAATAATTTTTCAAAACTTTTCAATTATCTTGTTAAACAAGAAAATAAATAGTCATCTAAATTTAAAATTTATGGAATAAAATTATTCACAAACACATCAACTAAGCATCGTTATAAATATATATCATGTGACCCGAGTCGAGTTCTGTCGAACTTCGGTCTTCCATAAAATGCACATATAGACATAATATATATATATATATATATATATATATATATATATATATGTAGTTCAATTCATAATCGGATAGAGTTTCGCTTGCAAATTGATACTTCCAATCAACACAATCAACCAATATCCAAACAATAATCAATCCCATACAAACAATCCTATCAATGGATTTAACCAAACAACTCGTATACTAAATAGAGTATATTCATAATTTGCATAGACATTAAGATATAGTTAAGAGTTTAAACTCACTCAAATGGTGCTTGACCTAAAAAAAAGACTACTCGGCCTTTGCCACTGCCAGCTACCGTCATTGATACAACGCTTTCTAGCTCCAGCAACCCTCATATTAATCATCCTCTCCATAATCCAAAGCCCACTTGCTCCGCTCCACTACCGATGCATCACCCACATGCCCTCTCCAATCACAACACTCTTCCCCGATGTCATCCCCTATATCGCTTGTCTGCCCTCGTCGAGCTACTAGCAACTGCATCATATACCTTGTCTTCGCTAACACCACCATCAGCCGATGTCAATGACTATGGCTTTGCCTTCAAAATCTCGCACTCCGACTAAACTCAAGCATGCTCCTGTCGATCACCCGGTAGGGACGTGCGAGAATTTTGCTGTGATTGCCAAGCCAAGCCATGTCCTCCTGTGTCGGGGCCTCCAAATTGTGTGCGATATGCGATTCTTATTGTGATTTTTTGGCAAGAGAGAAACAAAAGGGTATGGGTCTTGATTTTTTTAAAAGAGAGGAAATCCAAAGAATGTTGGAAAAAGGTTTTTAGGTCTGGGCTAGAATAGTTTTGGCCTTGTTTTAATTCAGTTCATTTTTGATTAATTCCTTTACATTTATATTTAAATGTTAATCCTTATCTATAATTACACTTCAATCTAATTTAAATTGGTCTTCACTTCATTCTATATATTTTAGTAAATGGACAATTTTATTCATTCAACGCTTATTTATTTTATTTAATTATTCATTGTATTAAGGTTAAATAAATTCATTTTTCAATTATTTCAATGATATAAAAATCATTTACACTTTAAAAAAAATTTATATTCAAACATTTTATTCGAGTTTAATATTTTTTTTGAAAAGAAGTTTTTAATTAATTAAATTTAATAAAACAAAATCTTTTATCAAATAGATTTCAATCAGGTAAAAATTTATTTCCAAAATAATTATACAAAATCGAATTCGAACAATTTATTTTAATTAAATTTATTTGTTTATAGGTGTAGAAAGCAGGGTTGTTATAGACTTTCCTCTTATGAAAATTGTGTCGTCGTAATTCCTTATAGGGATGACGTCCTATGTAACTCAAACCCATACTTTCTTCGTATTCCAATCCTCTATCAAACTTAAAATTACACAATCTTCTATGTGGCCCCTCTCCAATTTCACTTATCGTGTGCTATAATTTAAATAGACTCATTCAATGACTTTCTGTTTTCGCGTTTGATAATTTTTGTGAATTTTTTGTCTAAGTATTGGGTATTTCAAAAAATTTCAACAGAGTCTACTTTGTATGGAGAGCGTTACGAAAAATCACAACAATATATAATCATAATATATATTCATCCCAATCGATGGAGCATCCCAAAACACGGGAAACGACATAAAAACTCACGTTTATTAAAGTAACGTAAGACATACCATAATTTGGTATTTTAAAGCAAGTTACCATACTATTTTGCGAGTAAAACCAAGATAAAGCTGCCATTTAGTCCCATCAGGCTTTTTTTGAGAACCTATACTTAACCCATCTTCAAACATTAGTCGAAAAAAGTAAGATGTAATGAGCATGTATAAGATACACACACCCGTGCGGGCACAACATGCATTTTTAATTAGGCCACCTCTCCGTAAGGCTTTAAGGACTAAAATCAAAAATTTCGACAAGGGTTTCAACTTTAGATTTTTTACATGATGTATAAGATTTCAAAAGCAATTTACGAATTACCAAAATATAAAAAACACAATGATTCATGGTGTTTTCGCCAAGTGTAGAAAACCCGAAACTGTGAAAATGGTGCAGGCCCACTTTGTAAAAAAACGTGTTTAGCCTAGAAGATGTCAAAATTTTGTGAAACACTGAAAATATAAGTTATTTCTTATGTTCTTAGCTTTTCGGAATGGGTAGGATAATCAAAATCGGTCAAACTCTTTGAAAGTTATGGCCAAATGAACCAGCGTTATATTTTTGAAAAAATACATTTGGACCGGAATTTTTATTCCAACTTCAACCTTTTTTAAACACAAGCAAACTTCATTCGAAAAGTTACAAACATGGAAGTTGTACCATATTGAAATATATTTCAAATGGAAAAAATATTTACCAAAATTCATTCACAAAATCAAATGTTGTTCTACTACAACACTTTTCAAGTGTTATATTTTTTAGTAACTTGAATATGTTTGAAATGCATATTAACTACGCAAAATTTTATCATAAGGAAACCTACAAGTTAGTATTAATGCTCAACATATCACTTGGATTAAAAAAATAGTTCTTTGATTAGAAGATGTAAAGCTATATTTTAATACTAACTCAAGGAGATCATGCTTTGTTAGTGTCTAATGTATTTTCTAGCTTTGAGTGAATACGGTGGCCTACAAACTTTTACTTAGTCGAATCATCAGTTATTGATTCCACTATATGCTTACTTGTAGTTTACAAGCAAAACCTGGATCTGAATCATTACAATGCTTACCGATTGTAATTTCTCACAAAATATTTTTTTGGGTTATGAATCATTGGAATCACTGATGTAAGCATTGAATCTTCTAAATGTTAATTATTTACTATTTAGGATCGATCATTTTTTTTCCTCTTTATATGTTTTCATTATCTTTCAAAATAATTGACGGATTAAATTTCTCAAAGAATCAAATATTCCATAACAAATTCAAAATGACTAAAATTTACATTTTAAATAATCAATTATTAGTTTCAATTCATTATATATATTTTTTCTCCTCGCTATTTCTTCATATTTGGAAAAAATTACTTTCAAATTTTATTTATCAAGATTATCACATAAAATATATTTCTCATGACTCATATATACGTTTTCGAAAGTCAATGAATACTTCCATTACATGTTTTTTGAAACCACACGCTTTATTATATATTTAAATCATGTTTCTGAAAAATTAAGAGTTGCGAAAATTCGAATTCTCATTAGCAAATGAACTTGTAATGTGGAAATAAAAAATCTCCCAGTGAATTACATTACTTTGAAATGATTTTAAAACATTTTTACGTAATATATATTCATTTTATTTTTCACTTTTAGAAAATTTATTTTCAACTCAAAACAAATCCATTATATATGTACATATATATTTTTTCACAGAAAATACTTCTTATTAAAACATAAAAAAATTATATTTACATACAATAATCCCTGAATTAATTTGTTATTAAAAATATAACGTTGACGTGCCATAAATTTTAGCGATCTGTTTCACCAATTGGTTGCAAACTTTGTTCAAAATAATGAAATATGTAAAAAAAATCATTTTCTAAAATAATATACTACTTTATAGAATAATGTACAATTCTAAGTAGAATAATTCTTATACCATTCCAAAATATTGTGTCAGACGGCCTCATAAAGCGTTTAGGAAATCCTATCGACAGCGTTGATTGGACGTATCGACCAGACATCTTAAACTACTCTACGGATAAACTAACATCAAAATAAACTACTAAAATATTTTCAATATTTTATAAAATTATATTCATATTTTGTTAAATCGCATGCTTACTTGTGTGAAAAAATTTATTATTTTTTATATTTGCACATATTATTAATTCATTAACCATTACGACAATGCAATTCATCACACCACAATCAATAATCCCAAAAAAAAGCCTACACTGATTATTTTTCCATTCCACATTTTAATTATATATAATATATATTATTTCGCTTTGATAAAACAGATATCCCCTTGCAGTTTTCATTTATGGAAGAAGCTAATGACTACTATTAATATTTGGCACTATCCAGATTCAAGTGGGTGTATAATTTTCAAGTGATAACTCCTACTCAATTCCCACATTATAGACTAAGCACAAGTAAATAAACAAACAAATAAAAACCATTAATACACTAATCAAACAAGCAAACAAACGCCTTTATCGAAAAGCTATCGATCAGATATAGTTGCGCACTCTAATATCCACTGGATTATTCTACCTAAGCTTGCCTCATCATAATTTAGAGTTGTGAAGTGTACATAATGTGAGATTTGGATCGAGCTACTATGTAACAACCCTCTATTTTCAGATTATTTTAATTGTATATTTTAATTATTTTGATAAAAAGCAATAGGTTCAAATGATAGATAAAAATCCTAAAAAACACCATAATATTAATATGACTAATAGATAAAATAAGATACATAGGCAGAGGCTGAAATAAAAAAAATCTCCATCGATCTGTCACCATCTACATGCATCTATACCAAATCAACTCACTTACTTCATTGCCCTCCTATAATATGTAATAGGAGGGAGAAATGGGGGGCCAGACAATGGTGAATGAATCATATTGCTAGTGGTATGGTTAAACAAGTAGTTGAAGCTATACCTAGAGTGTTCTATATATGTTATATATATAAGAATCCGGTTACCTTACATTTTATGTTGAACGTTTTAGATGTACAATTATAGTTTATTAAAGTTCCACTCACGTATGGAACATATCAACTAAATATCTCTTAGACAACATTTCTGGGATATAACAACCTATTTATATATTGAGTTGGCATTTACATCGATAATCTTTTGGATTATTCTAAATTAGATATAGCTTCTAGATTAAGTCTAATTATTCGGGTTAACAATCTTGAATAAATCTTTTGGGTTAACAATCCCAATTTAATCCTGTCATGTATACACATATCATATGCTCTATACCATTACACAAATAGCATTTAAGAGTGGATTAACGATTCCAGCTCTCATAGGATTAACTATTCCTATAACGACAATTTCTCGCCGCCATACTCTTTCCAACTCCTACCAATTTAGGTGCTAAGGATCGGCTACAAATAATAAGAGCTTTTGATTGTGATATAATCACTCGTGACGTTAAGTGTCGTGTTTTGACTTCGTAAAGTGAGAGCCTAGGACTTGACCCAAGATGGTACGTTTCCAGCTCGTTGCCTGACTCCATTCAGCTGCGCGCGCTCCCGAATAACTAAGAAGTGGGAACAAGTTTCCCCGGCCCATTCTACTTGGCCTGCACTAGGTTCAATCTGGCCCGCTACTTCAACTCAAACGTTTGACCTTTCAACTCGGATATCTAACTCGTATTATAAAAAAAATCGCATTCAGACGTCTGAGTATAGGAATGAGACGTCTGAATCGAGACAGCTTTATACTATTTTATTTCTGTTTTCAAACTTCAATCATTCAACCGTCCGGACCTCCAGCTTAGATGTCTAACCTCTATCTTAAATGTCTGACTGGGGTATTCATACATTTGAATCGTGCTTTATTTATATTATTTTCTTTATGGTTCATATTTAATCGTTTTTAGTTCAATTCGCACGTCCTACCAACTAATTCAGATGTCCGACTTGGTTTTTCCAGATTTTCAAGTTTTATTTTTCTTGTTTATTTTAAAAATTTTTTAATCGATTCGAATAATTGTTTCAAGGTTTGTCTTCACAGTGTTTTTAATATAGTTTCGACTGTTTAATATCAATTCCAATAGATTTAGTCTAATGATTATAAATGGATTTCCGTTCAATTGCGTATGTATATTGGAGCTATTTTTTGTGCCCTCAAATCGATTATCTATTTCTACCTATCCAAAATCATTTTAAATTATCATTTGAACCAAGTCAATAGAAGTTATCTCTTGCTTATAAAATCAACCCAACATGCTTTACAATTTAGATCCATTGGGTTGGAGGTAGTTTTATAGATCCAATAATTAGGTGTAGTATTTCCCGAGGTATTCCAATTTACTTTGATTCAAAGATTCAAAATATAGGTATATTCAAGAAGAGAAATCATATTTGTACTACTAAAAGGTTTATAATTGAAGTTCAATCGCTTATTCGCATCGTACTCATTTCGCAGATAGAATGCAGTCACCTTTTAACTTTTCTTCTTCTCACTGTAATTGAAATTCAACTAGCATTGTTTGTGGAACCCTTCCTTCTCTAATTTTATTTATTTGAGTTACTTTTTATTTTGTTTGAAAGTTTGAATTTATTTTTGAAGAAGAAGATGAGAAAGAAGAGATGTTTAGGAGGCAGAGGCTAGGGTTTTTGAATGAGAAGAGTGGAAGCTTTGACCTTTATTTATAGTTGAAAATTAGGTTTCTATTCTAATTTTCAAAATTCAAAATTACGAAATTGCCACTAGCTATATTTTCCATTGTTTTTGCTCCGTTTTATCAAATTTAGCTAGTTATATATATTCTGACTACAAACCACATTCCAAACGCAATGCAGTAGGTCCCATGCCAAATTTTAACATTTGTATAAATTTATTACTTTTGTCCTTAATTTTCCCATATTAGCATTTTAATTTATAATTAAATTTTACGAAGTGTTAGATTCTCCCCTCTTCAAAATGAATTTCATCCCCGAAATGTCCAAGGATGGAAAAAAAATGTAATTTGCTTATGCAACCAATATCTACAACCATTTTCTCAACCACTAACCAGTTGCAACCATTGTCCTTAGTTTTAGATTTCTAATGTAACATGTATAGATAGGTATGGAATGCATACGAGCATGTAGATAACGCAAGAAATGCAAATGCTTATGCTATGTATCCAAAATGTATGCAATGCCCTAAATACTTGCAATTCTATATGAATGAGCAACCATTTAGTGCATATGCAAAAATGTGGCATCCATACGCATATACCTAATAAAATAAAGTGGATAAAGTGGAGTGTGTAATAGGCCAACATGAATAATAGCCTATATGTGCAATACTAGCAAACAAAATACATCCACTAGCAACCACTATCCAAAAACGTCCTAGTAACATGTTCACATCCATGCCTAATATCTATATACCTATCTATACCTATGGAATACACTAAACTAAGTACTATTTATATAAGTAATTTTTATTAATTTAAAAGGAAACTTACCAGAAAAGGGCTTTGGATGGGTGGCTCGGATCTTCTCCTTTTGGCTCCCAAGTGCTCTCAGCTAGATCATCTCCCCATTAGACTCTAACCAGTCTAATTACTTTATTACAGAATTATTTTGTTCCATGCTCGATGTCACAGGTAGGTACATGATGAACAAGTGACTCTCTCTACTTTAACTTCTTCCAACTGACTCAGTTCAACCATGGTAGCTGAATCGTGTAATTACCTTCGCAAGTGTGAAACATGGAAGACATTAAGAACCACCACCAACTTTTTAGGAAGCTCCACGCTATAAGCTAACTTTCGTACTCTCTCCAAGACCCAAAAAGGCCCTACAAATCGTGATGCAAACTTTTCTAAACTGTAAAACCTCATAACTTGTCCAAGTGAGAAGATCTTCACAAAGACCATGTAGTCCACCACGAACTCCAACTCTATGCATATCCCATCAGCATAAATTTTATGCCATCTTGTGTAATCTTCATTCTTCTACGGATCAAATCTACTTTCTCAGAGATCTCCTTAATCATGTCTGGTCCTAGAATGATCCAATCAGTAGTGTTTCACCAACAAGATAGGGATTTACATGGCTTCCGGTACAATGCCTCGAATGATGACATTCCAACACTCGCCTGATAGCTATTATTATATGCAAACTCTACCAATGGCAAGTGATCTACCCAAGAACCTCTAAAATCCCAAATACACCTCTTCAAAAAATCCTCCAACACCAAATTCACCCTCTCTGTCTGTTTGTTTGTTTGTGAGGGATAGACTATACTCAAATTTAGTTCTGTGCCCAAGGCCCCCTGAAGACTCCTTCAAAACTCATTAGTGAAAAGTGGATCTTGATCGCTGACTATGTTAGAAGGGACTCCATGTAGTTTTACCACCTCCCTCGCGTATAAGGTTACCAAAGATGTAGATATTCTCATACTCCTAACTGGAATAAAATGAGTGCATATGGTCAATTGGTCGACAATGACCAAAATGCTCTCATCTCCTCTCTTGCGTCTAAGTAACCCATCAATAAAATCCATAGAGAATTTCACTATGTACATCCAAAGTTTGTAATAATCCACAGGGATTTTTTTGCTCCACTTTGCTCTTTGAAAAATATATACCCAAAAACAAACTCTGCTACATATCTCTTCATTCTTGGCCTGTAAAGTACACTCTTCATATCGCAATACAATTTGTCACCATCGTAATGAATGGTCAACCTAGAATGACGGGACACTACAAGACTATGTCATCCTTTTCCTTAAGGAGGGTAACACAAAACCTAGCTCCCTCCTCAACGATCCTCTCGAATCATTAGAATAACGATCCAAATGACTTGAATATTGTCCTTTGTTTAGCTTGTCAAAAATATCCAATAACTCCATATCTTGCTTCTGAATTGAACCAACACCGTTTGTAAGTGAAGGCTGACATCTAAAGCTGCTAACAATCCTAGTGTGATGTTTGATGTAGGTTGAAAATCAAATGCAGAAATGAACTCCAAATGCTTCCATTCCAAGGAAATTAATCTTAACATCGCATGCTTCCTACTCAAGGCATCGACTACAACATTGCCCTTACTTGGAGTGTCTGGTATACTAAAGTTATATGAAGCCAAGAACTCCACCCACCTCTGTTGTCAAAAATTCAAATCTTTTGGAAGAATAAATACTTGAGAGATTATGACCTGTAAATAGCTTAAATTGCTTCGCCAAAAGATAATGCCTCCATGACTTAAGGGCGAAAATATGGTTGTCAACTCAAGATCATGGCTTGGATAGTTTCTCCCATGAACTTTCAATTACTGACTAGCATAATAACCAACTCTACCTTCCTGCATCAATATGGCACCCAATCCTCTTCCATAAGCATCGGTATATATTATGAACACCTTTGAACCATCGGAGAGTACCAAAGTAGGTGCATTAGTCAATAACCCCTTCAGGTTTGTAAAAGCATCCTCACATTCCAACAGAAACTAGACTTCTTAGTAAAGCGGATCGGTGGAGCTAAAATCTTAGTGAAGTCCTTAATAAACTTCCTATAGTAGCCAGTCAAACCAAGAAAGCTTCTCACCTCCATGCCATTCTTCGATATGCAACAATCCTATATCGTAGAAACTCTACTAGGATTGACCGCTAGTCCATGCTCAGAGACAACATGTCCTAAGAAGTGAACCTCCTTGCATAAGAAGTGACACTTAGGAAATTTCACCTTTAGCTTAAGCCTATGGAGACAGTCAAGCACTTCTTTTAAATGCAACTCATGTTCTTCCTCGCTTTTTGTATAGAAAAGCAATCATCAACAAACACCATAATGAACTTATTCAACAACCCTCTAAAGACTTGACTCATGAGGCCAACAAAATATGATGGTGCATTGGTCAGTACGAATGGCGTGACTGACCACTCATAGAGTCCGTCGAGTGTATGAAAAGCGGTTTCCTAAATGCTATCCTCGATTACCCGTAATTGATGGAACCGGTGGCGAAATCAACCTAAGATAATACCTTTGCTCCAACTAGCTGATTGAAGAGGTCTCCTATACGGGGTAGTGAATAATGACTCTTCTTTGCTAGCTTATTTAGCTCTCGATAATCGATGCAAAGCCTTAAAGAACCATCTCTTTAGTAGCAAAGACAACTAGCGCTCTCTACTATGAAATACTCCTATAGATGAAGCCCTTCTTCGATAATTCATTTACTTGCTTATTTAGCTCGCGTATTTCTTTATGAGCCATTTTCCTAAGAGGTAAGATAATATGCTTAGCATTCTCCTCAAGATAGATTCAAAATTTGATCTTCCTATAGAGTGGAAGACCGAAAAGTTCAATAAAGACAATTGGGTAATCTTGGACTATAGGCACTATAGCCAATTCATCATGTGACAAATTAAGGAAATATATGGAACTCAACATAATAGGACTCTTGGGATCACAGCAAACCTCTAGGCTGAGTCCTCAACAAGTACTCAAATGAACCACCTTCCTATTACAATCTAGTACCGCCACATACATAGTTATCCATCCATTCCTAAAATTAACCCAACCTAGAAAAACCCAATACATAAGCATCGCATTCGAATTCGACACCCAAAATATAAGGTTTCAAATCTTTACAAATCATGGACAAATGCATCGATCCTCTCACAGGGTTTGTACTATGATGAGGTCTGTTGCTGTACTAGTCTCTAAATGCAATCATCTACTAGTCTATTTGAAATAAACGAGTGATGATCTAGTGTCAAATAGAGTGCGAATAAATAAATTAGAGAGAGTTATCACACCTTTGATAATGACTTTCTTTCCCTCATCCACAACTGTAACCGTGCTCGAGCCAGGAACAACATCTAGTGTGTAACAACATGCACTTTAATGGGTCCGAATACTGACAAAATTGAAACTCAAGTCCATTAGAATATAGATCGTTGGTTTTGATAACTTATAATAAACACAAGTGTATCAAAGTGTGATAAATATAACTTGCGATGGAATTGTAAATCATAATAAAACATACCCATTGACTAAGGTTACTACCTGGAATATCATTCCTTGGATAATCAGTTGCCTTGTTCATATCTAGCATGAATAAGAAGACTTCACCAACGGTAGTTCCCGTCATGCTCCAGTATCCAATTCTTCTAAATCTAATATGTAGGTTGTTATGAGGAGGGGGTCAGAATAATTTTCTGATAATTGGAAAAGTAAAATACATTGCTTATAGGATAAACTTATATCGATTGGTTTTCAATCAAATGTTATGTCTACTATTAATTTAATATACGCGCGTAGGATATGCCTATTCTCAACCAAAGTATAACTACTTATATCCACATACCTACATATGTATGCATATAAATCTAAACATTTCACTACCTAAAGATTTCCAACCACTTAATACTTCTTAAATAGGAAAGGGGCAGACTCAGCGGTCATTTAATACGTTAATCCCGAAGTGAGACATCTTAAATGTAATGCTTAGTCAATCGATCTTAGCTACATGGACCGTTTAATTTCTATGCATGACTTTATAATATATAAATTAGTTGTCATACTTCTACTGCTTTTTCAACTATATCTTTGAACAATTCCCACTATAAGCCCGAAAGCTATTCCAGTCTAACCACGAGGTTCTAACACATTATCATTTTACGATGTGAGAGAGTAGCTAAACCACTTGATACCTCTTTCCAAGGAACTTAGGCAGACTCTGACCATTTAATACCTATAAAATAGGCGGGTCCCGGTCATTTAAGACCTAACCCTAGGTGGGTCCCTACATGGTCCTTACTAACTGACATCGTAAGGAGTCCCATTAGATCACTTAATACTTCTCCTAAAGAAAAAAGCAGACCATACAATAGCCACTTAATACCTTTAAACCGAAGCGGACCACTTCCAAAGATTTCTCCTTGCATATCATTAACATAATTATGATCCATAACCCAACTTGTGGCATCTTGGATTAATCCGACTATTAGTATATGCTGGTAGTCAGATTGATTGGGCAGCTTTATCCCACAGAATTAGGACCAACCTCGCGTCCAATGGGGTTGTTTATTACTGGTGATTCCCACATCAGTTCCCAAAGCCACACCATGGTAACCAGATTTGACTGGGCAGACTTCTATGTAACTTTAGACCGACCTCACGTTCTTATAAATTAGTCACCCTTCATATATATATTAATTGTAAATATGCACTACTCTACGGAAGTAATAATTTAGGCCATATAAGGTAACTCCTCATTGTGCCTTTAATTATGGATTAAACTCCATAATTTACATTAACTATCTTCCTAAGAAATTTGTATTATTCACCTACTTATCTCTTCTTACTCAATACAACTTATACATTGTTATTTCTTTCTTATTTACTCCTAATTATTTTAGTAAATTTCATTAATCAATCCCACTAATCTGCTTATAAACTATTTGAATTCTCATAATTCTCATTTCATTCGTTTCACATTTAATGCCTATTTATTTCCAGAGACACAACCTTTTGAATTCTTACAACTCCCATTTCATTCATTTCAAATTTAATGCCTGTTTATTTCCAATTATTACCATTTATTATGCTTGTTACCCGGTCGATTGGCCCGGTAACATGAGGTTCATCAAACATGTGCAACGCAAGAGAAAAAGCCTCGCTGGCACAAGCCTCTTTCGGCACACAAAGCCTCACTCGGCACAAGCCTCGTTCGGCACAAGCCTCGTTCGGCACAAGCCTCGTTCGGCACAAAGCCTCGTTTGGTACAACGCTTCACTCGACACAAGCCTCGTTCGGCACAAGCCTCGTTCGGTACAAAGCCTCGTTCGGTACAATGCCTCATTCGGCACACAAAGCCTCGTTCGGCACAAGTCTCATTCGGCACAATGCCTCGTTCGGCATACGAGTGTCGTTCTGGATGAATCCCTCGCTTGGCATACAAATGTTGTTCGACCTGGATATGTGGCTCGGCATACGAGTGCCATTCGGCATAACTTTGTTTCGAGTCACTTGGTAGTCACTGCAGGCAGTTCTCGACCGGCATCTCTCGCTCGGCAATTGCCATGCGGCATACTGGCCCAGTGCACAGAAGCAACTTACCACGGGCTGAGATACCTTGTTCCTAGGCCCATGAGAGAAGCCCAACCCATCTTCATCTTTAAATAGAAGGGTAGGGGCATAGTGAAATGGACCTTTGTTTTGAAGAACACTGGGGAGACTCTACCGCTTTCAAGACTCATTCTTTTTAGTTAGCATTTGTATTCGAATAGTTATTGTACGGATTGTATCTGTAATCAATTCTTTGATAAAGTAATAAAGATTAGACTCAAAGTGGATGTAGGCAGTTACGCCGAACCACTATAAATCGGCTATTCTGGTTTCTTATAGTTATTACTGCATTCTACTGCATCATTCCTTTGTCTTAATTTTCCTTCTTCATTCATCTCTCTACTCAAATCCTTCTTTGGGTGTTAGTGACCAATTCTGGTGTTAACATTTTGGTACTTTCAACGAGAACGCATTCTAAGGTTATTAGGATCTGCTTTTTAGCTACTGGACTGAAGAAATCCCCCGAAGGAGATCCAAGTTATTCACAAAAAGACCGTTGATTCTACTCAGAGTTTCTACCAGTAACTCTACAATGGGAAGGCCTCGTACCAGATCAGCCTCACACAATGCAGACGTCAACGAGACTGTTAACGTCCAACAAGTAGGACCCAGTAATCAACAAGTTAATTCGGGCGCAGGGACTATCGCTGCCCAAAACCATATGGAAGTTGCCACCAGAGCAGATTTCAACGACCTGATGAGAGAACTCATGGAAAGCAAGAGGCAACTTAGTGAACAGATCCAAGCTAATGCTAACCTTATGACTCAACTTACCCAACAACAGCATCAGAATGCTAGAGGTAGCCCCGCTCCTTTCTCTTCATCTGATAGCTCGACTTTGTCCGATAAACCTCCCAGGCATAGACGCCGCAAAACTAAAACAATATAAACAGGTGCAGTTGATCGATCAGCTAGGGATCACTTACACCTTGGAAACCATACCCAAGCCGGAGCAAGAAACTTAGGTTCTAGAATGCGAGTGGAAGCCGGATGGTCGGCTCATCAAGATACTAATGAAGCCGGTCCCTAGGATACACGTTTGGAAGACCGCCAACAGAGGAGACACCAACTAGAATGATCGTGCGGGACAGATTCCAACCTTCCATCTTCCATCCAAACCCCGGACCTATCGGCCATGGTCAGACAACTAATGAGAGAAAATCAAGGCTTGACCAATGAAGATTGGGGGATATCTAGGAGTCATACTCCATTCACAGGTACCACTCTACAGGCCGAGTACCCTAGGAAGTTTAGCATGCCAACTATCCCTGCCTACGAGGGGAAGACCGATCCCCGTCAGCATGTGATGAGATATGAATGGATGATGGATTCAGCTAGAGAAAATGATGTAACTAAGTTTAGATGCTTCCTAATAACTTTATCCAGAATCGCCACCATATGGTTCACTCGACTTCCTCCGCGGTCTATATCCAGCTTTGATGAATTGGCAACGAAATTTATAGAGCAGTTCAGGATACACGCCACTCATTCCCAGGACATGATGTCCTTATCCAATGTAATTCAGGCTCTAGGGGAGTCGTTGAAGGAGTACTTGCAAAGATTCCATGTTGCTGCTAGTGAAGTTAGCAACGCCAACGACCATGCTACTTTGATGGCTGTTACGCGAGGGGTAAATACGGATTTGGAATTCGATGAATGGCTGGCGAGAAAGCCTCCAACTACACTGGAATGTTTTTATTCGAAGGCACACCAATTTATAAGGAGGGAGGAAGCTAGATGGATAAGGCGAGATAGTGCACCTGTGCCTGGTAAGCAGACTGTGCAGAGCAACATCGCTATAAAGCAATCAGGTGACGACTCTGGAAAAGTCTAGGTCAATGTTCGAAACAAGCCAGGACAATCTAAAGAGTCCGGAGGAGGAAATCCCGTAAAGAAAAGAGAAGCGGAAAAATGGAAGCCAAGGATTCCAACTTATAACGAATACACTCCTCTGAATGCATATTTGGAAAATATTTACCTGTCAACTTGTGATACTTTTCAATACCAAAAGCCACGTCCAAAAGAGTCCACGGAGGAACAAAAGCGGACTGGAAAGTATTGCCGCTTCCACGAGACTTACGGGCATAATACGGAGGAGTGCAGACACCTCCACGATGCCATTGAAAAGCTGATTCGATAGAAAAAGTTACAGGAGTTTGTCATGAACCCGTAGGAAGGTAGACAGGGAACATCAGACCCTGGGCGTGGGAAGTTCCACGTCATCTAGAGGAACCTACTCGAGCTGTAGGTAGACTAGTCATAAATACTATAGTCGATGGACCTCATCCTACAGATAAGAACTGGCAGGAAATGAAGTGGTATGCTAACTACTTAAGGCATGCAGATTATGAGTGTTGTTCGAATGTGGAGAATGGGACCCCCGCTAAATAGCAGCGCATGATGACGGATGATTTAGTATTCAAGAGCCGAGATGCTGACCAGGTGGAGGCTCCTACCATTGATCCGATGGTCATATCCGCGACAATCAGGCTGGCATTTGTGAAGATAATTTTGATTGATTGTGGAAGTTCTATTGACATCATCTTCAAAAAGACATATAACCAAATGAAAGATGGAGACGAAGGATTTAAAACCATCTAAAGCTCGTATCCATGGCTTTAATGGTGCAGCAACCGATGTAGTGGGTTATGTTGAATTGCCAATTGAACTTGGGAAAGGTGAACATAGGAGAGTGCGAATCCTACCTTTCATTGTTCTGGATGTTGATTCTCCATACAGTGTATTTCTGGGTCGACCCACCTTGGTAGAGTTTAGGGCAGCTTTGGCCCCATGGTGCTTAACTTTGAAATTTCCGACAGACAAAGGAGTTGGTGTCGTGCATGGCAATCAGGAGACTGATCGTGCATGTTATGTGGTTGAGCTGAGAGAAGCTCGGCAAAGAGAGAAAGGAAAGGTTGTGGCAAACTCCATCCATATCTGTGCCATTAAAAATTGACATGTAGCGTCGGAGCCCTGGCTCGGGAAACATGATCGGATCTATAGAGTCATAGATCCGAGAGATGATGATGAGGAACCCAGAGAAGAAAAAGTAGTGCCAGCTGAACTGACGATTGACATTTCAGTCAACCGAGATGATCCGTCACGAGTACTTAAGATTAGATCACAACTCAGCCCCTCGATGACCGAGGATCTTACTGATTTCCTCCGAGCGAATCTGGATGTGCTTGGACGCATTCTGATATGTGCGGGATTTCTCCTGCTATTGCGAGTCATATGTTGAACATAGACCCGAAGTACGTTCCAGTTAAGCAGAAAAGGAGGGGCATGGACCCGGAGAGGTCCGCTGCTCTCAAATTGGAGGTGGACAAACTCAAAGCCAATGGTTCGTTCGCGACGCACTCTATCCTGAATGGGTGTCTAACCCTGTGCTAGTGAGGAAAGCAAATGGAAAATGGAGAACATGCATAGATTACTCTGACTTAAACAAAGCATGCCCTAAGGATATTTTCCCTTTACCCAGAATCGACCAGCTAGTCGACTCAATGGCTGAACACGAGTTACTGTCATTTATGGACGCGTACTTGGGATATAATCAAATCCCAATGCACATTCCAGACCATAAGCACACCAGTTTTGTCACAGACATCGAGCTATACTACTATGTAGTGATGCCTTTCGGATTGAAAAATGCAGAAGCGACTTATCAGCGTCTGGTGAATCGAATGTTTAAAAACAAGATAGGTAGAACAATAGAAGTCTACGTGGATGACATGCTCGTGAAGTCATAGTAGTCAAACGACCACATTCGAAACTTAGCGGAGATGTTTGATATACTTAGATATTATGGAATGAAAATCAATCCTTTGAAGTGTTCCTTTGGCATTTCGTCGGGGAAGTTTTTGGGTTTCATTGTTAATGTGTGGGGAATTGACGCTAACTCGAAAAAGATTCAAGCCATTCGGGACATACAAGTGCCAAAAATAATAAAGTAAGTACAAAGCCTGAAAGAAAAAGTAGCCACGCTAAGTCCATTCATATCCAGAGCTACAGATAAGTGTATTCCCTTCTTTGGTGTAAAAAAGAAAGGAAAGAGAAATTTTAAATGGACGCCCGACTGTGAGGACGCATTCCGAGCTTTGGTAAGACATTTGGAAAGTCCCACGGTGCTGTCGAAGCCTATAGATCATGAAGTATTGTATGTGTACTTGGCTGTATCCCAGCATGCCATCAGTACGGCTTTTGTTCGCGAGGAGGACTGAGTTCAAAAGCTGGTTTACTATGTCAGTAAACGTTTAGCGGGGGCAGAAAGAAATTATCCTAAGATTGAGAAACTGGCCTACTGCTTGGTGATTGCATCACGCAAGCTTCGTTCGTACTTTCAGGCACACTCGATCAGTGTTTATACCGATCAACCCTTGCGTCAGGTACTCCAACGACCAGAAACTTTTGGAAGGATGTTAAAAAGGAATATAGAGTTGAGTCAGTTCAATATTATCTACCTGCCAAGAAGGGCCATACAAGGGCAAGTGCTAGCAGACTTCATCGCTGAATTCACCGTTTCAAACGAACCTAACAGCCACGATGTTATTCCCCCTATTCGATGGAAATTGTACACCGATGGTGCATCTAACGACTGTTGCTCTGGGGCTGGTATAGTTCTTGTAACTCCTGAGCATCGATCAATTTGTTACGCTTTGAAGCTCAATTTCCTAGCTACAAATAACGAAGCTGAGTATGAAGCATTGATGGCTAGCTTGAGACTCATCAGGGAACTAGGAGTAAAATCGGTTGAAATCTTTTATGACTCACAGTTGGTGGTGTACCAGGTGCGGGGGGACTATCAAGCAAAGGGACAGAGACTTGCCCCATACCTTGCACGGGTTCAAGAGCTGTTAGCAGATCTAGAGTATATTGATATGTCGCATGTCCCGCGTGAACAAAACAAAGAGGCCGATTCATTAGCCAAATTTGCAAGTACTGGCGATGCACAGCAACTGGGATTGGTTCTCGTCGAAACCTTACATGCTCCGAGTATAAATGTGATAGAGATAGATTTCGTGTTAGAAACAGAAATTGAGAAGGAATCATGGATGACCCCCTTCAAGCAATACTTGCTACACGGGGTCTTGCCCGAAAGAAAGAGCAAAAGACGACAAGTCATTCGTAAAGCTTCGCAATATGTAATGTAGAACAGAATAATGTATCGAAAGGGATTCTAGGCCCCCTTACTCCGGTGCATTTTCAGTAATGAGATAAAACGAGCCCCGAAGGAAGTCCACGAAGGAGAATGTGGTGACCATACTGGGAGGCAGATGTTAGCAAAAAAGATCCCTCGCTATGGATATTATTGGCCAACTGTAAATCGGGATGCTGCAGACTACGTAAGGAGATGTGACAAATGCCAAAAATATGCAAAAATCCCGAGAGCTCCGCCGACGGAACTCACACAAATGGTTAGTCCATAGCCATTTGCAATATGGGGGATCGATATAATCGGTTCTTTACCCATATCCAAAGGTGGTGCGAAATACGCCATAGTTGCGGTCGATTACTTTACCAAGTGGGCACAAGCAAAGCCCTTAGCCACAATCACTACCAAGAAGGTCATTAATTTTATTGTACGAAACATTATATGCCGTTTTGGTCTCCTGTAAACTATCATTACAGACAACGGAACTCGATTCGAAAGTAGGGAGTTCAAAGAATTTTGTCAAAAGTATGGCATTGAAAAAAGGTTTGCAGTAGTCGCTCATTCGAAAGCCAATGGAAAAGTAGAAGCCGTGAACAAAATAATCAAGTCCATATTGAAAAAGCGTTTGGAAAAGGCTAGAGGCAAGTGGTGGATGAACTTTCAACAGCACTTTGGGCTTATAGAACCACCCACAAGTCCGCAACTGGCCACACTCCATTCGCATTGGCATATGGCACGGAAGCCGTTATATCTATGGAACTTGAAGTTCCTTCACATCGAGTAACTCATTTTGAACCTAAGACGAATCAGGATCTTTTACTAGAATCACTGGACTTCGTTGATTAAAAACGTGAAGTTCCTTCACATTGAGTAACTCAATATGATCCTAAGACGAGTCAGGATCTTTTACTAGAATCACCGGACTTTATTGATGGATCTATCATAAATGCAATGGAAGTAGGAGATTATCATTTATGTTTGCCTAATGGAGGAGTACCGATGCTAAATAATTGCTATTTTGTACAAGTCTTTATTAATGGAATCATGTTTGTTTCTCGATTGTTTGAGATTGAATATATTTCATTATATGAATAATGTTATGAACATTAGTTTGAATGGAAATAAAGTCTGCATGATGTTCTCAAAAATGGCATTCATGTGATCAATGCTAATTACGTGTGTTCCCCTAGTAGTTCTTCTAATAATATAAACTTATAGTTATCTATGGCATTATAGGCAAGGTCATATTAGTAAGAACATACTATGAAAATCGATGGATTTCTCCTGTTGCTTGATTCTGAATAATTTGCAATATCCGAGTCATGTCTCGAAGGTAAAATGACCAAGAACCCTTCAGTGGAGCACTGAAAGAGTTGATAAACTCTTATGATTATTATATAACGACGTATGTTGCCCGATTCCTATAATAACCGACGATAAATGTTCTTACTTTATTACCATTGCTGATGATTTCTTGAGACTAGGATTTGTGTATCTTATAAAGAATAAATTTGATTTTTATGAGAAATTTTTTAAGCATAAAAATGTAGCAAAAAACCAAAAGAATCGCAAGAATAAGATTCTTTGATCTAATCAAGGAGGCGAGTACGTTGGATAGGAATTCCAACTGTGCTTAAAGGACAATGATATTATTTCTCAGATTACTTTACTATATACTCCATAACATAACGATGTGTCGGAGAGAAGGAACCAGATCCTATAAGATATGGTTCGTTCTATGATGAGTAAACCTCGGTTACCTCAGTCCTATTTGGGATATGCATTAGAAACCGCAGTGCATATGTTGTTTGTTGTCGACTAAATCTATGACTAAAACACCATATAAGATGTGGTACGACAGGAAACCCTCACTCGAGTATTTGATAATGCGGGGTTTTCTGGCCTACATTAAGAACTTTGGTCTGAATAAACTTAAGGTAAGATTGGTATTATGTAGATTTATAGGATATCCAAAAAACTCAATGGGATGTAAATTTTATAATATTGAAGAAAAAAGGTTATTATTTCTCAACACATTGTCATTTTAAGAATGGAACTTCTGTCAAAGGAGATTGACAAAGAAGTTGTAGACTTGGATGAGATCGAAGAAGTTAACACTGAGATTGAACCAGTGGGAGAACTAAGTTCATTCGTATATGAAAACTCACAACCTATTAAATGGTCAAGTCAGGAATCCACACATCATCGAGATACCATGGTTTCTTGTGGATAGCGAGAAGGAGGACCACGTCTTAGATGACAATGCTCCTTTATCCAAATAACCCAGTCCTACATCCGGAGTAACTTATGTGTAATAATTATACAAATGATAAGTATATAACTAAATTAAACTATAGTGTAATAATTAGTAAAGAATGCAAATAAGAACAAACACGCCAGGGTTTTTATACTGGTTCAGACTTCCTATCCTACGTCTAGTCCCGAAGCTCCTCTTCGGGATTTCCTTTCACCAAATAACCCTCACTTCACTTGGAGGAACATGTTTACAATAGTAGTGTTTCTTTGTCAAGAGAGTGTTCTCTATTACATGGATTTTGACTATATAGTACAGTTGAACTTCCTATATCTCTTGAATGATTGAATACAACATTGTTCGAGCGAATATAAAAGTGTATGATCTCAGATTTACAGATTAGATAACAAGTAGATGATTAGAATAAGAGATGATCAAGATAGAAAGTAAGTGAGTAAGTTAGTTAGTTGATTCATCTTGATTCTTATTTATATAGTTGTAGAGAGTTGCTTCTAGTAGTTGCATCTCTTTCCTTTCAGTCTAGAGTCATTACTGTTCACTGGTGAAGAGTTGCGGAGGAGAGATGGAGTTGTGTCTCTTTGGAGATGACAGTTGTGATTTGAAATATTTGCCCCAAGCCCAGTTTTAGACGTCAAGATATAGTTTTCAGACATCTGGAACCTATTATTAGTTTTAGTCCAGTTTCTACGTTCAGACGTCTGAACCTGTCAAGTGAGGTTTTTCTGGATTCATTCTAGAGTGTTTGTTCCTTCGATCTTCGTGCAACTTTGTAGATGAATTTCTTTAATGCTTTAGTCATCGTCTTGTCAAGGTAGTGGTTTGTCTTGCTTTGTATCTGTGTATGATATATATATATATATATATATATATATATATATATATATGATTTCCATTGCATAGTTGTCATCGTCGAAATCGTATACTAAGGATTTTAACATTCTCCCCCTTTTTGATGATGACAATTGTATAATGTACTTAGATAATAATTTACAGACAGATTCTCCCTCTAAATGTAATCTCCCCTATAGGCGTGCATATCTATTTTTCTGCTCCTTTGTCATTATAAAAAATAACTGAAGAACCATAACGCAAAGACAAGTATGATATGCAGACAGAATTACAGTAGTAACAAAAATTATGATTACATCTTGAAGCACAACAAAATATTGATAGTGTCTTACCAGTAATTTGAAAAAATTAACTTCAACAAAATATTACCCAAATGAGGTCAAGGTAGATCATCACCAGGGGAAGCCAATTTACCTTTGTCCTTATCGCTGATCTTTGGCAATGTATGAGGAGATGGAGAAGGTGTAGACCGGTTAGAAAAGAGTTGTCGAGCTTGTTGAAGTGCTCCATCAATTTTGGAAACTACTGAAGCAATAGAGTCTTCAACTTTGGAAAGTCTTATGGACAATGTGTGATCAAGCCATGCTATTTGTTTACTAAGGAGAATTTGATTTCTAGATAGAAGCACTTGGTTTTGTAAAGTTAAGTGAGCAATACTTTCATTAGCATTAGGCTGAGTTTGTGCTTCTAAAATCTCCATATCAGAATGATATTCAAACGAGGAAGGAGGAGGTGGAGATGGTTCCCTTGGTAGTTCTGGATTAACTTCTTCTTGTTGTTGTTATTCTTGTTGTTGTGTAGGAGGAGGAGATTGATTTTGTGCATTTCTCCATTCTAGAAGAGTTATATAAGATGGTGGTTCCTCCGACAAATGCATAAGGTTGAAAAATTTTGTTCCACTATATTTGATAGGTAGCTCCTCAAAAGCAGAAATGTATGATGGGATGTTTAGTACTTTGAGGATTCACATAATATAAGCCAGGTAAATGATAGTCTGGCGAGATCTATTCCAAAACCCATTTAGTTCGTCGAAGTTGAACTGAGCCCAATTGATCTTAGTGCGATTAAATAGTGCGTATAGTGCTTTGTGCTCAAGATCAGTAATTTATTCATGGCTACCTAATCGAGGAGTAGCTGTATTTATAAGCATTCGGGTAAGGAGCCTAGCATGTGGCCTAAGAAATTTGGATGAAAACTGAGGCATTTGATTTTCCCATAACCGATGAGTTATAATATCACGAGGTTTGAATCGCATATCCTCTATTTCAGATAATCTGTGACCCGTATAAGAGCATTTTAGAATTCGTCCAATTATAGTAGGGGTTAACTTCATTGTTGTCCCATAGACACTCGTCCATAACCATCGTTCACCATTCTCAGTAGTCCACACGGATGAACTATCCAGATTAGCGTAAAATAGATATATAGCTAATTGATCGATAGAAATATCGTTAGCATTAAAAGAAATAATGTTTGCAATTCACCTTGCTCACATATGTCACCCATATCGTACGAAGGAAACTTGATTAGGTCATAGAAGGGTCCGAGATGCATCTTCTTAATCTTCAAGTCTTCAATCGTCTTATAGTTGGTGGATTGTGGAATAACTAATATTTGATTTGAGTGTTAGTTACCATCAAGGGTTGAGAAGAGGATCCTTCTCCATGCTTTCTTTTCTTAATTTCCATTTTTTTGTTCGTGGTGGCATTAATCAGGTGAGAAATTCGATTATTAGATGTTGATAATGGTAAATTTTGATTTGGAAATGATTAGAAATAGGAAAAGGGGATTGATCGATTAGATATAGGGTTTTAAAAAACTGTCGTTTCCACTTCCAAACGTCTGAAATAGTGGATCAGACGTCTGAAAATGCTTAATGTAGAAACAGAGAGTGAAATCAGACGTCTGGAAATAGCACTCAGACGTCTGGAAAGTGCTAATACTAGACAGAGAGTAACTTCAGAAGTCTGGAAAGGATTTCAGACGTCTGGGATTATTCATTAGTAGTTTCAGATTCCTATTTCAGACGTTTGGAATCTTTTTCAGACGTCTGAAAAACTCCAGATTAGTTTTATATATTTTTTTGAAGAAAAAAACTTTATTTATTGAATAGAATACAATATAAACAAACATATATGTATATAATCGTCTTCAAAGGTAATAATTTATTTGTTTTGGTTCTATTCCTGATGATCCCATGAATTCGGTTCATAGATAGGATGACCATAGTTTATTGGGGACCAGGAAGGAGCTTTGGGCAACGAAGTCGACGGTTCGTCTCTAGGAGTTTCAACAAAGCGTGGAGATTTTTTATGTAAAACACTTCTTTGTTGGAGAATGACCACATATAGCATATAGAGCCTTTTCCAGGAAGTTCAAATGTTTGATTGTTCCTTCCTGTATATAGTATATTTCCTTTTGAGCATCCATCATTGCGAATTGACAATGTGATATTTCATCAAGTTTTTCATGGATTGTAGGTGGTTTTTCTTGTTCGGCTTTCTTCAATAGAGGTGATAATCCCCATCGACTTTTTGGTAAGTCACGAGAGGGTGGAGAATGAGGAGGTGAAGAAGTGCGAAGAGAGGGGGTGGATACGTTTGAGGATGACAATCCGGAATTATATAAAGTTATTTCTTGAGATGACATTTTGATTTTTATATTTGATATATATTTTTAAAGAGAAACTTCTGAAAGTTAGATTTATAACAATCCAAATATAAAAATAGGTAGCATTTTTATGGTCCAATATTATTGTCTAAATTTCTAAAGGTTTTTAATCAGCTAAAGACTTGTGGATATAAGAAATTTTTCTTAGTTTGAAAGTTCATTAAGTAAACAAATGCCCAAGTCTCGTCGTAATATTACAAAGTTTGTTCGTTTTGATGGTTTTGTAAAGATATCGGCTATTTGATTATCAGTGTTAACATATTCTAAAGTTATAGTTCCTTTTTCAACATTATCTCTTAAGAAATGATGTCTTATATCTATATGTTTAGTTCGAGAATGATTTACCAGGTTTTTAGATAGATTGATTTCATTAGTGTTATCAATAAATCGGGGTTTTTCAATTATTTTTGCAAAATCTTTTAAGGTTTGTTGCATGTAAATTACTTGGGCACATGTCAATGCTGCTGAAATATATTCGATTTCATAGGTGGATAAAGATACACAATTTTGTTTTTTACTAAACCATGAGACGAGAGATTGTCCAATGAAATGACACATTCAACTAGTACTTTTTCTATCCGTTTTGCATCCTCCAAATCCACATCGCTATATGATACAAGTTCAAAGGAAGATCCATTCGGGTAGAATAGTCCATAGTCTTTCGTGTTAGATAAATATCTTAAAATATGTTTAACGGCTCTTTGATAAGATTCTTTTGGTTTTGCTTGAAAACATGCACGAAGACAAACACTCATCATTATATAGGGTCGACTTGCGGTTAAATATAATAATGAACCAATCATACTCCTATATAATTTTTCTTCAAAATCTTTTCCGTTTTCATGTTTATCAAGATGAACCGTTGTACTCATAAGTGTAGGTTTACTAGATGTTTTATCCATACCGAAACGTTTTAATAGTTCATTACAATACTTTTCTTAATGTATAAAGATATCATTTTCTAGTTGCCTTATTTGCAATCCTAAAAAGAAATTTAATTCGCCCATGTGTGACATTTCAAATTCATTTTTCATTGTATTAGAAAATCGTACACATAAATTTTCATTAGTTGATCCAAATACGATATCATTGACATAAATTTGAATTACCAAAATATAATCGTTTTCTCTTTTAAATAAATAGAGTCGTGTCAATTTTACCAGTTTGAAATCCTGATGAAATTAAATGATTTTTAAGCCTATCATTCCATGCTCTAAGGGCTTGTTTTAACCCATATAATGCTTTATTTAATTTAAAAACATGATTTGGAAATTTTTCGTGTTCAAATAATGGTGGTTGTTTGACATAAAATTTTTCTTTGATAAAACTATTCAAAAATGCACTTTTGACATCCATTTGATATAATTTAAAATTGTCATGACAAGCAAAAGCGAGTAGAGTTCGTATAGCTTCTAATCTAGCTACAGGTGCAAATGTTTCATCGTAATCGATTCCTTCTTCTTGATTATACCCTTGTGCTACTAAACGTGCTTTATTTCGAACTATATTTCTGGTTTCATTGGCTTTATTTTTAAATACCCATTTAGTTCCAACGACGGATTGATCTTCTGGTCTTGGAACGTGTTCCCAAACATTGTTTTGTCCGAACTGATTTAATTCTTCTTACATAGCTAAAATCCAAAATATGTCTTTAGAAGCTTCCTTATAGTTCTTTGGTACAAAATTTGAAACAAATGCAACGTGACTTATTTGATTAAGTTGATTTCAAGTTATTCTAGAATTTAAATCTCCAATGATGTTATCTATAGGATGATTCTTTAAAATCCTCGGAGGTGAAACTAAATTATTATTTTGATCAATAGCTTCATTATTATCGTTAGGTGTGTTAGAGGAATCATTTGGATGTATTTCTTCTTCATCATTAATTTGTGTAGTTATAGAATATTCATCAAAAGAAACATGTAAACTTTCTTCTATAATATTTGTCCTTTTGTTATAGATTATATAAGCTTTGCTACGATCGGAATACCCAACAAATATTCCTTCATCGACCTTAGGATCAAATTTTCCTAGATTGTCTTTAGTATTTAATATGAAACATTTTGATCCTAATGTTCTAAAATATGATACCTTAGGTTCCTTATCAAAAAAAATTCATAACACGTGTTTTTTGTCATTGGTCGTAGTATCACTCTATTCAAAACATAGCAAGCTAGAGCAATAGCTTCGGCCCAAAAATATTTTGGTAGATTACTACTGTTTAATATTGTTCTTGCACATTCTTGTAATGTTCGATTTTTTCGTTCAACTACACCATTTTGTTGTGGTGTACGTGAAATTGAAAAATTATGATTAATTCCCTTTTTATTGCAAAACTTTGTAAAAGTTCATTTTCGAATTCTCCTCCGTGATTACTGCAGATATTTTTAATTTTTAAATTCATTTGATTTTTAATTCTTTTTCCAAATATTTTAAACATACCAAAAGTGTCATTTTTATGTTTTAAAAACAAAGTCCATGTATATTTTGAGAAATCATCAACAACTACAAAAACATACTTGTTTTGATTTATTGATCTTACTTGAGTAGGACCAAATAAATCTAAATGCAACAATTCTAATGGTTGTTTTGTTGAAATATTATTTTTAGATTTAAAAGAACTCCTTTTTAATTTTCCAATTTGACATGCATCACATAAATTGTCTATTTTATAATTTATTTTTTGTAAACCTCTAACTAGTTCATGTTTTGATAATTTATATATATATATATATTTGAAATTTATGTGACAAAATCGTTTATGCCATAGCCATGGATCATCAAGCTTTGCGGTCAAGCATAAATCCGAATTTTGTTCTATATTCACATTTAAAATATAAATATTTTTATTTTGAAATCCTTCAAATAATAAATTTTTATTATTATCAAATATATTGCATCAATTTTTCTCGAAATTTATTTGGAAACCTTTATCACATAGTTGACCAATGCTTAGTAAATTATGTTTTAAATTTTCTACTAACAAAACATTAGAGATAATAGGAGAGTTAGAAATACTGATATTTATGACTTCTCCAATTCCGATGACATATCCTTTTGAGTTGTTTCAAAGGTTACGGTGCCACTATCGATATATTTTATATTTGAGAGCATCTTGGCATTCCCGGTCATGTGTTTTGAATAGCCACTATCGAGTATCCATTTCTCCTTACTTTTATTTTTGGGTACCTATAAAACAAAAATTATTCAATTTGGTACCCACTTCTTTTATTAGGGTCCTAAATGTTAGGAGGGGGGTGTAGCCTTACCCAAGTGGGTTTGGGTCCTTTAAAAACATAATCATAGTTAAATACTACACTTGATAGAAAACTATCAATATATTTTTGTCTAATTAACTTATTATTAGACTTTAGTATCCAATTTTTTATATTTTTAGATTTTACATCTTTACTTAACTTTGGTTTTTTTTGAAACATTGATATAAGGTACTTTGCTTTATAGTATTAGCTTTTTTCTTTTGTGAATTCTTTTTAAATCCTAATCCATTTCGATTACCAGAAGGTTTCGAAATTTTGATTACATTATCAAGATCTTGTTTTCCTTTGTTAAACTTTGAAACATTGTTAGTAATTTTTTCTAGTTTATCCTTTAATTCACAAATTTCATTTTTTGAAATTTCTATACTACTTTTAAGTTCACTATTTTCCTTAATCGAATTATTATTCTCAAGTTTTAACTTATGTATTTCACTAAGTTGTGTATCATATTCGATAGAGTTTTTACCCTTTTTTGTGACATCTTTAATTCTTCTTCTAAAATATCTTTTTCATCCCTTAATAATTCAATTTCTAGTTCTAATCGATTTATTTTGGCTAGGTGTTCTTTATTCAATTTTTTGATTTGTCGAAACTTGTCAGCAAGTTCAATATTTAACTCTAATAATTCATTATAGCTAAGTTCAGGACATACCTCATCAATGTTAGCCATAAAACATACATTAGCTTGTTCTCTATTGTTATCACTATCACTCTCGGAAGATGACGATGAATCGGAATCGTCCCAAGTGACTTTAAAAGCTCTTTTCTTCTTAAATTTTTCAAATTTGTTCTTTTTCTCATTGTTGAGTTTTGGAAATTCCTTCTTCATATGTCCGTATTGATCACACTCATAGCACTTGATTTGAGATAGATTTGTTGTGTTGGACTTCCCTTCTTTTTGGAATTTGGTCATCTTTCTAAATTTCTTGAATTTGTTATAATTCTTGGCAATGAAGACTATCTCTTCTTCATCTAAATCCGAGTCATCATTTGTTGCTTGAAATGCTATGTTCTTATTTTCAACGTTTTTTTCTTTTCTAGCCTATAAGTTAGCTTCATAGGACATTAAATTTCATATCAACTCTTTAACTTTGAGAGTAGAGAGATCATTAGCTTCTTCAATAGCTAATACCTTCCTTTCCCAATATGATGTTAAAGAGTTGAGTATTCGAGAAACTAAATTAAAATCAGTAAACTTAACTCCTAATGCCATAATATCATGTTAGATAGTTTGAAATCTAGAATGCATGTCAACAATAGTTTCATTTTGCTTCATTTTGAATGAAGAGAATTGGTTTTGCAAAATGAAATCTTAGTTTGTTTAACCTTTGTTGTACCTTCATGTGTAATTTGTAAGGTATGTCAAATGCAGTTGTGCA
Organism: Allium cepa; assembly: GCA_030765085.1. Lineage (NCBI taxonomy): Eukaryota > Viridiplantae > Streptophyta > Magnoliopsida > Asparagales > Amaryllidaceae > Allium > Allium cepa. The sequence continues at coordinate 885,166,196 of CM060940.1, read as the reverse complement.
TAACATGACACGTGAAAATTCATTTTTATCTAGAGAGCAAAATAAAACGTTCATAGCTTTAGCATTGTTTAATGCTAAGGTCTTTTGTGCATCGGTCCAAGTTTTCATAGCAGTGTCAGGTGCTTTATATTTATTTTGTATAGCAGACCATATATCTAGACCATTGGCTTCTATAAAAATACGCATACGAGTGGACCAATATGCATAGTTTGAGCCATTAAATAGCGGGGGACGTGCGGTAGACTGAACTTCTTGAAAGATACTTGCCATATTAGTGATTCAAAAACCGGTTACAGTATTTTAATCAAACCTTGCCCCGATACCAACTAAAAGACTAACTTATGGTGGATCGATTATACAAATGACAAGTATATAACTAAATTAAACTATAGTGTAATAATTAGTAAAGAATGTAAATAAGAATAAACATACCAGGGTTTTTATACTGGTTCGGACCTCCCATCCTACGTCCAGTCCCGAAGCTTCTCTTCGGAATTTCCTTTCACCAAATAACCCTCACTTCACCCGGAGGAACATGTTTACAATAGCAGTGTTTCTTTGTCAAGAATGTGTTCTCTATTACATGGATTTTGACTATATAGTACAATTGAACTTCCTATACCTCTTGAATGATTGAATACAATATTGTTCGAGAGAATATAGAAGTGTATGATCTTAGATTTACAGATTGGATAGCAAGTAGATGATTAGAACAAGAGATGATCAAGATAGAAAGTGAGTGAGTAAGTTAGTTAGTTGATTCATATGATTCTTGTTTATATAGTTGTAGAGAGTTACTTCTAGTAGTTACATCTCTTCCCTTTCAGTCTAGAGTCATTACTGTTCACTGGTGAAGAGTTGCGAAGGAGAGATGGAGTTGTGTCTCTTCGAAGATGACAGTTGTAATTTGAAAATATTTGCCCCAAGCCTAGTTTCAGACGTCTGGATGTAGTTTTCAGACGTCTGGAACCTATTATTAGTTTTAGTCCAGTTTCTACGTTCAGACGTTTGAAGTTCTGCATTCAGACGTCTGAATCTTTCAAGTGAGATTTTTCTGGATTCATTCTTGAGTGTTTGTTCCTTCGATCTTCATGCAACTTTGTAGATGAATTTCTTTAATGCTTTAGTCATCATCTTCTCAAGGTAGTGGTTTGTCTTGCTTTGTATCCGTGTATTATATATATATATATATATATATATATATATATATATATATATTTCCATTGTATAGTTATCATCGTCGAAATCGTACACTAAGGGTTCTAACAAGCGAGAAGGAGGACCACATCTTAGATGACAATGCTCCTTTATCTCTATAAATAAGCACTATAGAGTAAAGACTATGCATTCTGGCCTGGACCAGTGAAATTCCAGATGGATTCCATGTAAAATTTGGACTTTGTTGGACGTAATTGAAGAGATAAAACCCATTGGTTACAAATGGATTTTTAAGAAATGACCAAATTAATATGGTTAAGTAAAGACTTATAAGGGTAAGCCAGTGGCAGAAGAAATTTGTCTAATTCAAGGTGTTGATTATGCGAGATCATTTCACCCCTAGCCATGGTTAATCCATTTGGATTATCCATGCCATTTCTACATTTTATGCCTATAAAATATGGAAAATGGATGTCAAAATTAAATTTCTAAATGGTGATACAGAAGAAACTATCTATATGTCGTAGTTAAAGGTTTTGCTATCAGTAGAAGTAAAGGCAAGGCTTACAAGTTATTAAATTTCGTTTATGGACTTAAATAAGCTTCAAGAAGACGGAACAAATATTTTGACACGAGAATCAAATAGTTTAATTTTTATCTGAATATAGAGGAAGTGTTCGTATACAGATAGGAACTGGGCAACGCTATCGTATTCTTAGTGCTAACATATAAACGATCTTTTGTTGATGGGAAATGACATTTCATTATTGCAACTATTGAAAGTCTGGCTTTCCAAGAACTTCTCCATGAAGGATTAGCAGAAGCGACTTATATATTAGGTATAAAGGTTCATAAAGATAGATGTAAGAGGTTGCTAGGATAGTCTTAATCGTTGTACATAGCTACCATACTGAAGAGGTTCGATATGGAGAATTGCAATGTGGAAGCGTTCCAATGCAACCTGGAATTGTCAATTCTAAGAAGGATGGTCCTCATACTGACGAGGATAAAGTGCGTATGAAGAGGATTCCCTATTCTTCATCCATAGGATCCATAAAGTACGATATGCTTTGCAGTAGATCAGATGTAGCTTATGCATTAGGATGCTTGAGTCGATACCAGTTTAATTCTGTAGAAAAGCATTGGATAACCATAAACTGTACATTGAAGTATTTAATGAATACTCGAGACTTATTTCTCATTTACTAGAATGGAGACCTCCTTTATGAAGGGGTGTACGGTTCGAGCTTTAAGAGTGGCGTTGATGATAGTAAGTTGGTGTCCGGTTATGTTAATATGCTTGAAAGCACAACCATCGGTAGGAAAAGTAGCAAACAAGAGATTGTAGCTAGTTCAACAATGGAGGTGGAGTACATCACCCTTAATGAAGCAGCTTAAGAGGCAGTCTAGATGCATAAGTTTTTGAGTGAGCATATAGTGATTTTCGATACCGAGAATCCTTTTGCGTTGTTCTATGTTAACAAAGAGATGATTCAGATCATAAAGGAAACCAGGGTACATAAGAAGTCATGGCATATTCTAATTAAGTCTAACCTCAATAGAGAATTCGTCGTGAAGCAAAAGGTCGTACGTTATACAAAGGGTAAATACCAATGACCATATAGCAGATCCATTAACTAAAGGTCTATCTCGGTTGGCTCTCAAGAAGCTAACTGAAGTGATGAGACCGAGATTCATTAATTAGCCCCCAGTGTAAGCGAAAGATTGAAGGAGTCAGGTGTAGTCATAGGGGCAATTCTATAATTTATTGTAAGGTCATTAATTAATTCTCGCTATAATTGTAATACCTCATAGTTTCTACGATAAACAGTGAAAGAGAAATTAATTAACAAATATTAACACTAAAATCATAGTTTTCACAAATGTTGGAATTTGGCTATGAAATTTGCACCATTGGATCCCCATTTCTCGGCATGGCACGAGCCCGGAAGTCATACTAGGCTTTGAATTGACGAGTTGGAAGGTGTTGGTTGTCACATATCCTTTGGTATTCTCCACTGGTATGTACATACGTAAACTATAACTACTTTTGAAATTTAAGAATTTTGTGGAGAAGAGAAAATGACAGAGCTCCATCGCCGCATCAAAAATACGAGAAGAAAGTGAGGGGTTATGCTCATATTTATAAGAGTTCGAATCCATGCCAGCCATTGGATTAAATTATTTTAAATCCTGATTGTTCGGCCACTTCAAAATCTCACATTCGATAACTCAATGATCCTCATCCCCTCCCGATCGACGCTAACGGTCAATTGATCGATATCAAAGGTTGGTCAATTGTTGTAAATTACGTTAACTAGTTATCCCCGTCTATTTTCGTTGATTAATTTACTTTTCAAACCAACTGCAATAATTTATTATCCCCATTTATTTTTTGATCAACTTTTTCGATTGGAGTTCAAACGGAAAAGTTATTAACATCTGAATACATCGAATTAGAAATAATTATGTGTAATTAAGGAAATAAAATATAATCAATGAATTTAAATTAGCATTAATTAGCATTAACGGTTGCTTGGGGTTTAAGTAATCCTAAAGAAAGAAAGAAATTATTGCAATCGGTTTAAAAAGCAAATTAATCAACAAGAATAAAAAGGGATAATTAATTAATGTAATTTATAGCAACCAATTAATCCTTGATATCGATCGATTGACTGTTAGCGTCGACCTGTTGAGGGGACAGTTAATTGATTGAGTTATCGAAAGTGGGATTTTGACTTGGCTGAACAGTCTGGATTTAAAATAATTTAATCCAACGGTTGGCACTGATTCAAACCCTTATAAATACTAGCTTAACCCCTCACTTTCTTCTCGTATTTTCTAGAGAGATGATGGAGCTCTTCCATTTTCTCTTCTCCACAAAATTCATTACAAAAATAGTTATAGTTTATGTATGTATATACAAGTGGAGAATATCGGAGGATATGTGACAACCAGCACTTCTCGACACGCCGATCCAAATCCTACTGCGACTTTCGAACTCGCGCCATGCCGAGAAATGCGGATCATCATGATCTATAACATTTCATAACATACAAACTAATACAAGCAGATACAATCTAAGATATACTGCACTTCCAGAACTCACAACGGAGGGAATAAAGCATATGACACGGAGAAATATCCATCTCAGAAAGTATTCAAATCACAGTCTTGAAAAACTAGTACATGATCCAATACAGAGTACATAGAAAATATCACTCCAAGTCCGATAAAAGAGATAAATTGTACTGTTAAGATAGATAAATACATGTAGAGAAAATATGGTAAAAAGAAATCTCCAAAGATAAGCTCGACTGTCCATGTATCAAGAGTGGGCCGATCACCTACTTCCCTGTCCACCTATGGTGGAGAAAAAGAAGGAAAGAGAATTGCTCAGACGAAAGTCTGGTAAATTAGTACAAGTATAATATGTGACGATCATATGCGGTTACTTTAATACTACTCTAAATGATATATGGTGTGTTATAAGCGTCTGTGAAACCCTAAGGTCTGTTACCTAAGGGTTCCTTTCTAGTACATTTCTACACTACAAATTGTGTAAGCTAATTCAATGAATCAAACTAAGGATCGAATTTCATATCTAACGATTAACCACCGCTCCTAGAGCCACTCAATGTGTAAGACATCGCCCTCTTGGCTACTAACAATGAAAGACATTGTCACTAGGCTACCGTGGAAATAAACTTCCACTACTATCACCGCTGCTAGGCTACTAGGAACGTTTCCCCTTACTACGCTAGGAAAGGAAGAACCTGAAATGCCGACTCAGTGGAAAGTCTCGTCGTCTGCATTCACTTCCACCTTTCGATTGTAGTGTTGACCTCTTATTGCACGCTCTGGGTCCTCCTCTCAAATTATATGACATGCGTTTGGAATTTGTGAATACCAGGACCTCCCATTGTGTCGAACCCACTCCATCAAGCATTCATGTCAGTCTGCACGCCATCCATTAGAATCTCATGTGAGTGTCATCTGTGAAAATACATTGCATCGAATCAATTACTATTCTAGATTGGGTAAACAATATTTACCCAACACTGCCATGACCTAACGTCCGATCCTATGGAACTAGCTTCACTATAAGTCCTAACATATATCCAATTACCCTTAAATAAGCCTACAACAATTCACTTTTATATATTATATTTATAAATTGGGCCTTAGGCCGAGGTTCAATTTGTCGGTTTTTTCTTGAATGGTCGACCGTTGTTCCCCACGGTCAACCACTAGAAATACCTTACTGCATGTTCGAAGACTGCCACGTAAAGGTATAATTTCGATGAGATTAGATAAGATTGGAGGTTTTTTAAGATGGTCTTTCAACTCTTTAAAAGTTTTTCTGCAATCTTCTCAATCAAAGTTTTTCTTTTTCCAAAGTTTTTCTTTTTCTTAATCACATGAAAGAAAGGGATACACTTATAAATGGCTTTAAAGATAAACCTGTTTAAAGCTGCCACCCTTCCATTTAGACTCATCACATCTTTACTTGTTTTTGGTTCTGCCATCTCCTTAATTGATTTGATTTGGTCAGGATTGGCCTTAATTCCTCGAGTACTGACGATATATCATAGAAATTTTCCAGACTATATTCTGAAAGAACATTTTTGCGGATTCGACTTCATTTTGTATTTTTTAGTACTCCAAACATTTCCTCAAGACCTATCAAAGGGTTAATTTCCTTCTGGGACTTAACTACCACATCATCTACATATACTTCCATGTTTCGTCCAATTTGTTCCTTAAACATTTTGTTTACTAACCTCTAATATGCAGCCCTTGCATTTTTCAGCCCAAATGACATAACTTTGTAGCAGTAAATTCTCTAATTTGTTATAAAACTTGTGTTTTCCTCAACTGGTTTGAACATATGGATTTGATTATATCCCGAATATGCATCCATAAAGGATAACAACTTATGTCCACTTGTGGCATCACCCAATTGGCTTATTCGAGGCAATGAATAACAATCTTTGGGACATGCTTTGTTTATATCACAATAATCGACACACGTTCTCCATTTTTCATTGGACTTTTTAATTAGCACAATATTAGCTAACAATTTGGGATAGAACATTTCCTAATGAACCCATTCCCAAGTAATCTTTTAACTTCTTCCTTTAATGCATTAGCTCAAATCTTATCAAACTACCTTTTCTTTTGTTGAACGGAAATGGTTTTTTGGTATATATTTAGAGCGTGGATCATAATTACCGGGTCTACTCCGATCATGTACGAGTGGATCCTAGCTAAAGCATCCTCTAATTTCATCGCCTAACTCTTTTCCAATCTTTACCGTTTTTGTCGGGTCTAGTGAATCTAAGCTTACCTCTTCTAGATCTTTGGCATATTTTATTCTTTCTTGCTCACCTTTGCAATCTAATTCTGTATTGATTTCTTCACTCTCAACTTCGTTGTTTATTTGGTTTGCTTCTTTTCATTTTTTCCTCTCTTGGAAAAGTTAAATCTTTTTAGCACATTCACCGGCCTTTTACCTTTCTCAATTTATCTATTTGCCTCAAATAATAGGTTTAAAAGGCTACCATTCAAGGGCTTCTCAATTTCATTTATCGACAATCTACATAGCCATGTGTCGGCAATCTACATAGCTGTGTGTCGGCAACATATATTGTCATGTGTCGGCAACATATATATCATGTGTCGGCAATGTAATGCCCTTGTGTGTCATATAGGTCAGTAGTCTGTTACCATTTGGAGAGGCACATGTAGGATCATGACCAATGTACAATGTAGTCTTGCAGCATGTCTATAACATGTGATGGATATGATTCACAGTCTTTGTTGATGTAACCAAGATCATAGGAGCCGGGTTGGTGGAATACTTGTGTCGTGTTCGCAAAGACGTGTGTAGTCTCCTATGGCAGGTATGTCTGTTACTCTTCCGTCTGGTTTTGGTGTATGTGATTTAGGCATACACTGATACTTATACTCGAGATAATAAACTATGATTATACTTGAGACCGTGCTCGGTGTATAATTAATTCTCGTATCCTTCTTAGGCATGTGTCGTCGAATATCTTTATCATTGTCGTGTGTTGCCAATTACTATTCATTAGTTTGTGTTGCCTACTTAGCTTTCTTAGGCATGTGTCGCTAGTTATTCCTTATAGGCAAGTGTCGCTTACTATATAGTCATAAGCATGCATCGCCTATTATACCTTCCTTTAGCGTGTGTCGTCGTTACCATGTTTTGGTTTTTAGGAGGATCGTTTATTTTGATATTAAGGATATTTCATTTATTAGATTGAGTTATGTACGTAGGCTAAGTTATGAGTTAGCCTGATTATACATGGTTATATCTCCTTATTGATGATTTCTGGATTTGATGATGATTGCTAGATATGGATGATTCACCATTCAGATGTTGTTTCATGATTTCTGAATTGATGAGATTTTTTAATGGTTGGTGATATTTTTATACTGGGCTTGTGGTGTTCTACGTTATATGATATCTAGGATTATTGGAGATAATGTTACTATATTTATACCCACTATATATAGAGTTCCTTATGCCTATTGACCTTAGATTAGATATTGTTTGGCCTGTTTGTTATTTATATAATACTCAGGTCAGTCCGAGACATTTCAGATACATGGACAAAGAGAACAACTTGAGTTTGGACACAAAGGAGATTAGGAAATAGTATTATTGTATATTATTTTAGTATTATATATAATTTCATGTGTTTTATAATCTGGTGTGGTATATTGGATATATTTTGTGTATTATATATATATATATTATTGCGGCGATTAACTTTGTGATCTCTTTTATTTATTGTATATTATGCTCTATCCTGTAAGCAAAATATGTTTATTGCTTTATATCGATACTATGTATGTAGAGGTGAGTTATTCATTCGATGTTTAAATATGCACTGGTGTTAGCCTAAGAGAATATTCACATTTTTAGCCCATATAACATCATTCTCCGTACTATCGAACAGTATTACACAACAGCACTCTTGGATAGTATGTGTATAAAGGTGAGGTGTTTAAACTATGCTATGCAATGTCATGACCGTCAAGTGCTCCAGTGTTAACGAACTACGACCTTTATAACGTAGGAGCAATAGCTCTCTGCCATACACATCAAAAAAGTACGTGATAGATTCGGAGAGTGATCCAAAATCCTATCACTAGGATGCGTACTAGCCTAATCTGGATTACTCTACATCGAATAATTGGAGTGTATACCCGTAATAGATAGACACATTTATGGCTCTCAACCTGCCGACTCTTAGTTCGCATCACCATAATACAAATACCCCGTATACTAGACCATGTGAGAATGACATCTACTTACAAAAAGCAACCGAACAAATATACGCATAGGCATCCCATACCACCTGGTGTTGCTCGCTTGTTTACTCAATACTCTTAATCTAAAGTCACATGATATTCTTTATTGTAAGTCGTTAGAGTAAGCGAAAAACTATAGAGAGTCTCATACCAAATGATACCACTAACCCATTTACTCAAATTCCTCACAATCTAGAATTTCACAAAACATTATTCTATATAACAAGACGAAATAATAACTGAAGAAATATTATCAAAAGTTCCATACCGGACTGTATTATCACCCTATTTATTCAGATTTCTCATTAGGCAGAAATATAATGAACCATAACACGCACAACAATTTAAAAAAGAGATATTTTTATTTTTAAAAATATATTATAATTCATAAAAACCTTTATAAACTTTAAATAATTAATAAACTTTTTTTCTTTTTTTTAATAAAACCAAAAACAAAAGTTTTATCTCTTACAAATAACTTCCGAGAAACTCCTTTCTATATTTTAAATCTTGAAGTTAGCTTATAAACTAAATATTAACCATAAAAATCAATTCATGATTTTTTTAATTAAATACCATTTTTAATTGAATTTTATAGTCTTCAAATCAGTTTCCTTTTTATTTCAAATCTGTAAAAAATTCCATTACTCTTGCTTAATTTATAGTATTAGTCTATTAAATGATTTTAAAAGAATATTTTCTTCGTATTTAACTTATTTTAATTTAATTATTTCCTAATTTCAATTTAAACCTAATTACAATTTAAACCCAATTATGAAATAAATGCCAAACCTCTTTGTTTAAATAAAATAAAATTTTCTTTTACTTTTAAAATAAACTTCAAATTTTATTTATTATGACCACTAAACTTTATAAAAATATTTTAATTTTTTTTTGGATATAATCAAAATCATTTCAAAATAAAATGCACGACAAACGATCCATTTCTCATTCTCCTTGGTCGTCCCCTCGTCCCTTCATCTCTTTGGTTTTGACTCGTTCCATCATAATCATCGTAATGATTCAAAATTTTAAATATTTTGCATGTTCTTATATTTTATAATGAATTTTGAAATCACAAAATACCAAACTCGAAATGAAATCAAACGGATCCTATGACGACCCTAAAACGATCTAGTAGCGTGCACATACAACTAAAAGGCAAAAGAATAGGATTGGAAAAAATATTTTTTATAGGTTCGAGCTTCAGAAACACAAAAAAAATGCTCTACTTGAACGTACGATTAGTGATGTTATTTAAAAAAAAAGGATTTTTTTCTTCGATTTGACATCGTTTTTTAACTTATTATCGCAAATAGCATCGTTTTAAAACTATTATCAAATATAACCCTGTTTTAACTAGCTCAGTGCCGAACTGGCTAAAATGCACTGGCGACTTTTCAAAAGTCATCAGTGTTTTTTTCTATAAAAAAATTACACCGACGTCTTTTGAAAAATCGTCTGAGCTAGACAAAATAAGGCTATAGTTGACATTAGTTTTAAAACTGTGCTATTTGCAATAATAAGCTCAAAGACAGATCAAACCCAAAAAAAAAAAAAAAAAAAAAAAAAACCATGTTTTTGTGTGTCGCAGTAAGTTACCCATCCTTTTACGAAAAGACGGTTACCTTTTTTACCTCGAAGTCCACGATCTGAATCCCATTCGGCCTTTACCAATTCTTCTGCACACTATTGAAGTGCGAAGAGAGAAAATGGCAGCGAAAGGGCTTGCTCAGCTCCCGTGCTGCATTTCCCACCAATTTCTCTCCGCCGCAACCAAATCATCCGATCAAATTGCCGCCGTCCATGTAGCCGCCGACGGAATTGGTCGCAAACGCAATCAAATTTCCAAAACCCCTCCAATCTACGATGGGGATGTATCCTTCACTTATCTAGATGTCATGTCAGCCGTTGTTTCGTTCTCTCATCAAATTCGTCGCACTCTCGATGGCGGTGGCAATCTCACAGGTCAGACTCTAGTGCAAAACGGTTCTGCAATGCAAGATATCCATCTTTTAGTTTGGTTTATTTTATTTTTTTCCCCAGTACCGTGTCATTTACCACTATGTTTGAAGATGATGATGTATTCTAGCATAATTTGGAAGAGCATTAGCAATATATTATATTTTACTAACTACTGCTGATGCCAGTATGAAAAAATTGTCAACATACGGATTCTACTGGCAATGCTAAATTATAAGCCATTTGTGTTACTGATACTTTGGTGAATCGAGGGTTGGTATACCTGTAAATAGGTAACCAACTAACCATTGATTTATAATGGTAAAGAGAAAAAAATTTAGCAGAGAAATATGGTGGTGAAGTGACCAAATTCAACAACCATACAATTGAACAGAATAAGTTTTAGAGCACGACAAAATAGTATGAGGCAAATATAACTCTATAAGGCAAATGTACCTCTATAAAAGCTCAACATTGTTAACTGATGCAGACTGTTTTTTAATAACATTTTTAGATACAAAGGGAGAGTTAGTTTAAAAAAAAAAACCCCCCTAGTAAATAATTCAATTTTCCCAAATACCCTATTTCACTAAGTTTTTCACTAAATCCAAATTAATTTTTAAACCTAATTACATTTTTTGAATTCAATGAGGTAGAAGGAGAATTTACATGATAACATCAGAAACTTTGATTATAGCATAAGGTATACATCAAAGTCTTGCATCCTAGCATTTCCATTTCTTTGCCCCAAGTGTTTGTTATTGCATCCACATCACAACTTTGTGAGTCCTTCAAGAGAGTGTGTGCGTGTGGGTCGTATTCTGTACTGAAAACCATTTGATGTATGACAGTGCAAGGGCTAGTTATAGTTGTCTTAAAGTTGTCATGATGGATGAGGCATAATGCAGTTAACAAAAATGTCAAGCTATAATTTGATCTAAAATAAAATTGCTTGCTAAAATAGATCATGAGCACTAGTTCGAATAAGATTATCTAAGGCATGGTCATATGGAGACAAAGAATCAAGGAATGAAAGTCCGTCGAAGTAGTCTTTGTTCTCAACCATTTTGTATGAATGTTATTTTTCATAGTCCAGACCACTAAATAAATTTATAATAGTAAGAATTTTAATTTAGAATTACTAGCTAATAATTCTTACATTGGCATTAAATTGGCATGAGTTTATGACTCTTAGCTGACGTCTACAAGCATTAGACTAAGAAATACTCTGGTTTGGTGTGGATGAAAACATATAATATACTAGGCAGCTATATTGAACTGAAAAGTTGAACTAGGGCTTTAGCTATTATTGATTTTTTTTTAAAATCATGAAATTTATGTTAACATTGTCTATGGATTACAGGAGATGTTTAAGATGTAAATCTATACGAAATCTCATAAAATAACATTTTATTTATTTGCTATAGAGCAAGAATTATGAACGCTATTTCACATGCAAGTTAATCAAAGGTTGCTTGAAACTAAGAGTAATTCAAATATTCTTACAATTTTCCTCTCTGGTATTGGAATAATATCGAGGTAAACAAAACATAACCAACGGATTTGATGAAATTATATAATTAGGTGGAAAATGCTGATTAATGTTTGAAGAAACTTACACTGGAAGGCAGAAAGCTAGGTCTAAATGGCGCCATTTTTTGGTTGCAACATGAACCTTCGCTCGTAGCTTAAAATAAATAGTTAATAAGGGCATTTGTTTTGACTAAAAATTAATTACATGATACATGATGATACACATCTTTCTATTACACTGTATTATCTATCCCTGAATCTCTTCTTTGAAAATAGGCGATCAAGTCTATTTCTTTACTGGTCTATAGTACAGTTAAACAAATTTGCATTTTGACATTCCCAAAAAATGATAGCCAGTTTTGAGCAATCCAAGATAACTATATATAACAACTATGTTTGAACGCATCATCTAATTTACGCAGTTGGTTTTTGAATAACAAGTTAGTGTAGAGCGTGGGAGAAAGAACTATTATTGCAAACTATTTTGTTAGCGAGATGTTACATAGCAAGGTAGTTAATGGCAATAGAGCAAGACTTTTGCGCTATGCGCTTTAAGCGTGCTATTTTGTTCACTTTTGTAATTTTTGTAATTTTTATATATGCTAAACGAGGCTAAAGTAGTTGTGATTCATGTTTACGTAAATATCAAATCACTCATTTATGATGATTATTATTATATTATTAAATTTTACACTGTAATTTAATTATGGATTAGCATTTACATTGTAATTTACACTGTAAATTATTAGTTGGTATATCCTATTCAAATTCAAAACTCTATAACCACACTTTGAATTTCTTAACATTGCATCATAAAATAAATCCATCTAATAATTTATTTGTTGTTTCCAAGGATATATCATCTCCATCATCTTTGTTTTTTTCTAATTGAGATTGACTATTTAAATTGTTCTTTTTGGTAAATTTCTGTGTTAAACCGTACTTTTGTCAAATTTAGTATATCTTTATCTTACTTCTAATATATTTTTCGATGCTAATTTCATTTTCTTTTTTGACCTTTTAATGTAATTTTGATTTATTTGTTTTGAGATTATTGCATTATGAAAACTAACTTGTCAAAACAAACTTTTTAGATGTTTAGTGGGTAAAAAATGATATATAATATCTAAACATATGTACATTTTAGATGCTTATAAACTAAAAGAGATGAAAATGTATTTCCATCGTTAAGCCTTTCATCTAGTTAAGTCGTATGAAAAGGGACTTAGGTCATATACGAATGTGTACAATAGTGTCTTAATATTTTGTAGTAGTAGATCATAAATTAAAACAGTTGTTATTAGGTTGAATTACAAAGTTTTCATAGAAAACAAATTCAAAAATAACGTCATTAATTATGCACCAAAATTTGGTATTTTGTACCAAATAATTTGCTTTGTTGTACGGCTGCGATGAACTAGCCCATAAGGTCATTTTCAACGTATTTCTCAAGCAACACTTTGACGCACGAGAGATGGACTTTTATAATGTTTTATCATATGAAAGAACTTTGCCTTGAAGAGTTTATTCGATAGAATTGAAAAGAAAAGGATGTCCAGCCTTCATATTTTGCTTTTTTAGTAATAAAAAAGATGTAAATAACAAAGTCCAATAATGCAAACATTAAAACTCTATAAAGTAAAAGTTTTTATTTTAAAATGCACGAAATGAAGTAAATAACATCATTAGAAAATTTAAAATGAATTTTGAAGGTTATAAAGTTTTTACCGATTAATATCTGGAGAAAACAAAACTATCCCCTAGACGTTTGAGTATGATGCACGTACCAAAACCTACGTTCAATTCATTTGAAAGAATCACGATCATTCTTCGCTAAACGATTTTGATTTATTACCGAAGATGCATGATTGATTAGTGTTCTCATGTCCTATTTTGTGCCATTCAATTTTATTTGAGCTTTCTTCAATGTACAAACATAAAACAAACAAACAAAATAGCACGATATCGCTATTTTGCGTTTTGATAAAATAACGCGCTATTTTGCGTATAGATGACACGTGCATAATTATAGAGTAATAGCGCACGCTCTACTGTAGCAATCATATTTTCCACCCTCGAAAATCGACGTTAATACGTCCAATGTATTGCATGCATAACATTCAAGTGTCGGAAAACATATCATTATGGTTGAAAGAAAAAAGATAAAAGAGAAGAAACGAAACGAAACGGAATCTCACAACGGAACGGAACAATATATATTACTCAACATAATAAATTACAAAGTCCTTCAAAAATGTTTCATTAGAATCATAATAATACAAATTCTACTCTGGGACAGTTATAACGCTCTTTCTCCACCTAACTGAATACAATATACATATAATACAGTGGAACAAGAAAAATAAGTGGCTATCGATGAAGCCACCTGCCCCAAGCTCCTCATAGTCGATCTGCGGAAAAACCTTAGCTACTTTGTTGCCTATTCAAATTTGAGCATCTAAGAGTATATGAAAAGAAACTAAGCTCCGGGTCAGATATGGGTCTGGTGTGAGTAAACTCAAACAGCTTAATTATTACTTTTAAAAAAGTCTCTTTTGAAATCAAAGGTATTTCGTAAGACCACGCCGCATATGAACACTGACGGATTTTTACCGTACGATAACCAAAACACTTATGTATAATACAAATGATATTATAACAATGTCTAGAGTACAAATACATATCCAAAATAGCTAAAATTGTTACCGTAGTAAATTACAACATGCTAGGCTTTAAAATCAAAATGGTAAAGGCTCGTATTGGTGATGGATTCCATACGATGGCAAGGTAATAGACTATCTTACAATGGTACAGCCCTAGAAAAATGCATCGGAGTCTGATAAGAACTTTTTGTACTCCTGCTACATAGAGCTGACTGCCTCCTTAACACAGCGAACTAGATTATTTCATTCCTTTTTGACACCGATGCCTTATACCACCACGGTGTTTGCATGCAAAACAACTTGAATATAGACAATCTAGAATATGATGACAACTCCTCATGGTAGCTGACCACATATCTCTGCTGTAGACTATGTTTTTGCCATTTCTCGAATTATGAAGCTCGCGATGTCACATCTTTACCTACTTCCTCTGCAGACCATCTTGGAATGCTAATAATGCCCTCCAAGCAGAGATATAATGCCAACATTCATCCATGCAAGTTGTTCTGAAAGCGAACAAACATTTCACACTACTATCTTTCATTTTGGAATCATCCTTAGGAAGAATAGTATAACTCCACAACATATTTCAATATGATTTAACATCGTTCGTTATTTGTTTAGAGTGGTTCGAATAAATCCGGGAACCGGTGTCTTCAAAACTAAGCGATAATTTTCCGCTACCTCAATTTTGGTTCTTTTAGAAGTATGCACTAAGTAATCGAGTCCTCATTGGGGAACTCGAATATACCCGACATACCTCCTGAGTCAAAACAGGTCCAGATTTGATAGTCGGTCATTTAACTATCAAATAAATAGACAACAATCTATTCCATTTGAGATTTATTTATCCATGGTAAACAATAAACCTCAAAACACATCTTTATTCAATAAATCCTCTTCAAAAACATATTTCTAAAGCATTCATATACCTATTTTTCTGACATAAGTATTGTTAACCATAAAATATAAATGAAGATAAAGAAGGTATTTCAGAAACCTTCCGCATAAATAAAGAACATCAGGAGAAATCACCTGTCGACATCATCAAAAGGATTGTACAATGCTAGTAAAGAAGAAACACATGATAACTTCAGAATGAAGCTTTCGCAAGCATGAAGGAAAGAACCGCTAAAGCATAACGAAGCAGCTAGATACAGAACCGCTAAGCACCTCCCGGGCAAAATAGGAAAATGGTTACGAAACCATTCGACATAAAACAAAGACTAAAAAAAGGAAGTTTGCGCTAAACCTTTTGAAAGAGTCAAAAGAATGCGGTAACAGTTTGTAGCAGTCCCAAACCTTCCGAAGGAGGCGAAGGGCTTCATCTCTCGACATTCAAAGAGTTCTCGCCTTCTGAAAAGGATGGAGAAATCAAGGCAAGGGCATGCGACTCTAAAACAGCCTTTTCGAAAGCATAATAAGCCTTTCGAACCGGTTGGAACACATAATTAGTACCTTTCGACTGCATCGAAAGGTTCATGATAAATGCAGCATTCATAGGTCAACAAAGAATGAAAGACAACCTTTCGAGGACATCCAAGAAAAGCACAGCTCTCGGCAGCAATCAAATAAGGAGGAACCTTCTGACAAGGTCGAAGGGTTCACAATACCATATAAAAGACAAACCCTTCGGGAAAGACGAAAGGTTCTTGAGTACACAAGGAAATGCTGACCCTTCGATAACATTCAAAGGTCCCCGATGATGTACAGTGAACAAACCTTTCGATAAAGTCGAAAGGTTTACAACTGCATATAAAAGGCGACATTCCATCCCAGTTGATAGAGTTGTCAATGGATACCCGAAAAATCCAAAATCCGTCCGTATCTGCATCCGAAAAGTGAACAAAAATCCGATATTCGAAAAACGGATGCGAATGCGGATATGAAGACATCCGCATCCGAAAATTATCCGTCCGGTATTTTTCAAGATTATAGTTTAAATTATGTGTATTTTAGTACCGTGAAAGATATTTATTTATGCTTTATTAAGTTATTAGTTTAAATTATACGCACTAAATGCATATTAACTGCTCAAAACTATTTATTATTATTATATTTGTATATTTTTAACACTTTAATAATTAATGGGATCGAAAAGGTTTATGTAACTTAAATTTCTTGATTTGTCGATCGTTAGCGGATATGATAATTATCCGATATCCGTCCGTATCCGCGGATGCAGATATCCGATATCCGAAAATGATTTCAGATGCGGATGCGGATGTGACACTATCCGCATCCGAAAGTATCCGTTGACAGACCTGCCAGTCGAAGGCATAGGGCCGAAGGGAAGGCTGTCTACATCTATAATAGGACCCAAGGGGTCCAGTTTCGGGATTCAATTTTTCTTCTCATTCTGCTATCATTCAAATACTCTTGCTTCCGCTCACTACTTTGTAACCCTAATTTAGAAATCAAATTGGGGGTTGGTTTCTTGAATTTTGTATCAAACTTCATCATGAGGAAATAAAGAGAATCGTGGCTTGCTATAGACTCAGAATTTGAGGATAATCATGATTATGCGTTAACTCAATATTAACGGCTGATCATATATGATTTATTTCCTATCTTCTTTGTTTATTTCGAGTATATGCCATGGGATTGTCATTGGACATTTTCACTAGTCTTGTTCCCTTTTCTTGGCCCCGGCCACAAAAAAGAAAATATTACTTGTTGATCAATCCCTAATATAGTTCCATGGCATATTTGTTTGCGCAAAAAATGGGCAAACACCCCAAAGTCGTACGATTTAGTTGATTTTATGATGTTCTTAGTGATTTGGGTGATTTATGCAAATATGTAAAAAGCAGAGACTAAACTGTAAAAGACACACAGATTTATAGTGGTTCGGCCAGAACGTGCCTACATCCACTTTATATGTTATTCTCCTTTTTCTCTTCAGATTACAAGTACAAAGCTTTGATTACAAGAGCATTAAAGTTGTTTGAGAGTTCCTTCCGTGCTTGAGCTACCAAACTTTTTTTCATTGTTGTACCCCTGCCCCTCTATTTATAGAGTGAGGCTGGGGGCAGGGGTCTTGGATGTTTATAGCTGCTGGTGGGCTTGGGCTGATGCAATCTGGACTGGCAACTTTGGTTCGGCAAGGGCTTGGTTCGGTTGTTCATGGAAGTGGAGTTGGTCCGGTGGGACGTTGGTTCGGTGAAGGTTTATCCGGTGGTGAGTGGATGGAGCTAGGTTCGGTGGGACATGGTCCGGTGGTGAGTGGATGGAGCTTGGTTCGGCTATGCAGGGAGTGGTGTTGGACCGGTAAGGCTTTGGTCCGGTGGTAGGAGTATGGTGGTTCGGCAGGGGCTCGTGTACCTTGGTTCGGCAGTGGCTAAGGTCTGGTTCGATGGAAGATGGAGAAGCTTTTGGACCGGTGGTGCCTTGGTGCTGAGTTGGGAATGGAGATGGACCGAATCATAGTTAATTGCCGAACCAGGTGAGCTTGCTCTTGCCGAATGTACTTTGAGTTTGGGCTACCGATTGTCATTGAGAACGTAAGTGCCGAATGGCCCTTAGCCTAGATCTGCCGAATGACTCTGGTGATGATTACCGAATGAACCTTGTGTTGTAGATGCCGAATGGACTCTTGTATTGGGATGCCGGATGAACCAAGGGAGTCTTGAATGCCGAATGAGATTTCGCTGCTTGCTGACTGCTTCTTCTTGCTCCGGTCGTGGTGGAAACGCACACAATATTGATATTGCGGTTCTGTCCAAAAAAATGGGATAACACTTTGCCCCCCAAAACATGCCTTGCGGTAGGAAGACGTGTTTTGTAATGCCATGAGCTGGATGTTCATATCCTGTTGACCTGTAAAGAGCTTGATATTTTATATGGCCCCAAATGACGACCGTTCGGGATCGAGCTATTTGGGATGAAGCGCGGCCGTTCATGGTCAAGCGCCTAACTTCAAATGACGACCGTTCGCGATCGAGTCATTTGAGGTGAAGTGCGACCGTTCGCGGTCAAGCGTCTAAATCCATGCGACGATCGTTTGAGATCGAGTCATTTGCGGTGGAATGTGATTGTTCACGGTCAAGCGCTTTACTTCAAATGACGACCGTTCGGGATCGAGCCATTCGAGGTAAAGTGCGACCGAGCCCGGTCAGAGGGCGGACCTCAAATGGCGACCGTTCGCGATCAAGCCACTTGGGGTGAAATGTGACCGTTCACGGCCGGTGCCGTTCGCGGCGAAAGATGAAATGGGACTGTTCGCGGTCAAGCGCCTTACTTCGGATGACGATCGTTCGAGATCGAGCCATTCGTGGTAAGGTGCGACTGTTGGCGGTCAGGGGGTGGACCTCAAATGGCGACCTTTCACGATCGAGCCATTTGTGGCGAGATGAATTTTGCCGTTCGAGGCGAGTTGTGCCGTTCGAGGCGAGTTGTGATCGTTCGCGATCGGGTGCCGTTCGAGGCGAATTGTGACTGTTCGAAGTCGGGTGCCGTTCGAGGCGAATTGTGACTGTTCGAAGTCGGGTGCCGTT
Organism: Allium cepa; assembly: GCA_030765085.1. NCBI lineage: Eukaryota > Viridiplantae > Streptophyta > Magnoliopsida > Asparagales > Amaryllidaceae > Allium > Allium cepa. The sequence goes on along the minus strand of CM060940.1, from coordinate 885,147,040 downwards.
CGAGGCGAATGAGTGTGCCCGGGGGGGACGTGATATTATCAGTGCCGGAGTTATTGTTTGAGGGAGTTTTCGAATCAAAGACTTCGGCAGTTCGCTGCCATGCAAGAGGTGCTCGTGGACCGTTCGCGATCCAACGGGCATACAAGTAAATTTTTCCATAGAATTGTAAATGTTAAAGCAATAGTCATATGAACCTTACAGCAGAAATGTCCAAACAGGAAGAATTTAAATGTTCAAATCAAAACGAAACAAAAGCAAAGCAAGGATGTCAAAGTGTAAGTTCCCACTCCGAAACAGTCAATGATCACTCAGAGCATGCCTGGAGATCGTTCGTGATCTCGTACATGTGTAAATGATTTAATTGTGTTAGTGGAAGCTTACGACTTGTTCATCGTTATTTCCATCAAGCAATCAATGGATAATCAAATGGTGCCCCGATCCTGGGTCACCTCTAGCCGATGTAGAGGGTGGTCGCTCTGGCTCCACTGCTGGAGTTCGCCTCCTCACATACTGAAGGAGCATACCGTTCCTGATATGCCCTTTCACCTCGTCCTTCAAATGCCTACAATCATTAGTGTTATGACCATTCAATTCATGAAATACACAAAACTTATCTGATTTTCTTTCGTCAGAGGTTGGATCCCTTCGCATTGGTTTACGATACGGAACCTGCTCCTTGGTATCTTGATAAATTCGTTCCAAACTCTCATTCAGCTCTGAATAGGTGGTGAATCGTGGCTCTCTTTGTAGCCACTTTGTCCTGTCATCATTGTCCTCAGCCTTTCTTTTTCCTTTGCTAGTCTCCGCACCCTTTCCAGGTGGGTTTCCGCTCTTGATTGCGTAAACGTCATCTTCTTCCTCTCTTTCTGCACTAGCATCTTCCAAACGCAGAAACTTTTCAGCCTCATGATAGAACTCTCCCAGATTCATAGGCGGGTCCTTGGTTAGTGAATTCTTGAACTCTGTACTATCAGCTATTCCAGATACAGCTGCCATCATGACCATAGATGGGTCTGGTCGATCCACTGATGCTGCTGCCGCATTAAATCGTGTTAGAAAGCTCCTCAAAGTCTCTCCAGTTCTCTGCTTCAAGGTTGCCAAAGTCATCACATTCTTGGGTCTCGCAATATGAACCCTGAATTGCCTCATGAATCTCTCGGTTAAATCTGCCCACGTTCCTATGGAGCCGCTTTCCAGTTGTCTAAACCATAACGCTGCAATGTCCGTCAAATACAGTGGAAAGCACCGGGGCATAACCTCCTCTGATGCCCCCAGCACTTTCATATGTCTCATATACTTTGTTAGATGAACCGTGGGGTCCGTTTTCCCGTCGTACATGTCCAATGATGGTAATTTAAAATCCGGTGGGTTTCTAGCCATCCTAATTGCAGAAGAAAAAGGACTCCTGTTTACATCTTCCAAGTCTCTGTTTACTAAACCGCCTCTCATAGCTCTTCTAACCATCTCTGCTAATCTGTCATTGTCTCCAAGCTGTAGTTTTCGTTCACTGCCTTCGACCTGCCCCCCAAGTCCGCGGGAGTTTTCATGGGTATGCCTCCCTGGCTGAACGTTCATTCCTCTATTGCTACCGGGTGGCTCGGATGCCCCCATCTCTCTTTCCGGGGTCGGATCAACATGCTCTGCGTGAGTGCCCCCTAGCTCTGGTGCTGCGCCAGATGGTCCTGCTCCGTTCTGAACTCCAGTTGCTTCTTGGATTTGTGCTCCAATTTGCCCGATTTGTTGAAGTAAGTTCTGGATCATCTCTTCTTGTCTTCTCATCATGGCCTCCATCTCATCCCTAGTGATGAAGATCGACGCTTGATTCCCTCCTGAGGAAGCCTCTTGACTTCCTTGGTGTTCACTTCTCTCTGGCCTTTGCCTTCTACTTGTTTGTCTCGTCATAACTCTTAAGATCTGAACTCTTAGATTTTCAAATTCAACTTCTATCCATGTAGCGGGAGCTGGTTGTTCTCAGTGAAAGCACCAAAATGTTTGCGCAAAAAATGTCAAACACCGCAAAGTCGTACGATTTAGTTGATTTTATGATGTTCTTAGTGATTTGGGTGATTTATGCAAATATGTAAAAAGCAGGGACTAAACTGTAAAAGACACAGATTTATAGTGGTTCGGCCAGAACGTGCCTACATCCACTTTATATGTTATTCTCCTTTTTCTCTTCAGATTACAAGTACAAAGCTTTGATTACAAGAGCATTAAAGTTGTTTGAGAGTTCCTTCCGTGCTTGAGCTCCCAAACTTTTTTTCATTGTTGTACCCCTGCCCCTCTATTTATAGAGTGAGGCTGGGGGCAGGGGTCTTGGATGTTTATAGCTGCTGGTGGGCTTGGGCTGATGCAATCTGGACTGGCAACTTTGGTTCGGCAAGGGCTTGGTTCGGTTGTTCATGGAAGTGGAGTTGGTCCGGTGGGACGTTGGTTCGGTGAAGGTTTATCCGGTGGTGAGTGGATGGAGCTAGGTTCGGTGGGACATGGTCCGGTGGTGAGTGGATGGAGCTTGGTTCGGCTATGCAGGGAGTGGTGTTGGACCGGTAAGGCTTTGGTCCGGTGGTAGGAGTATGGTGGTTCGGCAGGGGCTCGTGTACTTTGGTTCGACAGTGGCTAAGGTCTGGTTCGATGGAAGATGGAGAAGCTTTTGGACCGGTGGTGCCTTGGTGCTGAGTTGGGAATGGAGATGGACCGAATCATAGTTAATTGCCGAACCAGGTGAGCTTGCTCTTGCCGAATGTACTTTGAGTTTGGGATACCGATTGTCATTGAGAACGTAAGTGCCGAATGGCCCTTAGCCTAGATCTGCCGAATGACTCTGGTGATGATTACCGAATGAACCTTGTGTTGTAGATGCCGAATGGACTCTTGTATTGGGATGCCGGATGAACCAAGGGAGTCTTGAATACCGAATGAGATTTCGCTGCTTGCTGGCTGCTTCTTCTTGCTCCGGTCGTGGTGGAAACGCACACAACATTGATATTCCGGTTCTGTCCAAAAAATGGGATAACAATATTAAATCAGCTCTTATTTTTATCTGAACATGCTAGGATGATGCATTCTTTTCGAAGGGTTTTCACGTAAAGAATATCAACCAAGAAGGTCGAAAGCATCAGGAGAATGTAAAATAGAGTAATATTTCCTTTCGATCATATTAAAAGGTCAACTACCTTCTGACAAGATCGAAAGGAGATGGAATCATTGATTGATTGCTATCGATCTCCAGCGAAGATGGAATTCAATGAAGTGCCAATGTCGAAAGCTATATAAATGACTCCTAAAAGGGGAAGTTATGTTCGTGACAATCTAATCGAAAGGTTTAGATGAATTCTTAAACTCTCTGGCCAGGGCGGAAGATTGAATAATTCCATTATTCCAACCAGGCCGTAAGGTTCGAATAGAACCTCAACCTTTCGACATGGTTAATGAGTTAATTAACCTTATACTCAATTTCCTAGAAGGGGTAAATAATTCCTTAAAACCTTTCGGTATTGTCCATCTTAGGCTAAGGTTAAAACTAAAGCCTTAAACCCTTCCGACCTGGTATTTTATTCGAAGAAACGTGAATCTACTCAACTACAAAGTTGAGTCCATATGAAACAATCTTATGCAGAGCATTAGGGATGTTGACAAGAAATCTTGTTAATATTTTTGGCGCTAGAAGGAGGACCTGAACTTCCGATCTTGCTATATTGATACAACTAATTGTGGAAATTTGGTTTGTTACAGGAAAATGAGATCGAAAAGGCTTTCCGCCCACAACGAAAGGAACGAACATGTAACTTCATTGGTGGAAAATGTCTCGCCATCCTTTAAAACAGGGAACATGGAACAACGTCAGTGTTCTGTCCCAACTCAACAACTCCACCACCAGTTCAAATTCGACGGTCTCCACAACTGGCTCCAACTCAAAATCTTCAGGCAGATGACCACATTGCTAAAATACCTATTTAGAATGGCAAACGGCAGTGATGAAGAATCTCCTAAATGAAGTACTATCTCATCGGTCATCCATGAAAGCTGCTACAACATGAGAGGAAGTTGTCTCTCTTAGTAGAAATTTGAAAATCAACACGGATGTCGCGAAGAGTAAAGCTAATATTTCCTTGTCTAAAAAGAAGGATGGACTTCCACTAATGGCAAACTATCAAGGAAGGGTCCAAGAGTAAGGATTGTTCCGCAAGCTCTACTTCAGATGGCTACAAGCCAGATAAAAGGAACTACTTGAATATCGAGGCTTACCTCAAAGACGTAGCAGAGAAGGCTATGAAGGATCTATTAAATGTCAAGTGTAAGAGAACAGAGGATGTGAGGGTAAATGACAACGAGAGGGTTGCTCCTTTCATTGATGAAATCATGTCAGCGCCTATTCCACCTCACGTAAAGGTCCCTACAATGAAATATCACGGAACATCTCATCCAGACGACCATTTGTTGGCATTCGACAGTCAAATGGATTTGTACAATGCTTTCGGCGCTGTTAGATGTTGGCTTTTTCCAATCACACTACAAGGAGCTCCCGCTAAATGGTACCGACAATATCGTGAGAACACGATCTATTCTTGGAAGCAATTCTCCTATGAATTCTCTGCTTAGTTTTGCATTTGCAAGGACCCCTCTATTGACTATGCAGTATTCGCTAATATCAGACAGAACCATGGTGGGTCATTAGGAGATTACTTGAAGAGGTTCAACACTGAAGCTTTGAAAGCCAAAGGAATGAATGATAGAGACAAGCTTATTGCTGTTCACTCAGGTCTTATAGTCAATTCTTCTTTTCGAAAGGAGTTGTTTATCCATGGATGCGGGGATTTATAAGACTTCCATTTTCAAGCTGACAACTTCATTCGGATGGATGAATTGTACTATTCAAAGAAGAAATTTAATCAAAAGAAGGATAGTGGTAAATTCGGTCCAGAAAGGATTCCTAAAAGAGCTAGATGGGAGGATGCTAATACTAACGCGGTGGTGTTAAATCGACCGATTTCCTATATCTATGCAATGACCCAAGACAAGGCAATTTCCCGACCTCGTTTAAAGCCCGAAATTAACCTGAACAGAAGAAATGAGGTAAATATTGTGCTTATCACAAGGCGAATGGTTACAGAACCAACGAGTGTAAGGTAGTGGCTGGAATAATTCAGAAATTAATTCGGAAAGGACAGTTGAAGGAGTTTGTGAAGAATCCACTACAAGCTTTCCTGCCAGAGGCTGAGGCAAGAAAACCTGTTGGTAATGCTGCGAATATGATTGAAGATGAGGACCCACTAAGCCTGAGTCCACCCCAAAACAGAATTAATGTCATATGCGATGGACCGTGTCCCGCGGGTAGAAGTCAGAATGCCCGGAATAAATACATTCGTGAAGCCAAAAAAGGTGTATTTTCTGTACAAGAACCACCACTCAAGAGCCCAAAATACATCATCAACATACACACTTCGGTGATCAGTCCGTTAGAATTGAGAAGGGAAATCCATCATTCCTACAACGATTTCATTAACGAGTGTACGAGATTCATTTTGGAACAATTCGAAAAGGAAAAGGATGTAAGACCCAAGTGACAATTATATGTGGATGGCGCATTGAACGAAGGGGCTGGAGCAGGATATGTAATAATTACCCCAGATGGACACAAACTTCATTATGCTATGAAATTGGGGTTTTCGGCAACTAAAAATATAGCAGAATATGAATCCATGGTTGCAGGATTAACCCTCGCTCTACAACTCAAAATCTCAAGGATTCAAGTATTCAGTGATTCTCAATCGATGGTTAACCAAATCAAACAAGTATATCAAACCAAAGATCCCAAACTTGGTCAGCATGTGAGGAAAGTTTTAAAAATGCTCGCACTTTTCGAAGATTTCTCTGTACACCAAATACCAAGAGGAGATAATTCTCAACCAGATTCGCTGGCAAGTTGGCAAGTTTGAGAGGAGCCCCTAAGACTAGAATTGTGCCTGTGGGATTTCAGGCTAATCCCAACATTGTGGAAAACAAACAAGAGAAAGCCAAGGAGCTATTAATATTAACCCGAGCACAAACTTTAGCACAAGGAAAGGAAGAAACAGATCAGGAAATACCGAGTGAAGAACCTGTAGCCCCAATAACAGAAGAATATCACGAAAAACCTTAAATGGCTCCGATTATGAGTTATATTGTCAATGGGACGCTACCTGCAGATATAATAGAAGCACGAAAGCTAAAATGACAAGCCCAAAACTTTACCATTATGGATGGAATTCTATACAAGAAAGGATATGCCCTTCCCTACTTGCGATGTGTGAAACCCAAGAGCGGATTGTAGATATTAAAGAAGCACACGAAGGGTTTTGTGGAGGAGACCACTCCAATGGAATTAAACTGGCCAAAAAGATAACGATACAAGTTTTACTGGCCACATTTGACAAATCAGGCAATTGAGTATGTTAAAAGGTGAGTGTCAACGTTATTCAAAAATACCGCGTCTCCCTCCGAGTCAACTAACCTCCGTTACCAGTCCACGACCATTTGATGTTTGGAGAATTGATCTGATCGGGCCGCTTCCAATCTCCAAAGGAGGAGCGAAATATGCTGTAATGGCAATTGATTACTTCATAAATGGATTGAAGCAGAACCGCTTTCAAAAATCGCCTCTGGAAAAGTGTTAAGATTTGTCATCAAAAATACTGTCACAAGGTTTGAGATACCTTACAAGATAATATCCGACAATGGAAACCAATTTGAAAGTGAAGAATTTTCGTGATTTTGGATAAGAATGGAATCATAAAAAGCTTCTCTTCCGTCACTCACCCAAAGGCCAATGGAGCCGTTGAAGCTGCTAACAAAACAATAAAGACAATCATGAAAAAGAGTAGCAAAAGAGAACTGGGTAGAGGAATCACCCCTAGTTTTGTGAGCTTATATAACATCCACAAGAACTGCAACGGGTCATACTTCGTATTCACTACCATGTGGATGTGAAGCGATGCTACCGGTAGAAATTGAAGTACATTTTCATCGAAGGATTGCTTACGCCTTTAATCCAAATCAAGGTCTGTGAAAGGAGTCACATGAGTTGATTCATGAATTAAGAGATGAAGTAGCCTTGAGAACGACTGAATACCAAAGGAGAATATCAAAGTACTACAACTCAAAGGTAAGAACAAGGTCATTCAGACAAGGAGATTTGGTACCGAGAAGAGTAATGATCAATATGAGAAACCCATTAGATGGGTCATTGGGACCAAATTGGGAAGGTACATTAATAATTTCAAAGAGAACCCCCCAGGGGCCTACAAGCTATGCCATCCTGATGGTAATATGATACCAAGAACCTGTAATGCAGAACATTTGAAACCATATTTTCCAACTCTGAATGAATAAAGCATTTTCAAGAATGTTTCTGCTATGATTCATTAAGAAAAGTCTACATGGTCGGAGTAAAATTCTCCACAAACTTGGACTGCCTAAGATGGTAGGCTACCAATAGTGATAGGAAGCCATTGATCGCACCAAGATGGTCAGGTCAAGACACCTCCTGGAGGGAGGGCATAAGCCTTTATCCGCGCCAAAGTCAGAAATGACCAGGTTAAAGCAGCACAAGCCCTTATTTGCGTCACGCTATGGCCAGGATAAGGCACCTCCTGAAGGGAGGACGAGCAATCCATTGGTCCCGCCACGCTATGACCTGGCCAAGGTACCGAACAAGCTCTTAACCGCGTCACGCTATGGCCAGGTTAAGACGCCTTTTGAAGGGAGGTTGGTTAAGTTCTCGGGCCCTGCTTTAGAATAAGGCAGCCGAGCGCACCGGAAACCCGGATGAAATGTCCGACAGACTAAAAAAAAACCAATGCGTGAAATAGACACCGTCAGAAATCGGCATCGCCTAAAATGGCAATCGCCAAAAGATTGGCAAAGTTTAAAATGACAAATAGCCTGAAATGAGCTCTGCTTAAATAAGCACAGAATTGGACTGAAGAGTCCGCGTTTGAAATAGGCCAAAACAAATGGACAAAGAAAACTCGGACTCGAGAAAGTAAAAGCATTCAAGACATCCTCAAAGCCTGAAAATGGTACATTCAACAAACAAAATTAGAAAGAATTCTCTAACTTCTCTTCATACACATCTGCCAGAGGGGTATTCTGGTCTTTTATTATTTATTATCAGAAATTTGTATTTTGGTCTTCTATTATTAATTACCAGAATGGTATTCTGGTTAATGGTATTTTGGTTTTCTATTATTAATTACCACAAATGGTATTCTAGTCTTCTATTATTAATTACCAGAAATGATATTCTGGTCTTTTATTATTAATTACCAGAAATAATATTCTGGAACTTATATTATTAATTGTCAAAAATGATGTTTTGAAAGTGGCATCTTGGACTTCTATCATTAGTTATCTAAAATGATGTTTTGGACGTCTACTATTAAATATCAGGAAGGGACGTTCTGGTTATCTATTACTCATTACCTGAAACGGTTTTTTGAATTTCCATTATCGATGCCAAATTGGATTTCTGGTCTTTTATTACTCATTATCAGATGTCAATTTTTGTTCTTCTACTGCTTATCACCAGAAACAGCTTTATGGTCTTCTGTTATTGAATGACAAGATAAGTCATCCGAACCTTTAACGTTTACAACCAAAAATAATCTTCTGGGCCTTTACACCAGAATAGATGATCAGATTGGTATACTGGTCCTCTCTCATTATTACCAGATTGATATGGAATTTTCAGCCTTTATTGTCGCAAGACACGAACTTCTAAATTATCCATTCATGGTCTTCTAAGAAACTTTCATCGTTCATGGCAAAATGAAAAATACTATATGGTTCTGAATGTTCAAAGGATGGATCTCGCGCCAAAATAAAATCAGAGTTAAAGGTCAACCAAACTAAAAAGATATTTGTAGTATGAACTAACCATGCGAAAATTATTAGATGTATTGCAAGAATGCAGGGACAATTTGGTAATCCTGCAATCTTTGTCCTAAACAACAAAAACCTTATTTATACGGGGGGCTATATGTTAACCATAAAATATAAATGAAGATAAAGAAGGCATTTCAGAAACCTTTCGCATAAATAAAGAACATCAGGAGAAATCACCTTTCGGCGATGTCGAAAGTATTGTACAATGCTAGCAAAGAAGAAGCACATGATAACTTCAGAATGAATCTTTCGCAAGCATGAAGGTAAGAACTACTAAAGCATAACGAAGCAGCTAGATACAGAACCACTTAGCATCTCTCGGACAAAATAGGAAAATGGTTATGAAACCATTCGACATAAGACAAAGAGTAAAGAAAGGAAGTTCGTGCTAAACCTTTCAAAAGAGTCAAATGAATGCAGATAACAGTTTGCAACAGTCCCAAACCTTCTGAAAGAGACGAAGGGCTTCATCTCTTAACATACAAAGAGTTCTTACTTCCGAAAAGGATGAAGAAATCAAAGCAAGGGCATGCGACTCTAAAACGGCATTTTCAAATGCATAATAAGCCTTTTGGACCAGTTGGAACATATAATTAATACCTTTCGACAGTGTCGAAAGGTTCACGATAAAAGCAACATTCATAGGTCAACAAAGAATGAAAGACAATCTTCCGGCGACATCCAAGAAAGCACGGTTCTCGGCAGCAATCAAATAGGGAGGAAACTTCCGACACGGTCGAAGGGTTCACAACGGTCAAGGAAGCAACCTTCCGACAAGGTGGAAGGGTTCACAATACCATATAAAAGACAAACCCTTCGGGAAAGATGAAAGATTCATGAATACACAAGGAAATGCGGACCCTTCGACAACATTCAAATGTCCATGATGATGTACCGTGGACAAACCTTTCAACAAAGTCGAACGGTTTACAACTGCATATAAAAGGTGACCTTCCATCTCAGTCGAAGGCATAGAGCCGAAGGGAAGGCCGCCTGCATCTATTAATAGGATCCAAGGGGTCCAATTTCGGGATCCAATTTTTCTTCTCATTCTGCTATCATTCAACTACTCTTGCTTCAGCTCACTATTTTGTAACCCTAATTTAGAAATCAAATTGGAGATTGGTTTTTTGAATTTTGTATCAAACTTTATCATGAAGAAATAAAGAAAATTGTGGTTTGCTATCGATTCAGAATTTGAGGATGATCATGATTAGACGTTAACTCAATATTAACGGCTGATCATATATGATTTATTTCTTATCTTCTTTGTTTATTTCGAGTATATGCCATGGGATTGTCATTCGACATTTTCACGAGTATTGTTCCCTTTTCTTGGCCCGGCCACAAAAAAGGAAATATTACTTGTAGATCATAATATGGTTGCATGACATATTAAATCAGCTCTTGTTTTTATCTGAGCATGCTAGGATGATGCATTCTTTTCAAAGCGAATATCAACCAAGGAGGCCGAAAGCATCAGGAGAATGGAAAACAGAGTAACATCTCCTTTCGATCATACCGAAAGGTCAACTACCTTCCGACAAGATCGAAAGGAGATGTGAATCATTGATTGATTGCTATCGATCTCCAGGGAAGATGGATTTCGATGAAAAGACAAGCTCGAAAGCTATATAAATGACTCATAAAAGGGGAAGTTATGATCGTGACAACCTGATCAAAAGGTTTAGATGAATTCTTAAACCCTCCGGCCAAAGCGGAAGATTGAATAATTCCATTATTCCAACTAGGCCGTAAGGTTCGAATGGAACCTCAACCTTTCGACATGGTTAATGAGTTAGTTAACCTTATACTCAATTTCCCAGGGTAAACAATTCCTTAAAACCTTTCGGTATTGTCCATCTTATGCTAAGATTAAAACTAAAGCCTTAAACCCTTCCGACTTGGTATTTTATTCGAAGAAACTATAATCTACTCAGCTACAAAGTTGAGCCCATATGAAACAATCTTATGCAGAGCATCGTGAATGATGACAATAAATTTTGTTAATAAGTATGCTCACAAGACATTTGTGAATAACTTCTTACTCCCAAATCTTGTTAAAAAGGATTAAATAAATGTTGTTTAAATTGAAGGCGAGGATAATCTTAAACACTATTCATTTGGTGTTAAGTGTGGAATGGATGTTTCATACAACCAATTTTAAAAGTCAGTTTAGAGAAACACAGATCTCAATTTTTTTTAATATTTCCTTCGATAAATCTTTTTTATTAAATAAATCTATTTCATTCATGAAATCTCCTTTTATTTTGAAATCAAAACCAAATATTTTCTAAACTATCAAATTCATTTTATAAATATTCAAAACCATTTATATAAATTCCAGGTATCCAAACTTTTTGTATAAATTTCTTATAAATATCCGAACCTTTTTATAAACTCTCTTTACGAATATCCAAATCATTTCCAAAACTTCTTTTATAAATACCCCAAAATCATTTATAAAACTCTTTACAAGCCTTTTCTGTTTAAAACCTTAATCAATAAATAACCTTAATCAAATTAGCTTCTTTTAATAAGCAATCCATTTTATAATTTTCCCTTATTTATGATACCTTCTTTGCTTAAAACTCAAACCCACTTACCCTAACACCTTATAAATTTCTTAATTCATTTATAAAGCTTTTTGTAAAAGCTTCTTTTGATGACATGAGAAACCATTTCCATTAATTAAAAACATCTTTAGTAAAACCATTTGTACAATCATTCTTTAAATATCTTGTCCAAGTAATAACTTTGAAACCATTTCAAAACGAAAAAGAAATATTTATCCTTACAAAATCAACGGAGGCCTAATGACCACAATGGTACTTTAAATTTGGTTTTACTTATCAGTTAACATGACATCACACAACAACATGTATATAAGAAATCAACACATAACAATCAATCAACATTCATGAATGTCCGGGTTATTACAATAGGAAAATGATGTTTCGTTCTGCTAATAGATGTCATTTAGTTTCCTAGTCATAAAGTTACTTAATGCTTAGACAAGAGATCCTTCGGTTTGAAAACAATTCACTTAGATAAGAACGAGATTAGATAAATAACCGATAAATTTTTAAAGAACTTTTAGAATGAATAAACATTAATTAAATCACAAGTTAAAACTTAATTAAACCTTAATAAATCTTAATTAAATCATACTTAAACCCCAAGTTAGCGTATTTAACATTTAATTTATTTAACTAAAAATTTAGATCTCAATTAACTTAAATCTAAATTTATTAATAATTAAACCTTAATAAATTAATTATTAACTAATAACTAAACTTTAATTAATTAAACATTCATTTAAAATTAAACCCTAATTAAGCAATAATTAAGTGAATAACCTGTAATTGAATAATAATTATATAAATAACTAACTCTAATTTAATTTTTTTAATTAAACTTGATTAATTAAAAAATTTAATTACCTTTTATCTTAATTAATCCTTCCTTAATTAAAAATAATTAACTTTGTATCTTAAACTCTAATTACTTAACCTAATTACTTAATAAATTAATAGTTATCCATAATTTATAGATTAAATAAATAAATTATTAAATAATAAAAGTTAACCTTCTTACTTACTCAATGAATTGTGGAAAGAGTTTTCAAAAACAATTTAAAAGAAGACACTTCAAAAGTTGAAATCGTGAAATTTTTCCGAACTGCATTCATAGTGACTATCTCTATGAACGCAGTTTGCTAGAATTGATTTCTAGGTGAAAATCTCACTTTAACTCTTACCACTACACATTTGGAAAACACAATGAAAGAGTTTGGAAAAAAATTTAAACAAAGGGTGAAAACTTGGAAAACATCTTCTAAATCAAAACTAGAAAATGTGCTTTTGTTTTCAAATCGAATCTCAAGTCCTTTACGATATTTTGAAAGTCCTAACTTCACAACAATTTCATCACACACTTGGTTTTTGGTTTCTTAAACACACTACCATCATATCATAACCAACCATTTACATATCCATATCTAAACATATCATTTTAACATCCAAATCACAAATTCAAGCTCAATCAGAAACATGTAACCATATGCCATCAAAACAACTTGATACTTCAACACAACAAACACTATATTTTTAGAACATATAGTTCAATATAACCAAGTTAATATCTTTTCTAAAAATGATAGTTTTATTCACCGAAGCTTACTAATTCAAACCAAACTTTTGCTAAAAATTGGATATAAACTAGAATTTTGCAAAATGAAGCCTTTGGTTGCCTATGCACTCAAAATGAGCTCGGCCTTCGACAATTTGGGATCGGCCATGCACTATTTGGGTTCGACCATGCCTATATTTGAAGAGTGGGTGTTTGTATTTTGGACGAGTATGGTTGTAGAGCTTGTAGAATTATTTTTAGCAAGAATTTGAAATGTTTTAAGTGGAAAGAAGTGATTTTTTAAAACTAGAAAACATAAAGAGGAGCCATGAATAGATTTCTCAAGCTCTTAGGAATTTTTTAAAGTGAAGAGGATGATTGTAAAATGAGAAATATGAAAGGTAAGGGGTATATATAGGCTTAGGAAAATATTTAGAAATGTATGAGCGCTTGAATTAAATATGTATGCATATGCATGCACTCCCTCTCCATCCCATGATTTTCGTCCCCTTGTATTTCTCCCCTCTTCCAACCATTCATGCCATGATCTCATGTCCATTGTGTTGAAAGAGGTATTTTTATATATTATAAAATATACACCTTTTTATAATAAACTCTCACTTATTTGTATATATACATATACCTAAAGTGAAAATATTGTTGGAAACTGGAATGTCTACAACACAATGTTGGATCTTAAGGCTATTTAGACACTAGAAGCGATGAAATGTGTATTAACTACTTATGAATATAAAACTGTATTTACTTAAATTACAAACAAAAAAGTAATCAGAGAATAAGTAAATAATAAAGTAAAATGCAGTAATGTAAATAACACCTGGATTTTTATGCTGGTTCGGATTAACCAATCCTACACTCTATCGTGCAAAATTCCACTATAATCGCTTGCTTTCCACGGTGTTAAGAACACATTTACAATCTTGGTTTCACAGGCTAAAAGACACACCCTCTTGATTTTACAGGTTATAAAAACACCTTCTTCTTATCACCAACAACAAACTATGGCAAGTAGTCATATCTTCAATACAGATTCTTGCATATTCGATACAATGGTCCTATAGACTTTCAATGACAATATATCTTTGAATTCTTTGAGGAATAGGATGAAATCAAAGAGAGAATGATGTGAATTCAAGTACAACTTTATGATATTGTGTGGTTTGCAAATCGGTGAAGAATTGGAGTGAAATAGTATCGATTTGCAAGGAGTTTGGAAGAGTATGCAATAGATTTCTTTTGCAAATGTTTGGAGGAGTAAGAGAAAATGAGAATTCTTGATGTTAAAATTTGTTTTCAGAGGCCTTTATATAGTTGTTGAAGAGACGTGTCTTTTGGTGAAGAGACGGAGGGAAAAGTCTCTTCATTTAAAATTTGAAATTTAAAAAAACGACTAGCATGTTGACATCCTAGGTACCCCGTGTCGACATGGGTGTGTTGCAAAATGAACAGCAACACTAATAAGTGTTGCAAATTTTCAGCATTTCAAATAACTTTATATTTGTGGATTTTTGTGATTCGGTTGAGATCAATGGTCAAGTATAATTGTCATGAGATCTTTAACAAGATATTATAAGGTTCAACCAACTCCTCATTACTTCAAACACCTTTATCCTTCAGCATTCTTCTCTAATTGGGTTTTGTTCTTCAATTGCTCTGATTATCATTCTTCTATAATTCATTTGTTTATCTCTGTAAATGTCTGCATAACATATCTGATATGACTGCATAACTCGGAGATACGTTACTAGTAATATTTATGTGGTTGTTGTCATCAAATTCAATACCTAGGGTATTAACAAATATATGTACATGTATACATTCTCATGTGTATATTCTTATGGCAAAATAGTTTGTAGGTATATGTATGTGTTTACAACAATGTTATGACATTTTAGATAACTTTTAATCAATGAAAAATCAAGATTTTGAAAAATAACTTCCCGTTACATTTTCTAATTTTTTCTAAACTATCAATCAAGGTTCAAGAACTCGGTTTCGGTCATTTGAAATTTTGTTGGCTTCGATCAATTTCGAAAATTTCGGACGTTTCGGTTTTTGTTTTGATATCGAATTTTTATATTTTTATGAAAAAATAATGATAAACGTTGCAAATCCATGTACAAATAGTCTATAAATAAATAATAATATAACATACTAAAATAATTCAATGTCAAGTTCAAATTCAATACAAGTTAAAAGTTAAATGCTGAGCCCAATTCCAATACATGTCCAACAAGTTCCGTGTTTAATGCTAAATCAAGCCTAGTAGTCCAAATGCAAATAAGAAGTCCATTAACAATTATTCGGCCCACTTTATTACTTAACCCTAATTTTCCTTTTACTGCCTCATTGATACGAAACAAAAAAGGCAACCGATCAAAACTAAAACAAAGGCGAAAAGTAAAAAAAAAAACCTGCGAATGTTTGAATTTGGTCGAAGCTCCTCTGCAACGAGTTTGGTCGAAGCTCCTCTAGTCGACTTTAGTCGAAGCTCATCAAGATGCTCGAATTTACTCAACTGCTTCTCAACAATGCTCGAATTTGCTCAATTTGCACTCAAATTTGGAAGCGAATTGCTTAAGTTGGATGTGGTAGGCTATGTTTTTGATCGGTGTTTTTATAGACAATTTTTTGATGCTTGAACTAACGGAACGTGATTTTGACCTAATCTCGTTCCACCTCCGATCGGAACCTTTTCGAGATAGTCGGAATCTTACACCATGCTATCTATATTGGTAAACAAAAATTGAAAACGATTTTATCATCATTAGTTATTATTAAAAATAAGTTTATTTGTTAATAAAAATTCATTTATTTATTATAAGGAAATATAATTAAATATTCATTTAAACAACGATTAAATTCTTGATTGTTACACCTATGCTATGGACATTTTTGTGCCATAGTGTGTGCCATGCTGTTACAGAGTATATCTATTAAAAATTTATATGTCATTAAAGATGCAGATTACTTGTACACTAACAATCTATGGCGCCATTCACAAGAAAACACATCTGGGAAATTCGCTGGAAATCCTCATATAGTGGGAGTTTACATCACTCCATCAATAGAGTACATTGTTGCAGTCTTATCAATTTTGAGGTGCGGAGAGGCATTCTTACCACTAGATCCTTCATGGCCTAAAGAAAGGGTAATATCAGTCATTTCCTCATCAGAGTCAAGTCTCATTGTTTGTAAATCTTCAAGACCAGACAATTTGAACTGGATCGTTGATAACTACGGATGTTCTGTTCTGCATTTAAACATGAAAGCATGCTTTGATGATTGGTTGGTGAATTGTGATGATCTTGAATGGCCATGTGAGATCAAAAGGCCAAGAAGATTTTGTTATTTAATGTACACATCGGGTTCAACTGGAAAACCTAAAGGTGTTTGTGGCACCGAGACAGGTAATATTGAACCTTTTGTCATTACTGGTTATTATTTTTATCATCTATTTGTTGACTGCCTATTAAATCCAAACTTATTTAGGTATTTTGAATAGATATTTATGGATGCAATCTCAGTATCCGGTGCATGGAGAAGATGTTTTATTGTTCAAAACATCGATTAGTTTCGTTGATCATCTACAGGAGTTTTTTGCTGCTATATTGGCTGGTGTTACAGTCGTCATCCCTCCATTTGATTCGATAAAAGCTAATCCTTTTTGCCTTTTTGATTTAATCGAGGTATGTATATGTTTGCATGGTCTTTATACGATATTACTGGATTAATTCAACCTCATTAATTGGTTACTGTGTTTAGTCATTCTAGAAAGGACCCAATAAAAGAAAAAAAGGCTGAGCTTCTACACCCTTCTGTATTAAAATTAAATCCAGCAATGGTAATAAATATTAAAGATTACAGCAAGGCAATGAAAGTAGACCTTCAGTTGAGTTTGTTACTTTTGAAGCTTATAAGTCAAAATACCAGCTTTTAGCCTACATCAAACTGATATTCAGTCTGTTTTTAATAATATCATTGAGTATTTAAACGAATTTTTTATGGTAGAGAGTGTCATACACTATCATACCAAGGCAATATGTGTGCTTGTGTGTGTACACATACATGCATATAAAGATCAATTGCTCTTTTTATTTAGCCTCCAACCTTGGTCTCTAATTTCATCCATAAGTTTATATTTAAATATTCTAAATAAATGTTCTTAATTCTAACTACACACATACAAAATTTGACACAATTAATCTTAGCCTATGGATCTTTCATAATTTCTACTTCAAATGTAAAATCCAGTTAAATCTAGTTTGTATCGAATATTCTGTGTCTGCATTCATATGTGTGCATTGTTATCAAGAATCTTAAAATCGTACGATTTAAATCCTGTTTCGGATCGGATCTCTCCCGTTCCGATTCAATTTACATTTCGATTCAAACTCAGTTAAAATTGTAGTTGAGAAAAACCATTCAATCCACGCTTACATATTCAATATGCTTATTTGGATCGACAATTTCTGTTATAGTGTTTTCTAAACAAAATAACAAGGAACAAGAGATAAAACCGAGTTTAAGTTTTAGATTTGGAAGTTCAAACATCATAATTAATTTCAAAGAGGGTGTACAAATCTTAAAATATGCACATTTTATATCTACTATTTAACCCATCTCGATTTAATTTTAACTGTACGATTTACGATTTGAATCACATTTTGAAAACCTTGTGTGTGTATAAAGCGAAATCGGCCAAATCTTTACATCACCACCAAACTGTTAAACATGATGAATCTAACAAAAGAAAATCACTTGAGAACAACAAAGTCATCAATAAACACACAGGTTCTAGATGCACTTCACAAAAGGACACATGAGAACATTTTCATAACTACATACACCCATAACCACAAATTCTGACCACAAAACAACATCAACACCATTATAGTTTTCGCCAGGCTAATTGCTGTCCATTCTGCTATCTCTACCCCCCTCGGCAACTTCACTATCAGTGGCATTAGCTCGACTTCCAAGCCAGAATGTGAAGCCTTGCTCTGATTCTTATAGCCACAGCACCATTACCAATATTTTCTGAAGTAGTTCTCGTTAAACCTGACCACAATTCACTTCTTTTAGCAACAATTAAATAAGCATTTTCTTTTGATTTAAATTCATCTCTAAGGATTCTTGCATTTTTCTTCACGTCGATCAATTCACACCTTCTGAAACCCCTCCAACACCAACATCATCCAAATTCCACCAATCAAACTCCAAGTGCCAGAACTGCATATCAAGATCATTGTAAGCATCTAAATCACAACAGATCCAAGCTTAATTAGTCCATGCAAAAAAGCTGAAGTCACATTCATAAAATGTTACACTCTTCCCTTCATGACCATATATAAAATATATCATCAGTCACCATATTCTGGGACTTCAACATACATATAGTGTTCAACTTCTCATGAATAACAAGTCACGTTTGAATTTTGAATTTAGGCTGAGCTTCTACACCCTTCTATATTGAAATCAAATAAATGGTAAAAATAACAAATAGTAAATATTACAGAAAAAAAGGCATTGAAAACAGATCCTTCTGTTTAGTTTGTTTCTTTTGAAGCTTTGAAGTGGAAATACCAATTTTTGGCCTACATCAAAGAATGAATACAATTTGAAAACAATTCAACTTGTTTATTAATGTCATTATTGCGTGTCTTGATAATACTTGAAATAAAAAGCTAAGCTTTTTCACTCGGAAGTTTATAACTGGTTTGTTTCATTCAAGCTTTTGTAATTATGTCAAATTACGGCGTTCATTATTTAAACCAAAGTTCATCAATTTTGAAACGCAGCAGATTTTTCTACGATGATGAGCTTCTAAGTTTAGAAGTAATTTTGAAGGATTAGACTGTTTTAATACTTTTATACATACATGTGTGTGTGTGTGTGTATGTGCATATATATATATATATATGTGTGTGTGTGTGTGTGTGTTTGTATGTATATATGGTATATATGAGTAAGGATCGGCTACCTCATTTTCGTTACACCTCAAATCCCCCTTGATTTTAACCACATGTTCCCCTTTTAAATAACCATAGTTTTTCTCTCTTGTCACTTATACAGTTATTTAAAAGGGAACATGTGGTTGAAATCAAAGGGGATTTGAGGTGTAGCAAAACTGAGTGTAGCCGATCCTATATGTATGTATGTATGTATGTATGTATGTATTATCATTAAAGCACTTGTATAAATTTCAAAATGTAAGGAAATCTGGGATTGGAATTAAAACAAAATTTCCAGAATTTTCAAAGCGGAACAGAAATTTCAAACAATCGAAGCAAAATTTCCAAAATTTTAAACCTTGATTTAAACTCATTCTACCTTAATGTATGTTTTATTTTATAAGCCCAATACACTTTATATTTATAGAGCTGACAACATTGTCCTTTTCATCTTTACAAATGCAATGTCACAGTTTTACTCCAGACCGTCAAGAGTGCTATAACTTGAACTTTTCACCATTAAATTCTTTTGCCTCACCAATGATACATAAGCCTTTACTCCCATGTAAGACACATTTTCTGATCAAACTAGAACTTCAACATGAATCCAAAATACTTCAGCAAATTGACATGTAGCACTAGAAAAGATTTAAGATGCACACAAACATATTTAAGTTCTTGTGTAAAAACGTTATAATTCGGCGACACCCCCTTCATTGTAATATTACAATTCAACAACTGAATACCATTCAAAGAGACATCTAAAATATTTGCTGAATTTCTACATTGGGTTTCTTGACTAGAAACTCAATGGCTTTTAAATGAACAGGTATTTTACTGGGTACCAACTTTCTTTTTAATTTAATGTTGTTAAATATATGATTTGCTTTGTTTCCGCTTGTATTCTACTTTGATATGATACTTTCATTATTGATGGCACATTAACATATGTATGCTCTCTTTTCTTTATGTTGTTGCTTGACAATATTAAGCTTTTTGATATTTCAGGTATATGGCATTTCTAGGTTGATTTCAGTTCCCACATTAGTCCGAGCACTTATCCCTGTAGAAATACAACGTTGGAATCATATTCGCAAGTCATTAAAGCTGTTAGTGCTCAGTGGAGAAGCCTTCCCTGTATCCTTGTGGAAAATACTTAATGAACTTTTGCCTGAGACTACTATCTTAAATTTGTACGGAAGTACAGAGGTCAGATGCTGATATCATTTTCAGGTTAATTTCACTTGCAGATAACTTGATCAATATATTAGAGTTTACTGTTTCATTTTAGTTTGTCATTTTTTAATTCATATGAAGGCCTTAGAGGAGCGACTACATGACTAATTACCATTTGTTCATGCAGTATTTAAACCTCATAAAAATTTATGAACCATGTTTTAGTTGTATGTTTTAACTTTGTTCAGCTAAAAAGTTAGGGTTGTATATCACTGCAGAACAACGAAGCTCTCACATCTTTGCTTGTGATATTATATTAGTCTTGAGGCGTCATAATGTTGTTTTAGATGTTTTTTCACTTATTCTATTATTTCTGTTAAACTTGTGTTACGTCATTCCCAAGTAATATAATAAGATGGCAATTATATTTTGTTTCACATAATCACTGTTTGAATTACATTATTAGTTTCCTAATATGATGCTGCATTTTCAGGTCTCAGGAGACTGCACCTATTTTGATTGCAATAATTTGCCATATATATTGGAAAGTGAGTCGCTAGTAAGCGTACCAATTGGGAAGCCTATTTATAACTGTGAAATTGAACTTGTTCGTGAAAATAGTGATGGAGGAGAAATATCAGTTGCAGGGGCTTGTGTATTTACTGGTTACTTTGATGAGCTGATCAAAGATGATACCACCCAATTTCATTTCATAACAGGTGATTATGCAGAACGATTAACGAGTGGTGACCTTGTATATTTAGGGAGAAAGGATCGAATAATACAGGTTAATGGTCAACGTGTTGCTTTAGAGGAAGTCGAAAATGCCTTGAGAGAACAACCCATAGTCAAGGATGCTGCTGTAATTTTTGAAGATGTACATGAGCTCTCTCATATGAGGGCATTTTTAGTGATGAAAAAGAGTGAAGGGTTAAATATAGAAGATTGTATTGCTTCTATTAGGATAGGGTTAGCAAAGAAGTTACCAAAACCTATGATTCCAACTTATTATACTTGTGTCAAAGATTTACCGATATCTGATACTGGGAAAATAGGTTATGCATTGTTGTCAAGGTCAACAATTCGCATGTTGAAACGTCCTAGAAGTACTTTTGAAAATTCAGTTCCATCCGAGAGCCCTTTGCAAATAATAAAAAAGGTTTGCTGTTTTTTATACTGGCAGTTTTAATTCTGCACTATGTAGTTTTACATTTCATGTTTCTGCAGAAGATATCTTGGTCAGATTATTATGTAACAAAGTTACTTACTGAATCAAAGTGCTAGGATTAAATAATGATATAGTTGTATTAATTTGCCTAACGCTTTATATGAAAAATGCAGTGTGTTCATTTTCGTCTTTTAACATCAGATCCACTCATATCAGTGTTTTGTTACCTATGGTAGGCCTATTGCAGAACAATGTTGGATATGGACCGACTGTTGCCAAATACATATGTACTGACCCTTTGATATATATATATATATATATATATATATATATATATATATATATTTTGCTGAAGTACTAAATACAACACCTAAATATATAGTTCTCTTCTTCTATCTTTCATATATCAGTTACCAGCACAAACCGTGACATGTTTCTTCAATAATTGCCTTACTCTAAATTTAACAGGCATTTTCTGATGCGCTCCAACTTGAAAATTTTCTACACCACGACGATTTCTTCATAGTGGGTGGCAACTCAATTTCCGCTGCGCACGCTGCTCATAAGTTGGGAATAGACATGAGATTGCTTTATAAATATCCTACACCATATAAGCTACTACATGGCCTACAATATGAGAACAACTCCCATCAGCATATCCCTGTTACCTTGACAAGAGCAAACTTTCTTTATCATACAAAGTTATTACCCGATAAGTCAGAAGCTAATCCAATTAACAATCAGCTTTCATGTAGGTCAGAATCTGATGCTCATTCTGATCTATGGTTATCAAACTTGTGTTTTCCCATGCCGACTTCATTTAGTCGCTCTAATCAAATCACATCTTTGAGCAAAACAGAGATAAGCGGTGCTCACCAAGAACGTTCACTAATTAGAATCTCAAATAATACACATGGGTATATGGAGGAGCTATGGAAGGTTCCTCTCAAATCGTGTGTTGATGCCTCACCTCTTGTCATATACAAAGATGGCACTATCAATGTATTTATTGGATCACATTCGCACATGTTTCTCTGCATAGAAGCTGTTAGGTAAGGATATGAGTTTTAACTGATTTTTTGCATGCTGATATATGTCTCTTTTTAAACTGTACGCTTTATTTATGCCCACTAATTAGCTATCTAAGTCGCTTACTATCATTGTGATCAAAGTGGACTCTAAATATACTCTGTTCCACAGAGTAATCTAACACTAGAAAATATGCACGTTAGAATTTACAACACTAGTGCTGTAGAACGTTTGTTTTCTTTCATGAGGATTTGGTGGTATAGGAAAGACAGGCATCTCCTATATTCACACCTTGTTATACTCACTGTTCCCCATAGTTTTGCACTATTTGACAATGTTTGTGTCTTTTTACATAGTGGAATCGTGCAATGGGAGGTCGAGCTGGAAGGTCGTGTAGAATGTTCAGCTGCAATCACTGGAGATGCTCTTCATGTATAATTTTTTCTTCTTCTCCTAATTAATGAAGCACTTCTATTATTACATGATAAGTTTTTGTCCTGAATTTGAATTCATACGATTATTTTGGGAGACTGAACTAGTGTTTTTTTAATATATTTGTATAGGTAGTAGTTGGTTGCTACAAAGGAAAAATATATTTTCTTGATTACACAACTGGCAGTGAATCATGGGCATTCCAAACAGATGGTGAGGTATTACACTTACAATTTGCTACAGTAAATATACTTAAATTTCCTTCGATGTTTAATTACTGACCAGTGTCCTATTGAAATAATTTTCTGCTCAGTTGAATAATTTTGTAATATTTTACCATGGTATGCATTTGGTTTAGTAATGTAGTAATGTAGAAAGAAAACACGAGATTTGTTTAATACATGACACTTGTAGTTTGGGTGTTCAATCAGGCTTATTGTAGGAGCCTACAATGATTAGTGTTATTATTACTTCCATTCAAGGTCAAACTCAGTTATATCCATAGGGATTTGAGTTTAATTATCTTAAATTGCCTCGTTAGCATATTTCTGAAAGATATTATTTTAATGTGGTATTGTTTTCTTCAATCCTTTTTTATATGAAAAAAATACATATTTTGTACATTGGATATATATGACGTTGGAAATAATATAAGAAGTTGAATTTATAGCGGAATTTGAAGTTTCCTGGTAACGATGCCCACCTTCTACGACGCAATTAAAAAAATAGAGGGAATGCTAACCCTGTATTGTGTCCCATGTCAAAAGATTATACCATTAAGGAGTTGTCATGTCATTTATTTTTTCTCTTTGAGCAAGCGTGAGTAATTTGGGAAGATAGGTATTCTAGCTAGTAGCTTCTCAATACAAGTGGTTTATCTTTAAAACACCTGGAAAAGCAGATAAATGCATGTCCCAACAACCCCTAATTTTGTCATTCAGTGCATTTATATCCGGCACGCAACTGTATATGTGTGCGCGCGCTTTTTTATTTATTTATTTGTTTGTTTTATTTTATAAAATTTCTTTGTTAATATCCATTACATTTCTCGCACTGCTGATTTACTCTTAGGTTTGAGAATGTTTTAGCATGATTTGTTGTTTTCTTGTTCTATCACCACTGATCCATTTTTATCGAATGTTATTGAAGGTTAAAATGCAGCCAGTTCTGGACAAATGTAATAGCCTGATGTGGTAAATCTTTTATGCGTTGTTCCCTACTAATTGTGGTACAGCTTTTAACATTGTCGAAATACTAAACGATTTGTGGTAAATACATTATTTCAGCTTAGGTAAGTGAGCGTAAGTTAGAATATGTCTATAAAGCTTATTTATCTAATATAACCCCATTCAGTCTCAGCTAAGGGTTTTAGCCAGTGAACTTTTTTCAGTGTCTTGGGTACATGCAATCCTAAAGTACATGTGTAGAAATATTTCAGGGTAGATCAAGTAATACAACTTTCTTTGAAGTAATTTTGTTTACATGAGAAGCTAAATTTAATTGGCACAACTAATGATGAACACTTTAGTTCCTTGCTCAGCGATGAAATAATACGTTGTACTAATGTTCTCTCATTTATTTATAAGGTGCGGTTCACATGACCATTGTTTGTACGCTCTAGATTACTTGAAATTTTGCTGCATTTACAAAGTAACATGTGGTGGGAGCATATATGGTTCACCTGCAATAGACACGGTATGCGGTTCAAACAACTACGTCATCATACGAATTTCAGGCAGATTATGGATGTTTGTGAAGCTTCACATTCACTTATTAAACAATTATTGCACTTTTATAACTCCACCAATGAGTAAAAAGAAATCTCTTCATTTTTTTCGACACCCCAATTTGTTAGCGGAGTTAGTTGACCATGTCCTTTCACATTTGTAATGTATCACTCAATGACACATTTAACATTGATAGACTGATAGTAAGTTTAATTGCTACTGAGCATTAAAACCTTTTTGTTTTACACTTATGAAGTTATGAATTCATATATAGTACATTCGAAACAGTCAGTAAGTATAAAATTTCATGGTTAACAAGCGCACTCAAAATCGGTCAACATTCTGCACTCAAACTTATTCTGAACAAGCTCGACCTTAGGTCTCGGCTTGGTTACTTCGTTTTAAATTATCTTTTTTTGTTTGTTTTTGTTTTGTTTTCTTTTTGGTGTTCTTCTGCATCTACTAAGATGTAAATGATACGAATTCCTACAAGTAACTGGATGATGAGAATAGCTCAAAATGTAAAGAATACTTACCCCTGTGTTGGTATCTTCAGGTGCATAGTATGATCTATGTAGCATCAACAAGCGGCTGCGTTTCGGGATTATCAATAAAGGTATTACAATAACCAATAAGAGAGAGATAACCCCAATTTTTATGAACATTACGTTAAAAAAAAAATTCTTCTGACCTACATGTAAAACCACCTGGCTATCATTGCAAGCTATTACTATGATAGTTGCTGCTCAAGTGAAGATCTGTACTCATTTTAGGTGACCCAAATTAGAGAATAGCAAATACTATAATATGGTTCATCTTCTAAACAGGCTAAGCCATTTGAGATCACTTGGTCATA
Source organism: Allium cepa (assembly GCA_030765085.1). Classification (NCBI taxonomy): domain Eukaryota; kingdom Viridiplantae; phylum Streptophyta; class Magnoliopsida; order Asparagales; family Amaryllidaceae; genus Allium; species Allium cepa. Next base: position 885,121,624 of record CM060940.1, on the reverse strand, counting down.
TGAATCGGGATCGCCTATTTTCGGATCACTTGCAATGGATTATTTGAGAGAAAATGGTATGTGTTACCTACACCATCTTTCATACTGTTGGTTTCACTGTGAATCTCTCTCACACATCTTTCTACAAATTCAAGCCCAATCTTGCTTTAGCCTCTGTCCAGATTCTTGATTAAACTATATTTTTGCAGTCATTTGTTGCTTAGTTGATGGACATGTGGTTGCTCTCAGTTCAAAAGGGTGTGTCACTTGGAAGGTATTACTTTTTCCATAGCCTTGAATTCTTGTTATTACACTTCATTTCTACTTGAGCAAGCACGAGTATCCAAATGCCTAAAACAAAGAGAAACACAAGGTTTTGCTACATGTAAGATAAAAATTATAACGAATAAAATAAATTATAATAGAACCGCACTTTTCAGTTGTCATCTTTGATTAATTATAGCAACTCTTTATGTTTAGGACAAATTTTATAATTGAGCTTTTAAAAAAAACCTACTTTAAGAATAGGCATTGCTGCAAACTTCTTACAATAATAGATCTGGTTTTCACTTGATCGGGTTTTGTTGCAAACTTTGAGAATGCACAAGCACAAATTCGTAACTTTGTGAAAACCTTATTACATCAAGGGCTATCCTTGGAATAGGTTTTTTAAACTCAATTATAAAATTTGTCCTTATTTTTTTTAGTTACATTTGTCATGTTTGACCATTCTTTGATTCATTACACTAACTCTTCTATTTTATATATGTAGCTATATTTCATTTCCAACCAGTTACAGTATTATTAATGGGGCATGATGATTATTATCCTACGTTAATCCAGGTGCTTATCGGTGGTCCCACCTTTGCTGGAGTTTGTATATCTTCTGTTCTTCCATCCCAGGTGCAGTACATTGCGTTGAACATTTCTTTTTCTTAAATCTACTGTAGAGATAACTATTTTCTTTCCTTTTTGGTAATATCACCTATTGTTGCAACTTGCAAGTTGTTATAAGATATGTGACAGGCTATTTTCCTGAATAGATAACAGAAATGCATTGGCACGATAATTTTAACATCATTTTCATCTGTAGATATCTTCTTACATCGTTTCACTTTTAATTTTCTTCTCTTTAGGCATTGGTATGCTCAAGAGATGGTACTGTGTATTCACTTGATGTTGTAAGTTCTTTTATTTATTTTTTTACTCAAACATCTGTTATAACCAAGGTTTGAAAGCTCGGTTTCGATCTCAATTTCGATCATTTGAAAATTTATCAGTTGCGGTCAATATTGAAGTTTCGCTTTGATTTTGGTTTCGGCCCGAATTTTAGATTTCGGTATTTTTTTTTTAGTGTGAAACTAAAATAATAAATTTAACATTGGTGACATGGAAACTTTAGAAGCAGGCATGGCCATCTTGAAAATATGATTTTGTTAGGAACAAATATAAATGATAAAATCTCTACTCTATCTTCCCTAAAAGTGAATTATTAATATCCTTGGGCATTGAATGCTTAATTTTGCTACCATCTTAGTATAACTTGCTTGTAAAAGCCCTCTCCAATGCACTGTAATTAAATTTGTCCAAAATGTGGTACCATAAATGACATTTTACTACATTAGTAGACTTCATATTTCATTACAGAAATTAAAAATAAGAAATAAAAATTCAATAGTTGATCTTTCAAAAGTGAAAATAACCATGACATATATATTTTAAAGTTGTCTTCTACGCGTTCTCATATTAGGAAAGCGACTGATAATCGCATCCAAAGTTTTAAGTCTTGGCAATCTCGACCGAGATTTCATTTTTGGAGTTTGGCAATTCAAACATCAAATATCAGTTGTATCTTGGTTTACCTGAACCTCTGTTCTGATTGTAACATCTGCATTTTGAAGCTATAGAAATATTAAGGTAATGTTTGGACTGAAAACGAGTTTTGGGTTTTGCGTTTTCAACAAAACGCGGCGCGAGGGCATAAGTAGTGATCGAGAAAAAAAAATACGTTAAGCAAAGTTTGGTCTTTGAATATAATTTTCCGTTATTCTTAGATATAACGATTAAAACCGATATGTTATGCAACTTTCTGTAGGAGGATGGAGAGATAGTATGGGAATATAAAACCGGCGATCCAATCACTGCCTCTGCCTACGTTGATGAACATTCTCTCGTCCAAACCAATTCTTTGGATCAATGCGATAGGTAAAAAATTAAATAAAACTCGCAAGATCAACAGTTCATAAAATATTTCGTTCCTAATGTATATGCAACTAAATCTTTGAGTACTGCTGGTCCATTTTCAGGTTGGCATGTATATGTACCTCTTCTGGGGAAATCCATGTGCTTACGATAAACCCTAATGCTAAAAAGGAAAAATATAATCATAAAAAAGCTCCGATAGTGAGACAGTTTGCAGTTATGGAAATTCCAGGTGATGTTTTCTCTTCACCTGTGATGATCGGTGGTCGTATTTTTGTTGGATGTAGGGATGATTATGTTCGTTGTATTGCTATTTCTTGATGTAAATTTTAAATTCTTGTAATTGTATGCAAATTCATTTTGAATTGAAAATGTAATTGCTCCATTGTAATATGGAGTAATGTGAGACGTCCTTATTTTCAGAATGTAAATGCTCCATTGTACGTATGGCCAACTAATACGGAGTTATGCAAGGCCAATGGTATAATTTTTTTGGGAATGATTGATGGACTTTTAGAAGTTGTAAAGGAACCTTTAGTGGATAATTTTTCTTTAACCATAAGAGACTGAAATTGTCTTGTTTGGTTTCAGTTTTTTAAAGAGAATATTTAAGTTTTAAATTTGAATGGTCAAGCTTTGTTATTGAAATTGTAATGTTTCAGAACAATTTAAAATGTGGAAATTATGATTTGTCCCTTCATTTCAAATTTAGCATACAAAAATCTCTTTTCAAAAATAGGTATTAAGCTACTTCTTTGAGATTATTTTTCGTTTTTTTGAAAATTTTACTAGGAGTTAATTAGAATGTCTTTACGCTCAAATCATTTTTTTTCCACTTTAGCGCAAATATTTGTAGTATATGAAGTTGCAAATGTTAGGTTTAAATTACAAATAATTGTGGTTTACACTACAAATGTTTGCGGTTTAGAAAGTGGAAATATTTGCCAATTGGCTGAGATTAAAAATGGTTATGATTCTCGAAATATGTTTTTTTTAGAAGGGTGGCTGTGTGTTTTGAAATCTATAAGAGCATTTTCAAATGTTAAATCAAAATATGAAAAGTTGTTATAGGTAAAATTTTGAATAGCTCGAAAGTTAAAAAAAAATTTCTTTGGTGTTCCAAACTACAGTGTTATGAATGGTATTTATGGAAATAAAAGAGATATTTAACTCTGTATTATCGTTTCACTTGCGGCATATAATTGTTGCATTTACTGCTCAACAAAATGTTCCAACGATTTCTTTTCTTATCATCTCTCCTTCCATTAAGAAATAAGATATTCATATAAAAGGCCAACCATCCACGTTAATAGTTATTATATTTAAAAACTTTTTCTTAAATATATGTTAAATTTGAAAATAAATGTATTAATTAAAATTAAACTTTAAGTACAATTTATTTAATGCGAACCTTTTTCTTCCATTTTTGAGGTTTTAAATAAATTTGAATTTTCGTAAAAAAATAAAAATAAAAATCCTTTTACTTCCGTAATTAAATAAAATAACAAACAATTAATTTCAAATAGTTCAACAATTTCTTTGAAAATGCAATTGTCAAGTGCTGAATTAATTACTAAAGATATCATTTTCAAATTAAAATTTATTTAGTATTTCATTTCTAAAAATCAAAAGTAGTAAAAAAATATATATGTTCTTTAAGATGTTTTAATAAAACACATAATAATTAGTTAAAAAAAAAGTGTTTGATCCTTCTTTGGGTTCATCAGGCTCAAGATCGGTTATGTTCGTTTTACATCATATGTTCCAATTTCTAAACCAACAGAATTTCCTTTTGTTTTTCTTCTTATCTTAGGCTTCGCTCCTTAGTTTTGTGTTTAATTTTTTTCGGCTTGTTTCCAAGTTTTTAAGGGATTGCTTTTATGCTTCTTTTCCCAGTGTATTGATTCGAAGTTCCCAAGCCCTTTGAAGTTTTGCACCATTTTCTTTGGTTTTGGTGTTTTAGCTTAAATTGTATAAACGAAACTATTTAGTTATTAGTATTTTATTTATTTGCGTGTGAATTTTATCAAATCGTGTAAAAATATTTTTAAAACATCAAGATAAGTAAACATGTAATTTTGTATTAACAAACGGAGATATGAAAACGGACATAAAATGCATCTCTACTTTCCACCAAAAGATTTTATTTGAATATTAGTTGTTTCTTTCTCTTCCATATCATACTATTACTTAACTATAAGCTTGTGGTGAAAAGTTGAGGTTGCTGATCCTTCTATACACACACGCATGCCTCGAGTATTTCTTTACTACACTTAAAAGAACAGTTGTAGAATACAAGATTATCTATCATCCGGTGATCATATGATGTTGGCCGACCATTGGAGATGTCTGGAAATGAAGAGACAAGTGGATGCCAATGGGTTTTTGGTGTTAAAGCATCTCGAGGAGCTTTGCGTTGCTGAAAAAAAAGGAATTCCCATCTTTCAATTCTTCGTGCTACAATAGCATGAGTTTAAGCGTGGAGAATGAGAAAAGGATGTAATTCATCCTTTTTATCGAGTGTGAGTTCCTAAACTGTTTTGTGAAAACCATTTAGGCAAAAGTGTTTTTTGAAACCAGTTTAAACACATAAATGGTTATCATTTAACCATTTTATGTTTACCTTATTAAAAATTATATATCTCTAGTGAATTTTGACATATTTTGAACTTAAAAAAATAACATAAAATATATTAGATCATTTAATAATACACAACACAAACCCTACAATTTGAGCAAACTAATACAAACCGATATAAGAAAATACGTAATTAATAAAAAACACATTCTAACATTGCAATTTCTTTGCATTCCAAAGCTTCCCTCTTTATCTTGGTACCTTTATCCCTTAAAATGCTATATTTTTTAAGCTAGAACACACTTTAATACATTCCTAGATAGACAAGAAAAATCTTTTGCTAACTACCTTTTCTCTTCTTTATTCCATAAACATCTTTCACAGGCCTTCTTCAGTTATGTTCTTTTTCCGAGAGCTCTAGTTTTGTCTGTATCTTGTTGAACCTGTGCTTCCAAGTCTTTTAATTTTTGCTCTTTCAGCTTCAAACATTCCTCTTTTTTAGGAAGATGCAATTGGAAGTCGTCGAGGAGTGCAATTAGCTTGTCACTGTCCTTACCAATTTGCTTGCTTTTTTGTTTCTCAACAATGATCCCTTGCTTGATTTTATTAATTTATGACAACTTGCAACCCCACTATATAACATTCTTTAAGTAGGAGTAACTAGACTGATATCATTCCCCTCAGCGTCTACTGACATCAAGGAATCATTTGTCTAAATAAGGGATGAATCTACTGAGATTCTTAAAAATTATATATATATATATATATATATATATATATATATATATATATATAATTAACTTCTTCGGTATATCCTTCACCGACAGCATCGTCATTGAGAGTTAAGTTAATCAATAAGGCCTAAAAAGAAGAATTTCAAATGTCTCATGAGCTTTGAAATTAGAACAGTTGACTAACAATTTAGCCAATCTCGGAATTAGACTGATGCGTTTGTATTAGCAAAGCTTTATTGCTAATTTAGGCTTAAAATTTGAAAATGAGGAGTAAAGTGAACAAGTTAAATTAAATGACACAATAATATAGGGGTTCGACTAAGATTACCTACGTCCACTATGAAGATCTCTTACAACTACAATGAATTACAAGAAAATAATTAGAAATTAGCAGCTAATCTTATGATGATACTATACTTAAGAGCTCTATCGCTTTTATTTGTCGAAAATGAGAATTATGAGTATAAAAATCAACCCTTTGATGTTGTATGATACACGTAACAGATATGGGCAACGGACAGTTGAGATTGTACCATAAAATAGGCGGGCACTACTCCTGGCCATTGATTTAGTTGCATGGGTTGATGGATAATAGTTTTAAAGGGAATGTGGATATGTGGTTGAGAAGTATGTCAGTTGTCACTCCATACTAGGTGTGTGTTTTGGGCCTAGTAAGGTAGCTTGCTACAAGAGTATAAGTGCTTTTAGCAATGATAGTACAGTACCTAGCACACTTAGCTATACTATTTATTGCTTACTTTGCTTTTCTAGGGGACAAAGCAGATGCAAAGCTTCTCGTGCATAGTAATGGTCGGTTGCTTATTGTTGAAGGTAGTTGAATAAAGCTTGATATTGGTAAGGCTAGGGACGATGTGCCGGGCTATGCTCATGGTGACAAGATGGGCTGCTTATTGACTGATTGAAGGCAGGCTAAGATGTAGTCGGGCCAATGACAATTCGTGCTTCAGCTGGGCCAGGTCAGATGAGTTGGGTGTATGCTGCCTTAAAAAAAGTCGAGTGACTGCAAATCTGGATTTGAACTAAACTAGCTTGAATGGGGTCATATTGGATAAGGGTTGGCTAGATTCGATCCGGTCTTAGAAATACAGACCAGCTTGAACTGGAATGGGCAAGGATGTTTTAGCATATTGAACCTGGGTTAAACGAGGGTCGGCTTGGACTGTACCTGCGATTGAGAGTTTAGGCCAGCTTGTTGTGGACTGGGCTAAGTTGTGTTGGCAAGCAAATCATACTTGCGAGAAATTTGACCAATATTTTGTCCCCTAAGTCCATCTCCGTGAATAGGGGTGGGCTTGTAAAGTCATAAAGATCTCGCCTATCGAGCCTTTAGCTTTGCATTTAATGCATGCCACACGTGGCGTTATGCCATTAGCTGAGATGGTTTGCTTTTCCAGATGGGGCAGAGGCAGTTGACGTTTCCATCGTGCATGATGTGATAACATCATTGATTATGCCTAGACGATTTAGATTAGTTTGCCTTTTGAAATAGATGGATGAGATTGATGGATAGGTATGTAAATATGCTTCGACTCCTTCCATTCCATTCTTTAAAAAAGCTAAAAATTTCTGCTTCCATTAAAAAACTTTCAAAAACTCTTCGATTTTTAAAGCTGTCATCTTCCTAAAAAAAAGTAAGCACTTTCCCTTTGATTCCTCTATGTTTCTTCTTCGAATTTTAGAATGAATATGAAGTTTTTTCCATAGAATTTTTTTCTATTTTTTTGATGTTGTTTGGAATGCTTGATTTTGAGTTGATTCTTTGTCATTGCTTGGTTATAATACATACTTTATGGTCATCTTTTGAACTTTGATCGACTATCATTTTTACGTTGGCAGTGGTCGATCGACGTTGGTGAACTTTTCGGTAGCTTACAATTTCTTGAGAATGTATTTGTGTTGGTTGTAGATTTAGGCCAAAATCGATAATCTTAGGCTTTAAGTAAAAAGAAAAATAATAGTTATGGGCCATAAGGCCTGCAACTTAGCTTAAGAGAGTTTTTTTTGGAGTCATGAGCCGACCTTTATGAGGTTCTTCACATGGGCATGCTATGGAGGCAGTTGTCCTGTCTTTCATTGGGGATTACCCCTGAGGATTGTTAGACTTAGCTACAGGGCTATTGTAGTTTAATTAGGTCATTTGTTTTTCAGATGACTACTTTCGTATCTACTTTGGTCGGTGTCTTTGACCTCAAAGCTTATGAGATTGTGGAGGGAAAGGTAAACTTGGTCGAGTGCCTGGCTAAGCATGGGTGTGTTGGGATGGGTTGGTATCCCATAGCTGTTAATCAATCAAACCACCCTCTTAGGCTACTTTACTTGGTCTCTGGGCTATTTCAAAGTTGGTGTCATGCTGCCTCTTTACCCTTGCTTTGTTTGCATCCTTAACGCTTATGGGATTTCCCATGGCATCTTACTCTCAATAGCTTCTAGTTTCTATGCGGGATCTACGTTGCTTGCACGGACCATAATCATCTCGAGCTGACTTCTTAATTAGTTAACATGCTCTTTCATGTGCAGAACGAAACCGAATACCTCACTGAAACCTACTTCCATTTTTAACCTAACACTAAGCCCGTTGTTTTCGTTGGAATTCTAAGTAAGGCTATCCTCGGCTGGATAGGGAAGTATTTCTTCGTCCCTCATGGGGTCAGCCCAAATTAAGGAACATCAACTTCTAAATCCCTAAAAGTTTCCTTTGCTATACCTCTTTCTTTTATCTTTATCCCTTCTTTCCTTTGCTTAACTTGTCCTTTGACTTGGGATGCTTAGTGAACATGTCCGATGGTTGAACATGTCCTTTGACTTGCTGTACCTCTTTCTTTTATCTTTATCCCTAAAAATAAATTTAAAGAAGGAAACCTTTTGTTCCCTCTCTTTCCCACTCTTACCCTCTCTTACCTTTCATTTCTCTCCCTCTTTTATTGTAATAGTTAATATTTTAAATAACATTAAATGAGGAAATATTTTTCTTTATTTATTTACCTCTAAATTAGTTAAGTGTAAGATATGCAGAGTGTGAATATATCAAATATATCCATATTTCAATTATGCGACAAAATTGGTAAACATATAGTAAGTAAGATTTATACTTGAAATTGGATAGGAATAAACAAGAATAAATTTAGATACAATCAATGAGGATCTAATAGGGAAGAAAATGAAAAGTGGAATCATTGATTGATTCACTTTCCCTCTTTAGCAAATTTAATTAATACAACATTCATTTTACATGTAAGAGGTACGATGATACAATGATATAAACATCACATAGTAATTAACATATATTGTAGTTGCCTCACTTTTAAATTATTAAAAAAAAGTTTAAATCAGTCTTTAGCAATTTGTAATACAATATTTAAAGTTTATATGTATACACACTCATATATTTACACATGCGTATGTATGTAATATTAACCAAAATTTTCTAATTAAAATTTCAGTTTGACAATTTGCATGTCATTCTAAATCAACAACGTTGATTGAACTTTTAGTTTGGAAATTTTATGAAAACTATAAATTTAGAAAAGTGATATACATGATTTAGAATTTACATAAAAGTTCATTCAAAATTTTAGATCAAAACCTTTCATTTTTGCATAAAAGTTCGTTCAAAATGTTCTATCATTATTAAAAAAGGGTTTAATTGTTATTTAATTACTGAATAAAGGTTTTGATCGACTTAGCAACAATAGAATGTATATTCCGTTTATTGAATCACATAAAATTTTAGTCAACTCAATATATGTATTTCAAACGTATGAACGGAGATGGAACGATGGCATAAAGAACATTTTTGGCATAGGTTCAAATTTTTCGAGGGGTAAATTGAGAAAGTATTTCTGGAATTTTTTTTGAATCACTTATTTTCGAAAGTCAGTTTTTGTTTAAAGCAAGCTATCTTGAATGCATTTAAACCAAAAGATTTCTTTATCGATTATCCTTAAGTAACCTTATATGAATATGAAACCCAATGACATCTGTTAGGCGAATAAATCATCGTTTTGCTAATTAAATTGTATATGACATTTGTTTGCTAGAATAAATCACCATTTTGCCATAATTCATCAAAGAATTATGTTGACATCTATTTGGCAGAATAAAATACCATTCTACTAATTAAATTGTATTTGCATATATTTGACAGAATAATTCACAGTTCTGCCATAATTCACCAAGTAGATTATGATGACATCTATTTAAGCAGACTAGTTCTGCTATTTTGGTAACTTGGACATTTACCTAATGTTGATTGTTATTGGTTAATTCTCTTTATATATCTGACTGTTATGTCAATACCCGTGCTATAACTTGGAAAGTTAAAATCAATTAAATGAGAACCATTATGGTCACTAAGCCCTCTTTCTGATTTTGTAAAATATTTCATTTTATCCTTTTCATATTGATTTGAAGTCTATTATTATTTTCAATATGATATTTAAAGGATAATTAAGCAGTTATTTTATTAAAAATATTTGAAGTTAATGTAATACTTTTTAAGTGATTATTTAAAATGATTATTTTATTATTGTGGTTTAAAATTAATAACCGAAGAATGTTAAAATAATAACTTGTTTATTTAACGGTGTTTTAAGTAATTGATTTTATCAAAGGAGCTTTAATGCTTAAAGTTTATTAAAGAAGTTTGTTTTAAATAAGAAAGTTTATAAAAGGAGTCTTTTTTTTTGAAACTGGGTACTTATATTTACAAAGTAGGCAGCACACAAGTCTGCAAGAATCATCGCAACACACAGTTTAATATGCCAGAGGCAGGGATTGAACTGCTGAGCTTGTCATCAACAGCCTGGCTTTTTACCACTGCGCCAAGGCCTCAGACTATAAAAGGAGTCTTATAAATTGAAAAAAGATCTTGAAATTTGGAAAGAAGTTTTATAAATGATTTTTGGATATTTATAGAAAGAGTTTTATAAATGTTTTCGGATATTTATAAAAGAGATTTATAAAATAACTTAAAGATTTATCAAGTGTTCTATAAATGGATTTGGAATTTAAGTAGAGGGGATTTGATAAATGAAAGAGATTTATTTGAAAAGAATTATAGAAGAAATTTATAAAATTTGAGATTTTATTTCCTTAAACGATCTTCTTATTTTGGACGGTGCGAACAATTTTTCCATGCTTAACACCAAAGGAATAGTGTTAGGTTTATCCTTATCTTTGTTTCTTTTTGAATAACTTTTGTTTAATCCTTTTATTATGATTTTGAAATAAGAAATCTTTCATAATGTTTTGTGAATACACATATTCCCGTGAAATAAGTATATGAATATTTCGAAAAATATTTTGAAAAGAGATTTAATCAATGGATGATTTATTTTTTAGTGGTTGTTATGGGTAATCAAATCTCTGGATTGTTTGGTTATTTTATAGTAAATAACCTATTAAAAAAACTGGCCAATTTTGACTTAGAAAGTAAATAGAGCTTCGCGTATTCATATGGTTTGAGTTCCCACAGGAGAATTCATTCGAAAGAAACGTCTCTAGCATTGAAAGATATATTGGAGATCCCCTTGGGACTTCATATAGTCCATTTACTTCAGTATAATTCAAAATAGATCACATTAATTAGGTAAAAATGATAAGAAATTAGTTTTTGAATTTTTTTTACATTTATATGTAAATTAATATATAAGTGAAAATGTGACGAGGAATCGACTTCCCAATTTTCAACGGTTTAATGAACGAAATCGTTCAAAGTTGTTGCAACCTTGTTTATATGTCTTATGCACATATATAACATATACATTCAAATCCTAACATATATATGAGCATATACATATATACAGATATACATATACACTTTTCTATATATGACAAAAGATCTAAGATATTTTTCAAAAACTTTATCCTTAAGCAAACCAAAGTCAAACTCATACACACATCAACCCATGGCCTCACACATGAGGGGATGTTTAGTCATGCATAGTGAGGTAGGAAGGGGGTGTGGTGGTGAGGCAATGGTGATGTATATGAACATATAAATCATTATATTTTAGTTTACAAATTTTCTATAAATACCACTATCCATCTTCATTTTTTTCTTAAATTCCTAAGCTTCTTCTTCTTCTTCTTATACTCCTCTTTAATGGCTTCTAGTTCATAGAAAGAAATGTATCAAAGATATGGAAAAATATTCCAAATTAAAGTAAAATATATAGACATTTATATACCATGTCAATCCACCTCCAAAACCAAGTCAAATACCTCCTCTCCACCTTCACAACACATGGTCACCACATCCATCACTTTGGCCGAGCACTACCCCTCCTCTCAAGTTAGGGCCATGGCTTTCCAAAGGTCCCTAGATCAATTCCACAAGCTCCAGTTCGATCGTAGCAAAGCTATAGTCCGTTTTCCTAAGTTTGATATCCAATAAAGCTGAGAAACTACACACACACACACAATGATGCAATATGATTGCTATGGCATGGTGTATATGGGATTGTTAAATCTCATTAAAATGGTTTATAAATGTTTTATAAACACTAAAATCCAATGTGGTGATTTTGGATAAATTATAAAAATTGAGTCAAAAATATAGCGTCTCGTAATGACAGTTTGCGATTTTGTGTCGTAGAAAGTTGAATCCATTTATATGATGCACATGGAGTTAGAATTCTTTGTAACAAGAATTTTCCAAACTCTTATAATCGTAGTTTTCAAATAAAAGAGAATGATTGAGATTTCATTTAGTAGATTTGGAAATATGAGCAAATCAAGTTTTCTGAATAGTCCCGATTTGGCAGTTAGGAAACCAAGGCTGCAAATTCTTTAAAAATAATATTTTTAATTCTTTAAATATATGAGATAAATTCTATAAATATTTTAAAATTTTTCAAAGAGATTTGAGTTAAAAAATGGATATATAATTGATAGAAAAGTTGTTCTGGTAAATAGGCTTGAAAGCACTGTTTGCAGTATGGTTTGCGGCAATTTTTGCAGCGCTTTTAATAACTTTTGAAATATGGTTTTTAAACCTAAGTATTCTTTCTCAAATATTTTATAAATGTTTTCAAATAAATGACTAAGTATTTTAAAGATAATTTGGATGTTTTAGATTTATTTTAAAGAAATTAATAAATGATTTAAAGAAAAACAGTTATGATTAAGTGATTTTATCTTGGATCTAAAGCTGGTGAGCAGACTGGATTTTTCTATTCATAAGATCCGGATGTGAGGTGCTTAAATTAACGAGATGTTCAGGAGAAACTAGTGCTCTGGCTCACCTGGCCTCTTTCCTAGGTGAGGTATAGATAAGGTCCAAATATTGGAAATGGGACCAATATAGAAGATTCAAATCTACCAATTTAATTGCATCAATTTGGATTGTATAGAATAACCTTCTTATGTTTGGTATTAAATTTTGAGAAGGGAAGCCGTACGATTCATGTGAATTTGAAAGGTGATTTCACCGTTATTCAACGGATGATAAATGTTAAATATGAAAATTGATATTGACTAGAATTAGTATATTTTCTATCGACCCCTTTTACTCAATAGCTTTTGCGATATGATTATGCGAAATGATTTGGAATTATTTTAATTCCTATGGATCCATTTTAAAATCAGTTGTTTTGGATTTACAATAAATGATGTCTTAAACAACATTGTTTTTGACCCGTTTAAAAGTTATGGCTTGGAAATAGGAAATCTTTATAAAGATTTAAATAAATGATTTGTAAATATTTTTCTGGCAATGGATGAAACGATTTGAACTTATTCCAAAATTTAAAAAGGTTTTAACTAAACAAAGATTTGATAAAGGAGGCTTAATGATTTCATATATGCCGCAAAGAAATGTTTTAAAGATATACATCTATGGAAAATATATTTGATAAAGAGAAAAGTAATTAATCAAATGGTGAGCACCTATTTACTTTACATCTTTTTATCGACGATCAGATTGAATGAACCGGTGTCGGATTTGGGTAATTCTTATCTGAAAATCACTTTGAACCAATTTACGAGTTCGAAAGTGAAGCCATAATAAAGACAATGAAGTTGAAGGCAGGGATCTTTATAACAGAAGGACTGCTTGTTGATAATTTTGGAGTAGCTCTCGAGATAAATAAATAGTCGTGGTCCCTTCTTTTTGGGATCTTTGTATGTAAGGACTACTCCCTACCAATCCTACAGAATGTAGTATAAGAGTTCCTTTGGTTTGTCACGTTCCTCGGCAACTTGTATGGATGGATGTCTGATATTGCATTTCTTTGAGCATGGTGCATTGATCTCTACAAACGTACATCTATTTTATGATATAGGAGGTAACCCATTTTATACTTAACACATTTCTTTAAGACGTACGAGCTCAAAGGTTGTACTTTTGTGGAACTCAATAGTATGTTGTTGGAAACAACAATGTGGAATTTTAAGAGAAAATGTTCTAAGAATGGTAAACATTACACCAAGCCTCACAATTGGGGAATTTAGAAATAAGGGTTGCTTTAAGGCTAAGTGGATCGCAACCGTTAAGGTGTGATACCACCTTTCTATATTTACTTTGCGGCTGTTATGACATCGGGTAAAAAATATATATGTGGTATATGGTACGAGAGCTATCAGATAGGTCTGGAATGGCGGGATGATATCATATTCGGTTCTATCCTCAGTTTGTGGGTAGCCTAGTCTTAAGTCGTAAAGGTCTGGACGATTTCGATCCTCGGTAGTTTCTTAAGAAATGTACTACACGGGCGGTGTCCCTTACCTCGCTATTTATTGGAAATCCATTCTCCGATAAGTGCCTTCGGAGTTAGTTGTAAACCTATTATGCCATCAAATTTAACCAATATAACAATTTTGGCTATTTGAATATGTTTATTTAAAAGGTTTTCAAAAGAATGTCATTAAAAATAATATCACTGGATTTTAAGTAGAATGATTTGGTTATCACAAGGTGAAAACCCTTTTCATGTTTATGTGCAGCGTGGTCTTAAGAGATATCCTTTGTTTTCAAATACTCGTATTTTGAGTTTCTCACATCAGTCACATGACTGATCTAGAGTTTATTTTCTTTCCCTTAAACTCTACGTGCCCTATTTTTCTAAGCACCCTAGTAGTTAGGTTTAGTTTGGATCATTTTGAAAGAGCTCGGAGCAAGGAGCTACAAGATTCTTTCAAAGATTGTTATCCATTTTCGTCACACTCATTTACTATTATATTCCACATTTGTAAGGACAGAGATTTATAACTTTTCATGTTGATGCTAAGTCTAACTCCGATAAATGAATTTAAAATTTATTGCTGCAAAGATTATATGTTGAGATAATTTATGATATTCCACTTATATAAAACTATATTCTGTCTTCAATTACTTCTTTCCTTAACGGTTAGATTTTTCAAAAATTGAATTTGCGGAACTTGAATACCGATGATGTGTCAATGTCGAAGTACGGATCATCACATTTGATATCAGAGCTTAGGTTGAGCGAACACCTGAGCTTGTTAAGTATAACGACCTGCAAATTTTAACGGTTTAAATAACGTAATTAATTGAAATTTTATGAAAATAAATAATTAAAATTTTACAATGAAAATTTGATATTTGGAACGCATCTATTTAAACATAGAAAATGGCAGATTTTCATTGATAAATGTCAAAGTTAGTTCTGTTGTGTAATTTTCAATTTCAATTTAAATCAGTCAATTTGATGAAAATAAAATGTTTTCAAAATCTGAATATTTTTACATAATAAAAATGTAGACTATTTTTTGGGTGAGACGTCATATTTCGGTTCGTCAAATTTTGTGACGACCCTGGATTTTGGCCCTATTTATTTTAATAAATATTTGATCTAATTAAATAAATGTGAATTGATCATATTAAAATGAATATGATTTTGGAGATATTTACCATTTGTTTATATAAATTTGTATTTTAAAAGGGAGATTGATTTGGAACATTTAAAACTAAATCTCTTAATAATATTTATAATAAAATTTGTCTTATATAATTAAATTAAAATACTTTACTTTGTTTACCTCTGATAAATATACATATGAATAATAATGTTTGAATTTAAAATAAAAATCTCATTATAATATTTATCTTATACCATTAAATTAAAATGCTTTCTTTTGTTAACATTTGATAGAAATATCTATAGATGATAATGTTTGAAATTAAAAATCTAATTCTAGCAATACAAAATATAAATGTAAAATATGAGTCAAATTTATGTATATAATTTAAATAAAATACAAATGAATTATAAAAATGAGAATAAATGTAAATATAACTTATGAATCTAATTCAAATGTTAATGGCTAAAATAGAAAATAGAAAATATAAATAGATGATAATGTTCAATATAAATATAAATATTATATATAAGGCAAACACATGAATATAACTTAATAATTGATAGTTAAAATACAAATGGAAATTGATTTATAAAAATAAGTATAAATGGAAGTAAATCATATTAAACATAATTTAAATATTTATCGCTAAATACAAAAACAAACAAATGTATAAAGCTAATATAAATCACCATATTGAATATAACTCAGTCATAGTCAAAATACAAATATAAATACAAACAAGAAATAAAGTATAAAAGTACAAAATACATAATAAATTTAAAAACAAGGTATAGGATAAAATGAAGCAAGACCAAGTGTTGCCTGCAAAGCATAGAATAAACCTGACAAGTATGTATATAATTATTCAAGCTAGGAAATAATAAAAATAAAATAACAACCATATGTATATGAACAATGTAAGCTAGAAGATAATAAATGTTTTACACAATAGCTTCATACACAAGCCATATGTTTACCTGCATAAGTACATGATTGCAGGTAATATCTTCACACAGCAAAACAATTGATAATTGTGTAAACATAATTAGAAACCAAAGCATGTACTTACTATCAACTCAGCCTACCATTTGGTCTATGCAAATACTTACAAATCCATGCATCTAGACACTAAATCTGTCAGGTGGAAAAATAAAATAATAATAAAGATAATGCTTGGCTAGTTAATACCTACCTTAAGCTTCCTGTTCTTTCTTATATATATATATGATTCCATCTGAACCATTTGGAGTCGTTCAGCAAAACATAAAAAAGAAAAGAAATAGGGAGTGAACTCCAAATTTATTCAAACTATAACAGGCAAGAACACAAGCAGGTTCAACTGCAGGTTCAAACAACTCATGTTTCAGATAATCAACATCAAATTTATTCTTTGCTCAGGAATGATTCAGGTGAGTAAACAAATTTTTAAAAGTTTTAAGTTATTTAAAATCAGTTTAAATTTCATTGATAACATGGCTTGCTTCAGTTTGCATATGAGTGTGTGATGTTCTGTGTTTTTCTGAAGTTGGTACAGGTTACATACTTTGTGCTAAAGCTCCAATTATCCTTATTTAAATCATTTAGAAGTTTTTATTTCTCAACAATACAAGATGTAATACTTAAATTAAGATTTTTAAAGGGTGATTAAACCATCTCTATAAAGTATATCACTGTAACAATGATATACAGGTAATCAAGGGATAATTGATGAAATTCGACTGTTGTAAATCATTAATTCAAGATCACACTTTGAATCCTTACTGAAATTGATAATTTATAAAACAAATACGAAGGTTTTAGTGCAGTAATTCAAGGGCAGTTTGAATTTGTGCAAATATTGTATTTTTACCGATTTCTAGAAATTCAATCAATAATAAATGTTAAGATTTGAAGTGAAGCAAGTATAAGTGATTGTGATTTCAAGAAAAATGTTCAATAATTTTTTATTGTGTAAGTTTAGCATACGAGATCGAACTAGGGCTTGTGTTCTGTTCTTCTTCTTGTCTGTAACACAGTGTGTTCGGCCCTTCTCACGTGATCGAGTTGCATAATATTTTGGTGCAAGGTTGCTTGGCACGATGTTGTCGTGTGGGCGAAGTCGCGCCATCTCCTGTGGCTTGATCATTGATCACAAGGCATATTTGTCGAGGGTTTTGTTTTGCAGTTTTCCCATGGAACTGTAAATTTTCGATTACGATCATGTGAGGACGATCTGGGTTTGGATTTCATGTTTTCACATGATTTGGGATTTGCGCGATGGGTTGACGTTCGCCAGTGACGAGATGTGCCGCCGTGCACGTGCACGGCGGTGGGTTCGCATGACGGTGTCATGGTTCTTCTGAATCGAGTCGTGCTCGAGTGGAAATGGGGTTGACTTCGAGTTTTATCGTGGGCGAGATGGGTATCCTGATGTTATTTAACATTGTTTAATTTAAGTTTAAACTTTTAACAAGCTTATTGTATGATAAAAAAAATTTAAAAGAAGAAGAAGAAGGGGTTTCAGGGGAGGACTCGGGGAAACCTTGTGTGAAACCCGGAGTTATGCTCGAGTCTAAGCAGGGAAGTCTCGGGTTTTGGTTATACTGCAATTTTGCAGTGAGGTTGTAGTTGAGTAAATTTGTTTTTTTTCGAATTTGTTTAAACATGTTGAGCTTAGAGAATGTTTAAAGGTTAAGTTAAGATATTGTCAAGTTGTAATTATTGTAGTCAAAAGCTTAACGACTTTTCTTAAACACTTAAATTATTTTAATTTAGGAAATTATTTAGGTTAAGTATAAAGGTTAATTAACTTTTAAGTTTGGGGGTTAGTAATAAAATGATTTAAAATTTAAAGAGGACTTGTAAGGGTTAACTACATTGAGTAATTAAAATTAAAAGAATTATTTCTAGGAAGCAATTGAGAATAATTACTTTTCCATAGTAATGGGTAATAGATTGTAAGAAATAGATGAGTAATTAACTAGTTAAGTTAATTTATGAACGATTAATGGGTAATTAATCAAGTGATTTAATTAAGAATTAAGAAGTAATTAATTAAGGAATTTGCAGATAATAATTTGGTGATTAAGTTTTATTAATAAATAATTAAAGTTATTAATTAATGAATAAGGAATAGTAATTAAAGTTAAACAACTTGATTTTAAAGTAATTAATTAAATAGATGAATGAATAATTAATTAAATAATTAAGACTTAATAATTGATTAAGAAATGATTAATTAACTCAAATAATTTGAAAGGAAATAACTAATTAATCGTTAATTATACAGGGTTAAGCGATTAATTCTCAAGTAATTGATTTTAAATTGAATTAATTGCAATGAGAATTTAAATGATTGCCATGGATTGTTGTGTATGTAGAATGTCTGGTTTGTGATGTTTAAATTGATGATATTCTGTGATGTTCTCTGATATGTTGTGATATATCTATGATGACTGTATATGTTTATCTGTGATAAATGTTGTTGAATTATAACTTGAATTAAACTGTTTAAGTTAATTAGACAACTTGGCCCTTAAAATGGCGTTTGGATTTCGATGAGACCGGGATCGGGTATCCAATTGATATTCTGAAAACCACATCGATCCAAATTAAACGATAGGTCGTGAATTCTAAAATGAAGATCGAGATGGTGGTTTCAGAATGCAAGGGTTATCGTCGTTGACTCTGAGGGTGATTCTAAAATGAGTGTGACGAGATAATGCCTTCGGTTTCGTTCGAACCCGGAACGAACTTGTATGGATTGAATGCTTTCAGCACATCGTCAGGCGGACGATGAGAATTCTAAGAAATATGTTCTCTAAAGGTAATCGCAACCTCAAGCCTCATCAACCGGGAATTGCTAAAACATGGGAGATGCAGCAAGGTTAGGTGGGTCATGCCCAAGCAGGACAAGATATTTCCCCTGTCTAGATGTCCCTTTTTATTTCGGCTGTGTGTGCGGTTGCTAGCTACAACCGCGGGGTGTATCTTGTTCGATACTGTTCAGTAAGGAATGGTTCCAGCCTTGTGT
The DNA here is from genome assembly GCA_030765085.1 of Allium cepa. Taxonomy (NCBI): domain Eukaryota; kingdom Viridiplantae; phylum Streptophyta; class Magnoliopsida; order Asparagales; family Amaryllidaceae; genus Allium; species Allium cepa. Next base: position 885,102,276 of record CM060940.1, on the reverse strand, counting down.
TGCAGGGGGTCGGGAGTGATCCTCGTTACGGTGATCTAGGCCCCGTACTGTGACGGACGGTACCCCTATTGCCCTGCCATTGTTGGAAATCCATTTTCCCTACGGTTTTGATTTGTATTATCCACTTTTGTGGCTAGTAGTTGGAATTTAATAACGTAACAATTTCGGCTATTTTCTATTTACTTGAAAACCCTAGACGCTATTATAATGTCATATGATTTCCTTTTAAATGTTTTGGTTAGCCTAAGGTAAAAAGTTACCTGTATTTATTTGTGGGGAGTCTTACGTGATACATTTATTTTCAAATGTTTTTCAATGTTAAACAACTTTAAACCGTTTACTCATACCAGACCCATGTCTGACCCGGAGTTTATATTTGTTTTTCATAAACTCTTGGGTACTCAAATTTTTATGAGTAGCCAAGTGATAGGTTTCCGGAGTATTGATTTCTGGAGAGCTTGGAGCAGGAGTTTCCAGACGTATGTAACTATCTATCTAGTTCCGCTGTGTTAGTTGATATGTACAGTATCTCTGATGTATATAGTGACAGATGTATGTATGATTGTCATGTGTATTGCTATTGTATAACTCTGATATATGTAAAACTTTGTAATATTTATGTGATATATTATATTTTGTTCCGTTCCGCTGTGAGATTCTGATGTTGTTGCTCTTTCTTTCCTTTCTTCTCTATTTCTATCCCTTTCTTTTCTTAATGATGATACGTCTTTCTGGTAGTAGAAGGGCGGGCCGTCACAGTTGGTATCAGAGCATAGGTTGGTGATAACCTTGGCTCTGGTAGGAATTACTCATAGAATAGAGTCTGTAGTACTCTAAAATGAGTTTGAGTGTATTAATAGGTATGAGCGTGCACTACAAGAAATATGCATTTTAACAGCCTTTACTGTCAGCGTTTTACTACAATCCGCTGTTATTTCATTTTTTAAATCTTAAATAATATCAATCATTTTCGCTAAAACGCTGTTTTAGACAATTACCCGCGTGCTATTCATTTCCCTCCATTAGATACTTTATTTCAATATACCTCTAAACCTAATCCCCAAATTCCCTTCAAGCAATGCCGCCCGCATCTGTCACTCCGTAAAATTCCACTACCACCCAAATTTCGCTATGTCCCCGTCCTCCTATTCAGACTCCATCAAATTAGTGCCGCCTATCAAATCACCAAATCGCCACTATGCATGCTCTTAGACTCCAACTTTAACTCCGACTCCAAACGCACCACCCCTGCTTGCTATTTAGTCGGTAATTTTCTAATCTTATCGTAGTATTTGAATCATCTTAAGCATAAATAAATTAATTCAAATTATATTTGGTTATGAGGCATTTGAAAATTCGTAGGGTATCCTTTGAACTAAACCAAACCAGCCTAATTTTTTTGCTTTTGGTTGAAAATGCGGTTAAATTTAGAGAACTTACTGCTCCCGTTTTCTGTATTATCCTAACAACAGATTATTTAGTATAAATTCCTTTTCTCTCCTTTAAGATCTTGTTTCTTTTGAACCTTATGGCTAGAAGCAAGAGCAGTTACCATTGATCATATAAAATCTTTGGCCTGCAGCGATTAATGCATCATATGAAATATCTTTGATGGTTGGAGGTATATTGTATGTCTGTCCTTCATTATAATTATCAATGAGATAGTTATTACCTATACTTCTTTTCAGCAAAAGGTTTATTCTCTGTAATTGTTTAGCTGAACTGACTGTGCGTATGTGATATCATGTTCGACACTGTATGTGGGAAACCGTTACACCCATTGTTGTTGCTACCCAACTTTGTGTGTAAATTAAATGATAAATTGATAGCCAACTAAATCATTAAGTTTATATTTGAGAAGTGAAGTGAATTTAACATTTCTTTATTTGTAATGTCACTTTGATCTTAAGCCTACAGACATGATTCTCTAAAACTGCACCATGACTGGATCATTGTATATTGCTTGCACAGGGAGGGAAATAACATGGTGTATAGTCTATAGATGAAGACAAGCAACCGACATTCAGGTATTTTGTTCTCTAATACTCTTATTATTATTGTTATAGATTTTTAATAGTTTTGAAATCTACATAAATTCGATTGTAAGTGTGAAGAAACTGATTTATATTTATGAAAGCAGTATGGAGGCATGTCTAGGATTGTGCAAACTAACATTTGGCAAATTTCACTATGTTGCAATTATAATATTACACAATGGTTATGGTTATTGTGCAGCCCATTTTTCCATTACTATTGAATGAGAAATAATATTAAAAAAACTTTGAACAACATGTGATCCAAAAAATTCTTAATTGTTTTACAATAGAAAGAACAAAATAACTAATGATTTTTCTTGAGAAATAGAATTGATTTTTGTCAGTCTTGCAGTTTCAGAGATTTTCTTATCATTGAGATGGTTAAGTAGATTGCCACTTAGAATTTAGATTGGTTTTGATGAGATTTTATATATTTGACATTAGTTAATTTTAATTATTTGAACTAAATTGTTTTATATTCATAGGCCATATAATTTTATTGGAAACCTACTACATTTTGTAGTCTACATCAATCAAACACTTAAAACACTAGTTTCAAATCGGTGGTGAAATCATCCTTGCTCTAATGCAGGAAGCCTTCACTGTCATAATCAACCTATGACTTATCATTGCTAAAGAATAATTGAATTGTTCTCAATTGGTTAAAGATGTTGAAAAGAGTGCATTGCCTAATAGATTATCATTAATTTATGAATAAGGTAGCCCTATATGATCATAAGGCCCCCAAAGGTTTCCATAATGCAAAGATATTGCCTATTTTCTGGAGAGTCAAACATTTAGATATCAGTTATTAGATTTTAAGAGAAGGAACACGATGATATCAAATTTTACAGTAAACATGTTTTATTTGATATTTAAGAAAATTTAAAAACAATAATAGAAAAATTCATTTATAAATCTACTATTATCCCAAGAATTATTTATCACCTTTCTTCATGTAACCATCCATTGCAATGCAATTTCCTTTGCAAAACATTTTCAGAACTTCCTGTCTTTTGAATCTTTTTATTGCCTTTTGTCTCCTAATTTTTTATATATATACAATTCATTGACTTAGCAATTTATAACAGCTTTTTATTACCTAAGTATTTTCCTATCTATTTACTGATTATATATGTGTTGGTACCATATAACATATTACTTGTAACATGTGAACCATGGTTTTCCAGGTCAATTTCTCATGGCATCTACAGCTAAGACATATTGCTTAAGAACGATTAGGTGTCAACTACATATTGCAACTGGTAATTTAGCTAGTAGGAAATTATGTTCATTCAAGTTTAGACCAATTTCCTTGTACCTGAAAACCCATCCAAAAAGCAATGATATGAGCTTGTGTTACTTTATTTTGTTGTATTAAAGGGAGTTCAACCTAGAATGCAACTTTAGTCAGATCAATTTTATTGCAGTTTTGTACTTTGTTTGTGCAGGTGGGTATAGTCCACACAGTATTGCCGAAGCTACAGTATGCATCCTCCAATCTGGTATAGCAGTGTTGAAGCTATGTTGCACCGATGTAGTAATGCCAAAGTATGATGTATTGGTGTAGTATGTCAGATCATAATGCATAAAAGTACTAATTCAACATGGCTAATATTGCTTCAGAAAGGATTAGAGTAGCTCAAGCAATCTTGAGTAAATATGCATCAAAACAGCTAATGTGCGTCAGTGCTACCCAAAGTGGAACACCTCCTAGTTCTTTGGCTTGTAAAATCTGCAAACTTCCTGGTAGAACTGCAGTGTGAATGGGACTATCGTCTAATTCATGGTGTTGGTGCTGTAAAATGCAATATTGAACATGTTTCAAGATGGAGGGACATTGCTGAAATGTCGAAAACTACTACAAGTCGGAGTCATATTGAACATGTTGAAGACCAACGATGCACACGATCATATGGCTGGCATAGGCTAAATTGAAGCATGATGTTGAATTAATGCATCCCCAAGCAAATACGAGTGGGTTAGGATCACTATGTGATGTCGCATAGTGTCTGAAGCAAGCTGCAGGCACCAAATCATCAAATGGGCTGAACCGAATGTTGTGTAAGTGAAATGACAAAGGTAAGCAGTGAATGAACTGTTTCTCATTTACAAAAACAAAGTTTATTGTTTTATGACCAATGAAATAATATTTGATACTCCATGAAGTAATGATCATTTATGTGAAATTCTATGTTATATTTTTATGTCATAAATTTGTGTTACTTGCTCTCTTGTTTATTACATGAAAGTGATCTAGTGATTAAGTATTAAGAGATGTTTTTGCTATTGAGGAAAAAAAATTCAGATATCATAACGTCTAGCTTCTCCCTTAAAATGTCACTGATGTTGTAATTCCTAAAATTACTTAGCTTGAATTTTAGGAATAAGTCTAAGAATAAGAAAATCTTATTTTATGAACTATTTTATTGTATTGTTAAGAACAAATCATGATACAATGAACGATGAATCGTGTTCAGTTCATGCAACCTGATTTATGACATGTTTGAAGTGGATGTAAACTGCATTAGTGTAAATAATCCTTCAATTGATCATTAAGACACACAATCTCATTATCTAGAAATATTTCAAAAATTAGTCCAAATTCAGCTGTTATGATTTTGTTATTATGGGAGCATTAAAAATAGCAAGACAAAACATAGCTCCACATTATGCTTTTTACAAAAATACTCAGCATTATTTACTTTTTCAAGATCATTCACTTTCGATTCTACAAAAGCGACAAAGGTGTACCTGAACATTAAGATTCCCTCAAATTGAGAAATTCATTCAAAGATTTGTTATCTGGTTACCAGTACACCTTATTTACAGTTTAGTAGCTTCTTGGCAGAAACTTAAGCTAGATAGCTAGCTTGTTTTGCTTGATGAAGTTCAGCAGTAGTATACATCAAATGCTGAAAAGGTAAACAGATAAAATTATTAATCGACTAATTATTTTTTAGCTAGCACATAATGTCTTCTTATCCTGTTAATTAATTTGGGTAGTACATTATAGTTATGGTTTTCATTGAGAGCATTCCTTCACCTTAACCTATCAGGAGACGGTGAATGGATACGATTCAGAGATACGTTAAGTAATTCACTGGGACTTTTTTTTTTGAGTTAATAGATCTAATGTAATATAGTTATATAACCACTCAAATTGCTTTGCAGTACAGAAGATTTTACATAGACTTCCAGCATTGGCGAATTCATGGGGCATCTTCAGCTTCTCCATGCTTTTCATGGTCAACTCAATCATGGTATTTATTGACATGCTTATTTAAGGTAAGTTAAGTCACACCTGTATCCTCTTTTTCATTCTTTCATTTTGAAATGCCTGTACACCATGCTATAACACTTGTATGGGTTTCTGGGTTGTATTGTTTCTGCTTTTGCATGATAGTTGCTATTTCAATTGTTGCTGTAAAATAACAGATACTAGTAAATATTAATAGATGCAAGTGAACATTAATAGATTTGATGTTGTTTCAGAGGCTCTGTAATTGGTTTTGGCAGCCTATAGAGCAAATGTAATTTGCTCTGTAACAAATTTATTTTGATAACTCCGAAGTATATCATGTCGTGTTTATTCTTGAATGTAAAAACAATAGAATCATGTTGTTTATTTTGATAACTCCGAAGTTAGATAGTAGCATGTTTTCTTGCTTTAGATGGATTATGTGATATGGATTGGGGACAATGCATAGTATATATTTATAAATAGTTACGTCCAAGAATTTTATATGAAGTGTTAGTGTGGAGCGTTTGATTATGCTGTATGAACAGATGTACATGTACACCTTGCATTGTTATTGAGACCTGCTCTGTTAGTATCAAATAATATACAGATGAAATCTCTTATTAGATTTGGTTAAGTAATTAATTTTTGGCAAGTTAGTCTGTTGTTTTTAGAAGATTTAGTTAAATACACTACAGTTGTAGCTAGAAAGAAATTCGATTTATGGAATTGCAAGCATGATTACTTTATATGCATTGGACGATGATTCTAGTCATGTTTCATGCAACCTTTATCATTTTACTTACATCTGATATCAGGTATATAGTATAGTTTAATTTTGTACCCTCCAATGTTCATTTATCCATTATAATTTCAAATTTAATATTATTTATGTGTTGTGCTATAGCACTGGTATGTGATGGAAGAGACTCAAGTGGTTCGAAGGCGGGTTATGGTGAGTTGCTCCTTTCATATTGTAAGCTTCTTAACCAAGAACAGGTGCTACTCTTTGCATTTGGTAAAGGTCTTCGGAAAGATGGTTCATTTGGTGATTCTTCTCTGTGACTGATACAGCGTTGCTAATTTTCAGGTCTTTGATCTAGGATCTACTGATCGTGGAAAGGTATTGCATAAGCTTTATGGCAATTTGGAGAAGCTGAAGTCCCGTGGTGATGCTCTCGCTGTTGAAGTTCAGAAGAGACTCAGACTAATAGTGAGTCTTGATATTTGTTATATTGATATATTTTTAATTGCTTATATTATACGAAGATTGAAATAAGTTGTCAAATTGCTAACTGTAGGTAGCAGGAGGTGATGGTACAGCAAGTTGGCATTTAGGAGTTGTTTCCGATCTAAAGCTAGTTCATCCTCCTCCAATTTCTATTGTTCCTCTTGGTACTGGAAACAACCTTCCATTTTCATTTGGTTGGGTAATTTGGTTCCTCATGTATTGTTTTCTTGTGTTTTTGGTTTACAACTTTGGACTGTCCGTTTTAAATGAATTAGGCATCCATCATTAGTACTTAATTTGTGTAAAATTAGCTTTGATTTTAAACTATTAATCGTGCATTATTAGGGCAAAAAGAAGAGTGTAAGCCCGTCAGATGGAATTAGAAGGAAGTCCATCAGTTGTAAGCGAGAGAGTTGTGCTGAAATTGAAAGCTTACTTCGATTTGGCGAAAGTGGAGATCGATAAAGCAGTTAGGGCTGAAGAATGGGGACTTAATGATGATGCCATTAATCATTACAGAAATGCTTTGCGTATTATGCTCGAAGCTAAAAGTGCTCGAGTTCCTGATCCTGTTTCTTCTTCTAGGTACAATTTTGGTGATTAGCTGGATTCCTTTTGCATATTTGCGTTATTGCATGCAAGGATATTTTGGCAAGTTATTTGTGTAGGAAAAAATGTGTTCTTCTGTTATTAGCAGCAACCAATGTATTTTATGCTATTAGACCATAGTTTTGAATATCTGATAGTTTTGACAAGTTAATACATATAGGGTATGCTGCGTGGAACTGAAAATGTCGTGGTCTGAGTTGGAATTTGGCTGCCAAGATTAATTATTGTTGATGTTATATTTTAAGTGAAATAATTTATAGGTTCTACCCTGACAACAAAAATTGTGTTGTACAACTTTGTGCTTGTTTTTCTGAAACTTAAATTCTTCTATTTTCAGCAATCAACTGAAAACATATCAGCAAAAAATAGCAAAATGGCAGGTCCAGGTTTCAGAGAGATTAAAGATTTTGTCTCAAAGAACCCAAATACTGACTGCGAGGTAGTGAAAGTTTTTCTTGAAAATGTGAAGCAAGCCACTGAAATGAAGATTGATAGGTAGGTGCATTCATCTCCACTAATTTGAATAAAAAAAGATGATTATATTCAATATATTTTTAATATGATTGAAACATGCTGGAAACTGAGACTTATGATCTTCATTTCATGTCTAGTTTGTAAGTCAATGTCTGCAGCTTCCGCGGCTTTTGTGTACAGCAATGAAAGATTATACCTATGTTCTTTTTCCAGTTGGCACATTGTGATGAGGATGAAAAATCTTAAGGAAGGTTCATGTGATCCAATACCACCTCTAGAATTCATTTTTTAATAACAATATATACTATTGGTTTCAGGTGCGTGATTATATTCATGTTGTTGATCTGGCAGATGGGCACATTGTAGCTGTACAAAAATTGTTTAAAGATACCACTATAGGTTTGTTCTCAACGAACCACCTTTTTTTATTTTGTTCTCTGTTAGAATATTAAAGTTAGACAACGCTCTTATGTGAACGTCAAAATGTCCTTATATTGATGCATCTGTTTTGTGAGAAATATTTGCAGGCATGGTAGAAGGCAAGGAGAAAAACGAACTGGGCTGGTGATGGCAAATGATGAAGTGGAATGCAAGGCAGAGGAGAGTGGTTTGGCGGCACAGTGGTGAAGGCAGAAGGCAATGTGCACTGGTGGGTGGGAGAAAGTTTTGAATGTTATGGTGGTTGAACAGGAGAGTGTGGCAGCAGCAGAAGTTGTATGGGGTGCACTACAATGATTTGCTGTGATGGGGTGAAGTGCATAGACAGTAAGTCTATTTTGGCGGTGACTGTGCAAGATGGAGTTGGAGGATATAGAAGTGTTTTGGTGGTAACTGTGACAGATGGAGAGTATGATATGATATGTGATATAGCAGCAATATGGCAGGCAGTTATAACAGGGAATTTGATGTGGAGCACTATGGTGTTGATGTGGTTATGCTGAAGCAGGGGTGATTAAATGCAGTGAAGTGTGTTGCTGTGGAGGGAGGGACAGAGGATGATGGATGTTACAGCGATGCAGAGGGTACAGGGCAGTTGTTAGAAGTTATGGGGTTTGTCAAAACGATGGTAAGGAGTTTGGTCGAAATGATGTCAGTGGGAAGAGGGGGTGAGGTTGGTTGGAGATGTACTGTGTGTATGGTCATGCTAGCAGTGAATACTTGGCGGAACAGAAGTATGAATTGGTTGAAGCAGTGGTAGGATGAACTACAGGGGAGAACTGCAGAAGTATGAAATGTACGTCAATAGTTGTCAATTGGATGGTATGTGGTTTTGTATGTCAATAGTTTACTTTGTTATTTTTGTTTATGGATATTATTGAAACTTAGTTTATGGATGTCTTTTGTTTATTAATATTGTCTTAACTAGTTTATGTAACCAATTAATAGTTATTAGAACCTGTTATATATACTAATTGCTTGAATATGCTTAAAATATAGTTTTGGAATATTCAAAAATAGAGTGGAATATTGAAGCTGTTATATAAATAGAAGACAGCGTTTTATTAATGCTGTCAATGAAGAAACAACAGCGTTTAATTCGTGCTGTAATTATCTTGAAATTGTCAATAACAGCGTTTTTTACATGCTGTAGAAATAGTTGATGATTCAATAACAGCGTTTTTAACATGCTGTCGAAATTGTTGATGATTCAATAACAGCGTTTAGAAAAAGCTGTTGTAAACAGTTAAAGTAGAATTTGAACATCTTCGACAACTAAATTATAAACGCTGTTGAAACATAATACAACACGTCTGAAAACGCTGTGAAAATATTATTAACAGCACGTAATAAACGCTGTCACATAGATGTTTCAACAGCGTTTATAGAAAAGCTGTTGTAAGTTATGTACATACGACAGCATGTCGTTATACAGCGTTTTAAATAACGCTGTTGTATCATATTACAGCGTTTATCAAACGCTGTTAAAAGCCTTTTGTGGTGTAGTGGTGTATTTGTTAGTGAATATAAAATTGTTTTTATATTGTGTTGACTTATCTATTGAGTGTTTATGGATTCTGGTCGATGTGTGGGACGCCATTTCATCGATAGGGATTTCTAAACCCTTAAACAAGGTAGACCGACACAGTATTGTTTTTTAAAGTAGGGTAAATGAAATAATTTTACCCAAAATTATATTTTGATATAAAAGAAATAATTTTCTGAAATTATTATTCATATTTGGATGTTTGGTTGCTAATGCTATAATTGGATAAAAATTTAGAATTTGAGTGGTTTATAACCAAATAAAATTGTTTAAGTATGATTTTTAAAAAAAGGGAATATCACTAAAATTTGACTAAACCAGGAATTTAAGTCTTGGAAATTTAAAAGATGTTTAAGTGGATTTAAACAAAAGGATTTGGAAATTTGAAATCTTGGGAATGTTTGAGATGTTTTTCCAAAGATTTGAAGGTAATAATGGAATATTGTTTTGGAAAATATTGTTGAATGTAAATTGTTTTGGGAGGAAATTGTGAAAGTAAGGAAGCACTGAACTCACTTCAGTCGCTGGAAAATAATCCTGATGATGATGGCCACATCATCAGTATTCATTTTCGAGTTTCTAAAGTGATGGATTGCTACCAGGATAATTGGTTATGATATTGTTTGGGCTTGTTGAGTATACAAGTTGTTTTAGAAATTTTTAAAGGAGAAAATTTGTTTTGGTGAAAGCAAGTGTTCGAATTTGGAAATTTGATTTGATATACCAAGTGGGTATGTGTAGTTATCATTTCAAATGGTTATGGAAATGAAAACCGGGCAATTGAATTCTAAGAAATTCTATTTAGATAATGTGAAAGTTTAAATGAATCAACTATTGAACTTATAAAGTAAAGTTGATATTAATAAGAAGAAATTGGGAATTTTGATCCGGGAATTAAAATTGAACTTAAGTAAATGAAAGTGAAGAAAATGTACTTGAATTTAACCTGAGATAAGTTAAATAAAATTGAAGTTGAAATTAAATTGGATATTAAATTGGAAGGTAAAAATGATTGTAATGGTGAAATGAAAATTTATACCTTAAGAAGTGAGTGTTATATATATATATATATATATATATATATATATATAAAATCTGAAATTGTGATTATAAGATGAAATGACCCAAATGAGTAATATAAGTTTTTAAGTAAATAAATAAGTTTGGAACTCATATAGTGAGTAATAAAATTTAAAAAGAATGGTAAGTAGCTAAATTTAACTGAAGTTGAGTTGGAATAAAACTGAATTCAAATGAATTCAATTGAGTTACAAATAAAATTGAATGGAATAAATTCTTAAGTAAATAAGTAAGTATTGAATTGAATTAAAAGAGAATTGGTGTGAGTTGTAAACAAATCTAACTCAAGCATAAATTGAATGACCTTATTATAAATAAATTCAATAATGAATTGTTAATGTAAATTAAATTTAAGAATGGATAAAAATAAACTAATCGAATAAAATAGTAAATAGTTGGGATTTGATTAAAGGAAAATCAAATCAAAGATTTAAATGAAAATTGGTGGAATAGAATAAACTTAAGTTATTGGGTGGAACCGTTTGAAGTAAATAAATAACTTAAGTAAATTGTGAGATGGTTATTTAAAACATTGGTTGTCATGTTCAATAAAATGGTTTGGAATCAAACCTGTTGAAATGAAAGAAATGCAATGTAAGGATTGTGAATAAATTAATTGGGATGGAATCAAGTGTAAATTGAGTTGGAATCAATTTAAATTTTTTATAAAGCTTAAGTAATTATTTATTCACAATAATATTGTCAAATTGCATATGAAAATGGGTCGTTTGAAGTAAATGAGATTAGATAAAATTTTATGAATTATTAGAAGCGAAATAGGATGATTTTGAATATGAGTTTGTTTTGCTTAAATGAATTAAATATAAGCAAGTAAGTTATAAATCACTTTAACTAAAGAGAATGATTTGAGAATTGGTTAGAATTAATTATGATAAGGATTGAAACCTTACATATGTGCTTATGAAAATATGTAATGCTAAACAAATGGAGACTCTGCCAAAACTTTTCAAAATTTTGGAAACTAAAAAAAAAATTAAAAAAATTAGCAACAAAACGATTTCAAATTGGAGATTGAAATAAACTAGTGGATAAAACTAATTTAAAAATAATGATAGAAATCAGATATAAATGGATAATAGTCAATAGATTTCAATATTCAGTGTTGAAGAAAATTTGAATTCACATGGAATTAGAAATTCAGATTTGAAATAAGAAGGTATAAAGGTTAAAGTGGTAGAGTAATAATGTGAGAGATATATAATGCTTATATTTAACTTAGGAAATGAACGGTAAAATTCTTAAGCAAATTTGATATTGAGAAAATTATTCCAAGTGGATAGAAATCAGAATAATGTGAATAAAAGAAAATTGATATAGTTGATAATCAATGGATATAAATACATAGGATGAACGTATATTATTTTATTCGCATAACAATTTAATCCAGATTCGAGCACAGAATTTCGAGATAGTTATATCGATCCGAGTTAGGATTTTTCACTCGATTTTCGACGACGAACTATGGATATGGATTTTGATTTACTCTGGAAATTCTTTATCATAGTTGTGACTATGCAAGGAGAATGACAGTTGTTGATCACGAAACCAGATCTGAGTCCGTACTAGAAAGTCAGGTGAACGATACTCGTTCGGAAGAGAATTGTGTGATCGAGCGAGCGATCGGATTTGATATTGCGTACGGATGATATTTGTACATCGTACAGGCTTGATTGAATAGATATTGAAATTCTGTAAAGAAGTCAATAAAATTGGGAAAGAGTTGGTTCTGTAGCTTTCAGAATTGAATTGCCAGAACGAATGTCTGGAATTCATTGTGTATTCCATATATCCCATCTAAGGGAATTTGTTCATAATTCCTCAATTGTTGTTAATCCAGTAGTTCAGGAATTGGAAGTTAAGTCGAATTTATCTGTGATCAGGAATCCGGTTCGGATTGTTGATCATCGAGAGACAACTCTGGATAGTTTTAGGAAAGCTTATCCGGATTCGTGTTCGGATAACTAGTGTTGTTTGTTAGGATAGACTGTTTGATTGTCTGTTATTATATGAATGATATCTATGTTTGAATGGTTGGTATAACAGCTTTTTAAATTATCTTTGATTTAAATTTCGGGGACGAAATTCTTTTAAGGGGGGAGGAATGTAACGACCCTGGATTTTGGCCCTATTTATTTTAATAAATATTTGATCTAATTAAATAAATGTGAATTGATCATATTAAAATGAATATGATTTTGGAGATATTTACCATTTGTTTATATAAATTTGTATTTTAAAAGGGAGATTGATTTGGAACATTTAAAACTAAATCTCTTAATAATATTTATAATAAAATTTGTCTTATATAATTAAATTAAAATACTTTACTTTGTTTACCTCTGATAAATATACATATGAATAATAATGTTTGAATTTAAAATAAAAATCTCATTATAATATTTATCTTATACCATTAAATTAAAATGCTTTCTTTTGTTAACATTTGATAGAAATATCTATAGATGATAATGTTTGAAATTAAAAATCTAATTCTAGCAATACAAAATATAAATGTAAAATATGAGTCAAATTTATGTATATAATTTAAATAAAATACAAATGAATTATAAAAATGAGAATAAATGTAAATATAACTTATGAATCTAATTCAAATGTTAATGGCTAAAATAGAAAATAGAAAATATAAATAGATGATAATGTTCAATATAAATATAAATATTATATATAAGGCAAACACATGAATATAACTTAATAATTGATAGTTAAAATACAAATGGAAATTGATTTATAAAAATAAGTATAAATGGAAGTAAATCATATTAAACATAATTTAAATATTTATCGCTAAATACAAAAACAAACAAATGTATAAAGCTAATATAAATCACCATATTGAATATAACTCAGTCATAGTCAAAATACAAATATAAATACAAACAAGAAATAAAGTATAAAAGTACAAAATACATAATAAATTTAAAAACAAGGTATAGGATAAAATGAAGCAAGACCAAGTGTTGCCTGCAAAGCATAGAATAAACCTGACAAGTATGTATATAATTATTCAAGCTAGGAAATAATAAAAATAAAATAACAACCATATGTATATGAACAATGTAAGCTAGAAGATAATAAATGTTTTACACAATAGCTTCATACACAAGCCATATGTTTACCTGCATAAGTACATGATTGCAGGTAATATCTTCACACAGCAAAATAATTGATAATTGTGTAAACATAATTAGAAACCAAAGCATGTACTTACTATCAACTCAGCCTACCATTTGGTCTATGCAAATACTTACAAATCCATGCATCTAGACACTAAATCTGTCAGGTGGAAAAATAAAAAAATAATAAAGATAATGCTTGGCTAGTTAATACCTACCTTAAGCTTCCTGTTCTTTCTTATATATATATATATGATTCCATCTGAACCATTTGGAGTCGTTCAGCAAAACATAAAAAAGAAAAGAAATAGGGAGTGAACTCCAAATTTATTCAAACTATAACAGGCAAGAACACAAGCAGGTTCAACTGCAGGTTCAAACAACTCATGTTTCAGATAATCAACATCAAATTTATTCTTTGCTCAGGAATGATTCAGGTGAGTAAACAAATTTTTAAAAGTTTTAAGTTATTTAAAATCAGTTTAAATTTCATTGATAACATGGCTTGCTTCAGTTTGCATATGAGTGTGTGATGTTCTGTGTTTTTCTGAAGTTGGTACAGGTTACATACTTTGTGCTAAAGCTCCAATTATCCTTATTTAAATCATTTAGAAGTTTTTATTTCTCAACAATACAAGATGTAATACTTAAATTAAGATTTTTAAAGGGTGATTAAACCATCTCTATAAAGTATATCACTGTAACAATGATATACAGGTAATCAAGGGATAATTGATGAAATTCGACTGTTGTAAATCATTAATTCAAGATCACACTTTGAATCCTTACTGAAATTGATAATTTATAAAACAAATACGAAGGTTTTAGTGCAGTAATTCAAGGGCAGTTTGAATTTGTGCAAATATTGTATTTTTACCGATTTCTAGAAATTCAATCAATAATAAATGTTAAGATTTGAAGTGAAGCAAGTATAAGTGATTGTGATTTCAAGAAAAATGTTCAATAATTTTTTATTGTGTAAGTTTAGCATACGAGATCGAACTAGGGCTTGTGTTCTGTTCTTCTTCTTGTCTGTAACACAGTGTGTTCGGCCCTTCTCACGTGATCGAGTTGCATAATATTTTGGTGCAAGGTTGCTTGGCATGATGTTGTCGTGTGGGCGAAGTCGCGCCATCTCCTGTGGCTTGATCATTGATCACAAGGCATATTTGTCGAGGGTTTTGTTTTGCAGTTTTCCCATGGAACTGTAAATTTTCGATTACGATCATGTGAGGACGATCTGGGTTTGGATTTCATGTTTTCACATGATTTGGGATTTGCGCGATGGGTTGACGTTCGCCAGTGACGAGATGTGCCGCCGTGCACGTGCACGGCGGTGGGTTCGCATGACAGTGTCATGGTTCTTCTGAATCGAGTCGTGCTCGAGTGGAAATGGGGTTGACTTCGAGTTTTATCGTGGGCGAGATGGGTATCCTGATGTTATTTAACATTGTTTAATTTAAGTTTAAACTTTTAACAAGCTTATTGTATAATAAAAAAAATTTAAAAGAAGAAGAAGAAGGGGTTTCAGGGGAGGACTCGGGGAAACCTTGTGTGAAACCCGGAGTTATGCTCGAGTCTAAGCAGGGAAGTCTCGGGTTTTGGTTATACTGCAATTTTGCAGTGAGGTTGTAGTTGAGTAAATTTGTTTTTTTTCGAATTTGTTTAAACATGTTGAGCTTAGAGAATGTTTAAAGGTTAAGTTAAGATATTGTCAAGTTGTAATTATTGTAGTCAAAAGCTTAACGACTTTTCTTAAACACTTAAATTATTTTAATTTAGGAAATTATTTAGGTTAAGTATAAAGGTTAATTAACTTTTAAGTTTGGGGATTAGTAATAAAATGATTTAAAATTTAAAGAGGACTTGTAAGGGTTAACTACATTGAGTAATTAAAATTAAAAGAATTATTTCTAGGAAGCAATTGAGAATAATTACTTTTCCATAGTAATGAGTAATAGATTGTAAGAAATAGATGAGTAATTAACTACTTAAGTTAATTTATGAACGATTAATGGGTAATTAATCAAGTGATTTAATTAAGAATTAAGAAGTAATTAATTAAGGAATTTGCAGATAATAATTTGGTGATTAAGTTTTATTAATAAATAATTAAAGTTATTAATTAATGAATAAGGAATAGTAATTAAAGTTAAACAACTTGATTTTAAAGTAATTAATTAAATAGATGAATGAATAATTAATTAAATAATTAAGACTTAATAATTGATTAAGAAATGATTAATTAACTCAAATAATTTGAAAGGAAATAACTAATTAATCGTTAATTATACAGGGTTAAGCGATTAATTCTCAAGTAATTGATTTTAAATTGAATTAATTGCAATGAGAATTTAAATGATTGCCATGGATTGTTGTGTATGTAGAATGTCTGGTTTGTGATGTTTAAATTGATGATATTCTGTGATGTTCTCTGATATGTTGTGATATATCTATGATGACTGTATATGTTTATCTGTGATAAATGTTGTTGAATTATAACTTGAATTAAACTGTTTAAGTTAATTAGACAACTTGGCCCTTAAAATGGCGTTTGGATTTCGATGAGACCGGGATCGGGTATCCAATTGATATTCTGAAAACCACATCGATCCAAATTAAACGATAGGTCGTGAATTCTAAAATGAAGATCGAGATGGTGGTTTCAGAATGCAAGGGTTATCGTCGTTGACTCTGAGGGTGATTCTAAAATGAGTGTGACGAGATAATGCCTTCGGTTTCGTTCGAACCCGGAACGAACTTGTATGGATTGAATGCTTTCAGCACATCGTCAGGCGGACGATGAGAATTCTAAGAAATATGTTCTCTAAAGGTAATCGCAACCTCAAGCCACATCAACCGGGAATTGCTAAAACATGGGAGATGCAGCAAGGTTAGGTGGGTCATGCCCAAGCAGGACAAGATATTTCCCCTGTCTAGATGTCCCTTTTTATTTCGGCTGTGTGTGCGGTTGCTAGCTACAACCGTGGGGTGTATCTTGTTCGATACTGTTCAGTAAGGAATGGTTCCAGCCTTGTGTTGCAGGGGGTCGGGAGTGATCCTCGGTACGGTGATCTAGGCCCCGTACTGTGACGGACGGTACCCCTATTGCCCTGCCATTGTTGGAAATCCATTTTCCCTACGGTTTTGATTTGTATTATCCACTTTTGTGGCTAGTAGTTGGAATTTAATAACGTAACAATTTCGGCTATTTTCTATTTACTTGAAAACCCTAGACGCTATTATAATGTCATATGATTTCCTATTAAATGTTTTGGTTAGCCTAAGGTAAAAAGTTACCCGTATTTATTTGTGGGGAGTCTTACGTGATACATTTATTTTCAAATGTTTTTCAAAGTTAAACAACTTTAAACCGTTTACTCATACCAGACCCATGTCTGACCCGGAGTTTATATTTGTTTTTCATAAACTCTTGGGTACTCAAATTTTTATGAGTAGCCAAGTGATAGGTTTCTGGAGTATTGATTTCTGGAGAGCTTGGAGCAGGAGTTTCCAGACGTATGTAACTATCTATCTAGTTCCGCTGTGTTAGTTGATATGTACAGTATCTCTGATGTATATAGTGACAGATGTATGTATGATTGTCATGTGTATTGCTATTGTATAACTCTGATATATGTAAAACTTTGTAATATTTATGTGATATATTATATTTTGTTCCGTTCCGCTGTGAGATTCTGATGTTGTTGCTCTTTCTTTCCTTTCTTCTCTATTTCTATCCCTTTCTTTTCTTAATGATGATACGTCTTTCTGGTAGTAGAAGGGCGGGCCGTCACAGTTGGTATCAGAGCATAGGTTGGTGATAACCTTGGCTCTGGTAGGAATTACTCATAGAATAGAGTCTGTAGTACTCTAAAATGAGTTTGAGTGTATTAATAGGTATGAGCGTGTATTTGTTAGTGAATATAAAATTGTTTTTATATTGTGTTGACTTATCTATTGAGTGTTTATGGATTCTGGTCGATGTGTGGGACGCCATTTCATCGATAGGGATTTCTAAACCCTTAAACAAGGTAGACCGACACAGTATTGTTTTTTAAAGTAGGGTAAATGAAATAATTTTACCCAAAATTATATTTTGATATAAAAGAAATAATTTTCTGAAATAATTTTTCATATTTGGATGTTTGGTTGCTAATGCTATAATTGGATAAAAATTTAGAATTTGAGTGGTTTATAACCAAATAAAATTGTTTAAGTATGATTTTTAAAAAAAGGGAATATCACTAAAATTTGACTAAACCAGGAATTTAAGTCTTGGAAATTTAAAAGATGTTTAAGTGGATTTAAACAAAAGGATTTGGGAATTTGAAATCTTGGGAATGTTTGAGATGTTTTTCCAAAGATTTGAAGGTAATAATGGAATATTGTTTTGGAAAATATTGTTGAATGTAAATTGTTTTGGGAGGAAATTGTGAAAGTAAGGAAGCACTGAACTCACTTCAGTCGCTGGAAAATAATCCTGATGATGATGGCCACATCATCAGTATTCATTTTCGAGTTTATAAAGTGATGGATTGCTACCAGGATAATTGGTTATGATATTGTTTGGGCTTGTTGAGTATACAAGTTGTTTTAGAAATTTTTAAAGGAGAAAATTTGTTTTGGTGAAAGCAAGTGTTCGAATTTGGAAATTTGATTTGATATACCAAGTGGGTATGTGTAGTTATCATTTCAAATGGTTATGGAAATGAAAACCGGGCAATTGAATTCTAAGAAATTCTATTTAGATAATGTGAAAGTTTAAATGAATCAACTATTGAACTTATAAAGTAAAGTTGATATTAATAAGAAGAAATTGGGAATTTTGATCCGGGAATTAAAATTGAACTTAAGTAAATGAAAGTGAAGAAAATGTACTTGAATTTAACCTGAGATAAGTTAAATAAAATTGAAGTTGAAATTAAATTGGATATTAAATTGGAAGGTAAAAATGATTGTAATGGTGAAATGAAAATTTATACCTTAAGAAGTGAGTGTTATATATATATATATATAAAATCTGAAATTGTGATTATAAGATGAAATGACCCAAATGAGTAATATAAGTTTTTAAGTAAATAAATAAGTTTGGAACTCATATAGTGAGTAATAAAATTTAAAAAGAATGGTAAGTAGCTAAATTTAACTGAAGTTGAGTTGGAATAAAACTGAATTCAAATGAATTCAATTGAGTTACAAATAAAATTGAATGGAATAAATTCTTAAGTAAATAAGTAAGTATTGAATTGAATTAAAAGAGAATTGGTGTGAGTTGTAAACAAATCTAACTCAAGCATAAATTGAATGACCTTATTATAAATAAATTCAATAATGAATTGTTAATGTAAATTAAATTTAAGAATGGATAAAAATAAACTAATCGAATAAAATAGTAAATAGTTGGGATTTGATTAAAGGAAAATCAAATCAAAGATTTAAATGAAAATTGGTGGAATAGAATAAACTTAAGTTATTGGGTGGAACCGTTTGAAGTAAATAAATAACTTAAGTAAATTGTGAGATGGTTATTTAAAACATTGGTTGTCATGTTCAATAAAATGGTTTGGAATCAAACCTGTTGAAATGAAAGAAATGCAATGTAAGGATTGTGAATAAATTAATTGGGATGGAATCAAGTGTAAATTGAGTTGGAATCAATTTAAATTTTTTATAAAGCTTAAGTAATTATTTATTCACAATAATATTGTCAAATTGCATATGAAAATGGGTCGTTTGAAGTAAATGAGATTAGATAAAATTTTATGAATTATTAGAAGCGAAATAGGATGATTTTGAATATGAGTTTGTTTTGCTTAAATGAATTAAATATAAGCAAGTAAGTTATAAATCACTTTAACTAAAGAGAATGATTTGAGAATTGGTTAGAATTAATTATGATAAGGATTGAAACCTTACATATGTGCTTATGAAAATATGTAATGCTAAACAAATGGAGACTCTGCCAAAACTTTTCAAAATTTTGGAAACTAAAAAAAAAATTAAAAAAATTAGCAACAAAACGATTTCAAATTGGAGATTGAAATAAACTAGTGGATGAAACTAATTTAAAAATAATGATAGAAATCAGATATAAATGGATAATAGTCAATAGATTTCAATATTCAGTGTTGAAGAAAATTTGAATTCACATGGAATTAGAAATTCAGATTTGAAATAAGAAGGTATAAAGGTTAAAGTGGTAGAGTAATAATGTGAGAGATATATAATGCTTATATTTAACTTAGGAAATGAACGGTAAAATTCTTAAGCAAATTTGATATTGAGAAAATTATTCCAAGTGGATAGAAATCAGAATAATGTGAATAAAAGAAAATTGATATAGTTGATAATCAATGGATATAAATACATAGGATGAACGTATATTATTTTATTCGCATAACAATTTAATCCAGATTCGAGCACAGAATTTCGAGATAGTTATATCGATCCGAGTTAGGATTTTTCACTCGATTTTCGACGACGAACTATGGATATGGATTTTGATTTACTCTGGAAATTCTTTATCATAGTTGTGACTATGCAAGGAGAATGACAGTTGTTGATCACGAAACCAGATCTGAGTCCGTACTAGAAAGTCAGGTGAACGATACTCGTTCGGAAGAGAATTGTGTGATCGAGCGAGCGATCGGATTTGATATTGCGTACGGATGATATTTGTACATCGTACAGGCTTGATTGAATAGATATTGAAATTCTGTAAAGAAGTCAATAAAATTGGGAAAGAGTTGGTTCTGTAGCTTTCAGAATTGAATTGCCAGAACGAATGTCTGGAATTCATTGTGTATTCCATATATCCCATCTAAGGGAATTTGTTCATAATTCCTCAATTGTTGTTAATCCAGTAGTTCAGGAATTGGAAGTTAAGTCGAATTTATCTGTGATCAGGAATCCGGTTCGGATTGTTGATCATCGAGAGACAACTCTGGATAGTTTTAGGAAAGCTTATCCGGATTCGTGTTCGGATAACTAGTGTTGTTTGTTAGGATAGACTGTTTGATTGTCTGTTATTATATGAATGATATCTATGTTTGAATGGTTGGTATAACAGCTTTTTAAATTATCTTTGATTTAAATTTCGGGGACGAAATTCTTTTAAGGGGGGAGGAATGTAACGACCCTGGATTTTGGCCCTATTTATTTTAATAAATATTTGATCTAATTAAATAAATGTGAATTGATCATACTAAAATGAATATGATTTTGGAGATATTTACCATTTGTTTATATAAATTTGTATTTTAAAAGGGAGATTGATTTGGAACATTTAAAACTAAATCTCTTAATAATATTTATAATAAAATTTGTCTTATATAATTAAATTAAAATACTTTACTTTGTTTACCTCTGATAAATATACATATGAATAATAATGTTTGAATTTAAAATAAAAATCTCATTATAATATTTATCTTATACCATTAAATTAAAATGCTTTCTTTTGTTAACATTTGATAGAAATATCTATAGATGATAATGTTTGAAATTAAAAATCTAATTCTAGCAATACAAAATATAAATGTAAAATATGAGTCAAATTTATGTATATAATTTAAATAAAATACAAATGAATTATAAAAATGAGAATAAATGTAAATATAACTTATGAATCTAATTCAAATGTTAATGGCTAAAATAGAAAATAGAAAATATAAATAGATGATAATGTTCAATATAAATATAAATATTATATATAAGGCAAACACATGAATATAACTTAATAATTGATAGTTAAAATACAAATGGAAATTGATTTATAAAAATAAGTATAAATGGAAGTAAATCATATTAAACATAATTTAAATATTTATCGCTAAATACAAAAACAAACAAATGTATAAAGCTAATATAAATCACCATATTGAATATAACTCAGTCATAGTCAAAATACAAATATAAATACAAACAAGAAATAAAGTATAAAAGTACAAAATACATAATAAATTTAAAAACAAGGTATAGGATAAAATGAAGCAAGACCAAGTGTTGCCTGCAAAGCATAGAATAAACCTGACAAGTATGTATATAATTATTCAAGCTAGGAAATAATAAAAATAAAATAACAACCATATGTATATGAACAATGTAAGCTAGAAGATAATAAATGTTTTACACAATAGCTTCATACACAAGCCATATGTTTACCTGCATAAGTACATGATTGCAGGTAATATCTTCACACAGCAAAACAATTGATAATTGTGTAAACATAATTAGAAACCAAAGCATGTACTTACTATCAACTCAGCCTACCATTTGGTCTATGCAAATACTTACAAATCCATGCATCTAGACACTAAATCTGTCAGGTGGAAAAATAAAAAAATAATAAAGATAATGCTTGGCTAGTTAATACCTACCTTAAGCTTCCTGTTCTTTCTTATATATATATATATGATTCCATCTGAACCATTTGGAGTCGTTCAGCAAAACATAAAAAAGAAAAGAAATAGGGAGTGAACTCCAAATTTATTCAAACTATAACAGGCAAGAACACAAGCAGTTTCAACTGCAGGTTCAAACAGCTCAAGTTTCAGATAATCAACATCAAATTTATTCTTTGTTCAGGAATGATTCAGGTGAGTAAACAAATTTTTAAAAGTTTTAAGTTATTTAAAATCAGTTCAAATTTCGTTGATAACATGGTTTGCTTCAGTTTGCATATGAGTGTGTGATGTTCTGTGTTTTTTTGAAGTTGGTACAGGTTACATACTTTGTGCTAAAGCTCCAATTATCCTTATTTAAATCATTTAGAAGTTTTGATTTCTCAACAATACAAGATGTAATACTTAAATTAAGATTTTTAAAGGGTGATTAGACCATCTCTATAAAGTATATCACTGTAACAATGATATACAGGTAATCAAGGGATAATTGATGAAATTCGACTGTTGTAAATCACTAATTCAAGATCACACTTTGAATCCTTACTGAAATTGATAATTTATAAAACAAATAGGTAGGTTTTTAGTGCAATAATTCAAGGGCAGTTTGAATTTTGTGCAAATATTGTATTTTTACCAATTTCTAGAGATTTAATCAATAATAAATGTTAAGATTTGAAGTGAAGCAAGTATAAGTGATTGTGATTTGAAGAAAAATGTTCAATAATTTTTTATTGTGTAAGTTTAGCATACGAGATCGAACTAGGGCTTGTGTTCTGTTCTTCTTCTTGTCTGTAACACAGTGTGTTCGGCCCTTCTCACGTGATCGAGTTGCATAATATTTTGGTGGAAGGTTGCTTGGCGTGATGTTCTCGTGTGGGCGAAGTCGCGCCGTCTCCTGTGGCTTGATCGTTGATCACGAGGCATATTTACCAAGGGTTTTGTTTTGCAGTTTTCCCATGGAACTGTAAATTTTCGATTACGATTATGTGAGGACGATCTGGGTTTGGATTTCATGTTTTCACATGATTTGGGATTTGCGCGATGGGTTGACGTTCGCCAGTGACGAGATGTGCCGCCGTGCACGTGCACGGCGGTGGGTTCACGTGACGGTGTCATGGTTCTTCTGACTCGAGTCGTGCTCGAGTGGAAATGGGGTTGACTTCGAGTTTTATCGTGGGCGAGATGGGTATCCTGATGTTATTTAACATTGTTTAATTTAAGTTTAAACTTTTAACAAGCTTATTGTATTAAAAAAAATTAAAAGAAGAAGAAGAGGGGGTTTCAGGGGAGGACTCGGGGAAAGCTTGCGTGAAACCCGGAGTTATGCTCGAGTCTAAGCAGGGAAGTCTCGGGTTTTGGTTATACTGCAATTTTGCAGTGAGGTTGTAGTTGAGTAATTTTTTTTTTTCGAATTTGTTTAAACATGTTGAGCTTAGAGAATGTTTAAAGGTTAAGTTAAGATATTGTCAAGTTGTAATTATTGTAGTCAAAAGCTTAACGACTTTTCTTAAACACTTAAATTATTTTAATTTAGGAAATTATTTAGGTTAAGTATAAAGGTTAATTAACTTTTAAGTTTGAGGGTAAGTAATAAAATGATTTAAAATTTAAAGAGGACTTGTAAGGGTTAACTACATTGAGTAATTAAAATTAAAAGAATTATTTCTAGGAAGCAATTGAGAATAATTACTTTTCCATAGTAATTAGTAATAGATTGTAAGAAATAGATGAGTAATTAACTACTTAAGTTAATTTATGAACGATTAATGGGTAATTAATCAAGTGATTTAATTAAGAATTAAGAAGTAACTAATTAAGGAATTAGCAGATAATAATTTGGTGATTAAGTTTTATTAATAAATAATTAAAGTTATTAATTAATGAATAAGGAATAGTAATTAAAGTTAAACAACTTGATTTTAAAGTAATTAATTAAATAGATGAATGAATAATTAATTAAATAATTAAGACTTAATAATTGATTAAGAAATGATTAATTAACTCAAATAATTTGAAAGGAAATAACTAATTAATCGTTAATTAAACAGGGTTAAGCGATTAATTCTCAAGTAATTGATTTTAAATTGAATTAATTGCAATGAGAATTTAAATGATTGCCATGGATTGTTGTGTATGTAGAATGTCTGGTTTGTGATGTTTAAATTGATGATATTCTGTGATGTTCTCTGATATGTTGTGATATATCTATGATGACTGTATATGTTTATCTGTGATAAATGTTATTGAATTATAACTTGAATTAAACTGTTTAAGTTAATTAGACAACTTGGCCCTTAAAATGGTGTTTGGATTTTGATGAGACCGGGATCGGGTATCCAATTGATATTCCGAAAACCACATCGATCCAAATTAAACGATAGGTCGTGAATTCTGAAATGAAGATCGAGATGGTGGTTTCAGAATGCAAGGGTTATCGTCGTTGACTCTGAGGGTGATTCCAAAATGAGTGTGACGAGATAATGCATTCGGTTTCGTTCGAACCCGGAACGAACTTGTATGGATTGAATGCTTTCAGCACATTGTCAGGTGGACGATGAGCATTCTAAGAAATATGTTCTCTAAAGGTAACCGCAGCCTCAAGCCTCATCAACCGGGAATGGCTAAAACATGGGAGATGCAGCAAGGTTAGGTGGGTCATGCCCAAGCAGGACAAGATATTTCCCCTGTCTAGATGTCCCTTTTTATTTCGGCTGTGTGGGCGGTTGCTAGCTACAACCGCGGGGTATATCTTGTTCGATACTGTTCAGTAAGGAATGGTTCCAGCCTTGTGTTGTAGGGGGTCGGGAGTGATCCTCGGTACGGTGATCTAGGCCCCGTACTGTGACGGACGGTACCCCAGTTGCTCTGCCATTGTTGGAAATCCATTTTCCCTACGAGACCCTACGGTTTTGATTTGTATTATTCACTTTTGTGGCTAGTAGCTGGAATTTAATAACGTAACAATTTCGGCTATTTTCTATTTACTTGAAAACCCTAGACACTATTATAATATCATATGATTTCCTATGAAATGTTTTGGTTAGCGTAAGGTAAAAAGTTACCCGTATTTATTTGTGGGGAGTCTTACGTGATACATTTATTTTCAAATGTTTTTCAAAGTTAAACAACTTTAAACCGTTTACTCATACCAGACCCATGTCTGACCCGGAGTTTATATTTGTTTTTCATAAACCCTTGGGTACTCAAATTTTTATGAGTAGCCAAGTGATATGTTTCCGGAGTATTGATTTCTGGAGAGCTTGGAGCAGGAGTTTCCAGACGTATGTAACTATCTATCTAGTTCCGCTGTGTTAGTTGATATGTACTGTATCTCTGATGTATATAGTGACAGATGTATGTATGATTGTCATATGTATTGGTATTGTATAACTCTGATATATGTAAAACTTTGTAATATTTATGTGATATATTATATTTTGTTCCGTTCCGCTGTGAGATTCTGATGTTGTTGCTCTTTCTTTCCTTTCTTCTCTATTTCTATCCCTTTATTTTCTTAATGATGATACGTCTTTCTGGTAGTAGAAGGGCGGGTCGTCACAAATTTGGACTGCTGTAGCTCTGTTTATCTTATTTTTGACGAATTAGCAGTAGGTTGAAAGCGAAAATAGACTTTTGATAGGATGATCGTATCACTTATATCTGTGTACCATTCTGTTCGTCTCGTCGTGCTGATCTTCGCAGCATATTTATTCATGCATTTTGGCGTTCGATACGCGACGAAATCTGCAAAACGATTAACTGTATTGGTACCCGTTTTGAGCCTGGTTGGTTTTCTTGTGACCATTCATTATCGATCGTGTAAAACTGCACGGTCATTAGCCTTTATTATATTCCAGAATTTAAGAGCTGACTTTCGCCATTCCCACTTTTCCAATATATTGCTGTTCGTTTCTATTCTATTTCTCCCTTCTTCTTTTGTTTCCTTTTTGAAAAAATAAATATAATAAATTATATATGGTTGCAGTTGTATTTGCTTTGAGATTTCGTTGATTTGCTTTGAGACTGCCTCGTTCCAAACATCTTCGTGCTCCTTTCTAGCTAAACCCTTTGTGCCGCCTATCTCTTTCCACCGCTCTTCATCCCCTCACGCACCCAGTTGCGTGATGCCACCACTATTTGCCTTCCTCATGCTCATATTCATACCTGCTTTACGCGTCACCTTCTTCTTCAATTGCTTCCAACGCCTACCCTCTTTTTCCAACCGCCGCAGCCACCTTCTCACGCAGCCAACTCCCTCACCATTGTTTCCCACGGTCGAGCATCTTCCCTCTCACCTATAGCCGATCACCACTTCGCCAAAGCAGCCTGTCATGCCTGCTCCTCTCCCATCATGCGACAGCTCCTCTATCCACCCATTTCCATTTCTATGCAATCGTCACCGACCAACCTACGGCCCTCCACCATTTGCAACCGCCATCGAACAAAGCTCCTTCCACTGCCCTCCGAGCCATCCACCATGGCTGCCATCCTCTCCACCTTCGCTCCTCCCTTTGCTTGCCTAAACGACAACCGCCTACTCACTAACGTCAATCCAACCTCCGCCGCAGCAGCCACCTTCCACCATGCTGCAGCACACCCACTTGGCTCACCTCCAAGATTCCATCTCCCCTTCCTAGTCAGGCACCCAGCGAGCACGAACCCACTTTCCAACCAAACTCCAACAACATCGTTCGGTTTCACTCTCATGCCATTGAATATCAAAACTGTCTTCCTAATTTCTTTCTCTTTCCGCAAATTTACACCCAATCATAGCATTTTCATCTTCCACGTATCGTTAATCTAGAAGATACTTCACGGCTGCGATAGTGGCCGCTTATCAGACGATGGAAGAAGGCTGTGATATGTTAATGAAATACCTCTTGACGATAGGATTCTTACTACAATTATTACTGGGTTTCTTGGCTCTGGGAAGGGCGCATATATTGTTTTGAGAAGCAGCCCGCCTCGCCCATAACCAATAGCCGTGACCGACAGAAGGCCGTCCCTTTTCCTCTCCGAGCTCCGCAAGACCCTCTTCTCATCTTAGCTCTTTCCTCCAAGCAGCCGGGGTTTCTACTTGATCGTGTGTTTTAAATTAAAGATTGAGTTTAAAATATAATTTATATAGGTTTGATTTTAAATGCGTTTAATTATATACAATATATAGATATTTTTGATTTTTAATTTTATATAGATTTTTAAAATATGTAATTTATATAGATAATGTGATTTTAATATATATATATATATATATATATATATATTTCCAATGTAATATATGCATATTTTGTTTTTTAATATGTGTTTTAAATTAAATGTTGTTTCAAAAATATATATATATAAAGAATGTATTTTGATAGGTTTCATATTGAATATTGATTTAAAATAAAATATAGCATATCCAGATTTTATATGAGTAAATTTTAGATTTTAAAATTTATAGATTCTGTTTTATCGATTCAAGTCAGTCGTGCTTTGCTTTGTTTGTCAAATTTGTATTCATTATGCTGTATTTGTTTTGGACTCTAATTTTATGCAGTAGCTTCATGAACTATTATTTATATATTCCGTTGCTTATTGTTGTATTACTCCGTGTCTACGATTGATTTATTTACTGTATATGCTACATTTTTCCAATTATAAATTAACAAACTGTTGTTTTAGGCGATTCAAGTCTGACATGAGTGGATGATTGTCGATTTGAATTGTTCGAAATAGCAGGTTATTGCAATAGGGTAAAGTCTCATCAGAGATAGGGTTAGTAATACCCTAGGATGAGTAACTCATTAGAGATAGGGTAGTGACACCCTAGAATGAGTTAAGTATATTATATATGATCTCGTATTTGATATTGTTAGAAACGATTTTTCTTTGGAAAATCTGGGTAAATGAAACAATTTTAGCTAAGATGACATTTTATATATAAATAAATAACTTTCAAAAATGTATAGTTATTTATACTATCATAATTTGCAATTTAGAGAATAATATTAAGTTATTATCATTGATTGATCGATTGTTTGATTTAAAAAAAACACAAAAACCTAGCGAATTAAGTTTCACGATTTGACTATATAGTGGTCGGTAATAATATTGGTTTAAAGTTAGGAAATTTATTTAAGATAAATAAATTTATGAGCCCAAAAATGTAAAAATAAGACGATCCTAAGAAATAAATGTATAAATCAAGTTTTATATAAAGGAATTGAAAAGAAGAATCTTATAATGACTAGTTCAAGTGGCTCAAAAGTAACTAAACATGGGCAGGAGATATGTTCGGATGGTAAACACTTCTCTTAAGTATTTCCTTCTTAGTTAAGGGCATATATGATACTATTGATATTATCCAATTCCTTAGTTTCAATTTTGAGTTACTCGATCTATAACTTTTTAAAGATAATGTGAATCATCAATTGATAAATTGATCAGTAATTATAAACATCTTTATAAAAATGTTAAACCAAAGATAATTTAGATCACTAGTTGATAAAATAAAATGGAATTTTTGGCGATTTTGGACAGTTAGAAATTTCTAAATTACACTTAAATTAAAATAAGAAATTTTGAAAATATAAAAGATAAACAATTGTGAAATGTTTTGACTAAATAAAAATATATAAGTATAATTTATAAATATGGTTTTTAAATTAAAAGGATTCAAAAGCTGAGAATTTGAGAGTTCAAATTCTGGAGATTTGAAAATTGTTCTTCAATTGAGAAAATGTATTATTCGAAAATATTTTTAAATAAAAATATAAGAGTATAACTTATAAATTTGAGATGATAGTAAATTGCAACAAGTTTTAAATTTGTCAAATACCCTGACGTATTTAAAACCAATCTGGAATTCAGGAAATACGCATACACACATTCTTAAGATGTAATGGAGTATTATACAAATATTGGCTTAAGTCATGAACTATTTATACACTTAACAAATGTTGTAGGAGGTAATCCAATATTGGATTTAGTATAAAGTGAATGGTTATGAAACTTAAAAGTGTCGATTAAACCAAGTTTGTTTTTTATAACTGTTTATAAACTTACGAAATAGTTTTAGGAAATGATCCATAAATTGATAGTGATATAAAATTAATTATGATTTGGTATAGTTAAGGAAACCAACTCGAATAAATACGTAAGTTATACATAGATCATTTTATTTGCATAGCTGTTTGACCTAAGATTCGACTACAAAACATTCAGATGTTTACACCTGTCCAAAAAAGATTTTATCATTCGATTCTTGACGACGAACATTGATGAGGGTTTGTGTTGGATACTTGAGTTTTCTATAATTGTTCAAAGCTATGCAAGGAAAACTAAAACTTTGATCAGAAAGTATGATTGCAGTCCGCACTAGAGGATCGCGTGATCAATACTGTTAGCGCCAAAATTGGGCACTAACACCCAAATACAGATGAAAGCACCAACCAACAGTCACAGATAAAAGATAGAATATACGTAGAGAGTATAAAGATGAAGAACAGTAAAAATTAAAAAGAAAGCAGTAATAACTGAGGATTTATAGTGGTTTGGCTGATTCCGGCCTAAGTCCACTCCAGAAATTTCCTTTTTATTGATACGAAATTCCAGTACAGTTACAATCCAGAGTTTTTAGAACAATAATGACAGAGCAGCCTTAGTATGGAAGACGAAGCGGAACAGACTGAAGATCCCTTTTCTGAAGCCTCACATGCTATTATAGGAAAACCCTGAGCTACAGGCTGTGTAGTTAATGCCCCGCTATTACCCCGCTATAACCCCGCAATAACTTAGCAGATTTCTACTACTACGATTTCTCCATATAGCCCCAAAATATAGCCTTTCCGCTTTAATCCCCGCTCTTTCCGCTATATCCCGTTACTCCCGCAATATTTTGCTATTTCCGCTATATCTTCTTTAATAAAATGAATTAAAAAATTGCATCTGTACATTATAAAAATTATGAAACTAATTTATTTAATTTAATTTTTAATATATTTTCAGAAATGAAAATATTCTAATATTCTACTAAATTCTACTATGTTATATAATAGTTTTACGTTTATTTAAAGTATATTCGCACATGTTTTTTGTTTAAAATCATTTATGTATTAATTATAATTCAATTGAATGATAAATTTTCATTTAATTACTATTTATATATTTGTAAAAACATTAAATGCGAGTTTTATATGCTATTTTAGAGTTATCGGCTATATCCTGCTATATCCTCGTTTTATCCCCGCTATGACTTTTTGCACCTCCACCGCTTTGAATCCGCCGAGCGCTTTAACTGCACAGGCTACAGGGCTTCCTGAGTAATATGGACCCACTAAGACCATAGCCGAGCCAACATCCTTCATCACGGCCGACTCCAAATCCTTAACAAACCAACCCGATATCCCTCAGGCATGACTCCAAGCAGACCTATCCAAGACTCGAAGTAAACTAGGCTAGAGCCTGGAGCAAAGCTAATGCCGAACCCAAGTTCCATATGCCAATCTAATCCCCTTTTCCTCGATGCCGATCCTATCCACTCGACAGACCCACAGCATGCCGAACCACTAGCTATGTCGACCCACTCGTGAACTCCAGCACGCCGATCCACTCAACCGTGCCGGTCCACACCATCCTGCCGAACCACCTCAGTCCAACTACCTTGGTCGAACCAGAACATGATGAACCACCAAGGCCGATCCCAACGAGGCCGAACTACCAATGCCGAACCATATCTGACCGAACCATATCTAGCCGACCCACCTCAACTTTCACACCATGACCAAATGACATGACCTTCCTTCCTTTGTCCGACAGACCATTCTTAGCCGATCCATTTTGGCCTAGTTAAGCCGACCCACTTTGACCGAACCACTCAGATGCCGATCCGCCCAGTGCCGACCTATTTACATGCCAATCCAGCCTTTTCTTATCCACTCCAACTAGACCGAACCATGCATGATCTCCTCTCCTCGGCCGAGCCATGTACGGCTGAGCCACCTTGATTGAACGGTCGATCCACATGGCCGAACTCCAATGACCAAACATATAATGCCGAACCCTAGCTTCGTAATCATATTTATCATCCATAATTGATCATCTATCCATCCATTCGACTCAAACCCATCGTATTCCAGCCTCGACAAACGAGTAGTCAATTTAGTTAAATCCGCCTGTCTAAGGCCTTGCCGAAAGACGGGTTAACATTTGCCCCCTAAAACATGCCTTGCTATTGGAAGGTGTGTTTTGAATAGCCTCAAATCCAATATCTAAAGTCTATATTGTTATCCCACTTTTTGGCGAAGCCGAGATACCTACAAATTAACTAAAAATCGATAATAACAAGTCATGAATATTAACTATGCATTGTTGGATAACCATGGATATCGATGAATTTTGTCCGAGTCCGGATCGGGCTGTAATTGACAAGACATGACAAGCAAAGCCATGGAAGACCGTGTTCCAAATTTCAAGTCAATCCGAGTTCATATGCTCAAGATGTGATCGATGCAAGTTGATGAATAAAGTTACATTTTCGTATCCATCAAGCAGCATTAGCTTCGTATCGATGGACTTCATACCCATCAACAGTTGGTACGATTAGTATCGATTGGCCAAATGTCCGCTTCGTATCCACCATGGAAACCTCTCTTCGAATCCATCTGGGCAGAGCAATTCGTATCCATCAGGTTACCTTATTTCGTATCCATCAAAAGACTTCGGTTCGCATCGATTGACTTCGTGTCCATTAAGGAGCTATATGGCTCGTATCCATCGAGTATGTAACTGTTGTTCGAATCCATGGCTGATGACTACTTCGTATCCATCCAGTCAACAAACCTGGGTGACGTGTCAAATTCGATACAAACAAGGCGAGAATTATGGAGTGGGCACAGTCAACTAGGAGTGAAACTCGGATCGAGGCGAAGTGTGCGTGCCACATCATCATGAAACCACGTGGGGTGATCGAATCGAAGGGATCATTTCGAACCGATCGATTCGAACCGAACAGCCACCGGAAAACCACATCTCGTATCGATCATATCTAAAATTCTACCGATCCAAATGCAATGAAATTTTCGTAAAAGCTTGCATACACGCTAAGGAATGTCTCCACCAAATTTCAGCTCGATTGGACATTATCTTGATCGATACGAAATGAATTCGTATCGATCACAGATCGAGTCAAAATTCTCTAAGATTGGTCGCGTGGGCCCACTCACGTGCCAGAACGAGTCTCCCGAAATTTGAGCGATATATCAGCCTCCTACGCCTATAAATAGCCCCCTGAAGCCTACAGAAGGAGGATCTTTTGACTCTCAAGCGTCCAGACTCTGCTGGATTCATTTCTACACTTCAACACAACTATTGTACCCGAAATTCTCCATTGCTACTGTTGTAATCATCTGTAACCTGCAAGGATAATCAATAAAAGATAAAACTTGGAAGTGGACGTAGGCCGGAGATAGCCGAACCACTATAAATCTTGTGTCTTTGTTCATTATTTCTGAATTGTTGCTTGCTGTTTACTTAGATCTGTGATTAATACTGCTGATTTATATTCATATTTTGGTGCTTTCACGATATTTGGGGTTTGTGACCAATTTTGGCGCAAACACCTTGGTGCTTTCACTGAGAAGAACTAGCACCCGCTACACCGGATTGATGTTCAGATTTGAAAAGTTTAAAGAATTCAGACTTAGAGAAAATGACTAGACAAAACAGTAGAAGACAAAGGGCTAAGAGAAGCCAACAAGGAGGAAGCCAGGAGGCATCCTCTGGAGCTGCAGAAGGACAAGCTTCGATCTACATCACCCGGGATGAGATGGAGGCTATGGCAAATTTGATGCATGAAAGAATGATGAAAAGCCAACAGGAGATGCTACAGAATTTCTTTGAACAGATGAGAGCAGCGAACGTGTAGAACCTTGGGCTAACTACAGCGGCTACAAGTGCAGGACAAGGAGTCAGGATTGCTGAAACCCATGAAGGTCAGGTTCAAGATCAGAATGCGGGACCTGATGGCAATCAACAAGGACTTGGGGGCAGACCCTCAGGATCATATACTGGAGGAAGACCCATAGATGAAGCTCAGCAGGCTGGAGTCAATGCTACTGTTACTGAGCCACATGAAGAGTATGTACTAGAGTTTCCTTCAAGACTTGGAGGGCAGGATAGAAACATGACAATGGGGCAGCCCCCGGATGGAGATGAAAGAATGATTGGTCTAGTGCGACGAATCATGAGAGGAGGATTGTCGAGTGGAGGGTTGGAAGAAGTCATCGTAGTCCGTTCACTCCGAATATCAGAAATGCAAGGAACCCTCCAAAGTTCAAACTGCATATGCTGGATCCATATGACAGGAAGTCGGACCCAACGATGCATATTACACGATACATCAGGCACATGGAAGTGCTGGGGGCATCCGAGGAAGTGATGGCTCGATGCTTCCCACTATACTTGTCAGATTTATCTGTGCTTTGGTTTAGACAGCTGGAGACTGGATCAATTGGAACATGGGGCAAGCTTGTAGATTGCTTAATGAGACAGTTTAGGGTCCACGTGACGCGACCCAAGAGTGTGATGACCCTAGCTTCAATAAAGAAAAGGACCGGAGAGTCCATAAAAGATTTCTTACTGCGATTCAATGCAACGGTGGCTTCTGTAGATCGCCCGGATCCATCGATGATTTTGATGGCGGCGGTGGCAGGAGGTGGGGAAGGCACCGAATTCAAAGATTCTTTGGTAAGAGATCCACCACAAGATCTTGGAGAATTTTATCATGAAGCTGAAAGATTCATTCGGCTGGAAGAATCACGAGCCGAAAGGCGAGAAATAAATGCTGTGCAGGGCGAAGGAACCACCAGGGAACAGTCCGGAGCGGACAAGGGAAAGAGAAAGCAGGACGATAGACGTGATGGTCCTGATAAACGGAAGAAATTCCGAGAGCCCAGATTCAGGCAATACACAGATCTAACGACAAGCCTGGAACGAATTTACACTGAAACTCGGGGGCAACTCCCCTATCGAAAACCACCCAGGAGAGATCCCACTGAGCGGGAGCGTAGAACCGAAAAATATTGCCTATTCCATGAGCTGGATGGGCATACTACCGATGAATGCCGTCACCTAAAAGATGAGGTGGAAGAACATGCCAGGAGTGGTAGATTGCCACAGTATACCAGAGAACGAACGGCGGCCGTAAGACCTGAACAACTGCTGCCTCAACCTAACAGAACCGATCCTGGATCGGGATCATGACTCGTCATCAACTGATTATAATAGCAAGGGCCAAGTTCAGGATTTGGACTTTGGTCAAATAATTTCCTTAGATTTGTTTCCAAAATAAAACGGCTATTCCACTTACTCATGTACGAGAACCGGAGAGATCCCTAGGCAAGCTCTAAGATGGAAATAGACTGATCTGCCCGGAGAGGCAATGTTTAGTTTTCTCCTGATGTTTGAGATTGAACATCTAGGACTTGAATCAAATAAATAAACTCGAATTTCTTGAAATAAACCTTTGAGCAGAGAGTTAAAGGGAAAATGTTAAATACCAACATGAAAATGATCGCTTTATGACCGTACCCGGAGAGGCGGGGTCCGGAGTGCAAGAAGTGAGTTGCTTCGCCGGAGAGCGACATGATCGACTCATTTAACGTCGTTTCCCATTCACCGGAGAGTGATTGGATCGGGATTCGATAAGAGCCCGGAGAGGCTGTGATCGGCCCACGATTTAGGCCATGAGATCGCTTAATGTTCAGATACACTGAACTGGAGTGCAAGAAGTGAGTTGCTTCGTCGGAAAGCGACAGGATCGACTCACTTAACACTGCTTCCCCTTCACCGGAGAGTGACAAGATGGGATCCAGCAAGATCCCGGAGAGGCTATGATTGGTTTAGAACAACCAAGGCATCGCTATATGCCTTAGCTGGGGCCAGAGTGCAAGGGATAGAGAGCAACGCCGGAGCGCAATGGGATTTTTCTATTCAACCGCTAAGTCTGGAATGGTCTTGGCAAGGGTTCGGAGTGACCATCGATAGTCCGGAGTGACTGCAGAATTTCATTCTTAACTTCTACTGGAATAAATTGATAATGATTTGGCTTCGAACAGCCATGGACTTGATTGAAAATACTATAAGCTTTGAATAAAACATGAACTCACTGCATTCAATTTGAGACTGATCAAAACAAACCTTTTACCAAAAGGCATGTTTTGGGGGGGCAAAGTGTTATCCCACTTTTTGGCAAAGCTGAGATACCCACAAATTAACTGAAAATCGATAATAACAAGTCATGAATATCAACTATGCATTGCAGCATAACCATGGATATCGATGAATTTTTTCCGAGTCCGGATCGGGCTGTAATTGACAAGACATGACAAGCAAAGCTATGGAAGCGTGTGTTCCAAATTTCAAGTCAATCCGCGTTCATATGCTCAAGATGTGATCGATGCAAGTTGATGAAAAAAGTTACATTTTTGTATCCATCAAGCAGCATTAGCTTCGTATTGATGGACTTCGTACCCATCAACAGCTAGTACGATTCATATCAATTGGCCAAATGTCCACTTCGTATCCATCATGGAAACCTCTCTTCGAATCCATCTGGGCAGAGCAATTCGTATCCATCAGGTTACCTTATTTCGTATCCATCAAAAGACTTCGGTTCGCATCGATTGACTTCGTGTCCATTAAGGAGCTATATGGCTCGTATCCATCGAGTATGTAACTGTTGTTCGAATCCATGGCTGATGACTACTTCGTATCCATCCAGTCAACAAACCTGGGTGACGTGTCAAATTCGATACGAACAAGGCGAGAATTATGGAGTCGGCACGGTCAACTACGAGTGAAACTCGGATCGAGGCGAAGTGTGCTGCCACATCATCACGAAACCACGTGGGGTGATCGAATCGAAGGGATCGTTACGAACCGATTGATTCGAACCAAACAGCCACCGGAAAACCCCATCTTGTATCGATCATATCTCAAATTCTACTGATCCAAATGCAATGAAATTTTCACAGAAGCTTGCGTACACGCTAAGGAATGTCTCTACCAAATTTCAGCTCGATTGGACATTATCTTGATCGATACGAAATGAATTCGTATCGATCGCAGATCGAGTAAAAATTCTCTGAGATTGGTCGCGTGGGCCCACTCACATGCCAGAACGAGTCTCCTGAAATTTGAGCGAGATATCAGCCTCCTACGCCTATAAATAGCCCCCTGAAGCCTATAGAAGGAGGATCTTTTGACTCTCAAGCGTCCAGACTCCGCCGGATTCATTTCTACACTTCAACACAACTATTGTACCCGAAATTCTCTATTGCTACTGCTGTAATCATCTGTAACCAGCAAGGAAAATCAATAAAAGATAAAACTTGGAAGTGGACGTAGGCCGGAGATAGCCGAACCACTATAAATCTTGTGTCTCTGTTCATTATTTCTGAATTGTTGCTTGCTGTTTACTTAGATCTGTGATTAATACTGCTGATTTATATTCATATTTTGGTGCTTTCACGATATTGGGGTTTGTGACCAATTTTGGTGCAAACATATATGTTATCCATAGCCATACTCTCTGATTCATAATCCAATCCATTTTATCCAAGTGTCATTGTCGTATCCTTATCCACATCTACGACTGCTTTGAGTCGATATCCAATTCCTATCCAGTAACTAAATCCTCATCCAATTCCACATCCATCCGAATAAATTAACCAAATCCATGATCTCTCCGGATCATTTTATCCGAGTTCGAGACCTCTTCAGGTCCTGTAGTCCAAATTGGGGACTTTTTCGGGTCTAAATCCTAAGTCGGGACCTCACTAGGTCCTAAAATCCATATCCGGGACCTCACCAGGTCCAAATCCTAAACCAAAATCTGAATCTGATAGCTGAGCTCTAATCCATCCATATCCGATAACTAATAACCGAATCCATGATCTCTCCGGGTTGATATCCAAATCCAGGACCGCTCCGGGTCCATGCCTAAATCCTTAGCTGTTCATAGCCAATATCCAAATCCGTTATCTCTTTGGGTTCTTGCAAAGCGTAATCCACATTTGGCGACCTGTGTCTAGCGATGCCTTGGTTTTCCTGGCTCAGTGTCCCTAAACACTGAGTAATGTCATGGCTTAAATCCTAAGCCGAATCTTGGTCGCTGCGGATCCTTGCTGAGCATAGTCCATACCCAATGACCTGAAATAGTAACCGATAGATAATAAGGGGCATAAATCATAGGCCGAATCCTGGTCTCTCCGGACCCTTACCGAGCATAGTCCATGCTCGACGACCTGAAATAACAAGTGATATATAATATGGGGCCTAAGTCCTAGGTCGAATCCTGCTCTCTCCGAACCCTTGCCGAGCATAGTCCATGCTCGACGACCTTTTACCCAAAATCCAAAGGAAAATCCAATCAAAATCCAATTCAAAATCCAAATCTAACCAGAAAACCAGAAATCCATATCAGAATCAAACATCCAAACCAAAAAACCAACAAAATGGAAGTTCAAACCGAACTCCAAAGTCAAAGCAGAAAAAAGTAAGTGTCCAAGCCAAAAAAGAAAAAAAATGATTTCTCAAACCAGGGCATCACGGTTCATCATCGTCTCAGAGCATGCCTAGGGGTTATCTCCATCCCCGTACATGAGTAAGCGAATTAGTCGTTAGCCGAAAGTTTGTTACTTATTCCAAACCATCATGATTAGTTGATGACCAACCGACCACCATTCCTAGGCCTCACGCCACCGTCATTCAGGGTAGGTGGTGGCTGCTCTAGTTCCATTGTCGCATTCCAAGTTTCGACATATTTTCAGAACTGGCAATTCCTTACATGCTCTTCGATTACATCCTTTAGATATCGGCAACTATTAGTATCATGCCCGTCCAAGTCATGAAAGAGACAGTGCCTTCCTGATGCTCTTTCGCGTTTCGAGGGTTCCCTCCTTGCAGGCCTTCGATAAGGAAGGCGATCCCGAGTATCCAAGAATATCCGTTCCAATGTTGCATTCGATCCTATGTAAGTGGAGAATTTTGGGTCTCCCTAGTGCTTCCTTTTCCCTTTATCCTTGTCTTTACCCGAGCTTTCATGAGGGTGGTCCTCCATCCTTAACCATTTTTACTTCCTTGGATTTCATATCCAAACACGCATCCTCTTGTCGAAGAAATCTCTTAGCTTCGTGAAAGAATTCTCCGAGATCCATTGGTGGGTCCTATGTCAATGATATTTTGAAATTTGAATTATCCCCAACTCCTGATACCGCATCCGTCAGAACCATTGATGGATCCGGCCTATCCACCGAAGCAACTGCTGCATTAAGCCGAGTTAAGAAAGTCCTGAGCGATTCACCCACCCTCTGTTTAACTAACGTCAGTGTCATCACATTCTTCGGCCTTTTTATATGAACTCAAAATTGACTTAAGAATTTATCCACCAGTTCTGTCCATGTTCCAATAGATCCATCCTCCAGCCGCCGAACCACATAGCAGCTATATCGGTCGAGTACGGGGGGAACATCGGGCCATAACCTCCTTTGATGCCCCCAACATTTCTAGATGCCTTGTGCACCTCATCAAGTGGTCAGTGGGATCCATATTACCGTTGTATACTTCCAGAGTGGGAAGCTTGGAATTGGATGGATTCCTAGCTATCCTGATGTTCCAAGTATACGGATTTTTATTGACTCCCTCCAAATCTCTGTTTGTCAGACCTTCACGAATGGTTTGCCTGATGATGTCAGCCAATCTAGTGTTACCTACTAAGGGTTGCCCCCATCCACATTTCCTAATTTCCCTCCAAGTCCGCGAGGAAATTCTGGTACATACTCCTCATCACGTACTCCTGTATTCCTATTGGTGTCGGGCTGTGCAGCATCATCTGGTATCCCTCCATCGATTGGTCCAGCATTACCTGGTTGTGTGCCCCAGAATCTCGGTCCGTCTAGATTGATAGCCGTTTGCTGATTGGGGGCTGCCCCTGCTGAACCACTCCATCTATTTTCTTGTTGAGTCCTTCTAATCCACCTCCATGGATCCGAGCTCCTGCAGTTCCTGCTTGTCCAAATTGTTTGAAAAATGTCTGCATCATTTCCTCTTGCCTTTTCATCAACTGCTCTTGCATAGAATCCATCATAATATGCATCTCGTCCCAAGTGATGTAGATTAAGGCTTGATTAGCTCCGGAGGAAGCCTCTCGACTTCCCTCTTATTGACTCTTTTCTATCATTTGCCTCCTGATTGATTGCTTTGCCTTAGTCTCCAAAATCCATGTTCCTAAGCCTTTAAATCCAAAATCCAAGCTTCTGAATCCCTAAGTGCTAGCTTTCTCGGTGAAAGCACCAAAATGTTAGCACCAAAATTGGACACTAACACCCAAATCCAGATGAAAGCACCAACCAACAGTCACAGATAACAGATAGAATGTATGTATAGAGTATAAATATGAAGAACGGTAAAAATTAAAAAGAAAGAATTAATAACAGAGGATTTACAGTGGTTCGGCTGACTCCGGCCTACGTCCACTTCAGAAATTTCCTTTTTATTGATATAAAAATCTAGTACAGTTACAATCCGGAGTTTTTAGAACAACAATGGCAGAGCATCCTTTGTATAAAAGATGAACGGAAATAGAATGAAGATCCCCTTTTCTGAAGCCCCACATGCTGTATTTATAGGCAAAACCTAAGCTACTGTGCTTCCTAAGTAATTTGGGCCCACTAAGACTATAGCCTATGTGAGAAATGCAGATTATGGATCTTAAGGCTAGGATTAACACTAGAGGGGGGTGAATAGTGTTAATAAAGAATTACTAAATCTTTTTGAGTATATGTTAATTTAGACACCGATTTATGCAATATACAGACACAGATATAATCGCAGAAACAAACACAGATTCAGAAATAAAATAAAAGCAGTAAAGGAAAGAACACACCGGATTTTATACTGGTTCGGAGTTACCCTACATCCAGTCCCGCAACACAAGTACGAATTTCCTTTCAAAAACAATTGTACAATTACACCCTCGGTTTTAAGGCTACGAGGTACACCCTTCATAATTTCTATCCTCTGGGTAGAGATACTTGATTTCCGGGCCACAAGTTTACCCAATTGATTTACCAAGGCTACAATCACACCTTTTCTCTTTTGATTGATTTCCAAGGCTACAATCACACCTTTTCTCGCTTAATAGATTACAAAGAAGTCTATAACTCTAAATAGCACTGAGAACCTTGTAGAGATAGTGATAGAGAATCAAACTAGAAGTAATCGAGTTCGATTCAATGTTGATTTCGGCAGAGTAATGGTAAGAATATATATTAAGAAATGTAGAAGAAGAAGAGGAGTGAAAAACCAGAAAATCTGATATATAAAATTCGTTGAAACTAACCCCTATTTATAGAAGAACAACAACCATGTCCATTCATAAAGAATTATGGCGGATAGACACTTCTTTTGAAATTTAAATTTTGAATTCAACTGACACCATGTCGACATGGTTACCCTAGGCATGTCGACATCCCAAAGCAATTTTTGGTGATTTGATTTTCTTTGAAAATAACCTTTATCTTATATTAAAACTATTTTAAACTTTACAAATATACTTGACTATAGTTAAAATTCATAAGTAAATATAGAGAATAATATATATAGATTTTAACTATAATTTTATATTTAAATCAAAGTATAAAAGTTAAATATATAATTTAAAAAGATAGTATAAAATCAGGAGTAATTTGACTTTGAAATTAAAGATAATTTTGAGGCTAAAATTATTTAAAATCAGGATAGAGGGTTTTGATGTTTTTAAAAGGAAAGTTTTGAAAAACATTTTGAAAACAGGATATAATTTTGAAAAATCATTTTGAATAAAAAGTTAGCGGATACAAAACAATGTTCCACTACATTTTTTGTAGGTTCTATCCTACTTAGGGTCCCATCTCTTTAACAGGCTCGAAGTGGATTCCATTCCACGAATAAATTGGATTTTAAGATGCCAGTGCTCTTCTACGAGTTTTAACAAAAAATTCCTAAAAAAACACATATGCTTGAAATCTTGAACTCTTGATAATCTTGATACTCATGAGTCTTCTATTTTGATATCTTGAATCTCTATACTGTACAGTCTTCATTCTTGGTACCTGCATGGTTAAATCCTGCATATACATATATATATCTAAACTTATAATGTTAGTATTTATATTTTATAATCTATTCTAAGGTTGTTGTCATCAAAACTATCATCTCACGGACTAACAATCTCCCCCTTTTTTGATGATGACAACCTTTGTTTATAAAATATTATTTTTATCCTAATAACTCCCTTAAAACTAATAACTCCCTCTTAGTTAATGCCTAACTACTTTATTTTATATTTCTCCTCCTTTGTCATCAACAAAAAACTCACTCCAAACTATATAAGTCCCCCTAAAACTAACGCTCTATGACATGTGATTATAATGATAGTGTTATCATAAGTAATCATCACTTAAATCTAATACTAAAACATAGTCCTAAATTATTAACTATCCAAACTAAGAATTCACGATAGTACTTATAATTAAAACACATATAGGAACACGGGTTATTTATTACGTATGAAGTTGTATATACATGAGCGTTTTAGAAAACATAAAGAAACACAAAAAACAATGGAGAAGAAAGAAAAGAAACTATTGTGTGTTTTTAAACATAGGGGATCTATGAATCGAACAGTTTGGATAGTGGAAACAGAAATTTCCACGTTGTTCGACAAGATTCCCATTTTTGTCAAAACACACTTCTCCAACACACACGACTTGGTCATCATCTTCCACTTGCGCTTCTTCTTCCATGGGTTCTTCTTCTTCTTCTTCTTTGCTGGCCTCTTGTTCTTGATTGAGTGAAGAGTCTTCATCAATCAAGATAGGATTGGCCTGGTTATCCATTAGGAATTTTTGCAAATTCCTAAGAATCTTGCCTTTCCTCTCTTGTTCCTTTGCCATACGAAGTTGAGACACTTGAATTTCAGTCATCATCTGAAGTGCATCATTCAGAGAGCCCTCTATTTTAGTCACACGAGCGAGAGTAGCACGTTGAAATGGACCAGACGTAGGAGAGGGGAATGAAAAGGTTGATTTTATGTTTGATTTGGAAGAGGAGGCCATTGATTATTTGATTTCAGAGATTAGAACAGAGAGATAACAGAAAGGATGAATAAAATTTCAAAAATGTGAAGAATTTATAACCAATTATTTTGAATATTGGTGGAAAAAAATTTCAAAATTTAAAAACGTTGCATGTCGACATGGGTATATGGGGGATGTCGACATGGTCTTTTATATTTTAAATCTTTGAATTATTTTAATATTAATTATTAATTATACTTGTTATTTATATTTTATATTTCAGTTATAGAACAAATATCTAATTCTCTTCTTAATTTAGTAAATATTGATTCATTTAAGGGTTTTGTTAAGATATCAGCAATTTGATTCTC
Source organism: Allium cepa (assembly GCA_030765085.1). Lineage (NCBI taxonomy): Eukaryota > Viridiplantae > Streptophyta > Magnoliopsida > Asparagales > Amaryllidaceae > Allium > Allium cepa. The sequence goes on along the minus strand of CM060940.1, from coordinate 885,059,588 downwards.
AGAATTGATATAATCGAGAGTAACTACTTCCTTACTTATATTATCTCTGAGAAAATAATGTCTGATATCAATATGTTTAGTTCGAGCATGTTGAGTAGTATTTTTGGATAAATTTATCGCACTCGTATTGTCACAATAAATTGGTGATTTTGAAAAATTTAAACCAAAATCTTTTAAGGTTTGTTGCAATATATTACTTGAGAACAAGGCAAAGCAGTAGAAATATATTCTGCTTCAGTTGTTGATAAAGAAACTGTGTTTTGCTTTTTACTAAGCCAAGAAATAAGAGAATGCCCGAAAAAGTGACAAGTCTCACTTGTACCATTTCGGTCTGATTTACAACCAGCGTAGTCAGCATCACAGTAAGATATTAAGTCAAAAGAATCATTCTTAGGGTAGAATAAACCATAATCAGATGTGTGTTTAACATATCTTATGATTCGTTTTACGGCTTTTAAGTGGATCTCTTTAGGTTGGAATTGATATCTGGCACAGAGACAAACACTATGCATGATATCAGGTCTACTTGCAGTAATATAGAGTAGTGATCCAATCATTCCTCTATATAGTTTTTGATCTACATCTTTCGAGAGATCTTCTTTACTAAGGTACTCATTGGTTGCCATGGGAGTGAGTTTTCCACTCGCAATACTCAATCCAAATTTACTAATTAGGTCTTTAGCATATTTTTCTTGATTAATAAAGATACCATTATCTAATTGTTTTATTTGTAATCCTAAAAAGAAATTTAATTCACCCATATGACTCATCTCAAACTCGTTTGTCATTATTTTAGAAAATTCTTTATTCATTTCAAAATTAGTTGAACCAAAAATGATATCATCTACGTAAACTTGTACTCGTTGAATATCATTTTTATTTCTTTTAATAAAAAGAGTATTATCTACTTTAACAATTTCAAAATTATATTGCAATAAATAAGATCTTAGTCTATCATACCAGGCTCTAGGAGCTTGTTTTAGACCATATAATGCTTTCTTAAGTTTGTAAACATGATTTGGTAATTTATCATTTTTAAAAAGTGGTGGTTTTTCAACATATACTTCTTCTTTTACAAATCCATTTAAAAAGGCACTTTTAACATCCATTTGAAACAATTTGAAATTATTATGATTTGCGAAAGCAAGTAGAATCCTTATGGCTTCTAATCTTGCTACGGGAGCAAAGGTTTCATCAAAATCTATTCCTTCTTCTTGACAATAACCTTGAGCGACTAATCGAGCTTGATTTCTAACTATCTCTCCTTGTTCATTCATTTTACTTTTATAAACCCATTTAGTTCCAATTATAGTTTTATTTTCTGGTCTAGGAACAAGTTCCCAAACATCATTTCTAGTGAATTGATTAAATTCTTCTTGCATAGCCAAAATCCATGAATCATCAGTTGATGCTTCTTTTGGATTTTTGGGGTTCAATAGTTGATATAAAAGCTACATTACTCATTTGACTTAGTTGATTTCTAGTTTTAACAACAGAATGCATATCTCCCAGTATATTTTCTATAGGATGATCTTTTAAAAGTTCAGTCCTTTTATTAGGATGATTAATTTCATTATTAGTTTCAATTGCTTCTTGATTTTGAGTGATTAAATCCTCTTCATCATTTGTATCTTCAAAAATTTTGAAATTTTCATCAAATGAAACATGCATTGTTTCTTCAATGGAATTGGTTTTTAAATTAAACACTCTATACACTTTACTTCTATTAGAATATCCGATAAAGATACCTTTGTCGGATTAAGGATCAAATTTATCTAAATTGTCTTTTGTATTTAAAACAAAGCATTTAATTCCAAAAATTCAGAAATAAGATACCTTAGGTTTCTTTGAATAAAGAAGTTCATATGATGTCTTATCAGTTAAAGGTCTAATTAAAATTCTATTCAAAATATAACAGGCGGTGGCAACTGCTTCTGCCCAAAAATTCTTTGGTAAATTACTATCTGTAAGCATAGTTCTCGCACACTCTTGAATCGTCCTATTTTTACGTTCTACTACTCCGTTTTGTTGTGGAGCTCTCGGAAATGAAAAATTGTAAGTTATTCCCTTTTTATTGCAGAATTCCTCAAACTTTTCATTTTCAAATTCACCACCGTGATCACTTCGAATAGTTATAATTTTTAGAAAAAATTGATTTTGAAAATGTCTTAAAACATTCAAAAGTATCACTTTTATGTTTCAAAAATATTGTCCATGTAAATGTAGAAAAATCATCTACAATTACAAAGACATATTTACTACGATTTATTGATAGAATTTGAGATGGACCAAATAAATCAAGATGAAGTAATTCAAGAGGTTTTGAAGTTGAAATCATACCTTTTAACTTAAAGGAACTTTTTCTAAGTTTTCCTAATTGACAAGACATATAAACTATCTACTTTAAAATTCATTTTAGTGAGACCTCTTACTAGATCATCTTTTGACAGTCTAGATAATAGTTCGAAATTCAAATGCCCAAATCTCTTATGCCAAATCTCTTATGCCAAATCCAAGGGTCATTTGTATTTGCCAACAGACACAGGTTATCATTTGAAACTTTCATACTAAGAATATAAATATTCTTTTTCCTGAATCCCTCAAATATAATGGTTGAATTATTATCTTCAATGTGACCTTTATCTTTTTCAAATTTAATTTTATATCCTTTATCACACAGTTGACTTATACTTAGCAGATTATGTTTAAGATTCTTAACTAGCAAAACATTAGTAATAGTAGGAGTTTCAGAATTACCGACTTTGTCGACGCTAATCACATATCCTTTTGAATTGTCTCCAAAGTTAACCAGTCCTCCGTCTTTGTATATTATATCATTCAGTATATCTGGACTGCCAGTCATGTGTCTAGAACATCCACTATCGGGTATCCATTTGTTCTTTCTGATCTGCCCAATTTGTCCGTTGTGGATTGATTCCTCAACATCCATAAAGCATGATTCCGGCACATCAAACAATCTTGGTAGACAACTTGAATTTGAATATTGATTATATGCAGACTCAAAAAACAATGATGGTTTGAATATTACTAAACTAGAATTAACAAATATAGCCATTTTAAAAACTTGTTCAAAAATCAGATTATGAATTTTTGAAAACCTTGCTCTGGTACCAACATGCGGATTACAGATCTTAAGGCTAGGATTAACACTAGAATGGGGTGAATAGTGTTAATAAAGAATTACTAAATCTTTTTGAGTTTATGTTAATTTAGACACTGATGTATGCAATATACAGACACAGATATGATCACAGAAACAAACACATACTAGACAGTTATAAACAACTATCTAGTTATACAACTCAATATACAACACAGACAAACGACTCAGAGAACACACAGCGGAATACTATATATCTACGCAGAAGCCTCCTTCTCCATTGCTCCTCCAGAATTCGTCAAGCCAACCTGAATTCCCCTGGCTACTCGTAAAAATTTGAGTACCCAAGAGTTTAAGAAAACAGAATAAACTCCGGGTCAGACATGGGTCTGGTATGAGTAAACGGTTAAAGTTGCTTAACTTTAAAAACCTTTTTGAAAGAAAATGTATCACGTAAGACTTCCCACACATAAACATGGAAAAGTTTTTACCTTACGCTAACCAAAACATTTGATAGGAAATTCAATGATATTATAATAGGTCTAGGGTTTTCAAATAAATATGAAATAGCCGAAATTGTTACATTTATTAAATTCCAGTTACTAGCTACAAAAGTGGGTAATACAATCAAAACCGTTGGCACTTATTGGATTTTGGATTCCATACAATGGCAGGGCTATCGGGGTAACGCCTGTCATAGTATGTGGCCTAGATCAACGTACCGAGGATCACTCCCAATCCCTTGCAACACAAGGCCGAAACCATTCCTTACTGAACAGTTCCGAACAAGACAAACCCGCGGTTGTAGCTAGCAACCGCTCACAAAGCCGAATAAAAAGGGACCTCTAGACAGAGGAAAACCTCGTCCTACTTGGGCATGACCCACTTAACCTTGCGGCACCTCCCCTGTTTTAGCCATTCCCGGTTGATGAGGCTTGAGGCTATGATTACCTTTGGTGAACACATCACCTAGAATGCTCATCGTCCACCTGACGATGTTCTCAAAAGCATTCAATCCTTACAAGTTTGTTCCGGGTTCGAACGAAACCGAAGGCATTATCTCGTTACACTCATTTTGGAATCACCCTCAGAGTTAACGACAATAAACCTTGCACTCTGAATCTTCATCTTCACTTGAGATTCACGACCTATCATTAATTTGGATCGATATGGTTTTCGACCTATCGACCTATCGTAGGAAGAATGGGTTTCTATCAAATGTTTTGGTTAGCGTAAGGTAAAAACTTTTTCATGTTTATGTGTGGGAAGTCTTACGTGATACCTTTTCTTTTCAAAGGATTTTCTAAAGTCAAGCAATTTTAACCCGTTTACTCACACCAGACCCCTATCTGACCCGAATGTTTATTTTCTGTTTTATTAAACTCTTGGGTACTCATATTATTTATGAGTAGTCAAGTGATTCAGGTTTGCTTGATGAATTCTGGAGGAGATATGGAGTAGGAGGCTTCCACGTGTAGATACATTATGGTTCTGCTGTGTTTGAATGTCTCTGTATCTTGTGTACTTGTGTTGTATTGTTAGACAGATGTTATAACTGTCTAATATTGTTGTTTAAGTTGTGTACTCTGATGTAATATGATACTGTGTAATATTTATGTGATATATTATATTTCATTCGTTCCGCTGTGAGTTCTCTGTTGTTGTTGTGTTTCTTCTTTCTCTATCTTTTCTTCTTCTATCCCTTTCTTTCTTAATTAGTGATGCGACTTTCTGGTGTTGGAAAGTTGGGTCGCTACAGTTATTAAACTCTTGGGTACTCATATTATGTATGAGTAGTCAAGTGATTCAGGTTTGCTTGACGAATTCTGGGGGAGATATGGAGGAAGAGGCTTCCACGTGTAGATACATTATGGTTCCGCTGTGTTTGAAAGTCTCTGTATCTTGTGTACTTGAGTTGTATTGTTAAACAGATGTTAACTGTCTAATATTGTTGTATAAGTTGTGTACTATGATGTAATATGATACTATTTTATGTGATATATTATATTTCATTTGTTTCGCTATGAGTTATCTGTTGTTGTTGTGTTTCTTCTTTTCTTATCTTTTCTTCTTCTATCCCTTTTTTGCTTAATTAGTGATGCGACTTTCTACTGTTAGAAAGTTGGGTCGCTACATCTATACGCAGAAGTCTCCTACTCCATTGCTCCTCCAGAATTCGTCAAGCCGACCTGAATCCTATGACTACTCGTAAAAATTTTAGTACCCAAGAGTTTAAGAAAAACGAAATAAACTCCGGGTCAGACATGGGTCTGGTATGAGTAAACGGTTAAAGTTGCTTAATTTTAAAAAACCTTTTTGAAAGAAAAGGTATCACGTAAGACTTCCCACACATAAACATGGAAATTTTTTTTACCTTACGCTAACCAAAACATTTGATAGGAAATTCAGTGATATTATAATAGGTCTAGGGTTTTCAAATAAATAAATAGGAGCTACTGAAGTGATCAGAAGTTTGTCTGCCTCTGGAGTTGAGTTCCATATTGTTTTGGTCCCAGAAGCAATTCTAGTAGTTAGCCTGGTAGTATGATGGTTCCTGGAGAAAGAAGAGTTACCAACTGTAGCGACCCAACTTTCTATCACCAGAAAGTCGCATCACTAATTAAGAAAGAAAGGGATAGAAGAAGAAAAGAAAGAGAAAGAAGAACACAACAACATCTGATAACTCACAACAGAACGAATGAAATATAATATATCGCATAAAACATTACATAATATCATATTACATCAGAGTTACACAACTTATACAACACATATTAGATAGTTATAAACACCCGTCTAACTATATAACTCAAGTACACAAGATACAGATACCATACAAGCACAGCGGAACCATAATATATCTACATGTGGAAGCCTCCTACTCCATATCTCCTCCAGAATTCGTCAAGCAAACCTGAATCACTTGACTACTCATACATAATATGAGTACCCATAAGTTTAATAAAACAGAAAATAAACACTCGGGTCAGACAGGGGTCTGGTGTGAGTAAACCTCTTAAAACAACTTGGACATTAAAATGGTGTTTGGATTCGATGAGACCGGGATCGGATTTCCATATTTGGGATCCGAAAACCACATCGATCCAAATTAAACGTTAGGTCGTGAATCCAAGTGGAGCTTAGTGAAGACCCGAGGTGTAAGAACTATACGTCAGTATAACTCTGGGGGTGATTCCGTGAAGAGTTTGACGGAAATAACCAAGTGAAACGACCCGACTTTCTCACCACAGAAAGACGCATCATTTCTAAGAAAGAAAGGGATAGAAAAGAGAAAAGACAGAGAAGAAAGAAAGAAACAAACATCAGAATCTAAACAGCAGAATGAATAAATTATATTAATCACATAATACATTATATAGTATCATATACATCAGAGATACACAACTAAAACAACACATACTAGACAGTTATAAAACCTGTCTAGTTATACAACTCAATATACAACACAGACAAACGACTCAGAGAACACACAGCGGAATACTATATATCTACGCAGAAGCCTCCTGCTCCATTGCTCCTCCAGAATTCGTCAAGCTAACCTGAATTCCCCTGGCTACTCGTAAAAATTTGAGTACCCAAGAGTTTAAGAAAATAGAATAAACTCCGGGTTAGACATGGATCTGGTATGAGTAAACGGTTAAAGTTGCTTAACCTTTAAAACCTTTTTTAAAGAAAAGGTATCACATAAGACTTCCCACACATAAACATGGAAAAGTTTTTACCTTACGCTAACCAAAACATTTGATAGGAAATTCTGTGATATTATAATAGGTCTAGGGTTTTCAAATAAATATGAAATAGCCGAAATTGTTACATTTATTAAATTCCAGCTACTAGCCACAAAAGTGGGTAATACAATCAAAACCGTTGGCACTTATTAGATTTTGGATTCCATATAATGGCAGGGCTACCGGGGTACCGCCCGTCACAGTACGTGGCCTAGATCAACGTACCGAGGATCACTCCCAATCCCCTGCAACACAAGGCCATAACCATTCCTTACTGAACAGTTCAGAACAAGACAACCCCACGGTTGTAGCTAGCAAACGCCCACAAAGCTGAATAAAAAGGGACCTCCAGACAGGGGAAAACCTTGACCTACTTGGGCATGACCCACTTAACCTTGCCGCACCTCCCCTGTTTTAGCCATTCCCGATTGATGAGGCTTGAGGCTATGATTACTTTTAGTGAACACATCACTTAGAATGCTCATCGTCCACCTGACGATGTTCTGAAAAGCATTCAATCCATACAAGTTCGTTTCGGGTTCGAACGAAACCGAAGGCATTATCTCGTTACACTCATTTTGGAATCACCCTCAGAGTTAACGATAATAACCCTTGAACTTTGAATCTTCATCTTCACTTGAGATTCATGACCTATCATTAATTTGGATCGATGTGGTTTTCGGATATCCAAATATGGAAACCCGATCCTGGTCTCATCGAAATCCAAAACGTGTCTTTTAGGTCCAAGTTGTTTAAGGTTAAACAATTCAATTCAATTATCTATATACACACAGATAGATAATTCACAATATCACAATAGATTATCATCACAACAGATAATTCAGTTATGACGGGTCCACGTATATACCTCAATAGAATGTCGCCACCATCCTACTTCATTCTAGAATCTCCATCGCGTACACGGTTGTTAAAGTGGTTTTCGAAGTTGGCAGAGAGTATGACAACTTCCGATCCCGGTCTCTTTAACAACCAAATGTTATTATAACACCGCGGTTATTTCAAAATAATTATACTTCAAAACCAGAATATAGTATCCATTTCAAAACCATATAGATAATTTATACTATCATCTCAATGCAACCAAAGCATCCATATCATATCACACATATCTCATCAGAGATATCAAGCAACTAAGCCATTCAATATAAATAAGCCATCCATAAGCAATGATCTATCACACCATTTACAATTAATTTAAAATGAATTAAATTAATTACTTCATCTCTTAATTAATTTAAAATTAATTAAATTAATTACCTTCATCACAATAAATTTTGGTTACTTATCCATAAATTAAACCCATCACCAAGTCGTCGGCGACCACTACAACCTCTCCACAAACCCAGATCCACCAAAACCCAATCGATTCAAAATTCGACCATAAGCTCGAAAAAAACTGCAGAACTCGGCTCCTAAACCCAATCACCGCCGATAAACTTGACGCTGACGAACTTCGCCGTCCCCACCATAAAACCGCCACGTCATGAGCTTCGTCCTCCCCAGAAGCGATCGCCTCCGGTCCATCTTCCACTACACAATTCCCTCTATAGACAAGCCGAGTAAAAACAAGGTAAAAACCATAGTTCGATCCAATATGAACAATTCAGCCACTAGAAAAATTCTTGAACAATTTTCCCATCATCTACAACCCACACGCAAGCTTCGACCAAAATTCAAGCTTCAATTATCACCTTGATCTTCGGCAAATCACCAAAATTCCCAAAACGTTCAAACCCAAAATTCTCATAAATTACCCAACTAAAAATTACAAATTTCATATCAAAATTCATGATTTTTAATCATGATTACATGCATGTAATTCAATTTAAAATTTTAGATAGTTGGGTTTAAAAAAAAATCTTAGTTTTACTGTGTTTTCCATTTTTAAAATTATTTGTAGATTAAAAACTACAGAAACTATTTTTAAAATTACCTTCAACATTAACATAAAATATTTCATTCAATCATCAAGGCTAAATATTTAATTTAGAAGGAGATTCGAATTTTGAAAAGAATTCTAGTCTGAAAAATATTGATAGCAGAGTGTTTGAATATACAGGTTACTTACTCATATAAACATATCTATAAGTTTAGTAATATAAACACTGGAAGTTTTTTATACAATACCCAAATCAAATCACAGATCATCACATGCATGTCAGTAAAAAAACAGGTCAAACTGTTTTTAAAGAAATTTACTCACATTTAATTGCAGAGCAGAGAACATGTTTTGAATAAATTCCAGGCTTTGAACATTTAAAATCTGAAAAATGTTTTGATATGCTTTGCTGAAGAAAATCCTTTGCATGCCTTTAATTTGACGCTTTAAAAGTTGAAACTGTTGATCTTGAACTTGCAGGTTGAACATTATTTGAATTGCAGGTGATTGTTATCCCAACTTTTGGCAAAGTTGAGATACCCATGATTTACTGAAAATCAATGATTACTATTCATGAATATCGACCATGCATTGCAGGATAACCATGGATATCGATGAATTTTGTCCGACTCCGGAACGGGCCACAATTCATAGGACATGACAAGAACGATCATAGAAGTCTGCATTTCAAATTTCAAGTCAATCCAAGGTCGTATGCTCAAGTTATGATGGATTCAAGTTAAGAAGGATGGACATTGCTCAAGTTCGAAACCATCATGTTCGAACCCATCATGTTCGAACCCATCATGTTCGAATCCATACGAAGAGGTGACGTTCGAATCCATCAGCTAGCGTCTTCCTTCGACTCCATCCTGCTTCGACTCCATCGGCCTCGACTCCATCATGATGTCCTCTCTTCGAATCCCTCAAGGTTATAGGGTTCGAACCCATGGAGTTACCATACTTCGAATCCATAAGAAATGCCCTTCCTTCGACTCCATCCAAGCCACTTCATAGCCTTGCTTCGAATCCATCCATGACCTACCTTCGAATCCATTGACTGAACCTTGCTTCGACTCCATCCAATTCACCTCGCCCCATGCTATCTTCGAATCCAACGTGTTAGAGGCTACTTCGAATCGATCCAGAGTAGCGCAGTAGGATCGATTCGAATAAACAACCTTCCATCGATTCGAAGACGAACCTCGAATCCAACCATGAAGCCATCCAACAAACGTGGCAAAGAACTCGGAGTCAACCCACTTGCACGCCCTGGGACCGATTCGAAGTACTCGTTTCGAAATGATCGATTCGAAGTAATCCATAGCATCGGTTCGAGCCACCCAGCATACCGAAGAGCGCCATTTCGAATCGATCATAACTCCCAATCCACTGATCCAAATCCCTTGAAATTTTTACAGTAGTTCAGCTACATGTTGAAGAACGTTCACGCCAAGTTTAATCGCAATTGGACAATTTCTTGATCGATTCGAACCAAGGGTCGAATCGATCCCAATGTGGGCCCGGATCTCCAGGTTTTGGCCATGTGGGCCCCCTCACGTGCTGGAAGTGGTCTACCTAATTTTTAAGAGAAATATCAGCCTCCTACGCCTATAAATAGAGCCCCAGATCATTCAGAAAGGGGACCGGATTCTCTTGGGCAAGATCAAGACTCTGAAGCATCAAGATTCCAACAAGGCTCTACTTTGCACTCTACAACCACCGTTGTACTTGAATTTCAGAGCTATAATCTATTGTAATCCGCTGTAATCGATTGTAATCAGCGAAGAACATCAATAAAAAGGAAAAACCTTTGAAGTGGACGTAGGCCGGAGATAGCCGAACCACTATAAATCGTGTGTTCTTGTTTATATTTACTGTTTTGCTGCTTAGATCTGTGATTTGTGTTTGGATATCGTTGATTTATATTCCAACACTGGTGCTTTCACATTCATTGGGGTTTGTGACCAATTTTGGCGCAAACAGTGATCAATTTTGCAATTTTGAAAAAAATGCAGATTTAAAAGATGTTGAAACTGATCTGAGTTGCTCATCCATTTGCATTACAGGTTGAAGTATGTAGATTGAGTAACATTTTTGTTAAAAATTACTTATGTATAAATTGGTTGCATGTTTACATCTGGAAATAAATATGTTTATGTGAATGTATATACGAGTTATCTGTATGTTTATAAATGTATGATGTGTGATATGGATGCATTGGTTGCATTATGATATGGATTATCTTTGATAGTGATAATATGGATTATCTGTTGTGATGATAAATGTTGATCATCTATTGTGAATCTGTAAATTATCTATCTGTGTGTATATAGATAATTGTATTGAATTGTTTTAAACTCTAAAACAACTTGGACCTAAAAGACACGCTTTGGATTTCGATGAGATCAGGATCGGGTTTCCATATTTGGATATCCGAAAACCACATCGATCCAAATTAACGATAGGTCGTGAATCTTATGTGAAGAGTGAAGACTCGAGGTGTAAGGACTATTCGTCATTATAACTCTGAGGGTGATTCCGAGATGAGTTTGACAGAGATAGTACTTTCAAATTCGAGATAAAGATTCAGAGTGCAAGGGTTATCGACGTTAACTCTGAGGGTGATTCCAAAATGAGTGTAACGAGATAATGCCTTCGGTTTCGTTCGAACCCGGAACGAACTTGTATGGATTGAATGCTTTCAGAACATTTTCAGGTGGACGATGAGCATTCTAAGTGATGTGACCTATAAAGGTAATCGTAGCCTCAAGCCTCATCAACTAGGAATGGATAAAACAGGGGAGGTGCAGCAGGCTAAGTGGGTCATGCCTAAGTAGGACAAGATTTTTCCCTGTCTAGAGGTCCCTTTTTATTCGGCTTAGTGGGCGGTTGGAATTGCGCACCAACTGCGGGGTTGTCTTGCTCGGGACTGTCCAGTAAGGGATGGTTCCGGTTTTGTGTTGCAGGGGATTGGGAGTGATCCTCGGTATGGTGATCTAGGCCACGTACTGTGACGGGCGGTCGCTTGCTTAAAAATGCTAAATAAGGTACGCCTACGCAATACAAATAGGAAATATGAACTGTTATTCTGTTTTCCGACCGTGTGGGTCGATGTATATATATTTATATCTCTTGTCAAATTGCAAAAGCTCCTCCGTACAAAGCAGACTCTACCAAAAATTTTCGAAAATTTTGGGAGTTAGAAATTTTTTGAATCTTTTGAAAATTTTCACTAACGATAAATGATTTAGAAATGGGTAAGTAATTAGAATTTGAAACTTTAATAATCAATTTGAGTGTGATTTCTCATGCTGGTATTCCAGACTGACTCGGGTGTTATTTAACTGTAATGCTCGGGTCAGACCGAGTATTATAGGATACATGATATGATGCTGGGAAGCTCAGAGATGAGATGGATGGCGATACATACTTCCGTATTTGGTTATTATTCCACTGTGTATACAGTTATATGTTATTGATGTTGTTGAACTCTGATGATGTACTTTGATGATGTATGTATAAACAGATATAGTATTTGTTTTGGTGTAAAGATCTATGATTACTTATTATATTTTATTCCACTGCGTTGGTTAGATTCTGTTGTTGTTTTCTATTTTCTCCTTCTACCTCTTCTCCTTTAATCAAAATGGTTCATATTTTTGGACATCTTGAGTTGATTGATGTAGAATAGTGTTGACTCAAGGGGTACGGATTTGCAGGTTGTTACTTATCGATATAACAACACTTTTTATATATAATTATTTAACATTAATTTATATGGTTTTATAATTTAAAAGAGATCATTTTTTTAGCAAAAGCTAGCGGGGTTGATAGGGCCCCTATCTGATTTTATTGCAAACAACAACAAAATAAAAAAATACTCAGAATAGACTCCAAGCGCCAACAAAACACATAGGGAAGATCTGGGAAAATAACAAAAACAAGCATATCAACACACAAAGAATGCAAAAGAAAAGAAGGCACAAGAAGAACCCGAAGCGAAACAAGATTAACTCCAAGCAGCTATCGAAGAAACAGAGAAAATAGACAACCTCAACATAGATTGTAGAATTTCCTTTTTCAATAGTTTCCAAAGAATTTCAACATCAGTTCTTCTCTGTTCAAAACAAATGAGATTCCTTTCATGCCAAATCAAAGACAAATATTTCTTGAGGCACTGAGTTATGAGTAAAGATTTCATAATTCTTCATTTGGTTGCTTTGTAAATCATGCTCAAGTCTACATTTTAAGTGGAAGACAACATAATGCTACCAGCAAGTATTATCATATGTTTCCATAATAGAATATTAACTTCACGGCTAAATAAAATATGTTCACATGTTTCATTGGTGTCAGAAAAGAAGAGGCATAAGTTTCCATGATTTAGAAGACCCATTGTCAATAAAACAGTTCTAGTTAGCATAGCACGATGTAAAACTTTCCATAGCATCAAATTCTCTTTAGGAGAGGCATCAACATTCTAGATAATCTTCATCTACTTGCAGTGTGGATGAAAATCATGCCTAGAGAGTAAATCATAAACAGAAGAGAAAAAGTGAAGCTTATCCTTCCAGACCACCTGATCAGCACTCATAGAATGATAGAGGCTATCCTGCATTTGATTCCAAATTGATTTGGTAAACTGATTTGAAGTGTAAGGAAGTTGTAGGTGGCCATGAAAAATGTAGTCAGTTGCCTTTGCTTCCCAAGGAATTCCAGTTTACTGAATTTGCTCATAATTTAAAAGGTTGGTTAGAATCATCCCAGGGGCAACCCATGGGTCATGCCAGAACTTGACTATAGAAGATGCAACCAATCTCATAACAATTAAAGGGAGGAAAGAGGATCTCAACCCAAGCAAACTTCGCCACGTCCAACTATAGGTTTGAGGAATTTGCATTTTCCAGAAGTCCCTTATGCCTATTCTGTGAGTCCACACCCAGTTAACCCATACACTGCCCTACCTAGATTACACAGAGTTGAAATGAGTACTAAAGGCTACTCTGTTCCAGTTCATAATGCTGATTACTCCTAACCCTCCCTTAACCCTTGGCTTTTCAAATAGAGAGTATGAGCATGGCATGGGCTTCTTCTTATGGATAGAACCACACCAGAAGAACCTCATCATTACACTTCTAATCATTTTCAAATGTTTGGTAGGAAAGATAAATGCTTTAGCCTAATAGACAATCATGGAGAAGCTAACAGCTTTGATTAGAGTTAGGCGACCAGCTTGAGATAAAAATCTGTTAGACCATTTATCAAGAAAAGAATTGATTCTATTGAATAATGGTATGCAGTCAGTAAAAGATAGCCTAGAAGAGATTAAAGGTAGACCCAAATAAGACATGTTTAAGTCTATCACATGTAAACCAAAAGCTTGCAGTATTAGAGTAGTAAGATGAACATCGGTTCTAGATAATATAATGCTGGATTAGGAGAGGTTAAGTATGAGACATTAAGTTGAAGGATTTCATGGAATTTAAAATGCACTGAATGGAAGGTTGGTGGGGTTTAGTGAAGATCGTGATGTCATCAGCAAATAAAAGCGTAGTAATGTCAAGGGCTCTACACTTCGGATGGTAGCTAATTTGATTTCCTCTGAACTTGAGGGAGATAAAACGAGAGAATACTGCCATCACAAGAATAAATAAAAAAGATGAGATGGGATCACCTTGTCGAATCCCTTACATGCTTTTAAAAAATCCGATAGGTTGACTATTGATGATGATGGAGAAGCTTGGAGAAGATATACAGTCATATACCCATCCAACATAAGGTTAGGAAAGTTTATTAATGCCATGATACGAACTAATGATGTCCTGTGAATAGAGCCGTATGCCTTCATTATGTCTAGCTTCATCATGGCAGTAGGGATAGCATTTGCTCCTCCATAACCACAAAGGAGCTCCTGTGCAAGCAAAACATTATCAAATATGCTTCGTTTTGGAAGGAAAGCCACCTGGTTTTGTGAAATGATGTGAGGGAGAACACGAACCAGCCTAGTTGCAAGTATTTTGGAAATACACTTATAAACCACATTACAACAAGAAATGGGTCTGAAGGAGGAGGCAGAGCTTGCATCAGCAGACTTTGGGATAAAAACTAAGTTAGTAGCATTAACTTCAGAGTGTAGAGAACATTTGTCAAAAAAATTGTGCACAACCTTGCAAAAATTAGCATGAATTATTTCCCAACTTGTAGTAAAGAAGTGTACATTGAAACCATCGGGTCTACCACCGACTTCTTGTTCATAGCGAACAAGGTTTGCTTAATGTCTTCATCGACTAATTTTTAAAACTAGCATTGAAGACTGATTAGTAGTGAGAAATGGAAGGGAAATTTCTTCAAGCATATTGAGTTCAGGAGTGGAATTAGATGTGTTTCCAAGCAAATCATTGAAGTGACTAAGAAAGGCCGAATCAACCTGTTTAAGAGTGGAGAAGAGGGTACCATCTTGGCCATGAATCATACTTATGTTCTCTCTTGCTTGCTTGATACTGATTGCAGCATGAAAGTACATAGTGCTTCAGTCTCCAAACTGGAGCCACTTACTGTGCAACGGCTGTTCTTTCATTCTGCTTTCAGTTTCAAGAGCTTGATTAAGTAATGTGAATAGTCTTCCTTCCTCCTCAATAGCTTGAATGTTATCAGGATAGTTCATCATTTGACCCTGAGCTATTTCGAGTTTCAAAAGGGAACATTGCTTTGATCCATCACCATACAGATTATAAGCGAAAGATTTTGAATCAAAATGCTGAAATGAAAACTTTATTGATTAATGAAACAGTTTGATACAGAAAGATGATAATCTTTGTTACACAATGCTTGCTGTATATATACAGTGTTATATGCTAAAGTGGGCTTACAGATCAACAGCTCGTATCCATTATGTTTCCTTTGTAAATAACAGCTTGAATGAGAGCCATTGAGATTTGATTGAACGTTTATGATTTGCTTGAGATCTGCTATGTCTTTTGTATACTTATCTTACCATATCTTATCTCATTCTCTTACATCCCCCCTCAAATCGAATGTCGGCTAGGGTTTGCTTGAGAGAAATGAGATTGGTTTCTTCCGAAAATTCATGAAAGAAGCTTGACGAATTAGAGTCGATCTTTGATATAATAGCTTTCTCCTTCACTTATCTGTCTTCAGATGAGTTGAAGGCAGCGACTTGAGCAGAGAATAAGGTGAAACTGACGGAGATGTTGCGAATGACGTCAAGTTGAAGTCTTTTTGAGATGTTTATCTTCATCAAGCTCTTGAATAGCCTCCGGTATGTACACTGGAACTTGAGATCTTTGATTGATGTCAGCAACATCAAAGTTTAGTTCGCGTTTGAATTTCATGAAGCTTTGTCTTGAAAGAGGCTTAGTGAGCACATCGGCCTTTTGGTAAGTTGAAGGTATGTAACTTACCCTAATTTTATCTTTCATGACCTGTTATCTGATAAAATAAAGATCAAGTTCCATATGTTTGGTTCGAGAATGTAGAACTAGATTTTCAATAAGTGATATTGCACTAATGTTGTCACACCAAATTGTTTCCTTTCTGTTAGTATTAATTTGTAACTCACTTAGAAGAGATTGTATCCACATGATTTCTGATGCTGTACTGGCAATGCTTCTGTACTCAGCTTCAGTATTTGATCTATATACTGTTGATTGTTTTTTTGCACACCAAGATACTGGATTCTTCCCTAGAAAAATGCAATAACCAGTAGTAGATTTCCTATCATCATGATCAGTGGCCCAATATGAGTCTGCATAGGCATTAATATTCAGTGGATTGCATGATTAGACCTTGATCCAGTGTACCCTTGAGATATCTTAAAATACGTTTGACTGCTTTCCAGTGTTCGTCTAATGGTCTTTGCATAAACTGACTGACTTTGTTCACACTAGAAGAAATGTCTGGTCTTGTTATGGTGGCATACTGTAGTGCACCAACTATGCTTCTGTACTGTTTGTCATTGGATATTAGTTCACCTTTGTGCTTTGATAGATGCAAGTTACTTGTCATAGCTGTAGGCAGTGGATTTGCTTTATCCATGTTGGCTCTTACTAAAATCTCTGTGATATATTTCTTTTGATTCAATTGCATTTCATTATTTGGTAGTCTTTTGACTTCAATTCCGAGAAAGTTGTTTAGATTTCCCAAATCTTTGAGCGGAAATTCCTTGTGTAGATATTGTGTAGTCTTTTCAATTTCCGACTTGTTGTTGCCTGTAATAATAAAATCATCAACATAGATCAGTACATATATAATAATATCATTGGAAAATTTGAGAAATAAAGAGTTGTCTGATTTTGTTGAATTGTATCCAAGCTTGGCAAGTGTTGATTTTAGCTTTTCGAACCACACTCTTGGTGCTTTCTTGAGTCCATAAATAGCTTTTTTAGTCTGCATACAAGATTTTCATTGCCTTTCTCAGTGAAGCCTTGTGGCTGTTCCATGTATACCTCCTCCTGCAAGATACCATTGAAAAAAGCATTATTAACATCTAGTTGTCTGATAATCCAGTTCTTGTGCAAAGCAATAGTTAAAATAATCCTAATGGTTGAGGGTTTTACAATAGGAGAAAGTGTTTCATTAAAGTAAAGTCCATTCTGTTGTGAATACCCTTTTTCCACTAGTCTTGCTTTGTACTTAAGAACTGAACCATCTGAATTCTTTTTAATTCTGTATGTCCACTTGCATCCAATCATATTTTTATGTATCGGTAAGGGTACAAGATCCCAGGTTTTGTTCTTCATTAATGCATTGTACTCTTCCTTCATGGCTGCTCTCCAATTAATATCCTATACTGCTTATTGATAAGTACTAGGCTCAGTGCAGTCTGACACAACACTATAGATTTTTGGTTTAAATATGCCACTCTTGGCTCTTGTTATCATGTGATGTCCTGTGTTTACAGGTTGAGCAGATTGATCACTGTTGTCTTTAGTGACACCTTGTTGAGTATTGAGTGATGGAGTATCATTCAATATTTGACATGTGTCAGAATGTTGGCTGGTGCTGGATAGAGAAAGATCACTTGATCTTTCAGAAATGTTGCCTTGCTCTTGCCCTATTTCACTTGTTGACTTAAAGAGATTAGTACTGAGACTATCTCTCCCCTTGCTATCAGTGGTGTGATCAGAAGCTAACTCTTCAGAAAAGAGTGTTATTGGAGGTAATGAGTATCTAGCATTATGTATTTTATCAGATGTCTTAATTGCTACATTGCTAAAAGAAAATTCTTGTTCGTTAAAGATTACATGTCTTGATATGTATATTCTTCCTTTGCTATCACGACACTTGAACCCTTTTTTATTTGATGCATAACCTGAGAATGTGCAGGGTTGAGATCTAAATTCTAACTTATGCTTATTGTAAGGTCTTAAGTAGGGAAAGCATAGGCATCCAAATACCTTTAAGTTTTGATAATCTAGCTTGACTTTAGTTAGTATTTCCAATGGACTTTTATAATTTAGTACATTTGTGGGTAGTCTATTGATCAGATAGGTTGCTGTCAAGAAGGCATCTGGCCAAAATTTTAATGGTAGTGATGCCCGAGCCAACAAAGTCAAGCCAGTTTCTACAATATGCCTATGTTTTCTTTCTATAAGACCATTTTGTTCAGAGGTATATGGACATGTAGTTCTTTATGTGATTCCCTTTTTTTGAAAATAAGCTTTCAGTGATAGAAATTCTTTTCCACCATCTGTTTGAATAATTTTTACCTGACAGCCTGTCTGTGTTTCTGCATTGGCTACAAACTATATTACTGCATTGTTAGTTCAGACTTTTCCTTTAAGAAATATATCCATACATGTCTGGAGTATGCATCAATGAATGCGATATAATATTTATAACCATAATCACTACATATTGGGGCTGGTCCCCATAGATCAATAACAATTAGTTCCAATGGTTTATGATAAACAGTCTCAAAGTCTGGAAATGCAAGCTTATGACTTCTACGCATTTGACAAAATGTACAATTATAGGAATTTGGAATTTTATCAACAGAGATGTCACTGCAGTTATTTACAACATGTTTTAAATTTTTTATACTAGGGTGACCCAGTTTACAGTGCCAAGTATCAAGACTTTTACTACTATCATCAGTTTTCAATTCAGAAACATGACACCAATTTTCCTTATGATCATCATGTCTTGAATTTGCAACATCAAATTTGTACAATCCCTTATGTTCTTTACCCTGCAAGAGAGTTTCCCCAGTTAGTGTGTCTTTTACAAAGCAATGATTTGGATAGAACTCAAAGTAAACATTGTTATCTTTGGCAAACTGTGGCATACTCATTAAATTCTTTTTAATAAGTGGGATTCTAAATAAATTGTTGAGATAAATTTGTCTTATACCTCTTAAGCTTTAATTACCAGTGTGAGAAATGTGAATTGGTTTACCATGTCCTAAATATAGTAATTGTGTACCTTTGAATTCCCTGTTGCCAAGATTTAAGTTGCTCAGGTTGTTAGTTACATGATTGATAGCCCCTGAGTCAGGATACCAACTACCATAATGTATATCTTCAATGTTGGCTCTGTCATCACTTCCTTTTTTAGTCTTGACTTCTGTTTGGATATTGACCAAGTTTGCATTAGGATTTGAACCTTTTGAACTGTTACTGCTTTGTTGAGATGGAATGAAATTTGCATCAAATCTGAAATAACATTTATTTGCTGTGTGCCCATATTTTTCACATATTAGGCATCTTGGTATGACTCTGCCTGCCTCCTCTGCCTCTGGGCCTATTGTATTGACCACCCCTTTGATTATTGTTATGTTGATTTCTTGCTGCATTGTTACATTCTTGATTTCTGTTTCTGCAGTTAGCAACATAATTGATGGAGTATTCTGAGTTGGTTGACTTCTTTTGCTCTAATCTGCCCTCATGAGAAAGAAGTATTGATCGTACATATTGTAGCGATGGTAATACTTCATTAGAAGATATTACTGCCACTACTGACTCATATTCTTCATCAAGACCATTTAATATAGATAGGACTTGCTCCGTGTCAGAGAATTTGTGTCCAGCAGAAGCAAGTTGATCACATATTGTTTTGGCTCTTGATAGATATTTCCTCATGTTTAGTTTGTCTTTCTTTAAGTGATGCAATTGTCTTTTGCACTGCATGATTCTTGTAGCAGATTGAGAACTAAACACTTATTCAATAGTGTGCCATATCTCATGTGTTGTTTTGCATCCAACAAGTTGTGGTAACCGATTTGCACTAATAGATGATACCAGCCATGAACTAATCAAGCTGTCTTATCTCTGATGTGTTATGTAATCTTTATTACTTATGAGTTTTCCATCTTGATATGCAGTGAATTTGGGTGGAACACTTATGGTTCCAAGAACATAATCTTCAATGCCATATCCTCTAATTGCAGTTTCCATTTGGAATTTCCACAGCAAGTAATTTGATTCTTCCAATTGAACAGTGAATGCTTGACTCTGTTGCTTAATGAGGGAATTTATGAGTTCTTGAGTGATATTGGATTGAGTTTGAGCAGTTCTTTGAGTGGTTCTTGGTGCAAAGGTTGATGATGCAGCAGCATCCTCTTCAGCCATGATGATCAGATTGAAACAAGAATCAAGAACATGGATAAGTAGGGTATACACATGAAAATGATGAATAGATTTCTTTGATTCACCTTTCTATCTGGTACAAATCAGGTAATTTCTGTAATTGATGAACTTCTTTGATGAGCACTGATGCAGCCAGTTGGGTGGTGAGTAATGAATGCTGACACCTCCTAACTTAGCACGGCACAGTGATCAGATGATAAGAACAATGATGAATTCTTGAATCTCAGATGATGATCTTTGATCTGATGAGATCCAAACGTGCAGCCTATTCTTAGATGATGAGATTGTCTCTGGTGAGAGTATGACAGGGCACAATGCTGTTAAGCGAGTTTTAGTTCTGATACCATGAAAGATTTTGAATCAAAATGCTGAAATGAAAACTTTATTGATTAATGAAACAGTTTGATACAGAAAGACGATAATCTTTGTTACACAATGCTCGTTGTATATATACAGTGTTATATGCTAAAGTGGGCTTGTAGATCAACAGCCCGCAACCATTATGTTTCCTTTGTAAATAACATCTTGAATGAGAGCCATTGAGATTTGATTGAACGGTTGTGATTTGCTTGAGATCTGCTGTGTCTTTTATATACTTATCTTACCGTATCTTATCTAATTCTCTTACAATAAGTCCAAGCTCTCAGTGCCTTTTAACCTGTTTTAATTTCCTGCAAAACTTAAACATAGGATTACCAAAACAATTAGTTGACCATGTAGGGTTTACTATAGTTTTATATTCAAGGGAAAGAGTCCAGGTATTGTAGAATTTAAAGCTCTTTTCTCCTTAACTTTGAGAGAACCACAGGAAAAAATTAAAGGAGAGTGATTTGATAGAATGGAAAGAGGAATGAATATATGTAGATTTGGCCATATAGAGAAAGATTTGTGATTACAGAAGGAATAATCAATGGTAGTAAAAGTTCTCACACCACTTCTACTTCTGTTATTCCATGTATATTTTGCACCTGCAGCATGAATTTTAAGAAGATTAGAATCAGTGATAGCAATATTGAGTAGTTAAATGTGCTTTGGCAATAGAGGCTGGCCTCCATGCTTTTCATCTAGTTAAAGGCAGCAGTTGAAGTCTCCCATGATGAGCCATGGGTGTGAATCTTGCCTTAGATGAGGAATAAAGTTAAGGAATTTTTTTCTAAATTCAGAGGAGTTGTCAGCATATATAAATGTAAGGAAAAAGGACATAGATGAATGAGAACAAGAAGCATGACAGTGGATGTATTGTCTGGAAGAGAGGACAGTTGATAATGAGACGAAGTTTGGATCAAAAAGACTTCCAGGAAGGGTTTATAAAGCTAGCAACTCGATTTGTTAGAGACAGATTTAATTTAGTTTCGAATATGGCAATGATTTTCAAATCATAGGATTTTATTAGATTCTTTACTTGTTCAAGCTTTAAATGAGAGTGAGCTCCTCTTATGTTCCAAACACCAATATATTGTATCATCATAAATTATAGAGATTGATGGGAGATATTTTCTTACTCCTGGTTGCAGGAGATTGAGGATTTGATAAGGCTGATTTGGCCTTGCTATTTTTGGCAGGGGATGTTTTTTGGGCTTCCAGTGCCACCATGACTGTTGAAATCATGCAAGTCCTTGCTCAAGTCAACCCAGCCAGGAATACTGGAGTTATTAACATAAGGGAACAAAGGAGAGGTAGACTGAGGGTTTAGGGTAGGCAGAGAAGAGGTTGAAGAGTTAGAATTATGCATGGTGGAAGGAGCAGAAGAAAGAAGATTTGAATTTTCATGCACGGAGAGAACAAGCTTGAACAGTTGCTTTTCAAGAACCAAACAAAAGTTATTTTCAGAAACTTTGGAAAAATCTTGTTGGCTTTCTCTATTTTCCATAAGTTCAATTTGCTGTAGGTGTGATGCCGTGCAGCCACTGTTCAGATTGTTACTACTTTGTGTGTGCACATGCACAAGCGATTCACTGTGCAGATTACAACTGGAAAGTGGTTTACCACACAAAGCTCCTGAAACTTTGGGGACAACCTTGGGAATTCAGTACTTGCTTCGAGAAAGATCTCACCCTCTTCAGTTGAGTAATCATTTGTTGGCAAGGACGTGCACAAGAGCACTTTTTCACTTGCTTCGGGGCCAAGACAGGGAATATTGCAGCTTTCTTCGAGACACCCACTCCTTACAACAATAGTAATATATTCACAACCAAATACCTAATCTTCAATATCAATAACATCAAGATTGCTATCATCTTTATTTGCCAACACATTAAACTTATTCATCGTACAGCGTACTCCACCAGTTGGACTGACAGTAGAAGTTTGCTTAGTTTTGTAATTTTGAGTATTCTCAACATCATCAATTTCAACAGTTTTATTCTTGGCCATTTTAGAAGCAATATTTAGCTCATTTACACTTTTAGTCATCAGAGTACTTCCTTTAGAATTCTTTTTGTTATGAGTGACTTTATTCCACACATGTTTCAGTCTGTCAGCCTTAGTAGTGACCTCATTCAATCTAGCACCTCCTTCAACACCTCCCACAGGGATAAAAGTACCTGGTAGCTCCACCTTACTTTTTCTTACTATCAAGGGACATGTGAGATCAGAGTGGCCAAAGTCAGAATAAGATAAAGTTTCGAAAGGTAGCTAACTAGCACAAGTTGATCACTACCATCTAATAGTTTCACTACGAACTCATCCACAAGTTTCTGGTCTGGTTTCACTTCAACAAGACATTTAGCAAAAGTGATCCTGTCGAGCTTTTCCGTTGATTGATCCATGCATGCAAACTTCCCAACTCTTGAAGCTAACCAATTAATACCATAACGAGACCAGGAATATAGAGGAATGTTTCTTAACTTAATACACACAGGCACTGATCGAATAGTGCTACAACTACTCCCTACCGATGCATCCCAGGGCTTGATAATAAAAAGCTCATTTTTCATTACAATCGGATTTGCCTCTACTATTCTATGACGGTCATTGATGCAGCACGACCTAAGGGTTCATTGGGCTTAAGTCGTTCGGGTACTATGAGTCGTTTACGACCTATAGCTATAGGGGCTAAGGGAGAAGCAACGCAAGCTAACGGCATGAAGTTAAGTCGTCCACGATTTACACGACTTAAGATACGAACTATAGGTCGTCCACGACCTAAGGAGTCATGTGAAGGGGAGATACGAGCTAACAACACAAGTATAAGTCGACCATGACGTATCATAAAGCAGGGAAAAGTTCAAGGCCTTAAGTCGGAAGCAGCCACGACCTAGTTAAGTCGTTGAGGAGATATGCCGCAGGGAGAGTGGGAGCTTGAGTCGCTGAATGCTTGAGTCGTAAATCGGCATGCGCTTAAGTCGGTCATATGAGCATGTGTTGTTGTAGTTTTTTTTCTTTGAGTCGTAGGTCGTTAGGTCATATACGACCTAAGTGTGATGAGTCTGTATTTTTTTTGGCAGTGTCTTAAGTCGTCTACGACTTAATAGTTGAGTCGCTGTATATATGTGTTGTGTTGTAATTTGTTTTCTCTTTAAGCCTTGAGTCGTGGGTCGTTGAATGTAAGCCGATCATGTATATGAGAGGGATGTAATAAGTTGAGTCGGCGTTGTGTTAAGTCGTTGCCGACCTAGTTAAGTCGTAAGTCGTCTATGACTTAAGGGTCTGGGTCGAAAATACTATAAATAGGGAGTGAGTTGTACATTTGAAGGTTGTTGATTTTTGAATAAAATTTCTTGTTGATTGCTGTGTGCTTTCATCTTAAATTGGTAGTTGAGTGTAATCTCCTATCTCCACTTACGTTATTCGAGTGCGCTCGAATCATCGTTTGTTGAAGCCGATTCACAGTATCTTGTGCGCAAGATCAACGTCGAAGAATCGTAGATCTCATTCCACGGTATCGTGCGCGATCAACGTGTTAGTGATAGCTAGAATTTGATATCTTCGGATCAACGAATTTCGGCGTTTCAGTATCTTTCAATCCACCGATTGCTACTTTCATCGATTTATATCGATTTGTTATTATCCGCTGCGCCAGTTTTGGTATCAGAGCTAGACTTAGCCAATCATAGCTAAGCCGAGACTTGGAGCCAATTTTTGAAGTTGAAGTTTGAAGTTGGAGTTCATCGTGTTCATCTTGAAGTTGCAACAAGTTGGAAGTTTTCGATTCATATTCTTTTGGATCAAAGTTGGAAAGTTGTTTGAATTTGACTTGAGTTGAAGGTTTGAGAAGTTTTGAAGTGCTTGAGTGTGAGGCCGAGTTAAGTGTTAAGCCGTGACTTGTTTGACTTGTGTTGAAGCTTTGTGTTCGATTTGTTGAAGTATTTGAGATTTTCAATCATGCCACCAAGGAGAGCTAACCGTCATCAAAATGTTGAAGCGTTGTATAGAAGAGAAGAAGCCGAGCTAATGGAGCAACGTATTAATGAGAAATTTGATGAAGGCATTGGAAAGTTAGAAAAGTTGATGAATGATTTGAATCAAACTCACAGGAGGAGATCACCAATCTCGAACCATGGAGGAAACCGAGTTTCGCCATCGGTTACGGAAGCGAGAAGGGTATCACCGCAATCTTTTAGAGATAAAAGAGAAACATCAATTTCATCACGGAGAGATCACCATGACTATGGACATGAAGAGAGAAGAAGTCCACGAGAATTTGTAGATGAGCCATATAGAGATGAAGAGAGACATAGTAGAAGAAGCATGCATGATCGAAGGGATGATAATGGTCGAGATCGATATAGACGTACTTTTGATTTTGATGAAGAAGGTGATAGAGCTAGCATTCATTATCGAGATCGAGACCAAGTTCGAAATTCTTATCGGGATGTTGAAGTTGGTCGTCGATGGGAATCGGGTATGAAAATGGAAATTCCAGAATTTAAAGGAGGAATGGTAGCTGAAGAATTCTTAGATTGGTTGTCAAATGTTGAAGAGATCTTTGATTTCAAGGAGGTTCCTGAGCATAGAAGAGTGAAGTTGGTTGCTACTAGGTTGAGGGGGAGAGCTTTGGCATGGTGGCAGCAAACTAAACTTACGAGAGAGAGAATGGGAAAGTCAAAGATAGAATCATGGGACAAGATGAAGAAGTTGATGCGAGCTACATTTTTACCTTACAACTATCAATCACTTATGTATCAGAGGTTGCAGAATCTAAGGCAAGGGTCGAAGTCAGTTAATGATTATGCAGATGAATTTTACCAACTCATTGCCATAAATGATATTATGGAAACGGAAGAACAGCTAACTGCTAGATTTGTTGGAGGGCTGAGAATGCAGATCCAGGATATGGTTAATATGTTTGATCCTAGATCAGTAGCAGAAGCACATCAGAAGGCGTTGGCTTGGGAAAAGCAGGGAAGGCGTGGAGGTGGTGTGTTTACTAATTCTAACAATCAAGTGAAGGGAGTTAGCGGGAGTTCTAATGTTCCTAAAGCTGTTACAAAACTAGTTGTGAAGGAGGCAGAGAAGGCGAAGGTTAATAGCAGTTTCAAATGTTACAATTGCCAGGAGTTGGGTCACAAAAGCAATGAATGTCCGAAGCCGAAGAAGAGAGCAATGGTTGCCGAGATTGAGGATGATGGTGAAGATGCAGAATGTTCTAATCCATTACCAGTTGAGGAAGAAGAAGAATTATCCGGGGATGAAGGTTGTAATTTGATGATGAGAAGATCTTGTCTTACACCAAAGCAAGAGGATGATTCTAGTTGGTTGAGAAGCAATATTTTTTAGTCAACATGCACTATTCTGGGAAAGGTTTGCAAGTTTGTTATTGATGCTGGAAGCTGTGATAATATTATCTCTACATAAGCAGTAAAGATGTTGAACTTGAAAACCGAGAAGCATCCTAAACCGTACAAGTTAGCATGGTTAAGGAAGGGTGGTGAAGTGAAGGTGTGTCGAAGAGCTTGTGTGAATTTTTCAATTGGGAAGAAGTACAAAGATGAAATTTGGTGTGACGTTGTAGACATGGATGTATGTCATCTGTTGTTGGGCAGACCATGGCAGTTTGATAGAGCAGTACAACATGATGGTCGTGCTAATAGCTATAGTTTCATGTTTGAAGGTACTAAAATCACTTTAGTTCCCAAGAAACAACAACAGAAGGAAAGCAAGTTGGAAGAGATTGAAGAGTTGAAAACTTTATTATCTTTGAAGGAGTTTGTTAAAGAAGTTGAAGAGGAGCCTGAAGTATTTTTGTTGATTGGACGAGAGTGCAGTGAAGTGGAAGAAGTTCCTGAGGAAGCTAAGCCAGTTTTGAAAGAATTCGAGGATGTACTTCCAGAAGAGTTGCCTAAGGAGTTACCGCCGCTGAGAGACATTCAACATCAAATCGATCTTATTCCGGGAGCAGTTTTACCACATCGACCACATTACCGAATGAGTCCGAAGGAACATGAAGAGTTGAGAAGGCAGGTAGAGGAGTTGTTAGAGCAGGGACTTGTTCAGGAAAGCTTGAGTCCTTGTGCAGTACCAGCCTTGTTGGTGCCGAAGAAGGATGGAACATAGAGAATGTGTACCGATAGTAGAGCTTTGAACAAGATTACTGTTCGCTACAGATTTCCTATGCCAAGATTGGATGACTTGCTCGATCAGTTGAGTGGGGCAACTATCTTTTCGAAGATTGATTTGAAGAGCGGATATCATCAGATTCGAATCAGACCAGGAGACGAATGGAAGACCGCATTCAAAACGAGGGAAGGATTATATGAATGGTTGGTTATGCCGTTTGGTCCATCGAATGCACCAAGTACATTTATGAGGGTGATGAATCAAATTTTCGGACCGTACTTTGGGAAGTTTGTTGTTGTCTACTTTGATGATATTCTGATTTATAGTGCGAGTACAGAGGAGCATGTAGAGCATTTGAGAAAGGTGTTAATTATTCTTCGTAAGGAACAATTTTATGCAGCTACGAAGAAATGTGTGTTCATGACTCGAAGTGTTTTATTTCTTGGATATGTTGTGTCAGGAGAAGGTATCCAGGTGGACCAGAATAAAGTTGAAGCAGTTAGAAATTGGCCATAGCCGAGAACTATCACTGAAGTCAGAAGTTTTCATGGGTTAGCATCATTCTACCGAAGGTTCATTCCTCACTTCAGTAGCGTGATGGCACCGGTTACTGATTGCATGAAAGGGAAGCATTTTTCTTGGTCGGAGGAAGCGGGGGTTGCTTTTGAACGAATCAAAGAACTTTTGACGACAGCACCAATTCTTGTATTACCAGATTTTCAGTTGTTGTTTGAGCTACATACTGATGCATCAAAGGTTGGGATTGGAGGAGTGTTGAGTCAGAGTGGAAGACCTATTGCATATTTCAGTGAGAAGTTATCAGGGGTAAAGATGAGATATAGTACATATGATGTTGAATTCTATGCTGTTGTACAAGCTGTTAAACACTGGAGACACTATCTATTTCAGAAGGAGTTTGTTCTTTACACTGATCACGAGGCGTTAAAGCATTTGCAAGGGCAGGATAAGATTTCAGCGAGACATGCATCGTGGATTGCTTATTTGCAGCAGTTTACTTTTGTTGTGAAACACAAATCTGGGGTAACAAATCGTGTAGCTGATGCTTTGAGTAGGAGGAATCACTTGTTGACAACGTTGAAGGTTGAAGTGACGGGATTCGAATTATTGCCAGAATTGTTTGGAGAGGATCCTTACTTTTGCAAAGTTTGTTGAGAAAGTTAAGGATGGAGATACTGATGAATTTATGTTGGTTGATGGATTCTTGTTTAAAGGAAATCGGTTATGTATTCCAGAGAGCAGTTTGAGAATGAAGATTATCAAAGAGTTGCACGAGGAAGGACATGTGGGCCGTGATCGTACATTGCATTTGATTTCTCAATCTTACTTTTGGCCGTCGATGAGGAAAGAGGTTGAAAGGTTTGTGGAGAGATGTCATATTTGTCAAGTTTCGAAGGGAACAACGATAAATGCAGGATTGTATATGCCGTTACCTGTACCGACTAAACCATGGGTTGATATCAGCATGGATTTCGTTTTGGGTTTGCCTAGAACTCAAATGGGGAATGATTCTATATTTGTTGTGGTAGACAGATTTTCGAAAATGGCACATTTTATTGCTTGTAAGAAGACGGCAGATGCTGTTCGTGTTGCTCAGACGTTCTTTAAAGAAATCTATCGTTTACATGGGTTGCCGGTATCTATTGTTTCTGACAGGGATACTAGATTTTTGAGTCATTTTTGGCTAAGTTTGTGGAAGATGGTTGGAACGAAGCTGAAATTTAGTAGCGCTTACCATCCGCAAACAGATGGACAGACAGAAGTTGTTAACAGATCGTTGGGAAATTTGTTGCGGTGTCTTGTGAAGGATAATCTGAAGAGTTGGGACATGAAGTTATGCCAGACAGAGTTTGCACATAATCATGCAGTGAATCTTAGTACGGGATTCAACCCATTTCAGATTGTATATTCAAATTTACCCAGGGGACCGTTGGATTTGGCGGTAGTACCACGACCAAAGGGGGCAGTTAAACGAGCTGCTGATTTCGTTGAAGGTTTGACGGAATGTCATAGGATCGTTTAGGAACGATTGAAGAAGTCAAATGAGAAATATAAGCGAACTGCAGATTTGAAGCGACGAAATGTTGAATTTAACGAAGGTGATTTGGTGTATGCCGTGTTAACAAAGGATCGTTTTCCAGTGGACGCTTATAACAAGTTGAAAGCCAGAAAAATTGGTCCTGTAAAAGTTGTAAAACGGATTAACGAAAATGCTTATAAGTTGAAGCTGCCGGAGGATGTATACACTTCTGACGTATTCAATGTTAAGCATCTTGTGCCATATTATGGAGATGAACAATCTGATGCGGAAGAATTTACAAATTCGAGGACGAATTTTTCTCAACCCGGGGAGGATGATGCAGCACGACCTAAGGGTTCATTGGGCTTAAGTCGTTCGGGTACTATGAGTCGTTTACGACCTATAGCTATAGGGGCTAAGGGAGAAGCAACGCAAGCTAACGACATGAAGTTAAGTCGTCCACGATTTACACGACTTAAGATACGAACAATAGGTCGTCCACGACCTAAGGAGTCATGTGAAGGGAGAAACGAGCTAACGACACAAGTATAAGTCGACCACGACATATCATAAAGCAGGGAAAAGTTCAAGGCCTTAAGTCGGAAGCAGCCACGACCTAGTTAAGTCATTGAGGAGATATGCCGCAGGGAGAGTGGGAGCTTGAGTCACTGAATGCTTGAGTCGTAAATCGGCATGCGCTTAAGTCGGTCATATGAGCATGTGTTGTTGTAGTTTGTTTTCTTTGAGTCGTAGGTCGTTAGGTCGTATACGACCTAAGTGTGACGAGTCTGTATTTTTTTGGCAGTGTCTTAAGTCGTCTACGACTTAATAGTTGAGTCGCTGTATATATGTGTTGTGTTGTAATTTGTTTTCTCTTTAAGCCTTGAGTCGTGGGTCGTTGAATGTAAGCCGATTATGTATATGAGGGGGATGTAATAAGTTGAGTCGGCGTTGTGTTAAGTCGTTGCCGACCTAGTTAAGTCGTAAGTCGTATATGACTTAAGGGTCTGGGTCGAAAATACTATAAATAGGGAGTGAGTTGTACATTTGAAGGTTGTTGATTTTTGAATAAAATTTCTTGTTGATTGCTGTGTGCTTTCATCTTAAATTGGTAGTTGAGTGTAATCTCCTATCTCCACTTACGTTATTCGAATGCGCTCGAATCATCGTTTGTTGAAGCCGATTCATGGTATCTTGTGCGCAAGATCAACGTCGAAGAATCGTAGATCTCTTTCCACGGTATCGTGCGCGATCAACGTGTTAGAGATAGCTAGAATTCGGTATCTTCGGATCAACGAATTTGGGCGTTTCAGTATCTTTCAATCCACCGATTGCTACTTTCATCGATTTATATCGATTTGTTATTATCCGCTGCGCCAGTCATCATCAGATGAGAATTTAAAGAGAAAGAGGAAACCATATGATTTAACAGAAACTTCTCCTCTCAGCTTCCACACCCTTTTCAAGTGAAAGACTACTGAAGAATAGGGCAGCGGTTTGCCTAGGAAGAAACCCACTAAAAAGTCCTTCCACATAGAATTGCCAGCTTTGATAATTTCATTTGATGGCAGTAGCACATCACCAAAGAAGTTAAGAGGAATGTCTTGAGGATAGTAGGTCCCAGCATTACGTGGCTTGGTCTTGGAAAGAGAGGACCAAGTCAGAGGGTTGTTAGAAGAGATAGGAAGGGGAGGAGTGGCAAAAGAAGAGAAAGGAAGAACATATGGAACTGAAGTTGGAGAAGGGTCGGGGAGAGGAACGAGCGGTGGAGAAAAGGTCAGAGGAGTATGGTGAAGGGACGTAGAAGAAGAAGCATGGTTAGAAGTTAGGAGAAGGACAAGAGCAGCAGCAGGCAAGGACGGGGGCATGGTCCCATGAAAGAAAGAAGAAAAGAAGCTTTCTCCATGATAAGAAACTAGCTTTCAAATTTTGTTTACATTATATGCAAATTAATTTATAAGTGAAAATATAATAGGAAATCGGCTTCTACATTTTCAACGGTTTAACGAACAAAAATTGTTTAAAGTTGTTACAACCTTGTTTATATGCCTTGTGCACATATATAACTTACACATGCATACGCTAGCATATACATGAATGCATATATACATACAAATATATACACTTGTGTGTGTGTGTATGACCAAAGATCTAAAATATTTTTCATAAACTTCATCCTTAAGTAAACCAAAGTCAAACTCTTACACACATCAACTCATACGCATGGCCACACACATAGAGGGGGGATGTCAGTCGTGCACAGTGAGGTAGGAGGGGGTGTGGTGGTTAGACAATGATGATGTACACGCACATAAATTTCATGATATTTTAGTTCACAAATTTTCCTATAAATACCACCATCCATCTTCACATCATTTGTTCATAAATTCCTAAGCTTCTTCATCTTTCTATACTCCTCTTTAATGGCTTCAAGTCCATAAAAAAATGTAGCAAAGTTATGAAAAAATATTCTAAAATAAAGTAAAATATATGGACATTTATATAACATGTCAATCCACCTTGAAAACCAAGTCAAACACCTCCTCTTCACCTTCACAACACATGGCCACCACCATCCATCAATTTGGCCAAGCCTTCCTCCTCCTTGCAAGTTAGGCCGTTGCTTTCCAGAGGTCCTATAGTCCGTTTTCCTAAGTTTGATATCCAATAAAAATGAGAAAGTATATATATGTATATAATGATGATGTGATATTATTTCTATGATTGTTTACTATATTTGATCATCAAGTTTAGATGTTGATTATATGTTTATTTTAAGTTGGAATGATTCGTGTTTAATACATGTCGAATATCACAAAGAAAATCACTTTCCTTTAATAGATGAAATGGTGTATATGGGATTGTTAAACCTCTTTAAAATAATTTATAAATTTTTTATAAACACTAAAATTCGATTTGGTGAAGTTTGGTCAAGTTATGAAAATTGAGTCAAAAATAGGTGCGTCATGTAACAGAAGTTCGCGATTAGGCGACGTAAAAAGTTAAATCCATTTATACGATGGATTCAAAGTAGGAATTCTTTTTATAAGAATTTTCCAAACTCCTATATTCATAGTTTTCAAACAAAAAAGGATCAAGATTTCATTTAGTAGATTTAGAAATGTGTCAATCAAGTTTTCAAAATAGTCGTGGTTTGGCAGTTCGAAAACCAAGGCTATAAATTTTTTAAAGATGATATTTTTAGTTCTTTGAAAATATGAGATAAATTCTCTAAACATTTTAAAATGTTTTAAAATAGATTTGAGTTAAAAAATGAATTCCTAAATGATAGAAAGGTTGTTTTGATCAAATAAGCTTAAAAGCGCTATTTGTAGCACTATTCTCACCACTTTTTGCAGCACTTTTAATAAGTTTTGAAACATGGTTTTAAACTTTAATATTATTTCCCAAATCTTTAATAAATATTTTCAAATAAATAACTAAGTATTTTAAAGATAACTGGGGCATTTTTATAATTTATCTTAAAGGAGTTAAATAAATGATTAAAGAAAAACTGTTACAATTAAGTGGTTTAGTCTTGACTTAAAAAGCCGATGGGT
This sequence comes from Allium cepa, assembly GCA_030765085.1. Lineage (NCBI taxonomy): Eukaryota > Viridiplantae > Streptophyta > Magnoliopsida > Asparagales > Amaryllidaceae > Allium > Allium cepa. The sequence continues at coordinate 885,027,113 of CM060940.1, read as the reverse complement.
ATATTAGATTTTTTTATTGCAGAGATGCAGATGGAAGGTGCATAAACTAAGGAGATGTTTAGGAGAAACTAGTGCCCTGGCTCGCCTGGCCTCTTTCCTGGGCGAGGGATAGATATGATCGAAATGTCGAAACGAGATAAGCATAAAAATTCAAATTTTCAAATTTAATTTCATACTACTTGGATTGTATAGAAATAATCTTTGTATAAATGGTATTAAATTTTGAGAAGAGAACCGTACTATCTATGTGAATTTAAAAGGTGATTTCATCGTTATTCGATGGATAGTAAAGGTTGAATACATAAATTGAGCTTGAGTAGAATCAATATAATTTCTATCAACCCTTTTTACTCAATAAAGTTTTCCAATATGATTTTGGATTTCCTATGGATCCATTTTAAAATCAGTAGTTTTGGATTTAATAAAATATATCTTAAGTAAAATTTTCTTGAACCGTTTAAAATTTATGATTTGGAAATAGAAATCTTTTTCAAAATTTAGATAAACGATTTAGAAATATTTTTCTAAGTAAAGGATGAAATGATATGGAATTATATCAAGATTCAAAAAGGTTTTAATTAAACAAAGATTTGGTAAAGGATGTTTAATGATTCTGTATATACCGGAAATAATTTTTTTAAAGATATACATCTCTAGAAGATATTTTTGATAAAGAGAAAAGCGATTAGTCAAATGATAAGCACCTATTTACTTAACATCTTTTTACCGATGTTTGTTTCAAAGGAATCGAGGTTGGATTTTGGTAATTCTTATCCTAAAACAAATTTTAACCAATTCACGAATTTGAAAGTGAAGACATGATAAAGATAATGAAGTTGAAGTCGGGGATCTTCATAACAGAAGTACTACTTGTTGATAATTTCGGAGTTGCTCCCGAGATAAATAAATAGAAGTGGTCCCTTCGTTCTGGGATCTTCGTATGCAAGGACTACTTGCTATTAATCCTATAAAATGCGGTAGGAGAGTGCCTTTAGTTTGTCAGGTTCCTGCATAGCCTGTATGGATGGATTCTGATATTACATTTCTAAGAGAACAGTGCATCGGTTCCATAAGTGTACATCTATTTGGTGGTATCGAAGGTAACCTATAACATCCCGTATCTGCAGGGCAAAAGCTAAGCGCTATGGATGCTGCAGACATCCATAGTATTAACTTCTGGTGACAAAATATGGCATGGTTAAAGGTATCCATAGTATCAGAAGCACTTGAATATGGACAAAATTATAGATTTCCAAAAAACAATAATTTTTGTGATTATATTTCAAATAAGTCATATACAAGTTACAAAAATCCCAAACATAATCCCTGCATTAATCAAATATAATTCACAACAATACACCGAGAGTGACATATGAAGATGCCCCCCCAGGATGATCAAAGCAATATAGACATAACTGTCCTAATACGCAGCTGATACAATCTTAAAACAGAATCCCTAAATTAGCTATCCGTCAGCCACCTTCTCATCTTCGGATGCTTTATTCGCCAAAATCTGCTAAAACCTGAAAACTTAATCCCTTAGCCTACTCAAATCAAATTTTGAGAACCCCAGAGTTTAAGGGGAAACAAATACTTCGAGTTAGACTTAAATCCTGGTATGAATAATTTCTTTTACATCTCAGTTTACTGATAACTAGTGAGACCATGCCGCTTAGCGGAACGGGTTTCCTCTCACTAATATCTCTATTCAAAACATATATTGTGCAAATCCTTTTCTGCAACCAAACTAGTTAATCAACTGATTATAACAATAATATAGCAATATCCTTTATGCTAAACAGAAATAAAATAGACTATCTGTTCTAAATTCGAAGCCATCTGCTCTTTTCTGGACTATCTGTCCTAAAACTAGCTATACCAAAATAGCAATTTCTTTTATGCTAGATAATGAAATATCTGCCCAATACAGGTAAAATGGAGTGGACTATTGTCCTTCAAAAATTTAGCAAGGTCCGTTATGCTAATAAATGAACTATCAGTTCATATCAGAGCTGACTGCTCTTCCTGGACTAACTGTTCTCTAGGTTGAATGCGGACCGACTGTCCGAATTTAAAATGAGTCGACTGCTCGAACTTTTCTTTAGGGTTAACTACCCTTCAAAATATCTTAGCTAGCTGCTCTACACAATATCTGAGCTAACCGCTCTTCAAAATTTTCCTTGGAAACCTTTCCAAAATGATTTAGTCCATCAAATCATATATATGCAAGGAAAATATCTTTAGCTTTACTCTAAGCTTTTTTTGCCACGTTATATATACTTTATTCAAAATAATGCCGATGATGTTCAATAAGGATTGTTTATCCTTTAAAATAAGTTAAAGTCCTTTATAACTTAAATACTTAGGCTATCTGCCTAATTTTTATATTTGAAATCTTTATTTAAAACCTTCAAACAGCCTTTCGAAAACATAGAAGGCGTCTCCTTCAAAATCAGTCATAAAACCCTTCGAAATTATTGAAGGTAACTCTTTCATTTCCTTCAATAAACCTTTCGAAATCACTGAAGGTAACTCCTTCTAAACCTTTTAAAAGCTTTCTTTTTATAAGATTTAAAACATATGACACCCGCATTGAAATCCTTTAAACCATAGCCTTTCGAAAACATAGTTAAACTATACCTTTCGGAATCAATGTACCTCAAAAACTTTCAAAGACGTCGGGTTCAATTTAAAATAGGTGGAAAACCGTTTGAAACCAATCAAAGTTAACTACTTTGAAATCTTAAAAAAAAATCGACTTAAAACATTTGGATTATGCAAAGGGACCAGAAAAACATTGGAGCCGAAAGCAACTGCTTTGAAACCTTCATAAAACCTTTCAAAATCAAAACCCTTCAAAACCGAAACCTTTCGACATCAAACCTTTCGAAATCAAACCTTTCGAAGTCAAACCTTTCGAAGTCAAACCTTTCGAAATCAAAACCTTTCGAAATCAAACCTTTCGAAATCAAAACCTTTCGAAGTCAAACCTTTCAAAATAATAACCTTTTGAAATAAAAACCTTTCGAAGTCAAACCTTTGGAAATCAAACCTTTCAAAAAATCAGACCTTTCGAATAATCATTGGAGAGAGGCGACAAGTTTTAGAAAAAAAAGATAACCTTTGACTACATTTGTATCGAAAGGTTAGGAAGCGGCAAGTATGCTTCCGACCCGACTGAAAGCTATACCTTTCGACTTTGCTGAAAGGTTTCTATAAAACAAGAAAGAAAACCAATCGAAACCTTTTCCTTTTGAACCTTTTGACAATTTCGAAAGCTCTTTGTCGAAAGCTAGCAGGTGTATTTTTCTTTGAAACCAAAACAAAACTTCATCTCTTCCGAAAGCTATAACCCTTCGTCCCAACCTTTCGACTTCCTCCAATTCACTATGTATCAGTTTCATGATACCATGTGCATTGGTATTTAATCTGATTGGAAGGTTTGATACCCTTCGACCTTGTTGGAAGGTCTGGAATGAAATTGGAAGCTCTTGCCGAAAGAGTTGAAACAGTGAAAATACTGTTTGAAATAGTTCTTTTGTACCCCAGCTGCCTTGTTTGTCTAAATTTGATTGGTTGCTAGAATTTTATATTCAAAAGTGTTGATGACTTGCTTATTTGGAAATTTGAATAGTTTTAAAAAATCCCCTTTGTCCTTTATAATTACATAAAACATTTAAGTCGCATATCTTAAATAATTTTATATAATCATCAAAGCACCTTGAAAAATTCTAGAAAAATTCCAGAAAGTAAATTTATACGTTCTCCTCGACATATAAAATTTTTGAATCCAAACAATAATTATTTTACCTGTAAATAATTCTTACAAATTAACCTTTTATTCTTTAGAAAATTATAACAAATCCACGAAAATTCAGAAAATTGAAACCCATCTCTAAAATAACTTTTTAGATCATCATAAAAATTCACAAGGCTAGCGGATGTAATTTAATAGGGTTTTCATCTTAGAACATGTCATAAAATCTATATGAATATACAAAAATCATCAACATGTATATATAATCTTTTATCATTCGAAAACATGGCAAACATTTGCAAAATCATTCAGAATTAACCTTAAAACCGTAACAAAAAATATTTAGAGATGTAAACATTATTCACCTTTGCTTTAATGATTAAGGAGCTTGAGATTTGAATGAGATTGATTTGAATTTGCTTTCCTTAAGCTTTTCTTTTGTTTCCTCTATTTCTTTCTTTATTAATGGCCTCTGGCCTAGCTTTTTATTTTTTGAAAAAAAGAATGAGTGTTTGTAATACACGATCTAAGGAAGATGATACATGAATGGCCTCTTTTCCGTAATACCCCTCCTCTAATTCATTTTTGAACTCTTCATTTAATTTATTAGTTAAACGGCATGGCTGTCTTAATTTAATGAAATCTCAATCCCCTTATCAACACATTATTTTATTTAGTTCATCTAACTAAATCTTCTGAATAATGTTATCAAAAATCTGGGGTGTTACGTATCCCCTCCTTAAAGAATTTCGTCCTTAGAATTAAATAAGGCTCAAAACTAATAAGATAACCATCAAAACAAATCAAGATAAGTATCTCTAATCATGCTCTCAACCTCCTAAGTACATTCTCTATCATCGTTACTCCACTAGAATTTGATTAATCTGATTGTCTTGGTTCTAAGCCTCTTCTCATCACTCGCAAAAATGCAAACTGGCTTCCTCACTATGGTCAAGTCCGATTTTACCACTAAATCATCTAGCACTATTAGTGGAATAGCAGTCTCTGGGTCTCTAACACACTTTCTAGGATGAGAAATATGAAAAACATCATAGACACCTGCCAAACTGCTCGGTAGCTCAAGTCTATACGCGAGCTTCCCTATCCTCTCAAGAATAGGAAAAGGACCTATGAACCTAGGAGATAACTTCCCTGACTTTCCAAATCTAAGCACATTCTTCATTGGTGATACTTTGATGAAAACCTGGTCCCCAACTAAGAATTCCAAATCTTTCTGTCGTTTATTTGCATAACTTTTCTGCCTAGACTGAGCCTCCTTCATCCTATCTCGAATGACCAAGAATCAACCTATCCTCGGTCTCCAACCAACAAACGAGAGATTTGCATGACCTTTCATACGAAGCATCAAACAGTGCCATCCCAATACTAGTTTGATAACTGTTGTTATACGAAAGCTCGATTAGATGCAAATGGTCCTCCCATGATCTCCCAAAGTCCAGAACATAAGCTCTCAACAAATCTTCCAAGATCTTGTTAACACTTTCTATTTGCCCATTTGTCCGCGGATGGTAAGCGGCACTCATCATAAGCTTAGTTCCTAAAATTTTCTGCAGACTCTTCCAAGACTCGATAGTGAACAAAGAATCTTTATCACTAACTATGCTGCTAGGAACTCCATGCAGTCCAATCACATTCTTCATGAACAACTTTGCTAAAACAGGCGCCGTCCTGGTTGACCTAAATGGAATGAAATGGGCACTCTTAATCAGTCTGTCCACTATAACCCATATACTTTCATTTCCCCTATTTGACCTTGGCAACCCGTCTATGAAGTCCATAAAAATAGAATCCCACTTCCATACTGGAATATCTAACGGCTGAAGAAAAATACTCGGTTACTGGTGTTCAGCCTTTTCCTGCTGGAAATTCAAGCACTGCCTTACGCACAAACCAATATCTCGCTTCATTCCTTCCCAGAAGAAACTCCTCTTCATATCCTGATACATCTTCGTACCTCCGGGATGTATAGTGAACTTCGAACGATGACATTCATCTAATACTTCTTTTCTTATGTTTCCTATACCTAGAACACATAATCTTCCTTTCTTTCTCAACTACCCATTTATGTCAACACTAAAATCTTTCAAGTCATCGCTCTTGGTTCCTTCCTTTAGCTTATCGATCCGTTTAGCCAAACCTAGGTCCTCCATCTGCTTAGAAGCAATTTATTCAATCAAAACCGATCGAACTTCAAAACAAGACAATACAATTGTATCACCACTAGACCCTACCTCGAATCTCCACTGTACTTTGCAATCTGCTAATGCCTCTAAATCTTTTTACTCTGCTATCATTGCCCATATTGCATTCCGATGCTTCTTGCTAAGTGCATCTGCGACCTGGTTGCCTTTCCCTGGTGTGTAGTCAATCCCAAAATTATAAGCGTCTATGAACTCTAACCATCTCTGCTGTCTCATGTTCAGCTCCTTCTAAGAGAAAAAAAATACTTCATCGACTTATGATCTGTAAACAGCTCAAACCTTTCTTTCAAAAGGTAAGGTCTCCACACTTTGAAAGCCAAAATCACAACAGCCAACTCTTAATCATGCATTGGATATCTGACCTCATGCGGTCTATGCTGTTTAGAAGCATAGGCATCACTTTACCTCTCTGCATTAGCACATCACCTAATCCTGTTCCACACACATCGGTATAAACTACCAAGTCCTAATTCCCCTATGGAACTACCAACAAAGGTGCATGGGTCAATAAGTGTTTCAAACTCTGGAATGCTTCCTTACACTTATTGGTCCACACAAACTTCACATCCTTCCTCATTAGCCTAGTCATCGGTGCTGCTACCCGCAAGAAATCCTTAACGAATCTCCGATAATAACCAGCCAACCAAAGGAAACTCTTAATCTCGGTTATTGTCTTAGGTCTCTTCCAACTATTCACTACCTCGATCTTAGTCTGATCTACTAATAACCCTTCCTTCGAGACTACATGACCTAGAAACTTCGCCTCCTTCTTCCAGAAGTGACACTTCGAAAAATTCGCTTTTAGTTGATGCTGCCTCAGCGTCTCAAGTAGTACCCTAAGGTGAACTTCATGCTCGTTTTCATTCTTAAAATAAATAAAAATATCTTCTATGAAAACCAGCACGAACCTATCCAAGTGCTCTCGAAAATTTTGTTCATCAAATCCGTAAAGAAAGCTGGAGCATTCGTTAGTCCAAACGGCATCACTAACCATTCGTACGATCCATATCTGGTCCTGAATGCTGTCAAAGATATACTATCCTCTGCTACTATGTGCTGATGGAAACCCATTGCCAAATCCAACTGAGAAAGTACATTTGCTCCACTTAGCTGGTCGAACAAATTGTTAATTCTGGGCAATGGATATCGATTCTTTATCATTCTCTCATTCTACTTACGATAACTGGTAAATAACCTCAACGATCCGTTCGGCTTCTTAGCAAACACTGCCATTGCACCCCATGGCGAACTGTGCAGCTTGACAAAACTCTTGGCCTCTAAGTCCACCAACTGCACCTTCAGCTCCCTCATTTTTGAAGGGCTCATCCTGCTTGGCGGTCTACTCACCGGTTCTGCTCTTGGAACCAAATCTATTCGAAACTCAATAGCTCGTTTTGGTGGCAATCCAACTACAGGCTCGAACATATCTGTGAATTCTCTAACCATGAAACTTGGATCAACTCATCAGTTGAATCCAAAGCATCCAATAAAGCAAACATTGCACTGCTAGAACCTTCTACGGTGAAAACAATCTGATTGCTACAATCTGGGTGACAAAGAGATATCTTCCTACCCTAGAAAAATATCTTAGCATCGTACTTACTTAACCAATCCATATCTAGGATGATCCCAAACCCCATAAAATCAAACACATGCAAACTGCACTCGACCTAACAGGTCAAACTCAAACTGGTCACATCTCAACCTCGGAGTTGCATACCCTTCTATTGGATTCGCAACCCATAAGGAAGTAACTAAATATGCATGTTCAAGGTTAAGCTTATCTATAAAACATCTAGATATAAAAAAATGCGACGCACCAGCATCAAGTAAAATGCTAACAGACATACCATGAATCTAAAACATTCCTCCAAGAACCGCCTTTCCATTCTCCTGGGCTGTTGGCTTGGAAGCGGCAAGCTCCAATGCATACACCTTGCCCTTACCATCTCTAATGGGCTCCATGCACTGGTTCTTATAATGACCTATCTGGTCATAGTTAAAACACATGACATTCTTCCCTTTAGCCACATCCTTCGCTTTCCCTGAGCGATACTCGTTAGAAAAGTGCCCTTTTTGTCGCATTTATAGCTGACAACCTCATACTTCACTTTCTTGGTTGCTTCACCCTTCTGGGCACCTTTCTTGGGAAAGAACTTCCTCTTCTGGCTCTGCTCAACTTGAACTACTTTTTCCTTGCACTTCTCCAGAGACTCAAGGACTTCTTCCTCCCTCAAAGCCATCTCTATGACAATATCAGAAGGATCTCTTAGATAAGGCAAAGTAGCACTAGCGAATTCTGGCTTCAATCCTCTGATAAACTTCTCACTCCATTTCAACACGATATCTACAGAAGCATACCCATACCGGGCCAACTCTTCGAACTTCCTAGCATACTCAGCAATAGACATCTCTCCTTGCACCAGCTCAGCAAACTGCCAAATCAAAGCTGACTGTACCATTACTGACATAAACCTCTCATGAAATCTCCCATTGAAAATCCTCCTAGGTCACTGTCTCCTCATCAACTATTGCTGATACACTGTTCCACCAGAACAATGCAGTCCCTTGAGGTTGTCTGGGTGCCAACCTCATCTTTTCTCGTCATTGAGCCCTTAATATGAAAAAATCCTTTCGCAGTGCAACAACCAGTTCTCCACTTCAATGGCATCCCCCATTCCCACAAATGGCTTCCCTCCTAGCTTCACATAATTGCCGCTCATCTTAGCGAAATGATTAACTACCATAACTTCTTGAACCCCTGCTCCTGTGGCATTTCCTCCTACCACTCCGGCTGCAACTTCTGCCTACATCGTATTCCTAAAAAACTAATACATGGCATCCATATCGACATGCGGGACTTCAGCACCAACATTCTCTGCCTGACCATGACCTCTCCCTGCATTAGGTCCGACATTCCTTTCGGTGCTACCCCCTCCTTGGTTAACTCTACTTCTTCCACCATTTATATCTGTATTCAAAACTCATGAGATACAAAATGATAACCAAATCGAAGATAGATGAATGAAGGTAAAGCGCATACTTATATATAACAAATACAAGTACGTTACTATAGTGTAAACCCAACCCCAAACCTTACTCCAATTTCCTCGGATTTTTTTTTTCAAAACCAATTTTTAGTTAAATTTTTCATAAACCTATGCTTTGATACTAAGCTGTAACATCCCATACCTGGAGGCCTAAAGCTAAGCGCTATGATGCTGTAGTCATCCATAGTATTAACTTCTGATGATAAAATATGGCAAGGTTAATGGTATCAATAATATCGGAAGCACTTGAATATGGAAAAAAAATCACAGATTTCCAAAAAACAATAATTTTAGTTATTATATTTCAAATAAATCATATCCAAGTTACAAAAATCCCAAACGTAATCCTGACATTGATCAAATATAATTTACAACAATATGCCAATAGCAACATATGAAGATGCCTCTAGGGTGATCAAAGCAGTATAGACATAACTGTCTTAATACACATCAGAAACAATTTTAAAACAGAATCCCTGAATTAGCTATCCGTCAGCCACCTGCTCGTCTTCGGATGCTTTATTCGCCAAAATCTGCTAAAACCTAAAAACATAAAACCTCAGCCTACTCAAATCAAATTTTGAGCACCCAAGAGTTTAAAGGGACACAAAAACTTCTAGTCAGACTTAAAGCCTGACATGAATAATTTCTATTACATCTCAGTTTACTGATAACTAGTGAGACCACGTCGCTTAGTGGAATGGGTTTCCTCTCACTAATATCTTTATTCAAAACATATATTTTGCAAATACTTTCCTGCAACCAAACTGGTTAATCAATTGATTATAATAATAATATAGCCATATTCATTATGCTAAATAGGAATTAAAATAGACTATCTATCTAAAGTTTGAACTATTTGTTCTAAATTCGAAGCTGTCTACTCTTTTCTGGACTATCTATCCTAAAATTGGTTATAACTAAATAGCAATTTCTTTAATGCTAGATAATGAGCTATTTTCCCAAAACAGATAAAAAGGGGTGGACTAACTGTCCTTAAAAATTTAGCAAAGTATGTTATGCTAATAAATGAACTATTTGTTCATATCAGAGCTGACTGTTCTTTCTGGACTAACTGTCCTTTGGATTGGCTGCCCTCAAAATGGACTGACTGTCCGAATTCAAAATGAGCCGATTGCCTGAATTTTTCTTTTGGGTTAACTACCCTTCAAAATATCTAAGCTAACTGCTCTGCACAATATCTGAGCTAACCTCTCTTCAAAATTTTCCTTGAAACCTTTTCAAAATCATTTAGTCCATCAAATCATATATAAATATACAAGGAAAATATCTTTAGCTTTACTATAAGCTATTTTTGCCATGTTATATACACTTTACTCAAAATAATGTTGGTGATGTTCAATAAGGATTTTCTATCCTTTAAAATAAGTTAAAATCCTTAGGCTATTTGCCTAATTTTTATATTCGAAATCTTTGTTTAAAACCTTCAAACAACCTTAAGAAAACATAGAAGGTAACTCCTTCAAAATCATTTATAAAACCCTTCGAAAGTATTGAAGGTAACTCCTTCATATCCTTTATTAAACCTTTCGAAATCATTGAAGGTAACTCCTTCTAATTAAAAGGTTTCTTTTCATAAGCTTTAAGAAATATGACACCCGCCTTTAAATCCTTTAAACCTTAGCCTTTCGAAAATATAGCTAAACTGTACCTTTCGGAATCAATGTACCTCAAAACCTTTCGAAGACATTGGGTTCAATTTAAAACAGGTGGAAAACCTTTCAAAACCAATAAAAGTTAACTACTTTGAAATCATTAAAATGTTTTGACTTAAAACATTTGGATTATGCGAAGGGATCAGAAAAACATTGGAGCCGAAAGCAACTTCTTCGAAACCTTCATAAAACCTTTCAAAATCAAAACCTTTCGAAACCTAAACCTTTTGAAAGCAAACCTTTCAAAACCAAACCTTTCGAAGTTAAACCTTTTGAAATCAAAACCTTTCGAAGTCAAACCTTTCGAAATCAAAACATTTTGAAGTCAAAACTTTTGAAATCAAAACCTTTCGAAATCAAAACCTTTCAAAATCAAACCTTTTGAAATCAAACCTTTCGAAGTCAAATCTTTCGAAATCGAAACCTTTCGAAATCAAACATTTCGAAATCATTGGAGAGAGGCGGTAGTTTTAGAAAACAAAAGATAACCTTTGACTCCATTTGTATCGAAAGGCTAGAAAGCGGCAAATATGCTTCCGACCTAGCCGAAAGCTATACCTTTCGACTTTGCCGAAAGGTTTCAATTAAAACAAGAAAGCAAACCAATCGAAACCTTTTCCTTTTAAATTTTCCTTTTAAACCTTTTGACAATTTTAAAAGCTATTTGTCGAAAGCTAGTAGGTGTATTTTCTTTAAAACCAAAACAAAACTTCATCTCTTCCTAAAGTTATAACCCTTCATCCCCAACCTTTCGATTTCCTCCAATTCACTACGTATCAGTTTCCTGATACCATATACATTGGTATTTAATCTGATCGGAATGTTTGATACCCTTCGACCTTATCGGAAGGTCTGGAATGAAGGTGGAAGCTCTTGCTGATAGAGTTGAAACAGTGAAAATAATGTTTGAAATAGTTCTTTTGTACCCCAACTGCCTTCTTTGTTTAAATTTGATTGGTTGCCAGAATTTTATATTCAAAAATGCTGCCGACTTCCTTATTTGGAAATTTGAATAATTTTAAAAAAGCCCATTTCTCCTTTATGATTATGTAAAACATTTAAGTCCTATACATAATTTTATATAATCATCAAAACATCTTGAAAATTTCTAGAAAAATTCCAAAAAGTAAATTATATATTCTCTTCAACATATAAATTTTTTGGGTCCAAACAATAATTATTTTACCCGTAAATAATTGTTATAATCCAAATTAGCCTTTTTTTCAGAAAATTATAACAAATCCATGAAAATTGTAAAAATTGAAACCCATCTCTAAAATAACTTTTAGATCATCATAAAATTCGCAAGGCTAACGGATGTCATTTAATAGGGATTTCATCCTAAAACATGTCATAAAATCTATACGAACATATATAAATCATCAACATGTATATATAATCTTTTATCATTTGAAACATGGAAAATATTTGCAAAATCATTCAGAATTAACCTTAAAACCGAAACCAAAAATATTTAGAGATGTAAATTTTATTCACCTTTGCTTTAATAATTAAGGAGCTTGAGATTTGAATGAGATTGTTTTGAATTTGCTTTCCTTAAGCTTTTCTTTTATTTCCTCTTCTTCTTCCTTTATTAATGGCGGCCTGCCAAGCTTTTTAATTTTTGAAAATGAGAATGAACATGTGTTTGGAATACATGGCTTAAGGAAGATGATATAGGAATGGCCTTTTTTCCATAATACCCCTCATCTAATTCATTTTTAAACCCTTCATTTAATTTATTAGTTAAAAGGCATGACAACCTTAATTTAATCAAATCTCAATTCCCTTATCAACACATTATTTTATTTAGTTTATCTAACTAAATCTCCTAAATAATGTTATAAAAAATATGGGGTGTTACATAACCCCTCTTATACTTAACCTCTTTCCCTGATATGTACGAGCTCAAAGATTGTACTTTTATGTAAATCAATAGTGTGTTGTTGGAAATAGCAATGTGGAATTTTAAGGCAAAATGTACTAAAAAGTTGAATGTTACCTCTAGACTCAAACCCATGAAAGTGTGAAATAGGGGTTGCACTAAGGCCAAGTGGATCATAACCATTAGTGTATGATATCACATTTCTAGGTTTATTTCGCACCCGCTATGACGTCGGGTAAAAAAAATAGTGCATTATATGAGATCTATCAGATAGGTTAGGAACGGCTGGGGTAATATCATATTCGATTCTATCCGCTACCAGATGGGTATACATGTAGGCCGTTCTTATTCGTAGAGGTTTCAAAGATGTTGATCCTCGGTACATTCCTCTAGAATGTATTGTACGGAGGTAGTCCCTTACCTGGCTATTCATTGATTCTCCAATAAGTGCCTTTGTACTTATCTGTAAACCTATTATGCCATCAATTTTGACTAATGTAAAAATTTCGGCTATTGTTTTCAAAAGAATATCATTACAAATAATATCACTGAATTTTACGTAGAATGATTTAGTTATCATAAGGTAAAAAACCATTCGATTTTATATGTGGTGTGGTCTTAAGAGATACCCTTTGTTTTCAAATACTCGTATTCTACGTTTCTCACACTAGTCCCATGATTGACCCGAAGTTTATTTTCCTCCCCTTAAAATCTGCGTGCTCTATTTTTCCGAGCACGCTATTAGTCAGGTTTAGTTTGGAGCATTTTGAAAAAGATTGAGCATGGAGCTAGAAGATTCTTTTGAAGCTTGCTATCCATTTGGACCATACTTATGTACTACTCTATTCCGCATTTGTAAGGACAGAGATTTATGACTTTGCATGTTGATGTTAAGTTAAACTCGGATTAATGTATTAAAAATTTCGAATGTAAAGATTATATGTTGAAATAATATATGTTACTCCATTCGTGTAAGATTCCATCATGTCTTTATTTTCTTCATTCCCTTAACGGTCGGGTTTTCCAACACTTGAATTTGTAGTCCGTTAATACCGAGGATGTATTGATGTTGATATTTGAGGCCGAAGGCTGGGTCATCATGTGGGCCCTTTTGGTTGTTGATTCACGCCTAGGTATGATCATATTCGATAATATCCAATAAGGGCAAGTCGGTATTGTCTTGCTGAGGTCAAAAGGTTTTCGGTCTCCGATACATTTATCTATACGTGTAATGTACGAAAGGTAGTCCTTTATCTTACCATTGTTGGAATTCGTTCCCTTGTAAGCGCATTCGGTTTTTGATTGTGTACCTATTATTGTTGTGATGTATACACATCACAACTACTTGATTATTGATATCTAAAACCTATAGAAATTATTATAATATAACTGGATTTTATAATATGAAATGTTTTGATTATCGTAAAGTAAAAATCCGTCTGTATTTATGTGCGGCATGATCTTATAGGATACCTTTGATTTTAAAGTGGTTTTAGAAGTAATAATTTAATTTTCGAGTTTCCTCACACCATATCCATGTCTAACCCAGAGTTTTATTTCTTTCTCTAAAACTCTTAGGTACTTAAATTTGTATGAGTAACCAAGCAATCAAGGTTTTCCGTGAATACATTTTGGAGGAGCTTGGAGGAGGTGGCTTCGTCAATAGCTAGTTATTTATCTTGTTTCTATTGTGTCATATGTATTTTGTATCGGTTATGTTGAGACTAGCATTTATAATTGTCCCAGGTAGAATTTGTATTATTATGACTCTGAGGTATCATTTTGGAAATGACTATGTAATATTTAATGTTGGTTAATATATGTTATTCCACCGCGTTGTGAGATTCTATGTTGTTTAGTTTCTTCTTATCTTCCTTCTCCTTTTCTTCTTTCCTTAATTATCTATCTTTCTGGCACTTCGATGCTTGGAATACAATGGATGTATTAGTGTTTTTTAGGGTCGAAAATGCGGGTTGTTACAATGTGATATCAGTGCTTGGTTTGAGTGAACACCTAGGCCTTGGTGGGTTGAACTCATTATAAATAGGGCTAGTAATGCCCTGTAATGAGTAACTCATTAGAGATAGGGTTAGTAATGCCCTAAAATGAGTTTGAGTGTATGTATCGAGTGCGTATTTTTTAATGTTATAAAAATGTTTATATTGTGTTGATTGATTGTTGAGTGGCTTATGAATTCTGGTCAATATGAATAGCTAACATTATTGATAGGGATCTCTAAACACTTGAACAAGGCCTTCCAACATAGTATTGTTTTAAAATGGCAAATGAAATAATTTTTTCTAGGAATATATTTTATATATCAACGAATTATTTTCAAAATTCAATGTAGAGGGATTGATTATTAGGAGGTGATAATATTTTATTATTATCACTTAGGGTTTGTTTAATTATGCTCATCCTGTTTTAGCATTAGCTATTATTGAGTGGTTCATAAGAATTTTTCCTTAAAAAGCAAACGTTGGGTAGATAGAAAATTGTAGGAACATTGAAACGAACACCTTGTGAATTAAGTTTCACCATTTGATTATAAGATGTTCGTTGATAATGTTGGGTTAAAATTGAATCTTAATGTAAGGTGTTTATTAAAAAGAAATATTTTAGGTAATTTTATAAATCAGGATTATAATTTAAGAAGGATTTTTGGGGAATTTAAAATCACAATGTCTTTGAAAAGGATTTCAAATTATTTTCAAACGGGAATTTGAGAGTAATAATTTTTATTTGGACAGTTCGAGGAATGAGTCTTGATCTGTTTTATGTTGATCTGAATAATTTTCTAAGTGACAATCAGATGTTTGCTTAAGTAGATGTGGTAGTGCATTTAGTAGATTATTTTCTTTATCATTGTATGAACGAAAAGAGTTCGAATCCGAATGAATCCAAAGAAATTAAATGATAAATATTTTGTTAAAGCTATTTAGTGGGATATGTATATATATATATATATATATAGAGTGTTGTTTCTAAAAGGGATTTGAAAGGAGAAGTATTTTATAATTAACTAGCTCGGGTGACTCAATAGTGAATAGAAATGGGTGCGAGATGTGTTCGGATGGTAAATACCTCTCTTGGGTATTGCCACTCTTGATAAGGGACTATATGATACTATTTAGCAATACCTAGTTCCTTGATATTATTTTGGAGTTATTCGAGCTTTATGTATATTTTCTAAGGGTTGAAAATAAAATATCATTTCAAAAAAAAATTGAAATAAAAACCAGGTATTTTGGGCCAGCTAATAAACATTATTAGGAGGTTTAATAAAATTTGTATTATTAAACTATATCTTTTAATTTTAACACCTAGGAGGTTAAAAATTATTCGATGTTATTAGGCCAGCTAATAAACATTTTTACCTTGGAGGTGTCTAAGAATCTATAATGGAGTTTGGATACCAGCATTCTACTTTTCTTAGCTACTTGCCTGATCGTAAAGAGGTTGAATTGGTCGACTAAGTTTTTAGACCTAAATTATTTTGGGCCTATATCTAAATAGCTAAAAGAATAGAATTAAAAACCAGATGTTTTGTATATACTCTTAGTATATAAGAGAGCATTATGCAAGTAATAAGGAAAAAGGATTTTATGAAAAAATTTCATAAATAAAGTTGTGTCATTTTAAAATATTTGAGCCTAAATTGGAATCCCTTTTAGGAGGGTAAAAAGGGGGTATAGAAGAAGTTTTGGATGACTACATAGGTTGTAGTCGATCCTTCCTCTTTTTCACATAGTTCTCGGTCTAAGATTCGACTACATTACTCGAGGTGTCCCACATCGTTACGATAAGGATTTATTACTCGATTTTTAATGGTGAACACTTGGTGGGGTTCTTAATGTGGAACTAAAAGTTTTCAATCATAGTATATAGCTATACAAGGAGAATGGAGATTTTTGATTAAGAAGCCTGATCGGAGTCCACGATGAGAGTCGGGTGAGCGATGCTAGTTCAGAAGTAAAGCTATGTATTCATGTGAGCGATCAAATCAGATTTTATATAGAAATGATCTATGCACATCATAAAGACTGATGAATGGTGTTAGATATTCTTGGGCGTAGTTTGGTGTTGTTAGGTAAGGATTGTGATAAATTTCCGGGGTCAAAATTCTTTTAAGGGAGGAGAGCGTAATGAACTGGAATTTCACCGCTTTGATTTGCGAATATTTAATTAATTTTACATATTCAAATAAAAGGTTTTATAATTAGAAAAAATAATTTTCAGAATTTGGTTACAAAAATGTTTTGTTTAAATAAAAATTGAAAATGTGACCGGAATTCGTTTTCCAAATTTTTTACTTTTTGTTGGCTAAAGGTTGTTGGAAACACTTTGTACACTATTGCATAATATTACACATGTAAATACAAATTAGTTAGGATATATATATATATATTGTATTTATATATGTATGTACATACTTAAATGTGTAAAGTAAGATGTGATGTTAAAGTTTAAAATAGATAAAAGATGCCTTAAGAGACATAAGTCCAAATGCATTAACTACATGTTGGTGCATTGGAAAAGAATGGGGGACAAGGAAAAATGTAAGAAGCATGGAGGGACAAGCATAGTGAGGCGGCGCAAGGAGCATGGATGGTATAGGTTAAAGGATAGTTTAGTAATTGTCATTTTCAATTTACATAAGAGGAAATTCCTAATTCCTATTCTCATTTCTATAATTCATTCTCACTTATTAAAACTTCCCTTAAGCTTTTCAAAGCTCTTTCATAGCTTCGAAGAGAATTCCAAAGTTAAAAATCCATTCTTTGTTGACTTTTAATTCTTTAAAATCATTTCAACATCCCCTTTTCATTCTACGCTTCCTAACCAACCAAAGCAAGGTCATTTGCCCTTAAAACCTAAGCATGGTTGAGCCTAATCCCTTCATGGATGAACCCTTTTTGCTCACAGAAGCCATCGAACTTCGTTTTTCAAGAAATAAAGCAAAAATCTAGGTTATATGCAAGTTGTAGTGGAAATTCTAGGTTGTTTAGTTAGCTTTTAGGTAGGAAAAGCTTGCCCTTTTTACTTTAAGTTTGAACTTGAATGTTGATAGTACCTATTGTTTCTAAAAATTGATGTTGATTGTATGTGTTTATATGTGCTTAGATGTGTGGTGGTTTCGACTTGTAAAAGTTAATTTTTAGTTGTGAGTTATGAACTTTATTTGTGTATGTTGGTTATAATTATGGTTTAAGTATGAAACTATGCTATAACATGGAAAGTTAAACTCAATTAAATGAGAACAATTGTGGTCACTATGCCTCTTTCTGATTTTGTGAAATCAAAATTTTCATTTTATCCTTTTGATAATGGTTTAAAATTTATTATCATTTTCTATATGATATTTAAAGGATAAATAAGCAGTTATTTTATTAAAAATGTTTGAAGTTAAGTTAATACTTTTTAAATGATTGTTTAAAATCATTATATTATTAATGTTGTTGAAAAATAATTAAATGAAGAATTTTTGAATAATAACATGTGATGTGCACGTAAATGTGCATATTTTTACTATCATATTCTATATAATTAAATTTAATAAATGATCATATCGGGTATTTTTACATGTTTACACCAAAATTCAAATTATTTTCAAATCGTCATATATCCATCTTCATATCGGGGCAAAATTGTCATTTTATGCATATACTAATTTGAGAAAATTTAATTGGAAATTTCTATACCATTTTGTAGGAATTTGGCTTCATATACAAGTGGTTCCATGAGGATATATGCATGTATAAAGATGATACAAAGGAATGAAGATGGAAATAATTCAAAGACATGATCATGGAGGAACCCATTTACCCACCTATCTTAATGTACAAATTAGAGGCTAATGCACATGCTAATAGAGTTTAAAGCTTCATGCACACTTAAATCATGATTATTTGATGTTAATGATTACTTGGCGTCCACACTTCCTAAGAGAGTATTTCGGTCATTCCCCAAAAAAGTGAATTATGG
The DNA here is from genome assembly GCA_030765085.1 of Allium cepa. Taxonomy (NCBI): domain Eukaryota; kingdom Viridiplantae; phylum Streptophyta; class Magnoliopsida; order Asparagales; family Amaryllidaceae; genus Allium; species Allium cepa. The sequence continues at coordinate 885,008,538 of CM060940.1, read as the reverse complement.
TTTTATACATGTATAAATACCCCATATGTTCATGTAATTAGTGTCACTTCTCTTTTAGGCTCTTCTTTTAGGCTCTCTCCTCTTAGCCTCTTAGTTTAGGAAAATAAATCAAAGCTCTTCTTTCTTTTCATGGCTAATTAGCCATTTCTTTTATGTAATTTTTTTCATGCAATTTTAATTCAAGTCTTCTCTTGTTTATTTACTTTCATGTTAGTAGTGTAGATTTTATTTTATTTTATGCAAGTAGAATAGCTCTTCCTTTAATTTGCTTTCATCTACTTCTTTTTTGTGTTTCATGTTGCATGCTACTTGTGTTGATATGACAACACAAATGAAAGGCTAATCCGTTTAATTTAGGGTCAATGAAGCTCTCTAATCAAGTAGCTTCAATATTTTGATTATTTATGTTCTCGTTTTATGCTTAATGGAAACATTTGAAGTGGTTTAATGTTGTTGTTTAGCTTTGAATTTGATAGTCTATGTTGTTCATAACAAATAGGCTAGACTTAAACAAACAAAACGCAAATTGCCTCTTCATCTAAATATGATTATGGAAAAGAAGTGAATGTTGAAATTAAAATTTAATGGCTTATATTTCTAAACAATAATTAATAGGCCATGCTTAAAATAGTTTTTTCTTTCAACTTCGTTATCATATTTCCTGAGAGTTAAATGTGTATTAGTGGTTGTGTTATAGTTTGATGGTTTATATTAGGCTAATTAATAGCATAAATATACCATACTTATGATAAGCGCATCAACTAATCTCACTAATGACCAAAAGAGAGATCATTACTTCATTTTGTTGATTTATGTGATCTAGAAGTGGAAATTACCTCTAAATTGTCTTTTACTCTCATATTTTTATCAATTTCTTTATGTTAATTTTCTCATTTTTTAGTTTAATTCACTCTTGACTTTGGTATAATTTGATTGAATAGGAAATTTAGAATCAATAATTCTCTACGGATCGACCCGTACTCATTACGTACTACGATAGTACACCGTGCGCTTGCAGTTAAATTTTTATAATAAATTCGCTCGACAGATTTCTAACCGATAGAATTCCCGTCGATGAATAAGTTTTTAGCGCTGTTGATAAGGAATAGTTTTGATTTAATTTCTATTCTTTGAATTATTTTCGTTTAATTTTTGTGTGTTTTTGTTTTGTGTGTTGAGTGCATTTAAGAAAAAAAGTGTTGTGTGTTTGTTGTTTGATTTTTGTTCGTGTGTTTGTTTTGTGTGCATTTGAGATGTGTGAGTGTAGTTGTTCCATTTGTTTTCATTTTGCATTTGCAATTTTCATTTAAAAAAGGAAAAAAAAGAGCATACACAATTTTACATGTTTTCACCAAAATTGGTCACAACGATCCAATAGCTGTGAAAGCACCGGTGTTTATACACAGATCCACAAAACTCACACACTGATCTCAGATCTTGGTAATGTAGAGAGTAAAAGTGAAGAAACAATAATATTAAAAAGTAGAAAGCAGGAAAGAATACAAGGTTTATAGTGGTTCGGCAATCCAACTTTGAAATTGGTGTATTTATTGATGTTTTTTTGCTGATTACAACTGGTTACAACAGATTACAATAGTGGATTCCGAGTACAACAGTGATATTTGGGTACAAAAATGGTTTCGGCAGAGTCTGGATGTAGGAGAGCTCAAAAGTCCATTTTATTAAGCTCTTGGACTGCTATTTACAGGTGTAGATTGCTAATATCTTGCCCAGATCTTGGAAGACTCCATCTCCCACGTGGGAGGGCCCACATGATCGATCCTATGTCTCCTGCACTCGATCTGTGATCGATACGAACAAATTTCATATCTATCAAGATTTGATCCAATCGAGTCAAAATTGAGCAGGATCATTCTTTAGGTTGTACGTAAGCTCCTGTGAAAATTTGATAGTATTTGGACCTGTAGATTGTGAGATATGATCGATGCAAGTGTCTATGAAGGCTGAATCGTTCATATCGATATGTTCGTATCCATCGCTTTCGTATCGATCGGTGTGATGTGGTGCAATTGTTTAGGTGAGATCCACTTTTCATGCCGTACGACCAATCCTTCCCTTTATTTGCGCCTTGTTCATATCGACCTGATGCGTTCTATGCTTCGCATCGATCCTATGATGCTTGCTTCATATCGATGGTCTCTAGCCTTTTTTTATCGATCAAAAAGGGATGACATTCGTATCGATATAGAATGTGTTCTTCGTATCGATCAATGGTCGATCGATACGAAATACGTGAATGGCTTGATCGATACAAAGTGCATGGAACAATCCATATGAAGTGACAATTTCTCATGGATACGAACTAGTTGGTGACAATGGATATGAAGTAGGATGGGCTCGAACCAATACAAAGTGGGGCATGCTTGATGGATACGAACACCGTCTTTCAGTTGATGGATACGAATTAGTGCTCTTTTGAAGGATACGATCCAGACGTGCGTTTGATCGATACGAACGAGACTTTCTAGATGGATACGAATTAGAATATTGCTTGAGTTGAATCGATCATATCTTGAGCGTATGAACTCCGATAGACTTAAAATTCAAAACATACCTTTCCTAGCCTTTTTCATTATTCCCAGTCGATCTTGTCTTGATTGGAGCTTGGCCTAATTTTGACGACATCGATCGTAGCCTTATTTCCAATCGATCTCCAATCCCGATATCCATCCTTTCTAACCAATTTGTTGGTATCCCAGCCTTGACTAAAAAGTAGGATAACATTTGCCTCCCAAAACATGCCTTGTGGTAAGAAGGTGTTTTTTGAAAAGCTTGATTCCGACATCCGAAGTCCATATTCCATCCATAGCCATACCATCCGATTCATAATCCAATCCATTACCAAGCCATCCTATCTGAACGCCACAACCATATCCTGATCCAAATCCACGACTGCTCCGAATCAATGTTCGATTCCGAGTCCAGTAACCAAATCCTCGGCCTATTTCATATCCATTTGAACCCAACAACCAAGTTCTAATCCATCCATATCCAATAACCGAATCTAGGACCTCTCTGGGTCAATATCCAAATCCGGGTCCACTCCAAGTCCATACCCAAACCTTCAGATGTTCATCGCTGATATCTGAATCCATAACCTTTTCGGGTTGATATCCAAATTCGGGACCGCTCCGCGCCCTTTGCCAAATCCAGGACCTCACCGGATCCATTTATCCCAAGCCGAAATCCAAATCCAAGACCTTTCCGGGTCGTATTATCCTATTCCAACCCCGACTCTCCGATTGAGGGCTTTTATGTTCTCTGGCGGCGGCTCTCCAACCAATGACTTTTTGTATTCTTCGGCCTCGGCTCTCCGGCTAAGGACTTTTATATTCTTCAGGCTCGACTCTCCGGCCAAGGACTTTTATATTCTTTTTTAGTCCATTTCGTTGCTTTCCAACAAAGGATTCGTTATTTGCGATTACTGCCCCGTCTGTCCTGTCGGGATCGTAATCGCGAGACCTATATTGTTTATTACATTAATCCAAATCCACTTGTTACAGAATCTAATTAACAAACTAAAAGTCCAAACAAACAAGGAAAACTAAACAAATGCCCATTGTAACGACCCGGAATTTTGGGCAATAATCGATAATAATAATTTAATTGGTTTGATAATTTTTCTTTGTAATTTTAATTTGAATTGGTAAATTCAATCTTTTAAAGGTTAATAAATATATAATCTGGTAATTTTGATCAATGTCTTTTTAACAATTTAAAGTTGATAAGATTTTTTTTCAAAGCTAATAATTTTTTTACTCTATTTATAATATATATATTTGATATATATTGTGAATAGGAAGATCTTTTGTTTTAAATAAAAGATGAATTTTCAAATTGTAATATATATATATATATATATGTTATAATTTGGAATTGCTTTGAAATTTAATTTAATTTATTGATAATTTATAATGTATGAATTGTAATTTAAAGCTTTGTTTTAATTTATATTTTCAAAAGTTAATTTAGAATTAATTCAATTGTTTTCAAATATATAAGATAATTGTTTTAAATATGATAGTTTAGAAAGAATTTAACTAAAGTTTTATTTTGTTTTCTTTTATAAGTATTAAATTAAATGGTTATAAATGTATATATAAATGTTTTAGATTTTAAATACATGTATAAGATGTATATTTATATTATAACTAGTTTTAGAATATTTCCTTAATGAAGTAAATTTAAAATGTAAGTTTATATTTACATTTAAATTAAATAAAAATTTATTAAAAATACATAAGTAACATGTGTAAATATTAGATTGCAATGAAACTTGTAGTTTTAAAATAAATGTTGATCAAACTTATAAAAGTATTAATTAAATTTATTTGCAAATTTAAATGGTTTTAAGATGATTTCTTTTGTAAGTAATTATCTAAATTAAAATTTGAATTCTAATTTAAAAAGAAGTGTTTTTAATTTAAAGTATTAAATCAAAGTAACTTAAATAAGAAAGCTTATATTATCTTTTAGATTAAATGAAAATCTATTAAATATACTTAAATACATGTTTAAACATGTTAATCCTCTTAATAACACATGTAAAGCTATTAAGCTAATTAAAATGACAAGTGTAAGTGTTAGTGACAAGTGTTTAACATGTATCTTTATTTTAAAAATTTATTTTTTTCTTTAACTTTAATAAACATATAAAGAAAATTGTTTTCCTTCTTCTTCTCATTTCTTTTTCCTTTCTTCATTTTTCAAATTAATGGCTACCATAAACTTTTATCAAAACCTGATAATGAAAAAGCAAAAGCAAAATTTAAAATCTGCAAACTCAAATGAAAAGCAAATCTGCAACATCAACTCATATGTGCAACTTCAAACTTCAACCTGCAAATTTACAAACTGCATTTCAAATGGGTTGAAGATCAAGAGCATCGGCAGTTTCAACTTTTTAATCAACAAATTAAAGGCAGGCAAAGGGATTTTCGACAGCAAACAAAGTCAAAAGTCTTTTTCTAGATTTAAGTGTTCAAGCCTGAAAATGAATTAAATCTGCTCTGCTTATATTTGAGGTGAGTAAATTATTTAAAAACAGTATAAATTAATTTAGACTCAAATGCATGTGTGATGATTTATGAAGTAGTTTAGTTTCAATTATTTCGTGAAGAAGATTGCATGTTTGTATACAAAGAAGTGATGCATGTATGTGACTGTATATGTATGCGCTGTTAAATTACAGGCTATGATCATTTAAATTCATTCAAACATCCCAAACATTCATTATTTGTCTTTGATGATTTAATGAGAATTGTTAGTTAATGTTTAATGATAATTTTAAAAATAATTTGTGGAGTTTTTAGTTTACAAATAATTTTAAAAATAAGAATAACAGTAAAAATACTGTTATACATGATAAATCAACAATCTTGATTTATGATTTGGATAACATGAATAAATTAGTGGGTAAAAATCATGATTTTTAATACATGTTTCATGATTTAGTTTGATGAATCATGAGAATTTTGGTTTTGTTTGAAATGGGGATTTTTGGAAATTGCCGTTGATCGGCATGATGATTGTAGCTAGGATTTTGATTGAAGCTTGTTTGTAGGTTGTAGATGATGGGAAAATTGCTTTAGAATTTTTCCAATGTCTTAATTGTTAGAATTAGATTAAATTAGGGTTTAAGCATGCTTATTGTTCGGCTTGCTGTCGAAGAAGATTGCGAAGTGTAGGTTGAGCCGGAGGTGATCGTTTTTGGGGAGGAGGAAGCTCGTGGTTGCGGCGTTTTAAGGGAATGGTCGGCAAGTTCATCGGCGTTTGGTTTGGTCGGCGGCGTTGGGTTTTTAGTGGTCGAGTTCTGCAGTTTTTTCGAGTTTAAGGTCGAAATTTAATTCGTGTACGTATTCTCAAATCTAGGTTTATGTTTGTGTTCGTGGGCGTTTGGGTGATCGTCGGCGATAGGCGCAACGAACTACGGCGGCCGGAGATGATCGCGCACGTACACACATGTACGTGGTGCACTGGAATTGGGGGAAGACGAGTTAACTCGGGTTTGCTCTCGTGATTTCGTAGTGTCGTCTCGAAGTGGATGGAGTCTGGACTTGACTCGAGGCAAGCACGAGGAACTTAGGTATTTAACTCGAATTTCTGGGTTGTTGTACTTTGGTTAGTACTGTGTTATAGCAAGTTGTATTGTAAACTCGAGTATTTTTAGTTGTTTCCTGGTTTTTGCTGTGTAGATATTAAGTTGCATATGAACATGTGTTTGATGAAATCAAGCATTAAGCTATAAGCACGTTTTATAAAAGAAACAAATATAAAGTTAAAACTTGTTGATTTAAAATAAAAGTAAATCAAACCTTTTAAAAAGGTTAATTGAATTTATTTTTCAAATTTAAAGCGTTTAAAATGATTTCTTTTGGAAATAATTAATTAAATTTTGAATTTTAATAATTTGAATTTGAATTTGATTTATTAAATCAAAGTTTTTAAGTAGATTTTAAGTAATGTTTTAAAAAACTAAAAATTATTTTGAAAATGAATAAGTCTAAATTTGATGATTGAATTGTTTTAAAATTTCAAAGTGTTTCTAAATGTTTTATTTTCAAATAAGTTTATTGTTATAAATTTTGAAAACCAAATAAAATAGTTTGTTTTTAAGGTTATTAAAATTTGATTAATTTCATATAATTTATTTATGAAGTTAAACAAGGTTAAATTATTTGGATATGAACTTATGGATACTTAATTAAAATATGATTTGTAAATAAGTAAAAGTTTAATTAAGAATAATGTTTCCTTAACTTAAGGATTTTTAAATATAAGAAGTTAATTAATTAATTATTTAATTAATTTTAAATAGTTAGTTAATTGTTTATTCAATTTTTAATAATCACTTAATTATGAATTAATTAAGTGAAATTACTTAATGAAGTAATCAATGGTTAATTATTGAAAATAATTAGTGTGCAATTACTTTTGGAAGTAATTAATGTAAATTACTCATGGGAGTAATTAGTTGAAGTGATTAATGGATAATCACTTGATGTTATTAATTAAGGATTTGATTAATATAATTATTGAAGTTAATTAATTATGGAGTAGTTAATTAATTAAAGGATTAAGAATTGTTTAATGATGGAACTAATTACTTGTTAAGTAATTAATTAAGAGAGTAATCAAGATTTATTAATGAAGTAATTAGAGATAATTACTTATGAAAGTAATTAAGAGTTAATTACTTAATTATTTTAGTTAATTAATTAATGTGATTAATTAGTTAATGAATGAGATTAATTTAAGATAAATTACTAAGGGAAATTAATTTAAAGATGTAATTAATTAATAAAGTAATTAATTAAGGATTTTTTTTGATAATTTTATTGAATAATAATTACTTATTGAAGTAATTAAAGATTAATTAATAAGATTAATTAATCAAGGATTAATAAAATTAGTTAAGAAGTTAATTAATTAAGATAAGTAATTACAATTGTTTATTACTGTTTATGATCAATAAGATGGTTAATTACAAGTTAATTGTTTAATTAATTTAAAGGAATTATTAATTAATAGGATCATTAGTTAATATAATTAATGATATTAATCAAGATTGATTAATAAAAGTAATTAAATTAAGTGTGATTAATTAATTGTAATTAATTGAGGTGTAATGTAATTAATTATAATTAGTTAATCAATGGAAGTAAATGAAGGATCATTAATTAATGATAGTAATTAAAGGTTAATTACTGATTGTGGTTAAGGATAATTACTTGAATGTAATTAAAGGATAATTAATCAAGGGAGATTAATTAAAGAAGATCATTAAGAGATGATTTATTTATTTATTTGGAATAAATAAATGAAGAAGGATTTAGGTAATCCACTTGATTATGAGTTGATCAATTCTACTTTAGATGATTGATTGATATTGGATGATTGATTAATATTGGATGATTGATATTGGGTGTTTGGTTGATACTGGATGATTTGGATATCTATGATTTGTGATATGCTGCTTTGTGAGATGAATGGTTGATATGAATTATCTATTGTGATAATGTGATTCATCTATCTGTTTATATCATCCGGAATATAAGTTTACTTATTTAAAACCCTTAAATAACTAGGACATTTAAAATGGTGTTTGGATTCAGTGTGACCAGGATCGGGTTTCCATAATTGGATATCCGAAAACCACATCGATTCCAATTAAACGTTAGGTCGTTAATCCAAGTGGAGCTTAGTGAAGACTCGAGGTGTAAGAACTATTCGTCAGTATAACTCTGTGGGTGATTCCGTAATGAGTTTGACGGAGATATTACTTATAGGTTCGAGATGGTGATTTAGAGTGCAAGGGCTATGGTTGTTTACTCTAATGGTGATTCCAAAATGAGTGCAACGAGATAGTGCCTTCGGTTTCGTTCGAACCCGGAACGAACTTGTATGGATTAAATGCTTTCAGAACATCGTCAGGTGGACGATGAGCATTCTAAGTGATGTGTTCTATAAAGATAATCGCAGCCTCAAGCCTCATCAACCCGGGAATGGGTAAAACATGGGAGGTGCAGCAAGGCTAGGTGGGTAGCACCCATTTCAGGGTGAGGTCGTTCCTGTCTAGATGTCCCTTTATTTCGGCTTAGTGGGTGGTTGGTCGCGCCAACCACGGGGTGATCTTACTCGGGACTATCCATTAAGGGGTGGTTCCGGCCTTGTGTTGCAGGGGAGTTAGGGTGGCTCCTCGGTACGTTGATCTAGGCCACGTACTGTGACGAGCGGTACCCCAGTAGCCCTGCCATTGATGGAAACCCATTTTTCCTACGAGACCGTACGGTTTTGATTGTATTACCCACTTTTGTGGCTAGTAGCTGGAATTTAATCATGTAACAATTTCGGCTATTTCTTATTTATTTAAAAACCCTAGACACTATTATAATATCACTAGATTTCCTATCAAATGTTTTGGGTAGCGTAAGGTAAAAACTTTTCCATGTTTATGTGTGGAAAGTCTTACGTGATACCTTTTCTTTTCAAAGATTTTTCTAAAGTTAAGCAATTTTAACCCGTTTACTCACACCAGACCCCTGTCTGACCCGAGTGTTTATTTTCTGTTTTATTAAGCTCTTGGGTACTCATATTATGTATGAGTAGTCAAGTGATTCAGGTTAGCTAGACGAATTCTGGAGGAGATATGGAACAGGAGGCTTCCACGTGTAGATATATTATGGTTCCGCTGTGTTTGTTTGATATCTGTATTTGTTGTACTTGAGTTGTATAGTTAGACATATGTTTATAACTGTCTAACATGTGTTGTATAAGTTGTGTACTCTGATGTAATATGATACTATGGAATGTTTTATGAGATATGTTATATTTCATTCGTTTCGCTGTGAGTTTTCTGTTGTTGTGTTTCTTCTTTTCTCTTTCTTTTCTTCTTCTATCCCTTTCTTTCTTAATTGGTGACACATCTTCTTGGAGATAGGTATTCGGGTCGTCACAGTTGGTATCAGAGCATTAGGTTGAGTGAATACCTAGGCTCTGGAGTGGTGTCTTTCTTGAGAGAGCGTACTTGTATTTTTATATATAACTATATATTTATATCTATATCTATCTGATCTGTTGGGTTATCTGTTTGGATTTTCCAATATAAGTTTAGAGGTAGATGGAGTAGTGGTGTGTGTGTAACACGACTACTACTGATGGAATAGGTCCATATGTTTGAGGTTGGAAGTATATTTGTCGAGACTGTAGACCTAATACTGTCTCGAGTGAGATTTGTAGCTTGGAGTAAGGATTTCTCTGATATCCGAAGGAAATCTTTTCTAAAGATTTGGAGTTTATCTTATAAGTGTAAGTTTGGATCTGTCGGAAATGCAGAAGTAAGTGATAATATCTTGATAACTGCGTGATGAGATGCAGTACTCATGGATATTTTTCGAAGATGTTTCCTCTTGAAGCAGTTTTAGAAGTAGTTGAGGAGCAGTCTTTACCTGCCGCAGGGAAGACTCGTCTGTGTAGAAGTTATCTGGATCTTTAGCAAGGAGGTTGGCTGTTTTGGAATATGAGACTAAGGTTTATGAGTTGCTTCGTTTTGGTATGGTCTCATTTTTCATTCCTTAAGGAGAGCGAGATGTTGATGCTTGGTTTGGAGCCCAGATTTCTTGAGAGGTTGTCTGCCATCTCGGAGGTTCGTTGTGTGGTTTGTTGATAGTTCTGGTTTTCGAGAAGCCTTTGGATTAGAAGTTTTTGGTTAGCTGTGGTAGTAGTTCAACTCAAAGTGTTCGGTGTGCTGACGAGAAGGTCTCTTAGCTTTGCAGTATCATCGAGATAGAGTTCGAAAGCAGCAGTGTGGCTCATTTCTCCGATGGTTCAGGAATCTTTGTGGTTCTTCTTTCAGCAGTCCGGGCAGTTGGTGAAGTTTTCTTGAAGGGTTAACGTTGTTTGGAAAAGCTTAAGGCTGTTCTAATTGGTAAAGAGGAGACGGTTTCTTTGGAATCCGAACTAGGTAGGATCGCAAAAGTGACTTGCGATTAGTTTGGGAATTTTTCTTGGGCAATCTTTCGTTAGAGACCGAGGGTTCTCATATGGAAGTAGGAGCTACTAAAGTAATCAGAAGTTTGTCTGCATCTGGAGTTGAGTTCTATATTGTTTTGGTTCCAGAAGCGATTATGGTAGTTAGCCTAGTAGGAGAGTTGGTGTAGCAGCTCAGAATTTTTTTGGAGTTTGGACTGGTCGGATCTAGATTTTGAGTTGGATTTCTGTTATAAGGTTGTGTGACCAAGTCAGATGGGTCACTGAGATTTTATGGATTTGATGAACAAGTTTCCCGGATATATTGGATAAGTTGTATTCGTGTTCATCAACAATATTCTCATTTATTCCAGAATCAAAGTTTTGCAGCGGAAGCGAGGTAGCAGCTGTGCGAGAAAGGAAGCAAGTTCTGTTTGCTATTGCTTAGGAGTAGAACTTGTGTTCTGGATTTCGACGGATCTTGGAAGACTTTTCTGTCGGATAGGATTCGAAAACTGATTTGCTTTGGTCTAGTTGTTTCTGGAATCATCAGCATAGGTTGAGCTGATCAGGAAGAAGATTAGCAGCCCAGTATTGTCTGTTGAGTTATGCAGATATGAGATAATGAGTTTGGATTTCGAAGTTGGAGACTTCATTGTTGTTAAGATTTCTCTGGTTAAGAGAGCAGTTATTGGATAAGATTGGATGGCTAGTTCTGAGGCATTTGAAATTTCTTATCTGTGTTTTTGATAGGATAAGATTGAATCGCCAGTTTGGATAGCTGGAATTCATTGTATTTTACGTATCTCTGAGGGAGTACGTGTATGATTCACTGTTGGTTGTTGAATCTGCAGCTCAACTGGATTTGAAAGTTGAGCTGGACTTGAGTATTGTCTGATGTTCTGTTCTGATTGATGGATCTAGATATGAGAAGAGCTCTGGATTTTGGTGGTGTAGTTAGTTTAGTTTTTGTAGAGCGAGTCTCCCAGTGATTTATACTTGGGAAACTCTAGATAGTGTAAGTAAGATTTATTCTGATTTGTGTCAGGATAATTAGTTAGGTTTGTTTGTTTGATTGATTTCTTTGGTTGTTAGTAACTGGATTATAGGAATGCTTTGCTATTTGAAATTAAAGTCTTTGCTGGGTTATTAAATTATCTTTGCTTTTAAATTTCGGGGACGAAATTCTTTTAAGGGGGGAGGATTGTAACGACCCGGAATTTTGGGCAATATCAATTCAATAATCTGTAATAATAATTTAATTGGTTTGATAATATTTCTTTATAATTTTAATTTGAATTGGTAAATTTAATCTTTTAAAGGTTAATAAATATATAATCTGGTAATTTTGATTAATGTCTTTTTAACAATTTAAAGTTGATAAGATTTTTTTTTCAAAGCTAATAAAATTTTACTCTATTTATAATATATATATTTGATATATATTGTGAATAGGAAGATCTTTTGTTTTAAATAAAAGATGAATTTTCAAATTGTAATATATATATATGTATGTATATGTTATAATTTGGAATAGTTTTGAAATTTAATTTAATTTATTAATAATTTATAATGTATGAATTGTAATTTAAAGCTTTGTTTTAATTTATATTTTCAAAAGTTAATTTAGAATTAATTCAATTGTTTTCAAATATATAAGATAATTGTTTTAAATATGATAGTTTAGAAAGAATTTAACTAAAGTTTTATTTTGTTTTCTTTTATACGTATTTAAATTAAATGGTTATAAATGTATATATAAATGTTTTAGATTTTAAATACATGTATAAGATGTATATTTATATTATAACTAGTTTTAGAATATTTCCTTAATGAAGTAAATTTAAAATGTAAGTTTATATTTACATTTAAATTAAATAAAAATTTATTAAAAATACATAAGTAACATGTGTAAATATTAGATTGCAATGAAACTTGTAGTTTTAAAATAAATGTTGATCAAACTTATAAAAGTATAAATTAAATTTATTTGCAAATTTAAATGGTTTTAAGATGATTTCTTTTGTAAGTAATTATCTAAATTAAAATTTGAATTCTAATTTAAAAAGAAGTGTTTTTAATTTAAAGTATTAAATCAAAGTAACTTAAATAAGAAAGCTTATATTATCTTTTAAATTAAATGAAAATCTATTAAATATACTTAAATACATGTGTAAACATGTTAATCCTCTTAATAACACATGTAAAGCTATTAAGCTAATTAAAATGACAAGTGTAAGTGTTAGTGACAAGTGTTTAACATGTATCTTTATTTTAAAAATTTATTTTTTTCTTTAACTTTAATAAACATATAAAGAAAATTGTTTTCCTTCTTCTTCTCATTTCTTTTTCCTTTCTTCATTTTTCAAATTAATGGCTACCATAAACTTTTATCAAAACCTGATAATGAAAAAGCAAAAGCAAAATTTAAAATCTGCAAACTCAAATGAAAAGCAAATCTGCAACATCAACTCATATGTGCAACTTCAAACTTCAACCTGCAAATTTACAAACTGCATTTCAAATGGGTTGAAGATCAAGAGCATCGGCAGTTTCAACTTTTTAATCAACAAATTAAAGGCAGGCAAAGGGATTTTCGACAGCAAACAAAGTCAAAAGTCTTTTTCTAGATTTAAGTGTTCAAGCCTGAAAATGAATTAAATCTGCTCTGCTTATATTTGAGGTGAGTAAATTATTTAAAAACAGTATAAATTAATTTAGACTCAAATGCATGTGTGATGATTTATGAAGTAGTTTAGTTTCAATTATTTCGTGAAGAAGATTGCATGTTTGTATACAAAGAAGTGATGCATGTATGTGACTGTATATGTATGCGCTGTTAAATTACAGGCTATGATCATTTAAATTCATTCAAACATCCCAAACATTCATTATTTGTCTTTGATGATTTAATGAGAATTGTTAGTTAATGTTTAATGATAATTTTAAAAATAATTTGTGGAGTTTTTAGTTTACAAATAATTTTAAAAATAAGAATAACAGTAAAAATACTGTTATACATGATAAATCAACAATCTTGATTTATGATTTGGATAACATGAATAAATTAGTGGGTAAAAATCATGATTTTTAATACATGTTTCATGATTTAGTTTGATGAATCATGAGAATTTTGGTTTTGTTTGAAATGGGGATTTTTGGAAATTGCCGTTGATCGGCATGATGATTGTAGCTAGGATTTTGATTGAAGCTTGTTTGTAGGTTGTAGATGATGGGAAAATTGCTTTAGAATTTTTCCAATGTCTTAATTGTTAGAATTAGATTAAATTAGGGTTTAAGCATGCTTATTGTTCGGCTTGCTGTCGAAGAAGATTGCGAAGTGTAGGTTGAGCCGGAGGTGATCGTTTTTGGGGAGGAGGAAGCTCGTGGTTGCGGCGTTTTAAGGGAATGGTCGGCAAGTTCATCGGCGTTTGGTTTGGTCGGCGGCGTTGGGTTTTTAGTGGTCGAGTTCTGCAGTTTTTTCGAGTTTAAGGTCGAAATTTAATTCGTGTACGTATTCTCAAATCTAGGTTTATGTTTGTGTTCGTGGGCGTTTGGGTGATCGTCGGCGATAGGCGCAACGAACTACGGCGGCCGGAGATGATCGCGCACGTACACACATGTACGTGGTGCACTGGAATTGGGGGAAGACGAGTTAACTCGGGTTTGCTCTCGTGATTTCGTAGTGTCGTCTCGAAGTGGATGGAGTCTGGACTTGACTCGAGGCAAGCACGAGGAACTTAGGTATTTAACTCGAATTTCTGGGTTGTTGTACTTTGGTTAGTACTGTGTTATAGCAAGTTGTATTGTAAACTCGAGTATTTTTAGTTGTTTCCTGGTTTTTGCTGTGTAGATATTAAGTTGCATATGAACATGTGTTTGATGAAATCAAGCATTAAGCTATAAGCACGTTTTATAAAAGAAACAAATATAAAGTTAAAACTTGTTGATTTAAAATAAAAGTAAATCAAACCTTTTAAAAAGGTTAATTGAATTTATTTTTCAAATTTAAAGCGTTTAAAATGATTTCTTTTGGAAATAATTAATTAAATTTTGAATTTTAATAATTTGAATTTGAATTTGATTTATTAAATCAAAGTTTTTAAGTAGATTTTAAGTAATGTTTTAAAAAACTAAAAATTATTTTGAAAATGAATAAGTCTAAATTTGATGATTGAATTGTTTTAAAATTTCAAAGTGTTTCTAAATGTTTTATTTTCAAATAAGTTTATTGTTATAAATTTTGAAAACCAAATAAAATAGTTTGTTTTTAAGGTTATTAAAATTTGATTAATTTCATATAATTTATTTATGAAGTTAAACAAGGTTAAATTATTTGGATATGAACTTATGGATACTTAATTAAAATATGATTTGTAAATAAGTAAAAGTTTAATTAAGAATAATGTTTCCTTAACTTAAGGATTTTTAAATATAAGAAGTTAATTAATTAATTATTTAATTAATTTTAAATAGTTAGTTAATTGTTTATTCAATTTTTAATAATCACTTAATTATGAATTAATTAAGTGAAATTACTTAATGAAGTAATCAATGGTTAATTATTGAAAATAATTAGTGTGCAATTACTTTTGGAAGTAATTAATGTAAATTACTCATGGGAGTAATTAGTTGAAGTGATTAATGGATAATCACTTGATGTTATTAATTAAGGATTTGATTAATATAATTATTGAAGTTAATTAATTATGGAGTAGTTAATTAATTAAAGGATTAAGAATTGTTTAATGATGGAACTAATTACTTGTTAAGTAATTAATTAAGAGAGTAATCAAGATTTATTAATGAAGTAATTAGAGATAATTACTTATGAAAGTAATTAAGAGTTAATTACTTAATTATTTTAGTTAATTAATTAATGTGATTAATTAGTTAATGAATGAGATTAATTTAAGATAAATTACTAAGGGAAATTAATTTAAAGATGTAATTAATTAATAAAGTAATTAATTAAGGATTTTTTTTGATAATTTTATTGAATAATAATTACTTATTGAAGTAATTAAAGATTAATTAATAAGATTAATTAATCAAGGATTAATAAAATTAGTTAAGAAGTTAATTAATTAAGATAAGTAATTACAATTGTTAATTACTGTTTATGATCAATAAGATGGTTAATTACAAGTTAATTGTTTAATTAATTTAAAGGAATTATTAATTAATAGGATCATTAGTTAATATAATTAATGATATTAATCAAGATTGATTAATAAAAGTAATTAAATTAAGTGTGATTAATTAATTGTAATTAATTGAGGTGTAATGTAATTAATTATAATTAGTTAATCAATGGAAGTAAATGAAGGATCATTAATTAATGATAGTAATTAAAGGTTAATTACTGATTGTGGTTAAGGATAATTACTTGAATGTAATTAAAGGATAATTAATCAAGGGAGATTAATTAAAGAAGATCATTAAGAGATGATTTATTTATTTATTTGGAATAAATAAATGAAGAAGGATTTAGGTAATCCACTTGATTATGAGTTGATCAATTCTACTTTAGATGATTGATTGATATTGGATGATTGATTAATATTGGATGATTGATATTGGGTGTTTGGTTGATACTGGATGATTTGGATATCTATGATTTGTGATATGCTGCTTTGTGAGATGAATGGTTGATATGAATTATCTATTGTGATAATGTGATTCATCTATCTGTTTATATCATCCGGAATATAAGTTTACTTATTTAAAACCCTTAAATAACTAGGACATTTAAAATGGTGTTTGGATTCAGTGTGACCAGGATCGGGTTTCCATAATTGGATATCCGAAAACCACATCGATTCCAATTAAACGTTAGGTCGTTAATCCAAGTGGAGCTTAGTGAAGACTCGAGGTGTAAGAACTATTCGTCAGTATAACTCTGTGGGTGATTCCGTAATGAGTTTGACGGAGATATTACTTATAGGTTCGAGATGGTGATTTAGAGTGCAAGGGCTATGGTTGTTTACTCTAATGGTGATTCCAAAATGAGTGCAACGAGATAGTGCCTTCGGTTTCGTTCGAACCCGGAACGAACTTGTATGGATTAAATGCTTTCAGAACATCGTCAGGTGGACGATGAGCATTCTAAGTGATGTGTTCTATAAAGGTAATCGCAGCCTCAAGCCTCATCAACCCGGGAATGGGTAAAACATGGGAGGTGCAGCAAGGCTAGGTGGGTAGCACCCATTTCAGGGTGAGGTCGTTCCTGTCTAGATGTCCCTTTATTTCGGCTTAGTGGGTGGTTGGTCGCGCCAACCACGGGGTGATCTTACTCGGGACTATCCATTAAGGGGTGGTTCCGGCCTTGTGTTGCAGGGGAGTTAGGGTGGCTCCTCGGTACGTTGATCTAGGCCACGTACTGTGACGAGCGGTACCCCAGTAGCCCTGCCATTGATGGAAACCCATTTTTCCTACGAGACCGTACGGTTTTGATTGTATTACCCACTTTTGTGGCTAGTAGCTGGAATTTAATCATGTAACAATTTCGGCTATTTCTTATTTATTTAAAAACCCTAGACACTATTATAATATCACTAGATTTCCTATCAAATGTTTTGGGTAGCGTAAGGTAAAAACTTTTCCATGTTTATGTGTGGAAAGTCTTACGTGATACCTTTTCTTTTCAAAGTTTTTTCTAAAGTTAAGCAATTTTAACCCGTTTACTCACACCAGACCCCTGTCTGACCCGAGTGTTTATTTTCTGTTTTATTAAGCTCTTGGGTACTCATATTATGTATGAGTAGTCAAGTGATTCAGGTTAGCTAGACGAATTCTGGAGGAGATATGGAACATGAGGCTTCCACGTGTAGATATATTATGGTTCCGCTGTGTTTGTTTGATATCTGTATTTGTTGTACTTGAGTTGTATAGTTAGACATATGTTTATAACTGTCTAACATGTGTTGTATAAGTTGTGTACTCTGATGTAATATGATACTATGGAATGTTTTATGAGATATGTTATATTTCATTCGTTTCGCTGTGAGTTTTCTGTTGTTGTGTTTCTTCTTTTCTCTTTCTTTTCTTCTTCTATCCCTTTCTTTCTTAATTGGTGACACATCTTCTTGGAGATAGGTATTCGGGTCGTCACAGTTGGTATCAGAGCATTAGGTTGAGTGAATACCTAGGCTCTGGAGTGGTGTCTTTCTTGAGAGAGCGTACTTGTATTTTTATATATAACTATATATTTATATCTATATCTATCTGATCTGTTGGGTTATCTGTTTGGATTTTCCAATATAAGTTTAGAGGTAGATGGAGTAGTGGTGTGTGTGTAACACGACTACTACTGATGGAATAGGTCCATATGTTTGAGGTTGGAAGTATATTTGTCGAGACTGTAGACCTAATACTGTCTCGAGTGAGATTTGTAGCTTGGAGTAAGGATTTCTCTGATATCCGAAGGAAATCTTTTCTAAAGATTTGGAGTTTATCTTATAAGTGTAAGTTTGGATCTGTCGGAAATGCAGAAGTAAGTGATAATATCTTGATAACTGCGTGATGAGATGCAGTACTCATGGATATTTTTCGAAGATGTTTCCTCTTGAAGCAGTTTTAGAAGTAGTTGAGGAGCAGTCTTTACCTGCCGCAGGGAAGACTCGTCTGTGTAGAAGTTATCTGGATCTTTAGCAAGGAGGTTGGCTGTTTTGGAATATGAGACTAAGGTTTATGAGGTTCTTCGTTTTGGTATGGTCTCATTTTTCATTCCTTAAGGAGAGCGAGATGTTGATGCTTGGTTTGGAGCCCAGATTTCTTGAGAGGTTGTCTGCCATCTCGGAGGTTCGTTGTGTGGTTTGTTGATAGTTCTGGTTTTCGAGAAGCCTTTGGATTAGAAGTTTTTGGTTAGCTGTGGTAGTAGTTCAACTCAAAGTGTTCGGTGTGCTGACGAGAAGGTCTCTTAGCTTTGCAATATCATCGAGATAGAGTTCGAAAGCAGCAGTGTGGCTCGTTTCTCCGATGGTTCAGGAATCTTTGTGGTTCTTCTTTCAGCAGTCCGGGCAGTTGGTGAAGTTTTCTTGAAGGGTTAACGTTGTTTGGAAAAGCTTAAGGCTGTTCTAATTGGTAAAGAGGAGACGGTTTCTTTGGAATCCGAACTAGGTAGGATCGCAAAAGTGACTTGCGATTAGTTTGGGAATTTTTCTTGGGCAATCTTTCGTTAGAGACCGAGGGTTCTCATATGGAAGTAGGAGCTACTGAAGTAATCAGAAGTTTGTCTGCATCTGGAGTTGAGTTCTATATTGTTTTGGTTCCAGAAGCGATTATGGTAGTTAGCCTAGTAGGAGAGTTGGTGTAGCAGCTCAGAATTTTTTTGGAGTTTGGACTGGTCGGATCTAGATTTTGAGTTGGATTTCTGTTATAAGGTTGTGTGACCAAGTCAGATGGGTCACTGAGATTTTATGGATTTGATGAACAAGTTTCCCGGATATATTGGATAAGTTGTATTCGTGTTCATCAACAATATTCTCATTTATTCCAGAATCAGAGTTTTGCAGCGGAAGCGAGGTAGCAGCTGTGCGAGAAAGGAAGCAAGTTCTGTTTGCTATTGCTTAGGAGTAGAACTTGTGTTCTGGATTTCGACGGATCTTGGAAGACTTTTCTGTCGGATAGGATTCGAAAACTGATTTGCTTTGGTCTAGTTGTTTCTGGAATCATCAGCATAGGTTGAGCTGATCAGGAAGAAGATTAGCAGCCCAGTATTGTCTGTTGAGTTATGCAGATATGAGATAATGAGTTTGGATTTCGAAGTTGGAGACTTCATTGTTGTTAAGATTTCTCTGGTTAAGAGAGCAGTTATTGGATAAGATTGGATGGCTAGTTCTGAGGCATTTGAAATTTCTTATCTGTGTTTTTGATAGGATAAGATTGAATCGCCAGTTTGGATAGCTGGAATTCATTGTATTTTACGTATCTCTGAGGGAGTACGTGTATGATTCACTGTTGGTTGTTGAATCTGCAGCTCAACTGGATTTGAAAGTTGAGCTGGACTTGAGTATTGTCTGATGTTCTGTTCTGATTGATGGATCTAGATATGAGAAGAGCTCTGGATTTTGGTGGTGTAGTTAGTTTAGCTTTTGTAGAGCGAGTCTCCCAGTGATTTATACTTGGGAAACTCTAGATAGTGTAAGTAAGATTTATTCTGATTTGTGTCAGGATAATTAGTTAGGTTTGTTTGTTTGATTGATTTCTTTGGTTGTAAGTAACTGGATTATAGGAATGCTTTGCTATTTGAAATTAAAGTCTTTGCTGGGTTATTAAATTATCTTTGCTTTTAAATTTCGGGGACGAAATTCTTTTAAGGGGGGAGGATTGTAACGACCCGGAATTTTGGGCAATATCAATTCAATAATCTGTAATAATAATTTAATTGGTTTGATAATATTTCTTTATAATTTTAATTTGAATTGGTAAATTTAATCTTTTAAAGGTTAATAAATATATAATCTGGTAATTTTGATTAATGTCTTTTTAACAATTTAAAGTTGATAAGATTTTTTTTCAAAGCTAATAAAATTTTACTCTATTTATAATATATATATTTGATATATATTGTGAATAGGAAGATCTTTTGTTTTAAATAAAAGATGAATTTTCAAATTGTAATATATATATATATGTATGTATATGTTATAGTTTGGAATAGTTTTGAAATTTAATTTATTAATAATTTATAATGTATGAATTGTAATTTAAAGCTTTGTTTTAATTTATATTTTCAAAAGTTAATTTAGAATTAATTCAATTGTTTTCAAATATATAAGATAATTGTTTTAAATATGATAGTTTAGAAAGAATTTAACTAAAGTTTTATTTTGTTTTCTTTTATACGTATTTAAATTAAATGGTTATAAATGTATATATAAATGTTTTAGATTTTAAATACATGTATAAGATGTATATTTATATTATAACTAGTTTTAGAATATTTCCTTAATGAAGTAAATTTAAAATGTAAGTTTATATTTACATTTAAATTAAATAAAAATTTATTAAATATACATAAGTAACATGTGTAAATATTAGATTGCAATGAAACTTGTAGTTTTAAAATAAATGTTGATCAAACTTATAAAAGTATTAATTAAATTTATTTGCAAATTTAAATGGTTTTAAGATGATTTCTTTTGTAAGTAATTATCTAAATTAAAATTTGAATTCTAATTTAAAAAGAAGTGTTTTTAATTTAAAGTATTAAATCAAAGTAACTTAAATAAGAAAGCTTATATTATCTTTTAAATTAAATGAAAATCTATTAAATATACTTAAATACATGTGTAAACATGTTAATCCTCTTAATAACACATGTAAAGCTATTAAGCTAATTAAAATGACAAGTGTAATTGTTAGTGACAAGTGTTTAACAAGTATCTTTATTTTAAAAATTTATTTTTTTCTTTAACTTTAATAAACATATAAAGAAAATTGTTTTCCTTCTTCTTCTCATTTCTTTTTCCTTTCTTCATTTTTCAAATTAATGGCTACCAGAAACTTTTATCAAAACCTGATAATGAAAAAGCAAAAGCAAAATTTAAAATCTGCAAACTCAAATGAAAAGCAAATCTACAACATCAACTCATATCTGCAACTTCAAACTTCAACCTGCAAATTTACAAACTGCATTTCAAATGGGATGAAGATCAAGAGCATCGACAGTTTCAACTTTTTAATCAACAAATTAAAGGCATGCAAAGGGATTTTCAACATCAAACAAAATCAAAAGTCTTTTTCCAGATTTAAGTGTTCAAGCCTAAAAATGAATTAAATCTGCTCTGCTTATATTTGAGGTGAGTAAATTATTTAAAAACAGTATAAATTAATTTAGACTCAAATGCATGTGTGATGATTTATGAAGTAGTTTAGTTTCAATTGTTTCATGAAGAAGATTGCATGTTTGTATACAAAGAAGTGATGCATGTATGTGACTGTATATGTATGCTCTGTTAAATTACAGGCTATGATTATTTAAATTCATTCAAACCTCCCAAACATTCATTATTGGTCTTTGATGATTTAATGAGAATTGTTAGTTAATGTTTAATGATAATTTTAAAAATAATTTGTGGAGTTTTTAGTTTACAAATAATTTTAAAATAAGAATAAAAGTAAAAATACTGTTATACATGATAAATCAACAATATTGATTTATGATTTGGATTACATAAATAAATTAGAGGGTAAAATCATGATTTTTAATACATGTTTCATGATTTTTAGTTTGATGAATCATGAGAATTTTGGTTTTGTTCAAAATGGGGTTTTTTGGAAATTGCCGTTGATCGGCATGATGACTGTAGCTAAGATTTTGATTGAAGCTAGTTTGTAGGTTGTAGATGATGGGAAAATTGCTTTAGAATTTTTCCAATGTCTTAATTGTTAGAATTAGATTAAATTAGGGTTTAAGCTTGCTTATTGTTCGGCTTGCTGTCGAAGATGATTGCGAAGTGTAGGTTGAGCCGGAGGTGATCGTTTTTGGGAAGGAGGAAGCTCGTGGTGTTTCAAGGGAATGGTCGGTGAGTTCATCGGCTTTTGGTTTGGTCGGTGGCATTGGGCTTTTAGTGGTCGAGTTCTGCAGTTTTTTCGAGTTTAAGGTCGAAATTTGGTTCGTGTGCGTATTCTCGAATCTGGGTTTACGTTTGTGTATGTGGGCGTTTGGGTGATCGTCGGCGATAGGCGCAACAAACTACGGTGGCCGGAGATGATCGCGCACGTATACACGTGTGCGTGGTGCACTAGAATTGGGGGAAGATGAGTTAACTCGGGTTTGCTCTCGTGATTTTGTAGTGTCGTCTCGAAGTGGATGGAGTCTGGACTTGACTCGAGGCAAGCACGAGGAACTTAGGTGTTTAACTCGAGTTTCTGGATTGTTATACTTTGGTTAGTACTGTGTTATAGCAAGTTGTATTGTAAACTCGAGTATTTTTAGTTGTTTCCTGGTTTTTGATGTGTAGATATTAAGTTGCATATGAACATGAGTTTGATGAAATCAAGCATTAAGCTATAAGCAAGTTTTATAAAAGAAACAAAATATAAAGTTAAAACTTGTTGATTTGAAATAAAAGTAAATCAAACCTTTTAAAAAGGTTAATTGAATTTATTTTTCAAATTTAAAGTGTTTAAAATGATTTCTTTTGGAAATAATTAATTAAATTTTGAATTTTAATAATTTGAATTTGAATTATTAAATCAAAGTTTTTAAGCAGACTTTAAGTAATGTTTTGGAAAACTAAGTTTTTAAAATTATTTTGAAAATGAACAAGTCTAAATTTGATGATTGAATTGTTTTAAAATTTCAAAGTATTTCTAAATGTTTTATTTTCAAATAAGGTTATTGTTATAAATTTTGAAAACCAAATAAAATAGTTTGTTTTTAAGGTTATTAAAATTTGATTAATTTCAAATAATTTATTATGAAGTTAAACAAGGTTAAATTATTTGGATATGAACTTGTGGATACTTAATTAAAATCTGATTTGTTAATAAGCAAAAGTTTAATTAAGAATAATGTTTCCTTAACTAATTAAGGATTTTTAAATATAAGAAGTTAATTAATTAATTATTTAATTAATTTTAAATAGTTAGTTAATTGTTTATTTAATTTTTAATAACACTTAATTATGAATTAATTAAGTGAAATTACTTAATGATGTAATCAATGGTTAATTATTGAAAATAATTAGTGTGTAATTACTTATGGAAGTAATTAATGTAAATTACTCATGGGAGTAATTAGTTGAAGTGATTAATGGATAATCACTTGATGTTATTAATTAAGGGATTGATTAATATAATTGTTGAAGTTAATTAATTATGGAGTAATTAATTAATTAAAGGATTAAGAATTGTTTAATGATGGAATTAATTACTTGTTAAGTAATTAATTAAGAGAGTAATCAAGATTTATTAATGAAGTAATTAGAGATAATTACTTATGAAAGTAATTAAGAGTTAATTACTTAATTATTTTAGTTAATTAATTAATTTGATTAATTAGTTAATGAATGAGATTAATTTAAGATAAATTACTAAGGGTAATTAATTTAAAGATGTAATTAATTGATAAAGTAATTAATTAAGGATTTTTTTGTTAATTTAATTGAATAATAATTACTTAATGAAGTAATTAAAGATTAATTAATAAGATTAATTAATCAAGGATTAATAAAATTAATTAAGAAGTGAATTAATTAAGATAAGTAATTACAATTGTTAATTACTGTTTATGATCAATAGATGGTTAATTACAAGTTAATTGTTTAATTAATTTAAAGGAATTATTAATTAATAGGATCATTAGTTAATATAATTAACGATATTAATCAAGATTGATTAATAAAAGTAATTAAATTAAGTGTGATTAATTAATTGTAATTAATTGAGGTTTAATGTAATTAATTATAATTAATTAATCAATGGAAGTAAATGAAGGATCATTAATTAATGACAGTGATTAAAGGTAAATTACTGATTATGGTTAAGGATGATTACTTGAATGTAATTAAAGGATAATTAATCAAGGGAGATTAATTAAAGAAGATCATTAAGAGATGATTAATTTATTTATTTGGAATAAATAAATGAAGAAGGAGTTAGGTAATCCAATTGATTATGAGTTGATCAATTCTGCTTTGTATGATTGATTGATATTGGATGATTAATTAATATTGAATGATTGATATTGGGTGTTTGGTTGATACTGGATGATTTGGATATCTATGATTTGTGATATGCTGCTTTGTGAGATGAATGATTGATATGAATTATCTATTGTGATAATGTGATTCATCTATCTGTTTATACCATCCTGAATATAAGTTTAATTGTTTAAAACCCTTAAACAACTTGGACATTTAAAATGGCGTTTGGATTCGGTGAGACCGGGATCGGGTTTCCATATTTGGATATTCGAAAACCACATCGATTCCAATTAAACGTTAGGTCGTGAATCCAAGTGGAGCTTAGTGAAGACTCGAGGTGTAAGAACTATTCGTCAGTATAACTCTGTGGGTGATTCCGTAATGAGTTTGACGGAGATATTACTTATAGGTTCGAGATGGTGATTTAGAGTGCAAGAGCTATGGTTGTTTACTCTAATGGTGATTCCAAAATGAGTGCAACGAGATAGTGCCTTCGGTTTCGTTCGAACCCGGAACGAACTTGTATGGATTAAATGCTTTCAGAACATCGTCAGGTGGACGATGAGCATTCTAAGTGATGTGTTCTATAAAGGTAATCGCAGCCTCAAGCCTCATCAACCCGGGAATGGGTAAAACATGGGAGGTGCAGCAAGGCTAGGTGGGTAGCACCCATTTCAGGGTGAGGTCGTTCCTGTCTAGATGTCCCTTTATTTCGGCTTAGTGGGTGGTTGGTCGCGCCAACCACGGGGTGATCTTACTCGGGACTATCCATTAAGGGGTGGTTCCGGCCTTATGTTGCAGGGGAGTTAGGGTGGCTCCTCGGTACGTTGATCTAGGCCACGTACTGTGACGAGCGGTACCCCAGTAGCCCTGTCATTGATGGAAACCCATTTTTTCTACGAGACCATACAGTTTTGATTGTATTACCCACTTTTGTGGCTAGTAGCTGGAATTTAATCATGTAACAATTTCGACTATTTCTTATTTATTTAAAAACCCTAGACACTATTATAATATCGCTGGATTTCCTATCAAATGTTTTGGTTAGCGTAAGGTAAAAACTTTTCCATGTTTATGTGTGGGAAGTCTTACGTGATACTTTTTCTTTTCAAAGGTTTTTCTAAAGTTAAGCAATTTTAACCCGTTTACTCACAAAAGACCCCTGTCTAACCCGAGTGTTTATTTTCTGTTTTATTAAACTCTTGGGTACTCATATTATGTATGAATAGTCAAGTGATTCAGGTTAGCTAGACGAATTCTGGAGGAGATATGGAGCAGGAGGCTTCCACGTGTAGATATATTATGGTTCCGCTGTGTTTGTTTGATATCTGTATCTGTTGTACTTGAGTTGTATAGTTAGACAGATGTTTATAACTGTCTAATATGTGTTGTATAAGTTGTGTACTCTGATGTAATATGATACTATGGAATGTTTTATGTGATATATTATATTTCATTCGTTCCGTTGTGAGTTTTCTGTTGTTGTGTTTCTTCTTTTCTCTTTCTTTTCTTCTTCTATCCCTTTCTTTCTTAATTGGTGACACGTATTCCTGGAGATAGGAAGTCGGGTCGTCACACCCATGCTACCAAAGAAAGAACCAACGTTTGTAAGAAAATAGAAAGAAAATAGGATTTCATAGACTCGAACAATATGGTTTATCGTCTCAGAGCATGCCTAGGGACCGTCCTTGATCCCATACATGTGTAAGCGACTTAGCTGTATTACTTCGAGCATTATTACTTATTCAATGCCATAAATTTATTTAGTTGATGATGAGCCGGTGATTCCAGATCCAGTGCCATCCTCGTTCATGGTGGGCGGTGGCCGCTCCTGTTCCACTGCCACAGCTCGATCCCTTACATATTGTTGCAGATGACCATTCCTTATATGCTCCTCAATGATATCCTTCAAATGTCTGCAGTCATTCGTGCTTTGCCCATTCAGTTCATAGAATATGCAATGCTTTCCCAATGTCCGCTCGTATTCAGAAGGTTCCCTTCTTGCCGACCTTCGATTTTGGAGATGCCCTCGAGTATCCAAGTAAATCCTTTCTAGAGTTTTAGTTAGATTCGTGTAAGAAGAAAACTTTGACACCCTCCGTGGCCTTTTCGAAGTGCTATTGTTGTCATACATTTTCCTTTTTCCTTTATCATCTTTGACTAGGTCCTTCCTCGGTAGACCACCACCCCTTACTACATAAGCTTCTGTCACTCTCCCTTCTCTCTCAGGCTGCGCATCTTCCAGCCTTAGAAATCTCTCCACTTCATGGTAGAACTCCCCGAGATCCCTTGGTGGGTCCCATTCCAACGATATCTTGAGATCTGAATTATCTATAATTCTTGAAACTGCCGCCATCAAAACCATCGATGGATCAGGTCGATCCACCAAAGCCACTGCCGCATTGAATCTGATTAAGAAATCCATGAGCGACTCCCCTTTCCATTGTTTCATTGATGTTAAAGTCATTACATTTTATCTCATAAACCTTTCAATCAACTTCGTCCATGTGCCAATAGAGCCACTTTCCAACTGTCTGAACCATGATGCCGCTATATCCGTCAGATACAAAGGGAAGCATCGTGCCATGACCTCCTTCGATGCCTCCAGTACTTCCATATACCGCATATAACTCGTTAGATGAACAGAAGGATCTGTCCTTCCGTCGTACATCTCTAATGTTGGTAACTTGAATTCCGGTGGATTCCTAGCTTGCCTGATCATAGGAGCAAAGGGACTTCTGTTAACATCTTCCAGATCTCTATTCACTAGTCCGTCTCTCATGGCTCGTCTGACCACCTCCGCCAATCTGTTCGTCAAGCTGTAGTTCTTGTCCATTGCCTCCAATCTGCCCCCCGAATTCGCGAGGGTATCTTGGAATCTGCTGTCTTGGATGAGCATACGTTCCTCTATCAATATAATGTTGAATAGCTCCACCTGGTATTCTGCCTGAGGTTGGATCAACATTCTCTCGGGGAGTGCCCCTATCTCTTGGACCGCTCTTGATGGTCCCGCTCTGTTCTGGGTTCTGATCGCTCCATGCTCCTGACCTTTGTCTCTAGCATTTCCTGCCGTAGTGTTCCCTTGATTCTACATTCTAGTATGTCCAATTTGTTGGAGTAGGTTCTGCATCATCTCTTCTTTCATTTTTAGTATTCCTCCTACATAGCTTCCATCATTATCTCCATCTCGTCTCGGGTGTTGAAGACTGAGGCTTGATTCGCTCCTGAGGAAGCCTTTTGACTTCTTTCATGCTGACTTCTTTTTTCTCTTGGTCTCCTTGCTGATTGCTTCACCATTGCTTTCCAGATCTAAATCCCTAAGCCTTTAGATCCAAGATCCGAGCTGTAGAATCCCTGAATGCTAGCCTTCTCAGCGAAAGCACTAAAATGTTTACACCAAAATTGGTCACAAACACCCAATAGCCATGAAAGCACCGGTGTTCACGCACAGATCCACAAAATTCACACCAGATCTCAGATCCAGGTAATGTAGAGTGTAAAAGTGAAGAAACAATAAAATCAAAAAGAAGTAAGCATGAAAAAACACAATGTTTATAGTGGTTTGGCAATCCTTTTTACGTCCACTTTGAAATAAGTGATTTTATTGATGTTTGTTTGCTGATTACAACTGGTTACAATAGATTACAACAGTGGATTCCGAGTACACCAGTGATCTTTGAGTATAAAAATGGTTTCGGCAGAGTTTGGACGTAGGAGAGCTCAAAAGTCCATTTTCTGAAGCTCTTGGACTACTATTTATAGGTGTAGGTTGCTAATATCTTGTCCTGATCTCGGAAGATTCCTTTTCCCACGTGGCTGGACTCACATGATTGATCCCATGTCTCTTGCACTCGGTCCGTGATCGATACGAACAAATTTTGTATCGATCAAGATTTGATCCAATCAAGTCGAATTTGAGCAGGAATATTCTTTAGGTTGTATGTAAGCTCGTGTGAAAATTTGGTAGCATTTGGACTTGTAGATTGTGAGATATTATCGATGCAAGTGTCATTTTTATGAAGGCTGAAACGTTCGTATCGATATATTCGTATTCATCACTTTCGTATCGATCAGTGTGACGTGGTGCGATTGTTTAGGTGAGATCCACTTTCCATGCCGTACGACCGAGTCTTCCCTTTATTTATGCCTTATTCATATCGACCTGATGCGTTCCGTGCTTCACATCGATACAAGGATGGTTGATTCGTATCAATGGTCTCTAGCCTTTTCGTATTGATCAAAAAGGGATGACATTCGTATAAATCCAGAATGTTTTCTTCCCGATCGATACGAAATACGTGAATGGCTTGATCGATACAAAGTGCATGGAACGATCGATAAGAAGTGACAATTTCCTATGGATACGAACTAGTTTGTGAGGTTGGATGCGAAGTAGGATGGGCTCATACCGATACGAAGTGGGGCGTGCTTGATGGATACGAACATGACCTTTCAGTTGATGCATACGAATTAGCGCTCTTTTAATGGATACGATCCAGACGTGCGTTTGATCGAAACGAACGAGACTTCCTGGATGGATACGAATTAGAATATTTCTTGAGTTGCATCGATCATATCTTAAGCATATGAACTCCAATTGACTTGAAATTTGAAACGTAGCCTTTCCTAGCCTTGTTCATCATTCCCAATCGATCTCGTCTTGATTGGAGCTCGGCCAAATTTTGACGACATCGATTGTAGCCTTATTTCCAATCGATCTTCAATCCTGATATCCATCTTTTCCAGCCAATTTGTTGATATCCTGGCCTTGACCAAAAAGTGAGATAACATTACAAGAAAAACAAAAACATTTTATTTTATTTCTTTTCAATTTTCATTTCATTTACAATTTCCACTTCGCAATTCACATTGCATTTTATTCCTACATTCCTACTTGTTCTTGTTGCTTTCATTGCTCCTCTTCCATATAACCCCTCTGCTCTGCAACTAGCATTCCACTGTTCTGTGCATTTCCCTCCCTCTCTGTCTCTACTACATCACAGCAACCACTCTACCCACATAGAGCACTACTACTTCCTCTACCATCAACAACAATGCACTTCTGACCATCACTTAACTCACCAAACATCCACATACCTGCCACTGTTACATCATTCAATTCAATCCTGCCATTGTTTCATCCAATATTGTTTCACTGTTTCATTATATACATAACCAGAAACTGCCACTGCACAGTGGCCACCACGAGACGCCACCACAACAACTTCACCAATATCTCAACAACTGCCACAACTGCCTGCTTCACAACACAACTCTCTTCACTCAAACAAACAACAAGCCTCTGCCCACTGCCTAACCACTGACCATCACACTCATAAGAATCTCCTCCATTGTCAGTCACTATCTATCCATCATACATACCCACAACTGACCGACCATACTCCAAACATACCACTTCCAGGCTACAACTCCTCTACTTCAACATTGCACAACCATCTACAAACTTCTCCTACGATGACATCTAACTGCACTTCTTGCAGCCACGTATACACTGTCATACATACTGTTTGCACAAAAAATGGGAAAACACCTCCAAGTCGTATGATTTAGTCGATTTTATGTTGTTCTCAGTGATTTTGGTGATTTATGCAAATATGTAAAAAGCAGGGACTAAACTGTAAAAGGTACACAGATTTATAGTGGTTCGGCCAGAATGTGCCTATGTCCACTTCATATGTTATTCTCTTTCACTGTTCAGATTACAAGTACAAAGCTTTGATTACAAGTGTATGAAAGTTGTTTGAAAGTTCTGTCCGTGCTTGAGCTCTCAAACTTGTCTGCCATTGTTGTACCCATACCCCTCTATTTATAGAGTGAGGCTGGGGGTAGGGGTCTTGGATGTATATAGCCGCTGGTGGGCCTAGGTTGATGTAATCTGGCCTGGCAATGTTGGTTCGGAAACGCCTTGGTCCGGTGATGGTTCGGTAGTGTTTTGGTCCGGTGGTAAGTGGTTCGGATAGGCCTTGGAGATGGGTTGGTTTGGTAGTGCCCTGATCCGGTGGTGAGTGGTTCGGCTAGGCCTTGAAGATAGGTTGGTTCGGTAGTGCCCTGATCCGGTGGTGAGTGGTTCGGCTAGGCCTTAGAGATAGGTTGGTTCGGTAGTGCCCTGATCCGGTGGTGAGTGGTTCGGCTAGGCCTCAGAGATAGGTTGGCTCGGTCTTCTGGGTGAGAACACGCCCAACATTTGCCGCCCAAAGTGAGGCATATGCCGGTATATGCCGCGCTTTGTTTTCCTCAGCTTGGACACCCTCATTCGGCCCAAGTGCCGAACCGGATGGTCCGGTCATCCTACGCTTGCCTATAAGTATGGGCTTCATGCCTTTGTCGTCCTTTATCGTTTGAAATAGCCGAATCAATCAAGTACCGAACCAGACTTGACTGCCGGACCAGGTGAGGTTTTCTTCTGCCGAATATACTTTATGCTTGAACTACCGAATGAGTCCGGGGAGTATGAGTGGCGAATGGGCTTTCGCCTCGAACTACCGAATGCACTTAGGGAGTACGAGTGTCGAATGGACTCTGGCCTCGAACTACCGAATGCACTTGTGGAGTACGAATGCCGAATGGACCTTGGCCCTGAACAACCGAATGCACTTGGGGAGTACGAGTGCCGAATGGACTCTGGCCTCGAACTATCGATTGAGCTTTTATGTTTTGAATTATGAATGAGATTCCAGGCCGTAGGTACATGTTTGTCTACATCCCTTGTTCTAACGATGTGTTTTTTTGTGTTGCAGATAATGTCTCATAAAGTAGAAACTCGTTCTGACAAGAAGAAATCCAAGGACAAAGGGGAGTCCTCCATAGTGCCCCCAGTTCAGTCAGAGCCAGAACGACATGGACCATCCCCGAGATCATTAGTAGATGGGTACTGTAGCGACCCAACTTTCCACTACCGGAAAATCGCATCACTAATTAAGAAAGAAAGGGATAGAAGAAGAAAAGAAAGAGAAGAAAGAGAATACAACACATCAGAATCTCACAGCGGAACGATTTAAATATAATATAGAACATATACATAGTATCATATACATCAGAGTACACAACTATACATCTCAATTTAGACAGTTATAACATTTCTGTCTAATACAATACAAGACATCATACAGAAAAAAAAACACAGCGGAAACTCTAACCATATCTACACGCTGAAGCCTCCTGCTCCAAAGCTCCTCCAGAATTCGTCAAGAGATAACCTGAATCACTTGACTACTCATATATAATATGAGTACCCAAGAGTTTAATAAAACAGAAAATAAACACTCGGGTCAGACAGGGGTCTGGTGTGAGTAAAAGGTTTAAGATTGCTTAACTTTAGAAAAATCTGTGAAAAGAAAAGGTATCACGTAAGACTTCCCACACATAAACATGGAAAAGTTTTTACCTTACGCTAACCAAAACATTTGATAGGAAATCCAGTGATATTATAATAGTGTCTAGGGTTTTTAAATAAATATGAAATAGCCGAAATTGTTACATTCATTAAATTCCAGCTACTAGCCACAAAAGTGGGTAATACAAACAAAACCGTAGGGTCTCGTAGGGAAAATGGGTTTTCAACAATGGCAGGGCTACTGGGGTACCGCCCGTCACAGTACGTGGCCTAGATCACCGTACCGAGGAGCCACCCTAACTCCCCTGCAACACAAGACCGGGACCATTCCTTACTGAACAGTCCCGAACAAGACCACCCCGCAGTTGGCTGCAGACCAACTGCCCACACAGCCGAAATATAAAGGGACCTCTAGACAGGGATGTATCTTGCCCTCCAGTGGGCGCGACCCACGAAGCCTTGCTGCACCTCCCCTGTTTTAGCCATTCCCGGTTGATGAGGCTTGAGGCTGCGATTACCTTTATAGGGCCAATTATCTTAGAATGCTCATCGTCCGCCTGACGATGTGCTGAAAGCATTCAATCCATACAAGTTCGTTCCGGGTTCGAACGAAACCGAAGGCACTATCTCGTTGCACTCATTTTGGAATCACCCTCAGAGTCAACGACCATAGCCCTTGCACTCCGATTCACCATCTCGAATCTATAAGCACTATTCCGTCAAACTCATTACGGAATCACCCACAGAGTTATACTGACGTATAGCCCTTACACCTCGAGTCTTCACTTGCTCCACTTGGATTAACGACCTAACGTTTAATTGGAATCGATGTGGTTTTCGGATATCCAAATATGAAAACCCGATCCCGGTCTCATCGAAACCAAACGCCATTTTAATGTCCAAGTTGTACTTAAGGGATTTCAAACAATAGATGTTTAGAAATATCACTTAACATAAATGGATGAATTCACAACACAAATAGATAAGCATCTATTATCACATGCATCTATACATATCACAAAGCAGCATATATGTCACAATCAGATATAGCATATACATATCATCATCCATCAATCAATGCCATCCAACAACATCCAATATCATTACTCATCCAATGATATATATCATCCAATCATTAATCATTCATAAACAAGTTTGATTCAAACTTGATCAATTTAATTAATTCTTAAATTAAATTAATTCTTAATTAAACACTTGGATTATCTTCAATCCAATACTATTCATTAATTAATTACAAATTAATTAACATCACTTAATTATCCATTTCAATTAATCTTCCCTGATTAATTATCACTTAATTACCTTAAGTAATTATTACTTAATTACTATATTAATTAATCATCCTGATTAATTACTTCCAAATTATTCTAAGTAATTACCTCTTAATTACTTTCTAAATTAATCAACCTTGATTAATTATTCTCTAATTATCTTAATAATTATTCCTTAATTATCTTTAATTAATTACATTTGATTAATCACTATTAATTAATCACATTGATTAATTACTTTTAATTAATCATACTTAATTAATTACTTTTAATTAATCACCTTTGATTAATTACTTTAATTTCATTTAGTAATTAAAACTTAATTATAAATTAATTATTCTTAAATTATTAATTATTAATTAATTAATTATTTTCATTAATTAATGATTACTTCATTAATTAAATTCTATCTTAATTAATTACTTTAACAAGTAATTAATCACTTAATTAATTACTCTTAATTCTTTAATTAATCAATCATTAATCAAATAATTTAAACCTTTAACTAATTATTTATTAATTCTTTAATTAATAACTAAAGTGATTATTCCTAAATCACATTCACTTAATTACTTTTCACAAAGTAATTATCTTTATTTAATTACCTTTAGTAATTAACCATTTAATTACTTTAATTACTTCTCAAGTATTTAGATTAATCCAAAGTGATTATCTTAATTAATCACTAATTAATTATCTAATTAATTATTAACTTAATCATTTAAAATTAATTAAATGATTCTTAACTTATTATAAAAGATTCTTAATTAAGAAACCATTATCTTAATTAAATCATTTATTAACAAATAAAACTTGATAATTAAAAATAATTTAATCATCTCAATTATCTTTACAAATTTAATTATCTTCAAATAAATCAAATTCAAAATAACTAAAGATAATCTTTATTACAATTGATTATCAAATTCTAAATTATTAAACTTAATTTAAATAAAATATAATGATTTAGAAACCAATTAAATTTAAACATATTTTAAATTGAACTTTGAAATCTTTAAAACCTTTCCCAAATTATTTATTAAAGTTTAATATAAACTTTATTTTAAATCCACTTATTTTATTTAAAAAAACTTCCATATTTTAAAATATATAAACTTGTTTAAAACATAGCTTGAAACAAATTTGAAACTTGTTCAACCTTTGATTAAAAACTAAATTTCTAAAATCAAATATTCTTTTGCATTAATAACTTAAACATAAAATACTAAAACCTGAATATCAGGATTCACAAGTAACCCAGCTACAACTTAACAAACCCGAGTTCCCTTGCCTACCCTCACTGCTTCGAGTTAGAACAACAAAAACCCGGAGCAACCTTCGAGTTTCCTATTTCTTCTCCCCTCATATTTCCAGAACCCAATATCAACCCATGACACCGTGCACCGTGCAACGTGCACCGATCACCATTCCACCAGCGACCATCGTCGCAGCTCCGACAAGTCAATTTCGACCTCAACGTTCAAGCATGACACACAGAAACAAGAATAAAAACGAGATTCAAAATTTAGCCCTCTGAACCCAAACGAGCAACACAGTCAAAAACACAACACCAAACGTGACCATCGCCGGCCAAATCCATCACCAGAAACCCCGCCGCCGCTACCTTGGCTCCACCTCACTCCCCCGTGCCTCTGACACCCAGTGCGATCGACTCCAACAACTACATGACGCCGCGAATCCAACGGAACCCATCGACCCAAAAACAGATACTAAAACCCTATCTTCTCAAATCATAACCAACTTAATCAATTAAAAATTCTTGAAACAATTTTCGCATGCTCATAGAAGCCTACTCCATCTTCGAGTTCAACGGCGACGTCTACCTCGCCGTAGTTTGCCGTGATTTGGCAAAAATACCCAAATCATTAAATCCCAAAATCCTCACAAATTAACTCATTAAAAATTATGATTCAGGTTCTAAAAATCATCATTTTCCATTTGCAATCCATTTATGCAATTAAAACTTAAAATTGAATCCATCGAAATTTGACCCAATTTTATATTTTACTGTAAATTTGAAGATCTTAAGCTAATCTTTCATTTTCAAAACCTATATCTATTTTTAGATAAGAAGTTGCATGATTATAAACAACTTTTGTTTACATATCATGGATCGACACGACTTCATTACTGGATTATTGATTTAGTTAAGAAGTCGAGCCTGTTATATTACACAGAACACAAGTATGCTTACAGGCAAAACAGATACACCCCAATTCAAACATGCATTCAGATTTAAATCTAATATTCCATCAAACATTATGTTATTTAATCATAGAAACAGATTGAGTCCAATGTTCAAACTGTTTTTAAAAGATTATTTACTCATATGATATCCAGGACAGAGAACAGATTATCATGCATTACTTATACTTGAACAAGGAACCAACTATTTATATTTCAAACAGGCATCCATATAAATAAATAAAAAAAATCAAGCAAATCATCATAATTATCTATACTTGAACAAGATGAAATTCAAGATTTGGACTGTTTTTAAAATTTCATTTACTCACCTGTTACTTTTCCAGGAAACAGAGAACAAAACTGCATTTTGTTCCAGGCTTAAATTTTCTTTTGCAAGTTGAAGATTTACATCCTGATGCTTGATTACTGACTGACTTGAGAATGAACTGCATGTTGATGTTTTCAGGCATTTTAATTCATCTGCATGCTGATTTAAATCTTGTAGCTGAGCATTTAAATTGTTGAAGTTTACATCCTGCTTGCCTCTGTTTGAATTTCCAGACTTTACAGGTTTGCTAGTTGATTGTACTGAAAATGAACTTGCATTGCTTACAGAATTGATTTCCAGATTTTCTCTTCCTTGATTTTTGATTTGAAGATTTTTATTTTGTTTGAGTTTTTGATTTACATGCATTCTTGTTTTTAGTTGAAGAAAATGTTTCAGCTGAAGTAAGACCTTTGTTTTATATTTACAAGTTAAGTTTTAAATTTAATTATACAAAAGAAAGACATTTGTCACAAAGAACTCTAATCTATTTACACCTAAGCAATTAAATTTACATTTGTCCTTACCTATCCTAAAATGTTTACAAGTGTTATTTTTATTTTATTTCTATTTATTTTAAATTTTGCATGAAAGGTGAATATATATATAATGTATTTTAAGGCTTATTTATTTATTTATTATGTAATATTCATATGAAATCAAGTAATTTATATTTTTAATTCAATCATGTTTATATGTTTGAAACTTCTATTTTAAATTAGATCTTATTTAAAAACTTAAAGTACATATTTATCATAAATAAGGAATTAACTTTGTTATTTTAAATTTAAATCTCAATTATCAATTCAAAGTCATTTAAATCAAATTATCATTTTAAATTTCAAAACTAAATATATTCAAGTTTGAAAACTCTTATTAGATTCAAATTAATACAATTCCTATTTCAAACATATATATACAAATATATATACACATTTCAAATAGAAACATTCTAACATTAAATTCATTAATTTCCATATTAAATTTTAAAACAAATATCAAATCACAATATATACATTCATATATATATTACAATTTGAATATAAAGTCTTATTACATTAAAGACTTCTTATTTATCAAAATAAATATTTTCAAATCAGATTATTATAAACTTCCAAAAGAATTTAATCTTGCCTATTCATATTGCAAAGAAAAATGTTAATAGATATTAACAAATTATTATCATTAACCTTTAAAATAAATTTTAACTTATCAATTTATAATATAAAATGATCAAATCAATTTAATTATTATCAAAGATTATTAAATTGATATTGCTCAAAATTCCGGGTCGTCACATTCCTCCCCCCTTAAAAGAATTTCGTCCCCGAAATTTAAAAGCAAAGATAATGTAATAACCCAGCTAAAGAATTTAAATTCCTATCAGCAATCAAACAATCAATCATACATTATCAATCATAGCAACCAATTCAAACAAATAATTTTATCTATCCAGAAAAATTCCGAATAGAACTTCCTAATATTATCTAGAGTTTTCCAGATACCTATACTGGAATACTCGCTCTACAGAACCTTAAATAACTACACTACTAAAACCAAGAACTCCCTCACCTGATTCTTCAAATCTGAACAAGATATCAGACTAAACTCAAAACCAGCTCAACTACCAGATTCCTTCTGAACTGCTGATTCCATCACTCAAAGAATCATACACACATTCCTCTGAGATATGTGAAATACCATGAATTCCAGCTATCCGAACTGGCAATTCAGTCCTGAAGATCAAAATCTAATCTTCAGAGAACACAGAAACACTCAAAATACCTCCAGAGCTAACTTTACAGTTTTACCCATTCTTATATCACCTTTGATTGGATAAAACCAAATCAACATCCAAACTCTAACTGCACATTCCAAAATTTCTCAATTCTTAACTGCACAATTCTTCAGAATGCTCTGAGTCACCTTCAATATTCCTGATCAGCCTAACCCTTGCTGATTGCTTCAAGAAACAACAGCACCAACTCAAACCAAATCTCCAGGTTCTACTCAACAAAATGGCTTTTCCAAGAATTTGCTGAAATCCAAAATACAACTCTATGCCACAAACATTAATGGACTTCAAACCTATATCTCATCTCTGGAATAACCAAACAGTTGTACTTGACAACCTTACCTTCCAAATCTAGAAAATTCCTTCATACTTGAATTTCCAGTAGAAACCCTCTATTGCAACATCCAGTTGCTCCATACTAGAATAATTCTCAACTCGCTTCCGCTGCACAACTCTGATCTAGAGCAGATAAGAATGCTATCGAAGAACACAAGCACAATCTATCACCAAACACAGTTCACCCTGACTCATAAAAATCTAGTGACCATTCCACTTGGTCAAAACATCTCAACAGAATCTCAACTTAGAATAAGATGATCAATCCAAAGAATCCTGAGCTGCCTCTCCAAACTCTTCTCGCTCCAAGAGTCATCCCACTATATGGTTGAACCATCAAAACTGCTCTTGGAAATCCAAGTCGATAAGAAAACTCAATCTCTGATTCAGGTAGACCTCAGATTTTCCCAAAAACATCTGGAGAACCTCTGACTACTTCATAGCTTCCATATCTTTCACCTCTATTTGAGATGCCTCAATCTCAAACCAAGAATACTCCAAAATTCCCAAACTAATCGCAAGTCATTTTTGCGATCCCACTCAGTTCTGATTCCAAAGAACTGTCTCTCCAACTAGAACAGCTTTTCCTATTCAAGACCAATCTTCAAGAATGGCTTACCTATCAGAATCTGATAGATCACTTCCAATAGATATCTTGCTCTACTGAGCCTCCAAAGAAAAGAATAAGCTCCACCATCTTCCTAGTCTGCTGATAGTAGAATCCCACAGATTACTAAATCATCGAAGAAATAGATCCATGCTGCTACTTCCAACCTCCACTTCAATGATACATCTAAACCAAAGGTCTTCCTTAACCAAAAGCTCCTTGAAACTCAATACTAACATCCAAATCCTCTAAAACATCCTTGAGACGAGTAGACATCTCCTCAAAGAAACTCGGCTCCAAACCAAACACCAGCCACTTATCTTCCTAAGAAAACAATTGAGACCATGTCCGAAATGAGGTAACTCATCGACCTTAGTCTCAAACTACAATAAAGATAAGACACCCTTACTTGAGATCCAGAGAATCTCTAAACATCCGAATCTTCCTTGCAGTAGACATCAATGCTCTACCAACACCATCTAAATCTAGCTCCAAAAGAAACATCTTCAGAACCATCTATGGAAAATTGCATCCCATCACACAGCTATTCCTTCTTGAAGCTATCAAGATACCACCACTTGCTTCTATTTAGCTGGCAACTCAACTCTCAGAAACCCCGCTCACTTGAGAGCTAACCAACCTCACACTTCAAGAATATACTCCAATTCTTGAAAAAAAACTTCCTATGGACACAAAGGAATCCTTTCTACAATCCACAAAACTTATTCGAGACAGTATTAGGTCTACAATCTCGATAAACACCTCCAACCATAACATATAAGCCTCAACCAATAGTGGTAGTTGTGTTACACACACTTCTACCTTATCTACCTTTATAGCCTATGTTGGAAAATCCGAACAGATAACCCAACAGATTAGGTAGTTATATAAATATATATTTATATAAAAATTACAAGTACGCTCTCTCAAGATAGACACCACTCCAGAGCCTAGGTATTCACTCAACCTAACGCTCTGATACCAACTGTAGCGACCCAACTTTCCACTACCGGAAAATCGCATCACTAATTAAGAAAGAAAGGGATAGAAGAAGAAAAGAAAGAGAAGAAAGAGAATACAACACATCAGAATCTCACAGCGGAACGATTTAAATATAATATAGAACATATACATAGTATCATATACATCAGAGTACACAACTATACATCTCAATTTAGACAGTTATAACATTTCTGTCTAATACAATACAAGACATCATACAGAAAAAAAACACAGCGGAAACTCTAACCATATCTACACGCTGAAGCCTCCTGCTCCAAAGCTCCTCCAGAATTCGTCAAGAGATAACCTGAATCACTTGACTACTCATATATAATATGAGTACCCAAGAGTTTAATAAAAACAGAAAATAAACACTCGGGTCAGACAGGGGTCTGGTGTGAGTAAAAGGTTTAAGATTGCTTAACTTTAGAAAAATCTTTGAAAAGAAAAGGTATCACGTAAGACTTCCCACACATAAACATGGAAAAGTTTTTACCTTACGCTAACCAAAACATTTGATAGGAAATCCAGTGATATTATAATAGTGTCTAGGGTTTTCAAATAAATATGAAATAGCCGAAATTGTTACATTCATTAAATTCCAGCTACTAGCCACAAAAGTGGGTAATACAAACAAAACCGTAGGGTCTCGTAGGGAAAATGGGTTTCCAACAATGGCAGGGCTACTGGGGTACCGCCCGTCACAGTACGTGGCCTAGATCACCGTACCGAGGAGCCACCCTAACTCCCCTGCAACACAAGACCGGGACCATTCCTTACTGAACAGTCCCGAACAAGACCACCCCGCAGTTGGCTGCAGACCAACTGCCCACACAGCCGAAATATAAAGGGACCTCTAGACAGGGATGTATCTTGCCCTCCAGTGGGCGCGACCCACGAAGCCTTGCTGCACCTCCCCTGTTTTAGCCATTCCCGGTTGATGAGGCTTGAGGCTGCGATTACCTTTATAGGACCAATTATCTTAGAATGCTCATCGTCCGCCTGACGATGTGCTGAAAGCATTCAATCCATACAAGTTCGTTCTGGGTTCGAACGAAACCGAAGGCACTATCTCGTTGCACTCATTTTGGAATCACCCTCAGAGTCAACGACCATAGCCCTTGCACTCCGATTCACCATCTCGAATCTATAAGCACTATTCCGTCAAACTCATTACGGAATCACCCACAGAGTTATACTGACGTATAGCCCTTACACATCGAGTCTTCACTTGCTCCACTTGGATTAACGACCTAACGTTTAATTGGAATCGATGTGGTTTTCGGATATCCAAATATGGAAACCCGATCCCGGTCTCATCGAAACCAAACGCCATTTTAATGTCCAAGTTGTACTTAAGGGATTTCAAACAATAGATGTTTAGAAATATCACTTAACATAAATGGATGAATTCACAACACAAATAGATAAGCATCTATTATCACATGCATCTATACATATCACAAAGCAGCATATATGTCACAATCAGATATAGCATATACATATCATCATCCATCAATCAATGCCATCCAACAACATCCAATATCATTACTCATCCAATGATATATATCATCCAATCATTAATCATTCATAAACAAGTTTGATTCAAACTTGATCAATTTAATTAATTCTTAAATTAAATTAATTCTTAATTAAACACTTGGATTATCTTCAATCCAATACTATTCATTAATTAATTACAAATTAATTAACATCACTTAATTATCCATTTCAATTAATCTTCCCTGATTAATTATCACTTAATTACCTTAAGTAATTATTACTTAATTACTATATTAATTAATCATCCTGATTAATTACTTCCAAATTATTCTAAGTAATTACCTCTTAATTACTTTCTAAATTAATCAACCTTGATTAATTATTCTCTAATTATCTTGATAATTATTCCTTAATTATCTTTAATTAATTACATTTGATTAATCACTATTAATTAATCACATTGATTAATTACTTTTAATTAATCATACTTAATTAATTACTTTTAATTAATCACCTTTGATTAATTACTTTAATTTCATTTAGTAATTAAAACTTAATTATAAATTAATTATTCTTAAATTATTAATTATTAATTAATTAATTATTTTCATTAATTAATGATTACTTCATTAATTAAATTCTATCTTAATTAATTACTTTAACAAGTAATTAATCACTTAATTAATTACTCTTAATTCTTTAATTAATCAATCATTAATCAAATAATTTAAACCTTTAACTAATTATTTATTAATTCTTTAATTAATAACTAAAGTGATTATTCCTAAATCACATTTACTTAATTACTTTTCACAAAGTAATTATCTTTATTTAATTACCTTTAGTAATTAACCATTTAATTACTTTAATTACTTCTCAAGTATTTAGATTAATCCAAAGTGATTATCTTAATTAATCACTAATTAATTATCTAATTAATTATTAACTTAATCATTTAAAATTAATTAAATGATTCTTAACTTATTATAAAAGATTCTTAATTAAGAAACCATTATCTTAATTAAATCATTTATTAACAAATAAAACTTGATAATTAAAAATAATTTAATCATCTCAATTATCTTTACAAATTTAATTATCTTCAAATAAATCAAATTCAAAATAACTAAAGATAATCTTTATTACAATTGATTATCAAATTCTAAATTATTAAACTTAATTTAAATAAAATATAATGATTTAGAAACCAATCAAATTTAAACATATTTTAAATTGAACTTTGAAATCTTTAAAACCTTTCCCAAATTATTTATTAAAGTTTAATATAAACTTTATTTTAAATCCACTTATTTTATTTAAAAAAACTTCCATATTTTAAAATATATAAACTTGTTTAAAACATAGCTTGAAACAAATTTGAAACTTGTTCAACCTTTGATTAAAAACTAAATTTCTAAAATCAAATATTCTTTTGCATTAATAACTTAAACATAAAATACTAAAACCTGAATATCAGGATTCACAAGTAACCCAGCTACAACTTAACAAACCCGAGTTCCCTTGCCTACCCTCATTGCTTCGAGTTAGAACAACAAAAACCCGGAGCAACCTTCGAGTTTCCTATTTCTTCTCCCCTCATATTTCCAGAACCCAATATCAACCCATGACACCGTGCACCGTGCAACGTGCACCGATCACCATTCCACCAGCGACCATCGTCGCAGCTCCG
Organism: Allium cepa; assembly: GCA_030765085.1. Classification (NCBI taxonomy): domain Eukaryota; kingdom Viridiplantae; phylum Streptophyta; class Magnoliopsida; order Asparagales; family Amaryllidaceae; genus Allium; species Allium cepa. The sequence goes on along the minus strand of CM060940.1, from coordinate 884,966,283 downwards.
ACAAGTCAATTTCGACCTCAACGTTCAAGCATGACACACAGAAACAAGAATAAAAACGAGATTCAAAATTTAGCCCTCTGAACCCAAACGAGCAACACAGTCAAAAACACAACACCAAACGTGACCATCGCCGGCCAAATCCATCACCAGAAACCCCGCCGCCGCTACCTTGGCTCCACCTCACTCCCCCGTGCCTCTGACACCCAGTGCGATCGACTCCAACAACTACATGACGCCGCGAATCCAACGGAACCCATCGACCCAAAAACAGATACTAAAACCCTATCTTCTCAAATCATAACCAACTTAATCAATTAAAAATTCTTGAAACAATTTTCGCATGCTCATAGAAGCCTACTCCATCTTCGAGTTCAACGGCGACGTCTACCTCGCCGTAGTTTGCCGTGATTTGGCAAAAATACCCAAATCATTAAATCCCAAAATCCTCACAAATTAACTCATTAAAAATTGTGATTCAGGTTCTAAAAATCATCATTTTCCATTTGCAATCCATTTATGCAATTAAAACTTAAAATTGAATCCATCGAAATTTGACCCAATTTTATATTTTACTGTAAATTTGAAGATCTTAAGCTAATCTTTCATTTTCAAAACCTATATCTATTTTTAGATAAGAAGTTGCATGATTATAAACAACTTTTGTTTACATATCATGGATCGACACGACTTCATTACTGGATTATTGATTTAGTTAAGAAGTCGAGCCTGTTATATTACACAGAACACAAGTATGCTTACAGGCAAAACAGATACACCCCAATTCAAACATGCATTCAGATTTAAATCTAATATTCCATCAAACATTATGTTATTTAATCATAGAAACAGATTGAGTCCAATGTTCAAACTGTTTTTAAAAGATTATTTACTCATATGATATCCAGGACAGAGAACAGATTATCATGCATTACTTATACTTGAACAAGGAACCAACTATTTATATTTCAAACAGGCATCCATATAAATAAATAAAAAAAATCAAGCAAATCATCATAATTATCTATACTTGAACAAGATGAAATTCAAGATTTGGACTGTTTTTAAAATTTCATTTACTCACCTGTTACTTTTCCAGGAAACAGAGAACAAAACTGCATTTTGTTCCAGGCTTAAATTTTCTTTTGCAAGTTGAAGATTTACATCCTGATGCTTGATTACTGACTGACTTGAGAATGAACTGCATGTTGATGTTTTCAGGCATTTTAATTCATCTGCATGCTGATTTAAATCTTGTAGCTGAGCATTTAAATTGTTGAAGTTTACATCCTGCTTGCCTCTGTTTGAATTTCCAGACTTTACAGGTTTGCTAGTTGATTGTACTGAAAATGAACTTGCATTGCTTACAGAATTGATTTCCAGATTTTCTCTTCCTTGATTTTTGATTTGAAGATTTTTATTTTGTTTGAGTTTTTGATTTACATGCATTCTTGTTTTTAGTTGAAGAAAATGTTTCAGCTGAAGTAAGACCTTTGTTTTATATTTACAAGTTAAGTTTTAAATTTAATTATACAAAAGAAAGACATTTGTCACAAAGAACTCTAATCTATTTACACCTAAGCAATTAAATTTACATTTGTCCTTACCTATCCTAAAATGTTTATAAGTGTTATTTTTATTTTATTTCTATTTATTTTAAATTTTGCATGAAAGGTGAATATATATATATATAATGTATTTTAAGGCTTATTTATTTATTTATTTATTATGTAATATTCATATGAAATCAAGTAATTTATATTTTTAATTCAATCATGTTTATATGTTTGAAACTTCTATTTTAAATTAGATCTTATTTAAAAACTTAAAGTACATATTTATCATAAATAAGGAATTAACTTTGTTATTTTAAATTTAAATCTCAATTATCAATTCAAAGTCATTTAAATCAAATTATCATTTTAAATTTCAAAACTAAATATATTCAAGTTTGAAAACTCTTATTAGATTCAAATTAATACAATTCCTATTTCAAACATATATATACAAATATATATACACATTTCAAATAGAAACATTCTAACATTAAATTCATTAATTTCCATATTAAATTTTAAAACAAATATCAAATCACAATATATACATTCATATATATATTACAATTTGAATATAAAGTCTTATTACATTAAAGACTTCTTATTTATCAAAATAAATATTTTCAAATCAGATTATTATAAACTTCCAAAAGAATTTAATCTTGCCTATTCATATTGCAAAGAAAAATGTTAATAGATATTAACAAATTATTATCATTAACCTTTAAAATAAATTTTAACTTATCAATTTATAATATAAAATGATCAAATCAATTTAATTATTATCAAAGATTATTAAATTGATATTGCTCAAAATTCCGGGTCGTCACAGGTACGGTCCTCAAGAGCTTTTGAGCTCACCGCCTGACTGCTTTCCCAGCTCCCTCAAAGACGAGCAGCTTGACGTTATATCTAGATCCTTTGGGATTGACAGAGCGCATATGATGTTGCCAGGGAAAGGAGTGATGCCGGTAAGTCTTTCCTTTTAGCTTATCGTAACTGGATTGCTTATTGTTTATTTAATGGATTCTTCTCCTGAATTGGACAGGCGGGACCTCTGAAGCACCAACTACCTCTGTCAACATGCTGAGAGTTCTAATCCTGCGGTTAAGTAGATCTCGGAGGGCCAGTAGGATAGAGGTGAAGCTCCGATGCAGCCGACTCCTTGACTTGATCTGGATATCTTTTGGTTTACTTGACATTGCTGTCTATGGTAGTCCCAAAACATTAATGTAACTTTTAGGCTGTAATTATGTTATTTGCAACGAACGACTTTATTCTTGGCATGTAATTTTTAACTTAAGCTGATTCTGTCATATTTGAATGCTATCGTTATTTTGATGTGTTGCATAAGAAATATAGCTGTGCACATTCCTGTGATTCTCTTGTGTTTGATGTCAAGTTCTTGCTTAAAATATAATTTCATATTTTGCAATGTTAGTGTGATGTGCGAATAAATTACAGCTACGTATTCATATACAAAAGAAGAAAGTACTGCCCTTCATGTTTTAGTCGTAGACGGTTGCTTTGAATGTCTTGTATGACTGAACATGGAATGCAGCTGAGTGACCTGTCACCCAGTTGTGAGTTCCTATTCCCATTAGCGAGCGTCTCCTATTTTGTGTCCTGTACTTTAGGGATCGTTATAGAGGATATGAGGAAAGTTTTTAAACAAAATAGAAATATAAGAAATAGTAAAACTTTCAATCACGGAAGGCTTGCGATGTGCTCATGTTTGTGGCAAACGGGTTTTGTAGTCACTTTCCCTAGCTGTGGGTCTTGGAGACATTTGTCACCCATCTTACGCCTCCGCGGGGAGTTCTCTTTTTTACCACAGCCGTACTTAAGACACTCGGAGCCAAGATCGCGCACAGTAACTACCCGGGCCATTATGGCCCGTAATCGTGGGTATTATTCGATTTACCGTGGCCGGCTAGCGTGGGTGCCGATCGTCAACTGTGAACTACCCCTGGCTGGCCACACCTTATGTTGGGGCTTAAAGTAGGTTCACGGTTGCCGGCGAGCCGAACGCCGTAATGAGCTGCCTCGGCTATAGTCGGCCTTCTCGGTGGCTTATAATCGGCTCATTACAGCTGGCTTTAAGGGCCGATTGCGATCAATGAGTTAACCCACAGCAGAGGGATGCTGGAGCAAAAGTGTCTCATTGGCGAAGGCATAGATTCGTATAGTACCTGTTTGGTCTTGTCCAGGTGAAGTCGCGCTGTGATGTGTCTTGAATGGAAATGCCATTACACAGGATTTTTTTCAACAGAAAAGGATAAAGTTAACAAGCAGCCAAGATATAAAGGAACAAGTTAAAAAAGAGACAAGCTTTTAAAGTGGTTCGGCATGAAAATGCCTACGTCCACTGATTCTCTTTGTTAATTCACTTCATATGGGCAGTACAAGTTAAGAAAAGTATCGACGAAGGTGTTGAATGTTCCATGCCCTCTGGAACACCTCTCCGTCCACTGTTGACAAAATATAAGCTCCGTTGTGGAGATCTTTATGAATTACATATGGTCCGTCCCAGATTGGATCTAGTGCTCCAGGGCGCGGGAAGACTCGCTTGAGGACAAGATCTCCTTCTTGTAAGCTACGATGCTTGACTTTAGAGTTGTATTGTGCTGCCATTTTTTGCTTGTGAGCTGCTGCTTTGAGTGCTGCATCGTTTCTTCTCTCTTCAATTAGATCCAAGGACATGTGAAGGAGTTCTTCGTTCTCTTCTGGGTTATAGTGGATTCTACGGTGGGATGGCACTACAGTCTTGACTGGGAGCATGGCCTCCGATCCGTATGCCAAAGAGAAAGGAGTATGCCCCGTTGATGTTCTGAAAGATGTGCGGTAGGCCCAAAGTGCCGTAGGAAGTTCATCCACCCAAGCGCCTTTCGACTTTTCAAGTTTCTTCTTGATTATAGTTTTGAGAATTTTGTTGACAGTTTCGACTTGTCCGTTTGCCTGGGGGTAAGCTACAGATGACAAGCTTTTGTGAGTTCCGTGTTTTTGGCACCAGTCGGCGAACTCTTCGCTGTCAAACTGAAGTCCATTGTCCGATATAATTTTGAGTGGAACCCCGTACCTGCATAGAACATTTTTGATCAAGAAGTTAATAACTTTTGCCAAGGATATTTTATTTAGAGGTTCCGCTTCCACCCATTTGGTGAAATAGTCGACTGCCACTATAGCATATTTGTCTCCGCCTCGGCCCACCGACAGTTCGCCAATCAAGTCAACTCCCCATACTGCAAAGGGCCAAGGGCTGGTCATTTGAGTGATCTCATTTGTTGGTAGTCGAGGAATCTTAGCGAACTTCTGACATCTGTCACATTTTTTGACAAAGTTTAAGGCGTCCTTGTTTAAGGTGGGCCAGAAATACCCATATAGGAGTATCTTCTTTGCCAGAGTCTGCCCTCCAGTGTGATCTCCGCAGCTTCCTTGATGAATGTTTGATAAGATTTCCTTGCCTTCCTTCCAGCGACACACCTTAATAAGGGGTTAGAGAAGCCGCGCCGATAGAGGACGCCTCCCTGTATTGTGTAGTGGGAAGCCCTCCTCAAGATTTTCTTCACTTCTTTACGCCCATCGGGCAGTGTGCCATCTTGTAAGAATTTTCGGATGGGAGTCATCCAAGTTTCCTCTTCGATTGCAGCTATCAGATTCACTTGCTCGAAACTCGGGGTTAGCTGCTTTGAGATGGCTACTGTTCCAGAAATGGTGCCGTCTCTCATGCTAGCTTGCTTTGTCAGTTCGTCGGCCTCTTGGTTCTCTTCTCGAGGAATGTGTTTGATTAAATAGTGATCCAATTGATCGAGTAGCAGCTTGGTCTTTTTTAGATATGCTGTGAGTCGTTCTCCTCGATTCTGAAATTCTCCTAATATTTGGTTTACAATAATTTGAGAATCACTATGAAGACATAAAGAACTGACTCCAATCTCTAAGGCAAGTTCTAATCCTGCTATTACTGCTTCATATTCCGCATCGTTGTTGGTGGCAGCGAATTCCAACCTTAGAGCATAATGTAGCTTCCTTCCCCTGGGAGTGATTATCACAATACCTGCCCCTGAGCCTTGTTCGTTTGATGCTCCATCAACAAAGAAATTCCACTTGATGTCTTTTGCTATTTCAGATTGCTCTTTACCTTCGTTGGCAGTGAATTCGGCAATGAAATCAGCCATGGCTTGTCCCTTGATGGCGGTGCGAGGATGGTAGGTGATATCATATTGACTTAGTTCAATGCACCATTTAAGTAGTCGCCCAGAAGTGTCGGGACGATGGAGTACCTGCCTTAGCGGTTGATCGGTTAGAACTCTGATGGAATGGGATTGGAAATAGTGTCGCAGTTTTCGAGACGTGATTAGTAAACAGTATGCTAGCTTCTCAAGTTTAGGATATCTGGCTTCTGCCCCTGTAAACCTCTTGCTCACAAAGTATACTGGCCACTGTGCGCGGTTGTCTTCTCTCACTAAAGCGGCGCTCAGAGCATGAGATGACACGGCAAGGTATAGGTATAGCTCTTCGCCTTCGTTTGGAGTTGAGAGTACTGGTGGTCTCTGGAGGTGTTCGATTAGGTTGAGGAAGGCTGTTAAGCATTCGTTAGTCCATTCGAATTTCCTTTGTCTTTTTTTTGAGCTTCGAAGAAAGGAATGCACTTGTCAGTCGCTTTAGAGATGAATCTGCTTAGGGCGGCCACTTTCCCATTTAGGCTTTGCATTTCTCTTCGAGTGGAAGGTATCCTGATATCTCTCAGAGCTCGGACTTGTTCGGGGTTTGCTTCAATCCCCCTGGCATGGACGATGAATCCCAAGAACTTTCCTGATGATACTCCGAATGAGAACTTTAGAGGATTCATCTTCATTCCATATTGGCGAAGTACTTGAAACATCTCGCCCAGGTGGCTTACGTGATCGTTGGCTTTCCTCGATTTTACTAGAATGTCATCCACATAAACCTCCATAGTTCGTCCTATCAGTTCCGCAAACATCTTGTTAACGAGGCGCTGATAGGTAGCTTCGGCGTTTTTAAGTCCAAAAGGCATTACTCTATAGCAGTACAATCCTCGGTCAGTAATGAAACTAGTATGGTCTTGATCAGGGGCGTGCATAGGAATATGGTTATATCCTGAGTATGCGTCCATAAAAGACAAGAGTTCATGCCCGGCTGTGCTGTCCACCAGCTAATCGATTCGGGGGAGTGGGAAGCAATCCTTCGGGCAAGCGTCATTTAAGTTGGAGAAGTCAATGCATGTTCGCCACTTCCCATTAGCCTTCTTTACTAGTACCGGGTTAGCGATCCACTCTGGGTAGATGGCTTCTCGTATGAAGTTATTGGCAGGCAAGTTCTTTACTTCTTCATCGAGGGCTGCTGATCGTTTTGCCCCCATACTTCTCTTTTTCTGCTTTACTGGTACCTTGGTAGGATCGATGTTTAGTACGTGGCATGCCACGTCTGGAGAGATTCCAATCATGTCAGCGTGCGTCCATGCAAATACATCCAAGTTGTGGCAGAGAAAATCAATGAGTTAATCCCTCAATTATGCTCTTAGCTGAGATCTAATTTTCAACAGTCTACTTGAGTCGTGTTTGTCTACAGATACAAACTCCATAGCCTCTGCAGGCTCAGCGGTGGCCTCCTCCTCTTTGTCCCTGGGGTCTAATTCATTGAAAGGATCACTGGTATGTCGAAGAGGAGGGGCTTTCTTTTGTTGCTATGCTTCCAAGTTTTTCATGCAGAGAGCAGTCTCTGCATTTTTCCCTTTATCCTTCCTGTGGTTATTGCGAAGTTCAGTTGCATAGCAATCTCGAGCGGCGTCTTGATCTCCCTCTACTTCCCCTATTTCATTGTCTGTTGGAAATTTCATCTTCAGGTACCACGGGGACAGGACAATTTGGAAGTCAGACAAGGCTGGTCTTCCTAAAAAGGCGTTGTAGGCCGAGTGGTTATCTATTAGCACAAATGTTTATTTTTGCACAACGGAGCGAGAGTGACTTCCTATTTCAACAAAGAGGTCCAGTTGCCCGAGGGGCATCTTCGCATCTCCAGTGAAACCGTGTAGTGGTTTGTTGCAGGGAGACACATCCTTCATTGACAGCTTCATTCTGTCGAAAGCATGCTTGAATAGGATATTTACTGAGCTTCCAGTGTCTACTAGAATTTGGAAAACTTCGGCTGGACCGAACCAGGCAGAGATGACCATAGGATCTATGTGAGGGTACTGCCTTCCCTCTAGGTCACGCCTATTGAATGTAATGTCATCATTCTCTTTTCGTTTCGGGTGGTGTTCTTCCATAACAGAATTAACGCAGCCTTCATTGTTTCTAAGTGACTTTCTGTAACTTTCCATCTCTGTCCAGTTTCTATCGGTGATGTGTGCTCCTCCCGATATGGTATGGACCACTATCTTCTCTTGACTGGAGCCGCTGGTGTTGCGATTTCCCTTTCCTGTTTCTGGGAGGGGTAGCCTTGGGTTCTCATTGGCAGGAGCTGGGGTCCTATTTTGACCTTTTACATAGCATTCCAGTCTCTTCCTTCTGATGTGTTCTTCAATTAAGTCCCGGAGATGATGACATTCATTGGTATCATGCCCATGAGATTCGTGGAAGCGGCAGAACTTTCCAGACTTAATTGCGTTATCTGATTCCTTCTTGTACAGGGGGCGTTTGTATTTAACTTCGTCTTGTGTGGCCAGGAAGATGTTTTCGATTGTTTCATTCAAGAGAGTGTAAGCGTCAAATCTCGGTCCTGGCCGATATAGAAGCTTTTCTCCCTTCTTGCCCCCAGCATTGTCTCTGGAGTCATTTCTTCGGACGTCCTTCGCTACAGCGGGTGTGCTGCCATGAGCTACCTTAGTTTGTTGCCCTGTCTGTCTTTCAGTGGCAGCGTCTTCAAGTCTCATATATCTTCCGGCTTCATGGAAGAAATCGGGTAAGGTAGCTGGTTTTTCTTTCGTTAATCTTCTAGAAAACTTAGTATCCGGATGCACACCACTACAGAGGGCCATTAAGATGAGTTTCTCATCGGCATCTTGGACTGCGGCCGCTGTAGCATTGAATCGGGTTAGATATTGCTGCACTGTCTCTCCGGGCTTCTGTTTGATATTAGATAGGGAATAAGCGTCCTTGGGCTGTTCCACATGAATGCAGAACTGGCTGATGAACTTTTCCTTCAACATTTCCCATGAGCTGATGGATCCTTGGGGTAGATGGCAGAACCAGGAGGTAGCTAGATCTGCCATGAATAGTGGAAAGCATTTGCACAATACTCCTTCTGTGGCTCCGCTCATGAGCATATGCTGTGTGTATCTATGCAAGTGTACAACGGGGTTAGAGATCCCCTTGTAAGGTTCCATTGTTGGCATTTTCCATTCTCGGGGGGTAATGGAAATTTCGATATTGCAGGTGAAAGGGCTGGTTACCCTAGCGCCTATCCCTCGATCTCTTTGATCCCGTTGGACGCACTCTCTGAACAATCGCGCCATCCTTTCATCAGAATTTGGAGCAGATAGAAATGAGTTTGGTTCTTCTCTGCGAGATTGATTCCATCCAGATGATCTGTAGGGGCAGTATCGTCTATCACTCCTAATATTTTCCAGTGGCTGTCTCTGGTCTTCTGGGAGCATGCTAGGGTCAGCTACAGTTGGCCTTTGCCTTGATCTTCCCCTGCTAGGTTCTGTTCCGAGTACGTCCTCGGGTCCAACATTGGGTTGGACTTTAGCTCGGTCCCGTTCATTGGTGTCTCCATGGCTAGGTAGCATGACAGGCTCAGCTACAACCGACCCTCGCCTGGTACCTCCCCCGCTGGGTTCGGTTCCAAGCGTTTCCTCGGGTCGGAATTCGGGCTGAGTTCGGGCTCGGCTCCTACCATTGCTGTTTCTGCTGTTAGCTTCTTCGAAGAAGAAAGATCTTTGTTGCCTCTAAGATCCTACAGACTGGGACTCATCCCATGATTCAGTGCTGCGGTTGGATTCTTCAGCATCCCTTAAGCGTGACATGAGTCGGTTCACCAAGGCTTCTTGTTGGGATGTGAAGCGGTCAGTCACTTCAGCCACAACCCTATCTAGATCTGCCCTAGTAATTGCTGCCGGCTGTTCCGTGGCAGGGGCTGTCGGATTTGCATGGCTTTCATTTGGTACTGCTGTTGGAATGGGACGATTCCCTTGATCTGGGATCACTGGATCTGGAATACTGCTAGTTGTGACGTTCTTTCTTTTGTTAACATCTTTCCACTGCCTGGGAGTCATGTTTTCGGAGCAATGAGTGATGTTGTTAGGAAGAAGGTTAAGTGGGAGAAGCTGAAGCTTCGAGCTCCAGTTCTCAGTGAAAGCACCAAAAATGTTTGCACAAAAAATGGGCAAACACCTCCAAGTCGTATGATTTAGTCGATTTTATGTTGTTCTCAGTGATTTGGGTGATTTATGCAAATATGTAAAAAGCAGGGACTAAACTGTAAAAGACACACATATTTATAGTGGTTCGACCAGAATGTGCCTACGTCCACTTCATATGTTATTCTCTTTCACTGTTCAGATTACAAGTACAAAGCTTTGATTACAAGTGTATGAAAGTTGTTTGAAAAATCTGTCCGTGCTTGAGCTCTCAAACTTGTCTGCCATTGTTGTACCCCTACCCCTTTATTTATAGAGTGAGGCTGGGGGTAGGGGTCTTGGATGTATATAGCCGCTGGTGGGCCTGGGTTGATGTAATATGGCCTGGCAATGTTGGTTCGGAAACGCCTTGGTCCGGTGATGGTTCAGTAGTGTTTTGGTCCGGTGGTAAATGGTTCGGCTAGGCCTTGGAGATGGGTTGGTTTGGTAGTGCCCTGATCCGGTGGTGAGTGGTTCGGCTAGGCCTTGGAGATAGGTTGGTTCGGTAGTGCCCTGATCCGGTGGTGAGTGGTTCGGCTAGGCCTTGGAGATAGGTTGGTTTGGTAGTGCCCTGATCCGGTGGTGAGTGGTTCGGCTAGGCCTTGGAGATAGGTTAGTTCGGTCTTCTGGATGAGAACACGCCCAACACATACATAACCACCTATTCACCACAAACTTACAGACTAACAACCTCCTTGATGTCAACCTACCTTGATGTGCACACCCTTTACTGTTTCTGCCTACAACTACCTTGTTGTCAAATTGTTCTATCACCCTAACATCTACAAACTTCATTAAAAACAGTGCTTCATTACCCCAATCCCTGACTTCCATGACTGTCACAACCCTTCACCTGAAAGCCATCATACCAACACATACATCAGCATATTGCACCGACATCTTCAACAGCAGTAATAATCCACCTTCAAACCCAAGAAGCAGCTACAGGTCATCACACTTCCGCAACCGCCATCCCAGCAACAACGCCTTCAATCGATCGACATGTACAAGTTTTTGGTCGCGAGCACCCAAATCACCAAAACGAACCCCATAATCGACCTCACAGAACAATCTCTCCTCCTCGGATAACCCTACCTACCCACTACAATTGCCTTTTGTTCCACCGATCGCAATGCCTCTCAACCCGCCTTCGACAAAGCCTCTGCATCCCATTCTTTCAACCGTCGCAACCAGAACACATGCCTCCACTTCATCGCCAACACGCAAAAATCAATCGCCAAATCTTCATGACCGACTCAGTAATCAAATCTGAAAACAATCTCCATCGATCACAACATTTTTGTATGGAATTTTGAGAGTGGAATTATTAATTTAGAATTGCATCTTGAGCTATTGAAGTTAAGAGTCATTTGGAATTAACAAAGTGAGAAACAGTTTTTCTCCCAACAAAAAAGAAGAAAAAGTTTAGGTTGGGTTTGTGTTGTTTGGTGAAGTGGCCTTTTTTTTTAAATTTTGTGAATTTGTTTTGGTTTTATTTTGTTTTGTTCTAAATCCTTTTGAGTTTGTGTGTTTTATTTTTATTTTTATTTTATTTTGTTTTGATTTTAGTTTTGAATTTTGAGTTGTGTGTTTTGCTTTGAGTTTATGAGTATGTGTGATTTGTTTTCGCACTTAAAAAAACCAAAAAAAGTTTTATTAATTTGTTTCATTTTATTTGTTTTTATTTTAGTTGTGTTTTATTTTAAAAAAATTACAATTTGTTTCGTTTTAATTTTCTTTAAGTCCCATCCAGATTTAAAAAAAAATACTGTATATATCTTGTTTTTATTTTCAGGTTGCTAAAGCAGATAGAAAGAGTTACTTGCTTCGCTTAGCTTGCCAAAAAAATTAACTGCTTGCTTGCTCATAAATTTTTTTGCCGCTTTCAACCCCTATCTATCGTTGTTATTTGCCTTAAATTGTTGTTTGCTTACAATTAAAAAAAAGATTCAAAAACAAAAATCCATTCATAGTTGCGTTGTTAATCCATTTTTAATTTTAGTTTTTGCATTTCATCATAGAATTTTGATTAATAACAGTTAGATATCGTTTACACTTAATTGTATATTGACAAATTGTCTTCCTTGAACAATTTAATTTCTTGATGTCTAGGCTACGACAGAGCTATAATCAGTTATAAATATTACGGTGATTCATAAATATTATACTGAATTGTTTCTTTGAAGGTACTTAAACCTTCGGCTGCCATGCTACGGTGATTCATATTGTACCAATAAATCTTGTCCGTTACCTGGCTGAGAACTATCTTGTTGATTTAAGACAAATGTAATTATACAATTTTGGGTTAACATAGGATAGGAAGTCTGTAATTTACCCTTGCATTCATTTAGTTGCATTAGTTCATGCATAATTTTTTAAAAAAAAATCAAAATCCAAAACTAAAACTAAAATTAAAAAAATTGTAAATATTTCCTAACTTAGTTTTTTTTGAAAATCCTTTCTTTTGAAATTTATTTTTCAATCAAAAAAAATCAAAAATCAAAAAAAATTTGAGTTAGTTTCTTATTATTGAAAATATAAAACCTTTTCAAAAAAGCCAAATAAATATATTTGAAAATCCAAAAACAAAACAAAAATCAGTTTTCCATTTTGAAAATAAATTCTATTTGTAATTATTTTTTCTTTATAAAAAACCTTAAACATTATTGAAAATGTCTGAATTTCCATATTCACATGAATTCTATGATAGTTGTGAAAATCAATATAATCCATATAATTTCACACCATATTCTTATGGATATTTCAACAATTATTATTTAAACGATTCAAATTTTGAACCACAAATTTTTTAAAATGATGACCAACCTTCAAGTCTTGAAAATAACATTTCGTCTTTACTTGAAATCTCTACAACAAAATCAAATGATAAATGAATTGTGTGATTCTTGTTTGTGTGATAACCCAAGTCAAAATTTTCAAAGTAATCAAATTTGAATTCACTTCAAAATGCAAACGATTTTGAGTATAACCCATGCCAATTCAATTTTGAACACCAAAATGAATTTCAAAATCAAAACGAAAATGTGATCCGCTTTTCGAATAATTTTAGCAATGGTAATAACATCGGCTACGATACGAGTGAAAATCTTTGTTCTCAATAAATCCAAATCGAAAATTCTCAAGTTAATAACAATAAATTGGATTTTGTTGAACAAATGGACAAAATCTACAATAATTACATGGATTTGTTGTTCGAAACATATATGAAACAACATGAGAAATAAAACCAAATCCCAGCATGTGACGAGTCAAATGATAATCCATCTTTGTTTTGTTTTAAACAGTTTTTCAAAGTTCATGTAATTAGTCTCTCTGCTCTTTTGGGCTCTTCTTTTAGGCTCTCTCCTCTTACCTCTTAGTTTAGGAAAATAAATCGAAGCTCTTCTTTCCTTTCATGGCTACTTAGCCATTTCTTTTATGTAATTTTTTTTATGCAATTTTAATTCAAGTCTTTTCTTGTTTATTTACTTCCATGTTAGTAATGTAGATTTTCTTTTATTTTATGCAAGTAGAATAGCTCTTCCTTTACTTTGCTTTCATCTACTTCTTTTTTGTGTTTCATGTTGCATGCTACTTGTGTTGATATGACAACACAAATGAAAGGCTAATCCGTTTAATTTAGGGGCAATGAAGCTCCCTAATCAAGTAGCTTCAATATTTTGATTACTTATGTTCTCGTTTTATGCTTAATGGAAACATTTAAAGTGGTTTAATGTTGTTGTTTAGCTTTGAATTTGATAGTCTACGTTGTTCATAACAAATAGGCTAGACTTAAACAAACAAAACGCAAATTGCCTCTTCATTAAATATGATTATGGAAAAGAAGTGAATGTTGAAATTAAAATTTGATGGCTTATATTTCTAAACAATAATTAATAGTCCATGCTTAAAATAGATTTTTCTTTTAACTTTGTTATCATATTTCCTGAGAGTTAAATGTGTATTAGTGGTTGTGTTATAGTTTGATGGTTTATATTAGGCTAATTAATAGCATAAATATACCATACTTATGATAAGCACATCAACTAATCTCACTAATGACCAAAAGAGAGATCTTACTTCATTTTGTTGATTTATGTGATCTAGAAGTGGAAATTACCTCGAAATTGTCTTTTACTCTCATATTTTTATCAATTTCTTTTTGTTAATTTTCTCATTTTTTAGTTTAATTCACTCTTGACTTTGGTATAATTTGATTGAGTAGGAAATTTAAAATCAATAATTCTCTGCGGATCGACCCGTAATTATTATGTACTACGATAGTACACTGTGCGCTTGCAGTTAAATTTTTATTATAAATTCGCTCGATGGATTTCTAACCGATAGAATTCCCGTTGACGAACAACCTGTTAATTTGAAGGTGTTTTAAATAATTGATTTTATCAAAGGAACTTTATCGATTAAAGTTTATTAAAGAAGTTTTGTTCTAAATAAGGAAAGTTTTATAAATTGGAAAGAGACCTGGAAATTTGGGAGAAGTATTTAAAACGATTTTGGGATAATTATAAAAAGAGTTATATAAATGGTTTTGGATATTTATAAAAGAGTTTTATAAATTCATTAAAGATTTATCAAGTGTTTTATAAATGGATTTGGAATTTAAGTAAAGGAGATTTCATAAATGGAAGAGATTTATTTAAAAAATTTTTTATAGAAGAAGTTTATAAAAGAAATTGAGGTTTGATTTCCTTAAACCAACCATCTTAATATTGGTGGTATGGACATTTGTACATGATTAACACCGAATCCTTATCTCCATTTCTTTTTGAATAACTTTTTTGATCGTTTTAATATGATTTTGGAATAAGAATTCTTTAACAATGTTTTATGAATATACTTATGCCAGTGAGATAAGTATACGAATATTTTGATAAATATTTTGAAAAGAGATTTAGTAAATAAAATATTTATTTTGATACTTAGTGGTTTCTATGGGTAATTAAATCTCTTGATTGTTTGTGTACAGGATAGTCAAATAACCGACTGTCAAATTTTGGCCAGTTTTTACTTCGGAAGTAAATAAGAGCTTCGTATGTTCATACAGTTTGATTTCTCTGAAGAGAACTCACTCAGATGAAATGTCTCTAGCTTTGAGGTATATATTAGAGATCCCCTTGGGACTCTAGTATAGTCCACTTACTTCTGTAAGAACCATGAATAAGTCAACCACATATTATTGGTTCAGAGATACCGAGATCAAATATGTTATCCAAAAACCACTTCGAACCAACATATGCGTTCGAATGGAAGAAATCTTCATGATGATTGAAGGCGGTGCTCTTTAAAGTGCAAGGGCTACTTGATACTAATCCCGAAGGAGATTTCAAAGTGGATGTACTAGAAATGGTGCCTTCAGTTTCGTTCGGACCCAGAATGAACTTGTATGGATGATTGTTGGCATTGCATTTCTACTTAGAGGGTGGTGTTTGCATTCCCAGACGGAATTACTAGGAGGAAATGGTAAGAGCGTAGCCCCTCAAGCCTTACAATTCAAAAATGGATAAAATAGGAGAAGCTGCAAGGCTATATGGGTCGCGCCGATTAGGGTATGGTCATCCCTTGTCTAGATTAAGATTATCTCTTTTACGTATACTTCGGGGGTCCATTTTGGTTGTTGATCGCAATTTAGGGATGATCACATTCAGTACTATCCAATAAGGGGTAGGCCAGACTTGTCATGCTAAGGTCAAAAGTTTTCGATCTCTTGGTACATTTATCTAGAGGTGTATTGTACAGAAGGTAGTCCATTACCTTACCATTGTTGGAATCCATTCTCCAATAAGTTCCTTCGGTTTTTGATTATATACCTAATATTGTTGTGATGTGCACACATCATAGCTACTTGGTTATTGATATCTAAAACCTTTAAACATTATTATAATATCACTGTACTTTATAATATAAAGTGTTTGGTTGTCGTAAGGTAAATATCCATCCATATTTATGTGCATCATGATCATATGAGATACCTTTGATTTTAAAGGGTTTTTAAAAATAATAATTCAGTCGTTTGAGTTTTCTCACACCAGACCCATGTTTAACTCAGAGTTCTATTTTTTTTTCTCTAAAACTCTTGGGTACTAAAATTTGCATGAGTAGTCAAGCAATTCAGGCTTCCCATGGATGCATTTTCGAGGAGCTTGGAGCAGGTGGCTTCATCGATAGCTAGTTATTTATCTTGTTTCCATTGTATCATACATATTTTGTATCAGTTATATTGGGACATGTGATTATAATTGTCCTAAGGTTGAATTTGTATTATTCTGACTCTGGTGTATCATTTCGGAAATGACTCTGTAAAATTTCATGTTGATTAATATATATATATATATATATGTATGTATGTATGTATATATTATTTCGTTGCATTGTGAGATTCTGTGTTGTTTAGTTTCTTCTTATCTTCCTTCTTTTCTTCTTTCCCTAATGATCTGCCTTTCCGATACTTGGATGCTCAACACATGAATACCATGGATGTATTAGTATTGATTTCTAAAAGTAGAAAGGCGAGTTGTTACAATTCTCAATTCGAGAGAACTATGTAAATTAGCAATGTTGATATTTTCTATTTTTCCTTGGTTATATTAACCAACAACAAAGTATTGAGTAAGTTATTCCATAGCTATCTAATAACTATCAATACGTAATCCCTTGGTGCCTCCAGCAACCATGAGTAATTGTAACTTTCCTCCTTTTTGACTCTCAGAAGTCGACACTAATATATCCACATTATTCATATGCCGAGCATCCTAGTGCCGAAAAGATAGATTGTTGGGCAAAGAAGAAAAGAAGAAAGAAGTGAAGAAGAAACTAAACAACACGGAATCTCACAATGCAACGGTGACAATATATATATATATATACATATATTAATCAACATAATAATTTACACAGTCATTTCCAAAATGATACATTAGAGCCATAACAGTATAAAATCTACCCTGTCAGATATAACTCCCAGTCCTAACATAACAGGTACAAAACACATATAACCCAGAGGAAATAAGATAAATAACTAACTATCGATGAAGCCACTTGTTCCAAGCTCCTCCAAAATACATCTATTGAAAACCTGAACTACTTGGCTACTCATACATATTTGAGTATCCAAGAGTTTTAGGGAAAGAAAATAAAACTTCAGGTCATACACGTTTCGGTGCGAGCAAAATCAAAACAACCGAATTATTACTTTTCAAAACTCTTAAAATCAAAGTTGTCTCGTAAGACCACGTCGCACATAAGCACATATGAGTTTTTACCCTATAATAACTAAAACATTTCTATATAAAGTCCTTTGATATTATCATAATTTCTAGGTTGGAAATAAATATAGAATCATAACCGAAATTGTTACATTAATTAAATTAATA
Source organism: Allium cepa (assembly GCA_030765085.1). Classification (NCBI taxonomy): domain Eukaryota; kingdom Viridiplantae; phylum Streptophyta; class Magnoliopsida; order Asparagales; family Amaryllidaceae; genus Allium; species Allium cepa. Next base: position 884,948,980 of record CM060940.1, on the reverse strand, counting down.
GGTGTACAATCAAGTCCCAAGGCACGTATTGGAAAATGAATGCCAACTATAAAAGAGTAAGGGACTACCAACCGAATCAGCAAAACCTCTAAATAAAATGTACCAAAGGCCGCCTTAATTTGCACCTCTGCTACTCAGGACTGACCCTACCCCTTTACTGGATAGCGTCGAATATGATCACCCATTAGTTGCAATTAAACAACCATAATGGGCAACAAAGCATACATAAATATCTACTATAGATAAGGGATAAACATACCTAATGGGAGCGATCCACGTAGCCTTACCCTATGTCCTTACTTTAGTCATTTTTTCGGGTATTAGGCTTGAGGCAATGATTTACCTTCTTTTAGCAATTCCCACTTGGAATGCTATTACCACTTTCTAGGTAGAAATACAATGCCATCATTCATCCATAAAAGTTCGTTCAAGGTCTGAACGAAATCGAAGGCATTAAATCTACTACATCCATTTTGGATTCACCCTCAAGTTTAGTAGCAAGTAGCCCTTGCACTTCAAAGAACTCTATGTTAGAACATCGTCAAGATGTCTTCCATTCGAACGCTTATGTTTGTTCGAATTGGTTTTCGGATAACATATCCGATCCCAGTCTGTCCGAACCAACAATAAATAATTTTTGATTGGCTCATTCCTAGTCTTTTGAAAGTAAGCGGACTATACAAAGTCCTAAGGACCTATAGTATATCCCTTAAAACTGAAGACATTTCAATGGGATAAGTTCCCCCGAGGCCGTATGAACACGTGAAGCTCTTATTTACTTCCTAAGTCAAAATTGGCCATGATTTGATAGTCGGTTATTTAACTATCAAATAAACAATCAAACAATAATCCAGAGAGTTAATTTCACATAGCAACCACTAAGCCCTATTTAAATAAATCTCTTTCTAAAATATTTCTTAAAATATTCACACACTTGTTCCATCTAGCATAAGTATATTCATAATATATTATGAAATATTTCTTATTTTAAAATCATATCAAAAAGGATAAAAAAAACAACTATTGTTTAAAACAGGGATAAGGATATTCCCAAACACTATTCCTTCAATTTAAGCATGAAATGAATGTTCCACACCACCATATTTGAGAAAGTCAATTAAGGGAAATCTAATCTCGAATTTCTTTTATAATTTTTTCTTCAAATCTTTTTTTAATAAATCTCTTTTGTATATAAATATTTCCTTTACAAAAATCCAAACCCATTTGTAAAACCTATTTACAAATCTCCAAGCTTATTTATAAAACTCTTTTATAAATATCCGAAAATCATTTATAAAAATCCTTTTATAAATCTCAAAAAACATTAAAAGACAAAATTATATCCAATTTCCAAATTCTCTTTCCAAATTGTAAAACTCCTTGAATAAATCTTAATTACTCTTTGATAAATGAAGCAATTATTTAAAATGCCATTAAATAAAAAAGTTATTGTTTAAAACACCATTCATTAATTTGTATTTAAACCATATTGAAAAAAATAATGATTTTAAACAATCATTTATAATGTATTAAATTAACTCCAAATACCTTTAATAAAATATTTCATAATTATTCTTTAAATATCATATTTAAAAAAGTAATAAACTTCAAGCATCATAACGAAGTAATAACTTTACTTTAAAGCCCTTTAAATAATATGATAGTTAACTTTAAAACTATTATTAAAATGTACTTAAATGATTGGATTTTCAAATTTAGAAGGAGGCTTAGTAACCATAATGGCTCTCATTTAATTTAGTTCAGCTTTCTAGTTATGACATGGGTATCTACATAACAAGCATATATGTAAAGAGAATCAACCAATAATAATAAACCAATATGTAGGCAAATGTCTAAGTTGCCAGAATAACAGACATGGTATTTATTTTGCCTAAATAGATGTTATCATAATCTACTTAGTGAATTATGGCAGAATTGTGTTTTATTCTAGCAAACAAATAACAAATATAATTTAATTAGCAGAGCCGTGGTTTATTCTGCTAAATTGATGTCACTGGGTTTTATATTGAGGTTACGTGAGGATAATCGACAAAATAAATCCCTTGGGTTTAAACATCTTTTAAAAAAGAGTTTACTTTAAACACAAAATGGTTCTTTAAGAATAAAGTGATTTAGCACTTTAAAACTTTATTTAATCATTAAATAACATTTAAACCCTATATTCTAATAATACTTAAACCTTTAATTAATAACTAAACAATAAATAATTAAACAATAAAAAATTATTAAATAAAAAACTATCCTTTAAATAAATAATTCAATATAAATTAATCTTTAAGTAGATGACTAAATATAAATTAATCTCAATTAATAATTAAGTTATAGTTAATCCGTAACTAATACTTAAATAATAAATTAAGCCTTCATTTCATAATAATTAAACCTTAATTAATTTTTAATAAAATCTTAAATTAGTTAATAATTAAATAAATATTTAAACCCTTTCTTAAAATAATAATAAAATAATAATAATTAACCCTTGATTATTAGTTTAATAAAAATTAATCCTTAAATAAATTACTAAATAATAATTAATCTTTAATTTATTAACTAATAATAATTAACTTATTCGATTATTACTAAGTACTAATTACCTTTGTGAACTGATGATTAAATACTAATTACCCTACTTAATTAATTAAATAAATAATCATGAATAAATAAATAAACAACTAATTAATTAAATAATAATTACTTTTTAAAAATTTAATATATTTGGAAACACTTTCCAAAAAATAGATAATTGAAAGCACTTTAAATTTGCAAAAAGAGTTCGTTTTTGCGAATTGCATCCATAATGACTATCACTATATGACCCGTAATTTTGAAATTTGATTTATATCCCAAAATCACCTCAAAACTTTATGTTTTATGTTTAAATCGTTTGGTATAACCTTGTAAAGGGCTTTACAAATCAAAATGCTAAGTTTAACATTCTTCAAAATTTCTAGAAACCACAAAAAGTAAATCAATTTGAACGAGGGCGCGATGTCACAAACAAGCATCTTAGGTGCTAACCTCTACTATCATTTAACACCTAATATAAGCTAAACATTTATTACATTGCATACATCATACATAAAGAAAAACCTTTACTTTAAAAATGATACACTTATTGACTTTATTTTCAAATCTAATCTAAACATCACATACAAGCATACATATGTATGTCCAAATCAACACCATATTTACCCAAACAAGCAACTGTTTGAACAACTAAGAAACAATATAATAAAAACCATATTTAAAGATGGGAACTTTAAAGAAAGTAGTCAGCTAAATCACCAAAAGCTAACCAAAACACTCTGATATTTCACCAACTTTTGAACCCAACCAAGTTCCATACTTTGCTTTTTAAAAAAAATGAAGTTTTGACGAGCTTAAGGGATCAAAATGGTTTGGCCTAGAAGGTAAGTGGCACGACAATGGTGTGAGCAAGGAGATTTTGGACTTGCTTTTGAAGGAGGAATGTGTAGAAAGAAGCAAGGTGTTTAAATAAATGTTTTTGTGAATTAAAAGTTGAAAAGGAATGATTTTAAATCATTTGAAAACGAAAGAGGCCATTAAAGAGTCCATAAAGAAGCCAGAGTTTTGAAAATAAGAATGGAAATGAAAAAAATGAGAAAGAGGAATTGTGAAATCTCTTTTATATAAAATGAATTTAGTAAATGACTAAAATACCTTTAGTACATTCCCTTCTCTCTTTATTTGCCACCTCACCATGCTTGTTCCCTTCCCACCATGCAATTCACGAAATCATGCCCCTCCTTTCTCATGTTTAAGCCAACACACATTAAATGCTAATTGTACTTATGTTTCACATCGAATCTTTTCACTTAAAACATATTTTTAAGTTTTATATTTTATTTTCATAAAGTGTAACATCACTTTTATGCGTGCTTAAGTATAAATGTGTGTGTATATACATACTTTTGTGTTATAATATATATAATCCAACTTATTTATAAGTGAATGTGTATATTTATATTAAAGTGCTCACAATGTTTTCGACAACTTTTAGTTGACGAAAAGTTGAAAATTTGGAAAACGAATTCCGGTCACATTTTCGATTTTCTTCAAACTAAATAGTTTTGTAAACTAATTTTGAAAACAATATCACCATCATTGGTTATTACTTAAAAGAGTTTTATTTAGGTTAATAAATCCATTATTTGGGTTTCTTAAATTTAATTAAATATTCCCAAATCAAAGCACCAAAACCCGAATTTTTACCACAATCTAACCTAGAAAACAAACTATCCTAGGCATACATAACACTATTCATTAGTCCATATGACGTGCATAGATCATTCCTACATAAAATCTGATTCGATCACCTACTTGAATACATAGCCTCATTTTTGAACTGGTATCACACACCCAACTTCCTAATGTGGATTCCGATCATGCTTCTTAATTAGAACCCTCCATTCTCTTTATAGCCATATCCTATGGTAAATTTTTTTGGTTCCTTATTAAGAGCACGAACCAAGTGTTTACCTAGAAAATCAAGCGATAAATCCTTATTCAAAATGGTGTGTACCACCTTTAGTCATGTACTCGAATGTTGGATCGAGAATTGAGTGAAAATGAGGAAGGACCTTCGAACAACTTACATACTTATCTTATCGATTCTTATTTATCCAATTATTTTTTTTACCCTCCCACAAATATTTATGAAAACATTTCCCAAAAATATTAGATTAGGTTCTAACATTTTTAAATAATATAACTTAATTTATAAAATCCTTTCATAAAATCACTTGCTTTATTTATTTGCATAATATTCTCCTGCATCCTATGAGTATACACAAAAAATTTGAATTTAACTTTTAACTTATTCAAATGTAGGCCTAAAATAATTTTTGGGTCTTTAAACCGAGTCAACAAATTCAACCTATTTACCCAATCGATCTGGTAAGTAGTTAAGACGAGTAGGATGCCAGTATCCAAACTCAATCCTAGAGTCTACTTTTTCTTAGACGCCTATAAGGTAAAGGTGTTTGTTAGCCGGCTTAATAACATCAAATAACATTTAACCTCCTAGGCTTTAAAATCAAAAGACACAGTTTAATAAAATAAAGTTTATTAAACCTCCTTATTAGATTGACTCAAATTAAAACTTTATTTATTAATCTACTCTTTAATCAAAATACCTTATTATTTTGAAACTTAAGAGCAGATACCTGGTTTTTCTTACAAAAGTCTTTTGACTTGATACTTTGTTGTTAACCCTTAGAAAAAATATATATAGCCCAACTAACTCCAAATGATATCAACGAACTGAGTACTACCAAATAGTGTCATATATCCCTTTACTAAGAGGGGTAACACTTAAGAGAAATGTTTAGCATTCGAGCAAATCTCCTTCCTATTTTTAGTCATTTTCAAGTCACTCGAACTAGTTAATAATAAAAATACTTCTTCTTTTCAAATCCCTTTTTGAAAAAATATTATGTATATATTTTCAAGTAAATAGTTTTTTAAAAAATATTTATCATCCACTTGCTTTGGATTCATTCGAATTTGAACTCCTTTTGATTATACAACGAAAAAAAAGAATAATTTACTAAGTGCACTACCACATCCTCCTCAGAAAATGTAATGCCCTTCCTTTCTTACACCTAAATATGACACTTAATACATCCGCATTATTCATGTGCCGATCACGTAAATGCCCAAAAGTCTAGTCATTAAGGGAAAGAAAGAAGATATGAGATAAGAAGAAACTAGAATAATCATAGAATCTCACAACGTAACGGAACATATATTAATTAAGATAGTACTTTATAAAGTCATTCCAAGAAGATACATCAGAGTCGTACTAATATGGATTCTACCTCAGAACAGTTATAACAGGCTATCCCTACCTATCTAATACGTATACATATACATATAGTATACTGGAAACAAGATAGTAACTTGCTATCAATGAAGTCTCTTGCTTCAAGCTCCTCCAAAATGCATCCGTGGAAACCTGAACTACTTGGCTGGACATAGAAATTTAAGCACCCAAGTGTTTTAGGAAATGAAAATAAAACTCTGGGTCAGACATGGGTCTAATGCGAGTAAACTCAAAGCAACTGAATTATTACTTTAATAACCCTTTTAAAATCAAGGGTATCTTGTATGAGCATGTCACACGTAAACACAGACAGATTTTTATCTTACAATAACCAAACATTTTTATATAAAATCCTTTGATATTATTATAATGTCTAGGATATAAATACATATTAATCAAAGCCAAAATTTTTACATTATTAAATTCTAGCATACCGGGTTCTTCAGTATAAACCGTAAGGCAAATATTGGAGAATGGGTTCCAACAAATGGCAAGGTAAGTGATTGCCTTTTGGAAATGGTACACCTCTAGATAAAATGTACCAGATTCAGACCCTGAACTTGGCCTACCCTTGCCAACACAGAACCGGCTTACCCTGAACTTGGATAGTACCAAATATGTCTTCATTTCTATTGTTCCTAACCTTTATTGAGATATCTCATAAACAACCAAATCCATAATAGGGTAATCTAGAAAAGTGATGACACACCCTAATAGAAGCGACACACATAGCCTTGCTGTGTCTACCATGTTTTAGCCGCTGCTGGGGTGTGAGGCTTGAGGTAATGAATTAACTTCTTTTTTGTAGACCATCTTGGAATGCTAACACCGCCCTCTTGGCAGAAAAGCAGTGCTAGCATCCATTCAAGTTCATTCTGGGACTGAACGAAACTGGAGGCACTACCTCTACTACATCCATTTTGGAATCACCTCAGAATCATTAACAAGTAGCCCTTGCACTTAAAAATCTCTATCTTCAATCATTTTCATGATATCCTCAGTTCGAAACACTTGAGTTGGATCAAAGTGGCTTTAAGATAATTTATACTTATCTGATCGCTCTTCGAAAAAACATTCAATGGTTTTGATAAACTCAACCTCGGTTCTTTTGGAAATATTCAGACGGTACATAGAAGCATGAATTACCCCCTAACCATTTAAGTAGAGGATCTCCTTATCATTTGTCCTAGGAGAACAAAACGAGATTTATACTCATGGTACAATATCATCAAAGATGACTTTGCCCTATAGCATATGTTTTTCTCTTAGACATTTTTGGAGTTATATTTTGGTCTAGATTTGATAGTCAGTGATTTAACTATCAATTAAAAAATTATTCAAACATTGATTAAATTACATATAGGATCAGCTAAACCTTTATTAATTGATTAAAATCACTTAATGTTCATAAGATTTTCTCAAAAATGCTACTCCCAAAATCCTTACATTCCATTATACTTGGAAATCATTTTTATACTTGTCTCAACCATATAAGTATATTACCAAAGCATTTGGCCAATTTCATTATAAGGAACCGACCTTTCTGTACCCTAGAAGTTGACATTAATACATCCACAGTATTTACGTGCCGAACAGCTAAGTGACGGTAAGATAGATTGTTAGAGGAAATAAAGGAGATAAAAGATAGAAGAAACAAAAACAATCATAGAATCTCACAACGCAACGGAATATTTAATCGACATATTACTTTACAAAGTCATTTCAAAATGATATATCAGAGTCGTAGTAATATAATTCTACTATTTGAAAGTTATAACAGCCTATCCCTACTTAACTAATACAATACAATATATATAGTGGAAAACAAGAAATCAACTAGTTGTCGATGAAGCCACTTGCTCCAAACACCTTCGAAATTCATCCGTAGGAAACTGAACTATTTGGCTGCCCATAAAAATTTTGAGCATCCAAGAGTTTTAGGGAAAGAAAATAAAACTCCAAGTCAGACATTAGTCTAGTGTGAGTAAACTCAAAAAACTGAATTATTATGTTTAAAACCCTTTTTAAAATCGAAGACATCTCGTAAGACCACATCGCACATAAAAATGAAATGATTTTTACCTTACGATAACCAAAACACTATTTATAGAGAATCTAGCGATATTATAACAATGTCTAGAGTATAAATACTTATTAATCATAGTCTAAATTGTTACATTAATCAAATTCCAACATACTAGGTTCTATGATCAAAACCATAAAGGCACGTATCGGAGGTTGAATTCCATACTATGAGAAGGTAATGATGGTACATCTCTATATTAAATGCACGGGGGTCTGACAAGAAAATCTTATAATCCTACCATACTAGATTGGCCTATCACATTACTAGTAGCATCGAATATGATTACCCGACATTGGGCCCCGAAACATGCATGAGTAGATAGTAATCAATCTTAATATGAAATGACCATACCCTGTAATTCCATTGTGTTTGGAATAAGGGTATATAGTATAGAATGCCAAGTGGCATGTCTTTTTTAGAATTCGAGATTTTTGAGTGCTTAGAACGAGATATTATAATGTAAATAATATATACCCATACAATAACCCATACCAAGGCCATACCCCTACATCTACCCATACCTTCCCACTTCTTTGCCATACATCCTCTTCTCTTTAAATAACTACATGCATATCAGAGAATGTGTTGGAATTTTTGAATTTAAAACATCACCCGATAGAACAGTCTTGGATCATCGAGGCCAATCGAGGCATTTAAGGCCAAATGTTCTACTAGGAATATGTTAGCGGCATCAAAACAAGGAATTTCAATGGTGGGATCCTCGTCTAATGTTGCGAGATGGCCAAAAATGGAGATGATTGGCACTGGAAAACTAGATCTCGGCCTAACAATTTAAGGGACGAGGGGGGAGCTGCTGGTGGTGGTGTGTAGTTGGAAGGCAAGGCGCGCTACAGTGATGGAGCAATAAACGTTAATAGTCAGCGGTGGCGGCAATTCGTCTCCGATGTCGTGGCATTTGGGATCGTTTCCCAACGAACGAAGATGAGGTGAGGGTTCAATCCAATGGTGTTGGACTTGAGGAGGGCGGGGACGTTCAATGGAAGGGTCATGGCTAGAGTTGGAGGCGCGTGGCATGGAGGATGGAAGGTTATAATAATTTAAATTGTTGAATATGAATGTTAAGAAAAGCAAAATTTAAATGAAATTTAACTTAAGTTAAATTACATGAAATGATTTTTGAAATAAACTTAAATAATGAAAAGAAAGGAATTAATAAATTGATTATGAACTTAAGTATTTAAGTGATACTAAAAATTAGTGGTGTTGTATAAAATGTTTATAATAAACTTAAGTAAAAAAATTGATGGAATGGTCAACTTGTGTGGGCTCTAGTCCAAAGCCCCTGTATTAAATATGGTACAGACCTTCAATAAATCATGAATAATATATCATACAAAAAATATTTATGATGTTACAATAAATTTGGCACTTATCTAGTCACTCTAACTATCAATCTCACTAAGGGACGCTCCACCTCCTATGATGGGCCAGCCCCATAACTTCGTTCGTCGATTCCTCTTTAACTAGAATGTAACATTAATAACCACATAAGTTACCTTCTATCAAAATGTACATTCATAACCAGTCTTCTTGTTTTTTGATTCAGACTCGGTCTCGTACTCTATATCATTTTCCTTTGTAATCTCAGATGCTTCTATTAAAATATTTTATTCATCATTCAAAGGCCCAAAATCAGTATAATCGTCGGTATTATTATTTCATTATTTTCTCCTAAATTTACTTGATAAGCTTGTTTGTCTAGAATATTCTTTCCATTAAACGTAAATCTTTCCTTTGTTTAAAAAACCATCGAATAGTCTGCTATATCCTTTTTAGAGACGGATACAGAGTGTAATAAACTTGCAGTGCTTGTTTGGCTAGTTTAAATGAAACATACTTACGATAATACAAAGTATGTTTTATTTCAATAAGATTATGATCTTTATCCAATTGATTCTAGAACCTAGAATATTGCTAAACCAATTGCATCTAAATAAAAAAAAACTTTCTCCGCAAGTCGTGTAAAACACGTCTATTCCAAAATCTGGGTTAACATGCTGTAATAATTATTTAAGTGATTATTTAAATCATCAGTGCCATTCACAAATACATCGGTATTGTTAGTTGATTTTTCAGCACCATATTATTTGGTGTTGAATTTAAATCCATTGACCAAATATATTGGATACGTCTTGACATTCCTTTATGGTGTCATCACCAGATGTTTCAATCCTTCGTTGACTACATAATCATGTAGATCATAAATGTACTTTGAAAACCAATCTGCAAATTCTTTACTGAGATCGCTGTATGAATTGCAATTCATAAATATTGCAGATATATGTAATATATTGCATTATAATCTATAAGTATAATTAAAATATATATGAATTTAGAAATGCATATATCCAGAGTTATTATTTAATATTACCTAACAAACGGTGCAACTTTGATATAATTAAAATAATATATATCTGTGCTACGTGGTAATCCGTATCCTCTAACCATAGTTCCACACATTTTCCAGCACATCGGTCATGTTGTCTAAAAATAGTTAACATTCCTTTAGAAGAATCTTATTCAACACCTTCATCATTACGCGTAACAGTTTCGAATGATAAGTTCACATGTTCACTAAAATAATGAGAGAAAAAGAATGAAACTTCTTATTCGATATATGATTTACGAATTGAACCTTCAACTCATGCCTTTGTCTTACTTTTTTCTGCAGATGATATAAGTACATATTAAAAAATTATTTCTAATTAAATTTTACTTATGTAATTAAATTAGTATTTAACAGACTTAATACTATTACCTCTCAAGTGGATACATCTTTCCATATTGCACTGGAACTTGAAGATGTGCTTTACATGGAAAATGAATAGGTAAATGCTCCATTACTTTAAAGAAATACAGAGAAAATATTCTCTTGAATTTGCGTAGTAGTATATGGATATGCACTTCAGGTTTTCGTTGATGTTCTACTTTCAACGTAGTTGAACAAAGCTTTTTATAAAACTAAAAAAGTTCCCTTTTTACCATCCAAGCTTTTGTGGATAATAGTTCTTTAAAAGCGATGCATAACAAATTTTCAATCACTGCATGACAATCATGACTTTTCATCCTACTCGGCTTATTGTTTTTAAAGTCGATACATCTACGAAGATTAGAAGAAATCCGATCATAAAATCTTAATCCTTTCACCCATTTTAAGACAAGTTTTACTTGGTTATTGTCTAACTCATAGCATGCTTTGGGTTTTTTTGCTGTCATTTGGCTTGATATGCCGCTCAGGACGCTCATATAATTCTTCTATATCATGTCCTAAGTTTAAATCACCTTTGATCTTCCCCTTAACATTCACGATTGTATTAAACACGTTATCAAACACGTTTTTCTCATTGTGCATCACGTCAATATTATGACAAAGTAAGAGATATTTCCAATTAGGTAAATCCTAAAATATACTTTGTTTGCACCAATTATGAATTATTGATTTACTTGGAATTGAAGTCTTTAATACAGCTTCATGTACCTTTGGATATTCCTTTTCAAATTTATAGATTTCTTCGCTTAACCAAATTGTTAGTGGTTGCATAGCCTCTATTCTATTTGATGTAAAGTTTTTTTTATGACTTTTAGAAGGATAATTAACCTGGAGAAAATAACGATGACAATCAAATCATGAAATTTTCTTCATATGCGGTAAAGAAAATGCTCATTTTTCTTCTATGCAATAAGGACAAGTTAGACGACCGACCACCCTCCAACCTCAAAGCATTGCATATGCAGGAAAATCACTAATAGTCTATAACAAAGAAGCAAACATATAAAAATTCTTTTTTTCTAAAACCGTATATTTCAACTCCTTCACGGCATAATATTTTCAACTCCTTCATCAATGATTGTAAATAAAGATCGATTCCTTATATCAGATCATCAGGGCCAGGGACAATAATAGTGAGAAACATATATGGAGTTTTCATACACATTTACAGAGGTAAATTGTAAGGTGTAGCGATAATAGACCGAGATGAATATTTGGAACCAAATTAATAGATTGGTGAAAATGTGATGCATCACAGGAGGTGGAGTCGATTGCCTTAAGTCGCGAAGTGCATAATGACTTACAATCTAACGTGCTAAATGATGCAGTGCGTGTCTTAGTTCGCTCCCAGGTAGGTCGTTCAGATGCTTCGGTTGCTTTAGGTCGCGCGATTGCCTTAAGTCGTTCGTGACCTAGCGCATCAACCCTTAAGCCGCAAACAAGAAGTGAGGGCCAACCTAGCAAGTCAAGAAAACTGGCGCACATTTCTCTAGGTTGCTCCGACCCTTCAAGCTATGACCATGCCGAGTTACGACCTAAGTTAGGTCGCGGAAACGAGTTACGACCTATGTTAGGTCGTGGAATTTCTTATATTTCTCTATCTTAAGCCGTTCTCTTGTGCCGAAGCTTAAGTCGCATTCATTTTAGGTCGCTCGACCTTATGCTGCTATGAAGATAGGTCGCTGCCGTGTATTTTATGTCGCTCCAGGATGCCGCTTCGAAGGTTGCGTCTGTTAAGTCGTTGATGTGTGTTGTATCCTTAGGTCGCATGGATGTTGTACATATTGTTATGTCGTGAGTCATTTGTGCTGTTAAGTCGTTTGTAATATAGGTCGTAGGTTGGTCTGTATTAGGTCGTTGTGGTCTATACAAACGTTGTCTGTTAGGTCGTTAACGACCTATGTTAGGTCGGTGGGACTGTATGAGTTGTATTCTCTATAAATAGAGGGGTGTTGGTCATTTGTAAACTAGGTTGATTTTGAATAAAACTTTGTGTTTGTGTTCTTTGTGCCACTTTAAAATTGGTAGTTGAGTGTTATCTCCTATCTCCACTTTCGACATTCGAGTGCGCTCGAATCAACGATTGTTGAAGCCAATTCGCGGTATCAAGTGCGCTTGATCAACGTTCGAAGAATTGTAGATCTTCTCTCATGGTATCGTGCGCGATCAACGTGTCGAAGATTGCTAGAATCAGGTATCTCTTGAGATCAACGGATTTGGGCCATTGGGTATCTTTCAAACCATCGATTTATATTGCTTCATTTAATCGTTCTTCGATTAGTTTGACACGAAATCCACATTTCGTCGTCATCGTCATTATCCGCTGCGTCAGTTTTGGTATCAAAGCTAGACTTAGCCAGTCATAGCTAAGCCGAGTCTTTGGAGCCAAGGAGAAGAGTGTGAAGAGTCAAGGCCGAGCTAAATCAAGCAAAGCCGAGCTAAGTGAAGTGTTGTTCAAAGCCGAGCCAAACTTGTTCAAGTTTGTGGGAGATTTGTTCAAGTTGAAGTCGTGCGTCATTTTGAAGATCAAGGCGGAGAGTTGCAAGTTTGAATCAAGCCGAGAGTTTGAAGTTTTGAATCAAGCCGGGAAATATTGAAGTGTGTTTAATTTGTTGAAGATGTATATCGTAGGCAATACGCCGAGCAAATGGAACAACGCATCAATGAAAAGTTTGATGAAGGTATTGGAAAGCTAGAGAAATTGATGAATGATTTGAATCAAAGTCAAAGGAGAAGGTCACCAATCTCAAACCATGGAGGAAACAGAGTTTCGCCATCGGTTGCGGAAGCGAGGAGGGTGTCGCCACAATCTTGTAGAGATCGAAGAGAATCATAAGTTTCTATGAGACAAGAGCATCATGAATATCGGGGTGAAGAGAGAAGAACTTATCATAGATTTGAAGATGATCCATATCGTGATGTTGAAAGACATAGTAGAAGAGATATGCATGATCGTGGGAATGTTGATGGTCGAGATCGATATCGAAGTACATTTGACTATGATGAATATGATGATAGAGGTAGTGTTCGTTATCGAGATCGAGACCAAGTACGACATCAATATCGGGATGTAGAAGATGATCGACGATGGGAGTCGGGGATGAAAACTGAAATTCCAGAATTCAAGGGAAGTATGCAAGCTGAAGAATTCCTTGATTGGTTATCTAATGTTGAAGAGATTTTTGACTTTAAGGAAGTTCCCGAGCACCGCAGAGTTAAGTTGGTTGCTACTCCATTGAGGGGAAGAGCTTTAGCATGGTGGCAATAAACTAAGCTTACACGGGAGAGAATGAGGAAGTCAAAGATTGAATCATGGGAGAAGATAAAGAAGTTGATGAAAGCTACTTTCTTACCTTATAATTATCAATCTCTTATGTATCAGCGATTACAGAACTTGAGACAGGGAACAAAGTCTGTGAATGATTATGCGGATGAATTTTATCAACTGATTGCCAGGAATGATATCATGGAGACAGAGGAACAGTTGACTGCTGGTTTGTTGGAGGGTTGAGAATGCAGATCCAGGATACGGTGAATATGTTTGATCCGAGATCTGTTGCAGAAGCACATCAGAAAGCACTTGCTTGGGAGAAACAAGAGAGACGAGGAGGTGGTGTGTTTACGAATTCCAACAACCAGAATAATGGTGCTAGTAGCAGTGCTAATGTTTCTAAGGCAGTCAATAAACCAGTTGTTAATGAAGTCGCTAAAGCTAAGGCTAGCAACAATTTCAAGTGCTATAACTGTCAAGAGTTTGGTCACAAGAGCAATGAATGTCCGAAGCCAAAGAAGCGAACAATGATTGCTGAGGTGGAAGATGAGGATGCAGAGATTGAATGTGCTAATTCACTACAAGATGAGGAGGAAGAAGAATTGTCAGGATATGAGGGTTGTAACTTAATGATGAGGAGGTCGTGTTTGACTCCAAAGCAAGAGGATGAGGCTAGTTGGTTGAGGAGTAATATCTTTCAGTCGACATGCACTATACTGGAGAAGGTTTGTAAATTTGTGATTGACGCGGGAAGTCGTGACAATATCATTTCTACTGAAGCTGTGAGAAAGTTGAAGTTGAAGACGGAGAAGCATCCAAATCCTTACAAGTTAGCGTGGTTAAGGAAAGGAGGAGAGGTAAAGGTGGATAGGCGAGTTCATGTTCCATTTTCTATTGGAAAGAAGTATAAAGACGAGATCTGGTGTGATGTGGTGGAGATGGATGTTTGTCACTGGCTTTTGGGAAGACCATGGCAGTATGACCGGGCAGTGCAGCATGATGGACGAACCAATAGCTACAGCTTTATGTTTGAAGGTACTAAGATCATTTTAGTTCCGAAGAAGAGATAGCAAGAAGAGAGCAAGTCAGAAGAGATTGAGGAACTGAAGACTTTGTTGACTTTGAAGGAGTTTGTTGGGGAAGTAGAGGAGAGTCCAGAGGTGTTCTTGTTGATTCGACATGAAACTACTGAATCTGTTGAAGTTTCAGAGGGAGTAAAGCCAATATTGGAAGAATTCAGAGATGTGTTTCCTGAAGAGTTGCCAAAGGAGTTACCACCATTGAGAGATATTCAACATCAGATTGATCTTGGGCCAGGGGCGGTATTACCTCACAGGCCGCATTACAGGATGAGTCCTAAGGAGCATGAGGAACTGAGAAGGCAGGTGGAGGAGTTGCTAGAACAAGGGCGTGTTCAGGAGAGCTTGAGTGCTTGTACTGTGCCAGCCTTATTGGTACCGAAGAAGGATGGTTCGTGGAGGATGTGTACGGACAGTCGGGCTCTAAACAAGATCACTGTGAGATACAGGTTTCCTATGCCGAGGTTCGATGATTTGATTGATCAGTTGAGTGGGGTTGTTGTATTCTCAAAGATTGACTTGAAGAGTGGATACCATCAGATTCGCATTAGACCGGGTGATGAGTGGAAGACTGCTTTTAAAACTAGGGAAGGTCTATACAAATGGCTGGTTATGCCGTTTGGCTTGTCAAATGCTCCTAGTACTTTTATGAGAGTGATGAACCAGATTTTCAGACCATTTATTGGGAAGTTCGTAGTAGTTTACTTTGACGATATTTTGATCTATAGTGGGAGTATGGAGGAGCATATCCAGCATTTGTGAGAAGTGCTGTTTATTCTACGACATGAGCAATTCTATGCAGCAGCGAAGAAGTGTGTGTTCATGACGCACAGTGTTTTGTTCCTGGGATATGTTTTGTCAAAGGAGGGTATTCAATTGGATGAAAGCAAAGTGGAAGCTGTCAGGAGTTGGCCACAACCTAAGACAGTTACTGAAGTGAGGAGCTTTCATGGGTTGGTATCTTTTTATCGAAGATTCATTCCACATTTTAGCAATGTGATGGCACCTGTAACCGATTGCATGAAAGGAAAGAAGTTCATGTGGACAGAGGAAGCAGAGTTAGTTTTTGAGAAGATCAAGACACTATTGACGTCAGCACCAATTCTAGTTTTGCCGGATTTCCAGTTGTTGTTTGAGTTACATACTGATGCATCGAAGGTTGGGATTGGAGGGGTGTTGATTCAGAAGGGGCGCCCAATTGCATATTTCAGTGAGAAGCTTTCGGGAGCGAAGATGAGATATAACACTTATGACGTGGAGTTTTATGCGATTGTGCAAGCTATGAAACACTGGAGACATTATCTGTTTCAGAAGGAGTTTGTTCTTTATACTGATCATGAGGCATTAAAGCACTTGCAAGGGCAGGACAAGATCGCAGCTAGGCATGCATCGTGGATTGCATACTTGCAGCAATTTACATTTATAGTGAAACATAAGTCGGGAATTACGAATCGCGTGGCAGATGTATTGAGCAGGAGAAATCATTTATTAACTACAATGAAAGTTGAAGTGACCGGGTTTGATGTGTTGCCAGAATTGCTTGTGGATGATCCTTACTTTGCTAAGGTTATGGATGAAGTCACAAAGGGAAAGATGGATGAGTATGTTTTGGTGGATGGTTTTCTGTTCAAGGGAAATCAATTATGTATACCACATAGCAGTTTGCGAATAAAGATTATCAAAGAATTGCATGAGGAAGGACACGTGGGGCGTGATCGTACAATGCAGTTGATTGCAAAATCTTACTTTTGGCCGTCAATGTGAAGAGAAGTTGAGAGATTTGTGGAGAGATGTCATGTCTGTGAAGTTTCGAAGGGAACAGCTACGAATGCGGGGTTATATATGCCATTACATGTGCCTACTAAACCGTGGGTTGATATTAGCATGGATTTCGTTTTGGGTTTGCCTAGAACTCAAAGGGGGAATGATTCTATATTTGTTGTGGTGGACAGGTTTTCAAAAATGGTACATTTTATTGCTTGTAAGAAGATTGCAGATGCCGTTAATGTCGCTCAATATATTTCAAAGAGATTTATCGACTTCGTGGATTACCTGAATCTATTGTTTCAGACTGGGACACTTAATTCTTAAGTCATTTTTGGATGAGTTTGTGGAAGATGGTTGGAACGAAGCTAAAGTTTAGTAGCGCCTATCATCCGCAAACAGATGGGCAAACAGAAGTGGTGAATAGATCGTTGGGAAACTTATTGAGATGTCTTGTGAAAGACAATTTGAAAAGATGGGATGTGAAGTTATGTCAAGCGGAATTCGCACACAACCAAGCAGTTAATCGTAGCACGGGTTTCAGTCCATTTCAAGTTGTGTATTCAGCAATTCCGAAGGGACCGTTGGATTTGTCGATAGTTCCATTTCAGAAAGGGTTTGTTAAACGAGCTTGTGATTTTGTGAATGAGTTGCAGGAGTGTCACAGAACTGTTCATGAACGATTGCTTGCATCAAATGAGAAGTATAAACAAATGGAGGATAAGAAGCGAAGGAGTGTGAGCTTCAAGGAAGGTGATTTGGTTTACGCCGTTTTGACGAAAGATCGTTTCCCAGTTGGATCTTACAACAAGTTGATAGCTCGAAAAATTGGTTCAGTGGAAATCTTGAAGAAGATCAATGAGAATGCGTATCAGTTGAGATTGCCGGATAATGTGCATACTTCTGATGTTTTCAATGTCAAATACTTGATTCCTTATCATGGGAATGAGCTTGTCGAGGAAGAGAAAGGTGCAAATTCGAGGTCGAATTCTTGTCAACCGGGGGAGGATGATGCAGCACAGGAGGTGGAGTCGATTGCCTTAAGGCGAAGTGCATAATGACTTACAATCTAACGTGCTAAATGATGCAGTGCATGTCTTAGGTCGCTCCCAGGTAGGTCGTTCAGATGCTTCGGTTGCTTTAGGTCGTGCAAGTACCTTAATTCGTTCGCGACCTAGCGCATCAACCCTTAAGCCGCAAACAAGCAGTGAGGGCCAACCTAGCAAGTCAAACAAACTGGCGCACATTTCTCTAGGTCGCTCCGACCCTTCAAGCTACGACCTTGCCGAGTTACGACCTAAGTTAGGTCGCGGGAACGAGTTACGACCTATGTTAGGTCACGGAATTTCTTATATTGCTTTGTCTTAAGCCGTTCTCTTGTGCCGAAGCTTAAGTCACATTCATTTTAGGTCGTTCGACCTTATGCTGCTGTGAAGATAGGTCGCTGCCGTGTATTTTATGTCGCTCCAGGATGCCGCTTCGAAGGTCGCGTCTATTAAGTCGTTGACATGTGTTGTATCCTTAGGTCACATGGATGTTGTACATATTGTTATGCCGTGAGTCGTTTGTGCTGTTAAGTCATTTGTAATATAGGTCGTAGGTCGGTCTGTATTAGGTCATTGTGGTCTGTACAAACGTTGTCTGTTAGGTCCTTAACGACCTATGTTAAGTCGGTGGGACTGTGTAAGTTGTAATTCTCTATAAATAGAGGGGTGTTGGTCATTTGTAAACTAGGTTGATTTTGAATAAAACTTTGTGTTTGTGTGCTTTGTGCCACTTTAAAATTGGTAGTTGAGTGTTATATCCTATCCCCACTTTCGACATTCGAGTGCGCTCGAATCAACGATTGTTGAAGCCAATTCACGGAATCAAGTGCGCTTGATCAACGTTCGAAGAATTGTAGATCTTCTCTCACGGTATCGTGCACAATCGACGTGTCGAAGATTGCTAGAATCCGGTATCTCTTGAGATCAACGGATTTGGGCCATTGGGTATCTTTCAAACCATCGATTTATATTGCTTCATCTAATCGTTCTTCGATTAGTTTGACATGATATCCACATTTCGTCGTCATCGTCATTATCCGCTGCGTCAAAATGCATCCACACAAAAATCAAGCCTAACATTACGGCTCTTTGCAACAAAGCGGGATAAGTCTTATCAAAATGTTTCCATGCATCTCCATCTACTGGATGTGTTAGGATACCTTCTTCCTGTGCTCTCGTACTATGCTATCTCATATAAGCTGCGGTTACAGAAGATGCATATAGCCTTTAAAGTTTAGGAGTGATGGATAAGTAATGTATTCTCTTGCATGAAACTTACTTTCCCTTCTTTTCGATTGGTTTGTATCTTTCCTCGTGACATATTCAACATTTCCTTAGATTGATGTCCTTTTTCCAAAATAACATGCAACCATTTTAACATGTGTTTATCTTTTGGTACGAAAAACCTAAAGTAGATATAGGTTTTTGACTTCATAATGATTTTTGAAATTTAAATTATTAGGTGGCATATGTCGTTTCCCAGATGGTCCGATAGCTGTAAATCCAGCATCTGTGAAGTTGAATTTAGATTATATAGCAATGTATATGATAATTACTAATAACTGGATGCCACTTTTACAGCCATCCTAAAGAGAATTCTTAGCAGCATCCAATAAATCATAGATTTCCTTTGCTCCAGTATTTGGTTGCAAGTTATAAACACAAATGGAATTTAACCATATCCAGTTTGAAATGCCTTAAATGTTATTAGTTACTACATGTGTAACGACCCGTAATTTTCGATAATTAAAAACTATTAAATTTAATAAGATTTTGAAATATTAATATTGCAAGAAATTGAAATTTATGATTTATAATAAGAGTAGTAACTAGAATGTAATGCTAGTAATGTTAATTTAAGGCAATTGCTAACTATTTTAATGTAATTTTAATTAATTTAAATGATTGTAAAGTTATAATTTGGTTATAGATTGCATATAAGGAAATAAATGAAATGTTGTAGTAAACGGTGAAACTATAAGTAATTAATTGAAATTGGTTAATGTAGATTAATCAATCAATGTATGAATTTATTAGCTTTTGTTTGTAAACAATAAACTTGAAAATGTGTTTGAATTTTATAATAATGGCTTCAATTATCATTCTGTCATTAATCCGGTAAATTAATTAGGAAATCGATAAATATTCAATATAATTGAAATATTGCAATTAATATGGTAAAAGATGGTAATTATAGGTTATTGATGTAATAAAACATAAACGAATGTTAATTATATCCATAAGATGATAATTGATTGAATAATAAGATGTAAATTGAAATAAATTAATTTATTAGGATTTTAAATTATAATTAATGAATTTATCGAAACTAAAATTTGAACATCGTAGTAGTGAAATATTTAACATTGGTTTTGCTTGGAAATTTACTTTAAAAGATTATAAATTACTAGGTAATCAAAAATAGTAAAAATGTTAGTTATTAAATTTGAATTTGAAAGTGATCTAATTAATTTAATAATAATTTATTTAAATCATGTGAAAATAGCCATTTTGGCCATTATCTTGGATTCTGATGAAATCACTTGCATCGGATCCGTAACAGTGAATTATTGTAAGATTTCAAGTTTCGTAGCAATCAGACTTGTCAATTGATCGTGCGGGCTTGAAACGCATGGAAACCAATTTAATTGAATTCAATTGAAATAAGCTGATTTTAAAAGCCAACTTCTTTATACAATGGAATTAAGACTTGAAACATGTTCCAATGAATTTAAAAATATCGAAAACATCTATTTTGATATATTGGATGACCTACTTTCGTTTCGGAAGCGGAACGGATTTTTCGAGTCGTTATTGTCGTTTCGAACCAATTTGATATGTTCATTCTTTCTTATCGAGCCTTGTCTATATAAATAGATTTTTTTAATCCTAGCTGTCTTTCTATTCCTTATTATAGTACGCACAAATCTTTCGGCTCTTCCTTCTTCTAATGGCTGAAACCCAATTTCCATTTAAACCCTAAATTCAATTTCCAAACCAATTTCAAAAATCAAATTCTTCGAAACTATATCATATTATATATCGTTGGAAAGCTCTTGAAGAGCAGAATCTAGATCTGCAGTTCGTTTTTTGATTCGAGTATCCGTGTGTCCAAAATTTGATGGATAATTCTCGACCGTTCATTGGGGTTTGATCAACGACGATGGATTGTCGAACCGAGGGTATGGTCACATGGACAGTGGCACGCGGAGTGCATCTATGTCGTTCGGTTGGTCGATTGATGGTTGGATCGGCCTACAAAATTCAACTAAGGTTTGTAATAAGGTGGTGGCGACTGTCCTCTGTCATCGATGAACGTCGTTTCGTGAGGGGGCGTGGGTCGTGGAAGGCTGCGCGAGGAGGGGAGCTCGCGTAGGGGGTTACGGCGTGCCAGAGCTAGCTGCGGCGTCGATGATGTCGAGTGATCTTTGGCAATTATGCTAGGGTTAGTGATGAAGCATGTTCGAGTGGTTTAGGGAAGGAGTCTCAACAGGTTAGTGACGTGGAGGGTAACGTATAGTAAATTAAATTATTTCATTTATTTTAATTTAAATAATTTAAACTTCTAACTATCATATCATTTACGTACGAGGTTGGATTTATGTGCGGTTTGTTCCGCTGCGATTGTAGCGAAATTCCAGACATTATGAAACTGGTTTGGACAAATTATGAAACTATTCAAATTTCAAGAAATAATTGGTTTTTACATTGAATTGAAATCAAAGGTGAGCGTTTTAACCAATTCATGACTACTAAACTATCTTATGTTAGTTAAATTTAATTAAAGATGTGATTAAAAGTTGATTGATTGTTGTTTGATATATTTAAATTGGCATTACGGTTAAATCTGACCTTTATTGAATTAAATCGCCATTTAATTTAATATTGAATTTCAAATTTCCTGTTAAATACTTGTTATTGATAATCAGTTAATTGTGGTTATTTATTGATTGATTTGAATGGTGATTGTGATAGATGTTTAACTGTTGATATTGGATTACTGGATGTTATGTTTAATCTATTTATTATGATCACACTGCAAGTTCCCTTAATTATT
Source organism: Allium cepa (assembly GCA_030765085.1). Classification (NCBI taxonomy): domain Eukaryota; kingdom Viridiplantae; phylum Streptophyta; class Magnoliopsida; order Asparagales; family Amaryllidaceae; genus Allium; species Allium cepa. Next base: position 884,927,020 of record CM060940.1, on the reverse strand, counting down.
GTTAGGAAAATCACTATGGGTTGAAATAATACATACCCGAATGATCTTATAGACTAGAGAACAATCGTTATGAGTTGTAATGATAAACTCGAGCGATCTAATGGATTTTGAATGTTAATTCGGGATTGCAGGTTGAAATGATATATACCCGCGGGTTGAAATGATATATACCTATAAATTTAAAAATTATTGCGGGTTGAAATGATATATATATCCGTATCACTTGACCATAGGGTAGAAAATTATAAACTATGACGACCCGCCTTTTCGACCCTCGAAAATCGACATATTACGCTCATTGTATAACATGCCGAACGATCGAGTGTCGGAAAGACAGATTGTTGAGGGGAAAGAAAGTAGGTAGATGAAAAAGAAAACAAACAACAAAATCTCACAACAGACTGAATAAAGTATAATACGAACAGTTCTTTACACAAACCAAAAATGTAATATACATAATTCACATCAGAGTACACAAATCAATACTTACCAGCCTGGGCAGTTATAACAACCCGCCCTCACAACTGCTGATAACTTCAACAAACACTACAGTGGAATAAAATAAAATACGAGTAAAATGTCTTCGCCATCCAACTCATCTCCTAAGCTCCATAGCGTCCAAACCTGAACCTGTAATACTCAGTCTGACCCGAGTATTATAATAAAATAACACCCGAGCCAGTATGGAAAACCTGCGTACTAGGTTCTACAATCGAAATCGTAATGGCACATATTGGAGAATGGATTCCATACGAATGACTAGGTACTAGGGTATCACCTGTCACTGTACACGTCTAAAACAACGTACTGTGGACCACGCCAGGATCCCCTGCTACACAAGACCGGTCTAACCCTAACTTGGATAGACAGAGTATGCTATCACCTCGGGTGTTCCCACCCTTTTCGAGCTCCATCCATAAATCGTAGTAATAATATCTGAGGGTATCTATAAAGGTGATAAGCATACCTTAATTGGATGCTACCCACATAGCCTTGCTGCATCTCCCCTAGTTTTCTGTAACAACCCGATACTTTCAACCATTCGCATTCGCACATGTCGGACTCGAGTTGCTCAAAATACCGCGTTGTAAATTAAATTTGGCAAATCTCATAACATACAGTGAATAATAATCACAGAACACAGACACAGAGTAAGAAATGCAGCGGAAGTAAAAGAGATAGTAGTTCATGAAGCTACTATGTAAATATATCAGAGTTAAATAAAATACAATAGAATAAATAAAGTACAACAGAAGTCTCTAGATGATAACTAAGTACAAGCTGAATAGAACAACAGAACTGAAATAGATAAAGCTGGATAAGCAGATAATCTCCAGCGATTTCAATCTCCAGAAAGTAGAATCCAAATCTGTGAATAACTCAGGCTGACCCGCGCGTAAATAAAAATACAAACATTCGAGTCAGGACAATATATACTTATATAATGTAAACCAACTCAAGTGAACTGTAATAGGTACAAGTAACTTATAGGATGCCTGGGACTGCCCATCCTCTAAGGATCCGTCAAACTATTTACTATATAGTAATATTGCGCTATTATAATAATGTCTACAGTAAAATAAACTTACTTTTAAATAGCGTTCCGGGCTACCCATATCACCCTTCACACATAATAGTCCCAATAGTCCATCCAGTATCAACATATCTCCAGATCGGGAGACTACCCTAAATACTCCATGGGCTACGGAAGAAAAACAAACTCGTAGTAAAGGCTCGGTATGGTAGGTGACACGGTACACTAGGCAATACCAGGGTAGATATACCAATTATTCACATGAGCTGGAGGTAACGCAGCAGCCACATACGCCATCCTCGGAACACACTCCCATATCAAAATCGGAGAATAGCCATCAAATCAATCACAAGTAAGAGTATAGTATCGAAGGAATGTGTCCGACCAGAGGAGCTACTCCTTTTGGCCCGAGATCGCTCCTGTGTTAGCCACCTTAAGCCAACTCACGAAAGTCGGGTCCACGTGAATATACCTCAAGAACGTCGCCGCCATCCTACTTCATTCTGGAAACTCCACCACATACACGGTTGTTAAAGTGGTTTTCGGTATCGACAGAGAGTATGTCCATATCCGATCCCAGTCTCTTTAACAACCAATCGTTATTATAACCCGTAGTTATAATTTAAAAGTCATAGTTTATACTTCAAAATAAAGTATCATTTCAAATTCAAATCTTTATCAAAATAAAGATCTAATCATTTCAAAACCATTTCAATATATCAAAATATCGTATCTTTCAAAATTCATTTCAAATCATTATTCGAATTCAAATCCAAATATGTAATGACCCGAAATTTTCGATCCCGAAAATTCCAAATAGTTATGAAAAGAAGAAAGAGATAGAAGAAGAAGAACAAAAACACCAAACATCTCACATTCGCAGCGGATAAAATATAATAATAAATAATAACAGTTTACAAAAGAACATTATATCTATCGACTACATTTAATATACATCAAAGTTTCTCATATATACAGTCACTGAATATTTACAATTATCATATCTCAGATTATCAATAATATAAAAACAGCGGAAATACTCTATACGCTCTTGCATCCAACTCGCCTCCTGAGCTCCAGAACGTACCTACCTGAAAATCTGTAATACTCGGTCTGACCCGAGCATTACACCAAAGTAACACCCGGGTCAGGCTGGAAACCAGCGTGAGTAAACCCAACTAACATGAAATACCAAAGCAATCAACTTATACAAACCAGGGTAACATATCAATTTAACAAATTAACAATTTGCTATAGACGTCACTTAATCCACACATCAATTTTCTAAGTACCGACTTAGATAAAATAATCCAATTTACTTAAATCACTTCATTTCAACCTTTTGATTTCACAAATCAATTTAAAAATTCGAAGTGGTTTCGGGTATTTCCTAATACCCGACCCCGGTCTCTTCGAAACTCATGTTATCCTAACCCAAGTTATTCAAATGAAATACACAACATTTCGTCTCAGAGATATCAACTCATATCAAAACATCCAATACCATTCCATCATCCATAAGCAAAGCTTAATCACATACAAGTCAATTCAATTGATTCTAATTGAATTCCAAACCTCAATCGCTTAGATTTCTTCTTTCAATATTAATTAATTCCCAATCAATTGATTAATCAATCCTTCATTATTCATCTTAATTAATCACACTGGATTAATTAACTTCAGTTACATTCAAGTCATAATCTTTTTCGCAATTTAATTATCCTTAACCCAAATCAGTAATTAATCTTTAACTACTTCACAAATTAATTAACTATTTAAATTACATTAATCTTCAATTACCTGTATAATAAATTTCTCATAAAGCACCTAGTATTGATTAATTTATCTTAGTTAATCAATTTTCAATTACGCCATTAATTATATAAATTAATGGCTTCCCATTTATATTTCAATTTATCCTAATCTAAATTAATTACTTTAATTCAACCACAATATTAATCATTCTCGATTAATCTCAACCTGTAGTTAATTATCCTTTTTTTAACTTCATTAAATAAATTCCTCCTTAATCAATTATCTTAATTAACTCTTGAATAATCTCACAAAGTAATTATATTTTATTAATTACAATAAGTAGGTACTTATTTAATCATCCAATGCTCATTCTGATTTAGTTGAACTTAATTAATTCACCCAAATCATTAATTAATTAAATTAATTAATTATCCATTTAAAATTACCCTACCTATTTAACTAACCACCAATCATTTAACCCTTATTAACTTTTAAAAGAACCATCTTCTTATTTTACAAAATTTAAGTTTAAAATAATTTTTAAAACCCAAATGCTTCGAGTCAGACAACAATTAATCCGAGAATCAACCAAAATTTAAAATTACTAGATCATCAGTATACATCCAAACAACACAATCGTTCATCCAATTCTTTAAATTCAACCATTTAAATTTAAATAAAACCCAACAGAGTGTGATTTACTCACCTTTGCCTTTGTTTTGCAATCCACTCTAACTCGACTCGTTTCCCATGTTTTCAGACCTTGAATAAATATTAAATGATTTTATGAATATTCAAACAATTTGGACAAATCAATTTCTATTTAATAAATTCCATTTTACCTAATAAGTCAATTTCAAACTAATTTTCTGGTTATAAAATATTATCTAGTTATCAAATAATTCTACAAGTTAATTAAATAAATTTGATTTCCATTTTATAAATTTAATTTAAACTGCTTATTTACCTTTAAAAATTCTTTTAGTGGCCAAGAAATAATCTAATGAGCTTGAAATACGTATATATATATATTGATTGGATTTTATTTTTATTTTATTTTTTTCTTGCTGTAAACTAAAACTCCTGCATTTAATATTCCCTAAAAATTCTGTTTTAGGCTCTAAACAACTTCAATCTGAACAAAATATACTAGCATGTAAAACGAGAAAAACGAAAATCAATTACCTCTTCGTCGACCAACTCAGAAAATGTTCTGAACCCTAAGCTTCGATCACATCACCCATGAGAAACTCGCAACCTCCTCCTGCCGTAGATCGTCATCGGCGTCTCGAGCACCCATCGGCCAGTGCTCAAACCCTAGAAACAGCTCATCCCCTTGAAATCGCGCCGCCACCGCTGCCGAGTTCACTAGCCCCTTCGACTTCGACTAAGCTGTTCGCATGCGTGGAGACGTTGAGTTGCTTGAGCCAACTCCACGACCCCCAATGCTCGAATCACCTCACGACGCTCACCAATCGCCACTGCGTATCCTCTAGAGCTCACGCGCGCTTCCCCGTTCCAGGATCGTCGATCGCGAGTGTCACTGCCTCGAGCTCGAGCCGAACAAGCGATGCCGGGCCCTCTCCCCATTTTCCAATCGGCTTGAGCTCAAAAATCCTTTTTTTTATAATTTGAACGAGGCTGTATTTTCTCGGCCATTTTGTTTTAGAGATGAATCTGTGAAATGCGTTTTAAGAAAGGGTAAGGTTTCGATTAAAATAACGAAGGCTTTGGCTTCCTTTAGAAGATAAGGGCGAGGTGATTTGATTTTTCAAAGGGTGAAAGAAAGATTGCGTGATAAAAGGAAGAAAGCAAGCGTATTCGAGAAGGAACCATAGTAGAATTGGTCAATACGTATATAAATAAATAAGTGTTCAAAATATTTCGTTAAAAATTTTAGCGCGTTCACATGTCGTACGCTCCCTCAACAACCCCAAACACTACGAAACTTGAAACCCGGTAATAACTAACTATTACGGATCCAATGGAACTGGTTTCGTTGAATTCCGAGACCGTGCCTCAGAAGGCTATTGTTAAATTCAATCTAAATGATATATTATTAAAACTGAACAAAGCACCTTTAAATTAAATTCCAACCATACTATTATTTTGAGTATCATCACTATAAATTTTATAAGCCTTCAAATTATTTTTAACAGGCTTAAAATTCCATATTCAATATTTTACCCAATTTCAAATTATATAATTCAATAATCTAATTATTAAGTAATATTAATATTTGAAATTCAAGTTAAAATCAACTTTTTAAATAGTTACAATCAATTAAATATTCCAATTTAAATTGTTAAAAATTTCGGGTCGTCACATTCCTCCTCCCTTAAAAGAATTTCGTCCCTGAAATTACTAGTTAGGAAGAATGGACCAATACCCGTTTACCTTTTCTCCAAAACCAACAGTTTTATCAACATCCTACCAACTATCTTTTATTAAGACCCACTATCACCTTAACCCACTTCCCAAAATCTTCTATAGTTTCAAATAATACCCTATTGCTCAATCATTTAAATTTCAATTTAAAACCAAATTTGAAATTATCAAAATTTTCTCAAAATTTTTCTAACTCTCTAAATTTCTGAAATTTTTTGCCAGCGTCTCCTTTGCGCGGCTAGCTCGGTACTACTACAAAAGGCCTTTACGGGCTCCCAAATACCAAAATAAACAAAAGCCAAGTGGCTACATCAAAAACCCAATCCAATTTCATTCAGAAATTTAAAATACATACCTTTTTGTCGGGCAATTCAAATTTATCTTTTGGAACCAAATCCAAGTTTCTTTTCCCCTTTTATACCTGCATATCTTACTCAATCGAATCCTTTCAAATCATTTTATGTATCTCCTTATAGAAGCTTTCACATTTACTTCTATTCAACCTAGTTTTTCCCATTCCCATATGAATTCAATTTGTCTCTAATTTTGAATATTAAATTTTATCTTCCATTTATAACTGATTCTTATTAGTTTCATTTACTAAGTTATTTCAATTTCATATTTAAAATCGTTTGCTGCTAACAAAAATTTTCCAAAAATTTTCTAACTCCCAAAATTTTGGAAATTTTTTGGCAGAATCTCCTTTGTACGGAGAAGCTTTTGCAATTTGACAAGAGATAAATATATGTACATTGACCCACATGGTCGGAAAAAGCAAAAATAGTTCATATTTCCTATTTTTATTGCGTAGGCAAATAGCACAACCATATCCAGCCAAATGGTTTCCCGGTACCTGTACTTACTCAATTTACACATATAAGCATTATATATATGAAGTTTATAACATTTCTCTTACTTAAACAACTATAACACTTCAATTCTAAAAGAAATGCATTCAAAATAACATCCACAAGCAATTTATATGTTTTCAAACCTAATTCAATTTCTTTCAACCAATTTATAAACCATTTCATTCAATTTCAATGGTTTGCAACTCAATTGCTTATGTTCAATTTATTTTTAATCCAAACAAGCCTATATTCACTTCAAATGATTCAGAATCAATTTTATTTAATCTCTATCAACTCATAGTATTTACTTCCATTTCATTTCTAATTTATTCACCAATCATTCATTTAGCTCGACACATTACATTCTTGTATACTTCTTGCCATTCCCAAATTATTTCAATCCAAGCTTTTATTTAATGGGCTTTCACTCTTATTCGAAGCCAAACTTCCATAAATTTTAAACTTAAGTGAATTTACTTTAGCTTATTCCAACATCAAATTTAAGTTTGCTTCTATTTGATTCTCATTTAATCATATTCCATTAAATTCAATTAGCCCATCCATTTTTAATTTTTAATTTTAATTCACCTTCTCAATTTATCAAAATAACATCCAACACATACTTAACTCATTTACACTTAAAATTAATATGCTACTGAACTTAAGTTCAGTCCGATAATCCAATTCCAATCACAACTTTGATTTAGTTTTTATGTAATCAGACTTCTTCCATTTATTATTTAACTCAATTAACCCGTTTTAAAATTTTAATTTACTTACTTAATTTGTTATCGAATTTATTTTATTAATACAAGGCCATTCTTAATTTATTTCTATTCATCTGGGTTTTGTTTGCAATTCAAACAATTTCTATTATAATCACTTCTCTTATATCTAATTTACTTGCAAATTTCATTAAATATTATTCAAATCACCCTTGAATTTTATTTTTAATTCAAACCATCACATTTTCAATCCAACTCTATTTTACTTTTATTTTACAACATCTCCTCCTATTTAATTCATTATCAAATCTAACTCGAATTCTATTCACAATTCTAATTCATTTCCAAACCCCATTATTAATTTACAATCCATTTATTTACCAAAGTTAAATTTTATTAACATACTCAATCAAACAATTATTTAACCAATTAGCTTACTTTCAATTTTCAAATCAATATTCGATTTTAATTACATCACTTCATTAAAATTCTAGTTTGGATTTCCTTTTTATTTCCCCAAAATTCCAACACTTTTTATTTAAAATTTTAGCAATGCTTTTGAATTCACATCATACTAATAAATAGCTCTTTATAAAAAGAATACTTTTTATAACTCGATGTCTCAACCAGTCCATCCTTGTTCTCATAGAAATTCAGCCATACGTTGATCAGGCGTAGGACTGAAAATCTATAAGTACTTGGCAAACCCATTTTCAACATCTAGTGAAAATACTTTTGAAAAATAATTTTATTGAAAATATAGAAAACGGTTTTTTTTTTGAAAATAGAGGAAATGTCTTTGGTGAGAATGCTTTGGAAATCATTACCCCCATCCATGGTCGCAGTTAACTCGATGGTTACGTTGCCATCTCGACAAAATCCATAGATAACTGTAGGCCTCCGCGCCTCTCAATTACACCATGGAACCCACGACAGATCGCAGCTACAACCGGGGTTACTTAGCTATCACAGCAAAAATCCATATAACTGTAGGCTTCAGCGCCATCGAATTTCGCTGCCAAAAATGAAACTTCTCCACTCCACTTGACCATAGATCGCAGTCTGCCGATGTTGCGTTGCCTTCCCGGCAAAATCAAGTGTAGACTGTTGGCACTCATCCTCCACACGAATTTCGCTATGGTCCCCACAGTAGATCGCAGCGACATCGTGTTACACTGTCATCACAGCATAACCCAAATGCCTCTGTAGGCATCAGCGCCCTCGACTTTCGCTACCAAATAATCCTTAGGAACTAGTTTTGTCCGGACTCCTCACAGGATCAACTTTAGAACCCCCCTTGGGGCTCAAGGCAGCACCACCCGGTGGCACTCCTAAGAAGTTCATTTCAAGGGAGCGCCTTTTTTCCTAGAGCCATCATCAAATCATACACCTAGTATGATATCATACAAAGCTCCTTTACACAAAATCGATTATCCCAAAATCGATAATTCTCAAACTAGGCTTTCCAAATTCTCATATTGATTTTACCCAAAAATCAAAAGCCTTTCCAAATCCAAAGATTCTCAAAACCATTTCCCAAAATCCTCATAAGATCCCTTATATATATATTCAAAAATATATATAATTTTTAAAACTTTGGATCATTTCAAACTTGTATAAAATCCCTTTATACTTCAAACATTTCAAAACATTTTTCTTCGAGCAATAAATTCAACAAGGGAAGATTTATCTTATATAACAAAGATATACAACTTTGTTTATTCAAACCAAATATTCCAATTTGATTACTCTTTTCAATATCAATTTCATTCAAATTCGTACGATGTACACATATCATCCGTATGCTACACCAATCTGATCGCTCACTCGATCACACAATTTCACTTCCGAACTAGTATCGTCTACCCGACTTCCTAGTGCGGACACTGACCTGGTTTCTTGATTAGAAACCGTCATTCTCCTTGCATAGCCATAACTATGATAGGGAATATCCAGAACCAATCAACAATCCATATCCAGGTTCGCCGTCGAAAATCGAGTGAAAAATCCCAACTCGGATCGATAAACTATCTCGAAATTCTGTGCTCGAATCTGGATAAAATCACTATGCGAATAGAATAATATACGTACTTCCTACGTATTTAATTTTATTGATTTTCAGCCAAATCAATTTCCTTTCTATTCACAGTTCCTTAAATTCCCTTTACTTATTTACAATTGCCTTAATCCTTATTTGGATTATCACTTCAATTCCTATCTCGGTTGGGTATTTAAATCAATAACTGTTTGAACTCCGACCAGTTTATGTTTTTTTAGAAAATAGCTTGAAAATTGAAAAATAGATAAGTAGTTGAAAAATAATTATTAGTTTACAAAATAGCTATAAAATAAGTAACTAACTATAAAATAGTTGAGAAATAGCTAAATATTTTCAGAAATTTTAGATAATTGCAAAATAGTTGGAAATTAATAATTTATTTGTAAAATAGTTGAAAAAAATAGTAATTAGTTTAGAAAACAATTTAAAGATAGTTAAATAGCTCCAAAAATAATGGTAAAACAAATATAAAATAAGTTAGCTTTAAAAAGAAAGGTTGTATATATTTAATAGCTTAGAAAAATAAATTTATATTAAACAATTTATATTGAAAATAGTCAAGAGTCAAACTATTCACTTCCCCAACTAATTTCCATTTAATTGACCCAATTCCAATTTGAATAACTCCAATTTCCAATAAAATTTATTTAATCCCAATTCAAGTTGAATCAACCCTGATTCCCTTCCCAATTTAAATCAAATTCTAGTTGATTTTAATCCTGTTCAATTTTAATTATAATTTCATATTATTCCAATAAATTTGAATTATTATCAATTTAATTTCAGAATCCAAATCACTTCAATTTAATCCAATCCAATTTCCCATTTAATTTTTTTTTAAATTTATACATCTTCAATCACCAATCCAATTTCTTCAAACCAAATTTAATTTTGAACTGATTCAATTCAATCTTGAATTTAAACTATCTCGAATTATAGAAATTCGAGTTAAATTCTCAAAGGTTGGTTTAACTCTTTAAACCAAATTAACCTTCAAATCAAAGTGTTTAATCATTTTAAATTCTGAGCCCAATTTCTCAAAATTCCCATTTTAAATTATTTTTACTTATGTATTTCAAGGTTCAATACAATTTTATTTTAAAATTTTAATTTATTATTCAATTTAATCTTCCAGTTTGAAGCCAGTTTTTAAACAAGTTTATTTTACAATTCAATTATTCAAACTTATTTTATTTTATTTTATACAATTCCATTCTCAATTTAAAGATTTTTATCAACAATAGGATGATATCGTCCAATTTATTTTAAAACGTCCATCCATTTAAAAATTTTAAATCTCAAACCCGTTTTGAGATCACACAAATTCCCTGTAACGATCCTAAATTTTGAACAATTTAAATTGTGAATATTTAATTAATTTTAAATATTTGAATGATAATGTAAATTGAATTTCCAATATAACAATGAAATTGGTGATTAAATTCTAATATTTAATCTATAAAGAGCTGAATAAAAATTTAAATTTGACTTTGAAGTTGGAATTGAATACTGAATTTGTAATTGAAATTCAAACTAATAACTTAAGAAAATAATTTGGATACAAGGATCATTATTTATGTAAATTTATTAATGGATGGTTAGTTTTTTTTAAATAACATTTTTTCTTTAGCTTAAATAAAAAATTAAAATCAATAAAAAATAAAATAAATAAATACACTTAGTAAAAAAAAAAAAAAAAATAAATAAATAAATAATAAAAATAAAATAAAACCTACACCGTTTACCTTTACCCGTTCCACTTTTTTTTAACCCTAAAACAAAAAAAAATCACGGAAGAGAAATAATAATGGCGGCTTCAGTCTTCGTTCGTTCCTCTTTGAAGCCAAACTAGGGCTTCAGCTCTTCGTCTCTAAATCTGGGCTTGCGATCGATTTGGGGCCTTCGTTCTATTTGCGTTGCCTTGCTCTCTTCGGCTGTCTCGATTTTGAAAGGTGAGTTTTCTAACTCACGATAATCTTCATGCAAGTTTTTGAATTTGTTTGGAGTGAATTTCTTGGTTGCATGCTATGTTTTGGGGGTGATTTGATTATCTTTGGCTCGGCTAATTTAATTTTTAAAACTGATATGCTCAGATTTGTGACTGCATGTTGGATTTTTGTGCTAGTTGCTGTTATTTGCTCGATTTGCTTGGATTTTAAATTGGTAGAAACAGATGCTAGTAATTATTTTAAACTATAAGAACAGATTCTACCCATTTGATTAGTTTTTGAACTGTTAGGAGCAGATACTATGGATTTTAATCCTTAATTCTGATAAGAGCAGATGTTATTAGTTTTAAATTTTAAACTGGTGGGAACAGACAGTAATTGTGATTTGTTTTAAACTGATAACCACTGATACTTTCATAATTTTGTTCTTTTTAAATTGATAATAACAGGTACTATTTGGTTTCATGTTAATACTGGTAAGAACAGATACTATTTAATTTTTGTTTTAAAATTGGTAAAATAGATTTTACCCAATGTTTGTTTTTAAAACTGTTAAGAACAGATGGTACCCAAATTTTTAAAATTTTAAATTGATAAAAACAGATGCCGTTGGTTTTAAATTTTAAAACTGGTAAGGATAGACACTATTTGGGATTTGTTTAAACTGAAACAACTGATGCTTGTTGAGATTTGTTTTAGAAAATTGATAAGAACAGATGCTATGTTTATCTTGTTTTAAAAATTTGATAAGAACAGATGCTATCATTTTAAGAATCTGATGAGAATAGAGGCTATTAAATCTTGACTTGCTTTGTGTTGCTGCATGTGTTGGATCTTGCTTTGTTAATGAATATTTACATGAAACCTCTGAACCCAAACCTTCTTCTTTGTTTATCTGTGAATCAATCACATAAGCCTATAATATGTTGTGATGTTTTGGTACCTGAAATTGTTTTTGTTAAGTGATAATGTGTTTGCATGCTTGTTTATGTTGACTGTCCCTCTGTTTTTCTTGGTTAAATCTTGGTTAATTTGTAGTTTTGTTTTCTTTGACATTGCTAAGTCTTTGCTGGCTCAAACTTGATGTTGTCTGCATCTCATATTCCCTAACCATTGTGGCACTTCTGTTCATCTCAGTTGCATGTACCCTTCGTACTGCTATGTTGTATTCGCATTGTGCCTGCCCCTTTGTCTTGTGCAGTAGCATTCTGTCTTGTTGCATTACTCATTTCATTGTTGCATGTAGTGTCGCATTGACCTATGTTGTCTTCATTAGTTGTTCCAGTCTTCATGTCCCCATATGCCTGTTTCATGCCTGAGTATATACATAGGCCACCTCTGTTGTGATATACAGTTTCAATAATAATAATAATAATATAATACTGTGAGTAAACTTTAACTTGTTTCACTAAAATCTGGTTGCATGACTTGAAGCTCGATGATAAATAAGTTTGCATGTGATTAAACTAAGTATACTAGTTTAAAAATTTGTTTTGCATGTGAATGAAATATCAAAATGTTTCTCTGTTTGAAAATGTGCACATATGAATATTGCTGTAAATTGCAAATAGACCAAGTATGTTAAAAAGAAAAAAAGTAAATCCATTTACCTGATTATCTTTAGCATGGGATGCTCAAATGGAAGTAGGTTGTGATGGTGTAAAACAATTTATTAAAACGTTAATAAGCATCAAGTAGCTTCTCTGTTTTAAACTGCTAAGTGAGCAAACTTCCATCTCCTTTAATTTGAAATATCTGCATGTGTTTAAATTTTCTATGATATTGAATAAATCTTCTATCTTGTTTGAAAACTGTTTGCAAACAATTGCATTATGAATTTAAACTTGCATGTTTGTCCCATGCCTGGTAACCATTAGACCATTTATTATTTTGCACTTGAGTCTTTTGGTACTGTTGTTGTATTGGTGTTGCATTTGGTCTGCATTGTAGTTGTATTCATATATACTTGCTACTGTTGCATTACTTGCTTCACTTGAGTTTTTTTTTTTTTGTAACTTTAGTCTACTGTGTTCATGCACTTGGGTTTGTGGCAGTTTGCATGTCAAGTTGCATCCATGCTGTGCACTTGTAGTTGTACCCCATGCTGTTGCACTTGGGTCTGGTCACTGTTCTCCTGGTTGTTCTAGTCTTCATTTCCATTGTTGTTTGCATCCTGATATATGTTGCATTGCAGTTGATTCATTTGGTCATTTGGTGTCTGCATCCTTATCTGTTGCATACATAAGTTTGGCCACTGTTGTATGATTGCATTTGGTCTGCACTTGTGAATATTCTCAAGTTGCACACTGCAACTGCACTTGCATTTGTGACCTTCATTTGCATTGTATATATTCTTGGATCTGGATTTGAACTGCTTCGGCCTAGTGATGTTGCTCTGTCTTTGTGCATTACTGAACCACCTTATATACAGTTGAGTTTTGTTCAATAGAGTTAGTGATAATGGTCACTGTGTTGGGCTAGTAGTACTTGGTCGAGTTTATTTGCATTCTTCAGTGTAGTTAGCTTGGTACATTCCTGTAGCATATGCTACTGTCTACTTGAGTTTGCTTTGGTGCACTGTGTGGTCTTGAGCATGCTGGTCTCATATTCATTCTTTGATCATGTTAGCTATTTGGTCGAGTTCATTTGAGTTGAGTTGATCATGTTGCATTGTGAACTTTTGTATCATTGGTACATGTACATTGCTGCTATATTCTTGCTTCACTGCATCTGTTGTAGTTGCTTTGTACTTCACTGTACTGTCCATACATATGAATTTGTGTATTGATTTCATTGTTGAATTTGTGTTGCATGCATGCTGTTTCACCCTGCAGTAGCCTTACTATATAGTGTTGCATTCATGTGCTTATTTATTCATGTGTCCAGATCTGACCCTGCTGTTTTCTTTGACTATAGTCTGCACTTGCTTACTCTTGTGTATTACCTTTGACATGATTCATTTCATGTTTGTTGCTAGTTGCTGCGGCATTGTGCATTTGGTCTGCACTACTTGTGTAGCTGGGTTGTTGTGCATACATGTTGATTTTATGGTGGTTGATATACCTTGTGCTTGTTGTTGTATTCACTGTTGTATCTTGGTGCTGCTGGACCTGTTGTACATTGCTGCCTGTATTTGTGTTTTCAGTCCATTACCCTGGCTGTGGTTGCGTTTTTGTTGGTGCACATGTGTTGGCGAGGCAGTGCACATTGGTATGAGTACACGTGTGTACTGCAGCCACACATGTGTATAAAAATTTGGAATCGTTAATGTGAAAATCTATAATAGAATTAAACTGATTTATTTGTTCACCATCTCTGTAACCATTTATTTCAGTTCATTTCAAATTTATTTACTTGAATTAAGATTAATCCTGACTCGAGTGTTTTTGTGTTTTGCAATTAACGCTCGGGTCAGACCGAGTATTTTTGCAGCTTAAAGATTTGCTCGCAGCGAAGTTAGAGAGAGGGGGATTTCAGCACCACTAAAGTTTTAGCTAAAATTTTTTTTTCTCTTGTACTTAAATTTATAAATTGTTTCCGCTGTATAGATTTAAATGTAATTCAAATGTAATCTATTGTATAACTCTGATATTTGTATATAAAAGAAAAGTTTGTTTATGAAATATATTATTGTTTCTGTGATTCTGTAGCTGATTCTGTTTAAATGTTATAAACTAAATAACAATCCGTCTGCTTGAACGTTTCTGGTTGGTTTAATTACCGACTAGAGGCGGTCAGAGCGGCGGGTCGTTACATTCCCAATTCAAATCAACCATTTAACTTTCCAAGTTAAATTCCAATTTCATCTTGAAATTTCCAATTCTGGGTGCTTTTTCTACACTTATTTAACTTTCCCAAAGTTAAATTCTAATTTACTTAGTCTAGTCAACTCTACTCAAATTCGAATTCCCACCTCAAATTTCAAAATTCTTTCCCTCTTATAAGTTCAAAACTTACATCACTTTGGGTTTTACATCACACTTCAGGGAAAAATCAAAACTCAACACCTTAGAGTTTATTTGAATTATCTTTGATATCATGTATATCCATACATATATACGTATTTATTTCTTTGCCCTCCCAGCCATGTTTTAAAAAATTTTAAACCACCTTTGGGTTTAAATGCAAATCAAATTTTCAAACAACCCATTGTTTGCAACAAGTCCCATTTCCTTTTTTATATTATTCTTATTTCTATGATTTCAAGATTAAATTTCAGTTTGAATCCCATTTCAAATTACATTTATTTAAAGCTTTTAAATAATTTAATTCCTGAATTCTAATTTTAGAATTTCATTTTCAATTAATTAAATTTTGATTTGGTTGTATTTTCGTTTTTACTTCATTTAATTCTAATTCAAGACTTCAATTTGGTCGTATTATATTACTTCTAAGTTTTAATTCCAATAATTAACAACCAATCACCTTTATATTTATTAGAAGGAAATATTCCTTTATATATCAAAATATACTTTTATATAAATTCATTCAAAACCTTTATATAAGAAAATAACAAGTACGCACTCATATATATATATATATATATATATATATATATAGACTCAACTCATTTTAGAGTACTACAGACTCTATTAAATAAGTAATTCCCACCAGAGCCAAGGTTCTCGCTTAACCTTGCGGCTCTGATACCAAATGTAACGACCCGAAATTTTCAATCCCGAAAATTCTAGATAGTTATGAAAAGAAGAAAGAGATAGAAGAAGAAGAACAGAAACACCAAACATCTCACATTCGCAGCGGATAAAATATAATAATAAATAATAATAGTTTACAAAAGAACATTATATCTATCGATTACATTTAATATACATCAAAGTTTCTCATATATACAGTCACTGAATATTTACAATTATCATATCTCAAATTATCAATAATATAAAGACAGCGGAAATACTCTATACGCTATTGCATCCAACTCGCCTCCTGAGCTCCAGAACGTACCTACCTGAAAATCTGTAATACTCGGTCTGACCCGAGCATTACACCAAAGTAACACCCGGGTCAGGCTGGAAACCAGCGTGAGTAAACCCAACTAACATGGAATACTAAAGCAATCAACTTATACAAACCCGGGTAATATATCAATTTAACAAATTAACAATTTGCTATAGACGTCACTTAATCCACACATCAATTTTCTAAGTACCGACTTAGATAAAATAATCTAATTTACTTAAATCACTTCATTTCAGCCTTTTGATTTCACAAATCAATTTAAAAATTCGAAGTGGTTTCGGGTATTTCCTAATACCCGACCCCGGTCTCTTCGAAACTCATGTTATCCTAACCCCAGTTATTCAAATGAAATACACAACATTTCATCTCAGAGATATCAACTCATTTCAAAACATCCAATATCATTCCAACATCCATAAGCAAAGCTTAATCACATACAAGTCAATTCAATTGATTCTAATTGAATTCCAAACCTCAATCGCTTAGATTTCTTCTTTCAATATTAATTAATTCCCAATCAATTGATTAATCAATCCTTCATTATTCATCTTAATTAATCACACTGGATTAATTAACTTCAGTTACATTCAAGTCATAATCTTTTTCGCAATTTAATTATCCTTAACCCAAATCAGTAGTTAATCTTTAACTACTTCACAAATTAATTAACTATTTAAATTACATTAATCTTTAATTACCTGTATAATAAATTTCTCATAAAGCACCTAGCATTGATTAATTTATCTTAGTTAATCAATTTTTAATTACGCCATTAATTATATAAATTAATGGCTTCCCATTTATATTTCAATTTATCCTAATCTAAATTAATTACTTTAATTCAACCACAATGTTAATCATTCTCGATTAATCTCAACCTGTAGTTAATTATCCTTTTTTTAACTTCATTAAATAAATAAATTCCTCCTTAATCAATTATCTTAATTAACTCTTGAATAATCTCACAAAGTAATTATATTTTATTAATTACAATAAGTAGGTACTTATTTAATCATCCAATGCTCATTCTGATTTAGTTGAACTTAATTAATTCACCCAAATCATTAATTAATTAAATTAATTAATTATCCATTTAAGATTACCCTACCTATTTAACGAACCACCAATCATTTAACCCTTATTAACTTTTAAAAGAACCATCTTCTTATTTTACAAAACTTAAGTCTAGAACAATTTTTAAAACCCAAATGCTTCGAGTCAGACAACAATTAATCCAAGAACCAACCAAAATTTAAATTTACTAGATCATCAGTATACATCCAAACAACACAATCGTTCATCCAATTCTTTAAATTCAACCATTTAAATTTAAATAAAACCCAACAGAGTGTGATTTACTCACCTTTGCCCTTTGTTTTGCAATCCACTCTAACTCGACTCGTTTCCCATGTTTTCAAACCTTGAATAAATATTAAATGATTTTATGAATACTCAAACAATTTAGACAAATCAATTTCTATTTAATAAATTCCATTTTACCTAATAAGTCAATTTCAAACTAATTTTCTGGTTATAAAATATTATCTAGTTATCGAATAATTCTACAAGTTAATTAAATAAATTTGATTTCCATTTAATAAATTTAATTTAAACTGCTTATTTACCTTTAAAAATTCTTTTAGTAGCCAAATAAGTTTATTTGACGAATAAATCAATATAATACACTATCAAGAAATAATCTAATGAGCTTGAAATACGTATATATATTGATTGGATTTTATTTTTATTTTATTTTTTTTCTTGCTGTAAACTAAAACTCCTGCATATAATATTCCCTAAAAATTCTGTTTTAGGCTCTAAACAACTTAAATCTGAACAAAATATACTTGCATGTAAAACGAGAAAAACGAAAATCAATTACCTCTTCGTCGACCAACTCAGAAAATGTTCTGAACCCTACGCTTCGATCTCATCACCCACGAGAAACTCGCAACCTCCTCCTGCCGCAGATCGTCACTGGCGTCTCGAGCACCCATTGGCAAGTGCCCAAACCCTAGAAACAGCTCATCCCCTTGAAATCTCGTCGCCACCGCTGCCGAGTTCACTAGCCCCTTCGACTTCGACTAAGCTGTTCGCACGCGTGGAGACATTGAGTTGCCTGAGCCAACTCTACGACCCCCAATGCTCGAATCACCTCGCGACGCTCACCAATCGCCACTGCGTATCCTCTAGAGCTCACGCGCGCTTCCCCGTTCCAGGATCGTCGATCGCGAGTGTCATTGCCTCGAGCTCGAGTTCGAGGCGATCAAGCGATGCCGAGCCCTCTCCCTATTTTCCAATCGGCTTGAGCTCAAAAATCCCTTTTTTTTAATTCGAACGAGGCTGTATTTTCTCTGCCATTTCGTTTTAGAGATGAATCTGTGAAATGCGTTTTAAGAAAGGGTAAGGTTTCGATTAAAATAACGAAGGCTTTGGCTTCCTTTAGAAGATAAGGACGAGGTGATTTGATTTTTTAAAGGGTGAAAGAAAGATTGCGTGATAAAAGGAAGAAAGCAAGCGTATTCGAGAAGGAACCATAGTAGACTTGGTCAATACGTATATAAATAAATAAGTGTTCAAAATATTTCGTTAAAATTTTTAACGCGTTCACATGTCGTACGCTCCCTCAATAACCCCAAACACTACGAAACTTGAAACCCGATAATAACTAACTATTACGGATCTAATGGAACTGGTTTCGTTGAATTCCGAGACTGTGCCTCGAAAGGCTATTGTTAAATTCAATCTAAACGATATATTATTAAAACTGAACAAAGCACCTTTAAATTAAATTCCAACCATACTATTATTTTCAGTATCATCACTATAAATTTTATAAGCCTTCAAATTATTTTTAACAGGCTTAAAATTCCATATTCAATATTTTACCCAATTTCAAATTATATAATTCAATAATCTAATTATTAAGTAATATTAATATTTGAAATTCAAGTTAAAATCAACTTTTTAAATAGTTACAATCAATTAAATATTCCAATTTAAATTGTTAAAAATTTCGGGTCGTCACAAAATATATACATTTAAATACCCTTTTTAAGTCAAAGATATCATTCATTTATTATCCTTTTTAATTCAAAGTTATCACTCATTTATAATCATTTCAAATCACCTTTTAAATAGTTTTATATTTAAATCAAAACAATTCATTTAAACCATTTAAAAGTGAAGTCATTATATTTAAAATCACATATTTAGTTCCCAAAATTTTAGATAAATTCTGAGCTCATTTATTTAAATCAAAACCTCAAACATTCATTTCAGCCTACCGCAACACTTATCGTGTGCTACTGTAGCCCTTTATTTAGTTTCAGATCTTAATTATCTTTCTTTTATCACAGCAATTACCAAGTGCTGTAATACCACATAGTTATAATTTATACATAGTTCATTTTTATCAACACAGCACTTACAAAGCGCTGTAATAGCAATATATCAAAATAAAGATCTAATCTTTTCCAAACCATTTCAATATATCAAAATATAATATCTTTCAAAATTCATTTCAAAACCATATTCATTTTATTCAATTTAAAATACCATTTTAATTCACATTTCAAAACAGTCTATATTTCAAATCAAATTACTTCATTTAAATCAAAAATAAAGTTATTACATTTAATAATTAAATTATTAAATTTCCAAAATTTTCAGCTTTCAAAGCTCATTTATTCACTTAAGTTTATCAAAACAGTGAAAATTCACTTTATGCAGCATTTAGAAAACGCTATGGAAAGTTACATTCAAAACAGTTCAATTTAACAAAAGATGGCATTTAAAATGCTGTAATAGGGTTTATTTAAATTTCAAATAAACTTAGTTAGATTAAATAATTATAGTACTTACAAAAATTCTATAATAGCCTTTAATTCAATTTAGCTATTTAGTTCATTATCATCGACTACAGCATTTACAAATGCTGTAATATCATTTACATTACAATTAATAGCATTTCAAAAATGCAATTAATTAACCAATTATATTTTTATTTAAAACATTTTTAACTTATAAAATCATACATTTTCACATTTATAAACATCATTTAATTTTCCTTAAGTTCATGATATTATAAAGTTAAATTTCCATTCAAAAATCAAGATTTAATAATAATTCACTTATTAAATTTCAACATTCAATTTTAAATTCATTGAATTAAATTTCAACTTAACACTTAAATTTAAAATTTGAAAATATAACTTAATTTCAATTTTATTTACTTAACTTAAAATTCACTTTTAAGCCAAATTCACAAATTCCCATTTTGGTTATATTTCGAAATTTCAACTTAAATAATCATTCATTTCACATTTTAACTTCATTCAAAAATCCTTAATATATTATAAAATCACTTTAAATTCATTGTAAATTCAAATTATCATAAATTTATCATAATTTCATATTTAATTTAATTTTGAATTATAATTAAATCAAAAATTTCAAAATAACTTACATTCAAATTTTCTAACTTTTCCATAATTTATTTAACTTATAAATTTCCAAAAAATCAATAATACTTTACAAAAATCATTTTTAATTAAGTTTAAATCAAAATATAGTAATATTTACATTTCTAAAATATTTTAAATTTTTTAGAAAATCATATTTTAACTAGGGGTCTGTATATAATTTTTTACGCTAGGTAAAGTGATACGGGTAATATATCATTTCAACCCGTAATTTACAAAGCAAACCCAGGTTTTATCATTTCAAACCCACATTCCCAAGTAAATGAAATAAATTGAAAATCGCTCAGGCCTATCATTTCATCCCATAATGGTTTTCCCTTATTCTAAAGTCCGTTCGGGTATGTATCATTTCAACCCATAGTGATTCTAATCAAAAGGAAACTTGCAGTGTGATAAACGGATATAAACAACAGAACAACATAATATAACAGTAACATATGATATAATAGGTGTTTAAGCATGGGTGAAAATCGTATGATCATAATATAGCAGATATAGTATGGTGATGCATTTTACAGATTCACAGGTGATCGATTTACTAGTAATATAAGTACAAAATTGTCTGGTGAGAATAACTCACTTGTATTAGTTAGAGAGGACAAACAACTACACATAACAAAGATCTTTGAAGGCATGAAAGCATGAATATGATTTGAGAGTGGAGAGCCAAAGATTAATAGCCTTGGATACATTCAAACAAAACAAATATATATAACATAAGTTTCAAACTCAAATATACAATTAAACAATGTTACAGATGAATGCATAAATCATCTCCAAACCACTTGCACTTGCCTTCTACCACCTATGCTTCAGCTATAGGTCAGAAACACATGGCTAAGAAGTGGGTTTGGATCTGGTTTGGGTTCAAATGGATCGGCCATACATAGGAAAAGATGATACAAAGTTATGTGTGCATGGAACTAACATTACAAGGCAACTACCATGGATTCTATGCAACATATAGGTTCGGCCACATGCTAGCATGGTGCGGCCATCACTGTAGTGGGCTGGAGGATGGTGTGGCAGCGGGTTTCTATAACGACTGAGATTTTTCGACTCGCGAAAGTCGACATTAATACGTCCACTGTATCAACTGCCGAGCAATCGAAGGCCGGAAAACCATACCGTTAGGGATAAAGAAAAGGTAGAAGATAGAAGAAGAAAGAAAAAGCAACAGAAACAATATCAGAATCTCACAATCGCAGCGGAACAACATATAATAGATAAATGAATATCTTTAAAACAAAGAACTATATCGGTTATCACATTATATCACATATCATTACATTATCAGAGTTTACAACAACAAACAACAGAAAAGAAATACTATATACTAGTTGATACGCCATGCCATCCAGCTTGCTCCTGATCTCCACAGCAACTCCTGGATTCCAGGATGACCTGATGACCTGACTCTAGACTGCTCGTGTGGAAATTGGTGGGCACCCAGAGTTTAGGAAGGGAGCAATAAACTCCAAGTCAGTCACGTGACTAGTGCGAGAACTTAAAACAGTTATTATTTAAAAACAAACAAAGAAATATTTTTAAATTAGATCCGCAATGCTTTTAGAAAATTAACTACCATAAGGCCTCCCGCCACACACACAATGTAAACGCAGAATCGGAGGAGATTTCCCCTTATGATAGTTAAATATGCTTGATACGCAAATTTCTTTAATATTATTACTATAAGTACAAAGTGCAGAAAAACATTTCGAAAGTATAATATAAATCTTAGCCAGCATAGACATTTCGCACTTATGCCTACTATAGCTACCATGTTCAATAGCAGGTTACCGCCACATTCCATGGCAGGTTATACAACTAAAACCATACAGGGTTCGTATTGTTTCTTTGGATTTCCAACTAATGGTCAGGCCAAGAAACTTCCCATTGCCACATGGGTACGCCTCTGGAAGGACGCCCCGAGAACCTAACTGGATCTCTACCAACACAAGGCTGGGTTACCCCTTGCTGGGTAACTACTGACACGAGTATGCCATCCCCCGATCGTAGCCGACTTTAATCCCGGGATTCACCAACAACCACAAAATAATAAGTTTGCAGCAACAACATAGGTTAAGTACCTGGGCTCCATACCATGATACCACCTCTGTCCAGAAGGAATGACATACAATACATTAAAGGGGCGCTATCCCCTAATAACCTTGCTGCATCTTTCCTGTTTTGACCATTACCGGGATGTGAGGTCCGACGAAGTCTCGTCCACAAAGCTACGCTTTATACAAAAGCTGTGCTTTGATCAACAAATGATCAGCAACACTTCGTATGCCACATTACCAATTTGGGAATGTATCACCAGTAACCATCAACTACATAACCTCTGAGCTCGTACATCTCAGAGAAGGGTGTTAAGCAAAGAGAATAAATTCTCCGCCACCAATAGAAATGTATTTGATAGAAACCAGCTTTACATCTCAAATTGTAATGTCAGACACACAACCATACAAGTCCGTTACGGGATCGAACGGAACCGAAGGCACTTCCAAAGAAGCCCTTGCAATCCGGATATTCACTAATCACGTCTGGACATCCCATCACAAAGGGTGATAAAATCTCTATATCGGAGATCAGCCGATGCAAAGACATTCGACAGTAATCCTTCCGTTTTCGAAAATACCCGGTCTTCAACACCGGTCTTCAAATGCTATCCATTACGACTTATCAATATTCGGAATGGGATTTATGACCCAAAGGTCCTCTACCGGCTAAACCAATTAACGAGCGCTTGTTTTTAAAATAAGTGTAGCATTCAAATTCAAGCAAATCACAACAGATACCCATTTAAGGTAAATATTGATAGTCGGTTATTTAACTATCAATAGATATGCACAACATCACCAGATTCCAAATAATTTCCCAAATTATTTATTTTCCAAATATATCTTTACAAGATATAATTTCCACACTTCAACCATTTGAAAACAAATTTCAAATCACTTTTCAATTTATCTTTAAAATATATAATCTCAAAACATTTCACTTCATATTGGAAAAACATTTCCATACGTATTTAAAAATAAGTAATTCACAAATCTATTTATTTTCAACATTTGGAAAATATTCAATATACTTAAATCACAATTGAGTATATATTTTATTCTTTAAGGAAAACATTCTCTTAAACACATTTATTTGAGTAAAAAACGAATGTTGCGTAAAACATCGTTACTACAACTCAAAATCACTAGTATAGGGATCCGAAATTTAGATAGATATATAAATCCCAATACTATATAAAACATTTTCTTTCGAAAATCATTTACTATAACAACAGTGTTATAGTCCACCATTTCCTTTTATTTCTCGAAAACGTCTATTTCAACAATGAATGTTGAAACCTATGGTTTCGATACTTAATACATTTTAAAACATCTTTAAATCGTTTTAATTCTATTTAAAATATCACTTCCCTAAAACTTTTCCTTAATATATTATTCATTGTCCAAAATCGTGAATATACTTCGTTAACCAAATTCAACATTTCTACACATTTTATTTAAAGGATTATCCACTGTTCAAAATCGTGGATATATCTCCTTTAATAAGCTATAAAAATTAACTTATCAAAATAAGTCATTTTCGGATTTATAAAACAATGTTTATAAATTCCATTTATATTTTTTTAACAACTTCAACTTATAAAATCACTTTATTAACAAATTCTATCCATATCCCATTTACATGCCAAAATCCAAATTATAAGCAAATTACTTATAATTCTCTATTTACAAATTCACTCATTTTATAACTTCACAAAACGTAGATTCTATTCTTTTATAAAATTAATCTATAACATCATTTTAAAACATTTTCAAAACTCTTTTATAATTTCATCACTTTGATTTATAAAAATCCAATTTTATAAATCTTATATATAAAGCTTTTATAATAAATTTGAACATCTCTATTTAAACTATTTTATAAAATCATTAACTCCATATTTCAAAAATCACATTTCAACTATATTTCTCAAAAATCATAATTTTTATAACATTAAAATTATAACGTTTATTTATTTAAAATGAATCAATTCCAAAATTCAATAAAACGTATACTTTCAAAAATCACTTTAAAATCCTTTTAAATTGGAAAATCATCACTTGAACACTTTTAATTTCCCAAAATAGGCCAAATGCTGCAACAGCACTAAATATAACAATCACGGCATCCAAAACATCATATATCATATGATAACAGAATATATCACAATATGTGTAAATAAATCAATACGGGTGAGGAATCCAGTTGGATCCCTCCAACCTGTTTCCCTGCATCCACAGATGTTAGAACAATACCAATCCCGTTTCAATTACGGAATATCGCGGTACATGGGTTCATACAAAATATTATCCGCTACTATACGGCGCAATAGGGTCTCATCCGCTATATAATGCGGGAAATCAACTCCAAGTACATATACAATACCAATTCCACTTCAAGATGGAATATCGCGGTATATGTGTTTAATAAATAACATCTGCTTAATATACGGCGTATAGGGTCTATTTCAGTACAAAAGATAATAATTTATCATCCAAGCATACAATCAATACAATCAAGCAATTTTAAATCTAACTATTTAAAATTTAGATCGAAAACAAATTCGATTGAGTGAGAAGTTCTCACCTTGCTTTCAATAACAGTTGCAGTGTTTTTATTTCGAATAAAATTAAACGTGCGTTTAATTTTACCTAAAATTTTCACTAGCTTCAATCGATTCCAATCCAGCTCCATTGCGAAGTGTACGTCAATACGAAGCCAACGCAATTCGTTCCGTCCAAAATGGATCTCGTATGAAAAAGTTACACACTTTTAAAGTTTACACGAATTTAAATATAAATAATTTACAATTTATTTTATATTTTTCAACCTTATTATCTGGGCCGCACGTTCTCTTGATGAGATCCAGGCCGTTGCATGCAACTCCTTCTCCTTCCAGGTTACTCACACGACATAAAACCCATAGCCGTCCAAACCCTAGCTAGCTGCGACTTCGTCGATGCGTTTGAAATCGATCAAGCATCACCAAAACGAAGCCCATCGCCGACTCGACCAACGCCCAGAATCTCATGAAGTTCGGTCGCCCCTTTAGCTCGAAAATCGTGCACGAACGCACGTGTTTGAACCCAAATCGCCATCGATTTACTTCGTTTAAAATGATCATAGCCGTATGGGTTTAAAGATATCATCGAGCTCTACAAGTTTCATTTAGGAATCGAAGGCTAAAAGTGTTTGGATCGAGAGAGATTAAGAGGAGAAGATAAGAAATTTTCGGCCATTTAATATAAAACTGGCGGCTGAAGCTTTTAGACCTAGGGTTTGTGCAAATTGTGAAATATGAGGTCCTTATATTGAAAATATTCGTGCACTATTCACCCGAAATTTTTTCGAACTCCAAACGAAGCGTGCCACCTGGCGTTTATAATGTTTTACCCCCATTCCGAACACAATGGAATATATATCAAGAGCCAATTCGATCATATTTGGAAGATAAGTTTTCGAATCGACTATTTAAATTCAAAATTCACTCGAATCGATTTCTACGCATTTTAGCTTGCCCCGAACAAACCGTAAGTCCGATTGACACGAAATTTGAAACCATATAATAATATAACATTACGGATCTGATGAAACTAGTTTCGTAGAAATCTGAGACTGTTTGAAAAATGGCTATTTTAACTCGTCAATTAAATATTACAATATTCAATTTCTGCAAATTAACTTTAAATTCGATTTTAAAGTTCTATAACATCATTCTAACTCCAATATGATTTAATACAACTTTAAAAATCTATTTTAATCACATTAAACCCAATTTCCAATAATTTCTGTAATTTCAAATATTAAATTTATCGATTTAATTATCCAATTAAATCTAGATATTCGAAATAAAATTTATTCGACTTACAAATTTTACTTATTAATATTTAAAAATCAATTAAATATACAAATTTCAAATGACAAAAATTCTGGGTCGTTACAAACTTCCCCCCTAAAAGAATTTCGTCCTCGAAATTACCAAGTAAGAAAAAGTCTTGAAATCCATTAACTTTTCAAAATCATTTGTTCAAATTAAATTTCTAATTCATTTGAGTGTTTAACTTTCCCAAAATCCAATAGTTAAACTTCTTACAATAACTTTACCAAGTTTTCAAATCATACTTAGTTATCTTTTCAAAACCAACTATATCGTTTAACTTTTCACTCCAAAATCAATGTTATAGTTTTCAAAATTTTCCAATCTTCTCAAAAATATTCTAACGCCTTAAATTTTCGAAAAATTTCGCCAGCGTCTCCTTTGCACGGCTCGATCAGAAAATAAAATGGCAATATATATCACAAATATACATCTCATCAAAGTAATGAGGCATCCCGCAGGGAAAAAAGTATAAAAGTACGATATGTAATCCGAGATATGTACCTTATATATTATTAGCGAGCATATACGGCTAATATAGCGCGAAAGCGAGCTACAAATGCGAAGCAAGCGCAATCCACACCTACTAAACACTCAACAATAATGAGAAACATGTATATATGAAAGTAATATCAATATACAACATATACCAGAACAACGACTACATATGCCAATATAGCAAATGCAACAAAAGGCAATAAATGCAACAAATCCATACCAAATCAATATACATTCACTTCTCATTAATATTCAATGAATTGGTTTTCCATTTAATCACATTTTATTCATTAACATTGGATGTTTTTACTAACATTCATTTATTCATATTCAATTAGTTTACATTCACTAATTCATATTCAAGTTGGTTCACTTCCAAATCAAATTCAATTCTATTTAAGATTCACTTAACTTCCACTTTGATTTCAATTACTTTAGCTTTCAATTTCATCAATTCAACTTCATATGAGTTTCTATACAATCAGCTAACAACAATCTAACAATCAATGTATATTCAATACAACCAAATTTATTAAATTTACATTTAACAATTCATATTCACTTTGTCAAACTTCAATTTGGTTTGACACCTAATTGACTTTTCTTTCAATTATTCAATTTTTCCAACTTCATTAGCCTCTAATGAATTTACATTTACATTCAATTTATTTATTAATTCAATTGCTAATTCATTTAATCACAAAAGTTGAATTTCATTACATAACTCAAGTTCATATTCATCACTTCACTTTATTAATTTACTTCGATACCAAAGTCAACTTCATTCAACATTACTTAAGTTATATTCCATTTCAAACATCATTTTTTTAACTTAACTTAAATTTCGACTTATAAATCCAATTCAGATTCCAATTCTAAAGTAAATTCTATTTACTTTTACCAAGTCAAATTTCACCACTTATTCAAATTCATATCTCGTTTTGCTTAACGAAATTGTTTAACCATTTTATCATTTGGTTTCACTTACGTTTTCACATTTAATAAGTTATACAACTTATATATTTAAACTTCCAAATCCATTGACTTATCCAATCTTGTTCAAATTTGAGTTAATTTATTCAACTTCCTTTAGTTAAATTTTCACATCATATATTTACTATGCTAACCCAAATCCTTTAACTTTATCAAAGCTAAATTTATTATCTCATATTATAAGTTAAAACTTGATTACTTATATTCAATAATTACAACTTGGATTTTTTAATTTCAAATCTGTTTATCATAACAAAACTTTAATTTTTTTTCAATTACTATGGTAACAAATCCATCACACAAAAACTTGAAAAATGATACTGATGATGCTGCAGTCATCACCCTTATTATTTCCTAGCAACAGTAGTGAATTCAGTAGTTTATATACTTCCAAAAAATTTCTTTTTATTCATAAATCACATTTACAAATCTTTTACTTATATAATTTCATTTCACAATTGTAAATCATATTAATTATAAGTACATACCTATAATTCTTCGCTTGTACTATTTATTCTTTTACAATTGTTCTTATTTAGATTATTCAAACATCCTTTAATTAACTTATATATATATATATATATATATATATATATATATATATATATATATATTCTTACATTTTCAACGACCATACAATCAATTTATATACACTTTAATAATATTTGAAAAATTATTTACTTTATATGTAGAATATAATCGAGGTAAAATTATTTCATTTACCCTATTTTAAAACGATATCGTGTCAAATTGTTGTGTACAAGTGTTTAGAGATCCATATCAACAATGTTAATTACTCGTATTGACCAGAATCCATATACCACTCAACAAACCAATCATCATAATATAAAATAATTTATATTCACTAACAAGTACGCTCTCATAGCTATTATTACACTCAAACTCATTCTAGAGTACTGCTGACTCTATCTCTAATGAGTAATTCCCAACAGAGCCAAGGTTGTCACTTAACCATATGCTCTGATACCAGATGTAACGACTGAGATTTTTCGACTCACGAAAGTCGACATTAATACGTCCACTGTATCAACTGCCGAGCAATCGAAGGCCGGGAAACCATACCGTTAGGATTAAAGAAGAGGTAGAAGATAGAAGAAGAAAGAAAAAGCAACAGAAACAATATCAAAATCTCACAATCGCAGCGGAATAACATATAATAGATAAATGAATATCTTTAAAACAAAGAACTATATCAGTTATCACATTACATCACATTATCATTACATTATCAGAGTTTACAACAACAAACAGCGGAAAAGATATACTATATACTAGTTGATACGCCATGCCATCCAGCATGTTCCTGATCTCCACAGCAACTCCTGAATTCCAGGATGACCTGATAACCTGACTCTAGACCGCCCGTATGGAAATTGGTGGGCACCCAGAGTTTAGGAAGGGAACAATAAACTCCAAGTCAGTCACGTGACAAGTGCGAGAACATAAAACAGTTATTATTTAAAAACAAACAAAGAAATATTTTTAAATTAGATCCGCAATGCTTTTAGAAAATGTAACTACCATAAGGCCTCCCGCCACACACACAATGCAAACGTAGAATCGGAGGAGGTTTCTCCTTATGATAGTTAAATATGCTTGATACGCAAATTTCTTTGATATTATTACTATAAGTGCAAAGTGCAGAAAAACATTTCGAAAGTATAATATAAATCTTAGCCAGCATAGACATTTCGCACTTATGCCTACTACAACTACCATGTTCAATAGAAGGTTACCGCCACATTCCATGGCAGGTTATACAACTAAAACCGTACATGGTTCGTATTGTTTCTTTGGATTTCCAACTAATGGTCAGGCCAAGGAACTTCCCATTGCCACATGGGTACGCCTCTGGAAGGACGCCCCGAAAACCTAACCGGATCTCTGCCAACACAAGGCCGGGTTACCCCTTGCAAGGTAACTACTGACACGAGTATGCCATCTGCCGATCGTAACCGACCTTAATCCTGGGATTCACCAACAACCACAAAATAATAAGTTTGCAGCAACAACATAGGTTAAGTATCTGGGCTCCATACCATGATAACACCTCTATCCAGAAGGAATGACATACACTAAGGGGGCGCTATCCCCTAATAACCTTGCAGCATCTTTCCTGTTTTGACCATTACCGGGGTGTGAGGTCCGACGAAGTCTCGTCCACAAAGCTACGCTTTATACAAAAGCTGTGCTTTGATCAACAAATGATCAGCAACACTTCGTATGCCACATTACCAATTTGGGAATGTATCACCAGTAACCATCAACTACATAACCTCTGAGCTCGTACGTCTCAGAAAGGTGTTAAGCTAAGAGAATAAATTCTCCGCCACCAACAGAAATGTATCTGATAGAAACCAACTTTACATCTCAAATTGTAACGTCAGACACACAACCATACAACTCCGTTCCGGGATCGAATGGAACCGAAGGCACTTCCAAAGAAGCGCTTGCAATCCGGATATTCACTAATCATGTCCGGACTTCCCATCATAAAGGTGGATAAAATCTCTATATCGGAGATCAGTCGATGCATAGACATTCGATAGTAATCCTTCCGTTTTCGAAAATACCCGGTCTTCAACATCGGTCTTCAAATGCTACCCATTACGACGTATCAATATTCGGAATGGGATTTATGACCCAAAGGTCATCTCCCGGCTAAACCGAATAACGAGCGCTTATTTTTAAAATAAGTGTAGCGTTCAAATTCAAGCAAATCACAACAAATACCCATTTAAGGTAAATATTGATAGTCGGTTATTTAACTATCAATAGATATGCACAACATCACCAGATTCCAAATAATTTCCCAAATTATTTATTTTCCAAATATATCTTTACAAGATATATTTTCCACACTTCAACTATTTGAAAACAAATTTCAAATCACTTTTCAATTTATCTTTAAAAGATATAATCTCAAAACATTTCACTTCATATTGGAAAAACATTTCCATACTTATTTAAAAATAAGTAATTCACAAATCTATTTATTTCCAGCATTTGGAAAATATTCAATATACTTAAATCACAATTAAGTATATATTTTATTCTTTAAGGAAAACATTCTCTTAAGCACATTTATTTGAGTCAAAAACGAATGTTGCGTAAAACATCGTTACTACAACTCAAAATCACTAGTATAGGGATTCAAAATTTAGATAGATATATAAATCCCAATACAATATAAAGCATTTCCTTTCGAAAATCATTTACTATAACAACAGTGTTATAGTCCACCATTTCCTTTTATTTCTCGAAAACGTCTATTTCAACAATGAATGTTGAAACTTATGGTTTCGATACTTAATACATTTTAAAACATCTTTAAATCGTTTTAATTCTATTTAAAATATCACTTCCCCAAAACATTTCTTTAATATATTATTCATTGTCCAAAATCATGAATATACTTCGTTAACTAAATTCAACATTTCTACACATTTTATTTAAAGGATTATCCACTATTCAAAATCATGGATATATCTCCTTTAATAAGCTATAAAAATTAACTTATCAAAATAAGTCGTTTTCGGATTTATAAAACAATGTTTATAAATTCCATTTATATTTTTTTTAACAACTTCAACTTATAAAACCACTTTATCAACAAATTCTATCCATATCCCATTTACACGCCAAAATCCAAATTATAAGCAAATTACTTATAATTCTCTATTTACAATTTCATTCATTTTATAACTTCACAAAACGTAGATTCTATTCTTTTATAAAATTCATCTATAACATCATTTTAAAACATTTTCAAAACTCTTTTATAATTTCATCACTTTGATTTATAAAAATCCAATTTTATAAATCTTATATATAAAGCTTTTATAATAAATTCGAAAATATCTATTTGAACTATTTTATAAAATCATTAACTCCATATTTCAAAAATCACATTTCAACTATATTTCTCAAAAATCATAATTTTTATAACATTAAAATTATAATGTTTATTTATTTAAAATGAATCAATTCCAAAATTCAATAAAATGTATACTTTCAAAAAATCACTTTAAAATCCTTTTAAATTGAAAAATCATCACTTTAACACTTTTAGTTTTCCAAAATAGGCCCAATGCTGCAACAACACTAAATATAACAATCACGGCATCCAAAACATCATATAGCATATGATAACAGAATATATCACAATATCTGTAAATAAATCAATACGGGTGAGGAATCCAATTGGATCCCTCCAACATGGTTCCCTGCATCCACCAATGTTAGCACAATACCAATCTCGTTTCAATTACGGAATATCGCGGTACATGGGTTCATACAAAATATTATCCGCTATTATGCGGCGCAATAGGGTCTCATCCGCTATATAATGTCGGAAATCAACTCCAAGTGCATATATAATACCAATTCCACTTCAAGATGGAATATCGCGGTATATGTGTTTAATAAATAACCTCCGCTTAATATACGGCGTATAGGGTCCATTTCAATACAATAGATAATAATTTATCATCCAAGCATACAATCAACACAGTCAAGCAATTTTGAATCTAACTATTTAAAATTTAAATCGAAAACAAATTCGATTGAGTGAGAAGTTCTCACCTTGCTTTCAAAAACAGTTGTAGTGTTTTTATTTCGAATAAAATTAAACGTGCGTTTAATTTTACCCAAAATTTTCACTAGCTCCAATCAATTCCAATCCAGCTCCATTACGTAGTGTTTGTCAATACGTAGCCAACGCAATTCGTTTCGTCCAAAACGGACCTCGTATGAAAAAGTTATACACTTTTAAAGTTTACATGAATTTAAATCTAAATAATTTACAATTTATTTTATATTTTTCAACCTTATTATCTGGGCCACACATTCTCTTGATGAGATCCAGGCCGTTGCATGCAACTCCTTCTCCTTCCAGGTTACTCACACGACATAAAACCCATAGCCGTCCAAACCCTAGCTAGCCGCGACTTCATCGATGCGTTTGAAATCGTTCAAGCACCACCAAAACGAAGCCCATCGCCGACTTGACCAACGCCCAGAATCTCACAAAGTTCGATCGTCCCTTTAGCTCGAAAATTGAGCACGAACGCACGTGTTTGAACCCAAATCACCATCGATTTACTTCGTTTAAAATGATCATAGCCGTATGGATTTAAAGATATCATCGAGCTCTACAAGTTTCATTTAGGAATCGAAGGCTAAAAGTGTTTGGATCGAGAGAGATTAAGAGGAGAAGATAAGAAATTTTCGGCCATTTAATATAAAACTGGTGGCCGAAGCTTTTAGACCTAGGGTTTGTGCAAATTGTGAAATATGAGGTCCTTATATAGAAAATATTCGTGCACTATTCACCCGAATTTTCCCAAACTCCAAACGAAGCGTGCCGCCTGGGTTTATAATGTTTTACCCCCATTCCGAACGCAATGGAATATATATCAGGAGCCAATTCGATCATATTTGGAAGATAAGATTTCGAATCGACTATTTAAATTCAAAATTCACTCGAATCGATTTCTATGCGTTTTAGCTTGCCCCGGACAAACCGTAAATCCGATTGACATGAAATTTGAAACCGTACAATAATATAACATTACGGATCCAATGAAACTGGTTTCGTTGAAATCCGAGACTGTTTGTAAAATGGCTATTTTAACTCGTCAATTAAATATTAAAATATTCAATTTCTGCAAATTAACTTTAAATTCGATTTTAAAAGTTCTATAACATCATTCTAACTCTAATATGATTTAATACAACTTTACAAATCTATTTTAATCACATTAAACCCAATTTCCAATTATTTCTGTAATTTCAAATATTAAATTTATCGATTTAATTACCCAATTAAATCTAGATGTTCGAAATAAAATTTATTCGACTTTCAAATTTTACTTATTAATATTTAAAAATCAATTAATTATACGAATTTCGAATGACAGAAATTCTAGGTCGTTACAAACTTCCCCCCTAAAAGAATTTCGTCCTCGAAATTACCAAGTAAGAAAAAGTCTTGAAATCCATTAACTTTTCAAAATCATTTGTTCAAATTAAATTTCTAATTCATTTGAGTGTTTAACTTTCCCAAAATCCAATAGTTAAACTTCTTACAATAACTTTACCAAGTTTTCAAATCATACTTAGTTATCTTTTCAAAACCAACTATATCGTTTAACTTTTCACTCCAAAATCAAAGTTATAGTTTTCAAAATTTTCCAATCTTCTCAAAAATATTCTAACGCCTTAAATTTTTGAAAAATTTCGCCAGCGTCTCCTTTGCGCGGCTCGATCCGAAAAAAAATGTCAATATATATATATATATATATCACAAATATACATCTCATCAAAGTAATGAGGCATCCCGTAGGGAAAAAATATAACGAATGCGGATTTTTCGCGTTCGAAAATCGACATTCATACTTTACATCGTACTTGAATGCCGCAGATTCGACCATTCAAATCCGATTCGCCGGAGCTTATAACACAATTAAGTAAACAACATAGCGGAAGAAATAATGAATATCAATATACAACATCTGATACAACATCCTGATACAACAGATGATACAATAGATATCGATATACATCAGAGATATGATACAATAAAATAGCAGCGGAAAGAAAATAGGATAACACTAACAGCGGAACAAATACTCCAATATAATCTTCAAGGAAGAACTCCAAACACTGCAACTCCATCTCCAAGAACCAATCCAGAAATAACTCGAACTCCCAACAACGATGCACCAAGCTAAGCAAGGTCAGTCATCCCCAAAGACTGAACTAGCTCCAGGTAATCTACCAAACCTAACCATCTGAAAAAACCAACTCTAGACTGCTCGTGTGGAAATTAGTGAGCACCCAGAG
This sequence comes from Allium cepa, assembly GCA_030765085.1. Classification (NCBI taxonomy): domain Eukaryota; kingdom Viridiplantae; phylum Streptophyta; class Magnoliopsida; order Asparagales; family Amaryllidaceae; genus Allium; species Allium cepa. The sequence continues at coordinate 884,891,996 of CM060940.1, read as the reverse complement.
TTTAGGAAAAGGAACAATAAACTCCGGGTCAGTCATGTGACTGGTGTGAGTAACAAAAATAGTTTATCTTTAAACACAAACAGCAAGAGAATTTTAAAGTAAATTCGCAATGCTTTTAGAAAATGAAACTACCATAAGACCTCCCGCCACACACATAATGCAAACGCAGAATTGGAGAAGATTTCTTCTTATGATAGTCAAACATGCTTAATACGCAGAAAATTTCTTGGATATTATTATTATAAGTGCAAAGTGCAGAAAACATTTCGAAAGTAGAATATTAATCTTAGCCAGCATAGGCATTCCGCACTTATGCCTACTATAACTACCATGTTCAATAGCAGGTTACCACCACATTCCATGACAGGTAATACAACTAAAACCGTACAGGGCTCGTATTGTTTCTTTGGATTTTCCAACAAATGGCCAGGCTAAGGAACTTCCTACTGCCACATGGGATCGCCTCTGGCGGGACGTCCCGAGAACCTAACCAGATCTCTGCCAACACAAGGCCGGGTTACCTCTGTATCTAGGTGACTACTACTCGAGCAAGCCATTCCCCGGTCCTTTGGGACCTTTATCCGAGGCGCCTCTAAGCAACAACCACACAGTAAATGAGATTGGAGCTACCACATAGGTAAATATCTGGGCTCCATACCATGATACCACCCTTTACCAGAAGGGAATGACACGCCCTAAAGGGCGCGACCCTCATAACCTTGCCGCATCTTTCCTGTTTCGACCTTTTCCGGGCTGTGAGGTCCTGATGCAGTCTCGTCCACAAAGCTACGCTTTATACAAAAGCCATGCTCTGATCATAAATGATCAACAAATGATCAACACACAGCAGCACTCAGCATGTCACACTACCAAATTGGGAGTATATCGCTGATAACCTTCAACTACATAACCTCTGAGCTCGTACGTCTCAGAAAAGGGTATTAAGCTAAGAGAATAAATTCTCCGCCACCAACAGAAATGTATTTGAAAGAAATCAGCTTTATATCTCAAAGTGTAGTGTCAGACATACAACTATACAAGTCTGTTCCGGGTTCGAATAGAACCGAAGGCACTTACAAAGAAGCCCTTGTAATCCGGGTATTCACAATCCCGATCGGACTTCCCATCACTGAGGGAATCTCTATACCGGCGCGACTCGGTGCAGAGACAATCGATAGGTCATCCTATCGCTTTTGCAAATACCCGGTCTTCACCACCGGTCTTCAATGCTATCCATATACGTCGAATCACATATTCGGAATGGGTTATATGACACAAAGGTCCTCTCCCGGCTAAACCGAATAGTGAGCGCAATATTAAAACCATATGGACATGGGATTTCAATTAGTCACAACATAATGATTCAAAACTTTCTTTCAAATGGTTTAAACAAATTACCATTTCCAAATCTTTAAACAAAAAGATTCATTTCACTAAGTTCACCCAGCTTCACAAAGAATCATTTATGGATTTCAAATCAATTCCCATTTCAATTGGATTAACTCGTTTAAAATCTTTAAATTAAAGATTTAACTAATAGCATTCAAACCATATCCATAACTTGGAAAAAATCATTTTCATTTTTAACTTAAAATCCCTTTTTACACAGTTTGGAAGTTCACTTCTTGTATGAAAGCTTTTATTATTTGAAAACGAGTAGTTTTTATTTCAGAAAGATCCAAATTTATTTACACAAGTTAAAGCCTTTGAATTTAAATTTAAATTCCCAAATCAATACCTTTAAAATAGTTTAACCCATGTATCACTGGGATAATATCTTTATTCCCTAGTTTTCAAATCATAGAATTCGATTTCAAATATTGAATTCAAATTTAATTCAAAATATTTAAATTTCAAAACTCAATCAAGTTAATCAAAATAAATTTCATCTTTGAAATTCTATTTCAAAAGCTTTCCATTTTAAATCCAATCCATTTCCAAAATACTTGAATTTAAATATTCAACCTTGAAAATTATTTCAAAATCTGTGACTTAATCGATTTCCTCGTGAAATCCATATTTGTGTGTGTAAGTGTGGTCCAGGGGTTTAACACAATAGTGCCACATCATTCAATCATCACAGATTAAAACATAGAAATATAGTTGATAAGCGATATGAGCTATAACGCTTATCATTCATTCACAGATCACAGATCACAGATTTATAAATTACAAATAAATAAGTCACACAGCTCAAAACAAAGCATCACATATCAGGAGTATCAAACAATTCAACCATCCAATAAAACCCAAACATCCATAGGTAAAATTTATTAATCAACTGATGAATTTAAATCAGATGTATTCCTTATGAATAAATCATTAATTAACCCTTAATTAATAATTATTCTTACTTAATTATAATGAGCAATTAATTTCTTAATTACTTCCATAAAGTAATTACTCTTACCCAATTTCATAAACGATTATCATTAATTAATCAATCCAATTGATTATTACAATTATCACATTAATTAATATTTAAATAATCTTAGTTAATGACCTTCATTAACAATCAAAGTTTCTTTAATTACTGTGTTAAAGAAATCATTATAAATTATAAATTTGATTAACCCTTAACAATCCATTGATTTACAAATTTACTATTCCTTACTTAATTAATCTTTAAATCTTTAATTACTTATTTAATTAATTCAAATCATTAATTATCCATTCCAATTTACTTAATAATTAATGAATTATAAATCCTTAAATCTTCATTAACTTTAATTAATAAATTCATAAGCTTAACACTATTAATGAAATCCATATAAACAATAATTACTCATTCTTAATGACATTATAAATCATTAACTCTTCATTATTTAAAGTAAAACTCATTCATATTTGTGATTTAATTATTATTCACAATATGTTTGAAAACATTAATTTCAACGTTTCTTTTACTTCCAATTTAAATTTAAGATTTGAAATGAATTCTTATTTACCGTGAATAAAGTTTAAAACAAATTTCCTTAACATTTTTAAACTTACATGTTAAAGAATATTTTGTTATAAAGGAAATGTAAAAGAATTCAGCATCAATTTCTTTTTGAATTCACATATCAATGAATCCTTTTAATTTATTTAAATATCTTAAATTTGTACAAATTTATTTAACTCCAAAAATATGGAATGAGTTAAATCCAGGTTTCTAAAATTTGATTCAACTTTTAAATGCTTCCTTTCCAATTTCAAAACCCAAATTATATTTACATTCTTTTAAATCCTCTTAAATACTTAAACACCTTTAAGTTAGTATACTATTTAATAATGAAAACTTACTTAATTCCCTGATTTAAACATTAGTTCTAAACTTGCTTTAAAACTTTATCATTTAATTTAACTTCAAATAGGAGCAGATTTCTTTTTTTTTTTTAAAAAAAAAAAACCTGAACAACAGGAAAGCTAAACTACCCGAGCCTCTTCTATTCTACTTCGAGTTCAACATCTAACTGCATCGAATAACCACCCGAGTTTGCACTAGAAAAAAAAAAGACAGCTTCACCCAGGCTTAAAAAAAACAGCATAGACCCAAGCAAAGTGCACGATGCACGTGCCCACCGTTGATGATCGACTCCGGTCATCATCACGCTGCCGAGCAAGTCGACCAAGCATCGCATACCAACTCCAGATCGTCAGCACCCTTCCTCTCCTCGAAAACAAAAACGAGCTCGGCTATGAACCTGGAACACTCGAACCCATACGACCCCATCCCTGTCAACGCCATTCCCTCGACGCTCCGACCACCAGAAACTGCCGCTCCACCGTCCATACCCTCGTCTACGTCTCAGGCACACCCTCTCCTTATCCGACCACACTCGACGCATTGGGGTATGCACACGAGCCCAAAACCCAAACGCCATTGTTTACAGTCCTTAAACCCTAAAATTGCTCCGCCCCAAAATTTTTTTCAATAAATAATTTTTTTAATATTTTTCCTGAAATCAATAAGCATCCAGCAAGCTTCATACAAAAATTTATCATCTATAAAGTTTCCAGTTAACAGGAATGGATCAAAGTATGATTTCGGTTCATATATGAACTACGACCTGTATAGTCATCTAAAATTTATAATTCTTGTTTTAAAAATCCCATTTTCTGATGCTGATTCAAGATATATAGTTGAATCAATAATCTATAATATTTGAGTTTAACACAAATTTACATTTGCTCTGTAAAACTACATGTACAGAGACAATACATCAATATCAAGCTTAGCATAAGTTTAGACCATAATCTATGTTTAACCACCCTTGTTTTGTTTGAAGATAATGGCCTATCTGAGATCAGGGAAGAAGAATTTGAATTTTTACTTTGGTTTGAACTCTATACGTAAAAAAAAAACAGAGATGACCAAACATTCAGGCACAAAACAGACATATATAAACATACACAGAGATTCACATCTATATATAATCATGTAGCACAACATCATCTAAAAGTCACATGCACTAGCATTTATTACCCTAAGCATTTAAGTTAAGTGTTTACTCACTTGATTTTCCAGAAAGAACAAAGAAGAACAGAACTTGTTTTTTTTGAACCAGGCCTTTGAGAAAATGTTTGCTGAAGATCTTCTTCTTGCTTCTTTGATAAATCTGGTTTTTTTTGCTTTGTCTGATGTTTTTAACTAAAGTTTGTCTAAGTTTAAAATGACATTCACTTCAGTTTTGCTTAGTTTTGTTTGAATGGAACGAAATGAGATGAAGTTGATATATGAAATAAGTTTACAGGTTGGTATATAGAAGCTTACAGGTGAAAATAATTTGTACAAATGATATAATGTTGTTTTGTACAATCAAGATCAAAGATATTTTGTTTGGTGGCTGAGGTGATTTCTTGTTTTCGGCTGAAATGAAATTCCTTTTGTGTTGAGATTCAAGTATTAATTGTATTTGTCTTGTTTTATAAGCCCATGCATATCACTTTTCGGCTGAGATGATTCTTGTAATAATGATATTTGTTTGTTTCCTCAAGTCAAAATACTTATCCATATGCATTTGTTCAAACTTGAATAAAATTATTGTCATACTTATTTTTATATATCTCCCATACTTTCTTTTGTCATGTTTGTATTTATTGTTATTCATCTTCTTAAGCAAGCTTCTTTATACATGTTTACTTGTTTTACTTTTAAAATGGTGGCTGATATGCATATATGTTGTATACAAAGGAGGCTAGCATTTAATGCCTTGGTACTTCATGTCTTCATACTTATCCTTTATTTGCTTGCTTATAGATATATATTTTGTTTCTTTCTTTAGCTAAGTGTACATACTTATACTTATATTTGAATGTATTATATTTTTATATTTATTTTAAATTTACAAATCATAGCTTTCTTTTCAACATATACGTATATATAAATAAATCTGAAATAACCATTAAAAAAACATTTATAAAGATATTATACTATCAATATTGTTTAAATACAACTCATCATTAAATTAAAACAATTTATAAAGGAAACTATCTTTTTATTAATAAATAGCATATTTTATTTGAGTTCGCGAAAATTTCTAATCGGTTTATCATTTAATTTCCCAATTTTAAATCAAAAATTAATTTAATTGTCAATTTCAAATTAGTTAAAACCTGGGATCGTTACAGACTTCCCCCCTTAAAAGGAATTTCGTCCTCGAAATTCGTAGGCACGAAAACAACAAAGGTAGATACACCAAGATAGGGAAATAGCTTTCCAGGTCAAGATGGATATCTATGCTGTATTTGGCTTACCAAATCAGAATATCAATAATAAATATAAGAACGAATCTATTTTATTTTCCACAAGATATTCGGGTCATCCAGATCTACGAAATATGCAGTGGCCTTGGTTAGTTCGAAAGGATAACTAACCATTCGTAATATATATTTGGACCCAAATATTGACAGATATATGGATACAATTTCAAAAATTTCTAGTTAAAAAACCAAAATATATCTATCAATCATATCAACCAAAGCAAACAAAACGACCAATACATCCAAACAAACAATTTTGGCCTATTCGGAGTTTATGTCCCATACAAATATATCAAATCTTCTGCCTGTACTTACCAGGAATCATCGAAGAATTGACAGAGATGCTGAACAAAAGAGATAGATTTAATCTTCTATAATTTTTCAAACACTAGGAATGGATTCAAGTCGGAACATCTCAAACTATATATAATTTGTCCCACTTCGGACTTCAATCAACCCAAGAAATTATAATAGAATTTCTAATTCGGTTTTAAATGAAATCATTTTATTGATATAATTCAATTTATCCTTCATATTCCATAAATAGAGTTAATTCAATTTTAAATTTTCCAATTTATTTCAAATTTCAGTTTCAAATTGTCGATTCATATTCATTAAGGTTTAAATTGAAACTGATAAGAAACCGATGAAGATATGAAGTAAGAATTTTCTACAATGATTCGTAGGGCCACCATCACACCGGAACTTCTTCTGGATTTGTCACGAAGCAATCAAAAGAATTTGGGAACGAATCAAAGAAAATTGATAGAGAAAGATTGTTTCCACTGTCGTAGGGTATTAACCAATTATAGTCGTATTTCCCTGTCCCCTATCTCGTTCTCTTCTTGCACTCATACTCACTATCAGCGGATAGTAAGAGAATTTACTGAGGCATTCAAACGGATATCTTAGGGATTACTCATTCTAGGGATACTTCACCCTATCTCTAATGAGTTACTTAATATGTTATACTCCTGAGCTAAAGTTGTACCCCTCAGCTCTGATACCAAATGTAACGAATGCGGATTTTTCGCGTTCGAAAATCGACATTCATACTTTACATCGTACTTGAATGCCGCAGATTCGACCATTCAAATCCGATTCGCCGGAGCTTATAACACAATTAAGTAAACAACATAGCGGAAGAAATAATGAATATCAATATACAACATCTGATACAACATCCTGATACAACAGATGATACAATAGATATCGATATACATCAGAGATATGATACAATAAAATAGCAGCGGAAAGAAAATAGGATAACGCTAACAGCGGAACAAATAACTTCAATATAATCTTCAAGGAAGAACTCAAAACACTGCAACTCCATCTCCAAGAACCAATCCAGAAATAACTCGAACTCCCAACAACGATGCACCAAGCTAAGCAAGGTCAGTCATCTCCAAAGACTGAACTAGCTCCAGGTAATCTACCAAACCTAACCATCTGAAAAAACCAACTCTAGACTGCTCGTGTGGAAATTAGTGAGTACCCAGAGTTTAGGAAAAGGAACAATAAACTCCGGGTCAGTCATGTGACTGGTGTGAGTAACAAAAACAATTTATCTTTAAACACAAACAGCAAGAGAATTTTAAAGTAAATTCGCAATGCTTTTAGAAAATGAAACTACCATAAGACCTCCCGCCACACACACAATGCAAACGCAGAATTGGAGAAGATTTCTTCTTATGATAGTCAAACATGCTTAATACGCAGAAAATTTCTTGGATATTATTATTATAAGTGCAAAGTGCAGAAAACATTTCGAAAGTAGAATATTAATCTTAGCCAGCATAGGCATTCCGCACTTATGCCTACTATAACTACCATGTTCAATAGCAGGTTACCTGTGACGACCCGCCTTTCTCAAGCCCAGAAAGACGTTTCATCATTAAGAAAGAAAGGGATAGAAATAGAAAAGAATAGAAAGAAAGAATAACAACATCAGAATCTCACAGCGAAATGGAACAAAATATAATACATCACATAACTATCATATAGTTATACATACATCAGAGTTATACAATATCATACAACAGGACTGTCATATACAACTGTCAGAACATACATCTCAAATACAACATATACTAACTAACACAGCGGAACTATAAAGATATATATGTCTACAACGCTGAAGCCTCCTGCTCCATTGCTCCTCCAGAAGTCGTCAAAGCTAACCTGAATCCCTTGGCTACCCGTAAAAATTTGGGTACCCGAAAGTTTATGAAAAACAAAAATAAACTCCGGGTCAGACATGGGTCTGGTATGAGTAAACGGTTTAAAGTTGCTTAACTTTGAAAATCATTTGAAAATAAAGGTATCACGTAAGACTCCCCACAAATAAATACGGGTAAGTTTTTACCTTACGCTAACCAAAACATTTGATAGGAAAATTCAGTGATATTATAATAGTGTCTAGGGTTTTCAAGTAAATAGAAAATAGCCGAAATTGTTACATTCATTAAATTCCAGCTACTAGCCACCAAAGTGGGTAATACAAATCAAAACCGTAGGGTCTCGTAGGAAAAATGGATTTCCAACAATGGCAGGGCTACTGGGGTACCGCCCGTCACAGTACGTGGTCTAGATCACAGTACCGAGGAGCCACCCTAACTCCCCTGCAACACAAGGCCGGAACCATTCCTTACTGAACAGTCCCGAACAAGATAACCCCGCAGTTGGTGTACATCCAACCGCCCACACAGCCGAATAAAAGGGACATCTAGACAGGGGTATATCTCGTCCTGCTTGGGCATGACCCACCTAACCTTGCTGCACCTCCCCTGTTTTAGCCATTCCCGGTTGATGAGGCTTGAGGCTGCGTTTACCTTTATAGAACATATCACTTAGAATGCTCATCGTCCGCCTGACAATGTGCTGAAAGCATTCAATCCATACAAGTTCGTTCCGGGTTCGAACGAAACCGAAGGCATTATCTCGTTACACTCGTTTTGGAATCACCCTCAGAGTTAACGACGATAACCCTTGCATTCTGAAAACTCCATCTCGATCACCATTCGATAAGTCACGACCTATCGTTTAATTTGGATCGATGTGGTTTTCGGAGAATCAAAATTGATTCTTCCGATCCCGGTCTCATCGGATCCAAACGCCATTTTAAGGGCCAAGTTGTCTATTTAACTTAACAGTTTAAATTTAACAATTGAATTCATATAGCAATTTATCACAGATAAATAACATCAGATAAATCATATAGTAATAAATAAATAACATCAGATAATTCATATAGCAATTGAATACAGATAAATCATGCACAATCATCACAGATATATCACAGAACATCACAGATATAAATAAACATCAGAGGCAATCAAATAGAATCATCGATTCATATCAACAAGTTGATTTATTTTAATCTTAATTGCATAATCAAGAGTAAATTATAATTTATTCTTTATTTAATTAATTATTAATTAATTAACTTATTTCAATTCATTAATTACTTATTAATTATTCACTTAATTAATTAATTAATTCTTAATTACTAATCAAAAACCTTAATTATTGATTTATAAAACTTAATTACACAATTAATTATTGTTAATCACTCATTAATTATTAATTACTTAATCGTTCAATCATTAACTATTTATTTAATCAGTTAAATACATTTTGTTAATCAATCAACTTCAAATGATTAATTGAATTCTTGATTACATATGATTTTATACATGATTATCATTATATTCTTTAACTACAAATTCAATGTTTTAACTACGTATGAAATTACCATTATAAATTGTATTACATACATAATTAATTTCTATTTTAAATTACTTACTCAATTTTATTTTATTTTTCCCAGCAAAACTTTAAAGTTAGCAGAGATTAAAACAAATGGTTAACACTTAATAAACTAGTTTATACTTACCTTAATTACTTTTATTTTGTTTCTGTAAAACTTTAAAGTTCTTCAGCGCTCAAAACAAATTGTAATAACACTTAAAAACAGAGCTCATACTTAAACTTAATCACTTCTACTTCATATTACAGCTAACCAATTCTGCAAATACAAACCCGAAGACGCCCACGCGCATACCTCGAGTAGAACTCGAGTCTATACAGCAGTTCCACACGATCCTCCCCTGCCTTCTTCCTCTCCTCTGTATCTCTTCTTCTCCTCCCTGCTTCTTTTTCCTCTGCTTATTTCTTTTATTTAAAAACTTAAATTTCTCTAACAGTTAAAAACTTATAACACACTCGCGTAAAACATTCATCCAAGCTACTCACTCGAAGCAACACGCGCACAGTACTCGAGTGTCTCTCGAGTCGACCCAACCTCGTACAGCTCCGCCGCCGTGCACGTGCACGGCGGTCCACCACCGCGCCTGCACTTCGCGTCACCACCCACAAATCGCTTGCCGTCCCCTCTCTCGAATACGACACCCAGATCAACCCCTAACGCACTAAATCGAAATTCGACTAAAAAGTCGAACTGTCACTCAAACAAAATTCACAAATCCACCTCGCGATCGTGATCGCGACCACCATAAATACCAATACTTCGGCCATGGCTGACCAACTACATCCTCTAACACCTCCCAAACCCACGCGTCACTCGGTTGCGCCATCATGTCGCAATCATCAAGAAACCGAACCCAAAACATACAGGCTCCTAAACCCTACTTTTGAATTTCCCCAACAAATCTTGCAATTAAAAAATTTTCTAACATTTTTCTGTTGATCCATAGTCAATACACTAGCTTCATGTTGAATCACATCAACTATAATTGTTTGTATAATCAGAGTTTCACAAAAATACATTTTTGGCTTACCATTTAACTGTTCCCAAATTTGCTATCTATAAATTATAATTTTTATCTTAAAAATCCTATCATTGTATGTAGTATCAATATACAAATTCACGTTTACAATTCGAATTATTCGAATTTTATCCTTATTTCCTTTTTACTGTAAAATTTGGTTTACAGTGTTTTATAAGTCACTGATATATAATGTTTTGCAATATATTTTACTGTAAAGTTTTATTTAGTTAATGCACTAATTAAAGAAGTTAGCTTTATATAAAAGTATGAAATATATTCTTTAGCATCTTTAACTCAACAAAAATCTTGAAAACTAGCAAGAACAACTATAAGAGCATACTGTAATAATAAGCAATCCAGAACTTTTAATATGCACATAACAAAATCATCATAAACTACAAAATAAAGGTTAAATTAGAAATAGTTTACTCACCAACCAAAACTGTTGAACAGAAAGTATTGAAGAAAACACTTTCAAAAGAAGCTTTCCTGAAACTCCCCTTTTTGTTCCCTCTTTTCTGTTTCTATTTCCTTGTTTGTTTACAGTTTTAAATCAACATATATTTGCAAGCAAATAGATGTGTTCTCCTGTTTGTTTTAAGCTAATGTTTATATAAGTGAACTAATGATATATAGGTGGATTGATATAGAAGCTTTAAACAGGTAGCAACTGGACAGCATGTATGTGTTTGTCATTTTCTTTAATTGGTTGAGTAAAATTTTCTGCAGTGAAATGATTTATCAGATTTCGGCTATATGTACTTAGTTGAACAATATGTTATGCTAATAAATGTTTATGTTATTAATTATGACAACAAGTTATTAATGGTTACTGACAGTTGCTGCTTAGTACAAAGATATTTATGTTTTGTTACTTTGTGTTGTACAAAATACTTATCATTTCGGCCAAACCTGTTTAGTAAGCTACAGGTTTTGTTTGCATTCTATTTGAAGTAAAACTTATTTTCCTTATGCATGTAAGCTTCAGCAACATATAAATTTTATGTTTGTTTTACTGTTCTGAACAAGATCTTTGGTTGTTGTATATTTATATGTACAGGTTTTGTTTATATGTTTATTACTGGTTTACCTTTATTTTTAGTTTATTATTATTATTATTTTTCTCTGGGTACATCACTTAATTGCGGTACAAACTTATATGTGTATTAAGCAATGTATCAAGAAATTTATATTTGACTTTGTTTTTCTTGTACATAACTATAATTACTTTTATTATTCCATACTCTTGCTATTTGTTCATTTATACTGACATTGATGTTATAGTGTTCACATGTTCATACACTTGTATTAATATGGTTCAAGTTATAACTTATATTCGTAAATTTATATCTTGGTTATATTTTATATTTTATAATGTATGGTTTATACTTATGTTTATAATTATGATTCAAACTTTTTTTCTCATGTTTATGCTTAATATTACTATGTTTGTATATATTTTAAACTTTATATTTTAAACACTAACATTGTATTCATATGTATTTTATCAAATATCAAAAATATAAAGACTTTGATTTGATTCTATTGAATAGAACCAATTTTGTTTTAAAGGGTTTTGAAGTATTGAATTTTAAATTTCTCAAACCAAATTTCTTTTATGAACATACATAACTGTTAAACATCCAAAATTTCATCAATTTAATCATTGGCAAGTTTATATTTAATTTAAATTAGATTAAATATTCATTAAAATATGCTGTCAAAATTCCGGGTCGTTACATTCCTCCCCCCTTAAAAGAATTTCGTCCCCGAAATTAAAACAACAGTTAAATCAAAAGCTTTTATATTCACAATCCAAACATACATATCATTCATACAATAGCAAACAAACAAACAATCTACTCTAACAAACATCTCTAGTTATCCGAACATAAATCCGGATAAGCATTCCTAAAACTATCGAGAGTTTCCCAGGTACAATCTCTGGGATCCTCACTCCATTGCACCTTGACGAGTTTCACCACTTTGTTCCTGAGTTGCTTCTCGTCTCGATCCACAATCTGAACTGGTTCTCTGACTACAGTTAAATTTGGTTCAACTTCCAAATCTTCTTGAATTACCGGTTCTACAACCAGTGACGGATCATGAACAAATTTCCTCAAATGCGATACATGAAACACATTGTGAATTCCAGACATCCGCTCTGGTAATTCAATCCTGTAGGCTACAGCTCCAATTCTTTCCAATACTCGGAATGGTCCAATGTATCTCGGAGCAAGTTTTCTCGTCTTTCCAAATCTTATAGCACCTTTAATTGGAGAAACTTTGACAAAAACCAAGTCTCCGATCTCAAATTCCAATGGCCTTCGTCTTCTATCCGCATATTTCTTCTGACGATCTTGAGCAGCTTTCATCCTTTTCTTGATAAGTTCAACCTTCGCAGAAGCTTCTCGAATAAGATCGGGTCCAAGTACAAGACGATCCTTCGATTCAATCCAACAAGATGGAGATCTACACGGTCTTCCGTATAAAGCTTCATAAGGAGCCATCTTAATACTCGCTTGATAACTGTTATTATAAGAAAATTCCACAAGATGAAGATGGTCTTCCCAAGATCCTCCAAAATCTAAAACACAAGCCCGAAGCATATCCTCAAGAATACGATTAAGCCTCTCCGTCTGTCCGTCTGTTTGAGGATGATAGGCTGTACTCAATCTCAAATCTGTTCCCATTGCTGATTGCAGAGCTTCCCAAAATTTGCTAGTGAAAATAGGATCACGGTCACTTACTATGCTGACTGGAACACCATGCAATCGAACTATCTCCTTCAAGAAAATTTCTGCCAATGAAACTGCAGTACGAGTCGCTTTGACTGGAATAAAATGGGCACTTTTTGTTAAACGATCCACAATAACCCATATTCCGTCATTTCCCTTCCTGGTTCTAGGCAAACCATCGATAAAATCCATCGAGATCATTTCCCATTTCCAATTCGGAATTTCCAGAGGTTGCAATAACCTGGCAGATTTCTGTTGATCACCTTTAACTTGTTGGCAGATGGCACAATTGTTCACAAAAGCAGCTACATCTTCCTTCATGCCCTTCCACCAAAAGACTCTCCTCATATCTTTGTACATCTTCGAAATTCCAGGATGAATATTCAATTTGGAACGATGACTTTCAGACAACACTTCCTGTCTCAAATCCCTGTCATTCGGTACACAGATTCTCCCGTTGATCCTTAGTGTTCCTTGGTCATCGATCTCAAAACTGGGACACTGACCCCTCCTGACTCTTTTAATGATCCTCCTCAGCATCCTATCAGATTCTTGCTTACTTGAAATTCTTTCAATAAGAGACGGAACCACTTCCAGAAGAGAAAGAACTGCATTCCTACTGAGAGCATCAGCTACGACATTCGCTTTCCCCGGAGTGTACAGAATATCCAAATCATAGGAAGCTAGAAATTCAACCCACCGCTGTTGTCTCAGATTCAGATCTTTTTGAGAGAATAGATATTTCAACGGTTTGTGATCCGTGAACAATTCGAATTTCTCTCCCAAAAGATAATGCCTCCAAATTTTCAAAGCAAAAACAATGGCAAGCAATTCTAAATCATGCGTAGCATAGTTCTTCTCATGAGACTTCAATTGCCTACTAGCATACGCAATTACTCTGCCATTCTGCATCAACACTGCACCCAATCCAACTATACATGCATCCGTGTAAACTTCGAATTTGCTCTTCCCATCCGGAATAGCAAGTACTGGTGCATTAGTTAGCCTTGTCTTCAATTCTCGAAAAGCTTCTTCACACTGAGGTGTCCATTTGAATTTTGCTCCTTTCCTTGTTAGCTTGGTCAGATGTGAAGAAATCTTGGAATAATCCTTAATAAATTTTCTGTAGTAGCCAGCTAAACCCAGAAAACTGCGAACTTCTGTTGGCGTCTCCGGCTGTTTCCATTTCAAAATAGTTTCAAATTTCGCCGGGTCTACAGAAATGCCTTCACCTGAAACAATGTGCCCTAAAAATTTAACTTCTGATTTCTAGAAATGGCACTTTGAGAACTTTGCCTTCAACACGTGCTTCCTCAGAGTTTCCAAAACAATTCCCAAATGCTGTCTGTGCTCCTCTTCCGATTTTGAGTAGACCAAGATATCATCAATGAATACCAGCACAAACTTATTCAACACATCTCTAAAGACTCGGTTCATGAGGTCAACAAAATAAGTTGGAGCGTTGGTTAACCCGAAAGGCATAACCAACCATTCATAAAAACAATTCGGTCCCCTAAATGCTGTTAAGGGAATACTATCTTCAGTTATTCTCAATTGATGGAAACCTGAAGCTAGATCTAGTTGAGAAAAAATAGAAGCTCCATGCAATTGGTCAAAAAGATCATCAATACGAGGAAAAGGATATTTATTTCGAATGGTCACTTTGTTCAATTCTCTATAATCAACACAGAACCTTAGCGAACCATCCGATTTGGTGACAAACACTGCAGCAGAGCCCCAACAAGAAAAACTGGGTCTAATTAAACCTTTCTCCAAAAGATCTTGCGTCTGCTTAACCAACTCCTCTCTCTCTCTAGGAGGCATTCTCCTACTGGGTTGAATCACCGGCACAGCTCCTGGAATCAAATCAATACGAAACTCAATCTCTCGATGTGGCGGTAGACACTTAACTTCTTCAAAAACATCCGGAAAATCTTGAACCACATCAATATCTTCAACTCTCTCTTCAGAATTCTCAATTCCATGCAATAGACTACTCAAGTGAAATTCAGAACTATCGCACGATACTCTGGCAATCCTACCCAAATCAGTTTCCAACGAAACTGTCCTCTCATCACAATTCAGGACTGCTTTATACCTATCGAGCCAATCCATTCCCAAAATAAGATCAAATCCCTTAAAATTTAACACATACGGGTCACAAGAGAAACTATGGGACAAATAAGAAAGCTTCAAGTCCTCACAGATCGTATCCAATTTTGTTGCTCCACCAATAGGATTAGATACAATAATGGGACGATCCACCGTACTAGGGTTGAGAGAAAACTTTTCTACCGGTTCCAAAGAAATGAAACTCAAAGATGCACCCGAATCAAATAAAACTTTAATATATTTGCCGTCCAAGAGTAAGGTACCTTCCAAAACTCCTTTGTTTTGAGAAATAGAAGATGGACCTGCTTCCAGAGCAAAAACTTTATCCTGCTGTGTCTTCTGTAAAAGTGGGCAATCCTTAATCACATGACCGGGCTGACGACAATTAAAACACAACGATCTCTGGACTACTGCTAATCCGGGATCACTCTGACATTGCTGTTGCTGAGATCCTCCTTGAGAACACTGATCTGCCAAATGTCCAATTTGCTGACAATTATAGCACTTGCGGGGTCCATTATTGCTTCCTCTTGATTTCTTTCCCTTGCCTTGCCTTCTCCAAAGTGGATTAAACTTTCTTTTATTAGGGTTAACGGAATCCTCTCTCGAAACTGCTGTTGGTGCTTCTAATTTCTTGCTCATCAAATCTTCATACCTCAATGCCATATCAACTAAATCAACAAAAGATCCTTTCAAGAGCACCGTCATCTTATTCTGTAATTCTGGCCTCAATCCTTGCACAAACTTTTCATTCTTCTTGAGTGCAGTATCAATGAGTCCTGATCCATAACGCGAAAGTTCATTGAATCTGGTCTCATACTCAGAAATAGTCATGCTATCCTGTCTCAAATTCAGAAAATCCTGGTACAATTGAGATTTTCTTGCTGTAGGCATAAACTTCCCTTCAAATAACTCCTTAAATCTTTCCCATGAAATATCTTCCTCAGGAACATTTGCAATAGTTGCATCCCACCATGCTGCTGCGCCTTCCTGTAATTGCCACGATGCCATATCTCTCTTCTGGTCATTCGACAATCTCATCCTCTTAAAAATGCGCTCACAAGAGCGTAACCAAGCTTGAACTTCAATTATCGATTCTGAACCTTTAAATGATTGGCCTCCAAGATCAGTGAAATCTTTACATAAGGCTGCAAAACTAACTTGAGGCGGTACTGGATTTATAGTCTCTCTAGCAATTCGACTTCGAACATCTTCACTCGAAGTACCAGCCCTAACTCTGCCTCTTCTTCCAGAACTCATGTCGATCACCTGAACAGGTAACTCAACAAATTTAGATAGGTATACATAATTATATGAAAATACAAATACGCACTCTCAAGATAAATATAACACAAGAGCCTAGGTACTCGCTCTACCTAGCGCTCTGATACCACATGTGACGACCCGCCTTTCTCAAGCCCAGAAAGACGTTTCATCATTAAGAAAGAAAGGGATAGAAATATAAAAGAATAGAAAGAAAGAATAACAACATCAGAATCTCACAGCGGAATGGAACAAAATATAATACATCACATAACTATCATATAGTTATACATACATCAGAGTTATACAATATCATACAACAGGACTGTCATATACAACTGTCAGAACATACATCTCAAATACAACATATACTAACTAACACAGCGGAACTATAAAGATATATATGTCTACAACGCTGAAGCCTCCTGCTCCATTGCTCCTCCAGAAGTCGTCAAAGCTAACCTGAATCCCTTGGCTACCCGTAAAAATTTGGGTACCCGAAAGTTTATGAAAAACAAAAATAAACTCCGGGTCAGACATGGGTCTGGTATGAGTAAACGGTTTAAAGTTGCTTAACTTTGAAAATCATTTGAAAATAAAGGTATCACGTAAGACTCCCCACAAATAAATACGGGTAAGTTTTTACCTTACGCTAACCAAAACATTTGATAGGAAAATTCAGTGATATTATAATAGTGTCTAGGGTTTTCAAGTAAATAGAAAATAGCCGAAATTGTTACATTCATTAAATTCCAGCTACTAGCCACCAAAGTGGGTAATACAAATCAAAACCGTAGGGTCTCGTAGGAAAAATGGATTTCCAACAATGGCAGGGCTACTGGGGTACCGCCCGTCACAGTACGTGGTCTAGATCACAGTACCGAGGAGCCACCCTAACTCCCCTGCAACACAAGGCCGGAACCATTCCTTACTGAACAGTCCCGAACAAGATAACCCCGCAGTTGGTGTACATCCAACCGCCCACACAGCCGAATAAAAGGGACATCTAGACAGGGGTATATCTCGTCCTGCTTGGGCATGACCCACCTAACCTTGCTGCACCTCCCCTGTTTTAGCCATTCCCGGTTGATGAGGCTTGAGGCTGCGTTTACCTTTATAGAACATATCACTTAGAATGCTCATCGTCCGCCTGACAATGTGCTGAAAGCATTCAATCCATACAAGTTCGTTCCGGGTTCGAACGAAACCGAAGGCATTATCTCGTTACACTCGTTTTGGAATCACCCTCAGAGTTAACGACGATAACCCTTGCATTCTGAAAACTCCATCTCGATCACCATTCGATAAGTCACGACCTATCGTTTAATTTGGATCGATGTGGTTTTCGGAGAATCAAAATTGATTCTTCCGATCCCGGTCTCATCGGATCCAAACGCCATTTTAAGGGCCAAGTTGTCTATTTAACTTAACAGTTTAAATTTAACAATTGAATTCATATAGCAATTTATCACAGATAAATAACATCAGATAAATCATATAGTAATAAATAAATAACATCAGATAATTCATATAGCAATTGAATACAGATAAATCATGCACAATCATCACAGATATATCACAGAACATCACAGATATAAATAAACATCAGAGGCAATCAAATAGAATCATCGATTCATATCAACAAGTTGATTTATTTTAATCTTAATTGCATAATCAAGAGTAAATTATAATTTATTCTTTATTTAATTAATTATTAATTAATTAACTTATTTCAATTCATTAATTACTTATTAATTATTCACTTAATTAATTAATTAATTCTTAATTACTAATCAATAACCTTAATTATTGATTTATAAAACTTAATTACACAATTAATTATTGTTAATCACTCATTAATTATTAATTACTTAATCGTTCAATCATTAACTATTTATTTAATCAGTTAAATACATTTTGTTAATCAATCAACTTCAAATGATTAATTGAATTCTTGATTACATATGATTTTATACATGATTATCATTATATTCTTTAACTACAAATTCAATGTTTTAACTACGTATGAAATTACCATTATAAATTGTATTACATACATAATTAATTTCTATTTTAAATTACTTACTCAATTTTATTTTATTTTTCCCAGCAAAACTTTAAAGTTAGCAGAGATTAAAACAAATGGTTAACACTTAATAAACTAGTTTATACTTACCTTAATTACTTTTATTTTGTTTCTGTAAAACTTTAAAGTTCTTCAGCGCTCAAAACAAATTGTAATAACACTTAAAAACAGAGCTCATACTTAAACTTAATCACTTCTACTTCATATTACAGCTAACCAATTCTGCAAATACAAACCCGAAGACGCCTACGCGCATACCTCGAGTAGAACTCGAGTCTATACAGCAGTTCCACACGATCCTCCCCTGCCTTCTTCCTCTCCTCTGTATCTCTTCTTCTCCTCCCTGCTTCTTTTTCCTCTGCTTATTTCTTTTATTTAAAAACTTAAATTTCTCTAACAGTTAAAAACTTATAACACACTCGCGTAAAACATTCATCCAAGCTACTCACTCGAAGCAACACGCGCACAGTACTCGAGTGTCTCTCGAGTCGACCCAACCTCGTACAGCTCCGCCGCCGTGCACGTGCACGGCGGTCCACCACCGCGCCTGCACTTCGCGTCACCACCCACAAATCGCTTGCCGTCCCCTCTCTCGAATACGACACCCAGATCAACCCCTAACGCACTAAATCGAAATTCGACTAAAAAGTCGAACTGTCACTCAAACAAAATTCACAAATCCACCTCGCGATCGTGATCGCGACCACCATAAATACCAATACTTCGGCCATGGCTGACCAACTACATCCTCTAACACCTCCCAAACCCACGCGTCACTCGGTTGCGCCATCATGTCGCAATCATCAAGAAACCGAACCCAAAACATACAGGCTCCTAAACCCTACTTTTGAATTTCCCCAACAAATCTTGCAATTAAAAAATTTTCTAACATTTTTCTGTTGATCCATAGTCAATACACTAGCTTCATGTTGAATCACATCAACTATAATTGTTTGTATAATCAGAGTTTCACAAAAATACATTTTTGGCTTACCATTTAACTGCTCCCAAATTTGCTATCTATAAATTATAATTTTTATCTTAAAAATCCTATCATTGTATGTAGTATCAATATACAAATTCACGTTTACAATTCGAATTATTCGAATTTTATCCTTATTTCCTTTTTACTGTAAAATTTGGTTTACAGTGTTTTATAAGTCACTGATATATAATGTTTTGCAATATATTTTACTGTAAAGTTTTATTTAGTTAATGCACTAATTAAAGAAGTTAGCTTTTATATAAAAGTATGAAATATATTCTTTAGCATCTTTAACTCAACAAAAATCTTGAA
The DNA here is from genome assembly GCA_030765085.1 of Allium cepa. NCBI lineage: Eukaryota > Viridiplantae > Streptophyta > Magnoliopsida > Asparagales > Amaryllidaceae > Allium > Allium cepa. Next base: position 884,871,962 of record CM060940.1, on the reverse strand, counting down.
AACTAGCAAGAACAACTATAAGAGCATACTGTAATAATAAGCAATCCAGAACTTTTAATATGCACATAACAAAATCATCATAAACTACAAATAAAGGTTAAATTAGAAATAGTTTACTCACCAACCAAAACTGTTGAACAGAAAGTATTGAAGAAAACACTTTCAAAAGAAGCTTTCCTGAAACTCCCCTTTTTGTTCCCTCTTTTCTGTTTCTATTTCCTTGTTTGTTTACAGTTTTAAATCAACATATATTTGCAAGCAAATAGATGTGTTCTCCTGTTTGTTTTAAGCTAATGTTTATATAAGTGAACTAATGATATATAGGTGGATTGATATAGAAGCTTTAAACAGGTAGCAACTGGACAGCATGTATGTGTTTGTCATTTTCTTTAATTGGTTGAGTAAAATTTTCTGCAGTGAAATGATTTATCAGATTTCGGCTATATGTACTTAGTTGAACAATATGTTATGCTAATAAATGTTTATGTTATTAATTATGACAACAAGTTATTAATGGTTACTGACAGTTGCTGCTTAGTACAAAGATATTTATGTTTTGTTACTTTGTGTTGTACAAAATACTTATCATTTCGGCCAAACCTGTTTAGTAAGCTACAGGTTTTGTTTGCATTCTATTTGAAGTAAAACTTATTTTCCTTATGCGTGTAAGCTTCAGCAACATATAAATTTTATGTTTGTTTTACTGTTCTGAACAAGATCTTTGGTTGTTGTATATTTATATGTACAGGTTTTGTTTATATGTTTATTACTGGTTTACCTTTATTTTTAGTTTATTATTATTATTATTATTTTTCTCTGGGTACATCACTTAATTGCGGTACAAACTTATATGTGTATTAAGCAATGTATCAAGAAATTTATATTTGACTTTGTTTTTCTTGTACATAACTATAATTACTTTTATTATTCCATACTCTTGCTATTTGTTCATTTATACTGACATTGATGTTATAGTGTTCACATGTTCATACACTTGTATTAATATGGTTCAAGTTATAACTTATATTCGTAAATTTATATCTTGGTTATATTTTATATTTTATAATGTATGGTTTATACTTATGTTTATAATTATGATTCAAACTTTTTTTCTCATGTTTATGCTTAATATTACTATGTTTGTATATATTTTAAACTTTATATTTTAAACACTAACATTGTATTCATATGTATTTTATCAAATATCAAAAATATAAAGACTTTGATTTGATTCTATTGAATAGAACCAATTTTGTTTTAAAGGGTTTTGAAGTATTGAATTTTAAATTTCTCAAACCAAATTTCTTTTATAAACATACATAACTGTTAAACATCCAAAATTTCATCAATTTAATCATTGGCAAGTTTATATTTAATTTAAATTAGATTAAATATTCATTAAAATATGCTGTCAAAATTCCGGGTCGTTACATTCCTCCCCCCTTAAAAGAATTTCGTCCCCGAAATTAAAACAACAGTTAAATCAAAAGCTTTTATATTCACAATCCAAACATACATATCATTCATACAATAGCAAACAAACAAACAATCTACTCTAACAAACATCTCTAGTTATCCGAACATAAATCCGGATAAGCATTCCTAAAACTATCGAGAGTTTCCCAGGTACAATCTCTGGGATCCTCACTCCATTGCACCTTGACGAGTTTCACCACTTTGTTCCTGAGTTGCTTCTCGTCTCGATCCACAATCTGAACTGGTTCTCTGACTACAGTTAAATTTGGTTCAACTTCCAAATCTTCTTGAATTACCGGTTCTACAACCAGTGACGGATCATGAACAAATTTCCTCAAATGCGATACATGAAACACATTGTGAATTCCAGACATCCGCTCTGGTAATTCAATCCTGTAGGCTACAGCTCCAATTCTTTCCAATACTCGGAATGGTCCAATGTATCTCGGAGCAAGTTTTCTCGTCTTTCCAAATCTTATAGCACCTTTAATTGGAGAAACTTTGACAAAAACCAAGTCTCCGATCTCAAATTCCAATGGCCTTCGTCTTCTATCCGCATATTTCTTCTGACGATCTTGAGCAGCTTTCATCCTTTTCTTGATAAGTTCAACCTTCGCAGAAGCTTCTCGAATAAGATCGGGTCCAAGTACAAGACGATCCTTCGATTCAATCCAACAAGATGGAGATCTACACGGTCTTCCGTATAAAGCTTCATAAGGAGCCATCTTAATACTCGCTTGATAACTGTTATTATAAGAAAATTCCACAAGATGAAGATGGTCTTCCCAAGATCCTCCAAAATCTAAAACACAAGCCCGAAGCATATCCTCAAGAATACGATTAAGCCTCTCCGTCTGTCCGTCTGTTTGAGGATGATAGGCTGTACTCAATCTCAAATCTGTTCCCATTGCTGATTGCAGAGCTTCCCAAAATTTGCTAGTGAAAATAGGATCACGGTCACTTACTATGCTGACTGGAACACCATGCAATCGAACTATCTCCTTCAAGAAAATTTCTGCCAATGAAACTGCAGTACGAGTCGCTTTGACTGGAATAAAATGGGCACTTTTTGTTAAACGATCCACAATAACCCATATTCCGTCATTTCCCTTCCTGGTTCTAGGCAAACCATCGATAAAATCCATCGAGATCATTTCCCATTTCCAATTCGGAATTTCCAGATGTTGCAATAACCCGGCAGATTTCTGTTGATCACCTTTAACTTGTTGGCAGATGGCACAATTGTTCACAAAAGCAGCTACATCTTCCTTCATGCCCTTCCACCAAAAGACTCTCCTCATATCTTTGTACATCTTCGAAATTCCAGGATGAATATTCAATTTGGAACGATGACTTTCAGACAACACTTCCTGCCTCAAATCCCTGTCATTCGGTACACAGATTCTCCCGTTGATCCTTAGTGTTCCTTGGTCATCGATCTCAAAACTGGGACACTGACCCCTCCTGACTCTTTTAATGATCCTCCTCAGCATCCTATCAGATTCTTGCTTACTTGAAATTCTTTCAATAAGAGACGGAACCACTTCCAGAAGAGAAAGAACTGCATTCCTACTGAGAGCATCAGCTACGACATTCGCTTTCCCCGGAGTGTACAGAATATCCAAATCATAGGAAGCTAGAAATTCAACCCACCGCTGTTGTCTCAGATTCAGATCTTTTTGAGAGAATAGATATTTCAACGGTTTGTGATCCGTGAACAATTCGAATTTCTCTCCCAAAAGATAATGCCTCCAAATTTTCAAAGCAAAAACAATGGCAAGCAATTCTAAATCATGCGTAGCATAGTTCTTCTCATGAGACTTCAATTGCCTACTAGCATACGCAATTACTCTGCCATTCTGCATCAACACTGCACCCAATCCAACTATACATGCATCCGTGTAAACTTCGAATTTGCTCTTCCCATCCGGAATAGCAAGTACTGGTGCACTAGTTAGCCTTGTCTTCAATTCTCGAAAAGCTTCTTCACACTGAGGTGTCCATTTGAATTTTGCTCCTTTCCTTGTTAGCTTGGTCAGATGTGAAGAAATCTTGGAATAATCCTTAATAAATTTTCTGTAGTAGCCAGCTAAACCCAGAAAACTGCGAACTTCTGTTGGCGTCTCCGGCTGTTTCCATTTCAAAATAGTTTCAAATTTCGCCGGGTCTACAGAAATGCCTTCACCTGAAACAATGTGCCCTAAAAATTTAACTTCTGATTTCTAGAAATGGCACTTTGAGAACTTTGCCTTCAACACGTGCTTCCTCAGAGTTTCCAAAACAATTCCCAAATGCTGTCTGTGCTCCTCTTCCGATTTTGAGTAGACCAAGATATCATCAATGAATACCAGCACAAACTTATTCAACACATCTCTAAAGACTCGGTTCATGAGGTCAACAAAATAAGTTGGAGCGTTGGTTAACCCGAAAGGCATAACCAACCATTCATAAAAACAATTCGGTCCCCTAAATGCTGTTAAGGGAATACTATCTTCAGCTATTCTCAATTGATGGAAACCTGAAGCTAGATCTAGTTGAGAAAAAATAGAAGCTCCATGCAATTGGTCAAAAAGATCATCAATACGAGGAAAAGGATATTTATTTCGAATGGTCACTTTGTTCAATTCTCTATAATCAACACAGAACCTTAGCGAACCATCCGATTTGGTGACAAACACTGCAGCAGAGCCCCAACAAGAAAAACTGGGTCTAATTAAACCTTTCTCCAAAAGATCTTGCGTCTGCTTAACCAACTCCTCTCTCTCTCTAGGAGGCATTCTCCTACTGGGTTGAATCACCGGCACAGCTCCTGGAATCAAATCAATACGAAACTCAATCTCTCGATGTGGCGGTAGACACTTAACTTCTTCAAAAACATCCGGAAAATCTTGAACCACATCAATATCTTCAACTCTCTCTTCAGAATTCTCAATTCCATGCAATAGACTACTCAAGTGAAATTCAGAACTATCGCACGATACTCTGGCAATCCTACCCAAATCAGTTTCCAACGAAACTGTCCTCTCATCACAATTCAGGACTGCTTTATACCTATCGAGCCAATCCATTCCCAAAATAAGATCAAATCCCTTAAAATTTAACACATACGGGTCACAAGAGAAACTATGGGACAAATAAGAAAGCTTCAAGTCCTCACAGATCGTATCCAATTTTGTTGCTCCACCAATAGGATTAGATACAATAATGGGACGATCCACCGTACTAGGGTTGAGAGAAAACTTTTCTACCGATTCCAAAGAAATGAAACTCAAAGATGCACCCGAATCAAATAAAACTTTAATATATTTGCCGTCCAAGAGTAAGGTACCTTCCAAAACTCCTTTGTTTTGAGAAATAGAAGATGGACCTGCTTCCAGAGCAAAAACTTTATCCTGCTGTGTCTTCTGTAAAAGTGGGCAATCCTTAATCACATGACCGGGCTGACGACAATTAAAACACAACGATCTCTGGACTACTGCTAATCCGGGATCACTCTGACATTGCTGTTGCTGAGATCCTCCTTGAGAACACTGATCTGCCAAATGTCCAATTTGCTGACAATTATAGCACTTGCGGGGTCCATTATTGCTTCCTCTTGATTTCTTTCCCTTGCCTTGCCTTCTCCAAAGTGGATTAAACTTTCTTTTATTAGGGTTAACGGAATCCTCTCTCAAAACTGCTGTTGGTGCTTCTAATTTCTTGCTCATCAAATCTTCATACCTCAATGCCATATCAACTAAATCAACAAAAGATCCTTTCAAGAGCACCGTCATCTTATTCTGTAATTCTGGCCTCAATCCTTGCACAAACTTTTCATTCTTCTTGAGTGCAGTATCAATGAGTCCTGATCCATAACGCGAAAGTTCATTGAATCTGGTCTCATACTCAGAAATAGTCATGCTATCCTGTCTCAAATTCAGAAAATCCTGGTACAATTGAGATTTTCTTGCTGTAGGCATAAACTTCCCTTCAAATAACTCCTTAAATCTTTCCCATGAAATATCTTCCTCAGGAACATTTGCAATAGTTGCATCCCACCATGCTGCTGCGCCTTCCTGTAATTGCCACGATGCCATATCTCTCTTCTGGTCATTCGACAATCTCATCCTCTTAAAAATGCGCTCACAAGAGCGTAACCAAGCTTGAACTTCAATTATCGATTCTGAACCTTTAAATGATTGGCCTCCAAGATCAGTGAAATCTTTACATAAGGCTGCAAAACTAACTTGAGGCGGTACTGGATTTATAGTCTCTCTAGCAATTCGACTTCGAACATCTTCACTCGAAGTACCAGCCCTAACTCTGCCTCTTCTTCCAGAACTCATGTCGATCACCTGAACAGGTAACTCAACAAATTTAGATAGGTATACATAATTATATGAAAATACAAATACGCACTCTCAAGATAAATATAACACAAGAGCCTAGGTACTCGCTCTACCTAGCGCTCTGATACCACATGTGACGACCCGCCTTTCTCAAGCCCAGAAAGACGTTTCATCATTAAGAAAGAAAGGGATAGAAATATAAAAGAATAGAAAGAAAGAATAACAACATCAGAATCTCACAGCGGAATGGAACAAAATATAATACATCACATAACTATCATATAGTTATACATACATCAGAGTTATACAATATCATACAACAGGACTGTCATATACAACTGTCAGAACATACATCTCAAATACAACATATACTAACTAACACAGCGGAACTATAAAGATATATATGTCTACAACGCTGAAGCCTCCTGCTCCATTGCTCCTCCAGAAGTCGTCAAAGCTAACCTGAATCCCTTGGCTACCCGTAAAAATTTGGGTACCCGAAAGTTTATGAAAAACAAAAATAAACTCCGGGTCAGACATGGGTCTGGTATGAGTAAACGGTTTAAAGTTGCTTAACTTTGAAAATCATTTGAAAATAAAGGTATCACGTAAGACTCCCCACAAATAAATACGGGTAAGTTTTTACCTTACGCTAACCAAAACATTTGATAGGAAAATTCAGTGATATTATAATAGTGTCTAGGGTTTTCAAGTAAATAGAAAATAGCCGAAATTGTTACATTCATTAAATTCCAGCTACTAGCCACCAAAGTGGGTAATACAAATCAAAACCGTAGGGTCTCGTAGGAAAAATGGATTTCCAACAATGGCAGGGCTACTGGGGTACCGCCCGTCACAGTACGTGGTCTAGATCACAGTACCGAGGAGCCACCCTAACTCCCCTGCAACACAAGGCCGGAACCATTCCTTACTGAACAGTCCCGAACAAGATAACCCCGCAGTTGGTGTACATCCAACCGCCCACACAGCCGAATAAAAGGGACATCTAGACAGGGGTATATCTCGTCCTGCTTGGGCATGACCCACCTAACCTTGCTGCACCTCCCCTGTTTTAGCCATTCCCGGTTGATGAGGCTTGAGGCTGCGTTTACCTTTATAGAACATATCACTTAGAATGCTCATCGTCCGCCTGACAATGTGCTGAAAGCATTCAATCCATACAAGTTCGTTCCGGGTTCGAACGAAACCGAAGGCATTATCTCGTTACACTCGTTTTGGAATCACCCTCAGAGTTAACGACGATAACCCTTGCATTCTGAAAACTCCATCTCGATCACCATTCGATAAGTCACGACCTATCGTTTAATTTGGATCGATGTGGTTTTCGGAGAATCAAAATTGATTCTTCCGATCCCGGTCTCATCGGATCCAAACGCCATTTTAAGGGCCAAGTTGTCTATTTAACTTAACAGTTTAAATTTAACAATTGAATTCATATAGCAATTTATCACAGATAAATAACATCAGATAAATCATATAGTAATAAATAAATAACATCAGATAATTCATATAGCAATTGAATACAGATAAATCATGCACAATCATCACAGATATATCACAGAACATCACAGATATAAATAAACATCAGAGGCAATCAAATAGAATCATCGATTCATATCAACAAGTTGATTTATTTTAATCTTAATTGCATAATCAAGAGTAAATTATAATTTATTCTTTATTTAATTAATTATTAATTAATTAACTTATTTCAATTCATTAATTACTTATTAATTATTCACTTAATTAATTAATTAATTCTTAATTACTAATCAATAACCTTAATTATTGATTTATAAAACTTAATTACACAATTAATTATTGTTAATCACTCATTAATTATTAATTACTTAATCGTTCAATCATTAACTATTTATTTAATCAGTTAAATACATTTTGTTAATCAATCAACTTCAAATGATTAATTGAATTCTTGATTACATATGATTTTATACATGATTATCATTATATTCTTTAACTACAAATTCAATGTTTTAACTACGTATGAAATTACCATTATAAATTGTATTACATACATAATTAATTTCTATTTTAAATTACTTACTCAATTTTATTTTATTTTTCCCAGCAAAACTTTAAAGTTAGCAGAGATTAAAACAAATGGTTAACACTTAATAAACTAGTTTATACTTACCTTAATTACTTTTATTTTGTTTCTGTAAAACTTTAAAGTTCTTCAGCGCTCAAAACAAATTGTAATAACACTTAAAAACAGAGCTCATACTTAAACTTAATCACTTCTACTTCATATTACAGCTAACCAATTCTGCAAATACAAACCCGAAGACGCCTACGCGCATACCTCGAGTAGAACTCGAGTCTATACAGCAGTTCCACACGATCCTCCCCTGCCTTCTTCCTCTCCTCTGTATCTCTTCTTCTCCTCCCTGCTTCTTTTTCCTCTGCTTATTTCTTTTATTTAAAAACTTAAATTTCTCTAACAGTTAAAAACTTATAACACACTCGCGTAAAACATTCATCCAAGCTACTCACTCGAAGCAACACGCGCACAGTACTCGAGTGTCTCTCGAGTCGACCCAACCTCGTACAGCTCCGCCGCCGTGCACGTGCACGGCGGTCCACCACCGCGCCTGCACTTCGCGTCACCACCCACAAATCGCTTGCCGTCCCCTCTCTCGAATACGACACCCAGATCAACCCCTAACGCACTAAATCGAAATTCGACTAAAAAGTCGAACTGTCACTCAAACAAAATTCACAAATCCACCTCGCGATCGTGATCGCGACCACCATAAATACCAATACTTCGGCCATGGCTGACCAACTACATCCTCTAACACCTCCCAAACCCACGCGTCACTCGGTTGCGCCATCATGTCGCAATCATCAAGAAACCGAACCCAAAACATACAGGCTCCTAAACCCTACTTTTGAATTTCCCCAACAAATCTTGCAATTAAAAAATTTTCTAACATTTTTCTGTTGATCCATAGTCAATACACTAGCTTCATGTTGAATCACATCAACTATAATTGTTTGTATAATCAGAGTTTCACAAAAATACATTTTTGGCTTACCATTTAACTGCTCCCAAATTTGCTATCTATAAATTATAATTTTTATCTTAAAAATCCTATCATTGTATGTAGTATCAATATACAAATTCACGTTTACAATTCGAATTATTCGAATTTTATCCTTATTTCCTTTTTACTGTAAAATTTGGTTTACAGTGTTTTATAAGTCACTGATATATAATGTTTTGCAATATATTTTACTGTAAAGTTTTATTTAGTTAATGCACTAATTAAAGAAGTTAGCTTTTATATAAAAGTATGAAATATATTCTTTAGCATCTTTAACTCAACAAAAATCTTGAAAACTAGCAAGAACAACTATAAGAGCATACTGTAATAATAAGCAATCCAGAACTTTTAATATGCACATAACAAAATCATCATAAACTACAAATAAAGGTTAAATTAGAAATAGTTTACTCACCAACCAAAACTGTTGAACAGAAAGTATTGAAGAAAACACTTTCAAAAGAAGCTTTCCTGAAACTCCCCTTTTTGTTCCCTCTTTTCTGTTTCTATTTCCTTGTTTGTTTACAGTTTTAAATCAACATATATTTGCAAGCAAATAGATGTGTTCTCCTGTTTGTTTTAAGCTAATGTTTATATAAGTGAACTAATGATATGTAACGACCCGTATTTTTACGTGTCGATAAATCGTAGAATTTGCAGGTCGTTAGTGTTGTTTGTGTTGCATCTAGCTTGAGTCGTTTAGAAGTTAACTCGAGTGAAGTGATGAGTCGTGACCGACTCATAAACATAGCCGGGTTAAGGCTTAAGTCGTAACCGACTCATGGGATGGACCGACCTTGTAGGAGTTAGCTTCATAGGATTGGTGACCGACTTAAGGATCTCCGAGTTGAGGGCTAGGTCGTATGACCGACCTAAGGAAATGGCCGAGTTAAGGGGTTGACCGACTTAGTGGTGGTCGACTTAGTGGAGATGCCGAGTTAGCATAGTGAACGACTCATTGGTTAGGTCGTGCGAGCTAGTGGTGAGTGATGGTTTAGGTCGCACAGAGTTAGGTCGTAGGCGACCTATAGGATGTGAGCGATCTATAGATATGACCGACCTAGGTAAACTAGCGACTTAGTGATTTAGGCGGCATAAGGCATAGGTCGTGAGGTAGTTTAGGTCGCTGGAGCGACCTAAGAGAGTGACCGACCTAAGTATATTGAGCGACCTATAGGATTGGGTGGACCTAGGCGGGTCAACGACCTATAGTTATAGTATTTGACCGACCTAAGTTCGTTGTGTATAGTTAGGTCGTAAGCGACCTAAGGTAGGGGTGTGTTAGGTCGGGTAGATTTGATAAGTCGTAACCCAGTTAGGTCGTGAGCGACCTAAGTATGACGTTGAGTCGTTAGGTTGTGTAGGTCTTTAGGTCGGAAGGTGGATAGGTCGCGTGAAGGCCTGGGGGAGTTAGGTCGCTGACTCGGTTGTGTTAGGTCGGCCCTGGCCGTAAGTCGGCAGCTAGTTAGGTCGAAGGCTTTTGTGTTGTGTGTAAGGTAGGTCGTTGGGGACATGGGTCGGCAGGGGTTTGAGTCGGCATAGTTGTTAGGTCGTTGTACGACTTAGGACTTGGGGAGAATGCGGCCTGTGTTTTAGGTCGTGTCTGGGTTAAGTCGTAGGTCGGCCTGGGTTGTATGTTGTGTTGGTTTGGCTGTTAGGTCGTAGGGGGTGTTTAGGTCGGCAGCGACCTAAGTTAGGTCGTAAGTTTTAGGTCGGGGACGACCTAAGGGGCGACGACCTAAGGGTTGTTCAGCCTATAAATAGAGGGCTTTGGCTCACTTTTTGGCACCGGTTTTTGAAGCGACGAAGTGCTGCCATTTTGAAGACTCGACTACAGTATTTTCTTCACTTCTTTCTCTACTTCTATCGAGTGCTAACATCCATTGAAGATCGAAGATCAAGATCGAAGATCCAAGTGTCCAAGTTGAAGATCTTCATCCGTTTGAGCTAGAATTCATTGTTTCAAGTGAGATTTCGCCGGATCAAGTCGTGATCTCCGCTGTCCAGATCTGAAGTGTTGTGATTTTGAGGTGTTTGGGTGATTTGGTGAGTGGTAGTTATCTCTCACGCGGATCCAAAGGAGTATATGGGATTGGTGATAGGGTTATGTGTTAAAGTTAGCGTTTTCTCGCATTTTCCTTAAGTCTGCATGTAGATCCATCATATTTGAAGATGTTTATCTATAGAAGTTATTTAACAAGTATTAGAGACAAAACCCATGTTTTAGATTTGATAGATCTATGCTAAAAACCATGATTTCACATATGTTGGACTTTTGCTCACTTAATTACGAAATTGCCATTATAATTGATATTGCTTAATAGATCTTGTTTGAATGCTTGAATGTTTGAATGTATGATAGATTTGATTGCTCCAAGTTAGCTTGTAGTTGATTTGGAACAAGATGGTTGAAGGTGATTCAAAAGCTAGGTGGAAAGGCTCTTGAATGATGAAAGCTGCCGATGGCATATGAAGCGGATGTGGAAGCTCATATGGACGGATTCGATGATGATGGACTTTGCCATGATACGAAGAGGCGAAGTGCGAGATCAAGGAAGATGACAAGGATGTTTGGATCTCATCGTTATTGAAGGTTCTAGCAAACCTAAAGCAAGAGTACATAGGGACGCCTAAAAGACTACAGGCAGGTAGTCGAGTACTCTGGGCCAAGAAGATAAGTCCTAGGCACAAGGCAGTGTGCGAAGTTTTGTCTAGAACCAGGGTAGCCATTAGCCCTTGACAGATGGCTCAGGAAGGAGTCGGTCATTCAATTAACGGTGATTTCGAAACAAAGTGTGATGTTGAGATGGGACGGGTCATGATGACGTTCCAAGCACGGGCTGCGACGACGTGCAAAGTTATGTTGATACTCGGTGATGCGATCCGGGTTGGTGATAATGGTTAGCTTGAGAGGCGCTTGAGCTAGTATGAATGGTCGTCAAGGAGGATGACTTGGAGGCTTAGATCTCATCGTTGTTGAAGGTTCTAGCATGCTCAAAGCAAGGGTACGTTGGAACGGGCTGCGACGGCGTTCCAGGCACGGGCTACGACGGCGTGCTAGTACTCTGGGTAGTTGCGAAAATTCCTAGGCACGGGCTACGACGGCGTGCGGAGTTATGGCTAGAACCGGGGTTACCATTAGCCCTTGACGGATGGTCATTCAACTAACGGTGAAATCAAGGCAATGATGCAGTGATAGCCAGAGTCATGGATGTTTGGTTGTATTATCATTCGGCTTCAAGAGCGGTGTTTTCTGGGTGCTTATCTGATCTTGGTTTAGACCTTGGGGGTTTGTATTCGGAAAACATCGTCCTTGACTCGAGTGGTTATTGCTTTACCTTAATTGTCTATATTGTTATGTTTGATTCTCCTTAGTGTGTGTCTGGGGGCTATCACTGTGAGATGAGGTGGAGTGGGATGGTTTGGTTCCTATTCCTTTTATTCCTTATGCTCTTTTGGTATGTTTGATAGTTAATTTACTGCTCACTAAGACTTTGTCTGACTCAAGGTTTTATGTCTCCTCTTATTACCTTGGGCTGTTCATCCATGTTGGGATGGGCAGACTAGGTAAGCAGGTGACAGGTGCTGTGCTAGGAGTTATACGTTGAAGATGACGAAGGCGAGCAGGAGGCTTTGCATATTATTTTCTTATATGTACTGGGTGTTCCGCTGTTGTATCTGATTGAGTGATGTAGTGAGGCTCAGATGTATTGATGATTCATTTGATTGTATAAAACTTCTGTGATGCTTATATGATGATTTTCTGTTATGAGACTTCACTATATATTTCTCTATTGTATTTTATCCATGCGCTGTGAGTTACGATAGAGATTCTGCGAATTTTATTTTACCCTGACTATCGTCCATGGCTGCCTTGTACACCTTTCAGCGCATTTTTTTTCCCTTGTTTTGGTGCGGGAGTCATGGGCGGTCGTCACATTTGGTATCAGGGCTTTGGTTAATCGATTTTAGCCAACGCTCGCTGACGTAAGTACGTATGAGAGGCGTTATTGTATTTTGATGGATGATTACTATATATAATATAGTTGTTTAGATGGATTTGCACTCCTTATGCAGTTGTTTCTCAAAGGTGTTCTAATCATTTCTTTTTGTAGATATTAAGGATGAGTCTAGAAAAGGGACAAGCTGCTAAGGAAGGTTGTGAAGCTGAAGGAGTTATTGATCATGATGCTAAGTTCGAGGCTATGGTGACTTCAATCGTGAAGAGACAGTTGGTGGACTTTCTGGATAATTCATTTGAAGAATTTATGGAGAAGACTTCTAGGCACAGGAGCCTGTTTCCTAAAGAAGAGTCTGATGTTGTTGTTACCAAGGATGGGTTTAAATCATCGCAAGGCGGGAACAAGAAGAAGAGACAGCAACAGAAAAAGGGTAAGAGTGGCCAAAAGAAGCAGAAGGGCGAGGTGACCTGCTACAATTGCCAACAGAAGGGCCACTTCTCCAGGGATTGCAAGAATCCAAAGGTGCAGGGAAAGTGCTACAACTGTGATAAGCCAGGGCATATTAAGAAGAATTGTCCAGAGCCGCCAAAGGTTGAGCAGGTTGAGCAAGCCTATGTGTTGAGAGCTGTTCCTCCAACTTCAAAAGCTCCTACTGTTGAAGAAAAGGGGAAGAGTGTGGTGGTTTAAAGTACTCTTTCTATTTGGGATGTTTCCGTTTAAGAGTGTTGTTCGATGTTGAGATGATACATTCTCTTGTTTGTAATAACTTGTATGACCAATTGGGTTAGGAACCAGATATTATTGATAGACCCTTGGTTGTAACTATTTTAGTTGAAGATTTGTCTGGTTTATGGATGTTATGCTGTGGTCTGGTTGTGTCAAGTCTTGATTACTCGTTTGTTTGTGATTGCTTTGTTCTGAACTTTGCGGGGTTCGGAATTATTTTGGGTATGGACTGGCTTAGGAAGTATGCGACTAGGATTGATTGTGAGAGGCTGGAGGTGACAGTCGGAAATGTGGAAGGGCGAAAGGTTGTGATATGATGTAAGCATGAGGAAGGCGTCTTCATGAGCTTCATGTATTCGCTGGTTGTTCCACGGGATGGACTGTCATCGGTGCCTATTGTGAATGGATTTGAGGATGTCTTTGATGAAGTCAAAGGGTTGCCGCCGCATAGGGAGATCGAGTTCCGTATCGATCTAGTTGAGGGAGCCAGACCTGTTGTGATGCCTCTTAGGCGGATGGCACCGAGGGAGCAGCAAGAGCTGAAGGTGCAAGTTGATGACCTTTTACGGAAAGGATTCATTCGGAGAAGTGTGTCCGAATGGGGTGCGCCCGTTGTGTTCGCAACCAAAGCGGATGGATCGTTGAGGTTGTGTGTTGATTATCGTGAGCTGAATAAGGTGACTAAGAAGAACAAGTATCCATTGCCGAGAATAGATGACTTGTTTGATCAGCTTCACGGGGCTAAGGTGTTTTCTCAGATGGATTTGGCAACGGGATTTCACCAGTTGAGAGTGGCGAAGGATAGTGTGCCGAAGACTGCTTTTAGGACACCATCCGGGTTTTATGAGTGGCTGGTAATGCCGTTTGGATTGACTAACGCACCAGCATATTTTGTGGATCTTATGAATAGAGTATTCAGAGATCAGTTGAATAAGTTCGTGCTTGTGTTCGTTGATGATATTTTGGTTTATTCCAGAACTGAGGAAGAGCACAAGACGCACTTGAAGGTTGTTTTGGAAATCTTGCGGAAACATCAGCTGAAGGCTAAGTTTTCGAAGTGTCACTTCTGGAAGAGTGAAGTGAGGTTCTTAGGCCATGTTATCTCTGGAAGTGGAATAGCGGTTGATCCCGCTAAGGTAGCAGCGATCCAGGATTGGGTTAGACCTAAGAATGCATCTGATGTGAGAAGTTTTCTTGGATTAGCAGGATATTATCGTCGGTTTATCAAGGACTTTTCCAAGATAGCTGCACCATTGACAGGATTGACGAAGAAGAACCAAGTGTTCAGATGGGATGACAAGTGTGAGCAAGCCTTCGTAATCCTGAAAGAGCGGTTGACGAGTACTCCTGTATTGACTATTCCGAGTGGGAATGATGAGATGGTGGTTTACACCGATGCATGTGGCACTGGACTGGGAGCAGTGCTAATGCAGAAGGATAGAGTTGTTGCATATGCTAGTCGACAACTGAAGCCGCATGAAAGGAATTATCCAACTCATGATTTGGAGTTAGCGGCAATAGTGTTTGCTTTGAAGATGTGGAGACACTACCTATTGGGAGTTAGATTCGAGTTGTTTACAGATCATAAGTCGTTGAAGTATCTGTTCTCCCAAAAGGATTTGAATCTTCGACAGCAACGGTGGCTAGAGTTTCTAGCATCGTATGATTTTGGTATAGCCTATACTCCGGGAAAAGGTAACGCAGTGGCTGATGCGTTAAGTCGAAGACAGGCAGGTTTGGGAGCCATGTTTTCAGAATGGAAGAGTCTTGAGTATTTGGCTGGATTTGATTTCAGGCCTAGATGCGAGTTGGAACCTGAGATATTGGCAAACTTATCGATAAGGCCTACTCTAGTGGAAAGAATTGGCGAGAGCCAAAAGAAAGATGATAAGCTTGTCAAGATTATCCGTGATTTGGAATCTGGATTGGAACCAGAGAAGGATAAGGGATCCGAGGTCGATCGAGAAGGTTGGCTTCGAAAGCAAGGACGATTGGTTGTTCCCGATGTAGATGGATTGAGAGATGAAGTTCTGAGGGAAAGTCATCACTCGAAGTTGACAATTCATCCAGGTGGAAATAAGATGTATCGGGATATGAAGAGAGCTTACTACTGGGAAGGTATGAAGAAGGATGTTGGAAATTTTATTTCCAAGTGTATGAACTGTCAGTTGGTGAAAGCTGAGCAGAAGAAGCCCAGTGGATTACTTCAGCCATTAGAGGTTCCTACGTGGAAGTGGGAGCAAGTGTCGATGGATTTTATCGATGGTCTACCTAGGACAAGGGCAGGAAATGAAGGGATTTGGGTCGTTGTAGATCGTTTAACCAAGAGTGCAAGATTCATTCCTGTTCGATCGACTAGGACTGCATCGAAGTTGGCTGAGCTGTATGTGAAGTGGATTGTTCGGTTCCATGGTGTTCCGAAGAGTATAGTGAGCGATCGAGATCCGTTATTCACTAGTGGTTTTTGGAAGAGCTTCCAGGAAGTTTTGGGAACTGAGTTGTGTTTGAGTACAGCTTATCACCCTCAAACAGATGGTCAGACTGAGAGAGTCAACCGGGTTTTGGAAGATCTTCTTAGAGCTTGTGTTTTGGACTTCGGGGGATCATGGGAAGATCACCTTCATTTGGTGGAGTTTGCTTATAATAACAGTTATCAGTCGAGTATTGGTATGGCACCATATGAAGCATTATATGGAAGACCGTGTAACTCTCCGACATGTTGGTTGGAAGCTGGAGAAAAGCCGATACTTGGGCCAGAGATGATTCGACAGACTTCGGATTGTATAGAGATCATTCGACAACGAATGAAGGCAGCCCAGGATCGTCAGAAAAGTTATGCAGATAATCGTCGAAAGGATTTGGAATTCGACGTAGGTGATATGGTTTTTGTGAAGATTTCTCCATTGAAGAATGTTATTAGATTCGGGAAGAAAGGAAAGTTAACTCCGAGATTCGTTGGACCATTCCCGATTATCGAGCGAATTGGAAAGCTCGCTTATAGATTGGAGTTACCGGAAAAGATGGCGGGCGTGCACAATGTTTTTCATGTATCTTATCTACGGAAGTATGTGCACGACCCAAGTACTGTGGTCTCTGCTGATAGCTGTGAAGACTTAGAGGTTGATCCCGTGGTTACGAGACCTCGTAAGCCGCTTCGTATTGTTGAAACCGATACGAAACAGCTTAGGAGGAAGACGATTACGTTGCTCAAGGTACAATGGAGTGACGATGTTAACGACTGTACATGGGAGGAGGAAGAGAGGATGAAGGCAGCTCATCCCGGACTCTTCGAGGTATGGCCCTAAAGTGTCGTGACATCTCATGAATTTGTAGCTTGTTCTAAGTCTTAGAATTCTGCATGCTAGGCTAGAATTGGTTGCATGGTTTGTTGATTGCTATGGATGGTAGGCATGCGGAATATCTTTGATTGCTGTTGTTTGCTTGGAATTTCGGGAGCGAAATTCCTAAGGGGGAGAGAATGTAACGACCCGTATTTTTACGTGTCGATAAATCGTAGAATTTGCAGGTCGTTAGTGTTGTTTGTGTTGCATCTAGCTTGAGTCGTTTAGAAGTTAACTCGAGTGAAGTGATGAGTCGTGACCGACTCATAAACATAGCCGGGTTAAGGCTTAAGTCGTAACCGACTCATGGGATGGACCGACCTAGTAGGAGTTAGCTTCATAGGATTGGTGACCGACTTAAGGATCTCCGAGTTGAGGGCTAGGTCGTATGACCGACCTAAGGAAATGGCCGAGTTAAGGGGTTGACCGACTTAGTGGTGGTCGACTTAGTGGAGATGCCGAGTTAGCATAGTGAACGACTCATTGGTTAGGTCGTGCGAGCTAGTGGTGAGTGATGGTTTAGGTCGCACAGAGTTAGGTCGTAGGCGACCTATAGGATGTGAGCGATCTATAGATATGACCGACCTAGGTAAACTAGCGACTTAGTGATTTAGGCGGCATAAGGCATAGGTCGTGAGGTAGTTTAGGTCGCTGGAGCGACCTAAGAGAGTGACCGACCTAAGTATATTGAGCGACCTATAGGATTGGGTGGACCTAGGCGGGTCAACGACCTATAGTTATAGTATTTGACCGACCTAAGTTCGTTGTGTATAGTTAGGTCGTAAGCGACCTAAGGTAGGGGTGTGTTAGGTCGGGTAGATTTGATAAGTCGTAACCCAGTTAGGTCGTGAGCGACCTAAGTATGACGTTGAGTCGTTAGGTTGTGTAGGTCTTTAGGTCGGAAGGTGGATAGGTCGCGTGAAGGCCTGGGGGAGTTAGGTCGCTGACTCGGTTGTGTTAGGTCGGCCCTGGCCGTAAGTCGGCAGCTAGTTAGGTCGAAGGCTTTTGTGTTGTGTGTAAGGTAGGTCGTTGGGGACATGGGTCGGCAGGGGTTTGAGTCGGCATAGTTGTTAGGTCGTTGTACGACTTAGGACTTGGGGAGAATGCGGCCTGTGTTTTAGGTCGTGTCTGGGTTAAGTCGTAGGTCGGCCTGGGTTGTATGTTGTGTTGGTTTGGCTGTTATGTCGTAGGGGGTGTTTAGGTCGGCAGCGACCTAAGTTAGGTCGTAAGTTTTAGGTCGGGGACGACCTAAGGGGCGACGACCTAAGGGTTGTTCAGCCTATAAATAGAGGGCTTTGGCTCACTTTTTGGCACCGGTTTTTGAAGCGACGAAGTGCTGCCATTTTGAAGACTCGACTACAGTATTTTCTTCACTTCTTTCTCTACTTCTATCGAGTGCTAACATCCATTGAAGATCGAAGATCAAGATCGAAGATCCAAGTGTCCAAGTTGAAGATCTTCATCCGTTTGAGCTAGAATTCATTGTTTCAAGTGAGATTTCGCCGGATCAAGTCGTGATCTCCGCTGTCCAGATCTGAAGTGTTGTGATTTTGAGGTGTTTGGGTGATTTGGTGAGTGGTAGTTATCTCTCACGCGGATCCAAAGGAGTATATGGGATTGGTGATAGGGTTATGTGTTAAAGTTAGCGTTTTCTCGCATTTTCCTTAAGTCTGCATGTAGATCCATCATATTTGAAGATGTTTATCTATAGAAGTTATTTAACAAGTATTAGAGACAAAACCCATGTTTTAGATTTGATAGATCTATGCTAAAAACCATGATTTCACATATGTTGGACTTTTGCTCACTTAATTACGAAATTGCCATTATAATTGATATTGCTTAATAGATCTTGTTTGAATGCTTGAATGTTTGAATGTATGATAGATTTGATTGCTCCAAGTTAGCTTGTAGTTGATTTGGAACAAGATGGTTGAAGGTGATTCAAAAGCTAGGTGGAAAGGCTCTTGAATGATGAAAGCTGCCGATGGCATATGAAGCGGATGTGGAAGCTCATATGGACGGATTCGATGATGATGGACTTTGCCATGATACGAAGAGGCGAAGTGCGAGATCAAGGAAGATGACAAGGATGTTTGGATCTCATCGTTATTGAAGGTTCTAGCAAACCTAAAGCAAGAGTACATAGGGACGCCTAAAAGACTACAGGCAGGTAGTCGAGTACTCTGGGCCAAGAAGATAAGTCCTAGGCACAAGGCAGTGTGCGAAGTTTTGTCTAGAACCAGGGTAGCCATTAGCCCTTGACAGATGGCTCAGGAAGGAGTCGGTCATTCAATTAACGGTGATTTCGAAACAAATTGTGATGTTGAGATGGGACGGGTCATGATGACGTTCCAAGCACGGGCTGCGACGACGTGCAAAGTTATGTTGATACTCGGTGATGCGATCCGGGTTGGTGATAATGGTTAGCTTGAGAGGCGCTTGAGCTAGTATGAATGGTCGTCAAGGAGGATGACTTGGAGGCTTAGATCTCATCGTTGTTGAAGGTTCTAGCATGCTCAAAGCAAGGGTA
Source organism: Allium cepa (assembly GCA_030765085.1). Classification (NCBI taxonomy): domain Eukaryota; kingdom Viridiplantae; phylum Streptophyta; class Magnoliopsida; order Asparagales; family Amaryllidaceae; genus Allium; species Allium cepa. The sequence continues at coordinate 884,852,507 of CM060940.1, read as the reverse complement.
CGTTGGAACGGGCTGCGACGGCGTTCCAGGCACGGGCTACGACGGCGTGCTAGTACTCTGGGTAGTTGCGAAAATTCCTAGGCACGGGCTACGACGGCGTGCGGAGTTATGGCTAGAACCGGGGTTACCATTAGCCCTTGACGGATGGTCATTCAACTAACGGTGAAATCAAGGCAATGATGCAGTGATAGCCAGAGTCATGGATGTTTGGTTGTATTATCATTCGGCTTCAAGAGCGGTGTTTTCTGGGTGCTTATCTGATCTTGGTTTAGACCTTGGGGGTTTGTATTCGGAAAACATCGTCCTTGACTCGAGTGGTTATTGCTTTACCTTAATTGTCTATATTGTTATGTTTGATTCTCCTTAGTGTGTGTCTGGGGGCTATCACTGTGAGATGAGGTGGAGTGGGATGGTTTGGTTCCTATTCCTTTTATTCCTTATGCTCTTTTGGTATGTTTGATAGTTAATTTACTGCTCACTAAGACTTTGTCTGACTCAAGGTTTTATGTCTCCTCTTATTACCTTGGGCTGTTCATCCATGTTGGGATGGGCAGACTAGGTAAGCAGGTGACAGGTGCTGTGCTAGGAGTTATACGTTGAAGATGACGAAGGCGAGCAGGAGGCTTTGCATATTATTTTCTTATATGTACTGGGTGTTCCGCTGTTGTATCTGATTGAGTGATGTAGTGAGGCTCAGATGTATTGATGATTCATTTGATTGTATAAAACTTCTGTGATGCTTATATGATGATTTTCTGTTATGAGACTTCACTATATATTTCTCTATTGTATTTTATCCATGCGCTGTGAGTTACGATAGAGATTCTGCGAATTTTATTTTACCCTGACTATCGTCCATGGCTGCCTTGTACACCTTTCAGCGCATTTTTTTCCCTTGTTTTGGTGCGGGAGTCATGGGCGGTCGTCACATGATATATAGGTGGATTGATATAGAAGCTTTAAACAGGTAGCAACTGGACAGCATGTATGTGTTTGTCATTTTCTTTAATTGGTTGAGTAAAATTTTCTGCAGTGAAATGATTTATCAGATTTCGGCTATATGTACTTAGTTGAACAATATGTTATGCTAATAAATGTTTATGTTATTAATTATGACAACAAGTTATTAATGGTTACTGACAGTTGCTGCTTAGTACAAAGATATTTATGTTTTGTTACTTTGTGTTGTACAAAATACTTATCATTTCGGCCAAACCTGTTTAGTAAGCTACAGGTTTTGTTTGCATTCTATTTGAAGTAAAACTTATTTTCCTTATGCGTGTAAGCTTCAGCAACATATAAATTTTATGTTTGTTTTACTGTTCTGAACAAGATCTTTGGTTGTTGTATATTTATATGTACAGGTTTTGTTTATATGTTTATTACTGGTTTACCTTTATTTTTAGTTTATTATTATTATTATTTTTCTCTGGGTACATCACTTAATTGCGGTACAAACTTATATGTGTATTAAGCAATGTATCAAGAAATTTATATTTGACTTTGTTTTTCTTGTACATAACTATAATTACTTTTATTATTCCATACTCTTGCTATTTGTTCATTTATACTGACATTGATGTTATAGTGTTCACATGTTCATACACTTGTATTAATATGGTTCAAGTTATAACTTATATTCGTAAATTTATATCTTGGTTATATTTTATATTTTATAATGTATGGTTTATACTTATGTTTATAATTATGATTCAAACTTTTTTTCTCATGTTTATGCTTAATATTACTATGTTTGTATATATTTTAAACTTTATATTTTAAACACTAACATTGTATTCATATGTATTTTATCAAATATCAAAAATATAAAGACTTTGATTTGATTCTATTGAATAGAACCAATTTTGTTTTAAAGGGTTTTGAAGTATTGAATTTTAAATTTCTCAAACCAAATTTCTTTTATAAACATACATAACTGTTAAACATCCAAAATTTCATCAATTTAATCATTGGCAAGTTTATATTTAATTTAAATTAGATTAAATATTCATTAAAATATGCTGTCAAAATTCCGGGTCGTTACATTCCTCCCCCCTTAAAAGAATTTCGTCCCTGAAATTAAAACAACAGTTAAATCAAAAGCTTTTATATTCACAATCCAAACATACATATCATTCATACAATAGCAAACAAACAAACAATCTACTCTAACAAACATCTCTAGTTATCCGAACATAAATCCGGATAAGCATTCCTAAAACTATCGAGAGTTTCCCAGGTACAATCTCTGGGATCCTCACTCCATTGCACCTTGACGAGTTTCACCACTTTGTTCCTGAGTTGCTTCTCGTCTCGATCCACAATCTGAACTGGTTCTCTGACTACAGTTAAATTTGGTTCAACTTCCAAATCTTCTTGAATTACCGCTTCTACAACCAGTGACGGATCATGAACAAATTTCCTCAAATGCGATACATGAAACACATTGTGAATTCCAGACATCCGCTCTGGTAATTCAATCCTGTAGGCTACAGCTCCAATTCTTTCCAATACTCGGAATGGTCCAATGTATCTCGGAGCAAGTTTTCTCGTCTTTCCAAATCTTATAGCACCTTTAATTGGAGAAACTTTGACAAAAACCAAGTCTCCGATCTCAAATTCCAATGGCCTTCGTCTTCTATCCGCATATTTCTTCTGACGATCTTGAGCAGCTTTCATCCTTTTCTTGATAAGTTCAACCTTCGCAGAAGCTTCTCGAATAAGATCGGGTCCAAGTACAAGACGATCCTTCGATTCAATCCAACAAGATGGAGATCTACACGGTCTTCCGTATAAAGCTTCATAAGGAGCCATCTTAATACTCGCTTGATAACTGTTATTATAAGAAAATTCCACAAGATGAAGATGGTCTTCCCAAGATCCTCCAAAATCTAAAACACAAGCCCGAAGCATATCCTCAAGAATACGATTAAGCCTCTCCGTCTGTCCGTCTGTTTGAGGATGATAGGCTGTACTCAATCTCAAATCTGTTCCCATTGCTGATTGCAGAGCTTCCCAAAATTTGCTAGTGAAAATAGGATCACGGTCACTTACTATGCTGACTGGAACACCATGCAATCGAACTATCTCCTTCAAGAAAATTTCTGCCAATGAAACTGCAGTACGAGTCGCTTTGACTGGAATAAAATGGGCACTTTTTGTTAAACGATCCACAATAACCCATATTCCGTCATTTCCCTTCCTGGTTCTAGGCAAACCATCGATAAAATCCATCGAGATCATTTCCCATTTCCAATTCGGAATTTCCAGAGGTTGCAATAACCTGGCAGATTTCTGTTGATCACCTTTAACTTGTTGGCAGATGGCACAATTGTTCACAAAAGCAGCTACATCTTCCTTCATGCCCTTCCACCAAAAGACTCTCCTCATATCTTTGTACATCTTCGAAATTCCAGGATGAATATTCAATTTGGAACGATGACTTTCAGACAACACTTCCTGCCTCAAATCCCTGTCATTCGGTACACAGATTCTCCCGTTGATCCTTAGTGTTCCTTGGTCATCGATCTCAAAACTGGGACACTGACCCCTCCTGACTCTTTTAATGATCCTCCTCAGCATCCTATCAGATTCTTGCTTACTTGAAATTCTTTCAATAAGAGACGGAACCACTTCCAGAAGAGAAAGAACTGCATTCCTACTGAGAGCATCAGCTACGACATTCGCTTTCCCCGGAGTGTACAGAATATCCAAATCATAGGAAGCTAGAAATTCAACCCACCGCTGTTGTCTCAGATTCAGATCTTTTTGAGAGAATAGATATTTCAACGGTTTGTGATCCGTGAACAATTCGAATTTCTCTCCCAAAAGATAATGCCTCCAAATTTTCAAAGCAAAAACAATGGCAAGCAATTCTAAATCATGCGTAGCATAGTTCTTCTCATGAGACTTCAATTGCCTACTAGCATACGCAATTACTCTGCCATTCTGCATCAACACTGCACCCAATCCAACTATACATGCATCCGTGTAAACTTCGAATTTGCTCTTCCCATCCGGAATAGCAAGTACTGGTGCATTAGTTAGCCTTGTCTTCAATTCTCGAAAAGCTTCTTCACACTGAGGTGTCCATTTGAATTTTGCTCCTTTCCTTGTTAGCTTGGTCAGATGTGAAGAAATCTTGGAATAATCCTTAATAAATTTTCTGTAGTAGCCAGCTAAACCCAGAAAACTGCGAACTTCTGTTGGCGTCTCCGGCTGTTTCCATTTCAAAATAGTTTCAAATTTCGCCGGGTCTACAGAAATGCCTTCACCTGAAACAATGTGCCCTAAAAATTTAACTTCTGATTTCTAGAAATGGCACTTTGAGAACTTTGCCTTCAACACGTGCTTCCTCAGAGTTTCCAAAACAATTCCCAAATGCTGTCTGTGCTCCTCTTCCAATTTTGAGTAGACCAAGATATCATCAATGAATACCAGCACAAACTTATTCAACACATCTCTAAAGACTCGGTTCATGAGGTCAACAAAATAAGTTGGAGCGTTGGTTAACCCGAAAGGCATAACCAACCATTCATAAAAACAATTCGGTCCCCTAAATGCTGTTAAGGGAATACTATCTTCAGTTATTCTCAATTGATGGAAACCTGAAGCTAGATCTAGTTGAGAAAAAATAGAAGCTCCATGCAATTGGTCAAAAAGATCATCAATACGAGGAAAAGGATATTTATTTCGAATGGTCACTTTGTTCAATTCTCTATAATCAACACAGAACCTTAGCGAACCATCCGATTTGGTGACAAACACTGCAGCAGAGCCCCAACAAGAAAAACTGGGTCTAATTAAACCTTTCTCCAAAAGATCTTGCGTCTGCTTAACCAACTCCTCTCTCTCTCTAGGAGGCATTCTCCTACTGGGTTGAATCACCGGCACAGCTCCTGGAATCAAATCAATACGAAACTCAATCTCTCGATGTGGCGGTAGACACTTAACTTCTTCAAAAACATCCGGAAAATCTTGAACCACATCAATATCTTCAACTCTCTCTTCAGAATTCTCAATTCCATGCAATAGACTACTCAAGTGAAATTCAGAACTATCGCACGATACTCTGGCAATCCTACCCAAATCAGTTTCCAACGAAACTGTCCTCTCATCACAATTCAGGACTGCTTTATACCTATCGAGCCAATCCATTCCCAAAATAAGATCAAATCCCTTAAAATTTAACACATACGGGTCACAAGAGAAACTATGGGACAAATAAGAAAGCTTCAAGTCCTCACAGATCGTATCCAATTTTGTTGCTCCACCAATAGGATTAGATACAATAATGGGACGATCCACCGTACTAGGGTTGAGAGAAAACTTTTCTACCGATTCCAAAGAAATGAAACTCAAAGATGCACCCGAATCAAATAAAACTTTAATATATTTGCCGTCCAAGAGTAAGGTACCTTCCAAAACTCCTTTGTTTTGAGAAATAGAAGATGGACCTGCTTCCAGAGCAAAAACTTTATCCTGCTGTGTCTTCTGTAAAAGTGGGCAATCCTTAATCACATGACCGGGCTGACGACAATTAAAACACAACGATCTCTGGACTACTGCTAATCCGGGATCACTCTGACATTGCTGTTGCTGAGATCCTCCTTGAGAACACTGATCTGCCAAATGTCCAATTTGCTGACAATTATAGCACTTGCGGGGTCCATTATTGCTTCCTCTTGATTTCTTTCCCTTGCCTTGCCTTCTCCAAAGTGGATTAAACTTTCTTTTATTAGGGTTAACGGAATCCTCTCTCGAAACTGCTGTTGGTGCTTCTAATTTCTTGCTCATCAAATCTTCATACCTCAATGCCATATCAACTAAATCAACAAAAGATCCTTTCAAGAGCACCGTCATCTTATTCTGTAATTCTGGCCTCAATCCTTGCACAAACTTTTCATTCTTCTTGAGTGCAGTATCAATGAGTCCTGATCCATAACGCGAAAGTTCATTGAATCTGGTCTCATACTCAGAAATAGTCATGCTATCCTGTCTCAAATTCAGAAAATCCTGGTACAATTGAGATTTTCTTGCTGTAGGCATAAACTTCCCTTCAAATAACTCCTTAAATCTTTCCCATGAAATATCTTCCTCAGGAACATTTGCAATAGTTGCATCCCACCATGCTGCTGCGCCTTCCTGTAATTGCCACGATGCCATATCTCTCTTCTGGTCATTCGACAATCTCATCCTCTTAAAAATGCGCTCACAAGAGCGTAACCAAGCTTGAACTTCAATTATCGATTCTGAACCTTTAAATGATTGGCCTCCAAGATCAGTGAAATCTTTACATAAGGCTGCAAAACTAACTTGAGGCGGTACTGGATTTATAGTCTCTCTAGCAATTCGACTTCGAACATCTTCACTCGAAGTACCAGCCCTAACTCTGCCTCTTCTTCCAGAACTCATGTCGATCACCTGAACAGGTAACTCAACAAATTTAGATAGGTATACATAATTATATGAAAATACAAATACGCACTCTCAAGATAAATATAACACAAGAGCCTAGGTACTCGCTCTACCTAGCGCTCTGATACCACATGTGACGACCCGCCTTTCTCAAGCCCAGAAAGACGTTTCATCATTAAGAAAGAAAGGGATAGAAATATAAAAGAATAGAAAGAAAGAATAACAACATCAGAATCTCACAGCGGAATGGAACAAAATATAATACATCACATAACTATCATATAGTTATACATACATCAGAGTTATACAATATCATACAACAGGACTGTCATATACAACTGTCAGAACATACATCTCAAATACAACATATACTAACTAACACAGCGGAACTATAAAGATATATATGTCTACAACGCTGAAGCCTCCTGCTCCATTGCTCCTCCAGAAGTCGTCAAAGCTAACCTGAATCCCTTGGCTACCCGTAAAAATTTGGGTACCCGAAAGTTTATGAAAAACAAAAATAAACTCCGGGTCAGACATGGGTCTGGTATGAGTAAACGGTTTAAAGTTGCTTAACTTTGAAAATCATTTGAAAATAAAGGTATCACGTAAGACTCCCCACAAATAAATACGGGTAAGTTTTTACCTTACGCTAACCAAAACATTTGATAGGAAAATTCAGTGATATTATAATAGTGTCTAGGGTTTTCAAGTAAATAGAAAATAGCCGAAATTGTTACATTCATTAAATTCCAGCTACTAGCCACCAAAGTGGGTAATACAAATCAAAACCGTAGGGTCTCGTAGGAAAAATGGATTTCCAACAATGGCAGGGCTACTGGGGTACCGCCCGTCACAGTACGTGGTCTAGATCACAGTACCGAGGAGCCACCCTAACTCCCCTGCAACACAAGGCCGGAACCATTCCTTACTGAACAGTCCTGAACAAGATAACCCCACAGTTGGTGTACATCCAACCGCCCACACAGCCGAATAAAAGGGACATCTAGACAGGGGTATATCTCGTCCTGCTTGGGCATGACCCACCTAACCTTGCTGCACCTCCCCTGTTTTAGCCATTCCCGGTTGATGAGGCTTGAGGCTGCGTTTACCTTTATAGAACATATCACTTAGAATGCTCATCGTCCGCCTGACAATGTGCTGAAAGCATTCAATCCATACAAGTTCGTTCCGGGTTCGAACGAAACCGAAGGCATTATCTCGTTACACTCGTTTTGGAATCACCCTCAGAGTTAACGACGATAACCCTTGCATTCTGAAAACTCCATCTCGATCACCATTCGATAAGTCACGACCTATCGTTTAATTTGGATCGATGTGGTTTTCGGAGAATCAAAATTGATTCTTCCGATCCCGGTCTCATCGGATCCAAACGCCATTTTAAGGGCCAAGTTGTCTATTTAACTTAACAGTTTAAATTTAACAATTGAATTCATATAGCAATTTATCACAGATAAATAACATCAGATAAATCATATAGTAATAAATAAATAACATCAGATAATTCATATAGCAATTGAATACAGATAAATCATGCACAATCATCACAGATATATCACAGAACATCACAGATATAAATAAACATCAGAGGCAATCAAATAGAATCATCGATTCATATCAACAAGTTGATTTATTTTAATCTTAATTGCATAATCAAGAGTAAATTATAATTTATTCTTTATTTAATTAATTATTAATTAATTAACTTATTTCAATTCATTAATTACTTATTAATTATTCACTTAATTAATTAATTAATTCTTAATTACTAATCAATAACCTTAATTATTGATTTATAAAACTTAATTACACAATTAATTATTGTTAATCACTCATTAATTATTAATTACTTAATCGTTCAATCATTAACTATTTATTTAATCAGTTAAATACATTTTGTTAATCAATCAACTTCAAATGATTAATTGAATTCTTGATTACATATGATTTTATACATGATTATCATTATATTCTTTAACTACAAATTCAATGTTTTAACTACGTATGAAATTACCATTATAAATTGTATTACATACATAATTAATTTCTATTTTAAATTACTTACTCAATTTTATTTTATTTTTCCCAGCAAAACTTTAAAGTTAGCAGAGATTAAAACAAATGGTTAACACTTAATAAACTAGTTTATACTTACCTTAATTACTTTTATTTTGTTTCTGTAAAACTTTAAAGTTCTTCAGCGCTCAAAACAAATTGTAATAACACTTAAAAACAGAGCTCATACTTAAACTTAATCACTTCTACTTCATATTACAGCTAACCAATTCTGCAAATACAAACCCGAAGACGCCCACGCGCATACCTCGAGTAGAACTCGAGTCTATACAGCAGTTCCACACGATCCTCCCCTGCCTTCTTCCTCTCCTCTGTATCTCTTCTTCTCCTCCCTGCTTCTTTTTCCTCTGCTTATTTCTTTTATTTAAAAACTTAAATTTCTCTAACAGTTAAAAACTTATAACACACTCGCGTAAAACATTCATCCAAGCTACTCACTCGAAGCAACACGCGCACAGTACTCGAGTGTCTCTCGAGTCGACCCAACCTCGTACAGCTCCGCCGCCGTGCACGTGCACGGCGGTCCACCACCGCGCCTGCACTTCGCGTCACCACCCACAAATCGCTTGCCGTCCCCTCTCTCGAATACGACACCCAGATCAACCCCTAACGCACTAAATCGAAATTCGACTAAAAAGTCGAACTGTCACTCAAACAAAATTCACAAATCCACCTCGTGATCGTGATCGCGACCACCATAAATACCAATACTTCGGCCATGGCTGACCAACTACATCCTCTAACACCTCCCAAACCCACGCGTCACTCGGTTGCGCCATCATGTCGCAATCATCAAGAAACCGAACCCAAAACATACAGGCTCCTAAACCCTACTTTTGAATTTCCCCAACAAATCTTGCAATTAAAAAATTTTCTAACATTTTTCTGTTGATCCATAGTCAATACACTAGCTTCATGTTGAATCACATCAACTATAATTGTTTGTATAATCAGAGTTTCACAAAAATACATTTTTGGCTTACCATTTAACTACTCCCAAATTTGCTATCTATAAATTACAATTTTTATCTTAAAATCCTATCATTGTATGTAGTATCAATATACAAATTCACGTTTACAATTCGAATTATTCGAATTTTATCCTTATTTCCTTTTTACTGTAAAATTTGGTTTACAGTGTTTTATAAGTCACTGATATATAATGTTTTGCAATATATTTTACTGTAAAGTTTTATTTAGTTAATGCACTAATTAAAGAAGTTAGCTTTATATAAAAGTATGAAATATATTCTTTAGCATCTTTAACTCAACAGAAATCTTGAAAACTAGCAAGAACAACTATAAGAGCATACTGTAATAATAAGCAATCCAGAACTTTTAATATGCACATAACAAAATCATCATAAACTACAAAATAAAGGTTAAATTAGAAATAGTTTACTCACCAACCAAAACTGTTGAACAGAAAGTATTGAAGAAAACACTTTCAAAAGAAGCTTTCCTGAAACTCCCCTTTTTGTTCCCTCTTTTCTGTTTCTATTTCCTTGTTTGTTTACAATTTTAAATCAACATATATTTGCAAGCAAATAGATGTGTTCTCCTGTTTGTTTTAAGCTAATGTTTATATAAGTGAACTAATGATATATAGGTGGATTGATATAGAAGCTTTAAACAGGTAGCAACTGGACAGCATGTATGTGTTTGTCATTTTCTTTAATTGGTTGAGTAAAATTTTCTGCAGTGAAATGATTTATCAGATTTCGGCTATATGTACTTAGTTGAACAATATGTTATGCTAATAAATGTTTATGTTATTAATTATGACAACAAGTTATTAATGGTTACTGACAGTTGCTGCTTAGTACAAAGATATTTATGTTTTGTTACTTTGTGTTGTACAAAATACTTATCATTTCGGCCAAACCTGTTTAGTAAGCTACAGGTTTTGTTTGCATTCTATTTGAAGTAAAACTTATTTTCCTTATGCATGTAAGCTTCAGCAACATATAAATTTTATGTTTGTTTTACTGTTCTGAACAAGATCTTTGGTTGTTGTATATTTATATGTACAGGTTTTGTTTATATGTTTATTACTGGTTTACCTTTATTTTTAGTTTATTATTATTATTATTTTTCTCTGGGTACATCACTTAATTGCGGTACAAACTTATATGTGTATTAAGCAATGTATCAAGAAATTTATATTTGACTTTGTTTTTCTTGTACATAACTATAATTACTTTTATTATTCCATACTCTTGCTATTTGTTCATTTATACTGACATTGATGTTATAGTGTTCACATGTTCATACACTTGTATTAATATGGTTCAAGTTATAACTTATATTCGTAAATTTATATCTTGGTTATATTTTATATTTTATAATGTATGGTTTATACTTATGTTTATAATTATGATTCAAACTTTTTTTCTCATGTTTATGCTTAATATTACTATGTTTGTATATATTTTAAACTTTATATTTTAAACACTAACATTGTATTCATATGTATTTTATCAAATATCAAAAATATAAAGACTTTGATTTGATTCTATTGAATAGAACCAATTTTGTTTTAAAGGGTTTTGAAGTATTGAATTTTAAATTTCTCAAACCAAATTTCTTTTATAAACATACATAACTGTTAAACATCCAAAATTTCATCAATTTAATCATTGGCAAGTTTATATTTAATTTAAATTAGATTAAATATTCATTAAAATATGCTGTCAAAATTCCGGGTCGTTACATTACCACCACATTCCATGGCAGGTAATACAACTAAAACCGTACAGGGCTCGTATTGTTTCTTTGGATTTTCCAACAAATGGCCAGGCTAAGGAACTTCCTACTGCCACATGGGATCGCCTCTGGCGGGACGTCCCGAGAACCTAACCGGATCTCTGCCAACACAAGGCCGGGTTACCTCTGTAACTAGGTAACTACTACTCGAGCAAGCCATTCCCCGGTCCTTTGGGACCTTTATCCGAGGCGCCTCTAAGCAACAACCACACAGTAAATGAGATTGGAGCTACCACATAGGTAAATATCTGGGCTCCATACCATGATACCACCCTTTACCAGAAGGGAATGACACACCCTAAAGGGCGCGACCCTCATAACCTTGCCGCATCTTTCCTGTTTCGACCATTTCCTGGCTGTGAGGTCCTGATGCAGTCTCGTCCACAAAGCTACGCTTTATACAAAAGCCATGCTCTGATCATAAATGATCAACAAATGATCAACACACAGCAGCACTCAGCATGTCACACTACCAAATTGGGAGTATATCGCTGATAAACTTCAACTACATAACCTCTGAGCTCGTACGTCTCAGAGAAGGGTATTAAGCTAAGAGAATAAATTCTCCGCCACCAACAGAAATGTATTTGAAAGAAATCTGCTTTATATCTCAAAGTGTAGTGTTGGACATACAACTATACAAGTCTGTTCCGGTTTCGAACAAAACCGAAGGCACTTCCAAAGAAGCCCTTGTAATCCGGGTATTCACAATCCCGATCGGACTTCCCATCACTGAGGGAATCTCTATACCGGTGCGACTCGGTGCAGAGACAATCGATAGGTCATCCTATCGCTTTCGCAAATACCCGGTCTTCACCACCGGTCTTCAATGCTATCCATATACGTCGAATCACATATTCGGAATGGGTTATATGACACAAAGGTCCTCTTCCGGCTAAACCGAATAGTGAGCGCAATATTAAAACCATATGGATATGGGATTTCAATTAGTCACAACTTAATGATTCAAAACTTTCTTTCAAATGGTTTAAACAAATTACCATTTCCAAATCTTTAAACAAAAAGATTCATTTCACTAAGTTCACCCAGCTTCACAAAGACTCATTTATGGATTTCAAATCAATTCCCATTTCAATTGGATTAACTCGTTTAAAATCTTTAAATTAAAGATTTAACTAATAGCTTTCAAACCATTTCCATAACTTGGAAAAAATCATTTTCATTTTTAACTTAAAATCCCTTTTTACACAGTTTGGAAGTTCACTTCTTATATGAAAGCTTTTATTATTTGAAAACGAGTAGTTTTCGTTTCAGAAAGATCCAAATTTATTTACACAAGTTAAAGCCTTTGAATTTAAATTTAAATTCCCAAATCAATACCTTTAAAATAGTTTAACCCATGTATCACTGGGATAATATCTTTATTCCCTAGTTTTCAAATCATAGAATTCGATTTCAAATATTGAATTCAAATTTAATTCAAAATATTTAAATTTCAAAACTCAATCAAGTTAATCAAAATAAATTTCATCTTTGAAATTCTATTTCAAAAGCTTTCCATTTTAAATCCAATCCATTTCCAAAATACTTGAATTTAAATATTCAACCTTGAAAATTATTTCAAAATCTGTGACTTAATCGATTTCCTCGTGAAATCCATATTTGTGTGTGTAAGTGTGGTCCAGGGGTTTAACACAATAGTGCCACATCATTCAATCATCACAGATTAAAACATAGAAATATAGTTGATAAGCGATATGAGCTATAACGCTTATCATTCATTCACAGATCACAGATCACAGATTTATAAATTACAAATAAATAAGTCACACAGCTTAAAACAAAGCATCACATATCAGGAGTATCAAACAATTCAACCATCCAATAAAGCCCAAACATCCATAGGTAAAATTTATTAATCAACTGATGAATTTAAATCAGATGTATTCCTTATGAATAAATCATTAATTAACCCTTAATTAATAATTATTCTTACTTAATTATAATGAGCAATTAATTTCTTAATTACTTCCATAAAGTAATTACTCTTACCCAATTTCATAAACGGTTATCATTAATTAATCAATCCAATTGATTATTACAATTATCACATTAATTAATATTTAAATAATCTTAGTTAATGACCTTCATTAACAATCAAAGTTTCTTTAATTACTGTGTTAAAGAAATCATTATAAATTATAAATTTGATTAACCCTTAACAATCCATTGATTTACAAATTTACTATTCCTTACTTAATTAATCTTTAAATCTTTAATTACTTATTTAATTAATTCAAATCATTAATTATCCATTCCAATTTACTTAATAATTAATGAATTATAAATCCTTAAATCTTCATTAACTTTAATTAATAAATTCATAAGCTTAACACTATTAATGAAATCCATATAAACAATAATTACTCATTCTTAATGACATTATAAATCATTAACTCTTCATTATTTAAAGTAAAACTCATTCATATTTGTGATTTAATTATTATTCACAATATGTTTGAAAACATTAATTTCAACGTTTCTTTTACTTCTAATTTAAATTTAAGATTTGAAATGAATTCTTATTTACCGTGAATAAAGTTTAAAACAAATTTCCTTAACATTTTTAAACTTACATGTTAAAGAATATTTTGTTATAAAGGAAATGTAAAAGAATTCAACATCAATTTCTTTTTGAATTCACATATCAATGAATCCTTTTAATTTATTTAAATATCTTAAATTTGTACAACTTTATTTAACTCCAAAAATATGGAATGAGTTAAATCCAGGTTTCTAAAATTTGATTCAATTTTTAAATGCTTCCTTTCCAATTTCAAAACCCAAATTATATTTACATTCTTTTAAATCCTCTTAAATACTTAAACACCTTTAAGTTAGTAAACTATTTAATAATGAAAACTTACTTAATTCCCTGATTTAAACATTAGTTCTAAACTTGCTTTAAAACTTTATCATTTAATTTAACTTCAAATAGGAGCAGAATTAATTTTTTTTATTTTTTTTAAAAACCTGAACAACAGGAAAGCAAAACTACCCGAGCCTCTTCTATTCTACTTCGAGTTCAACATCTAACTGCATCGAGTAACCACCCGAGTTTGCACTAGAAAAAAAAAAGACAACTTCACCCAGGCTTAAAAAAAAAAGCATAGATCCAAGCGAAGTGCACGGTGCACGTGCCCACCGTTGATGATCGACTCCGGTCATCATCACGCCGCCGAGCAAGTCGACCAAGCATCGCATACCAACTCCAGATCATCAGCACCCCTTCCTCTCCTCGAAAACAAAAACGAGCTCGGCTATGAACCTGGAACACTCGAACCCATACGACCCCATCCCTGTCAACGCCATTCCCTCGACGCTCCGACCACCAGAAACTGCCGCTCCACCGTCCATACCCTCGTCTACGTCTCAGGCACACCCTCTCCTTATCCGACCACACTCGACGCATTGGGGCATGCACACGAGCCCAAAACCCAAACGCCATTGTTTACAGTCCTTAAACCCTAAAATTGCTCTGCCCCAAATTTTTTTTCAATAAATAATTTTTTTATATTTTTCCTGAAATCAATAAGCATACAACAAGCTTCATACAAAAATTTATCATCTATAAAGTTTCCAGTTAACAGGAATGGATCAAAGTATGATTTCGGTTCATATATGAACTACACCCTGTATAGTCATCTAAAATTTATAATTCTTGTTTTAAAAATCCCATTTTCTGATGCTGATTCAAGATATATAGTTGATCAATAATCTATAATATTTGAGTTTAACACAAATTTACATTTGCTCTGTAAAACTACATGTACAGAGACAATACATCAATATCAAGCTTAGCATAAGTTTAGACCATAATCTATGTTTAACCACCCTTGTTTTGTTTGAAGATAATGGCCTATCTGAGATCAGGGAAGAAGAATTTGAATTTTTACTTTGGTTTGAACTCTATACGTAAAAAAAAACAGAGATGACCAAACATTCAGGCACAAAACAGACATATATAAACATACACAGAGATTCACATCTATATATAATCATGTAGCACAACATCATCTAAAAGTCACATGCACTAGCATTTATTACCCTAAGCATTTAAGTTAAGTGTTTACTCACTTGATTTTCCAGAAAGAACAAAGAAGAACAGAACTTGTTTTTTTTTGAACTAGGCCTTTGAGAAAATGTTTGCTGAAGATCTTCTTCTTGCTTCTTTGATAAATCTAGTTTGTTTTGCTTTGTCTGATGTTTTTAACTAAAGTTTGTCTAAGTTTAAAATGACATTCACTTCAGTTTTTCTTAGTTTTGTTTGAATGGAACGAAATGAGATGAAGTTGATATATGAAATAAGTTTACAGGTTGGTATATAGAAGCTTACAGGTGAAAATAATTTGTACAAATGATATAATGTTGTTTTGTACAATCAAGATCAAAGATATTTTGTTTGGTGGCTGAGGTGATTTCTTGTTTTCGGCTGAAATGAAATTCCTTTTGTGTTGAGATTCAAGTATTAATTGTATTTGTCTTGTTTTATAAGCCCATGCATATCACTTTTCGGCTGAGATGATTCTTGTATTAATGATATTTGTTTGTTTCCTCAAGTCAAAATACTTATCCATATGCATTTGTTCAAACTTGAATAAAATTATTGTCATACTTATTTTTATATATCTCCCATACTTTCTTTTGTCATGTTTGTATTTATTGTTATTCATCTTCTTAAGCAAGCTTCTTTATACATGTTTACTTGTTTTACTTTTAAAATGGTGGCTGATATGCATATATGTTGTATACAAAGGAGGCTAGCATTTAATGCCTTGGTACTTCATGTCTTCATACTTATCCTTTATTTGCTTGCTTATAGATATATATTTTGTTTCTTTCTTTAGCTAAGTGTACATACTTATACTTATATTTGAATGTATTATATTTTTATGTTTATTTTAAATTTACAAATCATAGCTTTCTTTTCAACATATACGTATATATAAATAAATCTGAAATAACCATAAAAAAACATTTATAAAGATATTATACTATCAATATTGTTTAAATACAACTCATCATTAAATTAAAACAATTTATAAAAACTATCTTTTTATTAATAAATAGCATATTTTATTTGAGTTCGGGAAAATTTCTAATCGGTTTATCATTTAATTTTCCAATTTTAAATCAAAAATTAATTTAATTGTCAATTTCAAATTAGTTAAAACCTGGGATCGTTACAAAAAGTGTAAATGTATGATGTAATCCGAGATATGTACCTTATATATTATTAGCGAGCATATACGGCTAATATAGTGCGAAAGCAAGCTCCAAATGCGAAGCAAACGCAATCCACACCTACTAAACACTCAACAATAATGAGAAACATGTATATATAAAAGTAATATCAATATACAATATATACCAGAACAACAACTACATACGCCAATATAGCAAATGCAACAAAAGGGAATAAATGCAACAAATCCATACCAAATCAATATACATTCACTTCTCATTAATATTCAATGAATTGGTTTTTCATTTAATCACATTTGACTCATTAACATTGGATGTTTTTACTAACATTCATTTATTCATATTCAATTAGTTTACATTCACTAGTTCATATTCAAGTTGGTTCACTTCCAAATCAAATTCAATTCTATTTAAGATTCACTTAACTTCCACTTTGATTTCAATTACTTTAGCTTTCAATTTCATCAATTCAACTTCATATGAGTTTCTATACAATCAGCTAACAAGAATCTAACAATCAATGTATATTCAATACAACCAAATTTATTAAATTTACATTTAACAATTCATATTCACTTTGTCTAACATCAATTTGGTTTAACACCTAATTGACTTTTCTTTCAATTATTCAAATTTTCCAACTTCATTAGTCTCTAATGAATTTACACTTACATCCATTATTCTATATCAATTCTTTTACATTCAATTGATTTACATTCAATTCATTTATTAATTCAATTGCTAATTCATTTAACCACAAAAGTTGAATTTAATTAAATAACTCAAGTTCATATTCACCACTTCACTTTATTAATTTACTTCGATACCAAAGTCAACTTCATTCAACATTACTTAAGTTATATTCCATTTCAAACATCATTTGTTTAACTTAACTTAAATTTCCACTTATAAATCCAATTCAGATTCCAATTCTAAAGTAAATTCTATTTACTTTTATCAAGTCAAATTTCGCCACTTATTCAAATTCATATCTCGTTTTGCTTAACGAAATTGTTTAACCATTTTATCATTTGGTTTCACTTACGTTTTCACATTTAATAAGTTATACAACTTATATATTTAAACTTCCAAATCCATTAACTTATCCAATCTTGTTCAAATCTGAGTTAATTTATTCAACTTCCTTTAGTTAAATTTTCACATCATATATTTACTATGCTAACCCAAATCCTTTAACTTTACCAAAGCTAAATTTATTATCTCATATTATAAGTTAAAACTTGATTACTTATATTCAATAATTACAACTTGGATTTTTTAATTTCAAATCTGTTTATCATAACAAAACTTCAATTTTTTTTTTCAATTACTATGGTAACAAATCCATCACACAGAAACTTGAAAATGATACTGATGATGCTGCAGTCATCACCCTTATTATTTCCCAGCAACAGTAGTGAATTCAGTGGTTTATATACTTTCAAAAAAATTCTTTTTATTCATAAATCACATTTACAAATCTTTTACTTATATAATTTCATTTCACAGTTGTAAATCATATTAATTATAATTACATACTTATAATTCTTCGCTTATACAATTTATTCTTTTACAATTGTTCTTATTTAGATTATTCAAACAACCTTTAATTAACTTATATATATATATATATATATATTCTTACATTTCCAACGACCAAAAAATCAATTTATATACACTTTAATAGTTTAAGAAAAATTATTTACTTTATATGTAAAATATAATCGAGGTAAAATTATTTCATTTACCCTATTTTAAAATGATATCGTGTCAAATTATTGTGTACAAGTGTTTAGAGATCCCTATCAACAACGTTAATTACTCGTATTGACCAGAATCCATATACCACTCAATTGACCAATCATCACAATATAAGACAATTTATATTCACTAACAAGTACGCTCTCATAGCTATTATTACACTCAAACTCATTCTAAAGTACTGCTGACTCTATCTCTAATGAGTAATTCCCAACAGAGCCAAGGTTGTCACTTAACCATATGCTCTGATACCAGATGTAACTACTGAGATTTTTCGACTCACGAAAGTCGACATTAATACGTCCACTGTATCAACTATCGAGCAAACGAAGGCCGGGAAACCGTACCGTTAGGGTTAAAGAAGAGGTAGAAGATAGAAGAACAAAGAAAAAGCAACATAAACAATATCAGAATCACACAATCGCAGCGGAACAACATATAATAGATAAATGAATATCTTTAAAACAAAGAATTATATCAGTTATCACATTACATCACATTATCTGAGTTTACAACAACAAACAACGGAAAAGAAATACTATATACTGGTTGATACGCCATGCCATCCAGCTTGCTCCTGATCTCCACAGCAACTCTTGAATTCCAGGATGACCTGATAACCTGACTCTAGACTACCCGTGTGGAAATTGGTGGGCACCCAGAGTTTAGGAAGGGAACAATAAACTCCAAGTCAGTCATGTGACTGGTGCAAGAACTTAAAACAGTTATTCTTTAAAAACAAACAAAGAATTTTTTTTAAATTGGATCCGCAATGCTTTTAGAAAATGTAACTACCATAAGGCCTCCCGCCACACACACAATGCAAACGCAGAATCGGAGGAGATTTCTCCTTATGATAGTTAAATACGCTTGATACGCAAATTCCTTTGATATTATTACTATAAGTGCAAGGTGCAGAAAAACATTTCGAAAGTATAATATAAATCTTAGCCAGCATAGGCATTTTGCCCTTATGCCTACTATAGCTACCATGTTCAATAGCAGGTTATCGCCACATTCCATGGCAGGTTATACAACTAAAACCGTATAGGGTTCGTAATGTTTCTTTGGATTTCCAACTAATGGTCAGGCAAAGGAACTTCCCATTGCCACATGGGTACGCCTCTGGAAGGACGCCCCGAGAACCTAACCGGATCTCTGCCAACACATGGCCGAGTTACCCCTTGCTAGGTAACTACTGACACGAGTATGCCATCCCCCGATCGTAACCGACCTTAATCCCGGGATTCACCAACAACCACAAAATAATAAGTTTGCAGCAACAACATAGGTTAAGTATCTAAGCTCCATACCATGATACCACCTCTATCCAGAAGGAATGACATACACTAAGGGGGCGGTATCCCCTAATAACCTTACTGCATCTTTCCTCTTTTGACCATTACCGGGGTGTGAGGTCCGACGAAGTCTCGTCCACAAAGCTACGCTTTATACAAAAGCTGTGCTTTGATCAACAAATGATCAGCAGCACTTCGTATGCCACATTACCAATTTAGGGATGTATCACTAGTAACCATCAACTACATAACCTCTGAGCTCGTACGTCTCAGAGAAGGGTGTTAAGCTAAGAGAATAAATTCTCCGCCACCAACAGAAATGTATTTGATAGAAACCAGCTTTACATCTCAAATTGTAACGTCAGACACACAACCATAGAAGTCCGTTCCAGGATCGAACGGAACCGAAGGCACTTCCAAAGAAGCCCCTGCAATCTGGATATTCACTAATCACGTCCGGACTTCCCATCACAAAGGGTGATAAAATCTCTATATCGGAGATCAGCCGATGCAGAGACATTCGACGGTAATCCTTCCGTTTTCGAAAATACCCGGTCTTCACCACCGGTCTTCAAATGTTATCCATTACGACGTATCAATATTCGGAATGGGATTTATGACCCAAAGGTGCTCTCCCGGCTAAACCGAATAACGAGCATTTATTTTTAAAATAAGTGTAGCATTCAAATTCAAGAAAATCACGACAAATACCTATTTAAGGTAAATATTGATAGTCGGTTATTTAATTATCAATAGATATGCACGACATCGCCAGATTCTAAATAATTTCACAAAATTATTTATTTTTCAAATATATCTTTACAAGATATATTTTCCACACTTCAACCATTTGAAAACAAATTTCAAATCACTTTTCAATTTATCTTTAGAAGATATAATCTCAAAACATTTCACTTCATATTGGAAATACATTTCCATACTTATTTAAAAATAAGTAATTCACAAATCTATTTATTTTCAACATTTGGAAAATATTCAATATACTTAAATCACAATTAAGTATATATTTTATTCTTTAAGGAAAACATTCTCTTGAACACATTTATTTGAGTCAAAAATGAATGTTGCGTAAAACATCGTTACTACAACTCAAAATCACTAGTATAGGGATTCGAAATTTAGATAGATATATAGATCCCAATACTATATAAAACATTTCCTTTCGAAAATCATTTACTATAACAACAGTGTTATAGTCCACCATTTCCTTTTATTTCTCGAAAACGTCTATTTCAACAATAAATGCTGAAACCTATGGTTTTGATACTTAATACATTTTAAAACATCTTTAAATCGTTTTAATTCTATTTAAAATATCACTTCCCCAAAACATTTCTTTAATATATTATTCATTGTCCAAAATCGTGAATATACTTCGTTAACCAAATTCAACATTTCTACACATTTCATTTAAAGGATTATCCACTGTTTAAAATCGTGGATATATCTCCTTTAATAAGCTATAAAATTAACTTATCAAAATACGTTATTTTCGGATTTGTAAAACAATGTTTATAAATTCCATTTATATTTTTTTTAACAACTTCAACTTATAAAATCACCTTATTAACAAATTCTATCCATATCCCATTTACACGCCAAAATCCAAATTATAAGCAAATTACTTATAATTCTCTATTTACAAATTCATTCATTTTATAAGTTCACAAAACGTAGATTCTATTCTTTTATAAAATTCATCTATAACATCATTTTAAAACATTTTCAAAACTCTTTTATAATTTCATCACTTTGATTTATAAAAATCCAATTTTATAAATCTTATATATAAGGTTTTATAATAAATTCGAAAATCTCTATTTAAACTATTTTATAAAATCATTAACTCCATATTTCAAAAATCACATTTCAACTATATTTCTCAGAAATAATAATTTTTATAACATTAAAATTATAACGTTTATTTATTTAAAATGAATCTATTCCAAAATTCAATAAAACGTATACTTTCAAAAATCACTTTAAAATCCTTTTAAATTGAAAAATTGTAACGACCCAGAATTTTAAATAATTTAAAATTGAAAATATTTAATTAATTTTAAATATTTGAATGATGATTTGGATTGAATTTCCAATATAACTTTGAAATTGGCGATTAAATTATAAAATTTAATCGATTGCAAGTGAATAAAAATTTGAATCTTCAATTTTAAGCCGATTAAAAATATTTCAACAGCTTGTAAAATTTATATTGATAATATTAAAGACAATAGAAGATTCAGAATCGAATTTGAAAGTAGTTTGATCAGTTTTGAATTTATATCGTTTAAATTGAATTTAAAAATAGTCGTTTTTCATACAGTCTCGGAATTCGACGAAACCAGTTCCATTGGGTCCGTAATGTTGAATTATTGCTGGATTTCAAATTTCGTAATTTTCGGAGTTGATATGTGAGCATACGATGAGAAAACGCATTGAAATCAAAACAAATCAAATTTAAATTTAAATTTGAAATTTTTGTCAACGACAACATCCCAAAATTTGCGCCGAGAATCACGCATGCTGTTTCCCCACTGCTTTACATATCTCACGCGATTTTCTTTCAGAAGCATCAGAGAAAAATTATCTCGTTCAAAACAATGCTAATGGCCGCGAATTATAAACCGAAGTCAGATCCAAAATTGAAAAAAAATGGCGATAGTTTTCTCATTCCCTTTTCCCTCTTCCAAATAAATCGAGTTTCATTCACTCGTGGGAATAAAGAAAATGGCGGAGTCAAATTCGATTTAATAAATCATCACCGTCCCTTCAATTCCATTCAGAACTTCCTCCCCTCTTCTTCGGCTCCAATTTTAAATCCGAGAAAAAAAAAAGGAAAAAATCGCGATGTCGATGGCCGCGTGGAATCAAAGGCGAGGGCGAATCGCGTGCTTGATGGCGCAGCGGAGGCGCGTGGGGATTTGGAGTTGCGACAGTGGGCGATGCTCACGAGGCTAGGGTGCGGTCGCGCGAGCTCGCGTGCATCTGGAGGGGCTTGGCTGCAGCTCGAATAGATTGCGGCGGCGACTACGATCTGTCATGGCGCTCGCGAGTGGTTGCAGTGGCGGCGGCGGCATCAAATTGGAGGCTGCGATGGTCGATGCAGCTGTTAGCAGATGGGTAAGTTTTAATTTTGTTTTTTTTATCTTGTTTTGTTTTATTTTATTTTAATATAAATATACAGTATGATAATTTTTGAATGTATATATATATATACAGAAAAAAAATGGTTACAGTAAAGAAAAAATATATAAAATAATATTTTGTAAAAGAAGATTTGAAAAAAATTTAATTGGATGAAAAGATTTACTTAAAAAGGAATTAAGATTAAAATTTAATTTTTAATAAGTTATTTAGAAGAAATTTGATTTTTTGAAACTTATAAATTAATTTAAAATAACTTTTTGAGTTAATTTAATTTAATTTATAAAATAGAAATTAACTTGTTCAATTTTTGCTTTTATTAAAAATAATTTATTAAGATAACTTATGGGGTTAAACAAATTTATTCAAAGCAATCGATTTAAAGATATTAATTTAAAGTAAAAATAAATTTTTAGGTTGATTAAGTTGAATTGAAAGTGAGTTTGGTTAATTAAATTAAAATTTTAGTTAAAATAATTTAGTTAACAAAGGAATTTTAAAAGATTTAAGAAAATTTATATAAACAAGATGTTAGAATTATTTTAAAAAGAAAATCAGTTTGAATCTTTAAATTTTTAGCTTAAAATAAAAAAAAAAATCATTAACTTGAGATGAAATAGTTAGTTGATTTAATTTATAAAAAGGAATTAGTTTAGAACAAAACATTGAATAATTAAAACAATCAAAAATGAAAATTTAATTTATTCGATCTATTTCGAATATTAATGAATTGTGTAAATAATTTAAAATAGGTATAAATCAAGAAATCGAATCAAGCTGGAAATGGAAATGGATTGCAAAATAAGCTAAGGTGAGAACTTCTCACTCGAAAAGGGATTTTTAAATTTTAAATAGTTATATTTAAAATTTATTGATTGATTGAATTGTTTGGCTTGATTGTGATATTAGATATTTTAGGATATATCTATATATAGCAATATATATATATATTGGCATATGTATATATTGCAGTTGATGATTTCCCGCCTCGTATAGCGGATGAGACCCTATTGCGCCGTTAGTAAGCGGATAATATTTTATAAAATCCCATATACCGCGATATTCCACCTCGAAGTGGAATGGGTATTGTGCTAACTCTTTGGATGCAGGGAAACAGGTTGGAGGGATCCAACTGGATTCCTCACAAATATTTATTTGATTATAGATATTGTGTGAATTGTGATTATCATATTGATATATGATATTTGTTGCCATGATTGACCAATTGATGCTGTGGCATCATCGGATTCGTTTTTAAAGTTAAAAATAACGATTTTTGATTTTAAAAGGATTTTTAAATCGATTTTTCAAATATATGTTTTTACTTAAATTTTGAATTGATTCATTTTAAATAAATTTAAAATTTCAATTTTTAAAGTTATAGAATTTAAGATTTTTGTGAAATGAAAGCGAAATGTGAATTTTGAAATAGTTAGCAAATTTATAGAATTGATACTTATAAATATAAAAATATTGGAATTATAAAACGAGTTTTTTTTAAGTGTTATAAATCAAGTATAAATGGTTGTTATAAGTAAATGAAAATTTATAAATTTATAAAGTGTGAGATTAGAAAATGAATAGATTTTATAAAATAAAGATTTATAAGAAATTATCTTATGAATCGGAATTTGGTATTAAAGTGAAATATAAAGGGAATTTGTAAATAAATTGATTTTTATAAATAGAGGTTATAAAAATATAAATAGGATTTATAAACGTTGTTTTATAAATCCGAAATTTAATTAAATTCGATAAGTTGGAAATAGGGAAATATAAAAGAATCTTAAAAGCATTAAGATTTATTATTTGTGAAGTTTTAAAGAACGAATTGGTAAATAAATAATATTATAAGTATTCAACTTATAATATAGATTTTTGTTTATAATTGGGTTATATAAATTGAATTGGATTTAATCAAAGAGATTGGTAAATTGAAGTTTATAAAAAGGAATAGAATTTATAAACATTGTTTATAAATTCATAATCAATTGAATTTGATCAATTGAATATAGAAGTTTATTAAAGGAGTTATATTCACGTTTTTGAACAGTGAATATATTATTAATAAAAATGGATATATTTTGGGAAAGGAATGTTTTAAATGAAATTTAAAACAATTTAAAGATGTTTTGAAATGCATTAAGTATCGAATACATAGATTTCAACATTTATTGTTGAAATAGACGTTTTCGAGAAATAGAAAGAAATGAAAACATAGATTTCAGCATTCATTGTTGAAATAGACGTTTTCGAGAAAATAAGGAAAAAT
This sequence comes from Allium cepa, assembly GCA_030765085.1. Taxonomy (NCBI): domain Eukaryota; kingdom Viridiplantae; phylum Streptophyta; class Magnoliopsida; order Asparagales; family Amaryllidaceae; genus Allium; species Allium cepa. The sequence goes on along the minus strand of CM060940.1, from coordinate 884,827,505 downwards.
GGACTATAACACTGTTGTTATAGTAAATGATTTCCGAAAGGAAATATTTTTATTTAATATTGGGATTTATATATCTATTTTAATTTCGAATCCCTATACTAGTGTTTTTGGGTTGTCGTAACGATGTTTTACGCAACATTCGTTTTGACCCAATTAAATGTGGGTAAAGAATGATTTCCTTAACGAATAAAATATATACTTAACTATAGTTTAAGTATATTGAATATTTTCAAATGGTTGAAAATAAATAAGATTTTTGAAATACTTATTATTAAAATAAGTATGAAAATGTTTTCCAATATGAAATGGAATGATTTTTAAGGATTTATCTTTTTGAAGATAAATTAGAATTGAATAATTGAATCTATTGAAACTATAGATAAATAGATAATTTGAAATATAGATTCACTATGGAATTTATAAACGAAAAGGGAAATTTGTTTAAAAAAATAAACATTGGTTTATTTTTGAAGTATTGAAATTTTATATCTAGTATAGATATTTTGGGAAATTAAATAATTTGAAAAATTATTTGGAATCTGGTGATGTGGCGCATCTTTATTGATAGTTAAATAACCGACTATCAATATTTACCCTTGAATGAGTATTTGTTGTGATTGCTTGAATTGGATGCCACACTTATTTTTAAATAAGCGCTCACTATTCGGATTAACCGGGAAAGGACCATGGGGTCGTATAACCCACTCCGAATATGTGATACGTCGTTATGAATTGCAATTGAAGACCGGTGCTGAAGACCGGATATTTGTGAAAACGGATGGATTACCGTCGAGTTACTCTGCATCGGCTGATCTCCGATATAGAGGTTTATCACCCTTAGTGACGGGATGTCCGGACGTGATTAATGAATATCCGGATTGCAATCTTTGGAAGTGCCTTCGGTTCTGTTCGATCCCGGAACAGACTTGTATGGATTGTATGTCTGACATTACAAGTTGAGATATAAAGCTGATTTCTTTCAAATATATTTCTGCGGTGGCGGAGAATTTATTCTTTTAGCTTAACACCCTTCTCTGAGACGTACGAGCTCAGAGGTTATATAGTTGAAGGTCATTAGTGATATACTCCCAATTTGGTAGTGTGATATACTAAGTGTTGCTGTGAAATGATCGTTGAGTGATCATTTGTGATAGGATCAATTGCTTGATCTTCTATCTTGATGATTATTGATTTGATCATTTGTTGACCCAAAGCACTGCTTTTGTAAAGCGTGGCTTTGTGGACGAGACTTCATCGAGCCTCACACCCCGGAAATGGTCAAAACAGGAAAGATGCAGCAAGGTTATTAGGGGGTAGCACCTCTTTAGTGTATGTCATTCCTTCTGGATAGAGGTGGTATCATGGTATGGAGCCCAGATACTTAACCTATGTTGTTACTGCAAATACATTGCTTTGTGGTTGTTGGAAATCGGGGATCCTCGGATAGATCGGTTACGATCGGGGGATGACATATTCGTGTCAGTAGTTACCCAGTAAGGGGTAACCCGGCCTTGTGTTGGCAGAGATCCGGTTAGGTTCTCGGGACGTCATTCCAGAGGCGTTTCCATGTGGCAATGGGAAGTTCCTTGGCCTGACCATTTGTTGGAAATCCAAAGAAACAATACGAGCCTTGTACGGTTTTAGTTGTATAACCTACTTCCTCAGGAGGTTGCTATAGCGGGCATAATATAATGGTACCTATGCTGGCTAAGATTTATATTCTACTTTCGAAATTGTTTTCTACACTATGCACTAATAATAATATCAAAAATGATTTGATTTTGCGTAGTAAGCATCTTTGACTATCATAAGGAGAAACCTCCTCCAAGTCTGCGCTTGCATTGTGTGTGTGGCGGGAGACCTTATGGTAGTCTCATTTTCTAAAAAGCATTGCGAATTTATTTAAAAAAAAAAATTATTATTATCCTATTCTTTGTTTTAAAGATAAATAACTGTTTTTAGTTCTCACACCAGTCACATGACTGACCTGGAGTTTATTGTTCCCTTCCTAAACTCTGGGTGCCCATAAATTTTCACACGGGCAGTCTAGAGTTAGGTTATCAGGTCATTCTGGATTCAGGTGTTGCTACAGATATCCGATGGTGGAGCTGGATGGCGTAGCATATTATTTATTGTATCTATGGCATATAGTATTTCTTTTCCGCTGTTTGTTGTTGTAAACTCTGATAATGAATGTAATGTGATGTAATGTATAAAATGTATAGTTCTTCTGTTTTAAAGATTATTCATTTATCTATTATATGTTGTTCCGCTGCGATTGTGAGATTCTGATATTGTTCTGTTGTTCTTTCTATTGTTCTGTTGTTCTTTTCTCTCTTTCTCTCTCTCCTTCTACCTCTTTCTTCTTCTTCAACCATAACGGTTCGGTTTTTCGGCAACGAAAAATCATTTCGTTACAAAAATCATCACTTGAAAACTTTTAATTTTCCAAAATAGGCCCAATGCTGCAACATCACTAAATATAACAATCACGGCATCCAAAACATCATATATCATATGATAACAGAATATATCACAATATCTGTAAATAAATCAATACGGGTGAGGAATCTAGTTGGATCCCTCCAACCTGTTTCCCTGCATCCACAGATGTTAGCACAATACTAATCCCGTTTCAATTACGGAATATCGCGGTACATGGGTTCATACAAAATATTATCCGCTATTATGCGGCGCAATATGGTCTCATCCGCTATATAATGCGAGAAATCAACTCCAAGTACATATATAATACCAATTCCACTTCAAGATGGAATATCGCAGTATATGTGTTTAATAAATAACCTCCGCTTAATATACAGCGTATATGGTCTATTTCAATACAATAGATAATAATTTATCATCCAAGCATACAATCAACACAATCAAGCAATTTTAAATCTAACTATTTAAAATTTAGATCGAAAACAAATTCGATCGAGTGAGAAGTTCTCACCTTGCTTTCAATAGCAGTTGCAGTGTTTTTATTTCGAATAAAATTAAACGTGCTTTAATTTTACCCAAAATTTTCACTAACTCCAATCGATTCCAATCCAGCTCCATCGCATAGTGTTCATCAATACGAAGCTAACGCAATTCGTTTCGTCCAAAATAGACCTCGTTTGAAAAAGTTATACACTTTTAAAGTTTACACGAATTTAAATATAAATAATTTACAATTTATTTTATATTTTTCAACCTTATTATCTGGGCCGCACGTTCTCTTGATGAGATCCAGGCCGTTGCATGCAACTCCTTCTCCTTCCAGGTTACTCACGCGACGTAAAACCCATAGCCGTCCAAACCCTAGCTAGCCGCGACTTCGTCGATGCGTTTGAAATCGATCAAGCACCACCAAAACGAAGCCCATCGCCGACTCGACCAATGCCCAGAATCTCACAAAGTTCGGTCGCCCCTTTAGCTCAAAAATTGTGCACGAACGCACGTGTTTGAATCTAAATCGCCATCGATTTACTTCGTTTAAAATGATCATAGCCGTATGGGTTTAAAGATATCATCGAGCTCTACAAGTTTCATTTAGGAATCGAAGGCTAAAAGTGTTTGGATCGATAGAGATTAAGAGGAGAAGATAAGAAATTTTCGGCCATTTAATATAAAACTGGCGGCTGAAGCTTTTAGACCTAGGATTTGTGCAAATTGTGAAATATGAGGTCCTTATATAGAAAATATTCGCGCACTATTCACCCGAAATTTTTCCGAACTCCAAACGAAGCGTGCCATCTGGCGTTTATAATGTTTTACCTCTATTTCGAATGCAATGGAATATATATCAAGAGCCAATTCGATCATATTTGGAAGATAAGTTTTCGAATCGACTATTTAAATTCAAAATTTACTCGAATCGATTTCTACGCGTTTTAGCTTGCCCCGGACAAACCGTAAGTCCGATTGACACGAAATTTGAAAACATAAAATAATATAACATTACGGATCCGATGAAACTAGTTTCGTCAAAATCCGAGACTGTTTGAAAAATGGCTATTTTATCTCGTCAATTAAATATTAAAATATTCAATTTCTGCAAATTAACTTTAAATTCGATTTTAAAAGTTCTATAACATCATTCTAACTCCAATATGATTTAATACAACATTACAAATCTATGTTAATCACATTAAACCCAATTTCCAATTATTTCTATAATTTCAAATATTAAATTTATCGATTTAATTATCCAATTAAATCTAGATATTCGAAATAAAATTTATTCGACTTACAAATTTTACTTATTAATATTTAAAAATCAATTAAATATACGAATTGCAAATGATAGAAATTCTGGGTCGTTACAGTTTCAGGTTGTTCATGGGTGGTGGGGGTGGAGTTGGTGGCGGCCAAAGGAAGGTTGAAGGTGATGAAGACATAGGTGTTGGCTATGGTGCATATAGGTGAAGTTTTTTGCAAGTATTGTTGGATTTGGTCACATGGGTGCACGGCCATTGGCTTTGACAGAGGGATGGAGGTGGTGGTGGGTAGTTCAGGTGGTGGAGGAGGCAGCCATGGTGAAGGAGTGGAGAGAAGCCTAGCATAGAAGGTGAGAAAGCAAGTAAAAATCAACAAACAAGAAGAAAACAATGAAAAGAGAAAAAGAATTTTATCCAAAATTCTTGGAGATGACGGAGGCCGAATTTTTTTAGAAATGAGAAGAAAATTCAAGTGAAAAATGGTAGGGTGAAGTGGTCGGCTAAAGGAAATGAAGATATATGGCCAACTGAATGAAAAGTAAGGTTGAAATGTGAAAAGGTGGGAATACAAATAGCCTTAGGGAATAAAAAGCCACAAACCTTTCATATTTCTCTATTTCTTTTTATAATTTTAAAAATAACTGAAATATATATAATTATTCTGTCAAAATTCGAAAATATAACGACTAAACAAGATATAAATAAATAAATATTAATTATATATGACTAAAATAAGAAAATAGCACAAAAATGAAAACTAGTCTAGAAAATTTGAAAATAAATAGAATAAACTTTAGGAAAATTTTATGGACTTGGAAAATATTTATAAATAAAGATAATAACATAAAATAAAAATGCAATCAAAAAAATAAATAAATAAATTTTAACTAAATATAATTTAAATGAAGAAAATAGCAAAGAAAATAGAAACTAGGCTTTAAAAATAGAAAATAAATTCAATAAGCTTTGGAAAAATTCAAACATCACTTTAAAAATATTTAAAAGTCAAAATATCCATAATATAACATAAATATACAAATTATAACAAGATATATCAAGTAAAAATATCATTTATATAAATTAAAACAAAGAATATTGCTAAATAACCCTATATACACACAATATTGTAAAGGGTATAACTTTCACAATTTAAATCCAATTTCAACGAAATGAAATGCATTATTCATGATATTAAATCTATTTCATAATAAAAGATAAAATTCAAGAATTCAAATATTTAAATTTAAAATTTAAAAGTCAAAGTCTGACCAGTGTGTGACCACAAATCCATTTTTCAGGAAAATATTCAATTTATACCAGATTGAAATTATATTTCATATAATAATCAAAATTTAAATTTAAAAATGAAATGTTTGAAATAAAACAAGTTTAAAATAATTTCAAAATAAAATAAAGTCAAATTTAAATTATATGCAAAAAATTCTAGGGTTGTTACACTCTCCCCCCCTCAAAACTTTTCGTCCCCGAAAAGGAACGAGGTACGGGAAAGCACAGAAAAAGATAACGTGAAATAAGTTTAAGAAAAGATGACAAGGAGATTGAAATTATACCTGATAACTAGGTAAGTTTAACATGGTGGAGATTATCAAAGATTATAGAAAGATTTCTAAATAGAAAAATTATAGAAAAATGCCTACACCAGCCTGAAGCAAGATAAGGAAAAATAAGGGCAACCAAAAGATAGTTTGAAAAACAAAATAAGATAATAAGTTAGAAATCATGGAAATTTCAACTTAAATAGATAATTAATTTTTACACAAGTTAAATAAATCTTAACTATCTCAAATTTTATTATCTTATCTTCTAATCATCTTAAATTAACAATTCTAAGATCGTGGATTTGAAAAATAATCATTCATTATACTCATAATGTACATAATAAATTTAATTCTTCTTTATTCCTACTTAAATTTAAATTTATTCCTCTCAATATATTTTATCATCTATGCCCATTATACTTACACTTATTATAACTTCTTTAATTTATTGTTAGAACATCATTTTATATTGTAAATTATTCAATCAACCTTTTATTTTATTTACTCCTGTTAATCATTTTATAACTAAAATTTAAGTGTATAAAATTTATTTAAACATTCAAATTTTATTTATAACATCTTTTTATATTGTATATTATCCAATTACATTGTTAACCTCTGTATAATTTGGGTAAGTTATATTTAAATGCAATTGAGTATTATATAATTAAAACTTTCTAATTCCCTCATCTCAAGTTTGAATCATTTATCTAAAATTTTGATTTTCTTTTTATAATTGAAATGATCCTTTAAGATAAAGTTTAAGAATAAAATTTCCGATTCCTTCAAACCCTTTAGAGATAAATAAATATATATACATAATACGTCAAATCAAATTTCAACATATATCTATATATATTATAAATCCAGTCTTATTTTAGAAATTCAAATCAATTAAATTTCCCAAAACAAAGCTGTAGCAAGACTACAGAACGATCTCTTTTCTTCGAAACGCGAAAATGAACTTCGATGATGCCGCGGTCATCACCGAAGTTATTTTCCAGTGACAAAGAGAAGAGCACTAATTTTAAACTTTAAAATTTCTTGGAAACAAATTTCTATTAGAAAATACTTTAAATAATATACCCCTTTTAAAACTTTAAACACAAGGTTTGAAACCATCGGAAATTTAATTCTCAAATTTCTTATTTTAAACTCATTTCAGTTCCCAAATCAATTTATAAACAGCTATTTATAAATTCATTTATAGAACAATAAATGATAAATCAAGTATTATCATTTCAAATGATTAATTTAAATCAATTTATTAAGTTCCATAAATTTACTTATATCAAAATTCATTTCATTAACCAAATTTTAAAATAATATTGTGTTAGTTTGTTCTGTCAAAGTATTTTAGAAATCCTACCAATAACGTTGATCAGACGAATCAATCGAAAACCTAAATCAACATCAACAACTCAAACAACACAATATAAAACAAAACATTAATATTGATTTACAAGTACAATTCAAATGTTTGGAAGATAGATTGGAAACAAAAGAAAAGATGATTGAATAACAAAATAGGGAGGTGGATAAGCTTAAATAAATCACGGGCAACCTTAACCGGGTCAACCGTGACCTAAAGAATAAGATCGGTATGGATTTTCTAGGGTAAATATACATTCGATCTCAATAGATAGAGTTTGGAATAACAAAAGATATTAGCATCTAAACCAAGGATAGATATAAATCTCTGGTGAATCGATGCTAATTGTAAAGGAGTTTCCCCCTTTACAAATGAATTTTTGAGATTGGCGGGACCGCCAATTCACTATAAAGCTCATTCGAAGTGGAGTTATGGGATACTCCAGAATCAAAAGGAGATGAATAGTGAGGGACACGAATAAATTTTGGAACCGCAGGGAACGTTCCAAAATTCAAATGAAATTTGGACCAAAGAGGAAGAGATTCAAGTTTGGATGAAAGTGATTATGTAACTAAATTTACCATACATTCTAAGTTTTGCCTCAAAGCCAAAGCTCTGATACCAAATGCAACGACCCGATGTTTTCAACCATTCGCATCCGCACATGTCGAACTCTAATTGCTCAAAATACCGCGTTGTAAATTAAATTTGGAAAATCTCATAACATACAGCAAATAATAATCACAGAACACAGACACAGAGTAAGAAATGCAGCGGAAGTAAAAGATATAGTAGTTTATGAAGCTACTATGTTAATATACTAGAGTTAAATAAAATACAATATGTGATGTCCCGGAAATTTAGGCAATAATTATTTAATAATTTCATTAATAATTATTTTAAAATGTGAAATATTGTTTTAATAAATTAATTCAAGCTTGAAACTCTCTTTTGAAAATTTTGATTTATTTAATTTTTTTTAAATGATATTCTTTTCAAAGATTAAAAATATTTATAATGTATAAATGTTTATACGTTGTAAATAGAAGATTTGGTTTTAGTTTTAATTTATATTTAATAAAGTACATTTTCTAATTATTATATATAAATGTAAATTTGTAAATTGATTTAAATTAGTAAGTAAGTATTTATTTGTTTAAAAAAAATAAATATAGTTTAATTTTGTTTTATAAAGGTTTATTGTGTTTTGTTTTATTTTAAAAATTTGTTTTCTCTTTGAAATAAGATTTAATTCAACAATTCTTTTCCTTTGAAATTTTGTTTCATATAAAATATTATTTTAAAAAAATAATTAAACAAGCATTTAAAATGTAAGTGTATATGCATTTATTTAGAAGCTAATGTTAATAAACATTGAAAATCATGCTTAAATAAATTTGAAATGTTTTAAGACAAATTTAAATACACTTATAAATTTGGAAATGGCTTTTAAATATTAACATGTACATGTGTTAATCATTTAACTAATGAAATAGACACTTGTAGAAATTTTGAGATAATAACATAACAAGTGTCAATTGTTTTAATTCTCATTATTTAAATTTTTGATAGGAGAAACATTGCATATGCATTTGATAACATTCTCTTCAAAATTGAAAACCTGAAAATCAAATTTCCAGTAAAGATCAAAACCAATCTTTAATAAATCTTTTCAAACCAAATGCATGTTATAAATCTGCTGATTAAAATCTGCATTCATCTTCAAACCTACAATCTTCCTCTTCAAAACCTCAAACTTCATATCTGCAGTCTAGAATCTGCATACAACTTCAATTTCTGCAATCAAAATACAAATTAATTTATACAAAGCATGTTAAAATCTTCAATCAAATTCATCATTTCTGCATGCTAAGTTCAACATCAAATCTGGAGCTCAACTCCAATTTAAAATCTGAGCAAAGAATGGGTCTGCATGCATCATCATTACAGAAGCAATAAGCATCTTCAACATACAAGCCAGGATCAACATGCATTTCAATATGCATTTCCGGAAAATGGAATCTGCCTAAGCTTGTGCTCTGCATCAAATTGACTTCTACATCTTCTAATTTAATGTGAGTAAACTTCTTATCCTTTAAAAACAGTTTCCTTTAAATATCAATATCAAACATAAGCTACAGAACGTATGTTTTATTCACAGAAATTAAACTGTTTAACAAGATTGATCTGTTTTGTTTAAAAAATAAAATAAAATGAGTAATCTTACATGCACAAAAACTTGAGACACCTGAGCATATGGATAAAGATGATGAGATGATTTCATATTATTGAATGCTTTGTGTAAACATATATATGTATGTTCCTGTTGTTTAGTATCTGCACACCTGTTGTTATTTTAAAACTAAGAATTGTTATTAGAAACCCTTATCTCTGGGTTTGAATCTCTGTTAGAATTGATATGTAAACAAAGTTTGGTTGTTAGTATAAATCCAGGTTTGTAGATTTTGTTTAAATCAAAATTTTGTTCTTAAATCAGGATTTGGATGTATGAGAAAACCTGATATCTCTGAACAAATACAACAGTAAGTATTACAAATAAACCAGTCATCATTTAAATGAATCAAATACCAAATAGCTTAAATCAATTAAACAGTTTTGTTATTCATGTTTAGAAGAAAAAAAAACTACTATTACAGTTTTGAATAAACTGTTAGGGAAAAATATTCTGTTTCAAACAGAAAATGGAAATTTGGATTAATCTGTTAGTTAGTGGATGTAGGATGTTATGATGTTTCATGCCAGTGGAATGTGGATGTGAGAAATGATGGAATTAGGTGATAAATGATTAGAAGTTGTTTCAGAGGTGATGGTGATTGAAATTGAGATTTCTAGGTTTTCAAAAACACTGGTTTTAAGTGCTACAGTTCATAGCATTTGCACATGTCCTATGTTGCATCGAGTGGAGTAGGGATTTGAGAGTTGTAGAAGGAGTGTAGAGGTAGCTATGGCCAGGGTCGCGTCGATGATGATGGTCGGAGGCGAGTTTAAAGGCTGTTGACAGGTTGGTCTTGGTTGTAGTGGTAACTCAGGTGAACTATTGGGGTGTGCAGGGTTTTGACCCGAAGTAGAACTCGAGTGACTTTGTTTTTGACTCGGAGATGGTAGCATGGAAACTCGAAGTAGTATGAGGGTTTCTCGGGTCAGAGGAGTTACAGGTTTATATACCTAAAGCTTTTTGCAGTTTTTTTTATGTTGATTGAATTCAAATTCTAGTGCAGATTTTTGATTTAAGTGAAAATTGAATCTGAATTCAAATAGAGTTTTAAATTCAAGGTTGTAAAAATGAAACTTTTAGATTTAAACAAGTTTAAAATTCTGTTTAAATCAAGTTTTAAAACAAACAGTTTCAGGTTTAAAATCCTGAAGCTTTGTAGTTTCAAACATTTGGATGAAATTTAAATTTTAGTGTGGGAATTTGATTTTAGGTAGAAGTTGAAACTGAATTCAAATAAAGTTTGAAATTCAAAGTTTTTAAAAATGAAATTTTTTAGATTTAAACAAGATTTAAATTCTGTTTAAATCAAAATTTAAAACAGTTTTCAGGTTTAAAACCTGAGAGTTATTTTGCAGTTCTTTTTAAAATGTTGTTTGAAATTCAAAACTTTAGTGCAGTTTTGATTTAAGTGGGAGTTAAATCTGGATTCAAATGCAGTTTGAGTTCAAAGGTTTTAGAAAAAAAATGAATGAAGATCTTAAATTTAAACAAGATTTAAATCTGGTTTTAAATCAAGTATGGAACAGTTTCTGGTTTGTATTAAAACCAGAATTAGATTTAAGTAGTTTTTGTAAGTTTTTGAAAGTATGAACAGATTTAAAAGTTTAAGCAAAACTTAAATTTGTTTTTGAATTCAGATTAAAAACTGTTTTCAAGTTTACTTTGAAAACCAGTTTGATTTCAAACAGTTTGTAAATAAATAAAAAATGATGATGAACATAATCAAATGTTTTAAATGAAATCTGATTTCAAATGAGTTTTAAAACTTGAAAGAATTTGTTTCCTTTAGTATTTGAATTAGAATATGAAGTGTTTAATTTAAATTTGGAAATTGAAATAATCAATTAAATCTTTCTTTATATTTAGGTAATGGATGTTCTTTAACATTCATTTTGTTGTAAGGTTTAAAATTATTTTAATTTGAATTAATGTTTAATGATTAAACATTTTAAATATCAAATTTTTAAATAGAATTTGAATTTAAATTTAGAAATGTATTGTTCAATACATTTTGAAAGTAAATGAGTCATTTGATAAGTAATTAAATTATTTTGAAAAATATTTAAAATAATTAAGGATTTTACTTAATTATTTGACTTTTAAATAATGGTTTAGATTAATTTTAATTGGAAATGATTTATTTATAATTAATCTAATTCAAATTTTCTTAAGTATAAAATTAATGAAATGTTGTTAATTAATAATTAGTGATAATTATCTAAGGATAATTAAGTAATTAATTAATGTAATTAATTTTGATAATTAACTAGATTGATTAATTGAATCTAATTAATTGTAATTGGTTAAGTATAATTAATTGTTAAAATAATTAAGGAATTAATTACTTATTGTAATTAGTTTTAATATTGTGATTTAATTAAGTTAATTAATTTAGTTTAATTAATTTAAATAAATCATTTGATGATTTTAAGAGTGTAATTACTTAATGTAATTAATGGAGCAGGATTACTTAAAGAAGTAATAATGATAATTATTGGAATATAATTAGTAATTTGGATAATTACTTTTGGAATTAATTAAGGAATTAATTAATGATTAATTATTGGTTAATTAATTTGTTAATGAATAATTAAAGATAGTTAATTACTTAATTGAATATTAATCAAGGTGATTAATAATTTGACTTAATTACTAAATGTAATTAATTTTAATTAAGTAATATATTTAAATATTAAAGATCATTAATTAATATTAATGATGTAATTAAGGATTGTTTAATTAAGTTAAATTAAATAAAGAGATTAATTAATTGTAATTAATTAAGGATAAATATAATTAATTATAATTAATTAATAAATAAGTAATTAAATGTTATTTACTTTTGATTAAGGGTAATTAATTTATTAAAGACTAATTACTTATTGTAATTAGTGAATGATTAATCAAAGTGTTTAATCAAGTTAAATACTTAGTGGATAATTAATTAACTGGGTTAATTAATGGATGTTAAGCAGGATTTAAATGTGTTAATTAATTTAATTTATTTTAAATTAGTTAGAGATGGTTGTAATTAATTTAATTCATTTTAAATAATTATAATTAATGGTTAAATCATTGCTTATGGATGTTATTGATTGAATGGTTGTGATCTCCGAAATGAGATGATTGTATCTATATGATATGAATGATTGGTTTAAGTATGATGGTTGTGATTGATTGTTTGGTTGTGATGATTATCTGTTTATGGGTGATACAGATTATCTGTTTATGATATGAATGTGATTATCTATTGTGATATGTAGTTTATCTATCTGTGTGAATTAGATAACAATAAAATAAGTTAATTGTTTAAAAACCCTTAAGTACAACTTGGACATTAAGATGGCGTTTGGTTTCGGTGAGACCGGGATCGGGTTTCCATATTTGGATATCCGAAAACCACATCGATTCCAATTAAACGTTAGGTCGTTTATCCAAGTGGAGCAAGTGAAGACTCGAGGTGTAAGGGCTATACGTCAGTATAACTCTGTGGGTGATTCCGTAATGAGTTTGACGGAATAGTACTTATAGGTTCGAGATGGGAATTTAGAGTGCAAGGGTTATCGTCGTTAACTCCGAGGGTGATTCCAATACGAGTGTAACGAGATAATGCCTTCGGTTTCGTTCGAACCCGGAACGAACTTGTATGGATTGAATGCTTTCAGAACATCGTCAGGTGGACGATGAGCATTCTAAGATAGATATGTTCTATAAAGGTAATCGTAACCTCAAGCCTCATCAACCGGGAATGGCTAAAACAGGGAAGGTGCAGCAAGGCTTCGTGGGTAGCACCCACTTGAGAGCAAGATTTTCCCCTGTCTAGAGGTCCCTTTTTATTCGGCTGTGTGGGCAGTTGGAATCGCGCGCCAACTGCGGGGTTGTCTTCTTCGGAACTATTCAGTAAGGAATGGTTCCGGCCTTGTGTTGCAGGGGATGAAGGGAGTAATCCTCGGTACGTTGATCTAGGCCACGTACTGTGACGGGCGGTACCCAAGTAGCCCTGCCATTGATGGAATCCATAATCCAATAAGTGCCTGTACGGTTTTGATTGTGCCCAACTATGTTGGAACGTGAGATGTAAGCATTCCAGCTATTTCTGTATTTTATTTTGAAAACCCTAGACACTATTATAATATCACTGGATTTCCTATCAAAAGTTTTGGTTAGCGTAAGGTAAAAACTTTTCCATGTTTATGTGTGGAAAGTCTTACGTGATACCTTTTGTTTTCAAAGGATTTTCTAAAGTTAAGCAACTTTTAAACCCGTTTACTCACACCAGACCCCTGTCTGACCTGAGTGTTTATTTTCTGTTTTATTAAACTCTTGGGTACTCATATTACGTATGAGTAGTCAAGTGATTCAGGATTGCTTTGACGAGTTCTGGAGGAGATAAAGGAGCAGGAGGCTTCAGCGTGTAGATATATTTAGTTGTTCCGCTGTGTTTGAGTTGTATTGGTTCTCTCTGATGTACTTGAATTGTAATTGCTAGACAGATGTTTATAACTGTCTAGTTTGTGTTGAATTGGTTGTAAAACTCTGATGTATATGATACTATGTAAAGTTTTATGTGAGATATTATAATTTATTCGATTCCGCTGTGAGATTCTGATGTTGTCTGTTCTTTCTTTCCTTTCTTTTCTCCTTTCTATCCCTTTCTTTCTTCTTAACGATGCAACTTTCTGGAGTGAGGAAGTTGGGTCGTTACAATGTGGTATCAGAGCGTTAGGTTGAGTGAATACCTAGGCTCTGTAGTGGTGTCTTTCTTGAGAGAACGTATTTGTAATTTTGAATATATATATATATATATATATATATATATATATATTTCTGCCTATTTGTTGGGTTACCTGTTCAGTTTTCCAACGTAAGTGATTAAGGTAGATGTGGTAGTGGTGTGTGTAACACAACTACCAATGGTTAGAGTTTGAGTGTTTTAGGTTGGAAGTGATCTGCTAGGGCAGATTGGGTATCTTGAGTAGCTTGGCAGTTTGGTGTGAACGATTTCACTAATCTCTGAAGGAAATCTTTTTAAGATTCGGAGTTTATTTTGGGTTGTAAGCTTGGTTGCACTCGTGAGAGTGGTTTTTCTTGAGTTTGGATCAGTTGGGAGTTCTGAAGCCTGCATTGGTATTTTGGCAACCTTAGGAAGGAGTTCTGTCTATATTTGAGTTTTGAGACTCAGTTTGGCAGAGTGTTTTGAGCTTGGTTTGGGAGCGAGTTTCCTGAGAGACATCTGTCTATCTGGAAGGCTCTATTGTGAAGAGGCTGGTGTGGCTTTGAGGTTTGATGAGCTTTTGGATAATGAAGTTTTGGCAGCAGTAGCAGTAGTGAGTGGCCTGTTCATTGGCGGTTCAGAAATCTCTGTGATTCTTCAGTCAGAAGTTCGGGCAGATGGTGGAGCTTGTCCATTTCTTCTGGAAGCTCAGTTGGGTGTGAGGTTAGTGGTTAAGGGGTGGACCACTAGTTTCTTCTTTTGAAGGCTTTAGCTGTTCTGATTGTTGAAGTGAGAACGATTTCTTGGAATCTGAACTGAGTGGAATCGCAAAAGTGACTTGCGATGGTTCGGAAGTTCTCTAAGCGATCTTTGTTTGGATTGAAGCATCTTTAGAGGATGTTTGAGTTATCGAAGTGGTATTTTATGGATATCTTCGAAGGAGTTGAGATTTGCATCCGTATCAAGAGATTGAGTTCTATATCGACTCGATTCTTGGAGCTTTACCGATGGTTCAGCATTGTAGGAGATTCTTTGAGTATGTTCTGTTTAAGTTGGCAGGATTTATTGGATCCAGTTTTCTGGTTGAATCTTTGCTGTGGTATTTATGACCGAATCGGGATAGGTCACTGAGATTTTATGGAATTTGATGAACAATATTCCGGGATAAGTTGATCAAGTTTATACTTGTGTTCATCAACAGCATTCTTAAATCAGAGTTGCGCAGTGGAAGCATGGTGGCAGCTATTCCACAATAGGAGCACCCGATTCTTTGGGAATTTGAGTTTTGTTTTGGATCAGAGGATTTCTACAGGAAATTCATTTTGGATCTGGAGACTTGATTGTTTTGTATCTGTTTGTTTCCAGAAAGAGTAGTTGCCTGAAGACTTCTGATATCTGTAGTAGAGTTTGTATGGTGGATTTTGATTGACCTAGAAGTTGAGGCAGCCCTGGATCATCATGAGAGATTTGTGGATATGAGTGTTGGATCTTTCTGTTTCTTTTGAGAGATTTGTGGATTTGAGTTTTGGATTTTTCTGTTTTCTCTTGAGAGTTAAGTGTTTGATCTACATGATTGAATTTCCAGTTCGGATGGCTGGAATTTGTTTTGTTTCCACGTATCTTTGAGGGAGTACGTGTATGGTTATCTCTGGTTTTAGAATCAGTAGTTCTGAGAGATTTGGGAGTTGATCAGGACGTGTCTGTAGTCCTGTATTCTGTTTAGATTTTGTAGATCTAGATATATATGAGCTCTAGATCTGAGTGGTGTTGCTAGTTTAGATTCTGTAGGACGAGTATCTCGGTGTTTATACCTGGGAAACTCAAGGAAATTCTTATCCAGAATTTTGTTTGGATAATTAGAATTGTTTGTTTTAAATTGGTTGCTATGGTTGCTAGAATTTGGTTGATAGTATATGTTTGCTCTTTTAAATTTAAAATATGTATGAGATTATTAAATTACCTTTGCTTTTAAATTTCGGGGACGAAATTCTTTTAAGGGGGGAGGAATGTGATGTCCCGGAAATTTAGGCAATAATTATTTAATAATTTCATTAATAATTATTTTAAAATGTGAAATATTGTTTTAATAAATTAATTCAAGCTTGAAACTCTCTTTTGAAAATTTTGATTTATTTAATTTTTTTTAAATGATATTCTTTTCAAAGATTAAAAATATTTATAATGTATAAATGTTTATACGTTGTAAATAGAAGATTTGGTTTTAGTTTTAATTTATATTTAATAAAGTACATTTTCTAATTATTATATATAAATGTAAATTTGTAAATTGATTTAAATTAGTAAGTAAGTATTTATTTGTTTAAAAAAAATAAATATAGTTTAATTTTGTTTTATAAAAGTTTATTGTGTTTTGTTTTATTTTAAAAATTTGTTTTCTCTTTGAAATAAGATTTAATTCGACAATTCTTTTCCTTTGAAATTTTGTTTCATATAAAATATTATTTTAAAAAAATAATTAAACAAGCATTTAAAATGTAAGTGTATATGCATTTATTTAGAAGCTAATGTTAATAAACATTGAAAATCATGCTTAAATAAATTTGAAATGTTTTAAGACAAATTTAAATACACTTATAAATTTGGAAATGGCTTTTAAATATTAACATGTACATGTGTTAATCATTTAACTAATGAAATAGACACTTGTAGAAATTTTGAGATAATAACATAACAAGTGTCAATTGTTTTAATTCTCATTATTTAAATTTTTGATAGGAGAAACATTGCATATGCATTTGATAACATTCTCTTCAAAATTGAAAACCTGAAAATCAAATTTCCAGTAAAGATCAAAACCAATCTTTAATAAATCTTTTCAAACCAAATGCATGTTATAAATCTGCTGATTAAAATCTGCATTCATCTTCAAACCTACAATCTTCCTCTTCAAAACCTCAAACTTCATATCTGCAGTCTAGAATCTGCATACAACTTCAATTTCTGCAATCAAAATACAAATTAATTTATACAAAGCATGTTAAAATCTTCAATCAAATTCATCATTTCTGCATGCTAAGTTCAACATCAAATCTGGAGCTCAACTCCAATTTAAAATCTGAGCAAAGAATGGGTCTGCATGCATCATCATTACAGAAGCAATAAGCATCTTCAACATACAAGCCAGGATCAACATGCATTTCAATATGCATTTCCGGAAAATGGAATCTGCCTAAGCTTGTGCTCTGCATCAAATTGACTTCTACATCTTCTAATTTAATGTGAGTAAACTTCTTATCCTTTAAAAACAGTTTCCTTTAAATATCAATATCAAACATAAGCTACAGAACGTATGTTTTATTCACAGAAATTAAACTGTTTAACAAGATTGATCTGTTTTGTTTAAAAAATAAAATAAAATGAGTAATCTTACATGCACAAAAACTTGAGACACCTGAGCATATGGATAAAGATGATGAGATGATTTCATATTATTGAATGCTTTGTGTAAACATATATATGTATGTTGCTGTTGTTTAGTATCTGCACACCTGTTGTTATTTTAAAACTAAGAATTGTTATTAGAAACCCTTATCTCTGGGTTTGAATCTCTGTTAGAATTGATATGTAAACAAAGTTTGGTTGTTAGTATAAATCCAGGTTTGTAGATTTTGTTTAAATCAAAATTTTGTTCTTAAATCAGGATTTGGATGTATGAGAAAACCTGATATCTCTGAACAAATACAACAGTAAGTATTACAAATAAACCAGTCATCATTTAAATGAATCAAATACCAAATAGCTTAAATCAATTAAACAGTTTTGTTATTCATGTTTAGAAGAAAAAAAAACTACTATTACAGTTTTGAATAAACTGTTAGGGAAAAATATTCTGTTTCAAACAGAAAATGGAAATTTGGATTAATCTGTTAGTTAGTGGATGTAGGATGTTATGATGTTTCATGCTAGTGGAATGTGGATGTGAGAAATGATGGAATTAGGTGATAAATGATTAGAAGTTGTTTCAGAGGTGATGGTGATTGAAATTGAGATTTCCAGGATTTCAAAAACACTAGTTTTAAGTGCTACAGTTCATAGCATTTGCACATGTCCTATGTTGCATCGAGTGGAGTAGGGATTTGAGAGTTGTAGAAGGAGTGTAGAGGTAGCTATGGCCAGGGTCGCGTCGATGATGATGGTCAGAGGCGAGTTTAAGGGCTGTTGACAGGTTGGTCTTGGTTGTAGTGGTAACTCAGGTGAACTATTGGGGTGTGCAGGGTTTTGACCCGAAGTAGAACTCGGGTGACTTTGTTTTTGACTCGGAGATGGTAGCATGGAAACTCGAAGTAGTATGAGGGTTTCTCGCGTCAGAGGAGTTACAGGTTTATATACCTGAAGCTTTTTGCAGTTTTTTTTTATGTTGATTGAATTCAAATTCTAGTGCAGATTTTTGATTTAAGTGAAAATTGAATCTGAATTCAAATAGAGTTTTAAATTCAAGGTTGTAAAAATGAAACTTTTAGATTTAAACAAGTTTAAAATTCTGTTTAAATCAAGTTTTAAAACAAACAGTTTCAGGTTTAAAATCCTGAAGCTTTGTAGTTTCAAACATTTGGATGAAATTTAAATTTTAGTGTGGGAATTTGATTTTAGGTAGAAGTTGAAACTGAATTCAAATAAAGTTTGAAATTCAAAGTTTTTAAAAATGAAATTTTTTAGATTTAAACAAGATTTAAATTCTGTTCAAATCAAAATTTAAAACAGTTTTCAGGTTTAAAACCTGAGAGTTATTTTGCAGTTCTTTTTAAAATGTTGTTTGAAATTCAAAACTTTAGTGCAGTTTTGATTTAAGTGGGAGTTAAATCTGGATTCAAATGCAGTTTGAGTTCAAAGGTTTTAGAAAATAAAAGAATGAAGATCTTAAATTTAAATAAGATTTAAATCTGGTTTTAAATCAAGTATAGAACAGTTTCTGGTTTGTATTAAAACCAGAATTAGATTTAAGTAGTTTTTGTAAGTTTTTGAAAGTATGAACAGATTTAAAAGTTTAAGCAAAACTTAAATTTGTTTTTGAATTCAGATTAAAAACTGTTTTCAAGTTTACTTTGAAAACCAGTTTGATTTCAAACAGTTTGTAAATAAATAAAAAATGATGATGAACATAATCAAATGTTTTAAATGAAATCTGATTTCAAATGAGTTTTAAAACTTGAAAGAATTTGTTTCCTTTAGTATTTGAATTAGAATATGAAGTGTTTAATTTAAATTTGGAAATTGAAATAATCAATTAAATCTTTCTTTATATTTAGGTAATGGATGTTCTTTAACATTCATTTTGTTGTAAGGTTTAAAATTATTTTAATTTGAATTAATGTTTAATGATTAAACATTTTAAATATCAAATTTTTAAATAGAATTTGAATTTAAATTTAGAAATGTATTGTTCAATACATTTTGAAAGTAAATGAGTCATTTGATAAGTAATTAAATTATTTTGAAAAATATTTAAAATAATTAAGGATTTTACTTAATTATTTGACTTTTAAATAATGGTTTAGATTAATTTTAATTGGAAATGATTTATTTATAATTAATCTAATTCAAATTTTCTTAAGTATAAAATTAATGAAATGTTGTTAATTAATAATTAGTGATAATTATCTAAGGATAATTAAGTAATTAATTAATGTAATTAATTTTGATAATTAACTAGATTGATTAATTGAATCTAATTAATTGTAATTGGTTAAGTATAATTAATTGTTAAAATAATTAAGGAATTAATTACTTATTGTAATTAGTTTTAATATTGTGATTTAATTAAGTTAATTAATTTAGTTTAATTAATTTAAATAAATCATTTGATGATTTTAAGAGTGTAATTACTTAATGTAATTAATGGAGCAGGATTACTTAGAGAAGTAATAATGATAATTATTGGAATATAATTAGTAATTTGGATAATTACTTTTGGAATTAATTAAGGAATTAATTAATGATTAATTATTGGTTAATTAATTTGTTAATGAATAATTAAAGATAGTTAATTACTTAATTGAATAGTAATCAAGGTGATTAATAATTTGACTTAATTACTAAATGTAATTAATTTTAATTAAGTAATATATTTAAATATTAAAGATCATTAATTAATATTAATGATGTAATTAAGGATTGTTTAATTAAGTTAAATTAAATAAAGAGATTAATTAATTGTAATTAATTAAGGATAAATATAATTAATTATAATTAATTAATAAATAAGTAATTAAATGTTATTTACTTTTGATTAAGGGTAATTAATTTATTAAAGACTAATTACTTATTGTAATTAGTGAATGATTAATCAAAGTGTTTAATCAAGTTAAATACTTAGTGGATAATTAATTAACTGGGTTAATTAATGGATGTTAAGCAGGATTTAAATGTGTTAATTAATTTAATTTATTTTAAATTAGTTAGAGATGGTTGTAATTAATTTAATTCATTTTAAATTAATTATAATTAATGGTTAAATCATTGCTTATGGATGTTATTGATTGAATGGTTGTGATCTCCGAAATGAGATGATTGTATCTATATGATATGAATGATTGGTTTAAGTATGATGGTTGTGATTGATTGTTTGGTTGTGATGATTATCTGTTTATGGGTGATACAGATTATCTGTTTATGATATGAATGTGATTATCTATTGTGATATGTAGTTTATCTATCTGTGTGAATTAGATAACAATAAAATAAGTTAATTGTTTAAAAACCCTTAAGTACAACTTGGACATTAAGATGGCGTTTGGTTTCGGTGAGACCGGGATCGGGTTTCCATATTTGGATATCCGAAAACCACATCGATTCCAATTAAACGTTAGGTCGTTTATCCAAGTGGAGCAAGTGAAGACTCGAGGTGTAAGGGCTATACGTCAGTATAACTCTGTGGGTGATTCCGTAATGAGTTTGACGGAATAGTACTTATAGATTCGAGATGGGAATTTAGAGTGCAAGGGTTATCGTCGTTAACTCTGAGGGTGATTCCAATACGAGTGTAACGAGATAATGCCTTCGGTTTCGTTCGAACCCGGAACAAACTTGTATGGATTGAATGCTTTCAGAACATCGTCAGGTGGACGATGAGCATTCTAAGATAGATATGTTCTATAAAGGTAATCGTAACCTCAAGCCTCATCAACCGGGAATGGCTAAAACAGGGGAGGTGCAGCAAGGCTTCGTGGGTAGCACCCACTTGAGAGCAAGATTTTCCCCTGTCTAGAGGTCCCTTTTTATTCGGCTGTGTGGGCAATTGGAATCGCGCGCCAACTGCGGGGTTGTCTTGTTCGGAACTATTCAGTAAGGAATGGTTCCGGCCTTGTGTTGCAGGGGATGAAGGGAGTAATCCTCGGTACGTTGATCTAGGCCACGTACTGTGACAGGCGGTACCCCAGTAGCCCTGCCATTGATGGAATCCATAATCCAATAAGTGCCTGTACGGTTTTGATTGTGCCCAACTATGTTGGAACGTGAGATGTAAGCATTCCAGCTATTTCCGTATTTTATTTTGAAAACCCTAGACGCTATTATAATATCACTGGATTTCCTATCAAATGTTTTGGTTAGCGTAAGGTAAAAACTTTTCCATGTTTATGTGTGGAAAGTCTTACGTGATACCTTTTGTTTTCAAAGGATTTTCTAAAGTTAAGCAACTTTTAAACCCGTTTACTCACACCAGACCCCTGTCTGACCTGAGTGTTTATTTTCTGTTTTATTAAGCTCTTGGGTACTCATATTACGTATGAGTAGTCAAGTGATTCAGGATTGCTTTGACGAGTTCTGGAGGAGATAAAGGAGCAGGAGGCTTCAGCGTGTAGATATATTTAGTTGTTCCGCTGTGTTTGAGTTGTATTGGTTCTCTCTGATGTACTTGAATTGTAATTGCTAGACAGATGTTTATAACTGTCTAGTTTGTGTTGAATTGGTTGTAAAACTCTGATGTATATGATACTATGTAAAGTTTTATGTGAGATATTATAATTTATTCGATTCCGCTGTGAGATTCTGATGTTGTCTGTTCTTTCTTTCCTTTCTTTTCTCCTTTCTATCCCTTTCTTTCTTCTTAACGATGCAACTTTCTGGAGTGAGGAAGTTGGGTCGTTACACAATAGAATAAATAAAGTACAACAGAAGTCTCAAGATGATAACCAAGTACAAGCTGAATAGAACAACAGAACTGAAATAGATAAAACTGGATAAGTAGATAATCTCCAGCGATTCCAATCTCCAGAAAGTGGAATCCAAATCTGTGAATAACTCATGCTGACCCGAGCGTAAACAAAAATACAAACACTGGAGTCTGGACAATATATACTTATATAATGTAAACCAACTCAAGTGAACTGTTGTGACGATCGAGATTTTTTGTTCATGAAAACCGACATCAATACGTCCACTGTATCAACTGCCGAGCAATTGAAAGCCGAAAAACCGTACCGTTAGGGTTTAAGAAAAAGAAAAAGGTAGAAGAAGAGAGGAAAAGATAGAACAGAACAGAAAGAAATAACAGAACAACATCAGAATCTCACAATTCGCAGCGGAACAACATATAATAGATAAATGAATAATCTTTAAACAAAGAACTGTATCAGTTATTACATTACATCATATTAAATTACATTACATCATCAGAGTGTACAACAACAACAACTAACAGCGGAAAAGAAATATTATATACTAGTAATACGCCATGCCATCCAGCTTGCCTCCAGCAACTCCTGAATTCCAGAATATCCTGATAAACCTTAACTCTTGACTGCCCGTGTGGAAATTGGTGCGCACCCAGAGTTTAGGAAGGAAAACAATAAACTCCGAGTCAGTCATGTGACTGGTGTGAGAACTCAAAACAGTTTATTTATCTTTAAAATCAAAATAGAGGAATATTTTTAAAGTCAATTCGCAATGCTTTTAAAAATGAGACTACCAAAAGGCCTCCCGCACACACACACAATGCAAACGCAGAATCGGAGGAGATTTCTCCTTATGACAGTCAAAGATGCTTGATACGCATTAAAAGGAAACATTTGATATTATTACTAGTGCATGGTGTAGAAAACAATTTCGAAAATAAAGATATAAATCTTAGCCAGCATAGACATTTCACACTTATGCCTACTATAGCTACCATGTTCAATAGTAGGTTACCGCCACATTCCATGGAAGGTTCTACAACAAAAACCGTACAAGTCTCGTATTGTTTCTTTGGATTTCCAACAAATGGTCAGGCCAAGGAACTTCCCATTGCCACATAGGTACGCCTCTGGAAAGACGATCCGAGAACCTAACCGGATCTCTGCCAACACAAGGACGGGTTACCTTTCAAACTAGGTAACTACTGACACGAATACGTCATCCTCCGATCATAACCGATCTATCCGAGGATCCTCGATTTCCAACAACCACAAAATTTGCAGTAACAACATAGGTTAAATATCTGGGCTCCATACCATGATACCACCACTATCCAGAAGGAATGACATACACTAAAGGGGTGCTACCCTCTAATAACCTTGCTGCATCCTTCCTGTTTTGACCATTTCCGGGGTGTGAGGTCCGACGAAGTCTCGTCCACAAAGCCACGCTTTATACAAAATCTGTGCTTTGGGTCAATCAAATGATCATAGAAATGATCACAAAGATAAACGATCAACCAAATGATCATATCACAAATGATCAAACAATGATCATTTCACAGCAACACTCGGCATGTCACACTACCAAATTGGGAGTATGTCACTAATAACCTTCAACTACATAACCTCTGAGCTCGTACGTCTCAGAGAAGGGTGTTAAGCTAAGAGAATAAATTCTCCGCCACCAACAGAAATATATTTGAAAGAAATCAGCTTTATATCTCAATTTGTAATGTCAGACATACAATCCATACAAGTCTGTTCCGGGCTCGAACAGAATTGAAGGCACTTCCAAGAAGTCCTTGCAATCCGGATATTCGCTAATCACGACCGGATATCCCGTCACTACGGATGATAAAACCTCTATATCGGAGATCAGCCGATGTAGAGTAACTCGACGGTAATCCTTCCGTTTTGACAAATATCCAGTCTTCAACACCGGTCATCAATTGCAATCCATAACGACGTATCACATACTCAGAATGGGTTATACGACCCCAAGGTCCTTTCCCGGCTAACCCGAATAGTGAGCGCTTATTCAAAAATAAGTGTGGCATTCAAATTTAAGCAAATCACAACAAATACCTATTTAAAGGTAAATATTGATAGTCGGATTATTTAACTATCAATAGGCATGCTCAACATCACCAAATTTCAAATAATTTCCCAAATTATTTACTTTCCAAAATATCTTTACTAGATATATCTTTCCACACTTCAAAAATAAATCAACGTTTATTTTTAATCAAATTCCTCTTCCTTTTATAAATTCCATAGTGAATTTACACTTCCAAAATATCCATGAATATATGATTCCCAAATCGATTTTTTACATTCATTTTCAATTTGTCTTCAAAAGGATAAATTCTCAAAACGTTTCATTTCACATTGGAAAAACATTTCCATACTTATTTATTAATAAGTAATTCACAAATCCATTTATTTTCAATACTTAGAAAATATTCAATATACTTAATATTGAAATTAAGTATATATTTCATTCTTTAAGGAAAACATTCACTTAACACAATTTATTTGGGTC
Source organism: Allium cepa (assembly GCA_030765085.1). NCBI lineage: Eukaryota > Viridiplantae > Streptophyta > Magnoliopsida > Asparagales > Amaryllidaceae > Allium > Allium cepa. Next base: position 884,802,742 of record CM060940.1, on the reverse strand, counting down.
AAAACGAATGTTGCGTAAAACATCGTTACGACGACCCAAAATCACTAGTATAGGGATTCGAAATTAAAATAGATATATAAATCCCAATACTATACAAAACATTTCCTTTCGGAAATCATTTACTATAACAACTGTGTTATAGTCTACCATTTTCTTTTTTTCTCGAAAACGTCTATTTCAACAATAAATGTTGAAATCTATGTTTTCGATGTTTAACACATTTTAAAACATCGTCAAAACGATTAACTTCATTTTATAATATTCATTTTCCCAAGCATATCCATTTTATCTGATAATATATTCACTGTCCAAAATCGTGAATATACTTCCTTAACCAATTTCAACTTTCAATTTATCAAATTCCATTGATTTCGAATTTATAAACAATGTCTATAAATTCCATTTCTATTTATAAACTTCGATTTATAAATCTCCTTTATTAATCCAATTCAATCTATATATCTCAAATATATACCAACAGTCCATATTATAAGTTAAGTACTTATAATTCCTTTATTTACAAAATCGTTCTTTTAAAACTTCACAAATCATAAATCTTATTACTTATAAGATTCCTTTATATTTTATAACAACTTCAACTTATAAAATCTCCTTTATCAACAATTTCTATTAATATCCTATTTATATGCTTAAAACCCAGTTTATAAGTTAATTACTTATAAATCTTTTATTTTACAACGTCTATTCATTTTATATCTTCACAATTCATAAATTTGTAAATTTCAATTTACTTAAGAAATCCATTTTTTTTTCACTTTAATACTTATAAAAATTCGTTTTAATATTCCAATATTTTTAATTTATAAAAATCAAGTTTATAAGTCTTTTATACACATCGTTTTTAATAATTCAAAAATCCCAATTTAAACTAATCTATAAATTAATTAACTATTTATTTCAAAAAAACTCATTTCGATTATATTTCTCAAAAATCTTAATTTTTATAACCTAAAAATTTATAACGTTTTAATTATTTAAAATGAATCAATTCAAAATTTAATAAAAACATATACTTTGAAAAATCACTTTAAAATCCTTTTAAAAATCAAAATCGTTACTTTAAAACTTCAAAAATGGATCCGATGATGCAGCAGCACCAAATAGTCAATCACGACATCCAAATATCATATATCAATATGATAATCAACAAATATCACAATATCTGTAAATAAATCAATACAGTTGAGGAATCCAGTTGGATCCCTCCAACCTGTTTCCCTGCATCCACAAACATTAGCACAATACCAATTCCGCTCCAGTACGGAATTATCGCGGTATATGAGATTTATAAATTATTATCCGCTATTATGCGGCGCAATAGGGTCTCATCCGCTATATAATGCGAGAAATCAATTCCAAGTACATAAATAATACCAATTTCACTGTACTGTGAAATATTCGCGGTATATGCTTTTAATAAATAACCTCCACTTACTAACGTCGCGTAATGTCTATTTTAACAATCAATAGATAACAATCATCATTCAACATACAATCAACAATTTTAAATCTAACTATTTAAAATAAAATCGAAACCGATTCGATTGAGTGAGAAGTTCTCACCTTGATTCCAATTCGATTTCAGCGTTTTATTTCGAATAAAATTAAACGGACGTTTAATTTTACCCGAACTTCTCACTAACTCCAAACGACCCCAATCAAATTCCATATCATAGTGCTCGCCCATACGATTCCAACGCAACTGGTTTCGCGCGTTTTCGACCTCGTATGAAAAAGTTATGAATTTTATAAGTTACACGATTTATATACTTATAAATTTACAACCTTTATTTTAATTTTCAAACCTAAATTTAACAACAGCCCTTGATCCCTTCAACCTGCAATCGTGACCGTCCTTTCCCTTCTCCTTCATCTCACGTTCTCTCTACAGAACATTGCTGAACAAAAAACCCATAACTCCATAACTCGGGTTGAATTATACACCCTCCTCGTCGACATCCACCACGATCAAAGACCTTCCTCGCGAAGCCCTCCACCTACTTCATCAACGTCCCCACTATGGTTGAGCTCGGTCGAGCATATACGCTCGAAAAACGTGGCCGACCGAAGACAAACGCAGCCAGATAACTCCCCCCATGGTTGACGATTTGACAAAGTAACCATATGGATTAAAAGCTCTTGCTTAGCTCTTCGACTTTCGTGTTGAACACTTCGCGTAATTGTTGATGGATTGAGAGAAATTGAGGGGAGAAGGATATTAATTTCTGGCCTTCGGTTTCATTGGAGGCGGCTAGGGTTTAGAGATGAAACCCTAATTTTTAGTTTGCAAATGAATGAATACAAGTCCTTTTATAGAAAATTGCCCAAATTACTATTCATCCGAAATTTTCCGAACTCCAAACGAAGCGTGCCGGCTGGCGTTCCTAAGGTTTATTCCGCGTTACGAACACCATGGAACGTGTTTCGGGAGATAATTCGGTCATCTGTGTGAGTTACGGTAATAAACGTTCGATTTAAAATTAAACCGATTAAACGATTTTCTAGGCGTTTTGGCTCGCCCCGGACAAACGGTAAATCCGATTGACTTAAAATTTGAAACCATATAATAATATCACATTATGGATCCGATGAAACTGGTTTCGTCAAAATCCGAGACAGGTTAAAAAATGACTATTTTAACTCGCCAAATTAATATTAAAACAATTTCGATGCGTTTCGAGCTGCCACGGTCAAACGATAACTCCGATTGCTACAAAAATTGAAATCCGATAATAACAAACTATTACGGATCCAATGGAACTAGTTTCGTCCAATTCTGAGACTGTTCAAAAAATGGCTAATTTCACTAGTCGATTAAATATTAAAATATTCAATTTTCACAAATATACTCTAAATTCAATTTTAAAAGTTCTATGTCATTGTTATAACTCCAATATGATAAAATAAAATTTTACAAATCATTTTCAATCATATTTAACCCAATTTTCTATTATTTCTGTAATTTCAACTATTAAATTATCGATTTAATTATCCAATTAAATCCAATTATTCGAAATAAAATTCATTTGACTTATAAATTTCACTTATTAATATTTAAAATTAATTAAATATACAATTTTAATAAATAGAAATTCTGGGTCGTTACATACTTTCCCCCTTAAAAGAATTTCGTCCTCGAAATTACCAAGTAAGAAAAAGTTACTGAATCCATTAACTTTCCAAAACAAACCATTCAAATTGGATTTTTTTTCAAATCTCTTAAGTGTTTAACTTTTCCAAAACTCATAGTTAAACTTCTTACAAAATCTTTACTAAGTTTTCAAATCATACTTAGTTATCTTTTAAAAAACAACTACTATTGTTTAACTTTCAACTCCAAATCAAAATTTAAGTTTTCAAAATTTTCCCAATTTTTCTCAAATTTTTCTAACGCCTTAAATTTTCGGAAAAATTCACCAGTCTTCTTTGCGCGGCTCGATCCGAAAAAAAAATGACAGTATATATATCACAAATATACATCTCATCAAGTGATGAGGCATCCTGTAGGGAAAAAAGTGTAAAAGTACGGTATGTAATCCGAGATAGGTACCTTATATTTTATTAGCGAGCATATACGGCAAATATAGCACGAAAGCGAGCTCCAAATGCGAAGCAAGCGCAATCCACACCTACTAAACACTCAACAAACAACATGAGAACATGCATATATGAAAATAATCTCAATATACATCATATAGCAACATAATAACTTCATGTGCCAATATAGCAAATGCAACAAAAGTAACAAATGCAACCATCAACCAACTATCATCCATAACCAAATCAATATTCATTCATATTCTCATTAGTATTCAATGAATTGGTTTTCAATTTAAATCACATTTGATTCATTAACATTGGATTTAACTAACATTCATTTGTTCATTTTCCAATTAGTATACATTCACTAATTTATTCACATTGATTCGCTTTCAATCCAAATCAAATCAAATTCTATTCAAATTTATTTACTTCTAATTTGAATTCAATCTCATAGCTTTAAATTTCACTAACACTTAATGAATTTACATACAATCAATTAACATCCATATAACAACTAATGTACATCCAATATAACTAAATTTATTCAATTTACATTCAATTTGGTTTAACACTTTTAATTCCAATTGGATCATAATAAATTGACTTCCATTCAATTTATTCAACTACCAATAACATTAGCTTTTAATGAATTTACACTTACATCCATTATCTCATATCAATTATTTACATTCAATTGATTAACATTCAATCTATTTATCAATTCAATGGCTAACTCCTTTAACAATATAATGTTGAATTTCATTTATATAACTCAAGTTCACATTCTTAATGACTTCATTTCATTAATTCACTTGATTATTTTACTTCGACGCCAAAATTAACTTCATTCAACTTCACTTAAGTTATATTCCATTCCAAACATCTTATCAAATCCAAATCAATTTATTTAACTTTCCTTTTGTTAAATTTCAAATTACATGTCTTTGATGACAAATCAAATTTATTTCAACTTGGATTTTATTGACTTACTTATACTTACTTTAATTTAACTCCATCCTTTAAGTTAATTTTACTCTATTAAACTCAAATTGTATAAGTTATCAACTCATTTATCATTCTCATAAATATTTTAAATAGGATTCCAGAGTCTTTTCAACCTTTCAAAACCATTTTTGAAATCAATTTAATTTTTTTTCCTTTGAATTTCCAAAACCAAATCCAAATTTTCCAAACAACTTCCATTTAAAATTACTTGGCAGCAATCCCTCTTTTGGAAACCCGAAAATGAACACCAATGATGTCGCGATCATCATCGGAATTATTTTCCAGCGACCGAAAAGAGTTTAGAGCTTTAATTTCTCCAAAACAATTTTTCCAAAATATCAAATCCTTTCAAAGCACTTCTCTGGAATTTTTTATTTTCAGATTATAAATCACATTTATAACTTTTTACTTATATAATTTCACTTCTTATATATAAGATTATTTCACAATTGTAAATCATATTAATTATAACTTCATACTTATAATTCATTTGCTTATACAATTCATTCTTTTACAATGTGTTTCATTTAACTTATTCAAACAACCAAACAATCAATTCATATACACTTTAATAATTCTGAAAAATTATTTCCTTTATATATAAAATATAATCGAGGTAAAATTATTTCATTTACCATATTTTAAAACAATATCATGTCAAATTGTTCTGTACAAGTGTTTAGAGATCCCTATCAACAACGTTAATTACTCGTGTTGACCAAAATCCATATACCACTCAACAAACCAATCATCACAATATAAAACAATTTATATTCACTAACAAATAAGCACTCGTATCTATTATTACACTCAAACTCATTCAAGAGTGCTACTGACTCCATCTCTAATGAGTAATTCCCAACAGAGCCATGGTTGTCGCTTAACCATATGCTCTGATACCAAATGTGACAATCGAGATTTTTCGTTCACGAAAACCGACATCAATACGTCCACTGTATCAACTGTCGAGCAATCGAAAGCCGAAAAACCATACCGGTAGGGTTTAAGAAAAAGAAAAAGGTAGAAGAAGAGAGGAAAAGATAGAACAGAACAGAAAGAAATAACAGAACAACATCAGAATCTCACAATTCGCAGCGGAACAACATATAATAGATAAATGAATAATCTTTAAACAAAGAACTATATCAGTTATTACATTACATCATATTACATTACATTACATCATCAGAGTGTACAACAACAACAACTAACAGCGAAAAAGAAATATTATATACTAGTAATACGCCATGCCATCCAGCTTGCCTCCAGCAACTCCTGAATTCCAGAATATCCTGATAAACCTTAACTCTTGACTGCCCGTGTGGAAATTGGTGCGCACCCAAAGTTTAGGAAGGAAAACAATAAACTCCAACTCAGTCATGTGACTGGTGTGAGAACTCAAAACAGTTTATTTATCTTTAAAATCAAAATAGAGGAATATTTTTAAAGTCAATTCGCAATGCTTTTAAAAATGAGACTACCATAAGGCCTCCCGCACACACACACAATGCAAACGCAGAATCGAAGGAGATTTCTCCTTCTGATAGTCAAAGATGCTTGATACGCATTAAAAGGAAACATTTGATATTATTACTAGTGCATGGTGTAGAAAACAATTTCGAAAATAAAGATATAAATCTTAGCCAGCATAGACATTTCACACTTATGCCTACTATAGCTACCATGTTCAATAGCAGGTTACCGCCACATTCCATGGCAGGTTCTACAACTAAAACCGTACAAGTCTCGTATTGTTTCTTTGGATTTCCAACAAATGGTCAGGCCAAGGAACTTCCCATTGCCACATAGGTATGCCTCTGGAAAGACGACTCGAGAACCTAACCGGATCTCTGCCAACACAAGGCCGGGTTACCTTTCAAACTAGGTAACTACTGACACGAATATGTCATCCCCCAATCGTAACCGATCTATCCGAGGATCCTCGATTTCCAACAACCATAAAATTTGCAGTAGCAACATAGGTTAAATATCTGGGCTCCATACCATGATACCACCTCTATCCAGAAGGAATGACATACACAAAAGGGGTGCTACCCCCTAATAACCTTGCCGCATCCTTCCTGTTTTGACCATTTCCGGGGTGTGAGGTCCGACGAAGTCTCGTCCATAAAGCCACGCTTTATACAAAAGCTGTGCTTTGGGTCAATCAAATGATCATAGAAATGATCACAAAGATAAACGATCAACCAAATGATCATATCACAAATGATCAAACAATGATCATTTCACAGCAACACTCGGCATGTCACACTACCAAATTGGGAGTATATCACTAATAACCTTCAACTACATAACCTCTGAGCTCGTACGTCTCAGAGAAGGGTGTTAAGCTAAGAGAATAAATTCTCCGCCACCAACAGAAATATATTTGAAAGAAATCAGCTTTATATCTCAATTTGTAATGTCAGACAAACAATCTATACAAGTCTGTTCCGGGCTCGAACAGAACCGAAGGCACTTCCAAGAAGTCCTTGCATTCCGGATATTCGCTAATCACGACCGGACTTCCCGTGACTAAGGGTGATAAAACCTCTATATCGGAGATCAGCCGATATAGAGTAACTCGACGGTAATCCTTCCGTTCTCACAAATATCCAGTCTTCAACACCGGTCATCAATTGCAATCAATAACGACGTATCACATACTCGGAATGGGTTATACGACCCCAAGGTCCTTTCCCGGCTAACCCGAATAGTGAGCGCTTATTCAAAAATAAGTGTGGCATTCAAATTTAAGCAAATCACAACAAATACCTATTTAAAGGTAAATATTGATAGTCGGAATATTTAACTATCAATAGGCATGCTCAACATCACCAAATTCCAAATAATTTCCCAAATTATTTACTTTCCAAAATATCTTTAATAGATATATCTTTCCACACTTCAAAAATAAATCAACGTTTATTTTTAATCAAATTCCTCTTCCTTTTATAAATTCCATAGTTAATTTACACTTCCAAAATATCCATGAATATGTGATTCCCAAATCGATTTTTTACATTCATTTTCAATTTGTCTTCAAAAGGATAAATTCTCAAAACGTTTCATTTCACATTGGAAAAACATTTCCATATTTATTTATTAATAAGTAATTCACAAATCCATTTATTTTCAATACTTAGAAAATATTCAATATACTTAATATTGAAATTAAGTATATATTTCATTCTTTAAGGAAAACATTCACTTAACACAATTTATTTGGGTCAAAACGAATGTTGCGTAAAACATCGTTACGACGACCCAAAATCACTAGTATAGGGATTCGAAATTAAAATAGATATATAAATCCCAATACTATACAAAACATTTCCTTTCGGAAATCATTTACTATAACAACTGTGTTATAGTCTACCATTTCCTTTTTTTCTCGAAAACGTCTATTTCAACAATAAATGTTGAAATCTATGTTTTCGATGTTTAACACATTTTAAAACATCGTTAAAACGATTAACTTCATTTTATAATATTCATTTTCCCAAGCATATCCATTTTATCTGATAATATATTCACTGTCCAAGATCGTGAATATACTTCCTTAACCAATTTCAACTTTCAATTTATCAAATTCCATTGATTTCGAATTTATAAACAATGTCTATAAATTCCATTTCTATTTATAAACTTTGATTTATAAATCTCCTTTATTAATCCAATTCAATCTATATATCTCAAATATATACCAACAGTCCATATTATAAGTTAAATACTTATAATTCCTTTATTTACAAAATCGTTCTTTTAAAACTTCACAAATCATAAATCTTATTACTTATAAGATTCCTTTATATTTTATAACAACTTCAACTTATAAAATCTCCTTTATCAACAATTTCTATTAATATCCTATTTATATGCTTAAAACCCAGTTTATAAGTTAATTACTTATAAATCTTTTATTTTACAACATCTATTCATTTTATATCTTCATAATTCATAAATTTGTAAATTTCAATTTACTTAAGAAATCCATTTTTTTTCACTTTAATACTTATAAAAATTCGTTTTAATATTCCAATATTTTTAATTTATAAAAATCAAGTTTATAAGTCTTTTATCCACATCGTTTTTAATAATTCAAAAATCCCAATTTAAACCAATCTATAAATTAATTAACTATTTATTTCAAAAAAACTCATTTCGATTATATTTCTCAAAAATCTTAATTTTTATAACATAAAAATTTATAACGTTTTAATTATTTAAAATGAATCAATTCAAAATTTAATAAAAACATATACTTTGAAAAATCACTTTAAAATCCTTTTAAAAATCAAAATCGTTACATTAAAACTTCAAAAATGGATCCGATGATGCAGTAGCACCAAATAGTCAATCACGACATCCAAATATCATATATCGATATGATAATCAACAAATATCACAATATCTGTAAATAAATCAATACAGTTGAGGAATCCAGTTGATCCCTCCAACCTGTTTCCCTGCATCCACAAACATTAGCACAATACCAATTCCGCTCCAGTATGGAATTATCGCGGTATATGGGATTTATAAATTATTATCCGCTATTATGCGGCGCAATAGGGTCTCATCCGCTATATAATGCGGGAAATCAATTCCAAGTACATAAATAATACCAATTTCACTGTACTGTGAAATATTCGCGGTATATGTTTTTAATAAATAACCTCCGCTTACTAACGGCGCGTAATGTCTATTTTTAACAATCAATAGATAACAATCATCATTCAACATACAATCAACAATTTTAAATCTAACTATTTAAAATAAAATCGAAACCGATTCGATTGAGTGAGAAGTTCTCACCTTGATTCCAATTCGATTTCAGCGTTTTATTTCGAATAAAATTAAATGGACGTTTAATTTTACCCGAAATTCTCACTAACTCCAAACGACTCCAATAAAAATTCCATAGCGTAGTGCTCGTCCATACGATTCCGACGCAACTGGTTTCGCACGTTTTAGACCTCGTATGAAAAAGTTATGAATTTTATAAGTTACACGATTTATATACTTATAAATTTACAACCTTTATTTTAATTTTCAAACCTAAATCTAACAACAGCCCTTGATCCCTTCAACCTGTAATCGTGACCGTCCTTTCCCTTCTCCTTCATCTCACGTTCTCTCTACAGAACATTGCCGAACAAAAAACCCATAGCTCCATAACTAGTGTTGAATTATACACCCTCCTCGTCGACATCCACCACGATCAGAGACCTCCCTCGTGAAGCCCTCCACCTACTTCATCAACGTCCCCACTATGGTTGAGCTCGGTCGAGCATATACGCTCGAAAAACGTGGCCGACCGAAGACAAACGCGGCCAGATAACTCCCTCCATGGTTGACGATTTGACGAAGTAACCGTATGGATTAAAAGCTCTTGCTTAGCACTTCGACTTTCGTGTTGAACACTTCGCGTAATTGTTGTTGGATTGAGAGTAATTGAGGGGAGAAGGATATTAATTTCTGGCCTTCGGTTTCATTGGAGGCGGCAAGGGTTTAGAGATGAAACCATAATTTTTAGTTTGCAAATGAATGAATACAAGTCCTTTTATAGAAAATTGCACAAATTACTATTCATCCGAAATTTTCCGAACTCCAAACGTAGCATGCCGACTGGCGTTCCTAAGGTTTATCCTGCGTTTTGAACACCATGGAACATGTTTCGGGAGCTAATTCGGTCATCTGTGCGAGTTACGGCAATAAACGTTTGATTTAAAATTAAACCGATTAAACGATTTTCTAGGCGTTTTGGCTCGCCCCAGACAAACGGTAAATCCGATTGACTTGAAATTTGAAACCATACAATAATATCACATTACGGATCCGATGAAACTGGTTTCGTCGAAATCCGAGACAGTTTAAAAAATGACTATTTTAACTCGCCCAATTAATATTAAAACAATTTCGATGCGTTTCGAGCTGCCACGGCCAAACGATAACTCCGATTGCTACGAAAATTGAAATCAGATAATAACAAACTATTACGGATCCAATGGATCTAGTTTCGTCCAATTCTGAGACTGTTCAAAAAATGGCTAATTTCACTAGTCGATTAAATATTAAAATATTCAATTTTCACAAATAAACTCTAAATTCAATTTTAAAAGTTCTATAACATTGTTATAACTCCAATATGATAAAATATAATTTTACAAATCATTTTCAATCATATTTAACCCAATTTTCTATTATTTCTGTAATTTCAACTATTAAATTATCGATTTAATTATCCAATTAAATCCAATTATTCGAAATAAAATTCATTTGACTTATAAATTTCACTTATTAATATTTAAAATTAATTAAATATACATATGTAATAAATAGAAATTCTGGGTCGTTACAACTGTAATAAGGTACAAGTAACTTAAAGGATGCCTGGGACCGCCTATCCTCTAAGGATACGTCAAACTATTTGCTATATAGTAATATTGCGCTATTATAATAATGTCTACATTAAAATAAGCTTACTTTTAAATAGCGTTCCGGGCTACCCATATCACCCTTCACACATAATAGTCCCAGTAGTCCATCCAGTATTAGCATATCTCCAGATCGAGAGACTACCCTAAATACTCCGTGGGCTACGGAAGAAAAACAAACTCGTAGTAAAGGCTCGGTATGGTAGGTGACACAGCACACAAGGCAATGCCAGGGTAGATATACCAATTACGCACATGCGCTGGTGGTAACACAGCAGCCACATATGCCCACCTCGGAACACACTCCCATATCAAAATCAGAGGATGGCCATCTAATCAATCACAAGTAAGAGTATAGAATCGAAGGAATGCATCCGACTAGACGAGCTACCCCTTTTGGCCCGAGATCGCTCCAGTTTTAGCCACCTTAAGCCAAATCACGGTAGTCGGGTCCATGTAAATATACCTCAAGAACGTCGCCACCATCCTACTTCATTCTGGAAACTCCACCGCGTACACGCTTGTTAAAGTGGTTTTCGGTATTGACAGAGAGTATGTCATATCCGATCCCGGTCTCTTTAACAACCAATCGTTATTATAACCAGTAGTTATAATTTAAAAGTCATAGTTTATACTTCAAAATAAAGTATCGTTTCAAATTCAAATCTTTATCAAAATAAAGATCTAATCATTTCCAAACCATTTCAATATATCAAAATATCATATCTTTCAAAATTCATTTCAAATCATTATTTGAATTCAAATCCAAATATATACATTTAAATATCCTTTTTAAGTCAAAGATATCATTTATTTATTATCCTTTTTAATTCAAAGATATCATTCATTCATTATCATTTCAAATCACCTTTTAAATAGTTTTATATTTAAATCAAAACAATTCATTTAAACAATTTAAAAGTGAAGTCATTATATTTAAAATGAAATATTTAGTTTCCAAAATTTTAGACAAATTCTGAGCTCATTTGTTTAAATCAAAACCTCAAACATTCATTTCAGCCTACCGCAACAATTATCAAGTGCTACCGTTGCCCTTTATTTAGTTTCAGATTTTAATTATCTTTCTGTTATCACTGCACTTACCAAGTGTTGTAATACCACTTAGTTATAATTTATACATAGCTCATTTTTATCAACCACAACACTTACAAAGCGTTGTAATATCAATATATCAAAATAAAGATCTAATCTTTTCCAAACCATTTCAGTATATCAAAATATTATATCTTTCAAAATTTATTTCAAAACCATATTCGTTTTATTCAATTTAAAATACCATTTCAATTCACATTTCAAAACAGTTTATATTTCAAATCAAATTACTTCATTTAAATCAAAAATGAAGTTATTACATTTAATAATTAAATTATTAAATTTCCAAAATTTTCAACTTTAAAAGTTCATTTATTCACTTAAGTTTATCAAAACGGTGAAAATTCACTTTTCGCAGCATTTAGAAAACGCTACGCAAAGTTATATTTAAAATGGTCCAATTTAACAAAAGACGGTATTTTAAAATGCTGTAATAGGGTTTACTTAAATTTCAAACAAACTTAGCTAAATTCAATAATTATAGCACTTACAAAAATTCTGTAATAGCCTTTTATTCAATTGAGCTTTTTAGTTCATTATCATCAACTACAACATTTACAAATGCTGTAATATCATTTACATTACAATTAATAGCATTTCAAAAATGCAGTTAATTAACTTCAAATATTCAATATAATTTCACAACCAATTATATTTTTATGTAAAACATTTTTAACTTATAAAATCATTCACATTTATAAATATCATTTAATTTTCCTTAAGTTCATGATTTTATAAAGTTAAATTTCCATTCAAAAATCAAGATTTAATAATAATTCACTTATTAAAGTTCAACATTTAATTTTAAATGCATTGAATTAAATTTCAACTTAACACTTAAGTTTAAAATTTCAAAATATAACTTAATTTCAATTTTATTTACTTAACTTAAAATTCACTTTTAAGCCAAATTCACAAATTCTCATTTTGGTTATATTTCAAAATTTCAACTTAAATAATCATTCATTTCACATTTTAACTTTATTCAAAAATCATTAATATATTATAAAATCACTTTAAATTCATTTTAAATTCAAATTATCATCAATTTATCATAATTTCATATTTAATTTAATTTCCAATTATAATTAAATCAAAATTTCCAAAATAACTTACATTTAAATTTTCTAACTTTTTCATAATTTATTTAACTTATAAATTTCCAGAAAATCATAATACTTTACAAAAATCATTTTTCATTAAGTTTAAATCAAAATATAGTATTATTTACATTTCTAAAATATTTTAAATTTTTTAGAAAAACATATTTTAACTACGGGTCTGTATATAATTTTCTACGCTAGGTAAAGTGATACGGGTAATATATCATTTCAACCCGTAATTTACAAAGAAAACCCGGATTTTATCATTTCAAACCCACAGTCCCAAGTAAATGAAATAAACTGAAAATCGCTCAGGCCTATCATTTCAGCCCATAACGGTTTTCCCTTATTCTAAAGTTCGTTCGGGTATGTATCATTTCAACCCATAGTGATTCTAATCTAGAGGGAACTTGTAGTGTGATAAATGGATATAAACAACAGAATAGCATAATATAATAGTAACATATGATATAACAGATGTTTAAGCATGGGTGAACATCATATTATCATAATATAGAAGATATAATATGGTGATGCATTTTACAGATTCACAGGTGATCGATTTACTAGTAATATAAGTACACAATTGTCTGGTGAGAATAACTCACTTGTATTAGTTGGAGATGACAAACAACTACACACAACAAAGATCTTCAAAGGCACGAAAGCATGAATATGATTTGAGAGTGGAGAGCCAAAGATTAATAGCCTTGGATACATTCAAACAAAACAAATATATATAACATAAGTTTCAAACTCAAATATACAATTAAACAATGTTAGAGATGAATGCATAAATCATCTCCAAACCACTTGTACTTGCCTTCTACTACCTATGCTTCAGCTATAGGTCAGAAACATATGGCTAAAGAGTGTATTTGGATCTGGTTTGGGTTCAAATGGGTCGGCCATACATAGGAAAAGATGATGCAAAGGTATGTGTGCATGGAACTAACATTACAAGGCAACTACCATGGATTTTATGCAACATATGGGTTCGGCCACATGCTAGCATGGTGCGGCCATCACTGTAGTGGATTGGAGGATGGTGTGGAAGAGGGTTTCAGGTCATCCATGGGCGGTGGGGGTGGAGTTGGTGGTGGCCAAAGGAAGGTTGAAGGCGATGAAGACATAGGTGTTGGCTATGGTGCATATATGTGAAGTTTTGTGCAAGTATTGTTGGATTTGGTCACATGGGTGCACCACCATGGGCTTTGACAGAGGGCTGGAGGTGGTGGTGGGTGGTTCAGGTGGTGGAGGATACAGCCATGGTGAAGGAGTGGAGAGGAGCCTAGCATAGAAGGTGAGAAAGCAAGTAAAAATCAACAAACAAGAAGAAAACAATGAAAAGAGAAAAAAGAATTTTACCCAAAATTCTTGGAGATGATGGAGGCCGAACTTTTTTCAGAAATGAGAAGAAAATTCAAGTGAAAAGTGGTAAGGAGAAGTGGTCAGCTGAAGGAAACGAAGAGATATGGCCAATTGAATGAAAAGTTAGGTTGAAATGTGAAAAGGTGGGAATACAAATAGCCTTAGGAAATAAAAAGCCACAAACCTTTCATATTTCTCTATTTCTTTTTATAATTTTAAAAATAACTAAAATATATATAATTATTCATTCAAAATTCGAAAATATAACAAATAAAAAAAAAATATAAAATAAATATTAATTATATATGATTAAAATAAGAAAATAGCACAAAAATGAAAACTAGTCTAGAAAATTTTGAAAATAAATAGAATAAACCTTGGGAAAATTTTATGGATTTGGAAAATATTTATAAATAAAGATAAGAACATAAAATAAAAATGCATTCACGAAAATAAATAAGTAAATTTTAATTAAATATAATTTAAATGAAGAAAATAGCAAAGAAAATAGAAACTAGGCTTTAAAAATAGAAAATAAATTCAATAAGCTTTGAATAAATTCAAACATCACTTTAAAAATATTTAAATGTCAAAATATCCATAATATAACATATATATACAAATTATAATAAGATATATCAAGTAAAAATATCATTTATATAAATTAAAACAATGAATATTGCTAAATAACCCTATATACACACAATATTGTAAAGGGTATAACTTTCACAATTTAAATCCAATTTCAACGAAAAAAAAAGCAGTATTCATGATATTAAATCTATTGTCATAATAAAAGATAAAATTCAAGAATTCAAATATTTAAATTTAAAATTTAAAAGTCAAAGTTTGACCAGTTTTGACCCCAAATCCATTTTTCAAGAAAATATTCAATTTATACCAGTTTGAAATTATAATTCATATAATAATCAAAATTTAAATTTAAAAATGAAATGTTTGAAATAAAAAAAGTTTAAAATAATTTCAAAATAAAATAAAGTCAAATTTAAATTATATGCAAAAAAAATCTAGGGTTGTTACATTTTCAGTCATTCCCGGTTGATGAGGTTTGAAGCTACGATTACCTTTTTAGAAACATTCACTTAGAATCCTCATTGTCCTCCAATGACAATATTCTAGTAGCATTCATCCAAACAAGTCCATCCTGGGTCCGAACGAAACCGAAGGCACTATTCCTACTACATACATTTTGGAATCAGCGATTAGCCCTTGCACTTCACTGCTCCATCTTTGACTCCATGCTCTTGTCTTTATTTCGAAAGCATACTTGGTAGATCGAAGTTTTTTTGGGGTAACTTATCCGATCCCGGTCTCTTCGAAACAACGTTCGCTATTTCCGGTAAACTCTACTCCGGTTCTTTAGGAAATAAACAGACGAAGTAAGATCGAAGTTCACCTCCTAACCGTTAGTGGATGGATTTCCTTAACATCATCCCAAAAGAACGAAACGAGTTTATACGTACAGTATAGCACCTTGAACGATAACTATACCATATAATTCCTGTGCTTCTTCAAGATATTTCCAAAGTTATCTTTAGGTCCAGATTTGATAGTCGGTTATTTAACTATCAAATAAACTGTCAATTCAACCAAATACTTCATTTTCACTGAAAGTCACCAAGTCTTATTAAATTTAAATTTTAAATAAATTAAGGAATCTTATCAAAGGTCATGTACTTATCTTACCGAATTCAGTATATTCACCAAGTATCTTTTCCAAAAAATATATTTGAAAACCCATTTAAAATAATATGGAAAGCACTATTGCTGTATCAAACCATGGATCAGAACTCAATGGTTACGTCTCTATCCCAGAGAAATCCAAATTTTAACTACAGGCACTCACTGCCTCCGATTTACGCTATGCGAGTATACCATTACTTCCTGAAACTTTACTTAAAAATTTTCTCAAAATATTGCTTATAAGCTCAAAAGTAAATTTCCATGTTTAATCTAGGCAAAAATACTTAGATTAAAGCTATTATACAACGCCATATTAATATTTAATAATTTATCCTTTAAAAACAAAAAATGCTAACTATTTCTTAATTAATAATAAATCCTTAACAATCATAATAAGGTAACTAATTAATAATTAAATATGCTTTAAAAATTTAAAATAATTAAATAACTACTTTTCAGAATATTTTTAACACTTTTTAAAATTCCGTATCAATAATTAAAAATCCTCTTTTAAAAACAAACCCAATTTCTCGATTATAAATTTGGAAAATCTTACTTGAACTCCAGTATAAACAATTTTATACTTATTTCGGAATTCACTTCTATTCTTTCGATTTATTTAAAAATCTCAATTTTTAAACCTTCTTTATTTTTAAACAAGTGCCACTTGAGAATTTATTATTTAAAAATCCTTTATATATTTATTCCAAAATCCCCGTCTACAATATCCCGAATTTGTTAAGTACAAATTTCCAAACCATTTATTTTATCCAATTGATTAACCCAAAATTCTTTATAACCATTTTACTTTAAAACCTTTTTTTAAATTTCTTTCGAATTCAAACCATATTTTTATTGGTATTTTAAAATACCAAGAATCAAGGCCAAAAATTCATAGCATCCAATCAATATAAATCCCACAGTAATCTATCGTAGATTATTCCAACAAAACATATATCACTATATATAAAATCAAACGCAATTTTAAGGAATCTAGTTGGATCCCTCCAACCTGCTCCCTGCATCCACATATGTTAGAATAACATAAAAATTCCAATTCTGCTTCGAGCAGAATATCACGGTATATAGGGTCATCCGCTATTATGTGGGGCGCATAGTGTCTCATCCGCTATATATATATATATATATATATATGGGAATATCAATCACTCCAATATATACTACTATATATAATATCACATCCAAATTTATCAATTTAACCAATAAATCATTTATAAAATTTTCAACTACTTAAATTTATCACCAGCAATCCAAAATTGAGTGAGATTAACTCACATTAAATTTTAATTCGCCTAACGCTCCAATTTGAAAAATCGGACACGTTCGATTTAACCTAAAATTTCCCTAGCTACGATTGACTCCAAATATACTCTAACGCATAGTATTCGTTGCTGCAATTCCGACGTTGCTTGTTTCGTCCGATTCCGACCTCGTATGAAAAAGATATGCTATTTTAAAGTTTGAATAGAAATTTATATAAATAATTTTTTTTATTGAAACAAATCCGGCCTTTAATTTCAAATTAGCAAATCTCGACCGCTCCTCTTGCTTTCTTCCCTCTTCGTTCACGTTCGAGCAATGAACCACACACCGCCGACTTTGACCAACCAAGACTCCACCATAGCTCAACGAAAAATTGATCGACCACCTCATGTTGAAGCGCCTACATCGACTCCACCATCGACCAGAGGCCGATCAAGCTCGGCTGCTCCTCTCTCTCGAATTTCGTGCATGCCTGCGCGGCCTTTGCAACTAATTTCTGGCCATCTCGTCGAACTTCGTGACGAACCACCATATGGATGTGAAGAGCTTGAGGAGCTCTACGATTCCCTAGTTGGAATATTTTTGTAAAAGCTTACATATTTGAAGAGATATAAGGAAGAACGAGGGAGCATTTCGACCATTTAAACGTGAAGTGGCGGCTGCGTGAACAAGGCCTAGGGTTTTCTGTAGGCAACATATATATACGCGTATAAGTGAATTATTTTAATATTATTTTCACAATTTACTTGATTTTTCGAACGAACTGCAAACTAGACGGGCCGCCTGGTGTTTATAATGTTTTACCCCTATCTCAACATAATGGAACATGTTTTAGGGCCTGATTCGATCGTATGTGGAAGATAGCTTTGTCGATCGATTTAAAATATTAATTTTTTCGATTTTTATTTCAACGCGTTTCTATATCGTACGACCAAACGGTAACTCCAAACATTACGAAATTTGAAATTTGGTAACAATACACTATTATGGATCCAATGGAACTAGTTTCGTCGAATTTCGAGACTATGCCCCGGAATGTTATTTTTAACTCGTCAATTATATCGAGCGATTTTCAAAATCGTCGAAATCATTTAAAATTTCAATTTTTATAACTTACTAACTCCTTCGTATTTCAAATAGAATTTATATTTGTATTAGAAATCATTTTGACTTGTATTAAATCAACATTCAATTATTTAAATTATTTCTATATATTAATTTTCCCTATTAAATTAATATATAAATTTCCAATTTTAATTTATCGACATCTTAATCCCATTAAAAAATCCAATATTATAATTCTAATCCCAATAAAATTTATATCGAGTTAAAAAATCTTTTTTTTTCTCGTTTAACTTCAGATCCGCATAATCACCCAATTTCAAATATTTACCAAATCCAATTTATCACTATATTTGAAATGTTAAACCATTTCAATGATTCTTCCATATTCAAAATAAAATAATAATTCAAATTCAACATTTAAAAATAAATTAAATGTTCAAAACTAAACTGCCAAAATTCAGGGTCATTCCATTTCCTTCTCCTTATAAAAATTTCGTCCTCGAAATATGCTAAGGTAGGAAAATGCTCCCAAACCCAGTAACTTTACTAGAACTCACTTAGATAGAATTCTGCATTCACTTCCTTAACCCTTTTAGTTTAACCCAAAACAATTTGTTTCCATTCCTAACCCAATTTTTTTAATTTCAACTTCAATTCAAAAACCAACTTTTCCTGGTTAACAATTTTTTTTCAAAAGTTTTAAAATTTTATTAACATCCTAAATTACCGAAATTTTTTGGCAGAGTCTCCGTTGTACGTAGAGCCTTTTACAATATGACAAGATAGATTAAAATATATACCTCGACCCATACGGTCGGAAAACAAAATATATATCAATATATTATCATTTTTTTATTTTATTGCGTAGGCGTACCTTATATTAGCGTTTTTAAGCGAGCTGCTTATTTATATGCCTTTACGCAACCAAAAATCTATCCAACAGCTCCCTGTATGCTTACTCAAAATAAGCACATAGGTTTCATAAACATGAAATTTTAATAACATTCCATTTATTTAACTAGCTAAAGATCTAAACTTCATAAACCAAACATGCCAATCGTATATTACAAGAAATTATAAGAATCCAACGCTACTTTAATTTCCTTCCCATGGACCATATTTCATTTTATTCAATTCGAAATGATTTACAACAAAATTTTTATTACATTTAATTCATATTTACAGCCAACAACTCATGTATATTCCAATGTGATTTATATGTGCTTTACTTGTATAATTCACCTTTATTCAATTTCAAATTAATCTACAATCAATTGTGTTTGCATTCCATTCATTATTCACTTCCACTATATGCAAATCCATTTTATTAAACTTCAATTTATTCCCTTTTAAATTGACTCTAAATCAATGTTTCTACTTTCCATTTGATTCACATTTATGCTATTCACCAAACCTTGTTTGCTTTATTTTACATTAACAACATTCCAATCCATGTTAATTCATTTATAAATCATTTCATAAATAATCACTTAAGTAAAGTTTCCATTGCAACCAATTCCATTTCTCTTTCAAATTGAATTTCGTTCACTTATTTTCTTTCATCTACTTAGTATATCCAATTTATACTATATCACTTAGGGAATCATTTCATATAAATCGATTCTCTAAAAATTTAGTTCAGGTTCCTGCACTTGCATTTCTGTTAACTTTACTTCCAACTTATTTTACATCTTTTCCATTCACTTTCATTAAATTCACATAGTGCTATTCACTTCCTTTTATAGTGAACGACATTTCATTTTAAGGAAATTTATTACAAAACATTTCATAAAATTATTTCTAAGGTTTATTATAAGTATTCCATATCACTGTTGAAGTTATATTCAGCTTTAAAACTGAAGTTCATATCCCAACTATACTCTCAAGGTCATATTTCAATTTATATTCAATTCATTCACCCTTAAATTGAATTCGTTTTCTTGGTTATCAATTTCTTAACCTTTTTACTTGGTTATACTTTTCACTTTTTCGGTTTAATAAGTTATACAACCTATTAATTTACAATTCCCTATTTTCCACTTAAGCTTACTCACATTCAATATTTACAACGTATAGTTACACAACGACTTCACAATTCATGTTTATATTTAATTTACTCAACTTCAATTCACCCTACATTTAAAAGTCAATTTTTATGAATTTCCATTCTTTTACCATAATACCAAACCATTTTCATTTAGGTTCTTTCCATTTGATTTCTCAATTCATAAGTTCAAAACTTATTTACTTAAAATCCCATTTTACTTACTTGAGCTCATTTACATTTTATAATCATAACTTTGGATCATATATACACACATCACTTACTTAAGTGTATTCATCCCATTCAATAATTATAACTTATGATTATATAATTATTTAACACTTCAACTTAATATCCAATTCAGTTCAAATCAAACTTCTATTTTATTTAACATATCTTAAGTTAAATTCCAACCTATCTTGTTCACGTTAATTTTCTCAAGTTAAAGTTTAATTCCAAGATTTAAAATTTTCATTTTCCTTTCTTATCTACACTAAATCCAAATTATAAGTTCAATGCTGATTTTATCCTGACTTCACAAATCATTTAAAAAGAAATCCCAGAATTCCACCACTTGGTTTTATTTCAAATCATTTCGAAATCATAAATGTACATATATTCCCTGGTATATCAAATCATAATTTTTGATTTTTTCAAAACAACTTGGCCATACCCAAAACAATTTCCTTTTGGAATTTCTAAAATGAACTTGTTTATCAAACAAGCCCAAACAAATAATCACATCCAATAACTGTCGTAGCAATCCATTACTTAGAAACCCAAAAATAATTGCTGATGATGTGGTCATCATCACCAGAATTATTTTCCAATGACTGAAGTGAGTTCAATGCTTCCTTATTCCCAAAATTTATTTTAAAACAATTTCTATTCCAAAAACATCTCAAAAAAATACTCCGTTATTCCCTTCAACCATTTTGGGAAACATTTCCAAATTCTTATACAATTTCTATTTGGTTAAATATATAACCTTTAAATTTTATAATCTATTCTGATTATACTATTAACAACCAAACATCCAAATATATATAATAATTTTAGAAAATTATTTATTTTATATCAAAATATAATTTTGGGTAAAATTATTTCGTTTACCCACTTTTTAGACAATACTATGTCGGTTTACCTTATATAAGAGTTTAGAAACCCCTATCGATACGGTTGTATTTCTCATACCGACCAGAATTCATAAACACTCAACTGATAAGTTAACACAATATAAAACATTTTATATTCACTAACAATTATGCGCTCATATCTATTAATACACTCAAACTCATTCTTGAGTACCATTGACTCTATCTTCAATGAGTAATTCCGCACCAAAGCCTAGGTATATCGCCAACCTAAGCTCTGGTACCAACTGTGATGACCCGCCCTTTCGACCCTCGACAATCAACATAAATACGCTCATTGTATAACATGCTGAACGATCGAGTGCAGGAAAGACAGATTGTTAAGTGGAAAGAAAGTAGGTAGAAGAAAAAGAAAACAAACAACAGAATCTCATATCGGACTTAATGATATATAATATGAACAGTTCTTTACACAAACTAAAACTGTAATATGCATATTTCACATCAGAGTGCACAAATCAATAATTACCAGCTTGGGCAATCATAACAACCTGCCTGCCCTCACAATTGCAGATAACTTCAACAAACACTGTAGCTGGAAAAAAATCAAATATGAGTAATACGTCTTCGCCATTCAGATCATCTCTTGAGCTCCATAGCGTCCTAATCTGAACTTATAACACTCGGTCTGACCCGAGCATTGTAAAAAAATAACACCCGAGTCAGTCCAGGAAACTAGCATAAGAAAACACACTCAATTTGAATTATTAATGTTTTCAAAATCCTTTGAAATCAAAGGTATCTCGTCTGACCACGCCACAAATAAACACGACAGGATTTTACTTTATGATATCCAAAGCATTTCATATATAATCCTCTGATATTATAATAGTGTTTAAGTACAAATACTTATTCAAATAGCTGAAATTGTTACGTTAATTAAATTCCATCATACTAGGCTATACAATCAAGCACATATTAGAGAATGGATTCCATACGAATGACTAGGTGCTGGTGTATCACCTGTCATAGTACACGTCTAGAACAGCGTACAAAGGACCACATCGGGATCCCGTGCTACACAAGACAGGTGTACCCCTAACCTGGATAGACCGAGTATGCTATAACCTCGGGTGTTCCCACCCTTTCTGTGCTACATCCATAAATCGTAGTAATAATATCCAAGGGTATCTAGAAAGGTGATAAACATACCTTAATTGGGTGCTACCCACTTAGCCTTGTTACATCATCCTGCTTTTCATTTATTCTCGTTTGATGATGCAATAGGCTGCGATTACCTTTTTAGAAATATTCACTTAGAATGCTCATTATCCTCTAGTGATAATGTTCTGATAGCATTAATCCACACAAGTCCGTCCTGGGTCCAAACGGAACCGAAAGCATTATTCCTACTACATCCATTTTGGAATCACCCTTAGGATTAGTAGCGATTAGCCCTTGCATGTCACTGCTCCATCTTCGACACCATGCTCTTATCTTCATTTCGAAAATGTACTCGTTGGATCGAAGTAGTTTTCGGGTAACTTATCCGATCCCAGTCTCTTCGAAACAACGTTTGCTATTTCCGGTAAACTTAACCTTGGTTCTTTAGGAAATAAACAGATGAAGTAAGATCGGAGATTACCTCCTAACCGTTAGTAGATGGATTTTCTTAACATTATCCATAGGAACGAAATGAGTTTATATGTATAGTATAGCACCTCGAACGGTAACTGTACCATATAATTCCCATGCTTCTTCTATATATTTCCAAAGTTATATTTAGGTCCAGATTTGATAGTCGGTTATTTAACTATCAAATAAACAATCAATTCAACGAAATACTTCATTTTCACTGAAAAACACCAAGTCTTATTACATTTAAATTTTAAATAAATTAAAGTCTCTTATCAAAGGTCATGTACTTATCTTATCGAATTCAGTATATTCACAAAGTATCTTTTCCAAAAAAATATATATTTGTAAACCCTTTTAAAATAATATGGAAAGAACTACTGTGGTATCAAACCATGGATCACACCTCAATGGTTACGTCTCTATCCCAGAGAAATTCAAAACTTAACTGCAGGCACTTAGTGCCTCCGATTTACGCCATGCGAGTATACCATTACTTCCTCAAACTTTGTTTAAAAAATTTCTCAAAATAATGCTTATAAGCTCTAAAATAAATTTCCATGTTTTATCTAGGCAATAATACTTAAATAAAAGCTATTATACAAAGCCATATTAATATTTAATAATTTATTATTTCTTAATTAATAATAAATCCTTAACAATCATTATAAAGTTTCCCGAATATTTTTAACACTTTTAAAATTTCTGTATTAATAATTAAAAATCCACTTTTTAAAACAAACCCAATTTCTCGATTGTAATTTCACTCCGTAAATTTGGAAAATCTTACTTGAACTCCACTATAACCAATTCTGTACTTATTTCCAAATTCACTTCCATTCTTCCGATTCATTTAAAAATCTCGATTTTTAAACCTCCTTTATTTTTAAACAAGTGCCGCTTAAGAATTTATTATTTAAAAATCCATTCTATACTTTGTTCCAAAATCCCTTTGTACAATCTCCCGAAGTATAAATTTCCAAACCATTTATTTTATCCAATTAATTAACCCAAAATTCTTTATAACCATTTTACTTCAAAACCCTTTCTAAAATTCTTCCAAATTCAAACCATATTTTTATTGGTATTTTAAAATACCAAGAATCAAGGCCAAACAACCATAGCATCCAATCAATATAAATTCCACAGTAATCTATCGTAGATTATTCCAATAAAACATATATCACTTTATATGAAATTAAACACAACATTTTTGAGGAATCCAGTAGCATCCCTCTAACCTGTTCCCTACATCCACATATGTTAGCATAACATAAAAATACCAGTTCCGCTTCGAGGTGGAATATCGCGGTATGTAGGGTCATCCGCTATTATGCGGGACGCATATGGTCTTATCCGCTATATATATGCGGGAATATCAATCACTCAAATATATATATACTACTATATATAATATCACATCCAATTGATAATAATTTATCAATTTAACTAAAAAATCATATATAAATTTTTCAACTACTTAAAATTTATCACCAGCAATCCAAAATTGAGTGAGATTAACTCACCTTGAGTTTTAATTCGCCAAACGTTCCAATTTTAAATTAAATCGAACATGTTCGATTTAGCCTAAAATTTTTGCTAGCTTCGATCGACTCCAGATCTACTCAAGACGTAGTATTCGTCGCTTCGATTCCGGCTCGCTTATTTCGTCCGATTCCGACCTCATATGAAAAATATATGCTATTTTATAGTTTGAATATAAATTTACATAAATAATTTTTTTATTCAAAAGAATCTGGCCGTTAATTTCAAATTACCAAATCGTGGCCGCTCCTCTTGCTTTCTTCACTCTTCATTCACGTTCGAGCAATGAACCCACTCGTCGTCGACTTTGAACAAGCAAAACTCCATCATAGCTCAACGAAAAACCGATCGGCTGCCTCCCGTTGAAGCCCTACGTCAACTCCACCATCGGCCAGAGGCCGACCAAGCTCGGCTGCTCCTCTCTCTGGAATATCGTGAGTGCACGCATGACCTTCACAGCTGATTTATGGCCATCTCGTCGAACTTCATGACGAACCACCGTATGGATGTGAAGAGCTCAAGGAGCTCTATGTTTCCTTAGTTGGAATATTTTCGTAAAAGCTTACGGATTGGAAGAGATTTGAGGAAGAACGAGGGAGCATTTCGGCCATTGAAACGTGAGTGGCGGCCGTGTGAACAAGGCCTAGGGTTTTCTGTAGGAAACGTATATATACACGTATAAGTGAATTATTTTAATATTATTTTCACAATTTACTTGATTTTTCGGACGAACTCTAAACTTAACGTGTCGCATGGCGTTTATAATGTTTTACCTCTATCCCGAACACAATACAACATGTTTCGAAGCCTAATTCGATTGTATGTGGAAGATATCTTTTTGAATCGATTTAAAATATTAATTTTTTTGATTTTTGTTTCAATGCGTTTCTATCCCGTACAACCAAACGGTGATTTTTATTTCATCGCGTTTCTATCCCCTACGACCAAACGGTAACTCCAAACCCTACGAAATTTGAAACCCGATAATAATACACTACTACAGATCTAATGAAACTGTTTTCATCGAATTTCAAGACTGTGCCCTGTAAGGCTATTTTTAACTCGTCGATTATATCGAGCGATTTTCAAAATCGTCGAAATCGTTTTAAATTTCAATTTTTGAAACTTACTAACTCCATCATATTTCAAATAGAATTTATATTCATATTAGTAATCATTCCAATTTATATTAAATCAAGATTCAATTATGTACATTATTTCCATATATTAATTTTCACTATTAAATTATTAATATATAAATTTCCAATTTTAACTTATCGACTTCTTAATCCCATTCAAAAATCCAATATTATAATTCTAATCCCAATAGAATTCAGATTGACTTAAAAAAAATCATTTTTTTTCACATTTAACTTTAGATCCACATAATTACACAATTTCAAATATAAAATTTATATTTACCAAAATGCAATTTATCACTATATTTGAAATGTTAAACCATTTCACTGATTCTTCTGCATTCAAAATAAAATAATAATTCAAATCCAACATTTAAAAATTAATTTAATGTTCAAAACTAAACGACCAAAATTTCGGGTCCTTACATTCCTTCCTCCTTTTAAAAATTTAGTCATCAAAATTTGCTATGATAGGAAAAATGCTCTCAAACGCATTAACTTTACTAGAACCCACTTAGTTACAATTCTACATTCACTTCCATTCCTAACTCAATTTTTTTTATTTCAACTTCAATTCAAAAACCAACTTTCCTAGTTAAATTTTTTTTTCAAAAGTTTTAAAATTTTATTAACACCCTAAATTACCAAAAATTTTTGGCAGTTTCCTTTGTACGGAGAGCCTTTTACAATATGACAAGAGAGATTAAAATATATACCTCGACCTATACGGTCGGAAAACAAAATATAAATCAATATATTATCATTTCTTTATTATATTACGTAGGCGTACCTCATATTAGCGTTTTTAAGCGAGCGACTTATTTATATGCCTTTACACAACCAAAAACCTATCCAACAACTCCATGCACCTGTACTTACTCAAAATAAGCACATAAGTTTCATAAACATGAAATTTTAATAACATTCCATTTATTTAACTAGCTAAAGATCTAAACTTCATAAACCAAACATGCTAATCATATATTACAAGAAATTATAAGATTCCAACACTAATTTAATTTCCTTCCCACGGACCATATATCATTTTATTCAATTCGAAATGATTTACAACCAAATTCTTATTGCATTCAATTAATATTTACAACCAACAACTCATGTATATTCCAAAGAGATTTATATGTGCCTTACTTGTATAATTCACCTATATTCAATTTCAAATTAATCTACAATCAAATTTGTTTGCATTCAATTCATTATTCACTTCCTCTATATGTAAATCCATTTTATTAAACTTCAATTTATTCCCTTTTAAATTGACTCTAAATAAATGTTTCTATTTTCCATTTGATTCACATTTATGCTATTCACCAAATCTTGTTTGCTTTATTTTACATTACCGACATTCCAGTCCATGTTAATTCATTTATAAATCATTTCATAAATAATCACTTAAGTTAAGTTACCATTGTAACCAAATTCCATTTCTCCTTTAAATTGATTTTCATTCACTTATTAGCTTTCATCTACTTAGTATATCCAATTTATACTATATCACTTAGGGAATCATTTCATATAAATCGATTCTCGAACAATTTAGTTCAGGTTCCTGCACTTGCATTTCTATTAACTTTACTTCCAACTTATTTTACATCTTTTCCATTTACCTTCATTAAATTCATGTAGTGCTATTCACTTCCTTTTATAGTGTACGACATTTCATTTTAAGCTAATTTTTTACAAACCATTTCAAAAAATTATTTATAAGGATTATTATAAGCTTTCCATATCATTGCTGAAGTTATATTCAGCTTTAAAACTTAAGTTCATATCCCAACTATACTACCAAGGTCATATTTCAATTTATATTCAATTCAGTCATCCTTAAATTAAATTCGTTTTCTTTGTTATCAATTTCTTAACCTTTTTACTTTGTTATACTTTTCACCTTTTCGGTTTAACAAGTTATACAACCTATTTATTTACAATTCCCTTAATTTTCCACTTAAGTTTACTCACATTCAATATTTATAACATATAGTTACCCAATCACTTCACAATTCATGTTTATGTTTAATTTACTCAATTTCAATTCACCCTTCATTTAAAATTCAATTTTTTTGAATTTCCATTCTTTTTCCATAATACCAAACATTTTCATTTAGGCTCTTCCTGTTTGATTTCTCAATTCGTAAGTTCAAAACTTATTTACTTAAAATCTAATTTTACTTACTTGAGCTCATTTACATTTTATAATTACAACTCCAGATCATATATACACACTTAACTTAATAATTTAAGTGTATCCATCCCATTCAATAATTATAACTTATAATTATATAACTCTTTTACATTTCAACTTAATATCCAATTCAATTCAAATCCAACTTCTATTTTATTTAACTTATCTTAAGTTAAATTCCAACCTATCTTGTTCACGTTAATTTTCTCAAGTTAAATTTTAATTCCAAGATTTAAAATTCACATTTTCCTTTCTTATCTACACCAACTCCAAATTATAAGCTCAATACCGATTTTATCCTGACTTCACAAATCATTCAAAAAGAAATCCCAGAATTTAACCACCCGGTTTTATTTCAAATCATTTTGAAATCATAAATATACATATATTCCCTGGGTATATCAAATCGTACTTTCGGATTTTTTCATAACAACTTGGCCTTACCCAAAACAATTTCCTTTTGGAATTTCTAAAATGAACTTGTTTATCAAACAAGCCCAAACAAATAATCACAACCAATCACTATGGTAGCAATCCATTACTTAGAAACCCGAAAATGAATGCTGCTGATGTGGCCATCATCACCGGAATTATTTTCCAGCAACTAAAGTGAGTTCGGTGCTTCCTTATTCGTAACATTTATTTTAAAACAATTTCTATTCAAAAAACATCTCACAAAAATACTCCATTTTTCTCTTCAACCACTTTGGGAAACATTTCCAAATTTTCCAAGATTTAAAAGTTCCAAACATTTAGTTCAACCCTAATTTAGAAAATTTTCCAAAATTTTAGGGTTTTAAATTCTAGTTTAAATCCAATTTTTAGTTATACTTCTTTGTATATATCATTCTTGTACAATTTCTATTTGGTTATATATTTATATATATAACCATTTAAATTTTATAATCTATTCTGAGTATAATATTAACAACCAAACATCCAAATATATATAATAATTTCAAAATATAATTTTGGATAAAATTATTTCTTTTACCACTTTTTAGACAATACTATGTCGGTTTACCTTGTTTAAGAGTTTAGAAACCCCTATCGATGAGGTTGTACTTCCCGTACCGACCAGAATTTATAAACACTCAATCGATAAGTCAATGCAATATAAAATCATTTTATATTCACTAGCAATTACGCGCTCATATATATTAGTACACTCAAACTCATTCTAGAGTACTATCGACTCTATCTCTAATGAGTAATTCCCCACCAAAGCCTAAGTATATCGCCAACCTAAGCTCTGATACCAACTGTGAGGACCCGCCCTTTCGACCCTCGAAAATCGACACAAATACGCTCATTGTATAACATGCCAAACGATCAGGTGCCGGAAAGACAGATTGCTGAGGGGAAAGAAAGTAGGTAGAAGAAAAAGAAAACAAACAACAAAATCTCACAGCGGACTGAATAACATATAATATGAACAGTTCTTTACATAAAACAAAAATGTAATATACATATTTCACATCAGAGTACACTAATCAATAATTACCAGCTTGTGAAGTTATAACAACCTTCCCTCAAAAATTGCTGATTACTTCAACAAACACTGCAACGGAATAAAATCAAATATGAGTAATACTTCTTCGCTATCCAGCTCGTCTCTTGAGCTCCATAACATCCTAACCAGAACCTGTAATACTTGGTCTGCTCGGGGATTATAAAAAATAACACCCGAGTCTGTCTGGACAACCAGCGTGAGAAAGCACACTCTATTTGAATTATTAAAGCTTTCTAAATCCTTTGAAAATCAAAGGTATCTCATAAGACCACGCATAAATAAACACGGTGGGTTTTTACCTTACGATATCCAAAACATTTCATATCAAATCCTTTGATATTATAATAGTGTCTAAGTACAAATGCTTATTCAAATAGCTGAAATTGTTACAATAATTAAATTCCATCTTGCGAGGCTCTACAATCAAAACCGTAAAGGCACATATTGGAGAATGGATTCTATACGAACGACTAGGTACTGGAGTATTACCTGTCATAGTACACGTCTAGAATAGTGTACCATGGACCACATCGGAATCCCCTGCTACACAAGACGGGTCTACCCCTAACCTGGATAGACGTAGTATGCTATCACCTCGGATGTTCCTACCTTTTCCGAGCTCCATCCATAAATCGTAGTAATAATATCCGAGGGTATCTAGAAAGGTGATAAACATACCCTAATTGGGTGCTACCCACTTAGCCTTGCCGCATCTTCTCTGCTTTTCAGTCATTCTTGGTTGATGAGGCTAGATGCTAAGATTACCTTTTTAGGAATATTCATTTAGAATGCTTATTGTGCTCTAGTGAAAATGTTCTTATAGCATTCATCCACACAAGTCCGTCCTTGGTCCGAATGGAACCGAAGGCACTATTCCTACTACATCCATTTTGGAATCAGCGATTGGCCCTTGCATTTCACTACTCCAACTTCGACTCTATTCTCTTGTCTTCATTTCGAAATCGTAATCATTGGATCGGAGTGGTTTTCGAATAATTTATCCGATCCAAGTCTATTCAAAACAACGTTCGCTATTTCCGGTAAGTCAACCCCAGTTCTTTAGAAAATAAATAGAAGAAGTAAGGTCGGAGATCACCTCATAACAGTTAGTGGACGGATTTCTTTAACATCGTCCCAAAAGAGCGAAACGAGTTTATATAAACAATATAGCACCTCAAACGGTAACTGTACCATATAATTTCCATGCTTCTGCTAGATATTTCCAAAGTTATATTTAGGTCCAGGTTTGATAATCAGTTATTTAACTATCAAATAAACAATCAATTCAACCAAATACTTCATTTTCACTGAAAACACCAAGTCTTATTGAATTTAAATTTTAAGTAAATTAAAGTCTCTTATCAAAGTTCATGTACTTATCTTATCGTTCAATATATTCACAAAGTATCTTTGCCAAAAAATATATATTTGAAAACCCTTTTGAAATAATATGGAAAGCACTACTGCGGTATCAAATCATGGATCACACCTTAATGGTTACGTCTCTATCCTAGAGAAATCCAAAATTTAACTGCAGGCACTCACTACCATCGTTTACGCCACGTGTGTATACCTTTTTGCCCGAAACATTATTTAAAAATTTTCTCAAAATAATGCTTATAAGCTCTAAAATAAATTTCCTTGTTTACTCTAGGCAAAAATACATAAATAAAAGCTATTACACAAAGCTATATTAATATTTAATAATTTATCCTTTAAAAAAGTGTTGACTATTTCTTAATTAATAATAAATCCTTAACAATCATTATAAACTAACTAATTAATAATCAAATATGCCATAACAATTTAAAATAATTAAATAACTAATTTTTAGAATATTTTTAACACTTTTAAAATTTCTGTATTAATAATTAAAAATCTCTTTTTAAAACAAACCCAATTTCTCGATTCTAATTTCACGTCGTAAATTTGGAAAATCTTACTTGAACTCCAGTATAACCAATTTTATACTTATTTTTGAATTCACTTCTATTCTTTCGATTTATTTAAAATTCTCGATTTTTAAACCTCCTTTATTTTTAAAAAGTGCTATTTAAGAATTTATTATTTAAAAATCCTTTATATACTATTCTAAAATCCCTGTCTATAATATCCCGAATTTGTTAAGTACAAATTTCCAAACCATTTATTTTATCCAATAGATTAACGCAAAATTCTTTATAACCATTTTACTTCAAATCCCTTTTTAAAATTCTTCCAAATTCAAACCATATTTTTATTGGTATTTTAAAATACCAAGAATCAAGGCCGAACAACCTAGCATCCAATCAATATAAATCTCATAGTAATCTATCACAGATTATTCCAATAAAACATATATCACTATATATGAAATTAAAAACAACATTTTTGAGGAATCTAGTTGGATCTCTACAACATATTCCCCGCATCCACAAATGTTAGCACAACATAAAAATCCCAATTCCACTTCAAGGCGTAATATCGTGGTATATAGGGTCATCCGCTATTATGCGGGGCGCATAGGGTCTCATCCGTTATATATATATATATATATATATATATATATATATATATATATATATATATATATATATATATATATGCAGGAATATCAATCACTCCAATATATATACTACTATATATAATAACACATCCAATTGATAATAATTTATCAGTTTATCCAAACAATAGTTTATAAATTTTCAGCTACTTAAAATTTATCACCAGCAGTCTAAAACTGAGTGGGATTAACTCACCTTGTGTTTTAATTCGCCAAACGCTCTAATTTTAAATTAAATCGAACATGTTTGATTTAGCCTAAATTTTTCGCTAGCTCCCATCGACTCCAGCGTGTAGTATTCGTCGCTGCAATTCCGACGCCGCTTGTTCATCTGATTCCAACCTCGTATGAAAAAGGTATGCTATTTTAAAGTTTGAATATGAATTTATATAATTTCTTTTCTTTTTTTTTCTTTTTTTTACTCAAACGAATATAGCGTTAATTTCAAATTACCAAATTTCGACCGCTTCTCTTGCTTTCTTCTCTCTTCGTTCACGTTCGAGCAATGAACCCACTCATTGCCGACTTTGACCAACCAAGACTCCACCATAGCTCAGCGAAAAATCGATCGGCTACATCCCCTTGAAGCGCCTACGTCGACTCCACTACCGGCCAGACTTCTAGACACAGGGTGTAGACCGCTTAAAAGGACATAAGTCTCCCCTATCGTTACTAATATCAACATCAGTCCCTGGAGGTATAACATGCTGAGCCGTAGAGAAGTACGTAGCCAAATACGGATCATACGACCTTGAAAGAGCATAGTAGAGATAAATATGATCCCACGTTGGATCTAAGAAATGCCACCAATTATATGCTCCATCAATACCAATGGTCGTTAGAGAAAGACCCTCACCCTCAACATGATACACTAGCTTCCTAGACTCATCTTCGCCACCTAAAAACATGTGATACGTATCCTTCTGTGGGTCATACCTCATTTTCCACTCCTCATGTACCCATGATTTCTCATCTGGTTCCCAATAAATAATGTAATCAACGGAGTTAGTATTAGATTCAGCATAGGATTCCAACACTGTCTCCACAACGGTAGTAACTGCAGGATCAGAGACAGACAATGTTCTAACTTGGGGACCCATTTCATT
The DNA here is from genome assembly GCA_030765085.1 of Allium cepa. Taxonomy (NCBI): domain Eukaryota; kingdom Viridiplantae; phylum Streptophyta; class Magnoliopsida; order Asparagales; family Amaryllidaceae; genus Allium; species Allium cepa. Next base: position 884,769,278 of record CM060940.1, on the reverse strand, counting down.
TCCGATCTAGGGAGGAGGACTCTATCAGCAGGTGGAAGAGGAGCAAGCCTAGAACATTTCTCTACATAATGACCAAACTACTGACAATTAGTATATATTTCGGGATTCCAAATGTAATTTACTTTTATTTCAACTTCATGACCTTCCATGATTCTTACTTTCAATACTGACGGTAACGGGTTTTTGAGGGTAATTTCAATCAATGCCCTAACATATAATAAGTTCTTACGTGCAACAGTATTTACATCAAAGCATTTGAAATCCTCAATAAGGTTCTCAAGCCAGTTCAGACCAATAAGTGGTTGAAGGATAGACGAAATATCAGAGAAATTTGCCTAAACAGGACTGGATAGTATCTGCTCTCAAGCAGTATCTATACTAATGCTCCAATTTGTCACAATAAAAGGTTCCCTCTCAATGATGAGAGGGCTAGTATCAAGCGATATAAGTCTATCTTTTTTATTTCCAAATTTAAAGAAGAAGAAAAGGAATTTAAGATTTGAACATGTAGCGAACCTTTCAGTTTCCGTACTCGCCGACAGTGGTCATGAACAACCGAATATGGAGATGAAGCATTAAGGAAAAATCCAACAAGGTGATCTGACCAATGGCTCTCCACCTCCCGAAACACAGTAGGAGGAGTCATGTTAGAACCATCAATTACTTGTGTACTAAATGACTGCGGGGAGTATGCACTAGTGCTCTATGGCGAAGCTTTAAACAATGATGACCAAACAGGCTTGTCAATAGCAAGGGGATTAACAGCCTTATGGCTAAGACCATCAGAAATGACATTGTTTATATCAACTACATATATAGTTCACCACAATTGCTGAATAATTTATGCACCTTACCAGTAGAATCATTACTAATAGGAATGTACAAGCATCAAGTACTTATATAGGAACATTTTCTAACATAGGCGCATTAACACAACCATTCATAACTGACCGAACACCATTCACCACAAAAGTCGAAAATGGGCATAACTGGTAGAGGTACAACCATTAGTAAACACTTCACCACTAGGAACAACACAGGGATCAGGATTTGGCAAATGTGCATTAACAGCAGGTTGCATAGGAAAAAATACAAATAAGTTCATTTCAGTTGGAGAACGGTTTGTATCAGAAGCCATTGCTTCGGCCATATTCCTTACAGTAGCCTCAAGTACAACAGAGTCAGTCGAGACTATATTAAAACCACCACTCAACTGAACATTTTCAATATTTAATGAACTTAAATTGCAAGGAACATTAACCAATTTCCAACATCTGAAACCATATGCAAAATCGAAGAAGAAACATTGACTTTGGAAATACCATATAGGGGATATCATCATGAAGAGTGAAGGCGAGGCAATCAGCAAGGGAAGAACAAGGGTTAAGTGCACTGGGGCCATAATTGACCTAATGCATAGACTGAGACGATGGTGGCTCAGGGTTGCAGTCGATAATAGGCAATGAAGCAGGAGCCGATGGCGAAATAAGCGTCTTAGAATTCGAAAAAAAATGACCAAATTTGGTTCGAGAAGGTGGACCAAAAGAGGCAGTGATCCTAGCTTTATCCTTACGATTCTTGGCCATTAGAGGAGATGGGTCGCAGGGGAGTTAGAAGGAAGAAGACAAGGCGATGGAGGAGAGAGGAGACGAAGAGGAACTGGGAAAGCCAATAAATCACCATGCGCCAAGAAACAAGGCCATTTTCAACGTTTTTTTATACGAGTTTTTATTGAATCGAACATAATGAATCTATTTTTAAACTATTTTAAACCATTTTAATATGTTTTAACTATTTTAAACTGTTTCAATCAATTTAAACTTTTTTAATCTATTTAAATCTATTTTTAACCTATTTTTAACTAATTAACCCATTTTAATCTATTTAAACTATTTTAAATCTATTTAAACTATTTTAAATCTATTTTAAACTATTTTAAATCTATTTTAAACTATTTTAAATATATTTAAACTATTGTATTCTAATTTAAACTATTTAAAACTATTTAAAAGTAGTTAAACTATTTAAACTAGCTTGACTATCTAAACTTGAAAATTTAAATTGTGTAAGGCTGAATTTGTTTATATTTAAATCCTAGATTTGAAAAATAATATGGTTAAATGATGTTATAATCTAAGTTAGGATTTCAAATGATATTTTCTAGTGAAATGACATATTTGAGTGAATATGATGATTTTGAAATGAGGATTTAACTTATCTTATCGACCTGATTTCAAAAGTAAATACGACTTCGAAAATGAATATAATTTTGAAGGTGATATTGTTTGAATTGAATATGATATTTTGATGTCAATTATGAATTGTTTTGGAAATGTAAAAGAATCATCCGGTGTGGAATAAGCGTTTGGTTGTTAAAGAGACCGGGATCAGATATCGTCATATTCTCTGCCAATACCGAAAACCACTTTAACAACTGTGTACGTGGTGGAGATTACAGAATGAAGTAGCATGGTTTGGCGAACGATTCTGTATGAGGTATTAATGTAGTCTGACTCCCTCGAGTTAGCTTGATATGACTAAAACAGGAGCCACGTAGAGCCAAGTGAGGTCGCATCTCCAATCGGACATGCTTCTTCGATACCATATTATGACTTTGTGATTGATTATTAGAGTGTGTTCCGAGGTGGGCGGTAGTAGCTGCTATGCGTTACCATCAGTCCGGATCCATAAAACGGTAGTATCCTACCCTGGGTATTGCCTCACGTGCCTTGTCACATGCCTTGTCACGCCCATTACGAGTTTGGTTTTTACTGTACCTATGGAGTGCTCCCTGCGTATCCCATCAGTTTGGTAGGGCTTACAGTATCTATATATACTACGGGAATATATAAAAATGTGTTAAGAGGGATATGGGTAACACTTTAACGCTATTTTAATATTTCAATTTACTGTAGACGCTATTATAATAGCGTATTGTACTATGTATGTAGACAGTTTAACTGATCCTTAGGAGATGGAAATCCCGAACATCTCTTAAATTATTGCATGCACATTGACACTGGATAAGAGATGTCAAATCCCATAAACATCTCTGAAGCTGTTATACTCATATTTATTTACTTTTGATTTAACTTACATAAGATTTTTTAGTTTTGACCTGAGGGTTTTGTCTTTTCATTACGCTTGAGTCAGTCTGAGCTTTTGAGTATATTGAAGACCTTGTTTCCGGAGGATGAAGACGAAGATTTTGTACTATTATTATTTATTATATTTAGCCCTCTGCATCATGTTGTTCCATTGCATTGTTTATCTATTTCTGATGTATGTACTTTGATCTATATTGTAAAAGTGTACTTAGATGTTATTTGTAAAACAACTTCATGAATTGTTATTTGATTATTGTATTTTGTCATTCCACTATGAGATTCTGTGTTTGTTTTTTTTCTTTTCTTTTTCTTATTTACCCCATAACAATCCTCCTTTTTAAATGGTTTGGACTCAACATGTATGGTTTAATGTCAATTTAAACTATCTAAAAAGGTGGATCATTACATTTGGTATCAGAGCCAGGTTTAGCGACAACCTTAGCTTTGTGGGATCTGACACATTAGGGATAGGGTAGCAATACCATATGATGAGTCTTTTTAAACATCAGAGCTAGATTTATACACTAATTCGTTTATACTAGCATTAACACTATTTCATTATTTAATTTTTTTAACAATTAAAAACTAATAAAAACTTGTCTTGTTAAACATATTTCAGCTAACACTAATTTCAATTTATTACATAGTAAAACGTGGCCTCAAGCCTCATCAACCGGTAATGACTAAAATCATGGGAGATGCAGCAGGGCTATGTGTGTCGCACCCATTAGGGTATGAAGTCACCCTTCTAGATACACACATATTTTATGGATTTGGTTGCGCATGAGAGCTCTTGGTAAAAGTTTGCAAAGCAGCCAATGTGATGACATATTCAATACTATCCAGTAAGGGGTAGGTCGGTCCAATGTTTGCGGGGGTCTAGGCGAGGCCCTCAGTACATTAGCTAGAAGTGTATTATAATAAGTGTAACCTTGTCATTGTATGAAATTAAATCTCCAATAAGAGTCGTACGGACTTAGTTGTACTCAACTATTGTGGGCGTGAGACGCAAGCATTCCAGCTATTTTATATATTTATTTTCATCCTTATACATTATTATAAATTCACTGGATTTTCTATAGAAAGTGTTTTGGTCATCGTAAGGTAAAATCCCGTCTGTGATTATGTGGACATGGTATTATGAGTTACCTTTATTTTAAAAAGGCTTTATGAAACTAAAATCCATTTGAAGTGTGGTTTCTCACGCTGGTTTATCAGACTAATCCAAACATTATTTTTCCTGTAATGCTTGGGTCAGACAGAGCATATTTACATATCTAGCCTAAATGCTTTTGAGCTTCAAGAGACAAGCTGGAGGCCTCCAAGACGTACTCACGTATATTTATTTTCTACATTAGTTGTTTGTATTTTTCAGCAATTTTGAGGACATATTGTAATGTTTAGGCTGATGATAGATTAGTGTTCTTTGATTTGATGTGTGCATACTACATTTTTTCTGTTGTAAAAATCTATTTCATATTATATGTTACTCATCATGTTATAAGATTCTATTCTGTCTTTTCTTTCATTTTTTCCAATAGTCTGTCTTTCCGGCACCTAGATGTTCGACAAGTGAATATGTGTATGTATTACTGTCGACTTCTGAAGGTCGAAAAGGCTGATCATTATATACACATAGACTAAATTTATATATAATCAAGGATATACACACACCAATAAAGAGATTATGTAAATAAATTGGTTTTTTGACATTTTATATAAAACATATACTAACTAACACTAAATTATGTTAAACTAATAATACATATGCTAATCAATCCAAATTAGTTCTAGTTAGATATTAAACATTAATAACCCTAACTAACATTTCTCAGTCAACGAATATACACAATGGTAACCAATCATTGTGCTGTTATCAACAAATATGTGCACAAATTAACAAATTTTTTATAATAATTCAAATCAATTAGTTTAGGGAGAGGGTATACCTTATTTTTGATGAATTGAAGGCATAGGCGGTTGCAGATTGCAAATTAACAAAGAAATTGACGGACTACGATGGTACACGACTGGTAGGGACAAATTTTAGGGGATTTAAGGGAGGAAATGAGGAAGAAAATGGGTTCGACTACTGCTGTATACGTGGCGTTTTGAGGGTTTTCGACGGCTGTTTACGACTATATTTCCAACGGTTATGTTTATCTATTCACTCAATTAAAAATAAATTAAGTATACTTTAATTTATTATCAAAATTAAATTTTTTAAAAAAATGTAAAAAGTGTACAGTAATGCGGTTTCCTTTCTAACTATTAAAAATGTTATTTTTATTTATTATACGATAATTTTTAATGATTTGATAATTAATTGTGAATTATAAATTTATCTAACATGATAAATATATATAATAAAATATTTAGTAAAAAATTAAACATATTTAGGACGTACGGTCAAAATATGAAATTACAATAAATAGGTTTATGGTATCCTTGATTTTTCAAATTTATAGCCGTTCGTCGACATTTAGATTAAGTCTTTTATCCAAAGGTCGAATGTCTTCAAACGAGACGAAATTCAAGCCATATATACTGTTATCCCGCCTTTTCAGCAAGGCCGTGATACCAAAAGATCGACCGAGAAACCAAAGATAGCTCGTCTCAAAGATTGGTCAACCCAGCATCTCAACAAAACAAGTTCAAGTAGGTCGCTCACAACCTAACGGGTTAGAGGTTCTAACGAGTTAGTGATTTAAGCCATCAAGCGACCTACCGACTTAGGCTTGCAACGAGTTAAGAGTGCAACGACCTAATTTCTTACCACCTATCGGCCTATTAACCCCTCAAAACATCTAGCGACCTAACCTCCTACGACCTAAAGAATGGAGCGACTCAGCATGTGAAGCGACCTATCAACTTAAAAGCTCCAGCGAGTCAACGGGATGAAGAACAAACGACCTAAGCTTGTACCGACCTAAAGGTCGCGACCTAACAACATACAGAGACTCAGCGACCTAGCGGCACAACCTAGCGACCTAAGGTATTGCTCCTTCTGAGTTAGGTCGTTCGTGACCTAAACACTGCTTCATCCTAGATAGGTCGCTCACGACCTAAACCCTATACTACCTTTCCATCCTAGATAGGTCGCTCACGACCTAAACCCTATACTACCTTTCCCGATAGGTCGTTCACGACCTAATCTTTTACTAGGTCGCTCACGACCTAAACCTACCGAAGTTCCTTCACATGCCACAACTCCGTAAATCACTACTTGCCCTCCTTAACCCGTAGGTCGCTCACGACCTAAACCGTATCCTATCTCTTCCCTTAGATCGCCCCGTGCCTCAACATCCTTAAGCCGTGACTTCTCTAGGTTGCTACTCCCTAAGCCGTAGCTCCCTAGGTCGCCAATCCCTGTGCCACTGCTTCTTAGGTCGCTAACGACCCTCGACCTATGCCTTAAGTTGTTATCCTCTCTCCTGCCACTCTAGAGGTCACTCGCGACCTATAACCCAGCCGACCTGACCCCAAGATCTCCTATAAATACTCCACTAACTCCACATTCTGGGGGGACTTTTTCGGATTCAAAAAGGCCGAGACTCTGCCACTTTATCGACTCTTCCAACACTTCAACCATCGAAGAAATCTTCATCAAGAGATCTACTTCATTCAACATGATTCCAAGAAGCCATTCATTATCAAAGTTCTACCTCCTTTCTTTGATCGTGTTGTAATTGTGAAGTTGAATTGTAAAGGTGTTGTAATCGAGAAATCGTGTTGTAAAAGCATTGTAACCTTGTAAAAGTGTGCTCAATGAACATAATGGAGGATGTAAAGTGGATGTAGGCTTGTTAGAAGCCGAACCACTATAAAAATCTTTGTCTCTTTTACTTTTCTGCTATCTTTTGTTTACTTTGATTCCCGTACAAACGGGTGGTGCTTTCACTTCATCACAACTTACACCGGGTGTTAGCGTTAAATCTATTTTTATCGTTAACATATACTATATTATGTATTTATCCAACCCGTATGGTTGGATTTAGAATAAAACATATAGAAAAAAATTAAAATTCAGAATGGCCACTTGCATACAAATTGTTCTAACAATACATAATTGTTATACAACTCCATAGAAAATGATATATTTTGAGTGTAATTTTTTTCCTGTCATTTTTTCTTAATTCTAACTGTATGGATTGAAAAATGAATTATAAAGTATACGCAACTCGAATTTCGTATCATTAGAAGATCGTTCGGCCTTCAAACGAAAGGTTATTAGTCTGGATATAGACGAATGACAATAATTTGAGAATCAAGATAGGCACACTAATTTTTTTATATTATATTTTGGATGTAGGTCCATCGACAAAATACTTCGAATCGGCAGTATTTTATTTTATTTTAATTAATAATGTTAAATACATTTAAAATTCATAACTACTTATAAAATGGATAAAAAATATATTTAAATTCATAAAACAGTCGCACATCATAAATTTTATCAATTTTGTAAAACGGACAGAGTGAAAATTGCATAGATTGGTTATTTAAGTTTGATTTTTAATAAAGTTAAATATCGAATTACAAAACAAAAGATTATCGAAAACACTAATTTAATTTTACACAAACCGACACAAAATTGCATAATTGAATAAAAATATTTTCCTTCATTTCTGGAATAAAATTAGTATTTTTAAAAAAAAATCAAACTTATATAAATAATAAGTTAAAATAAAGTGATAAATTAAATTAATTAAGACAACTAGTCGTCGAAATCTATTGAAAGCTATACGATGGGGCCATCGGTGGCCGTCGGAATCTTCTGTCAGAATTCCTATTGTTCCTTGTAATGGTACCGTTGATAAGTACATCCAAAAATTCATCATTTAAGTATACAGTTATGTTTGTACATTGTATCCAACATGGCAACGAAAAATTAAAATTCGAAAATTTGAGGAGGTCAAAACCATTTTCAAGTCGATGCTAATTAACATGAAATTCGACAAACATAACCGTTAGATCTTGGTGATATAATATTCTGTATTCAATTAGATTTTGAAGATATTTGAGTTAAGTAGAATTATGACTCCAACACATTTTCTTTTTTTGATGGATTTTGTAGATTTAGAGGCAATTAATTACCTCTATTATTGCATGAAAAAGGGAAAAGAATTTTCTACATGGAAAGGATTTATTTTGAAAGATAGAAATAATCAATGGCTGGTTAAAAAAAGTATTTAATCAAGGCTATTACAAATAGGCATGTATATGGTTTATTAGATATGTGAGAAAAAGGTTATTATTCTTGGGTTTTGGGGACTGAGATATCTTCTCTATTCTTAGGCTTTCTCTTGTAATCATATGGTGAATTAATATGTTTTGTCTGAAGGAATTTGTTTGTAATTTTTTTCTTCTCTTCTTATCTCGTTTAAAATCTAATTGTATCGGGATCCTAAAAAAATCCCAACATTTTGTATCGGAGCCTACTATACAAACTTTTTGAAGAGAAATGTAGCTATGAAGAATATAAGTGTTGAAAAAACTTAATAGGAGAAACTGGGTGTTATAGAAGGCAAAGATGGAGGATTTTCTATATCTTAGTGATCTTCACCAACCATTGGATAATAAAGGAGAGAAATCTACTAATGTATCTGAATAAAAATGGAAGACTTTAGATAGGAAGGCTGCAGTGACTATTTGGTATTTTTTTGGAGAATACGGTGTTTCGTATTGTTGCTAATGAAACATCTGCTTTTGGAATTTGCAACAAATTGGAAAGAATCTATGCAAAGGACATGGCAACAAAACATGCACTTTTTATGAGAAAATTGGTAAATATAAAACTTAAGAAATTGGGTCAATTGGACAGCATCTCAATGATTTTTAGGCTATTATGAACCAATTAGAAGTTGTAAATTACAATGTTGATGCTGAAACACAAGCCTTAATGTTAATGAATTCATTACCGAAGGGTTGGGAAACGCTTATGGTTGCATTGAACAACTCAAATTCGGATGGAGTTGTTTTAGTGGGATCGGTGGTTAGTAGCCTTCGTAATAGGAGATGCGAAGGATGAATCCGATGGATGAAAAAATAAGGAAAAGGAAGAAATTGGAAATCCAACAGGAGATGTGCATCTTGCAAGGAGGGGTAATCGATTAAATATGAAAAGGAGATCAAATATATCAAACATGAAGAGGGGTTGCATCTACTGTTACTACAAAAAACCAAGCAACCAACTAATTTTTTGCAAAAAGCTTAAAAATGACAAAGGAAGGATGAAAGCATTAGAGGAAGAGAAAGACAAACTTGATGAAGGTAGTGAAGATGAGCTGAATTTTGGAATTAGTAACGACAATTATCTATGTTGACGAAAGAGGAGGAGATGAATGGGTGCTTTGTTCGGGTGCATGCTTTCGTATATGTTTCCAAAAGCATTAGTTGATTATGAGGAGCAAGAGAGTAAGAGGGAGTCCGCTAGTAGTGGAGATGTTGAGATGAAGGGTATAGGTTCATTAGGCTGAAAACATACGATGGGAGAGAGGTGAAATTCATGGAAGTTAGACATGTCCCAGAAATTAAAAAGAATATTATTTCAGTGTGAAAGTTGAAAGGAAAAGGCTGCAACTTTTCAACTCGAGGTGGGTGTTTATTGATGGAATTTCTATCAAATTAGAAAACCGTCGACTAATTTTGAATTAAATTTTATCGCAAGCACAGGCCGTACAAAAGTTAGCACGTGGCGAGTACTGGTCGATCCGTAGGGAATTGTTGATTTTAAATCTCTATTCAATCAAATTAACCAAGATTTGGGATGTTTAAGCTAACTACTAAAATTATAAAAAAAAAATAACTACAAAGGTGAATGAAAACTATGAGAATAAATGACAATTTAGAGACAATTCCACTCTCTAGATCATATAATTCAACAAAACATGAAATTATGATCTCTCTTTTTTGGTCATAAGTGAATTTAAATAACATATTTATTATAAGTATGGCATATTTGTGCTATTAGTTAGCTTAACATAAGCCATCAAACTATAACACAACCTTAAAACCACTTTTAATTCTCATGAAATATGACAACAAAGTTGAAAGCAAAATCTATTTTAAGTGTGGTCTATTAACTATTAAATAGAAATATAGGCCATCAAATTTTAATTTCAACATTCACTTCATTACCATCATCATATGTAAATTAAGATGTAATTATTGTTTGTGATTGTTTAAGCATAGCTTATTTGTTATGACAACATAGGCTATCAAATTCAACATGAAATAATAAATCACATTAACATTCATTTAAGCATAAAAGAGAGCAATGATTGTCAAAATGTTGAAGCTACATGATTAGAGGCTTCATTACTCCTAAAGTATAGGGATTAGCCTCTCATTTGTGTTATCATATCAACATAAGTAGCATGCAACATGAAATAAAAAGAAGAGTAAAAAGAGATAAATGAACAAGAAATAAAACTAATCTACTTGTATTAAAATCAAACTACACTACTTGAATGAAAGGAAGTAAACAAGAAAAGAAATGACAATGTATTAAAGTTGCATAAACAATAAATTACATGAAGAGATGGCTAAATAGCCATGAAATGAAAAGAGAAGCTTCCTTTTATTTCTAAGCTAAAATCTAACTAAGAGAAGAGAGCCTAAAGGAGAGACTCAAGAAGAGGAGAAGGTTACATAAAACATAAAGGGTATTTATACAAGTTTAAAACCCTAATTCACTTTTTGGGAACTACCCAAAATACCCCTCCAGGAAGTGTGGTGACCAAGTAATCATTAGCAACCAATAATCATCCATTAAGTGTGCATGAAGATTTAATGGCCTTTTAACATGTGGATTAGCTCCAATTTGTACATTAAGATAGGTGGCTAAGTGGGGTCCTCCATGATCATGGCTTTGAATTAAGATAGGTGGGTAAGTGGCATGCAAAAGAGGAAGCAATAATGTGTATAAGTTGCTTGAAGAACGGTGGGGAATGAAGGGAATTCTCAAAGTAGTTTGGGAGAATGAAATTGTGAAGTATGCAGCTGAAAACCACAAAATCTGCTTGGAGACCTTGTGTTATTACAAGCAGATTTGATTTATCTATGATATATATGTTCAATTAAGGGGCATGCATATTTAGGTGGTTTGAAGGTTGGTTAAAATTTTATTTGGATGAAGATATTTATTTCCTTTGTAGGATTAGAGATTATTTGAAGTTTGAGGTTCTAAGTGGAGATTAGATGAATCGAATATCGTATCAATTTGAAGATTGTTAAATTTTTGTGATACAATATTCCATATGTAAGTAGATTTTGAAGATATTTGAGTTAAGGTAGAATTATGACTCAAATACATTACCTTTTTTTATTGATTTTGTAGATTTTGAAGATAATTAATCACCTCTATTATTGCATTAAAAAGGCCAAAGAATTATCTATATGGGAAGTATTTATTTTGAGAGATGGAAATAATCAATGGCTGATTAAAGAAAACATCTAATCAAGACTATTATTAATAGACATGTATATGGTTCATTAGATGTGTCGGAAATTTTTTATTTTTTCTTGAGTTTTGGGGATTGAGATATCTTTTCAATTCTTAGACTTTCACTTGTAATCATTTGTTGAATTAATAAATATTTTGTTTGAAGGAATTTATTTGTCATTGTTTTTCTTTACTTCTTATCTCTTCTAGAATTTAATTGTATGGAGATCCAAGAAAAAATTCTAATAATTAACTTAAGCCAACTATAATCTAATTAGTTAATGCTAATTAACATGAAATTCAACAAACATAACTTAAGCCAATAAATTAGCCCAACTACCATTAGAAGCGGCTGAATTCATTTTAGAATCCCAATCATAGTGAAAAATCTATTTGCATAAATACCAATTCTATAAATTTTGTACCACGAACAATAAAAGTATGAAAGCAAAAATAAATCAACACCATTTTACATAATTTGTAAAAATGCAATGCAAAGAGCCCAGTATATGAATTCAGAAAAGCTTGGGAAAAGTAATAATATCAGAATGGACAAGTGGAGAAAAAAATTAGAATAGATATATTTTCAAACTAATGACGAAATATATGGTCATGCATGGTACAAAGATTTGTATATTTCTACAAAAAAGTCATTATATTGCACCATATGTGATCAATAAAAAATCATTAAATCCTATAATATTATCATACTGGTTCAATTAGGTAAATTAATTTTTGAAATTAAATAAAATGGAGTGGGATTGCAAAATTTAATGCTATCTTCTATAAAAATATTAAGCTTAAATCTAAAAGCTTTTAGTGGATGTAACCTAAACAAGCCAAAGTATAAGTAACCATAGTTATCTCGCATGCCTGCCAATCATAACCAATCATCAATTATCTCAAACAAGCAGCCATACAACCAATAATATAATGAACTTATCCTAGAACGAGGAATATATCTACCAAATATAATATACAATGGTAAAAGTAGATACGATAAACAATGGATCTTGCCACTGAAAGAGCTCCAAAAACATAGTCCTTGTGCTCTCTTTCGTCTCCCATGTACAATGACCATCACTTCCGCTCCATTTTACTTTTACTAGCTTCACTGTCTTTCTCCTTAATTGTTTCATATCGTACTCAACCATTCGAAGCGATCTATGAGATGTAGATATTTCTGGTTCCACCTCTAGATCTTCTAGCTGATCCGGTGTAATCACCATGCCCGAATCATGAAGAAACTTCCATGGATAAGAGATGTGCAAAATTTCATGCTCGCCGGCTGTCTTTTGAGGTAACTCGACCGTATATGTAGTTTCCTAATCCCCTCGATTATCAAAAAATGACCTACGAATCTCAGTGCCAATTTCCACTCTCCACCAAATCGAACTACATTCTTTAAAGGGGAAATCTTCACGAATACTATATTTCTGATAGAAAACTCCTAATCTCTTTGTCTTTATCCGCATAGCTTTTCTATCGTTCATGAGAAGCTTTTATTCATTGCCGAATGATCTCAATCTTCTCCAATGTCTCTCTAATCACATCTGGTCCAATTATTGGTTTCTTGCTCGCTTCCCATCAATATGAAGTAGCCTTATATGGTTGGTCATTAATTGCTTCATACAGACCCATACCAATACTCGATTGGTAACTATTATTGTATACAAATTTCACTAGATGCAAATGATTATCCTACGACCCTCCAAAAATCTATAATGCATGCTTCCCAGATATCTTCTAATGTATGATTCGCTCTCTTGGTCTTTACATCCTTTTGCAGGTGATAAGCTATACTTGTTAAAACCTTGAATTTTGATTGTGACAACTATATAAGTAAATATTATATGAACTAACCATATTTGCCTGAGAAGATATTGTTTTACTTGGCAAATAATCTACCGAATTACAGGCCAGATTCTCGATAGAAGCTTCAGTAATATACTATGTCTATGGTCTAAGTCTAGTAGTGAATTCATGTTAAAATCTCTCTGAAGTGGTATATGCATGCACACACAATTTAAAATCTTTCAAATCATTGTTCATATGCTAGTTTTTTTAGTAACCTAGTTCATATACAAAAACCACTTTGAAAAGTCTTTGATATGGAAAAACAGGCAATTCAACCGACTGAATCTCATAGTTCAGTCGACTGAATACCTGTGTACATGCACAAATACACAAGAATATTCAGATGCTTGAAGTAGATGATTCAGCATGTTAAATCGTATGACTTTAGCACTGTTTTCTTGCTGATTTGATTTTAATCGATTCAGCTGGCTGAATTATTCTAGTTAGTCGGCTGAATCTTCGTAACAACTATATCTTGAAAAGACACTTCATTTCAGCGGAGAGAAAAAATTCTTATTCAAGAGTTGCTTCCGCATCCTTCCATGGCAACTTTTCATGAATGTTTGCAACTCTTAAACACTATATATATAGCCATGAAATCAATTGTTTTAATCACTAATTTGATTCTAATTCTCATTCTTATATTCTGAACTATCTTGCTATCTAAACATTCATATTTTGCTCAAATCACTGGTTCATTCGAGCAAACTTCATTAGTGATTTAATAAACTTCCTACCTTCATGAATTACACGATATACCACAAATGAGAAGACTATAAGAAGAGTGTACTTTATTGACTTATCAGTGCTATTCAAGAGCACACTCAATCAGAAACAACTTTACTATTTATATTAGAAGTCCTATTCGGTTGCTCATGAGGTTGAAGTCCTATTCTGTTGCTTAGAAGATTGAAGTTCTACTTGGTTGCTCAGGCGGTGTTCCTCCGGGTTAAGTGAGGGTTGATAGTTAAATTCCAGAAGGAATCTGGGACTGAACGTAGAATGGGAAGTTCGAATCAATATAAAAATATCTAATGTCATTTACTTTATTATTTTACTTTTTATATTTATATTCCGCACAAGTAAATAGTTTAGTTAATATTCTATATTACACGATCTTTAGTCGCTTTCAATACTAAGATGCAGCTCCATCCCTAATGCCTCTTGTAAGCTCTTCCAAAATCCACAAGTGAATAACTGGTCTCGGTTACTAACAATGCTTTTCGGCACACCGTGAAATCATACTATCTACTTTACATACAACTCCATCAACTTGGAGGTCATTCTACTTGACTTTACAGGTATAAACCTCGCACTCTTGGTCAACCAATCTACTCTAACCCAAATGCCATCGTACCCTGCTCGAGTTCTCGGCAATCCATCTATAAAATCCATCGATAATTGCTCTCATTTCCACCTTGTAATTTTTAGTGATTGCAATAATCCACTATGTTTCTTTTGCTCTTCCTTTACAACCTGGTAGTTCATACACTTGGAGATGAATTCCCAAACGTCTCCCTTTATGCGTTCCTAATAGTAAGTTCACTTCATATCTTAATACAACTTGTTACCACTAAGATGAATAGTCAATCTGGAATTATAACGCTCTCTTTGCACTTCATCCCACAATCCATCAACATGGGGAACAAACAACCTTTTGCTTTAACGAAACCAACCTTCTTGGTCAAGTTTGTATCACTTTATGTCTTCAGGCTCTACTCCTTCTATCTTTGCTTTGATCTCCGCTATCCTGGAGTTTCGCTTCTGACTAGTAGCGGTCCTTTCAATTAGAGTAGGTCTAATTGATAAGCATACCAACATTTCAGTATTTATCTTGCAATGAGGCATAAAATAAAATTCGGCAATGTACTCTATCTACTTTGATTCCAAGAACATTGCTCCCAACCAACATGTCTCTACTTAATGCATCGGTTGCTGCATTCCCTTTTCCTAAAAGATAGGAAATATTGAAATCGTAAGAGGCCAAGAACTCTTACTATCGTTGCTGATGAAGGTTTGGGATCCTTCTGAGAAAAAGGATACGTCAAGAATTAATGATCCCTAGACAGCTTAAATCTTTCTCCTAACAAGTAGTGCCTCCTCATCTTCAAAGAAAAAACAGTTGCCTCTAGTTCTAAATCATGAATTGGGTACTTATTTTCGTGTAGCTTTAGCTGTCGATTGGCACTAGTGACGACACTTCCCTTCGGCATTAACACCGCACTTAATATAGCACCACAGGCATTAGTGTACACTGTTAACTCTTCATTTCCACTTAGAATGGTCAATACTGGTGCACTCATCAACCTCTCTTTCAAACACACAGATGCTTGCTCACCCCTTGGCATCCTAAAAAAGTTCTGATTCTTCTTTGTTAAATTGGTCACTGGTTCTACTACTTTGAGAAGTCCTTGATGAAGCATATGTAGTATCCTGTTAGTCTTAGAAAATTCCTCACATCTATAGCATTCTTGAGTTGATTCCAACTTGGACTGCTACCTTTGTAGGATCCACCGCTATATCCTATTCCAAAATGACATGAACCAAGAATCTTACTTCTCCCTTTCAAAAGTGACACTTGGGGAACTTCTATCTCAACTTAAGCTTTCTTAACATTTCTAGCACAATCCTCAAGTGCGTCTTGTGCTCCTCTTCAATTCTGGGATAGATCAAAATATGATCCACAAACACAAACACAAACTTATTCAACTGGTCTCTGAAAAATCGATTTCATGAGACCCGTAAAGTACGCTGGAGCGTTGATCATCCCAAATGGCATTGCTAACCACCTACAAAAACCCGACGGCGTACGCAACACAATAATAGGCACACCCTCCTTCGCTACTATAAGCTGGTGAAGTCCCATTGCCAAATCCGTTTGAGAGAACACCTTTGCACTGTGCAGTTGATCGAATAAGTCATCGATACATGGAAGTGGATACTTATTCTTCTTCATCACTTTATTCAGTTGACTATAGTCCACACACAACCTCAATGAGCTATCCACCTTAGTCGTGAATACAACTGGCGAATCCCACTCGGATAAACTTCTTCGAATGAACCCCTTCCTTAACAGGTCATTCACTTGCACCTTTATTTCTGTCTGCTCTCTGGATGCCAAATGCCTCAAAGGCATAACTATCGACCTGGGTTCCTTCACCAAGTCTATCCAAAACTCGATCTCTTTTTTAGTGGAAATCTACCAACTTCCTCAAAGACATCCTGATACTCTCTAGCGATAGGCACAGATGTAAAACCTTTCTATGGAAACTCAAACGAATAAAGAAAGCTAACTACCACCCTACCTCTGGTAAGCAACTAATCGCTACCATTCACCCATCCACATCTCCAATTATGACCAATAGCTTTTCACAATCCGCTATGGCCGCATACTTCCTAAGCTAGTCCATACCCAAGATAATCCTTAAACCGACAAAATTGAAAACAAGGCGATCACAAACAAAAGAAAATCCATGACTTGATAAAACTAAACTAAGGAAAACCATGAAAAAGCCGGTGAAGCCTCGAACAGGGTTTATCACAATCAAAGGTCGGTTAACTATTTTGAGTTCCAATCCTAACCTATCTACTAGGTCACTACAAATGAATGAATGATAAGCACAGTATCAAATAAAACCCAAAAAGGAACATCATTATGGGAAAGTACACTTCCCACCATGACTCCCTTCCCCTTATCCTTGGCCAAGGGTGCACTCGATGATGACAAGACTAGGTCAATAGCATATGCCTTCACCATCTGCTTACCCTTTATTGGTTCCAAACAATTCTTCTTCAAATGCCCGAGCTTATCAAAATTATAGCATTTCTTCTTCTTACACGTCTTACAATCTTTAATTAGATGACCCTTCTCGTTGCATCCATAGCAAGCAGGTCCCATTTACCCTTCTTCTTACCACCATTTCCCTGTGACCGTTTCCTCTTTCCATTCCACTTCTGCTTGGCTTTTCAGCAGAAACAACAATAGCATTCCTAGTCTTAGGGTACAAGCTCTCATAGCAAAGCGCCTTCTCCATTAGTTTTTCAAACGACTCATCAATATGGTCCTCTGGCTTCTCTCCGAGATAGTCATCCAATCCTATGCAAACTTCTCATTCTTTCTCAAGAGAGTATCGATTAATGACATCCCATACTTTGATAAAGCATCAAACTCCACAACATATTCTAAAATTGACATCTCTCCCTACTTTAGCTTGGAAAATTTTCTAAACAATACAGACCTTTGGGTAGTCGGAATGAATGTTTCTTCGAACCTTGCCTTAAACTGCTCGTAGGTGGACTATTCCTCTGGACTGGAAAATCGTAAGGCTTCCACCTATTCATGGCTCATCCTTGAAGTTGTCTCGAAGCCAAATTCCTCTTCATAGCATCTTCCACTTCCATATTACCAAAGATGCGCTCAGAAGTATCCAACCATTCTTGAACTTCTATAGCTGGCTCCGTCCCAAATGGCTTTCCTCCAAGTGTAGAGTAATTCTAGCTCAACTTAGCGAAATCAGCCCTAGGCGCTTGCACATGAGTACCTCCACCTATCCCCACTCCAAGAGTAATTGTCATCATATATTCCATCATAGCATTGAACATAGCTTGGAAATTAGGGGTAGCAATTCCTGATCAAGCTCCTTCCTTCATCCTTGGAGTAGAATTTCTTACACCGTTTCTTGTGTTCCGGCTCATTCTTATTTGTAACAAGAATGATTAGTCTCTCAAAAAGAAAACAATGTATATGGTGCTCATCTACATGCGACCTATACTATTATTACATTATTATACAGTTTTAAAAGCCAAATTTAAAACAAGCATGCACTCTTGTATATATACACTCTAGATATACTCTTAGATGATAAGTACTTCCTTATCTCTATTTGGTCATAATATTAACTTAGGTTAATTATGTAACCAAAGCTCTAATACCAAATGTGGCGACAGCCCTATATCATCAACACAGATAAAACTAAATAGTGCGATGCGGTCGTGCTCGGTCGATATAAATGATCATCTTGGTGAATAATAACAAAACACAACATATAACCCATCATATCTCACTGCGCATGGATAAAATCCAATAAATATAACAGAAGAGATAATAATAAAGTTGTAAACAAATCATCAGAGTACAGATCCACAGAGTTATCCATCAAATGTCTTAGAGTTTGTACAATGGAAACAAACTCTATAATTGTCTCAAATACAAGTATAAGCAATCACTACTAAGGCTTGGTGGAATAAGCATAGAATCCACATAAGTATATAATACGAAATAGCTCCATCCAGCTCGTCCTTTGAACATTACTATGTTACCTAAACTTGTTATCTACTCTACTTAATTAGGAGCATTCGAGATAATGAGAAGCAAAGCATAAAAACATGAGTCAGACAATAGTATGGTGTGAGCGATAAATAAATCTAAATATACTGTATAACTAAATATGGTAAGTACCAAAATACACAAACCATACCCGACCTGTCGCTTCAACCAAAGAGTTAGCACATAACATTACAATATGATACTCTACGATATCATAAAGGTACAATATAGATTACCATAGTGGATATCCAAGTATCTCTATCTCTAGTACCTACTCTCAATGGTATCCCCAAGTGATAACCCATTAATGAAAGCAACCAAAGCATCCATAGCATCCCGTAAACAAGACTCGCTATTGCTCATCCCTATGCTCTGAATGTATGATAACTCGATGGTGCCTTACTGTTAGGAACTAACGAAAATATTGGTTCTCCATTGTACTCTTGTATCTCACAGTCCAAAGTTAGATACATGTCTAATAGCCCAAAGTGGGACACTAAACCCAAAGCTACATGCCTACGAATCCCGCTACCAATCCATTGGATTCCCCACTTATAATACCCCTGCTATAAATACAACAGAAAACACTCCGAGCATCAAATATTCCTTAGCACATACACCCGACACCACCTTTTCTCTATTTGGACACCGAGCCCTTCTTTCTTAATCCAGTTTCCGTTATTCATTAGGAACCCATCCACATTCCCTGCTTCTACAGCTCCCTCCTTCATGAGCTACCATCTACGGAACCTACTCCTAACACGAACCAACATCCGAAGATCCTAGATTTTCATCATGATGTTATATCATCATCCAACCTGATATGAACAAGTCACCTCCTCCAGAAAGGCCTACAAAACCTCGAAATCTGTCCCTAGAATTTCAACTCCATACCATATGCCCTAATAACTCGATACAGACTCATCCCTATGACTCGATACCGACTCACCCACAATAAAAACCCACTTTTTTTATTCTCAGGAATCGACACTAATACATCCATGGTATTCATGTGCCGAACATCCAAGTGCCGGAAAAATAGAACATTAAGGTGAAAGAGAGAACTGAATCTCACAACGTGACGAGTAATATATATATATATATATATATATATATATATATATATATATATATATATATATATTACCAGTGATATTTACAAAAGAAAACTGAACTTTAATATATGTACATCAAATCAAAGCAAAATCAACCTATCATCAGCCCTGGACAATTATAACAACTTGCCTTTATAATTGTCGATGAATACAACAAGAACAAAACAACATAAGATAAATGAAAATATGAGATTACATCTTGGACACATCCAGCTCGTCCGTTGAAGCTCCAAATTATTCAGCTACCTAAGGATTATAAGAAAAATAATTCCCAGATCAGTTTGGTAAAACCAGCATGAGAAACCCAATCAAATGGATTACTTACTGTCATAAAAAACCTTTCAGAAATAAAGGTACCGCATAAGACCACATTGAACATAAACACAGATAGGATTTTACCTTATGATAAATAAAACATTTTGGTACAAAATCTAATGATATTTTAATAATGTTTAGGGTTTTTAAAATTAGTTATGAATACAGCTGGAATGCTTGCATCTCACATTCTGCATAGTTATGCACAACTAAGTCCATACAGCTCTTATTGGAGAATGGATTCCATGCATTGAAAATGTTACTAGGGTATCTCCTACCATAGTACACCTCTAGAAAAATGTACCGAAGACCCCACATGGACCCCTACAGGTCAGGACCAGCATACCCCTTATTGGATAGTACCGAATGTTCCATCATCCCTGTTGCTTTGCAACTTTTTACCGAAAACTCTCATGCACAACCAAATCTATAAATGTGTATATCTAAAAAGATGATAAAAATAACCCTAGTAGGCATGACTTACATAGCCTAGAAGCATATCCTCTGTTTTAATCATTCCCAGTTGATGAGGCTTGAGCCCATGCTTTACCTTTAGAATAGAAATCCTATTTAGAATGCTACACTGCCCTCTAGGTGATAATGCAATGCCAGCATTCGTTTATGCAAGTTGTTCAGGATATGAACAAACCGAAGGCACTACTTCTACTACATCCATTTCGGAATCACCTTCAAGGTTAGTAGCAAGTAGCCCTTACACTTCATAGAGCTCCGTCTTTGATTCCATCATCTTCAAGGTGTCTTCAATTCAGATGCTTGAGTTGGTTCAAAGTGGTTTTCGGATAATTCACACTTATTTGATCCCAGTCTCTATGAACTAACATTCGATATTCCAAGTAAACTCAACTCTGATTCTTTCAAAAATATACAGAAAATGCATAAAATCTGAGATCACCCTCTAACCGCTTAGATAGACGGCTCCTTATCATTTGTTCTAGGAGAACGAAAGGAGATTTATACAATGTCATTTTAGATGACTATACCATATAGCTCACTATTTCTCCTAGATATATCTAGAGTTATATTTTGGCTAAGATTTGATCGACGGTTATTTGACTATCAAATAAAAAAGCAATCAAACATAGATTTAATACCATATGGGATCCAATAAGCATCTATTAGTTACACTTTCATTAATCAAATCACTTCTTAAATTTTTGATTACAAATACCTTCACAAAAGATATTCTCACAAACCCCTTTATTCTCCTTTTAATACTTGGAAAAATATTCATAAAGTTATCTCATCGATATAAGTATATTCGCAACCTTTTTTATTTTCAGTACTTCGAAAATATATCCATATGCTTATCTCAACAGTATAATTATATTGACAAAACTTAATTAAGTTTTCCTCTTTTCTAAATTTTATATTTAAATGGTCCAAATAAATAGAATTTAGAACATTTCTTACTATAAACTGAATCCCTTCTCATTCAGTATTAAGTATGAAAAGAATGTTTCCACACCATCAAGATTAGTTAAAAAAACAAGTCTCATTCCATATATAAAATTCCTTTTTTATAAGGCTATTTCATATTTACAAATCCTTTTATAGATCAACAAATTAATTTTATAAAACTTCTTTTATACATCTCTAAAATGATTTATAAACTCCTTATAAAACTCCTTTACCAAATATCACTTAAAATCTCCTTTACAAAATATTATCTCCTTTAATAAATCCTTTTTACTAAGTATGATCCATTTTATAGAACAAAAACTCATTTGTAAACATCCTTATTCAATTAATTAAAAAACCTTAAAGATCATAAGTAAATAATTAATGAACTTTAAATCATAATTAATAAAATAATTAGTTTATTTAAAACATCATTTATAAAAACTTAACCTCAAATTGATATAAATCTAAGTTAATTTTAAATCCATAACTTCACAAATTAGAAAAGAGGCTAAATAACTACAATGGCACTAAATCAAGTTACCATTTAATTCAATTTGACTATTCAAATCATATAACAAAATAAGCATATATTATAATATTCCATATCTTGAGGCCCTAAGCTAAACATTATAGATGTTACAGCCATCTATAGTATTAACTTCCGGTGGTAAAATACGGCTATGTTAATGGTATACATAATATCATAAGCACTTGAATATGAAACAAAATAAGAGACTTAAAAAACAACATTTCTAATTACAATTCAAAACACAAGTTTTAAATCCAGATTACATAGCCTTATAACGTTTCCCTTTGTTCAAATAAAATATAATTATTACATAAATACGCTAAGAGCGACGTATGATTATGCCCCATTAGTTGACCAGGGAACTATATAGTCATAACCGACTTAATACACACAGCAGAAATAAATAAACAAACCAGCAACTCCTAAATAACTATCCGTCAGCCTCCTGCTCATCTCTGTTAGCTTTATTCGTCATCCTACTAAACATCTATAAACGTCAACCCTTAGTCAACTCAAATCAATTTTGAACACCCAAGAGTTTAAAGGGAAAAACATAAACTTCGAGTCAGACATAAAGCCTGGTGTGATAATACTATACATCTCAGTTATTTGATATTAAGTGAGATCATGCCACTTAGCGAAACGGGTACCTCTCACTAATATACTTTTTACATATAACTTTTACAAATCTTTATCCTACAACCAAAACTGGTTAAAACAATAAAGCATTATCATGTATACATACAAATCAGGTAACAAATAGACTATCTGGTTGAACACTATAGTTTTGTTTGGCTAACTACTAACATTTGGCTGACTCGGGCCTACCAGACACATTAGGCAAATAATCTAACATCTGTTAGATACTCCTATTCTAGACGGTCTATCACTAACTTAACTCCTCCCGACATCAACTGATACTATTGGTTTTGTGGGCTCATCAATAATCTATCTCTGTACTATATTACTTTCTATGTGTAATCATCATTTAAGTCTTACCAGGACTAAGCCCTATACACCAGAATTTTGGGCCAAATTAGCTAGAGGCAAATAGCTAATGTATAGGGCACGATTCCATACCAGTCCCATCTGGTATTCTAATATCTGAGTCATTCTAATTAGGGTAATCTTCCCTTAAGTTTTACTTGAAAATCTTCTCTTCTCAAATTAATTTAAACCTTTAAATCATACTTAAACAAGGAAAATATTTTCTAAGCTTTACTAAAATCATCTTTCCATGTTATATATAATTTACGCAAATCTTTACTGATGAAAACATTTAAACCTTTGAAAGTACGCCTTTCGAATCCACTGAAAGTTCCCTTTCCAAAATCAAGTAAACCACTTTGATTTATAAACTGAGGCCGAAGGCCAAAACAAACCCTTTCGAGACCTTTCATATCCATCCTTTCGAAACCATTGAAAAACCTTTCCTTCAAAAGCACTAAAACCTTAAATATCCTATCTTTAAAATACTTAAACATTCTTTTGAAAAAATTGAAAACCTTCCTTTTAGACCTTTCAAAACTATTGGGGAACCACCCTTTAGAAACTTTCATTTAAATCTTTCGAAAGCATCAAATACCTTCACAAACATCAAACCTTTCGAAAGCATTTGGGTTCAAGTAAAACAAGTGGAAACCTTTCGAAACCACTTAAAATTAACTCCTTGAAAACCTTTGGCTTCTACCTTCATACGAACAAAAGGGTCATAAAACATTTAAGTCAAAAGCTCTCTTTTGAAAGAAATTCCTAAGTAAAGAAGTGATGTTGTTGAAACCAACCTTTCGAAAGCATTGGAGAAGTGGCAAGGATTTTAAGAACAAAGTAACCCTTCCAAAACCATTTGCTTCGAAAGGTAGAAAGCGATAGCTAGGGGTGTCAACCCTTCGAAAGCATTTACATAGAACGATGGCGCAACCTCTTCAAAACCATTCCTTCAAAACATCTTAACCCATTCGAAAGCCAGCAAGTCAAAAGCATTCCCTTCGGAGCAAACCAGCCGCATTTTTATTTAAAAGCAAAGTCACGCTTCGACCCCATCGAAACCCTATGTTTCGACCCAGTGCCATTCGCTTAAGTCCAATTCTCTACGTACCAAGTCATTGACACCATGCGTAGAAGTACCTAGTCGAAAGCCTTAGTGCCGAAAGTGGCAAAATAGGAAAAAAGCTTATAAAACCTATTTTTATCTTATTAAAGTAATAATTTCAACTAACCTTCCTTGTTTGTAAAAATACGAATGGTTGCAAATTTTCTTTTCTAACAACACTGCCAAATTCTAGAAATAAATAACTCTATTCATTTTCAAAACACCCTTTATCCTTTTATAAATATATAAAATATTTAAATTCCATACCTTAAATAATTTTATATATTCATTAAAACATTTAGGAAAATCCTACAAAAATTCCTATGAATCTTTTTTAATAAGTTTTCTAACATTTTAGTACCAGAACTGGTCACTAACACCCTTTAGAAAGATTGTGTAGAGAGATTAATGAAGAAAGTAAATTGAAACAGAGAACTGTATGATAAATTAAATGCAAAAATAAGAACACCGGATTTATAGTGATTCAGCGCAACTGCCTACGTCCACTTTGAGTTTTGATCGTTATTTCTTTCACAAATGATTGAATACAGATACAATCCGTACTATAATGATTCGAATACAAGTGCTAACTGAAATAGTCTAAGTCTTGAATGTAGCAGAGTCTCCCTAGTGGTCTCGAAAAAAGGTCCATTTCATTGTGAACCTGCCCTTCTATTTATAGACGAAGATGGGTTAGACTCCCCTCATGGGCCTAGGAACAAGGTACCTCGACCCGTGGTGAGTAACTTCTGCGCATCCAGCCATAGATGCCGAACGGGAATTGCCGAACCACGTTTCCAGGCTGAACGGCATTCGTATGCCGAATGAAGCATTGTGTTGAGTCAAGAGTGTAGGCCGAATGTGACTTGTGCCGAACAAGACTTTATGCCGAACGAGGCTTTATGTCGAACAAGGCTTCATGTCGGACGAGGCTTTATGCCGACCGACCCTTCCATGCCGAGCGAGGCATTGTGCCAAGCGACCATTCTATGCCAAACGAGGCTCCATGCCGATCGACCCTTCCATGCCGAACGAGGCAAGATGCCAAGCGAGGCCTTATGCCGAGCGAGGCCTTGTGCCGAGCGACCATTCTATGCCAAACGAGGCTCCACGCCGATCGACCCTTGCATGCCGAACGAGGCAAGATGCTGGGCGATTCTTCTATGCCAAACGAGGCAAGATGACGATCGACCCCTCAAAGTCGAACGAGGCAAGATGTCGAACGACCTTCCCATACCGAACGAGGCAAGACGTTGAGCGATTCTTCTTTGCCGAACGAGGCAAGATGCCGATCGACCCCTCAATGCTGAACGAGGCAAGATGCCGAGTGAGGGAAGGTGCGCCGAACGAGGCCTGTGCCGACCGAGGTATCCATGCCAAACCTCTTGTTACTTGGTAAAAAAACTGGGTAACACTTACCCCTCAAAGCGTATCGTGTGGACCAACACGGTGCGCTTTGAATCATGAACACTCTGTGCTTTTCTTTGAACCCTCGTTCTATCCTCTCGATAGTGGTCTTCTACGATCTTTTGAATGTCGAATGAGATATCAATGCCGAATGACACTGCAAAGACTCGACTATTTATTGCCTACTTCACTCTCTACATTCCCTCTCCACCATTCGGCATGCGGCAAGTCATGCCGAGCCTCATCGCTCGGCATTCTGCCCTCAACTCCAACTTCCTTCCTACACTCCCTCTTTACCGCTCAACATGGAAGGGTCATTTGGCAAGTCATGCCGAGCCGCATCGCTCGGCATTTTCCCTCAACTCCTACTTCACTCCTGCACTCCCGATTACCTCGTTCGGCATAAGGAAGTCACGCCGAGTTATGGTCATACCGAGCCGCATCGCTCGGCATGCTAAACCCAACTTTAACTTTACTCCTACACTCCCTCTCCATCGCTCGACATATGAAAGTCATACCGAGCCATAGCCATACATTTTCCTCCAACTTGCACACCATACTCAACCAACACTTCTTAACCTCACCACTTCCTACTAAGCCAACCACACCTCCTACGACCTCGTTCGGCAACCAGACAATTGTGAGAAATACGGATTACATATCTTAAGTCTAGGATTAACACTAGAGGGGAGGGGAGTGAATAGTGTTTATAAAGAATCACTGAATCTTTTTGAGTTTATGTTAATTTAAACACAAATATGTGCAATATATAGACACATATATGATCACAGAAACAAACACAGATGCATAAATAAATTAAAAAGCAGTAAAGGAAAGAACACACCGGATTTTATACTGGTTCGGAGTTACCCTACATCCAGTCCCGCAACACAAGTACACATTTCCTTTCAAAAGCAATCTTTACAATCACACCCTCGATTTAAAGGCTACGAGGTACACCCTCCAGAATCACAAACCTCTAGGTAGAGATACTTGATTTTCCAGGATATAAGTTCACCCACTTGATTTTACGGGCAATAAGTTCACCCAATTGATTTCCCAAGGCTACAATCACACCTTATCATGCTTGATTTATTTTCAAGGCTACAATCACACCTTATCATGCTTGATTGATTACAAAAGTCCTATAACTCTGAATAGCACTGAGGATCTTATTGAGATAGTGATAGAGAATCAAACTACGAATGGTCAAGTTCAATTCAATATAGATTTCGGCAGAGTAATGATAAGAATTTCTATTAAGAAAAGTGGAAGAAGAAGAGGAGTGAAAAACCAGAAAATCTAATGTAAAATTCGTTGAAACTGGCCCCTATTTATAGTAGAACAACAGTCATGTCCATTCGTGAAGAGTTATGGCGAATAGACACTTCTTTTGAAATTGAAATTTTGAACTCAACTGACACCATGTCGACATGGTCACCATGAGTATGTCGACATCCCAAAGCATTTTTTGATGATTTGATTTTCTTTGAAAATAACCTTTATCTTATATTAAAACTATTTTAAACTTTATAAATATACTTGACTATAGTTAAAATTCATAAGTAAATATAGATAATAATACATATAGAATTTGACTATAATTTTATATTTAAATCTAAGTATAAATATTAAAAGTTAAATATATTATATTAAAAGATAGTGTAAAATCAGGAGTAATTTGACTTTGAAATTAAAGATGGTTTTGAGGCTAAAATTATTTAAAATCAGGATAGATGTTTTTGATGCTTTTAAAAGGAAGGTTTTGAAATTATTTTGAAAACAAGATATAATTTTGAAAATCATTTTGAATAAAAGGTTAGCGGATACAAAACAATGTTCCACTAGATTTTTCGTAGGTTCCATCCTACTTAGGGTTCCATCCCTTTAACAGGCTCGAAGTGGATTCCATTCCACGAATAAATTGGATTTTAAGATGTCGGTACTTTTCTAGGAGTTTTAAAAAAAATTTATAATTAAAGAATAAATTACTTGAATTCTTGAACTCTTGATAATCTTGATGCTCATGAGTCTTCAATCGTGATATCTTGAATTTCTATACTGTACAGTCTTCATTCTTGGTAGCTGCATGGTTAAATTCTGCATATACGTATATATCTAAACTTATAATGTTAGTATTTATATTTTATAATCTATTCTAAGGTTGTTATCATCAAAACCATCATCTCACGGACTAACAATCTCCCCCTTTTTGATGATGACAACCTTTGTTTATAAAATATTACTTCTATCCTAATAACTCCCCCTACAAATAATAACTCCCCTTTAATCTATGCCATAATTACCCTATTTTATACTTCTCCCCCTTTGTCATCAACAAAAACTAACTCCCCCTCATTCTTAGACTAAAGTACCTGCATTGATATACTATACAAAGAAATATATAATGGATAGATTAAGAAATAATTCTACTTATGAACATGGTAATTTAATCAAAGACTATATACATTTCAATGTATATTTACATGTTTTATACATCAAATAACGAACTAAATTAAGAAATCAATCCACACCAAGTATCAATCTAAACCAAATCAAATCAATTCAAACAAACAATTCAAACAAAGTAATAAAATTTAAGCGTTACGAGGAGCTTCCACCCATCCTTCTTCTCCAAAGATAGGGTCTGCTTTAATAGCATCCCAATTTTCATTGTCATTGGTGAGAGAGACAGGAGGATGTGCTTCGTTATCATCCTTGTGTAGGGAGGAAGTCATCCATCGTATTGCATCGAAATGCCTTTCTTGTTCGTTGATCATCTGCATTTGACTCAATTCTAAGTGTCGCTAGTTACGGAGAATGAACGACGGAATATTCTTGAATGAATTAAGAGTTTCTTCAAGATTTTTGGATAAATTGTGAATTGGATTAGCCATAGTTGAATTTGTGAAAGAAATAAAGGATTAAAAGATAAGAAATAATTTTCAGTGAAGAATTCTGGAAGAAATAGGTATATATAGGTGTAGAAATTCATTTAAAATGAATAGACATATGGTAGTTATTCAAATTTCAAATTCAAAATGAATTGTCATTTCTGACCAGTACATGTCGACATGGTCATAGGGGGGATGTCGACATGGGTTAGTAAAAAAATATGACAAATTAGATTTTGTGAATAATTGTGTATATATATATTTATATAATATACTAACATTTATTCTGGAGACAGGATAAGCTTGATAACAGAAAGGAAATTTCATTTCATTGCATACTAAGATGATACAATGACTAAACATATGAAACTACATGAACTATCGAATTAAAACAAGCTAAAACACATACAACAAAATACGAAAAGATAACAATAGTTAGAGGATGATGATGATGAAGAAAGTCTAAGTTTCTTGCTGACTTTGGAAATGAACTTGTTCATCTTGGATGAAATTTTGTCCAGCTTCTTATTAACGGATCGTTTAAGAATCCGTTGATTCTCAACAATCGTCTTTTGGTTTTTGCGAAGGGTTTTGGTGGATGGATTAGGAGGATAGTCGATGCTTTCCAAAGAGGTTTCACCTTCTTCTTCTTCAGTTTCCATTTCATCACCTTCTTCTTCTTCTTCCTCTTCTTCTTCTTCCATTTCCTCATGAGCCAAACACACTTCCTTTTCGGCAAGGGTCTCATAAGGTTGAAAAACTAATGGAATTTTCTTAAGCGAAATGTTGGAATGATTGAAAACTTTTCTAGAAACAAATTCTTCGCCTTTGAAATCCACTCCAAAATAGTTGAAAATAATTTGCACCCAATTTATGTCATAATTTCCAAAAATAGCAAAAAGTGCTGTGCAAACTTTTGAAGAAGGATTGTTAAAATTCCCCGATCTTGGGGTCAAAGTATGTTGCAAAAGAAGATTGACAATTCTTGCCTTTGGTCGAAAATTTCGATTTTTGAATTCAAAATTATCATTCCCTTCAAAAATATGATGAAATGTCTCACGATCATTTTCATCGATTTTAAAATTAGAAAGATACATTCCCGTACACTTGCAATTGAGAATGATACCCAAAAGATCACAATTCAAAACCATTCTAGTGCCTTTGACACTACTCCAAATTTCATCCTCATTTCTATTATAAAATCCACGGTTTAAATTAGCATAGAAAATTTTGACAAGATCTGGATAGCAAACAAAATCATTTTGAGAAGCATCAATGAGACTAAGAACTCCATTGTTTGCAAAAAGAGAACCAAGCTCATAAGAAGGAAATTCTTGAAAAATAGCAAACTTTCCGGGATGGACTTTGGCATAATTAGCATAATTGATGTATGCTTTTATTGCCTCCGGATCATTGAAGAGTTGTTCTTCTATTTTTCTGGAAATTCTCATGGTGGAGGGGTTACTTGAAGAAGCCATTAAAGTAGAGAGTAGAGAGCTTGAAGTTTTGAAAAGAGAGTTTGAATTTGAAAATGAGAGTGAAAAGATAAGATAAAAGTTAGTGGATAAATAGATTCTCAAAGGACATATTCTTTGGTCAAAAGGTAACTTTTCAGAGAATTGAATGAAGTGAAAAGTTGGAGGGAAATTCAAACATTTGAATTCAAATTTTGAAATTCAAATTCTAGTACCCATGTCGACATCATGGTAGGGACCATGTTGATATGTGGCAGTGAATTTTTGTGAATTATTTTTCCTAATTCTCTAATAAATTTATATACTTTATTATATATTTCTGAAATATTATTGGACTAATAATATATTTTAGAGAGTATTATTGTACTATTAAAAATAATAATATAAAATAAATATAAATAATAAAAAATAATAAAATAATAATAAAAAATAGAAAATAATTTTTTAAAATTCAAACAACACGCCAATTCAAAATCAATTATTCAAGCAATCAAACATCTAATTCTAAGCAAGCAATTTCAACCAATTAAATTGTAAATGTGTACCTTTTTTTGAGTTCGTTTCTCTGAATTCATCGAAGTCGTGAACTGTCGTGAAACATAAATTTGAATTATCTGTTTTCTGATCATCATCACTTGAGGTCGAGTCTGAGTCATCTAGAGTAGCAGTAAGTGCACATTTCCCTTTCTTTGCTGGATCATTATTTATGGGAGGATTTTGCCTATCTGGATACGGACAGTCTCTTTTGATATGTCCTGGTTCATCACAGTTGTAACATTTGACATTATTTGGCACTACATTCTGATTTCTAGAGTTCTTATAGTTGTTTCTCTTGAGATTATTCATCTTTCTGTATTTCAGGAATTTCCTAAAATTTCTGGTCATTAAGGCTATTTCTTCATCATTATCGATGTTTGAATCTGATCCATCAGTCAATGCATTGAATGCCACTGATTTCTTTTCAGATGCTTTGCTTTCTCTTCTCTCGATCATTTGACCTTCATACGACATTAGATTTCCAATTAATTATTCTATCTTTAAAGTACTGATGTCATTTGCCTCTTCGATAGCAAGTGTCTTTTGATCCCATTCTGGAGTAAGAGAATTTAAAATCTTTCTGACTTGATCTTCTTCATAAAATTCCTTTCCCAAAGATATTAAGAGTGCACAATATCCTGAAATCTACTATACATATTTGAAATAGAATTATTAGAAGTCATTTTAAATAATTGAAACTGATTTGTGAGCATGGAAATTTTGGTCTGTTTAACTTTGCTTGTTCCTTCGTGAGTAACTTGCAAAGTTTTCTAGATTTCATATGCAGATTTACAAACAGGCACTCTATTGAATTCATTTCTATCTAGTGAACAAAACAAAATATCCATTGACATAGTATTATTTTATGCAACAGTCTTTTGCTCAGTAGTCCACTGTGCAAAATCAGTTGTGGGTTCAGAATATTCAGTTTGTGTAATATTCCAAGTGTCTAATCCTATAGATTGTAAATATATTTTCATCATACATGCCCAATATGCATAGTTACTGCCATTAAAGAGTGGTGGTTTGATAGTAGAATGACCTTCTACAAATGAACTAGTGACAGGGATACTAGTGTTAGTAACAGTATCAGTGTTGGTAGCCATTTTGAAAAAATTTCAAAAATCAGATTATGAAACTTTGAAAACCTTGCTCTGATACCAATTGTGAGAAATGCGGATTACGGATCTTAAGGCTAGGATTAACACTAAAGGGGTGTGAATAGTGTTTATAAAGAATTACTAAATCCTTTTGAGTTTATGTTAATTTAAACACAGATGTGTGCAATATACAGACATAGATATGATCACAAAAACAAGCACATATGCAGAAATAAAATAAAAAGCAGTAAAGGAAAGAACACATCGGATTTTATACTGGTTCGGAGTTACCCTACATCCATTCCCGCAACACTAGTACAGATTTCCTTTCAAAAGCAATCTTTACAATCACACCTTCGATTTCAAGGCTACGAGGTACACCCTCCAGAATCACAATCCTGTGGGTAGAGATACTTGATTTTCCGGGCTACAAGTTCACCTACTTGATTTTACGGGCAACAAGTTCACCCAATTTATTTCCCTAGGCTACAATCACACCTTAACACGCTTGATTAATTTTCAAGGCTAGAATCATACATTTTCTCGCTAAGTTGATTACAAAAGTCCTATAACTCTGAATAGCACTGAGGATCTTGTTGAGATAGTGATAGAGAATCAAACTACGAATGATCGAGTTCCATTCAATGTAGATTTCGGCAGAGTAATGATAAGAATTTTTATTAAGAAAAGTGGAAGAAGAAGAGGAGTGCAAAACCAGAAAATCTAATGTAAAATTCATTGAAACTGACCCTTATTTATAGTAGAACAACAGCCATGTCCATTCGTGAAGAGTTATGGCGAATAGACACTTCTTTTGAAATTGGAATTTTGAACTCAACTGACACCATGTCGACATGGTCACCATGAGTATGTCGACATCCCAAAGCATTTTTTGATGATTTGATTTTCTTTGAAAATAACCTTTATCTTATATTAAAAATATTTTAAACTTTATAAATATACTTGACTATAGTTAAAATTCATAAGTAAATATAGATAATAATATATATAGAATTTAACTATAATTTTATATTTAAATCTAAGTATAAATATTAAAAGTTAAATATACTATATTAAAAGATAGTTTAAAATCAGGAGTAATTTGACTTTGAAATTAAAGATGATTTTGAGGCTAAAATTATTTAAAATTAGGATAGATGTTTCTGATTCTTTTAAAAGGAAAGTTTTGAAATCATTTTGAAAACAAGATATAATTTTGAAAAATCATTTTGAATAAAATGTTAGCGGATACAAAACAATATTCCACTAGATTTTTCGTAGGTTCCATCCTACTTAGGGTTCCATCCCTTTTATAGGCTCGAAGTGGATTCCATTCCACGAATAAATTGGATTTTAAGATGCCGGTACT
The DNA here is from genome assembly GCA_030765085.1 of Allium cepa. Lineage (NCBI taxonomy): Eukaryota > Viridiplantae > Streptophyta > Magnoliopsida > Asparagales > Amaryllidaceae > Allium > Allium cepa. The sequence goes on along the minus strand of CM060940.1, from coordinate 884,736,287 downwards.
TTTCTAGGAGTTTTAAGAAAATTTTCTAATTAATGAATAAATTACTTGAACTCTTGATAATCTTGATACTCATGAGTCTTCAATCTTGATATCTTGAATCTCTATACTGTACAGTCTTCATTCTTGGTGCCTGCATGGTTAAATCCTGCATATACATATATATCTAAACTTATAATGTTAGTATTTATATTTTATAATCTATTCTAAGGTTGTTGTCATCAAAACCATCATCTCACGGACTAACAAAAAGAACTTACTTCACAATAGCCTCCGACACCCTCTTCCTTCTACATCTAATCCTAAAGCATGCTTAAGTCTTCTGTTCATCTTCCTCATCTAAGACGGCTTCCACATTATAGATTTTCAAAAAAAAAGAGGGTAAAGAAGATCATAATGAATACTAGTCTCAAACAAAACCCTCAATCGAGAATGTCTTGTGGACGAGAAATTGATACCTAAGGAGTGGCTCGAAGCTTAGGGAATTCTGGATTTGGAATCAAAAACTGTTCAGGTTCATAGATGGAAGAGGACGTGAGGCAATGTATTGGATTTGGTAGGAAGAGGGATGTCAAGGTGTTAGCAGATGTCTGGTGAACGATGAGTCCGAAAGCCTTGTAGAGTGGAGGTAAAAATAGAAGGGGGAAAGAGGAGAAGTGTCGGGATATATAGGAAAGAGGAAGGCGAATAGTCAATGACCGTTAGAACCGGTCAAGGCGCCTCGGTCGTATCGTTTGGCATCAATGTCGTTTGGCATCGATATGTCGTTCGACATCAAGGTCGTACGGCATCAATATGTTGTTCGGCGTCAATGTCGTTCGACATCAATATGTCGTTCGGCAACAATGTCGTTCGACATCAATATGTCGTTCGGCATCAATATCTCGTTCGACATTCAGAAGATCATAGGAGACCACTATCGAGAGGACAGAACGAGGCTTCAAAGAAAAGCATAGAGTGTTTACGACTCAAAGCGCACCGTGTTAATCCACACGATACACTTTGTGGGGTAAGTGTTACCCGGTTGTTTGACCATGTAACAAGAGGTTCGGCATGGATACCTCGGTCGACGTAGGCCTCATTCGGTGCACCTCCCCTCGCCCGGTATCTTGCCTCGTTTGGCATGGAAAGGTCACTTGCTATCTTGCCTCATTCGGCTTTGAGGGGTCGATTGGCATCTTTCGTTGTTCGGCATAGAAGAATCGCTTAGCATCTTGCCTTACTCGGCATGGAAAGGTCGCTCGACATCTTGCCTTGTTCGGCATTAAGGGGTCGATCGGCATCTTGCCTCGTTTGGCATAGAAGAATCGCCCAGCATCTTGCCTCATTCGGCATGGAAGGGTCGATCAGCGTGGAGCCTCGTTCGGCATAGAATGGTCGCTTGGCACAAGGCCTTGCTCGGCATCTTGCCTCGTTCGGCATGGAAGGGTCGATCGGCATGGAGCCTTATTTGGCATAGAATGGTCGCTTGGCACAAGGCCTCACTCGGCATGAAAGGGTCGGTCGGCAAGAAGCCTCGTTCGGCATGAAACCTCGTTCACCATAAAGTCTTGTTTGGCACAAGTCTCGTTCGGCCAACACTCTTCACTCAGTGCAATGCCTCGTTCGACATACGAATCTCGTTCGGCCTGGATGTGTGGTTCGGCGATTCCTGTTCGGCATCTATGGCTCGGTGCACATAAGTTACTTACCATGGGTTGAGGTACCTTGTTCCTAGGCCTATGAGGGGAGTCCAACCCATCTTCGTCTATAAATAGAAGGGGAGGGGCATAGTGAAATGGACCTTTTTTCAAGAACACTGGGGAGACTCTGCTGCATTCAAGACTTAGAATATTTAAGATAGCACTTGTTTTCGAATCATTATAGTACGGATTGTATCTGTATTCAATCATTTGTGAAAGCAATAAAGATCAAAATTCAAAGCGGACATAGGCAGTTGCGCTGAACCACTATAAATCCAGTGTTCTTATTTTTGCATTTAATTTACCATACAGTTCTATGTTTTAATTTATTTTCTTCATTAATCTCTCTACACAATCTTTCTCAAGGGTGTTAGTGACCAGTTCTGGTGCTAACATTTTGTTGATTTCACTAAGAATCAACTTCTTAGGCCGCTAGGATCTATTTTTGAAGCTACTGGATTGAATATATCCCCCGAAGGAGATCCATGTCATTCACAGGACGTCCGTTGATTCTACTCAGAGTTTCTATGAACAACTCTACTATAGGAAGACCACGTACCAGATTAGCCTCTCATAACGCGGATGTCAACGAGACTGCTAACGTACAACAAATAGGACCTAGCTATCAGCAAGCTAATCCGGACATAGGGACCGTCGGTGCCCATAGCTAGATGGAAGTTGTCACTAGGACGGAGTTTAATGACCTTATGAGAGAACTCATGGAAAGGAGGAGACAACTTAGCGAACAGATTCAAGCTAACGCCAATCTTATGGCTCAGCTCACTTAACAGCAGCATCAGAATGCTGTAGGTAGTCTTTTCCCTTACTCTTCATCTGATTGCTCGACTTCATCCGATGAAGCTCCCAGGCATAGATGCCGCAAAGCTGAAACTACACAAGCAGGTGCTACTGATGGATCAACTAGGGATCACTTATACCTTGGAGACCACACCCAAGCTGGAACTGGAAACTTAGGATCTGGAGCACGTGTGGAAACTGGACGCCCGGCTCACCAAGACCCTAATGAAGCTGGTCCCCAAGATACGCGTGTGGAGATCACCAATAGAGGAGACATCAACTCGAACGGTCCCGTAGAACAGAGTCTAACCTTCCATCCTCCATACAAACCTCGGACTTATCTGCTATGGTCAAACAGTTGATGAGAGAAAATCAAGGCTTGACCAATAAAGATTGGGGAATATCCAGGAGTCATACTCCAGTCACAGATATTATTCTACAGGCCGAGTACCCCAGGTAGTTTAGCATGCCAACTATCCCAGACTACGAAGGAAAGACTGATCCCAGGCAGCATGTGATGATGGATGATGGATTCAGCTAGAGCAAATGACGCGACCAAGTGTAGATGCTTCCTAATTATTTTATCTGGAATCGCCACCATGTGATTCACTCGACTTCCCCTACGGTCCATATCTAGCTTTGACGAATTGGTGATGAAATTTATAGAATAGTTCAGAATACATGCCACTCGTCCCAAGTATGTAATGTCCCTATCTAGTGTAATCCAGGCTCTCGGGGGAGGGGGTCATTGAAAGAGTACTTATAGAGATTTCATGTTGCAGCTACGGAAGTGAGCAACCCCAATGACAACGCAATTCTGATGGCGGTAATGCGAGGAGTGGATCCGGATTCAGAGTTTTGAGATTGGTTGGCAGGAAAGCCTCCAACTACGCTAGAGCGTTTCTATTCAGAGGCTCATCAATTCATAAGAAGAAAGGAAGCCAGATGGATGAGGCGAGATAAGGCACCAGGGCCTATTCAGGAGACTGTGAAAAGCTACATCGCTGTAAAAAACAATCCGGTGATAATTCAGGGAAGTTTCAAGTCAATGTCCAGAATAAGCCCGGGCAATCTAAAGGGTTCGGAGGAGGAAATCCCGAAAAGTAAAGGGAAATAGGGAAATGAAGTCAATAATTCCCACTTACAACGAATATACTCCTTTGAATGCATCTTTGGAGAATATTTACCTGTCAACATGTAATACTTTCCAATACAGAAAGTCGTGCCCAAAGGAGTCAATAGAGGAACAAAAACGGACTTGGAAGTACTGCCACTTTCATGAGACTTACGGGAACAATATAAAGGAGTGTAGACACCTCCACGATGCCATAGAGAAGCTGATTAGACAGAAAAAATTGAAGGAGTTTGTCAAGAACCCGCAGGAAGGTAGGCAAGGAACATCGGACCCCGAAAGCGGACCGGCCCCACGCCATCCATAGGAACTGGCTCGAACTATAGGTAGACTGGTCATAAACACTATAGTCGGTGGACCTCATCCTGCAGACAAGAACTGGCAGGAAATGGAGCAGTATGCTAACTCCTTGAGGCATGTAGATTATGAGTGTTGTTCGAATGTGGAGGATGGGATCGCCGCTAAATAGCAATGCATGATGACTGATGATATAGTGTTCAGGAGCCGAGATGCTGACAAGGTGGAGGCTCCTACCGTTGACCCGATGGTCATATCCGCGATAATCGGGCCAGCATATGTGAAGAGAATTTTAATTGATTGTGGAAGTTTTGTTAACATCATCTTCAAAAAGGTCGACCAAATGAAGATGGAGACAAAGGATTTGAAACCACTTAAAACCCGAATCCATGGCTTTAATGGTGCAGCGATTGATTCAGGGGGTTATGTTAAATTGCCAGTTGAACTGGGACAAGTTAAGCGTAGGAGCATACGATTCCTACCGTAAATAGTGTTGGATGTTGGTTCTCCATAGAATGTGTTTCTAGGTCGACCGGCCCTGGTAGAGTTCAGGGCGGCTTTGCCTCCATGGTGTTTGACTTTGAAATTCCTGATAGACAAAGGAGTTGGTGTGGTGAATGGCGATCAGACGACCGGTCGCGCATGTTATGTGGCTAAGCAGAGAGAGGCCTAATGGAGAGAGAAAGGAAAGGTTGTGGACAGCTCCGTCTGCATCCGGAATACTGACAATTGATAAGTAGTGCCCAAGCCCTGGCTCGGGCAACATTCTCGGATCTATAGAGACATAGATCCAAGAGATGATGATGGGGAACCCAGGGAAGAAAAAGCAGCACCGACTGAACTGAGGATTGACATTCCAGTCAGCCGAGATGACCCATTGCGAGTACTTAAGATTGGATCACAACTCGACCACTAAGTGGCCGAGGATCTCACTGATTTCCTCCGAGCGAATCTAGATGTTTTCGCTTGGACACATTCTGATATGTGCGGGATTTCTCCTCTATTGCGAGTCATATGTTGAACATAGACCCGAAGTATGTTCCTGTAAAGCATAAAAGGAGAGGCATGGACCCGGAGAGGTCCGCTGCTCTCAGAGAGGAGGTGAACAAACTTAAAGCTAATGGGTTCGTCCGCGACGCCCTCTACCCAGAATGGGTGTCTAACCCTGTGCTGGGAAATGGAGAACTTGTGTAGACTACTCTGATTTAAAGAAAGCATGCCCGAAGGATAGTTTTCTTTTACCTAGAATCGACCAGCTGGTAGACTCACCGGCCGGACACGAGTTACTGTCATTTATGGATGCATACTCGGGATATAATCAGATCCCGATGCATATTCCAGACCAAGAACATGCCAATTTTGTCATAGACGTTGGGCTATATTGCTATGTAGTGATGCCTTTCGGATTGAAAAATGTGAGAGCGACTTATCAGCGTCTGGTGAATCGGATGTTTACAGACCAGATTGGTAAAATAGTGGAAGTCTATGTGGATGACATGCTCATGAAGTCACGGCGGTCAAACGACCACATTCGAGACTTAGCGGAGATATTTGATATACTCAGACATCTTGGAATGAAAATCAATCCTTTGAAGTGTTCCTTTGGCGTTGCGTCAGGGAAGTTTTTAGGTTTTATTGTAAATGCACGGGGAATCGAAGCTAACCCAGAAAAGATTCAAGCTATTCGAGACATACAAGTGCCCAGAACTATAAAGCAGGTACAAAACTTGAATGGGAAGGTGGCCGCGCTGAGTCGATTCATATCCAGAGCCACAGATAAGTGTATTCCTTTCTTCGATGTAATAAAGAAAGGAAAGAGAAATTTTGAGTGGACATCCGACTATGAGGAAGCATTCTGAGCTATGGTAAGGCATTTAGAAAGTCCCCCGGTGCTATCGAAACTGGTAGACCATGAGATGTTGCACGTGTACTTGGCTGTATCCCAGCATGCTATCAGTATGGCTTTGGATCGTAAGGAGGACTGAGTTCAAAAGCTAGTGTATAATGTTGGTAAATGTTTAACGGGGGCAGAAAGAAATTATCCAAAGATCGGGAACTAGCCTACTGCTTGGTGATTGCATCACGCAAGCTTCGTCCGTACTTTCAGGCACATTCGATCAGTGTTTATATCGATCAACCCTTGCGACAGGTACTCCAACGACCAGAAGCTTCTGGAAGGATGTTAAAATGGAATATCGAGTTGAGTCAGTTCGATATTACCTACCTTCCACGAAGGGCCATACAAGGGAAAGCGCTAGTAGACTCCATCGCTGAATTCACCATGTTAGACGAATCGAACAGTCACGATGTCACACCTCCCGTTCGATGGAAGCTGTACATTGATGGAGCATCAAGCGACCATTGCTCTGGAGCTGGTATAGTTCTTGTGCTCGAAAATCGATCAATTTGTTATGCTTTGAAGCTCGAATTCCCAGCAACAAATAACGAGGCCAAGCATAAAGTATTGATTGCTGGCTTGAAACTCATAATAGAACTGGGGGTAAAATCGGTTGAAATCTTTTGTGACTCACAACTGGTGGTATACCAGGTGCAGGGGGATTATCAAGCGAAGGGACAAAGAATTTCCCCGTAGCTTGCACGGGTTCAAGAGCTGCTAGCAATTCTAGAATATTATGACATTTCGCATGTCCCGCGTGAACAAAACAGAGAAGCCGATTCATTGGCAAAATTTGCGAGTACTGGTCATGCACAGCAAATGGGATTGATTCCCGTCGAAACCTTACATGCTCCGAGTGTAAATATGATGGACATAGATTTCGTGTTAGTAACAGGAATTGAGAAGAAATCATGGATGACGCCATTCAAGCAATACTTGCTACACGGGATCTCGCCCGAAAGAAATAGCGAAAGACGACAAGTCATTCGTAAGGCTTCACGGTATATAATGCAGGATGGAATAATGTATCGAAGGGGATTCTCGGGCCCCTTACTCTGATGCATTGCCCATAATGAGATAAAGTTAGTCCTGTAGGAAGTCCATGAAGGAGAATGTGGCGACCATATTGAGGGGAAGACGTTAGCAAAGAAGATCCTCCACTATGGATATTATTGGCCAACCGTAAATCGGGATGCCCTAGACTACGTAAGGAGATGTGATAAATGCCAGAAGTATGCGAAAATCCCGAGAGCTCCGTCGATGGAACTCACACAAATGGTTAATCCCTGGCCGTTTGAAATGTGGGGGATCGACATAATCGGTTGTTTACCCATATCCAAAGGTGGTGCGAAATACGCGATAGTCATGGTCGATTACTTTACCAAGTAGGCAGAAGCAGAGCCCTTAGCCACGATCACTACCAAGAAGGTCATTAATTTCATTATACGAAATATTATATACCGTTTTGGCCTTTCACAGATTATCATTACAGACAACGGAACACAATTCGAATGTAAAGAGTTCAAAGAATTTTGTCAAAAGTATGGCATTGAAAAAGGGTTTGCAGCTGTTGCTCATCCAAAAGCCAATGGACAAGTGGAAGCCGTGAACAAAATAATCAAGTCCATAACAAAAAAGCATTTGGAAAAGGCTAGAGGCAAGTGGGTGGATGAACTTCCAACAGCACTTTAGGCTAATAGAACCACCCATAAGTCTGCGACTGGCCACACTCCATCCGCATTGGCATATGGCACGGAAGCTGCTACACCCGTAGAACTTTAAGTTCAGTCATATCCGGTAACTCATTACGACCCTAAGATGAATCGGGATCTTTTGCTGGAATCACTGGACTTTATTGATGACAAACGTGAAGAAGCTAATTTAAGAGCGGCCGCATATAGACGCCTAGTTGCTCGATATTATAATGGGAAAGTTTGGCCGATAGTCTTTGATGTGCATGACCTCATTTTGAAACCAGTTTTCCCAGTCCCATCGCATCTTAATCCCACATGGAAAGGTCCATACGTCATTGAACGGAGGCTTGGAGAGGGAATTTCAAGCTAGCAACCGTTGATGGCGCGACACTCCAATGAGCAGTGAATAACGAGCATGTACGGCATTATTATACTTAGTTTATTCCCTTTCCATCTTTGTTGCAATTATTTTCAGTATGTTTTTATTTCGTCGATTCTTAGTTTTCGGTATGCAATAAGACAATTTAGATTGTTTTTTATTAATAAAGGCTTGAAGCCCTCTTTTCCATGAATTATCGATGCTTCTGTGTATGATAATTCTATGGCAAAAACTAGAGTTACATTATTCTGTCTGACATACGAACACGCACGAACACTTAAAATCTCCAAGTCCCCAGAGTGCGGACTGGAGTACTCTGAGTCCCCTGAGTGCAGACTAGAGTATAAACAACTTAAAATCTCAAAGTCCCAAAGTGCGGACTGGAGTACTCTGAGTCCACTGAGTGCAGATTAGAGTATAAATGACTTAAAATCTCTAATTCCCCAGAGTGCGGACCGGAGTACTCTGAGTCCCCTGAGTGCAGACTAGAGTATAAACGACTTAAAATCTCCAAGTCCCTAGAGTGCGGACTGGAATACTCTGAGTCCCCTGAGTGCAGACTAGAGTATAAACGACATAAAATCTCCAAGTCTCCAAAGTGCGGACCGGAGTACTTTGAGTCCCCTGAGTGCGAACTAGAGTATAAACGACTTAAAGTCTCCAAGTCCCCAGAGTGTGGACCGGAGTACTCTGTGTCCCCGAGTGCGGACTAGAGTATGAAAAACTCAAAATCTTCAAATCCCCAAAGTGCGAACTGGAGTACTCTGAGTCCCCAGAGTGTGGAATAGAGTACAAACGACTCAAAATCTCTAGTCCCCAGAGTGCGGACTGGAGTACTCTGAGTCCCCATAGTGCGGACTAGAGTATAAATAACTCAAAATCTCCAAGTCTTTGGAGCGCGGACTAGGGTACTTTAAGTCCCCAGAGTGTGGACTAGAGTATAAACGATTCGAAATCTACAAGTCCCCCGAGCGTGGGCCAAAAATATTCTAAGTACCCATAGCATGAAATAGAGTACTTACAATTTTCAAATAATCTTCGAGCCATATGGAAGTGAACTGGAATTTATGTAACTTACAAGATTTTGGGTCTCGACCACAATTATATAGTAAGCTATACAATAACAGTCGTTTGAAGGACAAAGGAACTAAATTTCATTTATTAATCCAAAATGAGATCCTACAACAATGTAACATCCCGTATTTTTAAGCCATTGAATTTGAACATTTAATTCGTTTTAAATGTTTAATGTGGAATCTTAATTGATTTTGCAATGAATGGATTCGGGTTCAATCAATGAAATAAGCTATAATTTTTAATTATAGTAATTCCGGTTGAATTTGAATAATGGGAAAATAATAATTTAAATACTCGGAATTGGAATAAAAGTGAATCTGGATGTAAATAGTGATGAAAATGGTTTTAAAAATTTATTTTGAGTTATTTGAGTATAAATAGAGTGGTGGGAATTTTAGATGAATTTTAAAGTTAATAAATTAATATTTGGGATTTTATAGTAATTGGATAATAGAATTTAATATTATTAAAATGCAGTTTAATCAAATTTTGGCCCGGAATGAGCCATGATGAATTTTATTGTGTTTATAAATTTTATATGATTTATTGTTAAGTTAATAAAAATTTTAAAAGTGAAATTTTAAGCATTTTCGTCAATTTCAAAAACCGTCCGATTTAATAGACGAGTTAAAATAGCCTTCCGGGGCACAGTCTCGGAATTCGACGAAACTAGTTCCATTGAATCCGTAATGGTTAGTTATTATCGAATTTCAATTTTCGTAGCAATCGGAGTTGTCGGTTGACCATGGCAGCTCGAAACGCATCGAAATCGTTTTAATCGGTTTAAATTAAAATTGATCGTTTAATTCTGTAACTCGCACATACGATCAAATTAGCTTACGAAACATGTTCCATTGTGTCCGGAACGCGGGAAAACCTTAGAATCGCCTGTCGAAACGCGTAGATTGGATGTCGTTTGCGTAAACTGTTAAATTGAGAAATTATATTAATTAAATAATATTAAAACAATTATATATATTATATTATCTCCTAGACCCTAATTATATTCATCAGGCCGTCGTTCTATTATTCACTAATGGCTGAAAATTAGTCGCCTTCCACCTCAGATCTACCACAATCCGTCGAGTTTTAGATGATGCTTCCAATTGGAATATCGTAGAGCGCGTAGAGTGCTTCAGATCCAACGGTTGATTTGTGTTATTGTCGACCGTAGGAGGCGCTAGGAGGTGCCGTTCGCTGTGTCTTCGTGCGTCGTTTTCGAGGGCCGTGGTTAACCGAGCTTGCGCGCGCCTGGGGAGAGTGGAGTTGGCGATGGACTTCGCAACGGTGGGTTCCGGTCGCTTTCATGTTGAGCGAGGCAGTGGTGGTTGTAAGCCCTAGGTCGATAGAGTGGGTTTCTTGTTCGCGCGTGTCCCTGGAGTTTGCATATGTGAAGTTGATGAGGGGGGAGAAGAACGCACGGCCTGTTGTGGTATGGTAATAGCAAATTTAAAAAAAAAGAAAATTGTTTCAAATTAGTATTCAAACTTTGAAAATTCATATCTATTTCATACGTAATCAGAATTTGACGAAATTCACGGCGCCGGGATCGCAGAAAAGAATACTACGAGATGGTGCAGATCCGGAGTTATTTCAGGCAAGTAGAAATTTGGGTTAAACCGGACATCGTTCGGTTTAATTTAAATTTCGAACGCTCGTCGAAACTCAAGGTGAGTTATTCTCACTCACATCTGGATGCTAGACAATTTAAATAGTTAATATTTAAATATCTGTGTGATTGGTTGCATATAACTGTGGTTATCAGTCTGGATTGATATTTATATATGTGATGTGCTAATATTTGTGAATGCAGGGAAAACAGGTTGGAGGGATCCAACCGGATTCCTCACATTATAATAATTATCTTTATAATTGATGTTGTGATCTGTTTATATATTGTGATTGATAATTTTGAATTAAATTGTACTGTGATATTGCTGGATAAGTGTATACACAGAATTTTAAAAAAATAAAATTAAATAAATTGGGTTTATAAAGAAATAAAGAAATTGATAAATAAAGAATTTAAGGGAATAAAATTTGGAATAAATAAAGAGGAACATTTATTAGTTGGCAAATGTGGAAGTATGGATTTCTGGTAATAACTTCGATAAGAAGTTATAAATGGTTAAAAATTACAAATGGAGTTATTTTGATAATAACGTTCCCTGGAAATTAAATATGATTTCAAAAGAAACCCTTCAAAATTTAATTAGCAATTAATTGCAAATTAGGATGTTGCAGAACTATTATTTAAAAACCATTGAAATTTAAGTAGGTATTTCTTTAAGCAATTCCTTAAGTATGATTTTCATTTAAATAAATTTATAATGGTTTATTTAAAAAGACATAAACCTATACTTTGAAAGTAAATTTCCGAAAATGGAAATGTGGTTAAGCTTCGTAAGAAGTTATTTTAAACCTGGGTAGGAAATTTATGTTGTTAAACATAAATCTGAATTGAAATATAATTGACAGAATTTATAAAATGGATCTGGGTTGCTTGAGTGGGAATGAGTTTCCCTGGGAAAAACCAAGTTCGAGTTTTAAACAGATTTTATTAAAAGAAAGTTTAAAAATTCAAACTTGTTTAAAAGAGTGTTTTGGAAATTATTATTTTAAAGTAATTATTGATAAATTAGCAATAGTAAAATTTTATGAATACCTTAGTAATTATTTTTACAAATAGATTTATTTAAAGGCTAGTTTTGAATAAAGTTATTTGAAATTATTATTAATCCTTTTAAAACTCTACTTTTAAATTTAGTTTAACTAAACTTTTATGTAAAACCAAGTTTAGATCTTAATAAATAGTTTTACTTCATTTATTTTAAATTTATATTTTTGAGTAAGTAGTTAGAAGTAAATTTACGTATTTTAAAGTATATTTCAGTATAATATGTTTTAACTATTTTAAATCTAAATGTTTTGAACTTGGTTATTTCCCATGGGAATATATGGTAAAGGATTTACCTTCTAAAGGAAGAACTTTGGGAATTGTTTCAAATGAGTTTGGGAATTGAAGTACATCTTTTAAAGGTATTTGAGACAAATAAATAATGTGGGAATTATTTATTGTGTGATGGATGCTGATGGATGTTTGTGAATAATAATTGATAGTTAAATCACCGACTATCAGTATTCGACAAATGCATTGATCGTTTCGAAGAGACTGGGATCGAGATTCATTTCTCGAAAACCACTTCGATCCGCTTTGTACATTTTCGTGCGAAAACGTGTTCGGAGTCAAAGATGGAGCAGTGAAGTGCAAGGGCTAGTCGCTACTAATCCTGAGGATATTTCCAAAAGGGATGTAGTAGGAGTAGTGCCTTCGGTTCCGTTCGAACCCGGGACGGACTTGTATGGACGAATGCTTGCGAAACATCGTCAGGTGGGCGATGGGCATTCTAAGTGAAAACGTTCTAAAGGTAACACTAAGCCTCAAGCCTCATCAACCGGGAATGACTGAAAATCAGGCGATATGCAGCAAGGCTCCGTGGGTAGCCCCCACTGGAGAGTAAGGTCATCCTTATCTAGATGTCCCTTTTTATTTCGGCTTAGTGGGCGGTTGCTGATCCCAACCGCGGGGTGATCTTATTCGAAACTGTCCAATAAGGGATGGGTCCGGCCTTGTGTTGCAGGGGATCGGGAGTGGTCCTCGGTACGGTGATCTAGGCCCCGTACTGTGATAGGTGGTACCCCAGTGCCTAGTCATTGTTGGAAATCCATTCTCCCTACGAGCCTTGTACGAGTTTTGTTTGTATTACCCACTTTTGTGGCTAGTAGCTGGAATTTAATAGATGTAACAATTTCGGCTATTTTATAAGTATTTGTAAATAGACCCTATTATAATATTAGAGGATTTCTATAAAAAGTGTTTTAGCTATCGTAAGGTAAAAACCCGACATGTTTATTTGTGGCGTGGTCTTACGAGATGCTTTTGTTTTCGAAAGGATTTTTGACACTTTAATAATCAATTTGGATGCATTACTATCAGCTGGTATTCCAGACTGACTCGGGTGTTATTTCATTATAATGCTCGGGTCAGATCGAGTATTATTTGTACAGGACAGGATGCTTTAGAGCTGGAAAGTAGCTGGAGCCCGAGACGTATTATCTATACATATATATATTCCGCTGGTGTGATTGTATGGTATGTTTGATTGGTAATAGATAATGTATGAGACACTGTGATGATATGATGTATGAGACAGTTATAGATTTCATTTTGTGTAAAGTTCTATATTTACTATTATATTTTATTCTGCTGCGACTGTGAGATTCTGGTATTGTTTAGTTTCTTCTTCTTCTATCTCTTCTTCTTTAACCCTAATGGTTCGTAATTCTATGCCACTTGAGTTAATAGAGGTAAAATAGGGTTGATTCAAGGGGTACGGATTTGTGGGCTGTCACACTTGGTATCAGAGCTTAGGTTGGCGACAACCAAGGCTTTGGTGGGGAAATTACTCATTAAACAGAGTCAATAGTACTCTATAATGAGTTGAGTTATTAATAGATATGAGAGCGTACTTGTTAGTGAATATAAAATTGTTTTTATACGGTGTTGACTTATCGGTTGAGAGTTTATGAATTCTGGTCGGTGCGGGAAGTACAACCGTATCGTAGGGGTTTCTAAACTCTTAAATAAGGTAAACCGACATAGTATTGTTTTAATGGGGGTAAATGAAATAATTTTACCCAAGATTATATTTTGATATAAAGAGAATAATTTTCTGAAATTATTATATATGTTTGATTGTTTGGGTGTGGATATCTAAATCAAATAAGAATCTAAAGTTAATCTTAAAACTTGAAATAGTTATAATCAAATAAATTCTACAAATATAAATTATATAAAAGAAGAATAACTAAATTTAACCTAAACCAGGATTTGAATCCTGGGGATTTTGAAAAGGATTTTAAATACATTAATAATAAGGGTTTGGGAAATTTAAGATCTTGGAAATGTTTGGTAATATTTTTCCAAGTGTTTGGAAGGTAATAATGGAATATTGTTTTGGGAAATATTTTTGAATGGAAACTGTTTTGAAATGAATTTGGGAAAGTAAAGAAGCACTGAACTCACTTCAGTCGCTGGAAAATAATCCTGATGATGCTGGCCACATCATTAGAATTTATTTTCGAGTTTCTAAAGTGATGGATTGCTTCCCTAGTACTTGGTTATGGTATTGTTTGGACTTGTTGGATATAACAGTTGTTTTGGACATTTCAAGATGGGAAATTGATTTGGTATAACAAGTTGTTTGAAATCAGGAGATTTAATTGATATACCAAATAGGTATGTATATTGATATATTTCAAAAAGGTTTTGAAATAAAACCGGGTAATTGAATTCTGGGAAAATTCTAATTAAATAATGTGTAAAATTAAAATAAATTAACTATTGAATTAATTAAGTGAAGTTGATGCTAATAAGAAAGAAATGAAAAATTTTAATCTTGGAATTAAAATTCAACTTGAGTAAATGGAAGTGAATGAAGTATATTGAAGTGAATAGAAAATTTGGAATTAACTTGGATAAGTTAAATAAATTGAACTTAAATAAAATTGATTTGGATTGAAATAAAATGTAAGTTGGCTTTGAAATTTTGGGTCATTGTGAAATGGATTATACCCACAAGTTATTAAGTATTATGTTTATAGTTGAGACTATGAATTTAAAACGTGCAAAGGATTAAGGTGAAAGAAGATTTGTATCCTTAAAAATTCAGTGATACACACACACACATATATATATATATATAAAATTTGAAATTGTGATTATATGATGTAGATGGATTAGAAGAGCAATATGAGCTTTAAAATAAATAAGTTGGTGAACTTATAAATAGAAATGGAATTATAATCCCAAATGGGAAATAGTGGAATAGTATGGTGTATTCAACTTAATCTCAAAAGATGTAAATTGAAATAAGTTAAAGTAAGAGATAAAGGAACTGAATGAACTTCAGTTAGTAAACAAGTTTTGAACTTGTACATAGAGAATTAAAATTTGGATTTGATTGGATTTAACTTTGATTAAATGGAATTGAGTTGAATTTGGATTAATTAAAAACAAGGTTTAATTGTGTTATGAATAAAAGTGAATGGAATTAAATCCTTATTTAAGATGGTAAGGGAAAAATGAAATGAATTCAAGATGGCTAAATAAATTTAGTTACAACTTGAATCTAAATTTGGAAAGACTTGAAATGGAAGAAATCTAATTGTGCTGAAGGGATATTGTATGAATTAAATTTTAACTCAACTAAATTCAAAGGAATTATTTGGGAATGAATTTAACGTAAGCTGAATTAAATAAAGAGAAGCCTGAAGATGAATTTAGTATAAGCTAAATTAAATGAAAATAGTACTGGAATGGGTATAATTTTGGAAGCTTGTTAAATTGAAGGGTAAAATTGAAACTTGGTTCTTGTTTAGAACATTTGAAAATGGTCGTATTGTAAATAAGTTCAGTATGAATTGGGAAAGTGTATTAAAACCTAATATGGATTAGGTTAGAGACTAATTGAATTACAATTAAATGGAATTTGTATTGTAATGAATAGAATTTTGATGATGGGTCAAAATTTGGAAAGTGATTAAAAATCCAATCGTGGCATGGGATTTGAATTAGTGGTAACAGATTAATGGAATTGGAACTTGATTGAATGAAACAGATGAAATTTGTTAAATAATAAAATTGAAATGCAAGCGAAGAGAATTTTAATTAATTATTGTGATGGAATAAGAAAGTATGAATTAAAGAGGTGTGAGAGTTGTAAATAATATAGAATGAGATGTTATTAATTTCAACTTAAGCTGAATGTATAAGCTAGTTGGATTAAAATTTGAAAAGGGTGTGATTGGGTAAGAATCAATTAAAATGAAAATAAAATAAAGGGGATATAAGAAGAAATGGAAATATTGTGCGATTGAAAACAACTTGAGCAAATTGGAAAAATATATTTGTGATCGAGCTGTAATGTTGTCTTGGATAAATTTTGTTTGGGTAACAAAGTTGAATAATGGATTTGAAATATGGAAATCAAGACTTGGTTTAAAATGAAAAGAGAATATGGATTGGTTGTAAATAATAAAATGGGATGTTATTGAATTAAACTTAAATGATGATCTTGAAGTGTGAATAAGAAATTGAGTTAAAAATTTCAATGGGATAAGAATACTTGGGATGTGAACCATGCAGAATTAAATAAAATTAATATAAATTTAAACTGGAATTCATTTTAAATGGTTAAAGGCTTAAGTGATAGTTATTTGTTTAAAGGACATGCAAATTTCAAGAGAATTGTTTGTTTTGTTGTATTGGAAATGAGTTGGTTTAAAGGAAGCAAATGGAATTGGTTTTGAATAGATTGGAATGGATTGAAATGTTATTAAGTGGTTGTGCATATGAATGAAAATGGATTATCAAAGTAATGCAAATACTTCAAGTTTAAAATAAACTTTGTTTGTGAATCAAATTTGAGAATATGAATGGAACATAGCAAACCTTGTATATAAAATCCTTTGTGTGAAATAACTTGGAGTTTAGCATTAGAAAAGGAACTTTGTATATGCCTTAAATTATGAGTTACTTATGAAATTATGCAAAGTGTTGTTTGGGATGTAAATGGATATGTTTGACTTACGTTTATATTGGAAATGTTGTTAAAATGTTCCTATCTTTGAAAACTGATGTGTTTGTTGAGTATAGCACAGGTGCGGGTGGCGTTCGAGGGAGTTGGAGCGCGTATATGCGTTATATTAGCCGCTTGCTATTAAAATTTGCTAAAAAGGTACGCCTATGCAAATATAATTGGGAAATGGTATATATATTGTGATATATTTTGGTTTCCGACCGTGTGGGTCGATGTATATATATTTATTTATTTGTATCGCGATATCGCGAAAGCTCCTCCGTACAGGGGAGACTCTGCCAAAAATTTTCGGAAATTTTGGGAGTTAGAAATTTTTTTGGGGTTATGGAAAAAGTTTAGTAACTAATAATATTGTTTTGAAATAATGTTGCCACAAAAGTTTTTGATTATTAAATGAATCGCATGGGTTTGGGATTGTGCTAAAGGTATTTTGGAAAGTGTATATAAGTTTTAACTAAAGAAGTTGGGTTAAGTTAATGAGTGTAGGAACATTTTCTACCCTAGCAAATTTCGGGGACGAAATTTTTATAAGGGGGGAGGAATGTAACATCCCGTATTTTTAAGCCATTGAATTTGAACATTTAATTCGTTTTAAATGTTTAATGTGGATTCTTAATTGATTTTGCAATGAATGGATTCAGGTTCAATCAATGAAATAAGCTATAATTTTTAATTATAGTAATTCCGGTTGAATTTGAATAATGGAAAATAATAATTTAAATACTCGGAATTGGAATAAAAGTAAATCTGGATGTAAATAGTGATGAAAATGGTTTTAAAAATTTATTTTGAGTTATTTGAGTGTAAATAGCGTGGTGGGAATTTTAGATGAATTTTAAAGTTAATAAATTAATATTTGGGATTTTATAGTAATTGGGTAATAGAATTTAATATTATTAAAATGCAGTTTAATCAGATTTTGGCCGGGAATGAGCCATAATGATTTTTATTGTGTTTATAAATTTTATATGATTTATTGTTAAGTTAATAAAAATTTTAAAAGTGAAATTTTAAGCATTTTCGTCAATTTCGAAAACCGCCCGATTTAATAGACGAGTTAAAATAGCCTTCCGGGGCACAGTCTCGGAATTCGACGAAACCAGTTCCATTGAATCCGTAATAGTTAGTTATTATCGAATTTCAATTTTCGTAGCAATCGGAGTTGTCGGTTGACCATGGCAGCTCGAAACGCATCGAAATCGTTTTAATCGGTTTAAATTAAAATTGATCGTTTAATTCCGTAACTCGCACATACGATTAAATTAGCTTACGAAACCTGTTCCATTGTGTTCGAAACGCGGGAAAACCTTAGAATCGCCTGTCAAAACGCGTAGATTGGAGGTCCTTTGCGTAAACTGTTAAATTGAGAAATTATATTAATTAAATAATATTAAAACAATTATATATATTATATTATCTCCTAGACCCTAATTATATTCATCAGGCCGCCGTTCTATTATTCACTAATGGCCGAAAATTAGTCGCCTTCCACCTTAGATCTACCACAATCCGTAGAGTTTTAGATGATGCTTCCAACTGGAATATCGTAGAGCGCGTAGAGTGCTTCAGATCCAACGGTTGATTTGTGTTATTGTCGACCGTAGGAGGCGCTAGGAGGTGCCATTCGCTATGTCTTCGTGCGTCGTTTTCGAGGGCCGTGGTTAACCGAACTTGCGCGCACACCTGGGGAGAGTGGAGTTGGCGATGGACTTCGCAACGGTGGGTTCCGATCGCTTTCATGTTGAGCGAGGCAGTGGTGGTTGTAAGCCTTAGGTCGATAGAGTGGGTTTCTTGTTCGCGCGTGTCCCTGGAGTTTGCGTACGTGAAGTTGATGAGGGGGGGGGAGAAGAACGCACGGCTTGTTGTGGTATGGTAATAGCAAATTTTAAAAAAAAAGAAAATTGTTTCAAATTAGTATTCAAACTTTGAAAATTCATATCTATTTCATACGTAATCAGAATTTGACGAAATTTGCGGCGCCAGGATCGTAGAAAAGAATACTACGAGATGGTGTAGATCCGGAGTTATTTCGGGCAAGTAGAAATTTGGGTTAAATCGGACATCGTTCGGTTTAATTTAAATTTCGAACGCTCGCCGAAACTCAAGGTGAGTTATTATCACTCACATCTGGATGCTAGACAATTTAAATAGTTAATATTTAAATATCTGTGTGATTGGTTGCATATAACTGTGGTTATCAATCTGGACTGATATTTATATATGTGATGTGCTAATATTTGTGAATGCAGGGAAAACAGGTTGGAGGGATCCAATTGGATTCCTCACATTATAATAATTATCTTTATAATTGATGTTGTGATCTGTTTATATATTGTGATTGATAATTTTGAATTAAATTGTACTGTGATATTGCTGGATAAGTGTATACACAGAATTTTAAAAAAATAAAATTAAATAAATTGGGTTTATAAAGAAATAAAGAAATTGATAAATAAAGAATTTAAGGGAATACAATTTGGAATAAATAAAAAAGGAACATTTATTAGTTGGCAAATGTGGAAGTATGGATTTCTGGTAATAACTTCGATAAGAAGTTATAAATGGTTAAAAATTACAAATGGAGTTATTTTGATAATAACGTTCCCTGGAAATTAAATATGATTTCAAAAGAAACCCTTCAAAATTTAATTAGCAATTAATTGCAAATTAGGATGTTGCAGAACTATTATTTAAAAACCATTGAAATTTAAGTAGGTATTTCTTTAAGCAATTCCTTAAGTATGATTTTCATTTAAATAAGTTTATAATGGTTTATTTAAAAAGACGTAAACCTATACTTTGAAAGTAAATTTCCGAAAATGGAAATGTGGTTAAGCTTCGTAAGAAGTTATTTTAAACCTGGGTAGGAAATTTATGTTGTTAAACATAAATCTGAATTGAAATATAATTGACAGAATTTATAAAATGGATCTGGGTTGCTTGAGTGGGAATGAGTTTCCCTGGGAAAAACCAAGTTCGAGTTTTAAACAGATTTTATTAAAATAAAGTTTAAAAATTCAAACTTGTTTAAAAGGGTGTTTTGGAAATTATTATTTTAAAGTAATTATTGATAAATTAGCAATAGTAAAATTTTATGAATACCTTAGTAATTATTTTTACAAATAGATTTATTTAAAGGCTAGTTTTGAATAAAGTTATTTGAAATTATTATTAATCCTTTTAAAACTCTACTTTTAAATTTAGTTTAACTAAACTTTTATGTAAAACCAAGTTTAGATCTTAATAAATAGTTTTACTTCATTTATTTTAAATTTATATTTTTGAGTAAGTAGTTAGAAGTAAATTTACGTATTTTAAAGTATATTTCAGTATAAAATGTTTTAACTGTTTTAAATCTAAATGTTTTGAACTTGGTTATTTCCAATGGGAATATATGGTAAAGGATTTACCTTGTAAAGGAAGAACTTTGGGAATTGTTTCAAATGAGTTTGGGAATTGAAGTATATCTTTTAAAGGTATTTGAGACAAAAAAATAATGTGGGAATTATTTATTGTGTGATGGATGCTGATGGATATTTGTGAATAATAATTGATAGTTAAATCACCGACTGTCAATATTGGACAAATGCATTGATCGTTTCGAAGAGACCGGGATCGAGATTCATTTCTCGAAAACCACTTCAATCCGGTTTGTACGTTTTCGTGCGAAAACGTGATCGGAGTCAAAGATGGAGCAGTGAAGTGCAAGGGCTAGTCGCTACTAATCCTGAGGATATTTCCAAAAGGGATGTAGTAGGAGTAGTGCCTTCGGTTCCGTTCGAACCCGGGACGGACTTGTATGGACGAATGCTTGCAAAACATCGTCAGGTGGGCGATGGGCATTCTAAGTGAAAACATTCTAAAGGTAACGCTAAGCCTCAAGCCTCATCAACCGGGAATGACTGAAAATCAGGGGATATGCAGCAAGGCTTCGTGGGTAGCCCCCACTGGAGAGTAAGGTCATCCCTGTCTAGATGTCCCTTTTTATTTCTGCTTAGTGGGCGGTTGCTGATCCCAACCGCGGGGTGATCTTATTCGGAACTGTCCAGTAAGGGATGGGTCCGGCCTTGTGTTGCAGGGGATCGGGAGTGGTCCTCGGTACGGTGATCTAGGCCCCGTACTGTGACAGGTGGTACCCCAATGCCTAGTCATTGTTGGAAATCCATTCTCCCTATGAGCCTTGTACGAGTTTTGTTTGTATTACCCACTTTTGTGGCTAGTAGCTGGAATTTAATAGATGTAACAATTTCGGCTATTTTATAAGTATTTGTAAATAGACCCTATTATAATATCAGAGGATTTCTATATAAGTGTTTTAGCTATCGTAAGGTAAAAACCCGACATGTTTATTTGTGGCGTGGTCTTACGAGATGCTTTTGTTTTCAAAAGGATTTTTGACACTTTAATAATCAATTTGGATGCATTACTATCAGCTGGTATTCCAGACTGACTCGGGTGTTATTTCATTATAATGCTCGGGTCAGACCGAGTATTATTTGTACAGGACAGGTTGCTTTGGAGCAGGAAAGTAGCTGGAGCCCGAGACGTATTATCTATACATATATATATTCCACTGCTGTGATTGTATGGTATGTTTGATTGGTAATAGATAATGTATGAGACACTGTGATGATATGATGTATGAAACAGTTATAGATTTCATTTTGTGTAAAGTTCTATATTTACTATTATATTTTATTCCGCTGCGACTGTGAGATTCTGGTATTGTTTAGTTTCTTCTTCTTCTATCTCTTCTTCTTTAACCCTAATGGTTTGAAATTCTATGCCACTTGAGTTAATAGAGGTGAAATAGTGTTGATTCAAGGGGTACAGATTTGCGGGCTGTCACACTACAACTCCTCCAAAACTCGGAGTCAAAATTCAATCTACATTGACTATGAAAATAAATAGAAATAATTACATAATCTAGGCTAACTCTCATTGAACGAGTGTAACAGCTACTTCTTTGATTTCCTCGGTTTCTTTTCCTCCCTTGTTTTCTCTAACGACTCCTCCCCCATGCGTTTTCATTTGGACGCTTTGCTTAATGGGAAAGTAATATCCGAGGAAGGACGAGGAACTTCCATTAGCCTAGACCCACCAAGGAGAATGGCCTTCAAAGGCCTGTTTAATGGATCGTGTAGCTCCACCACCATGGGCTCGACCTTGATCTCAACTTTCTTTTTCTCCTCCTCCACAAGTTGATCCTTTATGCTCATTTTCGAAGTATGTTCAGAGGCGCCCGTAATCTCAATTTCAAAACCTTCTTTGACGGGAGACGAAGTTTCGGACTTGTCCTCGCAAGCGCCTCAATCACTTGAGCATCCGGGCCGGGAGTCTCTTCCGCTTGAATGGCCTCGCTCGCCTTCTCCTTCTCCTCCTTGGCGGCATCGCTCCTCGAAGTGGGCTCGGGGTCAGAGCGGCCTGTGCAAAATGACAAGAGACAAGCGTTAGAATATAATGAACTCTCGTCGAAAATGATGGCTCTTTGAACTTTAAGAAGAAGAGTTATTTATTGGTTTCTTGTTAACTCTCAACCGTCCGAGGAGTCTCACCCTCTGAAATGGGAGATAGAACATGAATGTCGAGGCCAAGGTCTTTCGGTTCATAACTAACGTGTTGCTCAAATGGATCAAGTGCTAGCCGACTAACCGATTGGGTAGGGGAGGAACTGGAGACCAGGTTCCGGACGGACCGGCAATGTCATCTTTTCCTTTTGATGAGGAAGAACCTTTGCAGTAAAGAGCCTTCTGTGGATTGGTCTGAAGGCTCATTCCCCTTGAGAAATTCTTTTACTAAAGCCTCCTCATCAACCTCCTTGGTGGGGGTCTCAACCTTTCTGATCTTTATCAAAGTTTCCCATGCCTCAGCCAGAGATTCGAGGTAACCCTCGCCTAGAAAAGTTAAGTCCCGATGCATGAGGACACGGGCATTGTATTCTACAGTAAGAAGGTCAAACAAGCACTTGATCTCCTCCCTACCAGCCTCCGTAGCCGCCTCAAGGCGAGACTCAGACTCCGTGGATGCAATTCTTTTGCCCTCCTCACGATCTTCATTCTTCAGCATCTCAACTTTAGAGAGTTCGTTGTCGAGCTTTGTCTTCAGAAGTCGCGTAGCAACAATCTCATCACAATATCGTTTTGACTCTTCCTAAGCAGCAGTTTTTTCCTCTTTCCCTTTGAGGAGTAGCACTTCCAACTCTTTGACTCGCTGCGCGAATGCATCCCTCTCCTTTTGAACAAAATCCTTCTCTAAAGCTATGGCCCCGCAGCGTTGGACCGCTTCGTCAATTTCTTTCTTATGAGTCATCTCCAGACGATTAACAGCCTTCGCCATGTCTTTAGCATTTTTTGGGCCGCTTCGAGCTGAGGCTTGTATGAAGCAAGCTCTTCATCCTAAGCTTTAATAATGTCCTTATCATGAAAAGCCTCGAGCTTCAGGCGGTCAATTTCGTGTTGACGCTCAATAGAGACTTTCGACACTTTTTCAGCTAAGTGGACAAACGCGTCATGTTGAACGTAGACGTCGTTAGTACAAGCAATAGCGCTTTCTTTGACATGTCCCGGAATGTGATGAATTGCCGGGAGAAATTTCAAACCATCAAAGCATATTTTCGGGAACGTGGCTTTGAGCTCAGCAAGTCTTTCTGCTATCGACGGATCAGAAACAAGAGCGAGAGGAGCTTGCTTGGAGACTGCAGATGTTTTGTAGGGTTCCCGGGATTGCCTGGTACTGGTTGAACCAAAGTGTTGATCTCGGTGGGCCTCAGGCGGAGACCCCTTATGCGTGGACTTCTCCTTGCTTTGCTCCAATTGAGAAGGAGGATCGCGAGAGTAAGAGGACTGGCTATAGGTTTTTCTTCGATAGGATGATTCTCGGTGGCGTAGTCTCGATCGTCGGTGTCATCTCTGTCTCACATTTGCCAGAACCCGAATCCTGGCCGAAATGATGAAAAATAGATGACCCGCGAAGACGATCGAATCCGTGGGTGCGTCCCATGTCACCTGGACAGAATGGGAATAACAATAAGTTAGCAAAGAGTGAAGTGGTGGCTAAAATGGAAGTGCAAGGTGAAGTGCACGTGTCCGTGTGTGTCCTAGTGTTTCCCTCAACGGACCAGTTTCTTTATCTCTACTTATAGGAGTTTTTTCTCCCTGAATAGGGGCTTGAGCGCCTGCACTGCCTCTCGGGGGCGAATGAAGCTTAAGGGCTTCCGGATTATCAAATCCATAATTAAGCAAATCATCAAAAATAGTGAGGTTCGACAAGCCTTTCAAGGAACACTTTAAGTATTTAGGAGAAGGCTCTCGTGCCACCGGAGTGATTGTGATCTTAAGGGATCCACCCACCGTCTTCTTACTCAATTTATAAGCTAATTTTTTCTTTCCCTTCATAAGGGGAGGCGTTACTTCATATCCTGAACCTTAGTTACGGGCTCCCGAGCGGGACTAACGTTATCACCCGGTACTTCAGGCTCTTTAGCTTCTCTAATCTCGCCCTCCTTAGATGTGTCGGGGGCATCATGTGTTGAAGGCCACACTGGCCTTTTGCCTTTGTCCAAGGCCGACCCGGTTATAGTCACGCCATGAGGAAGACTTATCCAGCGACCTTCCGCCAACAGCCTGAATCTATAGAGCGATTCGTTGGAATTAATAGATCTAATGTCTCAGTCTTCCGCGAGGATAGGTCGGATAGCTTCAACGGCTTCAGAATACCCAAAACCTTCGGGACGTGGGCTAATGCCTTTTAAAAGTAGAAAAAGAGTTAGAAAAGGTGCAATTTCCACCGAATGCAAGTACTGATCCAGAAAAAAGACTTACTCCCTTCCACCATCTCCTTGCAAAGCCAGGAGGACAGCGCATGTAGAACCACTCCTGCTTATACTGGACAAATTTGCTCCACGCCCCGGTCAAAATTTAACACTTGTTTTGTAGCTCGAGAAATACAAAAGATGGGCTGTCTGATTGTCTCTTGAAACAATAACGATAAATATAGAGGATATCGCCAGGAGTCGGGAGCTTGAAAAGGATGCCCATGAAGGGAATGCATATGTCGTATACGAATGCGTGACTGTTTGGATGTAATTGCGATGGTGCGATCTCAATATACTATAACAGGTCGCGAAGGAACGAGTTGAATGGCGGCACACTACCAACCCAGCACATAAATTTGTTGCGGGCCGTATATCCGATTAGGGGAAGGTGAGGACGATTTTGTCTTGATGGAACCAACACGTCATCAAAGGAATCCCGTGTATTGAGAATATGCGACGAAGAGCGCTTTCATTAATTCTCGAAGCTTGAGAATCGACTGGATTGTCTAGAAAGATCGCTGCATGTAAGGCATCAGGAGCCAAGTCGACGGATGCGATCGTGGGGCTCAGAATATCTTGTACAGGAGTAGTCGATGGATTCAAATCCCAACTACTTCTTATTGAGAAGATGGCCTGGGTCACTCCGAGATCGTGGCAGAACTGGATTTCCTAGACATCTCTAATAAGTGTTGGATCTGATGAAACACCTATTTAAACTATACTTGAAAAACGATCGACATTAGACATAACAACAAAATACTCCCCCCGTGTGGTGTGTGAACTAGTGCAATCGTTCAAGATTAAGTGCCAAGGAATTAAAAATCACAGAGTTGATGAAATAAAATTAGGCTTTGAACTATCATCTTTGAAGACCATCATCGCTGACCGTCTACGAGAGTTTGTCGTATGATGATTTCTATTTTGAGCTCGACATCGAAACTGTATGTTGAAGGTCATTATCTGTTTTAATCAAGTTAAATTCAGGTTTAAAGTTGTCGAAACAGGGGGTTATCAGTCTGGGTTGTCCGATATGTTTGATTGCCTAAGTCCTTGTCCTTGTTCACCGTCATATGTTCGGGCATAAGAAGTAAGTTAAGTCAACATGCATTATGTTCGAGTTGAGATCGTTCTGACTGTTGCGGCTTACTACCAGACTTAATGCCGAACGACACTGCAGAGACTCAACTATTTATTACCTACTTCACTCTCCTACATTCCCTCTCCACCGTTCGGCATGCGGCAAGTCATGCTGAACCGCAGTCATGTCGAGTCGCATCGCTCGGCACTTTATCCTCAACTCCAACCTCCTTCCTACACTCCCTCTTTACCGCTTGGCACATATTGGTCATTTGGCAAATCATGCCGAGCTGCATTGCTCGGCACTTTGCCCACAACTCCTACTTCACTCCTGCACTCCCTATTACCTCATTCGACATAAGGAAGTCATGCCGAGCCGTGGTCATGCCGAGCCGCATCGCTCGGCATGCTAAACCCAACTTCAACTTTACTCCTACACCTCTCTCCATCGCTCGGCATACGAAAGTCATACCGAGCCGTAGCCATACATTTTCCTCCAAATCGCACGCCACACTCGACCAACACTTCTTAACCTCGCCACTTCCTACTAAGCCAACCACACCTCCTACAACCTCGTTCGGCAACCAGACAAGAATTTACTTCACAATAGCCTCCGACACCCTCTTCCTTCTACATCTAATCCTAAAGTACGCTCAAGTCTTCTGTTCATCTTCCACATCTAAGACGGCTTCTACCATTATATCTTTTCAAAAAAAGGGAGGGGGTAAAGAAGATCATTATGAATACTAGTCTCGAACGAAACCCTCAATCGGGAATGTCCGTTGGTCGAGAAATTTGTACCTAAGGAGTGGCTCGAAGCTTAGGGAATTCTGGATTTGGAATCAAAAATTGTTCGGGTTCGTCGACGGGAGAGGATGTGAGGCAACGTATTGGATTTGGTAGAAAGAGGGATGTCAAGGTGTTAGCATAAATCTGGTGGAAGACGAGTTCGAAAGCCTTGTAGAGTGGAGGTAAAAGTAAAAGGGGGAAAGAGGAGAAGTGTTGGGTTATATAGGAAAGAAGGAAGGTGAATAGTCAATGACCGGTAGAACCGATCAAGGCACCTCAGTCGTTCGGCATCAATATGTCGTTCGCATCAATGTCGTTTGGCATCAATATGTCATTAAGCATCAATGTCGTACGGCACCAATATGTCGTTCAGCATCAATGTCGTTCGGCGTCAATATGTCGTTCGGCATCAATGTCATTCGGCGTCAATATGTCGTTCGGCATCAATATATCGTTCGGAATTCAGAAGATCATACGAGACCACCATCGAGAGGACAAAATGAGGGTTCAAAGAAAAGTGCGGAGTGTTCACGATTCAAAGCGCACCGTGTTGGTTCACACGATACACTTTGGGGGGAAAGTGTTACCCGGTTGTTTGACCATGTAACAAGAGGTTCGGAATGGATACTTCAAACGACACAGGCCTCGTTCGGCACACCTCCCCTTGCTCGGCATCTTGCCTTGTTCGACATGGAAAGGTCGTTGGGCATCATTCCTCCTTCGGCATTGAGGGGTCGATCGACATCTTGCCTCATTCGGAAAAGAAGAATCGCTCAGCATCTTGCCTCGTTCGGCATGGAAAGGTCGCTCGGCATCTTGCCTCGTTTGGCATTGAGGGGTCGATCGACATCTTGCGTCATTCTGCATAGAAGAATCGCCACGCATCTTGCCTCTTTCGGCATAGAAGGGTAGATCGGTGTTGAGCCATGTTCGACATAGAATGGCTGTTCGGCACAAGACCTCGGTCAGCATTTTGCCTCATTCGGCATGGAAGGGTCGATCGACGTGGAGCCTCGTTCGGCATAGAATGGTCGCTCGGCACAAGACCTCGCTCGACATCTTGCCTCGTTCAACATTAAAGGTTCGATCGGCATGGAGCCTCGTTCGTCATAGAATGGTCACTTGGAACAAGGCCTCATTCAATATGGAAGGGTCGGTCAGCATGAAGCCTCGTTCGGCATGAAGCCTCATTTGACATAAAGTCTTGTTCGACATAAGTCTCGCTCGGCCTACACTCTTCACTCAGCGCAATGCCTCGTTCGACATACGAAAGCCGTTCGGCCTGGATGTGTGGTTCGAAAATTTCCGTTCGGAATCTATGGCTCGGTGCGCAGAATTTACTTACCACGGGTCGAGGTACCTTGTTCCTAGGCCCATGAGGGAGTCCACCCCATCTTTGTCTATAAATAGAAAGGCAGGGGCACAGTGAAATGGTCCTTTTTTCGAGAATACTGGGGAGACTCTACTGCATTCAAGACTTAGACAATTTCAGTTAGCACTTGTATTCGAATCATTATAGTATGTATTGTATCTGTATTCAATCATTTGTGAAAGCAATAAAGATCAAAACTCAAAGTGGACGTAGGCAATTGCGCTGAACCACTATAAATCCGGTGTTCTTATTTTTTCATTTAATTTATCATACAGTTCTCTGTTTTAATTTACTTTCTTCATTAATCTCTCTACACAATCTTTCTCAAGGGTGTTAGTTACCAATTCTGGTGCTAACAAACATATATTAATTTCAAACGCAAAACATATATTATTACTCGTAAATAATTTTAAACCCAAATAATCATTTTCTGTACTAGAAAATTAATATTAAATCCACGTAAATCATAAAACTATGAAAATTGAAACTCATCTCTAAATTATCATTTCTGATCTAAATCTAAAATCGCAAGGCATTTGGATGTCATTTAATAGTGCTTTCGATCAAAACATATCATAAGGTCTATATGAATTAGCATAAATCATCAACAAGCATATATATTTACATTATTGATCAAAAACAATAGAAAATCATCGCAAAACAATTTGGATTTCATCATAAAACCAAAAATAAGAAAAATATGAGATGTAGTCATTATTCCTTAGCTTTGAGATTAAGGTGTTGAAATTTGAATGGATTTGAATTGATTAATCTTCTTCCTTTAGCTTATCTTCCTCTTGTTCTTTCTTAATGGTGGTTGGCCTCTATTTGTTTTTTATTTTTAAATGAACATGTAAATCAATATACTAAAGGTTTAGGGCATAAGAATACTCTTTTTTCTGTTTAACCCCTTATCTAACTTCCCCTCTATTTCATTTTAACCCGTATTAGCTCATTCTTAACTTTGCACGGCTACCCGTTATTAATCACAAATCTCAATCCCTTAATTATTACATCATTTTATTTGATCTAACTATTTAAATGTCCTAAATAACGTTACTAAAAATTTGGGTCATTACATATATGTAAATAAAATCAATTAGCAATCACTAGCTAATCCATCACTTATCCAATTTTAACAAATCCACATATTAATTAACTGACATTTGAGTAAATGTTCAAATTAATATAATAGCAGAACAGAGATTTATTCTGCTAAACAGATATCATCAATAATCTATTCAAAATAATTATAGCTGAACTGTGTTTGATTTTGCAAAATAAATGTCCAACGAGGTATAAATAAATTCAGTCACATTAATATATAAATCAAAGTTTTAGCATAACTCATCACATTTGCTTGGCTACTTAATGGCACCGACAAAGAAATCCCTTGTATTAAAAGTCGTCTTTGAGAAAGAAAGTTGCTTTTAATCAAATCGACCCTTGGAAATAAAGTAGCTAAAAAATAAAACCTTATTTAATAATAATTAAATATTAATTAAATCCTAATTAAAACTTAATTAAATATTAATTTAATAATAATTTATTAATTATTAAACCCTGCCTGATTAATAAATTAACAATTAAGCCTTAATTAACTAATAATTAATTAATAATTAAACCTTACTTAAATAATAATCAATTAAATAATTAACTTTTACTTATTTAATAATTAATTAACCCTTATTTAATTAACTAGTTATAATTATCTTACTTCATTAATACTTAAGCACCAATTACCTTTACTTAACTATAATTAAGTTCTAATTGTCTTTAATTAATTAATCCTTTAACTTTTTTTCTTTTTATTAGTAAGTACTAATTACTTTTTAATACTAAAATATGTTGAAATACTTTTCAAAACTACTTAAAATGCAAACACCTTTAATATTTCACAAAAATGTTCATTTTTACGAACTACATCCATAACGACCATCATTATGGATACTATAACTTAAAAACTAGTTTTACATTCCAAATCCCTTATTTTAACCATACCATTTACATTTATGTTATTTTATAAAGTCAATATAAATTTTTTGAAAACTAAAAGTAAATTTATACAAATGTAGATTTGTTTTAGAAAAATAAAATAAGTAATCAAGTTTAAACCAAGGTATCTCGATATCTTACATCTACAGTTCAAGTGCTAACATTATTTAGCATGCATATCTATTACATAAGCTCAAACATTTTCAAACATGGCTTTGGCCCCTGCCTATATAGCCTGATCAAGGCATCTCCTAGAGAGAAGATGGAGTAAGCCTTCAGTCCCGCTTAAGATGGCTGCGTCAAAGCACCAAACCAACATTCATTACAACCTATAAGTCCTGTTTGAAGCGCCTCCTAGACGGAGGTCTGGTAAATCTTTAGTCCTACATGATGAAAGCTAACCAAAAGCACTAGATGACCTGATTCATTGATAAAGATGGTGATAATGGGTCAAAAAAGGACTAAGATGTCCAAGCTTGGAGGTAGGCATAAATAAAGGACTAAGATGTCCAACCCCTAAGGGTGGCACAAACAAAGGACTAAGATATCTAAGCTCGGAGGTTGGCACAAAACAAAGGACTCGGCTATCCAAAATACGAAGAGAGGCAAAGTTAATCTTTTAGAGAAAGACCTATTAGAAGTAAAAAAGAGAAATAACATTCTAAATCAATCAAACCTCTAGAGAAAGATCCTTCACATATGAGTCAGATAAGTTTCATGGTCTTCTTATTGCCGTATGTGGATTTCTGGTCTTCTTTTACCATTACCAATTGTGAATTATGGTCTCCTATTATTAATACTAGAATAAGGACTTTTGGTCTTCTATTATTACTAGGAAATAAAGATTCCTGGTCTTTATTATTATCAAAAAAATTTCTAGACTTCTTCTATTTCCATATGTGAATTTCCATGTTTCTTCTATTGTTATTAGCAGATGCAGATTCTCTCCTGTATTATTTCTAGACAGGGATTTGTGATCCTATTACATTATTGCCAATATGGATTTCTGCTCTTCTTATACTATTCCTAGACTTCTTACACTATTATTAGCAAATATGGACTTACGGTTTTCTATTATTACTAGAGATATATTTCTAGGCTTCTATTATAAATATTAGACAAGAATTTCTGGTCCACTGTGACAATTATTAGATGGAAATTTCTAGTCATCTAATACCAGATGAATTTCTGATCTTCTACTATTATTATTACCAAACCGGTTATGGTTTTCTCTTTTTTTGCTGAAGAAGAATACTGATGCTCTCTCATATAACATTACTAGATAATCTTTTGGACTTCCATTTGAGAAACTTATTCTTACTTAATACTTTCTGTCTTATAGCTAAATATAACGTTAACTCATGCAGACAGTATAAGCGACATGGACCAATTTATAACTTAATCAAATCCAAAAGAGGATTTCTTGATTCAAATTTATGGTTGATAATGAAAATTATCATCTACTTTATGTTCTAAAAGGAGAACCAAACTAACAAGGAAACTCCTCTAAGGATCCACCAAAGTAAAGGAATCCACGGTTTTATCCTAAAGAGTAAAATGCTTCTTTCATACAAAGGGGCCTAAATGTTATCCATATAATTTTGGCACCAAGAGTAATGTTACTATAATAACTCATGTTGAAGAGGTTCAACATCATGCGACTCCGCATCAGGAACAACATTGAAGCCATACAATCAAAGAGGTGTTAAAGGACTGTGTTAAAAAGTATATAATGAGATAAATTGAAGAGCCATGACTTCGAAGATACACATGCATCAACCTGCTATACTTTTAATGACCTAAGTTAAAGTCGAAGAGAGAAGAGAAGAATAGGGGATCACATAAATAATTAGCATCGAAGACCTAGAATTGATGGGGCACCAAATTGTATAGATAGACGAGCAAAGGGAAATATATCTCTTCACATATTAACAAGACATCAAAGTGACTCCAACTTGATGCGACACTCTAAAGAAATCACTTCGCACATCAGTTGACCACAACGCCTTGGAGAGATCACTTCATGTAACGACCCGAAATTTCATTGCTTTGATTTGAAAAAAATTAATTAATTTTAAATATTCAATATATAGAATTTATACTCTTTTAAATTATAAATAAAATATGACCGGAATTCGTTTTTCGAATTTTCAAATTTTCATCGGCTAAAAGTTTTCGAAAATGTTACAATCTATTTGGTATAATTATACACATTCGAATATAGATAACTTAGGGTTATGTGGTGTGTATATGTGTAAATTAGGGTATATATGTATGTATATGTATATTTAAGTACATAAAGTTTAAAAATAAAATATAAAATGATACCTTAGGAAACATATGTAGACATCAAGTACAAGAAGGTACAAAACATGTTGACTATGATGGGAAAGGATGGTGTGATTCTTTGGGGGTTGCTGTGGGTCTGAAGTGATGGCTAGGTGAGGCAGTAATAAGGTAGTTGAGGGTATAAGGCAAGGGTAGATAGGTAATTTCCATTTTCTTTTATTTACAAATAGCCTTCCATTCCTCAATCCTTCCTCCACTTTCATTAGCCATATCTTCCTCATTTCCATTTCGAATGGAGATTTTTATTGAAACCATGTCAAATTTTAGTGGCTACAACTTTTACGTAGATCCCCTTTTCAAATTTCGGGTCTGGCTATGTTAAAATCTCGTTTATTTTTGAAGTGTTTTTGGACTCAGAGATCCAAGTCTGAAAATGGTCCTTCTTATTTCAATCATATTTTCTTTAAAATAAATAAAAATTGAGTGTTTCTTTTTTTAAATTAGAGAGGAAAGAATTTCTTAAAACTTTCTTTTGACCACTTGACCAAAATCCGAGCGTAACATGTCCAAAAATTGAGGAGAAAATAACAAATTTTTAGTTTATTTTTGGTGGTTTCCAAGCTTAACAAGTATAAAGTTTATATTAAGTTTCTAAAAAGATTTGGTGAGTAAACCCTTTTATATTTTTGAAAGATTTTAACTTTATATTTTTTATGTTTCTTATTCAATATTTTGGTTGTTTGGTTGGATTATCATGTTGTTGGATATATGCATGTTGCTTGTATGTGATTAAATATGTGGCATGGTTTATTTTTAGCTTAGACTTTTTTAGCAATGACTAATAAGTGTTACGATTATAAAGTTAGATCTTTTGCTTATGTTGAAATCGTGAGATGTTTATGGATGTATCAAATTTTGAATGCTATGAAAGATGATCACTTGAACTTGTTAAGGTGACCTTAAGATCCCTTGAATTAAGTGGTCTACTTAATTTGTTTTCTAATAAAAAGTTCTAACCTTCACATTTATTTTCAATTTTTTTACTAAGTTAGTAAAGTAAGTTAAAGTAAAGGATAAGAGCTTGTCATTGTATATGCAAATATGTTTTAAGTTATGACATCCCACAGCGATAGTCGCTATGGATGCAGTTTCGCTTTAAAAATCCGAAATTTTCAAATTTAAGTTTCATACTTAAATTTGTTTTGTAAATGTTTTACAAGCCTAATAACAATATTTTTAAAAGTCAATCAAGGAGTTAATAATTAATTAGTTAAGTTTTAATAATTATTAATCAATTAAGTGTTAATAAGCTTTATTAACTATAATTAAGTAAAGATTAATTATTAATTAATTGCCTTTTAAGGACAAGATTAATTTAATTAATCAATTATTAAGCATGATTAATTTTAATTAATTATAAGTTAAGTATATGATTTACTTTTAACTAATTTCTAATTAAATATAGGATTAACTATTAATTAATTATTTACCATGGGTTTAATTTTAAATTAATTAAGGTTTTAATTTATAAATTATTTATTAAAGGTTTAATTTATTATTTAAAATTTAATCAAATATTATTTAATTGAGATTAGTTAATATTAAATTATTAATTAAGGTTTAAATGATTATTCAAAATTAATAAAGGATTAATTAATGTTTATTGTTTATTTAATAATTGATTATTGTCCAATTATTTGGTTAAAGGTTTAATTATTTCTTAATTTATTTATTTAATTAAATTAAGATTTAATAAAGATTAAGTATGATTGAATAAGGGTTTAACTTATAATTAATTATTTTAAAGGGGAGTTTTAATTTTAAATCCTTTGATTTTCCAAGAATCAATTTATCTCAAAAGGAAATTCTTTTACAAAGTGTAGTTTTGAGCACAAGGGATTCAAATGTCGATACATTAAGTAGACGAATAATTATGAATGATATATATATTGATTAATTAAATTGTTTGGACATCTAATAGCATAATAAATCCATATTCTACCATAATGAAATTGTTTAATTCTTCTGGATGCAGGGTAACAGAATAAATTTTCGTTCTGTTATAAATTGATTGTTGATTATATGGATATATGTTAGTGGAATAAATCACCATTAGACAATTGAGCAGGACAAATCACCACCCTGCAATTTTGTTATTTGGACATGTATATACCAATTAGTTATATTGATATGTTATTCCCTGATTTGGATATGAGTTGTATTCACATACATGTTGATCTATGTATATAACTGTTAAGTGAATTGGATTTGAAATTGAATGTTAACTTAAATTAGTACCATTAGGATTGCTAAGCCTTTTTTAATTTATAAAGTATGATTTTGAATTAACTTAAATTCTTTAATCAATTTGGGGCTTTAAAGTTTATAAATGATTTTCAAGTCATGTTCTTATTTTATAATGGTATTTATAAATAATACTTGTTTTAATAAAAGATTTACTAAATAAAAAGGGTTTATTTAAAGTGATTTAAAATGATATTTTGTAAATAATATTTTGTAACATCAAAGATATTTTATAAAGAGTTTTATACAGGGAAAGAGATTTTATAAATCATTTAGAGATTTTAAAAAGAAGTTTAAATTCAGTTTGAAGATTTATACGGAGGGTTTGAAATATGAAATGAACTTATAAAAAGAATTTTTATAAGGAATAAGTGAATGGGTTTCATAGTAAATAATGTTTTGAAAAGGGAATTACTTAGCCATTTAATATGGAATTTGAGAAGAGGGAAGTTTTCAAATGTTTTTGGTAAACACTTATATTTTTGTGTAAGTAAAAATGTTTTCCAAGTATAAAAGTAATGTAAAGGTTTTTGGGAATAGTGTTTTAAAAAGGTCTTTTGATTAAGTTTTGCAAAGTGTTTTAATTAATAAAAGATTAATTAATAAAGGCCTAGTGGATCCCATATGGAATTAAATCAATGTTCGAATGATTGTTTATTTGATAGTTAAATAACTGACTATCACATCTAGACCAAAACATAACTTTGAAAAAAACTAGGAGAAACACACGAGTTATATGGCACAGGCATCCCCAACAATGTTGTATTGTACGTATAAATCTCATTTCATTCTTTTAGGATAAATGATAAGGAAATCCGTCTGCAACGGTTAGGAGGTGAACTCTTCTCGGTTATTTTATCTGCTTATTTCTTAAAGAACCGAGATTAAGTTTACCAAAAACTATCAGAAGTTGTTTCAAGGACAAGATCGGATAAGTACAGATTATTCGAAAAGTACTTCGATCCAACTCAAGCATTTCGAACTGAAGATATCTAGAAGATGATTGATGCCATACCTTTGAAGTGCAAGGGCTACTTGCTACTAATCCCGAGGGTGATTCCAAAATGGATGTAGTAGAGGTAGTGCCTTCAATTTCTTTTAGACCTAGAACAAACTTGTATGGATGAATGCTGACATTGCATTTCTGCCCAGATGGCAGTATTAGCTTTCAAATGGTTTGCTAAGAGAAAAGTTAAAAGCGTTGCTTCAAGCCTCACATCCTAGGAAATGGCTAAAATAAGGTAAATGTAGGAGGACCAAGTGGGTCTCTTCCATTAGGGTGTGTCATCACCTTTCTAGATTGTCATATCATGGATTTGGTTGTGCATGAGAGATCTCGATAAAGCTTGGCAACAACCAGGGTGATGACATATTCGGTGCTATCCAAGTTTAGGGGTACATTACAACAAACAGGACCTTTAACAGTGTTTTAAAAACTCTATACAAGCTTTTAAAAGCATTTTTACGTACGCTGTGTATCAACATGCAGTTATATATCAGGGATATTTAATGACAGGAAATAAATGCTGTTAAAAGTGCTTTTTAACAGCGTTTCCCTAGTGTCATGAAATCTTTTAACAACGTTTGATTGGATGCAGTTAGAGATCTTTCTTAGCGTTTGTTTCGTGCTACCATAAGATTTTATAGTGTTTTTTCAACGCTGTGATATTTATTTACAGTGTTTCGTTGTTGCAATAGATCGTGCTTTATGTTTTTAGACACAGTTTAACGGCATTTTTAAAACACTGTTAAAACTTTCAATGGCATTTTAAAAATGCTGTGGAATGTTTTAACTACGTTTCAAAAACGCCGTGGAATGTTTCAACAGCGTTTTTAAAACGCCGTGGAATGTTTCAACAGCGTTTTAAAAACGTTGTGGAATGTTTTAATTCCATTTCAGTAAACAACTGCCATAATGTGCATATTTACCGCATTTCAAAATTAGCATATTATATCAATAACAAATTTCAAAATCAACATATTATATCAATACCACATTTTGGACACATGTTTGATAACCAACGTGTGAAATTTCATAATCAAAATACACAATATTCTTACACCAAAAATAAATAGTTTGTCATCAATAGTTCAAAAACAAAATTTGGAACAAGTAGCAATAGCAAAACAAAAGCAAGTAGTACAAACATTAAAACCAAAAAATAGTTCCTGCAGCAAAAATAACTTCGATGCATAACTCTTTGCAACCTTTTTTGCATCACAGTCATCTATCTACCTATAAAGCAAAAGTAATGCTTGGGAATCAGTTCATTAAAAAAGTGTACACAAAGCTAAATTAGATTTATAATGCAAACACTAAATATTCATCACACTATTGCATTAGGCGATTGACTAATACAAAGTATACAACATGCCATAAAATCAAATAGCATTTACAAGTGAAGTAGAGTAAAAAATGATAAACGAATTCGGAAATTTACCTGGCTAGTACTTACAGTTACGTCATTCGCTTTTTCTTCTTCTAGATATGCAAACCTTGTGCTAGCTTATTCTATGTAAAACACCACTGATTTGAAGGTTTCTTGTATGTTGAACGAAATCTATCCACCTCATTAAGAAAAAATGATTAAATTCAGTAACTTAACAACAAAAGATAATTATACTCTACTACAGAAAATACTAAGCAACAAATTTATTATATCTTGATCACAGTATCTGTATTGTAGGGCCTGCCAATAGCCTTTAACGTACAAAATACATATTGTCAGGTATTGTCAGGTGGGAACCACAAACGATTTTGACATGAACTTAATGAGGAGAAAATTGATCTGAAAACCAATTTACTTGATTTAACACAAATTGTACATATCAATAATTCAGTATAATCCCTTTTAAGATATAAACAGGCTATCACTGACATGCTGCATTATATCGCGACAGTTACATTATGTATGTAATAATGTTTGTGTTATAGATTAAATTTATACAAAATGAAACCAAGTATAAGATTTACATAGACATATCTTGATTGCCTCGTTTGTTTAGCCCGGTTTCTAATCAATTCATCACAACAAAGCAAAAGGCATTTAATTGAAAACTTGCATTCAAATGTGAAGAGATAATATATCAATACCCTCATTTTAAACACATTATTGAAGTTGCTTAAGTATAAAAAGCTTTGGAAACTTACTTGCACATGTTTCAAATGATGTTGTTGCCATGTCACATATGGCTGCTCCCGTTGCCCAGTCCTAGTATTTTCTAATTGTAGCTGAAACACATGCTCCCTCGTTAAACCACCCAGCGAGCTGGACCTGCACCATACAATATCACTTCAAAGAAAAAAGAACTCTATACAGTTGACAGATAGGCCACCAAATGGCTACTAAAGACACAATCATACCCATGCAATTTTATTTTACTATATTTGCTCAGTAACCAGTCACCACCAGTTCACTAGTGATCACACCTCCAACAACCACTGTTATTACTACCGCTGCCTCACCACATTGCCTACCTCCCTCAATCAACCACCAGACTTCCTTCCACTGTTGACAGCAACTTGCGAATCAAATTCAAACTGCTACGCTCACAACATTCCTGTCTGCACATCCCCTGTACAACTGTGCACCTTCATACAAAACAAAGGCCTCATTTCACACATCTTCTACCAGACGACAGCAACCACTTCAACATATACAAATATCACTTCAAACAACTGCCAGACTATAAACTTCGCCATTCCACCTGTCTACATACAAACGATAGCTCCACTGTTACCCACTGTCTCTTCCAACACAGCCTCTGCCTTCCATCACTTTCCTACCCTGCAAATATCAACCAGTGCCAAATCACCGACCCCTTCATATCAAATAAACCATACAACCATCTATGACTTCCCTCACCTCACAACTCATACACCCATAACAAACAACCCAAACAACTCGTTACTGCAACCATACAACTATGCTTCCACTTCACATCTTTGTGCCATTGCTATAACAAACTCTTAATCACACAACCACTATAATACAACATATACATCATACTGCCTTTGACTTCCTACAGCAGTGCAACCCAAGTTCTTCAACAACTTGCCTTCAATCCCATACAACAACATATCAAACCGACCCACTACCTAACCACATCATCACATATACATAAACAAGTTTTTTTGTTTGCTTCCATATTTCCTCCCCTCTACAACAACATGGTACAACACTAAAACCATCAACTCAACATTCACATCTACAACTCCTCATGGCCTTCCAATACATACCACCCTAGACAGCAACTAACATACCTCAACCACTTCACTATGCTACCAAACTTCAACCACTACATACATTTCACCTCGACTGTTACATCCCTGTACACAAATTGTCACCGCATACATACCACTGTTACATCCCCATACACAAAGCTATAACTGTAACGTCCCGCCTTTTCGCACGATTTAATTCGACACACGTGCCAATTCAAACCATCCGGAAGGGCGGATTTTTATGGGGTAAATAAGAAAAACAAGAAAGAAATAAAACAAAACAGAATCTCACAGCGGAAGGATAAAATATAACAATCAAATATACAGTTTATAAAGCTGTTTACAAAAACATTTAATTATATTTATATAATACATATCAGAGTTACACTTACCAATAACAATGCAGCGGAATTAAATAGTGTAGTGGAATAATAGTAAATAATAGTAATACAAATCTTCATCTTCGTCCTCCAGAGCTAAAACTTCAAATCCTGAAACGCTCGGACTGACCCGAGCGAATTGAAAAGACAAAACACTCGAGTCAGAACTAAAAGATCTTATGTAAGTTAAATTAATAGAAAAGAATATGAGTGCAGTAACTCAAGAGATGCTCGGGATTTACATCTCCTAAGGATCCGTTAAACTATTTACTATGTAGTATGTTCCGCTATTATAATAATGTCTAATTGTAAAATAAACTTACTTTTAAATAGCGTTAATCCTTTACATTTTCCACCTTAACACATAATAAATTCCCATAGTCTATACAGTACCGTAATCTCCCCCATACTGGGCGTCGTCAGAGGGCACTCCATAGGTATAGTATAAAACCAAAATCGTATAAGGCGCGATAGAGTAGGTGACACGGCACAACTAGGCAATGCCAGGGTAGATATACCAATTACGCATCCGGGCTGATGGTAACGCATAGCCGCAGCTATCGCCCACCTCGAACAACACCCCCAAATCAAAAATCAAAAGTGGCCACCGAATCAATCCAAAAGTCAGAGTATAATATCGAAGGAGTGCGTTCGATCAGAGGAATGACCTCATTGGCCCGAGAATCGCTCCTGTTTTAGCCACCTTATGCCAACTCACGGGAGTCGGGTCCACGTATTTACCTTAAATGAAACGTCGCCACCAACCTACTTCATTATGGAATCTCCACCGCGTACATGGTTGTTAAAGTGGTATTCCGAGTTGGCAGAGAGTATGACAACTTCCGATCCCGGTCTCTTCAACAACTAAACGTTATTATAACACCGCGGTCATTTAAAAATAATTATACTTTCAAACCAGAATAAAATTATCCATTTCAAAACCCATAAATACGATATCATTTCCTTTTAAAACCCAAATAAATATGATATCATTTTATTTCAAATATATCTCTTTTCCAAAATCATGCCACTTTTAAGATTTATAATACCTCGAAACCAATTATTTGAAATTTAACTTTCAATATAATACTTCGAAATCCATAGTTTTAAAACCATAACTTTCAAAACTTAAATGGTTTGGATATTCAACAGTATATAAAATAAAACAGTTTGAATTTAAAATTTCTTTATAAAATAATTTCTGCGACTTTACAATTTATTCATTTAAAAATTTAGTCTAAACCATAAATTTTAAATTCACTTTCAGTTGAATAAACAACTTCAATTTAATATATTTCTATCTTGGAGTATTTAACAATTTCAAAACTTAAGGTTGAAAATTTATATTCAACAATTCATTGTCCTATTATTTAGTTTTTGAAATGTTTACATAATAAATCAAAAAATAATTTAAAATAAAACTCCAATTACTAACAACTTAATCATTTCCTTCAGTTTATTTTTGCTAGAAATATTCGTTTAATTCATCTTGAATAAAAATTCAGTTATAGATATCATACCTTTTTAAAATTTCAAGTTAATAAATTTTACATCAACTTATGAAGTTAAATTCTTAATTAAGCTCTATTCCAAATAAATTTCCAATTTAACTCCCAATCTTAATTGATTTTATATAATTTAACTCTATATATACACAAGATCTTAAACCTGTACTTAAACATATAATATAAATTATCAAACCATTATTCAACTTATTTATTTTCATTTAACAAATTCATACATAGCTTAAATTCAATAATTTAACTATATATATGTATATAAAAAAATAAAATTTTTATATAAGATCCAAAATTAATATTTAGTAAACCGTATCTTATCCAAACCATAGAAATCATTTCAAAAATAATTGTATATATATATACCGCGGTGCCTGTATATAATTTTCTACCTATGGTCAAGTGATACGGATATTTATCATTTCAATCCGCAATTTAAAAATAAAAATTTGCGGTTGTATATCATTTCAAACCGCAATCCCGAATGAAATGAAATGCATGATAACTTGCAGTTTATGTAAATAAACATCCATTCATCCAAATATCAATCATCAACCATTTATTATAATCATCATCCAATTTGAACAAAACATCAATATATAGCATATAAAATATAACAGGTAGTAAATAACAGGTATTATGTAGCGACCAATAAAATTTTATTAATTTTTTTTTATTGGTTTTATAACGTATTTATTTTGGATTTTGAGAAATTATTAATAATAATAATTTTGAAATAAAAATTTGATATTTGGATTACGTATAATTTTATAGTTTAAACCAATAAGTTGTAGTTGTATATGGCTTGCATCTTATTCTATAATAACCAGTGTATATTTTGCTGTCTACTAGTATAATACTATATGTTAGTTTATTTATGTGTATCGATCTAAACAATGATTTTAAAATAATAATAAAAATATACATACATACATATATATAATTGGATTTGCGTTTGAATTTAGAAAATGATTTTGATTCATATAAATAGTTATATACATAGTTAT
Organism: Allium cepa; assembly: GCA_030765085.1. Taxonomy (NCBI): domain Eukaryota; kingdom Viridiplantae; phylum Streptophyta; class Magnoliopsida; order Asparagales; family Amaryllidaceae; genus Allium; species Allium cepa. The sequence continues at coordinate 884,694,905 of CM060940.1, read as the reverse complement.
GCACATATATAGCCATAAGTTCAACTCATACCATATTAAATTTCTTTTAAAGGTTTTAGCTAAATCTATGGGTGAGCGTTGACACACCTTTCCACCTTATATTTAATTCTCTAACGTTTCAATTTGCATTCTATCCGTTCATAATTTCTTTTTTTTTTGTGTCAGCTGAATCAATGAGAGACTGTTACAATTTCATTTATTTGTGTACGTTTTCATTTTTATTATTGTACACATCACGGTACCTTTAAAATTGTGACTTTATTTCTTTTCTTCGGTCTCAATTATAGAAGCGTGCTGCGCACGTTATTATTAATTGCTTTGAATCTCACTACTCTATATTTATTCCTGTACGTTTTATCTTCGCTTAAATTTCTCTCTCCATTCTTTTTTCCATTTTAATATCCTTGCCTTTCCATACTCACGTGCTTTCCAATCAAGCAATAAATTATTTAAATATCCACCTTATCAACTTGACCGTTGTTATTGCATCACACTAGTATATAATTCAAATCTATCATTATTCTACCATTCTTCTTTAACAAATTATATGTAACAGTATATCATAAATGGACAGCTCATTCTCCACCCATTCATTTCTCCTATTCAATTAATAATGGAATATAAAGTTATATATTTGGTATACAATTCAAACAACCGTTACCATTCATACCTCCTAAATTCTAGCGATTGACACCTCTATTTCCATCGGTTCAAATTTATATAAACTTTATATTCGTTACACGTTACATTCATTTATTTGACCGGTCCTTTCCTTTGTTATTTCCCGAATTTCGTGCGTTACTAACCAATGCTCCATATTTATTTGCCTTAATGATTCAGCTAAATTTAAGGATCACCGTTGCTTTTACCTTTTTGTTTATATTACCATTCCCCTATTTTAGCCGGTTGCATTTGATATTTCCTTGATTTAAGCTTTCTAACTTTTAAATTTCCACTACTCTATATTTTTTTCTGTACATTTATCTTTGCTTGAATTTCTTTGTCCATTCCTTTTTCCAATTTAATGTCCTTCATTTCCAAACTCATTACGTGCTCTCCAAACAAAAAAAAAATTATTCCTTTAAACATATAGCTGTTACTTTTCCATCATCTCAGTTTATTTTCAAATTGATACGTTACCTCTAGTCTATCTATCTATTTCTTTTAGCATTCCTCAATTTTAAGCAAATAATTTTCCCAATTCAGGTTTGAAACGTTCCTACTCCTGGCTATTAATATAATTGAAGTCAGTGTCTTTTGCTTAAATTATGGCATATGTTCAAAGCATAAATTATTCTCAGCTAAATTTTAGCCATTACTATCTTTATTTCTTGCCACTTTAAACAAAATTTCTTTCCACTTTATCAATGTGAGACTTCTCTTATAAATACAAATCACTCGTACATACCCTACTCCATATCAATAGACCTTCGTCTCCTCTTTTGCATGTGAAGCTTCTTCTGTAGGTAAATGGCTGCACCATTTTTTTTCTTCTTCTTATTTCTTTTCTTTTTCTTCTTCTTTTTCATCCTTTTCTTTTGTTTTCTTATTGTTTATATTGCTTTTCCTTTATTTTAAGCACAACATGTTTTTGTCTATTTATTTTTTTACATGTTTTGATTTTCAATGTAACATAAAAGTTTATAATTTAAGCGTATATATATATATATTTAAAAAGGATCGCTTTATATTAAGGTCACATGGTATTTGGAGAAGTATTTTTTTTTTTCTATTTTGTCACTTTTATTTATATTTTACAATCCCGGTCCTAGGAGCATTTGATTGTTGGCTATACAGTTTGGGTCTATGTATTTACATTTAAAAGATAATGTTTAAATTTATGTAAAGGAAGGCAAAATTATGATGTATAAACTGGGATAGTTTAACATATATAGGCGAGGACATCATTAATTCCTACTTTCTATTTTCATCAGTTTTGGTTTATGCATTTAGTAATGCTAACTAAGCTATATATATATAATTGGTTTTGCAAGGTCTATAGTTATATAAAATAATATGTCGATTTTATGGATTTTTGTTTACAGTAGTGCTTCACTTTTGGTTTTAAAACATAAATAGTTATATGTTTGGCAAGTTCACATATTGCTGTTTTGTAAGATCACGTTTAATATGTATATACTTTTTTTTTATAGATGAGAACTTGGTTTCCAAATATATTTTTATAGTATGTTTTGGGATTAATTATTTAATTTAAACAAATATATTTATTTTAAGTTTATGTTTAATTTTTAATAAATGTAAGCTTGATTTGTTTATTTACTTATATGTTTGAAACGCTTGTAAATTTAATTTGCGGTGTTCAAACTTAGAATATAAATTCATATGTATATATAGTATAGGTCAGTTTTATGAATTTTTTTTATATACATATTTTTAAGTTTTATTTTATATAGTATGGTTTATATGTTAGAAAAAAAAAGGAGAGAGGTTTTATATCCATAGTTATATGTTATTGCATTGGGTAATATAGCTGTTAAGTGCTGTCTGCATTTGTACATTGATTTTTACTTGGACTGTATATATATATTGAATAACAAGTGTTTGTAGCTTTCTTTGTCGCAGTTAATATAAGCTATGTTGAAAATGGGTCTCAACATTGTTTTTTTTTCTTTAAACTTGCATGTGTTTATGTACATTTCAATATGAAAGTTACAATATTTATTTCAAATTTTATTACATTTGATTTTTAATACAAAACAGTGATTTTTCATACATACGTATTTTGTTTTGATATTGGTCTTAAAAAGAAATATTAATTTAATAAGAAAATAATATATTTATTTTGATTTATATATGTATATGTGCTTTAAATGGATATTGTTTTCAAATTCTCTTATACCAATTTTCTTCATCAAACCCGGTTCTAATTTGATTCCGTCGATTCCTGTTATCAGCTTTGTCCGTCGTGCCCGTTTTCTCCATCGAATCGTATCCATCTAGCGTCGCTTGGAATTCGTAGCTCGTTTCCTTGTCAAATCTGTTTAGCCTCGAAAGGTGAGCAATCACTCACGATTAACACTTTTATATTTATTGAATTTGATTTCAATTGAAACGACAATTGAAATATGCTGTTGTATTTATTTTTAATTGTTATATATGCTATTATCTGTATTTGTTCACCTATGACACCCAACACCATTATCGGTTAATTATGTATGTGATAATAATACAGATTGGTTGATAATTGATTGTTTGATTGATTGTTGTTTAAATTGGATGTTAATTATTTTTGTTAAGTGATAACTAGTTTGCTAGTTTAATTTGAGTAGTATAGTTTACAAATTAAACGGATTATATATGATGGACCTTACTTTATTAAAACCTGACCCCGCCATATGTAAATTTGATTAGTTGAATTTGACCCATTGATTGTCGTAGAAATTGATAAATTATTCTTGAAATCTTTGAACGTAGTTTGGATTAATTGTTGTATTATTAAACCGAAAATGAAATGGAACGACAAGGGAAAACTGAAATGTAATAACCTTTAAATCTACATGAAATGATAGTGTAGATTTTAGAAATAATTATAAAAATAACAATGCGAATTAATACGATTATTTCGGGGTTATTTGATTTAATCTATTGAATTGTTATTGATTGTTGTTATTGCTTGTTTACTTACTTTGACACTATCCCTTTCATCACACTGCAAGTTCCCTTTGTTATGTTTGATTTTTGAATTAAAATGGGTTGAAAGGATAGGCCCAAGCGGGTTTCGTTTAATTAAATTTGGGATTACGGGTTGAAATGCTATCCACCCGTATACATTTAGTGTACGTATTGAAATGATAATAGCCATAACACTTTGACCATATGATAAAAAAATCTATGGTCTTATTAAATGTAAATTCTTAAATACATCTATAAAGGGTAATGATAAATATAGAGTTAATTATATCTAGTTAATCAAGATTTGATTAAATACATAAATTATGATAAATAATTTATGTAAATTTTATTCGGATAAATTTTGCAATAATATTGAAAAATTAAGGTTGGGAGATAAATTTGGGTTATTGTAAAATGATGTTTAGATAAGGATTTATTTATTTAAATCAATTTGAAATTTATCGAATGAGATATTTCACGTTTAATAAAATTTGAGAAATCTTGAGAAAGATGTAATCTAAAGTCACTAAAATGGTATTGAATAAGGGAAGCTTCAAACTAAATAATAATGATGTAAAAACCAAGAATCTATATGAAACTGTTAAATTTAACATCTAAGTATTTAAGCCATGAACTGTATTGTAATTAAATGGTTTAGAAATTTGATATGTATTTGGGACCAAGATAGTTGAATTTGTTATGTAGATAACTAATTGAATTTAATGGAAATTGAGGTTGAACGAAATCTGGAAATTTGTATTTAGAAAACTAGATTGGGAAATTTAGGGGAAATATTAAATACTTAAAGTATGGAAACATATTGAAATGGAAAGGGTAATTAGGATATCAAATCCAGATTTGAGATTTATAATTGAGATTGAATTTAATTTAAATGGAAAGGTCAGGTTGATGTGAACGATTTGTTAAGTTAAGGAAATTGCAAGTGCTTTACCATATACAACATTTAATATATATAAATACTATTTGGGAAATATAATTATTCGAAGTGAATTTGACATTTGGGTTTGAAGTATAAATTAAGTGAATGACCACGATGTAATAGTGTATATTTCTACCCTGTAGATAGTTCTATGGACCCTTAGAGGATGGTCATCCCAAACATCCTTTAAGTTATTTGTATTTCAGTTGATATTTCACTTGAGTTGGATTTATTGATATAAGAATGTTAATCCTGACTCGAGTGTTTTGTGTTTTGCTTTACGCTCGGGTCAGACCGAGTAATACAGCATTAGAGACTCACCTTTGGAGATTGGAGCTTCATTTGGAGATCCAACTATCGTTTCAGCTTTCAGTTTTCTAGATTGACTGGTTCAGAGAAGTCATCGGCTCGTACTGAAGACTTTTCTGTATTCAAGAGATTCTGATGTATTTTATTTTAAACTCTGATGTATATAGTAGCTTCATGAACTACTATTTTTCTATTCCGCTGCATTATATTACTCTGTGTCTGTGATCTGTGTTTGATTTATTTACTGTATATTTTAAGTTTTGCCAAATTAAATTAACAATTCGGTATTTTGAATTATTCAAGTCGTACATGTACGGTTTTAGTGTCGATTTGAATGGTCCAAAATAGCGGGTCGTTACAGTTGGTATCAGAGCTTTGGCTCTAGGCAAACTTACCTTATATGGTAAATTTATTTACAGAATCACTTTCATTCGAGTTGAATCTCTTCCTTTTTGACTCGTTTTCCTTTGAATTTTGGAATGTCCCTCGGTTCCGAAATTCATTCTTGTCTCTCCCTATTTATATTCATTCGATTCTGGAGTATCCCATGACTCCACTGAATGATTTGTAAAGGGGATGAAACTCCTTTACAATTGGCATTGATTCACCGGAGATTTATGTATCCCTCGGTTTAGATGCTACTATCTACTGTTATTCCGAATTCTATCTATAGCGATCGAATGTCGATTTGCCTTAGAATTCTGCATCCATAATATTACTAAATTCACGGCTGATCCGGTTAAGGTCGCCCGCGATTTATAGAAGTATATCCATCTTCTATTTTGTAACTTAATTATCTCATCTTCGATCGAGTTTATCTTCGAATCAGGATTCTATTGATTAGAGTTCCTTTAAATTAAATCTCTATCTTTATTTTGAAATCCATTCTTAGATTATCCTTTGAAAATCGGGTACGTTTGTATTTTGAAATTGCTTTATATATCAAATTTATATTTTTAATAACTATGATTTTTCCTATATATAAAAAGAAATGTTTCGATAAGGATTATATACCTATATATAAATCAAATAAGAAATGTTATTCTATATAAAAAGTTTTGAAAGGATTTGAAATTTTGGAAAATTATAAGAAATTGATTTATATAAAAATGATTTATAACTGAAGTGTTAAATTTGAAATTCGAGAATTGAATTCCGGTATTTTGAAATTGGTTTTAAGATTTTGGAAATTATAGGAAAAATAGTACGATTTAAAAGTATTTTTCCGAATAAGAAATGTTTTAAATGAGTTCAAATGAATTCCATTAATTTTGAAGAAATTTCAAACGAGTTTTCAAGAAAATAGAAGTCCAGAACTCACTTATGTCGCTAGGGAATAATTTCGGTGATAAGTGCACGCATCATCGACATTGATTTTCGAGTTTCAGAGTGGGGGAGAGGCTCCTTTAATAGCTTCGCTATGCGAGTGATCTTGTAAAACCGTTTTTGATTTCAAATTCCGTAGTAATTTGATAGTTTCGAAAGAAATATGTATATATTTGAAATGATTTAAAGTATACCGGTGTTCGATCCTCGAGTTTTGAGTTGACCTAGAATAACCCTATTTATAAAAAATTGATTTCCAACTAGTGATTTGAAATCTATTGATTTGAAAGGTACTCAATTTTGGAAAGAGAATTTTATATAATCGAAGTCTATATAAGGATATTTTGATATACTATTGATTTGGAAAGTATTCGTTTGAAAATGGAATCCTATATATATGGACTTTATATAAGTACAATATTTGAAAGTGATTTGAAAAAGGTACTATATGATATATATTTTCCAAATAAAGATATGGAAAGTGCCTTCTGCTTGATATCCGCTTTGTGGCCACAGCGTGGATTCATTCTATCGTTATTATTCTCTCTGATTTTGGTTTTCCGGATGTAATACTCGAGTGTTCCCACCGTGACGTGTCCCACGGTTTCTTTTTCTCTCGTGAATGCACAGCGAAATTGCCTGGCTGAGTCTTGCCTAGGGGTACGGATTGTTTCCTGGGGGAACCAGGCGTAACCATTGTGTATCCTGCAATCTGTGTAGGTCGCGAATAGTAGCGCAAGTGCCTGGCTGAGTCTTGCCTGGGGGTACGGATTGTTTCCTGGGGGAACCAGGCGTAACCATTGTGTATCCTGCACCCTACTAGTCATCATGGCGTAACTCGCAGGGCTGTGAAAGCTTACGGATATGGATTGTTTCCTGGGGGAACCAGGCGTAACCATTGTGTATCTGCGAACCATGATCGGACAAAGGTTTTGGTTTGATTGTTTTGTTTGGATCGTACTTTCCATATCTGTTTTAAAGGGTTTTTCAAGTATTTTCACTGGTTGTTGAAACAAGTCTACTAAGTACTTGAAGAATTCTAGCTTTGCGCCTGATCAACGCATGGCCAGAGTCTGCAAGAACAAGGATAAACTTGTTGAAACATCGAGTTATAAAAGTATTTTCGAAAGAAAATTTACTTTGATATAGTAGTATCTTATTATAAAAGTGTTATTATAAAGGTATTTATTATAAAATATTTTTCCCAACAAAGAAATTTGCATTAATCTTTGGAATTAAATTCCTTTGGTAAATTGAAAATTCGTGCCCGATACTATTCCAGAATCTACCTTCCTTTCCTTTTTGAATAAAATCTTTTAAAGATTGCTTATCTATATGCTACATTGGTTAATAGAAAATTTTAGTGGTATAAATATTTTTGAAGTGAATGATTTATTAATAATGTTTGAAAGGTATCTAAAGACAAATTTATAAATTTATGAATTATGGATTTAATGTTTTCAACAGCTTCTTTGTAAATATAACTAATGATGCAAATAATTGTTTTCAAATAGCTTTCATATATGTATATAGGTGTTAGTTAAACATATTAAATTTCAATGAGTTTTGGAAATTTTAAAGTATTAAAGATAGCTGAATCGCAAATAAAGTTTTCAAATGAATAATTCAAGTAAAATTATATAGTTTTAAATTAATTATTTACCCTTAACTTTCAATCTACCTTTATTTCTGGTTGTTCTATTCTCCTACCTCCTTCCTTTTCGGGGACGAAAAGTTTTGAGTGGGGGAGAATGTAGCGACCAATAAAATTTTATTAATTTTTTTTTTATTGGTTTTATAACGTATTTATTTTGGATTTTGAGAAATTATTAATAATAATAATTTTGAAATAAAAATTTGATATTTGGATTACGTATAATTTTATAGTTTAAACCAATAAGTTGTAGTTGTATATGGCTTGCATCTTATTCTATAATAACCAGTGTATATTTTGCTGTCTACTAGTATAATACTATATGTTAGTTTATTTATGTGTATCGATCTAAACAATGATTTTAAAATAATAATAAAAATATACATACATACATATATATAATTGGATTTGCGTTTGAATTTAGAAAATGATTTTGATTCATATAAATAGTTATATACATAGTTATGCACATATATAGCCATAAGTTCAACTCATACCATATTAAATTTCTTTTAAAGGTTTTAGCTAAATCTATGGGTGAGCGTTGACACACCTTTCCACCTTATATTTAATTCTCTAACGTTTCAATTTGCATTCTATCCGTTCATAATTTTTTTTTTTTTTTGTGTCAGCTGAATCAATGAGAGACTGTTACAATTTCATTTATTTGTGTACGTTTTCATTTTTATTATTGTACACATCACGGTACCTTTAAAATTGTGACTTTATTTCTTTTCTTCGGTCTCAATTATAGAAGCGTGCTGCGCACGTTATTATTAATTGCTTTGAATCTCACTACTCTATATTTATTCCTGTACGTTTTATCTTCGCTTAAATTTCTCTCTCCATTCTTTTTTCCATTTTAATATCCTTGCCTTTCCATACTCATGTGCTTTCCAATCAAGCAATAAATTATTTAAATATCCACCTTATCAACTTGACCGTTGTTATTGCATCACACTAGTATATAATTCAAATCTATCATTATTCTACCATTCTTCTTTAACAAATTATATGTAACAGTATATCATAAATGGACAGCTCATTCTCCACCCATTCATTTCTCCTATTCAATTAATAATGGAATATAAAGTTATATATTTGGTATACAATTCAAACAACCGTTACCATTCATACCTCCTAAATTCTAGCGATTGACCCCTCTATTTCCATCGGTTCAAATTTATATAAACTTTATATTCGTTACACGTTACATTCATTTATTTGACCGGTCCTTTCCTTTGTTATTTCCCGAATTTCGTGCGTTACTAACCAATGCTCCATATTTATTTGCCTTAATGATTCAGCTAAATTTAAGGATCACCGTTGCTTTTACCTTTTTGTTTATATTACCATTCCCCTATTTTAGCCGGTTGCATTTGATATTTCCTTGATTTAAGCTTTCTAACTTTTAAATTTCCACTACTCTATATTTTTTTCTGTACATTTATCTTTGCTTGAATTTCTTTGTCCATTCCTTTTTCCAATTTAATGTCCTTCATTTCCAAACTCATTACGTGCTCTCCAAACAAAAAAAAAATTATTCCTTTAAACATATAGCTGTTACTTTTCCATCATCTCAGTTTATTTTCAAATTGATACGTTACCTCTAGTCTATCTATCTATTTCTTTTAGCATTCCTCAATTTTAAGCAAATAATTTTCCCAATTTAGGTTTGAAACGTTCCTACTCCTGGCTATTAATATAATTGAAGTCAGTGTCTTTTGCTTAAATTATGGCATATGTTCAAAGCATAAATTATTCTCAGCTAAATTTTAGCCATTACTATCTTTATTTCTTGCCACTTTAAACAAAATTTCTTTCCACTTTATCAATGTGAGACTTCTCTTATAAATACAAATCACTCGTACATACCCTACTCCATATCAATAGACCTTCGTCTCCTCTTTTGCATGTGAAGCTTCTTCTGTAGGTAAATGGCTGCACCATTTTTTTTCTTCTTCTTATTTCTTTTCTTTTTCTTCTTCTTTTTCATCCTTTTCTTTTGTTTTCTTATTGTTTATATTGCTTTTCCTTTATTTTAAGCACAACATGTTTTTGTCTATTTATTTTTTTACATGTTTTGATTTTCAATGTAACATAAAAGTTTATAATTTAAGCGTATATATATATATTTAAAAAGGATCGCTTTATATTAAGGTCACATGGTATTTGGAGAAGTTTTTTTTTTTTTTTCTATTTTGTAACTTTTATTTATATTTTACAATCCCGGTCCTAGGAGCATTTGATTGTTGGCTATACAGTTTGGGTCTATGTATTTACATTTAAAAGATAATGTTTAAATTTATGTAAAGGAAGGCAAAATTATGATGTATAAACTGGGATAGTTTAACATATATAGGCGAGGACATCATTAATTCCTACTTTCTATTTTCATCAGTTTTGGTTTATGCATTTAGTAATGCTAACTAAGCTATATATATATATAATTGGTTTTGCAAGGTCTATAGTTATATAAAATAATATGTCGATTTTATGGATTTTTGTTTACAGTAGTGCTTCACTTTTGGTTTTAAAACATAAATAGTTATATGTTTGGCAAGTTCACATATTGCTGTTTTGTAAGATCACGTTTAATATGTATATACTTTTTTTTTATAGATGAGAACTTGGTTTCCAAATATATTTTTATAGTATGTTTTTGGATTAATTATTTAATTTAAACAAATATATTTATTTTAAGTTTATGTTTAATTTTTAATAAATGTAAGCTTGATTTGTTTATTTACTTATATGTTTGAAACGCTTGTAAATTTAATTTGCGGTGTTCAAACTTAGAATATAAATTCATATGTATATATAGTATAGGTCAGTTTTATGAATTTTTTTTTATATACATATTTTTAAGTTTTATTTTATATAGTATGGTTTATATGTTAGAAAAAAAAAGGAGAGAGGTTTTATATCCATAGTTATATGTTATTGCATTGGATAATATAGCTGTTAAGTGTTGTCTGCATTTGTACATTGATTTTTACTTGGACTGTATATATATATTGAATAACAAGTGTTTGTAGTTTTCTTTGTCGCAGTTAATATAAGCTATGTTGAAAATGGGTCTCAACATTGTTTTTTTTTTCTTTAAACTTGCATGTGTTTATGTACATTTCAATATGAAAGTTACAATATTTATTTCAAATTTTATTACATTTGATTTTTAATACAAAACAGTGATTTTTCATACATACGTATTTTGTTTTGATATTGGTCTTAAAAAGAAATATTAATTTAATAAGAAAATAATATATTTATTTTGATTTATATATGTATATGTGCTTTAAATGGATATTGTTTTCAAATTCTCTTATACCAATTTTCTTCATCAAACCCGGTTCTAATTTGATTCCGTCGATTCCTGTTATCAGCTTTGTCCGTCGTGCCCGTTTTCTCCATCGAATCGTATCCATCTAGCGTCGCTTGGAATTCGTAGCTCGTTTCCTTGTCAAATCTGTTTAGCCTCGAAAGGTGAGCAATCACTCACGATTAACACTTTTATATTTATTGAATTTGATTTCAATTGAAACGACAATTGAAATATGCTGTTGTATTTATTTTTAATTGTTATATATGCTATTATCTGTATTTGTTCACCTATGACACCCAACACCATTATCGGTTAATTATGTATGTGATAATAATACAGATTGGTTGATAATTGATTGTTTGATTGATTGTTGTTTAAATTGGATGTTAATTATTTTTGTTAAGTGATAACTAGTTTGCTAGTTTAATTTGAGTAGTATAGTTTACAAATTAAACGGATTATATATGATGGACCTTACTTTATTAAAACCTGACCCCGCCATATGTAAATTTGATTAGTTGAATTTGACCTATTGATTGTCGTAGAAATTGATAAATTATTCTTGAAATCTTTGAACGTAGTTTGGATTAATTGTTGTATTATTAAACCGAAAATGAAATGGAACGACAAGGGAAAACTGAAATGTAATAACCTTTAAATCTACATGAAATGATAGTGTAGATTTTAGAAATAATTATAAAAATAACAATGCGAATTAATACGATTATTTCGGGGTTATTTGATTTAATCTATTGAATTGTTATTGATTGTTGTTATTGCTTGTTTACTTACTTTGACACTATCCCTGTCATCACACTGCAAGTTCCCTTTGTTATGTTTGATTTTTGAATTAAAATGGGTTGAAAGGATAGGCCCAAGCGGGTTTCGTTTAATTAAATTTGGGATTACGGGTTGAAATGCTATCCACCCGTATACATTTAGTGTACGTATTGAAATGATAATAGCCATAACACTTTGACCATATGATAAAAAAATCTATGGTCTTATTAAATGTAAATTCTTAAATACATCTATAAAGGGTAATGATAAATATAGAGTTAATTATATCTAGTTAATCAAGATTTGATTAAATACATAAATTATGATAAATAATTTATGTAAATTTTATTCGGATAAATTTTGCAATAATATTGAAAAATTAAGGTTGGGAGATAAATTTGGGTTATTGTAAAATGATGTTTAGATAAGGATTTATTTATTTAAATCAATTTGAAATTTATCGAATGAGATATTTCACGTTTAATAAAATTTGAGAAATCTTGAGAAAGATGTAATCTAAAGTCACTAAAATGGTATTGAATAAGGGAAGCTTCAAACTAAATAATAATGATGTAAAAACCAAGAATCTATATGAAACTGTTAAATTTAACATCTAAGTATTTAAGCCATGAACTGTATTGTAATTAAATGGTTTAGAAATTTGATATGTATTTGGGACCAAGATAGTTGAATTTGTTATGTAGATAACTAATTGAATTTAATGGAAATTGAGGTTGAACGAAATCTGGAAATTTGTATTTAGAAAACTAGATTGGGAAATTTAGGGGAAATATTAAATACTTAAAGTATGGAAACATATTGAAATGGAAAGGGTAATTAGGATATCAAATCCAGATTTGAGATTTATAATTGAGATTGAATTTAATTTAAATGGAAAGGTCAGGTTGATGTGAACGATTTGTTAAGTTAAGGAAATTGCAAGTGCTTTACCATATACAACATTTAATATATATAAATACTATTTGGGAAATATAATTATTCGAAGTGAATTTGACATTTGGGTTTGAAGTATAAATTAAGTGAATGACCACGATGTAATAGTGTATATTTCTACCCTGTAGATAGTTCTATGGACCCTTAGAGGATGGTCATCCCAAACATCCTTTAAGTTATTTGTATTTCAGTTGATATTTCACTTGAGTTGGATTTATTGATATAAGAATGTTAATCCTGACTCGAGTGTTTTGTGTTTTGCTTTACGCTCGGGTCAGACCGAGTAATACAGCATTAGAGACTCACCTTTGGAGATTGGAGCTTCATTTGGAGATCCAACTATCGTTTCAGCTTTCAGTTTTCTAGATTGACTGGTTCAGAGAAGTTATCGGCTCGTACTGAAGACTTTTCTGTATTCAAGAGATTCTGATGTATTTTATTTTAAACTCTGATGTATATAGTAGCTTCATGAACTACTATTTTTCTATTCCGCTGCATTATATTACTCTGTGTCTGTGATCTGTGTTTGATTTATTTACTGTATATTTTAAGTTTTGCCAAATTAAATTAACAATTCGGTATTTTGAATTATTCAAGTCGTACATGTACGGTTTTAGTGTCGATTTGAATGGTCCAAAATAGCGGGTCGTTACATATTAACTAACAGTTTATATTCAATAATAAATTTAATAACTGTTTAACTAGCAGTTTATATGCAAATAAATAAATTTTAACTGTAAATTTTTATGCAATAATAAAATTAAATAACAATTAAATTTAAATAAATGCAATCTAACCGAGATGATGAATAAAATATGCTAACAGTCATAAATGAATTTCTACTCATATCATAAATCAATTTAACAAACATAAGAAAACTTAGAAGTTGTGAGTGGGTTAAAACACTCACCTATTGAATTAAAATCCAATTTAAACCCAAAAATTCGATGTTCTCCAAATCTATCCAAACCATCGTCAAAGCGTCCGAAATTTCGATACGAACGCAACGGAGAAAACCGCGCGTCAATCCGAGCTCGTATGCAAAAGTTATTCGAGTTAAAAGATTTAAATTTTAAGATAACATAATTAATTAATACATAAAAAAAATATAACGCGCCATCCTCTTCTTCCTTATCCACGAACCTACTAACCCATCACGCACGCGCCACTTTCTTCTGTGCGCACGCAACTCGAGACATATAGAGTTCGATCAGCGACTACCAGTGTGTGCGCCACCTTGAGAGCCACCTACGGACCAAGTTTCACATCACCACTCGCTACCGTTTGCACGCAATCCAAGAAAATACGTCCATGCTTCCAAGCCAGATTTTGGTGAATCCATGGTCCAATAGCATAGATCAACCATATGGATTTGAAGAGCTCGTCGAGATCTACAACTTTGCTTTTGGAATTTTTCGATTTCGTTGAACGGATTGAAAGATATTGAGGAAAGAAGATAAGCAATTTCTGGCCATTGAATAAGTGGCGGCCATGGTATAGAATTAGGGTTTCCGAAATAAAATAATAATAAACTGTCTCGGTTTGCATGCGTATTTATAGAGTTTAACGTCAAAAACGGGCCAGAGTCCAATTTAAGCGTGCTGACAGGCAATCCTAACATAAAAAGGCCTTTTGAACGCAATGGTACTAGTTTCGAAGCCCAGTTCCACCATTTTCGTAGGTTACTGTTCAAGTCAATTTGTTTGAATGACAAAAATGCCCCTGAAAAGTCCGTTTCCGCTCGGGAACGAAAATGAATCATCCCATATATCAAAATAGATGTTTTTAAATATTTTAAACTCAATGGAAAAGGTTTCAGGTTCAAATTCCATCGTATGAAGAAGTTATGCTAAAAACAATATTTTCAAATTGATTTCAATTAATTTCAATTGCATAAATTTCAAGGCGTTTCGAGTCCGTACGATCAAACGACAAGTCCGATCGCTACGAAACTTGAAACACTATTATAATTCACCATTGCGGATCTGATGAAACTGGTTTCGTCGAAATCCGAGTCAGTGGCCAAAATAGCTATTTTTCCATTTATTAAATAAATTAATAATTAATTAATAAAATCAAAATTTTAATTTCACTTCTAAAATTTGACAATTCTTTTTATTTAAAATTTTTTAATCATTTAAAATGATTTTAAACAAAATTAGATGTCAAATTAAATGTTAGAATCAAAATTTTTATTCATATTATTCAAATTCATTATTACAAACAGATGAAATAAATATTAGAATCAAAACCCATTATATTCACATTCTCAATTTTCACCTAAATGTTCATTAGTGTAATGTTTTAATATTATATCCCACTTATTTGAAATTAATCCACTTATTAATTGTCAAATTATAAATAAATTAATAAATCTTGGTTTTCACTCCTTAAATCAACCAATCTTTACATTATAAATAAATTAACATTTACATCTTATATAATTAACCATCTCTAATTTTAAATGTAAATTATTTCACCAATTATAGTATTTAGTTCAATTTCTTAAATAATCCTTTTATTACACCTTGAATCCAATTTATTTTAATAAGTTTACAATTAAACTGATTAGATTCAATTTTAACCTTTTACTTACACTTAAGTTTAGGTTATAATCAATTTATAACGTATTTCTTTCTTAGTTATTACTTTACATACTTCTCGAATAAATTTCTCAATTAATCATAATTATTTTAAAGTAACGCTTATAATAAATACGACCCTATAATTACTCAACACTTAAACGAGCGTTATTTCATTTTCCATTAATGTAACATTCATTTATTTTATTATCACTTATTGCAAATTCTAATTCCATTAACCAATAAGCAGGTAATTTATGATATATGTTACAAATTTTTACTTTAATCACTATTCATTATTATTGACTTTTAATTTAGCATTACTTACCTTGCATTAACATTATTACTTAAAACCCCTATCCAATTGCAATTAATATTTTAATGAATACATTTACTCTTTCCGTTATGTTATTAATTATCAACAAAGAAACGTTTATTACTTTCAACAACATTGTAATTACTAATTACCTACATTGATTGTATACGTTTTCCATTATTATCATTTATTAGAATTCTATTCAACTTTCTATCTTATGCATATAGTTAACCTTTCTATTGATTTTACCTTTAAACTTTTCAGTTATTTTCTTAACTTACAAAAGGCAATGATTAATTACATTTAATCGCTATTAATTAAATGCATTGGTAACGAACAATAGTTGTCACCATTATCCAATTTATAACATTTGTAATTTATTCTCTACAACAATTATTTCAACAACTCTCATTAAATACATTTATTCCAATTTCAGTTTCAATGTTTTTATTACAAAATCAATTAAATACTTTCCTTTCTCGCATTAAATCATACACCTGTATAATCTTTTCCACTATTCATTATGTAGAATTCTATTTAAATTTCAATCTCTTGTAATAACTCATTTATTATACCTTCGCATAACAATAAACAAGGTTCCAATAAATAGGATTTATTCAATTCACCTTATATACAGGTACAATACTTGCACCATTTTATTTGTTGAAATTTTATTCATATTACAAATAAAGCTTTAATTACCATTCATATATTTTATTTTAGCCTTCATTTCAATATTAATTTACCCCCTTAATTATTTCTACAAAAATTTAATTTAAAAATCCTATTAAATTAATAAATTAAATTGTCGAAATTTACGGGTCGTTACACTCTCCCCCACTCAAAGCTTTTCGTCCCCGAAAAGGAAAGGAAGGGAAACGAAGCATTAGGATTCAATATATCTTACTTGAAGTATTAACTTTATAAATCGCTAAATCTACAAAATTAAATATTAAAATAAAATATACAAATATAACTATTAAACCCTTTATACTCAAGTTAATAAAGTTTGGAAAACACTTTTCAAAAATTTTCTAAGTCCAAAATTTACGAATTTTTTTGGCAGAGTCTCCTTTGTACAGAGAGGCTCGGGAGAAAATATAATATCAAAATATAACAATTATATACATATATTATCCAAAATATTATATCCCAACCCGGGAAAATATATAAAATAGCACTGTAGACCGTAATCCGAAACGTACCTATTTGTCGGGCAATTTACGTTTAATTTATGGAACCAAAAGCAGTAGCAATTGCTTCCATAACCTGCATTTCACTTATAAAATCCAAAGGGTTAACAATTTATATAAAGTGAAATATTTAAGTGGTAATCACTAACAACAAATCAATACAACAACCATTAATTTCAACAGACAGCATACACAACAAACACGAAGCAACCATTAAATCAAGCAAATAAATAGTTGTTCGGGTTCAAAACTTTTAAATTTTACGGAATGAAGAATAAACTACTAGCGCATCATTTACTCAACAGTCTTAGATAAACTAAATGGATTATTCATTCACCCTAAATCCAACTTTTAAAGTATCTTACCCAACAACCATAACCAAACAACAACAATTTCTACTAACAAATCAAATTAACTTATTATTAATTTCATTTCATACCCTTGTTGTTTGATTTTCTTTTTATTTACACAGTGATTTATCTTTTTAATTTACATTTACTCATTAAATGTTTGCTTCAATTTTTTTTTCTTATTACTTACAATTATTCAATTCCATTAAATCAGGTCATGTCAGTTCCTTTTATTTCATTATAATTATTCATTCATTTATTATTGCATGACCTCATTTATTTATACTTTAATTACTTAAGTTTATAATAATCTATTTGTCATACTTACCTTTAATTATATTTACTTGTAAAAATTTAATTATAACTTAAGTTATAACATTTAATTCTCATTTAACAGCAATTTCATTGAATACTTTCATTATTTCAAATTTCTACTTGTATAATATTCTATTACAATATCTTATTGAACATTTCAACTTTTAATATTTGGTAAGTTATATATGTTATTTAAGGGTGTAATTGAAAGTTATACAAGTTTCTCATTTCTTTTAATTAATTCATTGTTCAATAAATTTTTACCTTTTGTCTTATAAGTTACCACTTCAACTTCTTTTTATTTCCTTTATACTTGGCATTAAATCTCTTACCTAAATTAGAGGTTTCAATTATTAATTACTTACCTTTTATTTCACTACAATAATTGAAACAATTAATCAATGGAAATTTAAGAATTTAATACCGGGTTGAATTTCAAATTATTTTAAAATAATAGATAAATATATTCTCACAACTTATATATCTCTAATCGTATTTAAAACAATTCAAAATTTATATATTTTTTCAAAAATGAATCTGTATTAAAACTACTACAGTGGCCTTTCCCCTTCGAAACTCGAAAATGAAAGTCGATGATGCGGCTGCCATCACCGAAATTATTTTCCAGCAACAGAAAGGAAAGTATAAAACTTATTTCTCCAAAATCTTCTTTAAAACAATTCTTCCGAGTTATAATAAATATTTATATCAGAAAGTACTTGTAAAAATATTATTATATTCCAAAATTTATTCGAAAGAAATTTTAAAAACCCCGGATCTTAAGTTCTAAATTTCCCAAATTTAATTTATTTTATTTTTTTAAATCTTATTTCTATTATTATTTACACTTTATTACCTAACAACCAATCTATTGCAGCCAAATATAGATATCATTTGAGAAATTTTATTTTATATATAGAAAATATAGTAGGAAAAATTATTTCATTCACCTATATTAAAAACAAATATTATGTCGCTCTGTCCTATTAAGTGTTTAGAAATCCCTATTGATGTCACAGCGTCCCATGCACCAACCAGAATTTATAAATACAATACTAAACAGATTAAGACAATATAAAAACCCTTTTTATAACACTAACAAATACGCTCTCTCATATATATACGCTCAGTGACTCCCATAGGGTATTACTACCCAATTAACAAAGAGTCCGACCCCACAAAGCTAAGGTTTATCGCTAAACCAAAGCTCTAATACCAGATGAATCGTCCCGCCTTTTCGCAGGATTTAATTCGACACACGTGCCAATTCAAACCATCCGGAAGGGCGGATTTTTATGGGGTAAATAAGAAAAACAAGAAAGAAATAAAACAAAACAGAATCTCACAGCGGAAGGATAAAATATAACAATCAAATATACAGTTTATAAAGCTGTTTACAAAAACATTTAATTATATTTATATAATACATATCAGAGTTACACTTACCAATAACAATGCAGCGGAATTAAATAGTGTAGTGGAATAATAGTAAATAATAGTAATACAAATCTTCGTCCTCGTCCTCCAGAGCTAAAACTTCAAATCCTGAAACGCTCGGACTGACCCGAGCGAATTGAAAAGACAAAACACTCGAGTCAGAACTAAAAGATCTTATGTAAGTTAAATTAACAGAAATGAATATGAGTGCAGTAACTCAAGAGATGCTCGGGATTTACATCTCCTAAGGTTCCGTTAAACTATTTACTATGTAGTATATTTCTCTATTATAATAGTGTCTAATTGTAAAATAAACTTACTTTTAAATAGCGTTAAGGCTTTACATTTTCCACCTTAACACATAATATATTCCCATAGTCTATACAGTCCGGTAATCTCCCCTATATTGGGCGTCGTCAGAGGGGACTCCATAGGTATGGTACAAAATCAAAATCGTATAAGGCACGATAGGGTAGGTGACACGACACAACTAGGCAATGCCAGGGTAGATATACCAATTACGCATCCGGGCTGATGGTAACGCATAACCGCAGCTATCGCCCACCTCGAACAACACCCCTAAATCAAAAATCAAAAGTGGCCACCGAATCAATCCAAAAGTCAGAGTATAATATCGAAGGAGTGCGTTCGATCAGAGAATGACCTTATTGGCCCGAGAATCGCTCCTGTTTTAGCCACCTTATGCCAACTCACGGGAGTCGGGTCCATGTATTTAACTTAAATGAAACGTCGCCACCAACCTACCTCATTCTGGAATCTCCACCGCGTACACGGTTGTTAAAGTGGGTTTCGGAGTTGGCAGAGAGTATGACAACTTCCGATCCCGGTCTCTTCAACAACCAAACGTTATTATAACACCGCGGTCATTTAAAAATAATTATACTTTCAAAACCAGAATAAAATTATCAATTTCAAAACCCATAAATACGGTATCATTTCCTTTTAAAACCCAAATAAATTTGATATCATTTTATTTCAAATATATTTCTTTTCCAAAATCATGCCACTTTTAAGATTTATAACACCTCGAAACTAATTATTTGAAATTTAACTTTCAATATAATACTTCGAAATCCATAGTTTTAAAACCATAACTTTCAAAACATAAATGGTTTGGATATTCAACAGTATATAAAATAAAGTAGTTTGAATTTAAAATTTCTTTATAAAATAATTTCCGCGACTTTACAATTTATTCATTTAAAAATTTAGTCTAAACCATAAATTTTAAATTCACTTTCAGTTGAATAAACCACTTCAATTTAATATATTTCTAACTTGGAGTATTTAACAATTTCAAAACTTAAGGTTGGAAATTTATATTCAACAATTCATTTTCCTATTATTTAGTTTTTGAAATGTTTACATAATAAATCAAAAAATCATTTAAAATAAAACTCCAATTACTAACAACTTAATCATTTCCTTCAAATTTATTTATGCTAGAAATATTCGTTTAATTCATCTTAAATAAAAATTCAGTTATAGATATCATACCTTTTTAAAATTTCAAGTTAATAAATTTTACATCAACTTATGAAGTTAAATTCTTAATTAAGCTCTATTCCAAATAAATTTCCAATTTAACTCCCAATCTTAATTGATTTTAAATCATTTAACTCTATATATACACAAGATCTTAAACCTGTACTTAAACATATAATATAAATTATCAAACTCCACTATTCAACTTATTTATTTTCATTTAACAAATTCAAACATAGCTTAAATTCAATAGTTTAACTATATATATGTATATAAAAAATAAGATTTTTATATAAGATCCAAAATTAATATTTAGTAAACCGTATCTTATCCAAACCATAGAAATCATTTCAAAAATAATTATATATATATATACCGCGATGCCTCTATATAATTTTCTACCTATGGTCAAGTGATACGGATATTTATCATTTCAATCCGCAATTTAAAAATAAAAATTTGCGTTGTATATCATTTCAAACCGCAATCCCGAATGAAATAAAATGCATGATAACTTGCAGTTTATGTAAATAAACATCCACTCATCCAAATATCAATCATCAACCATTTATTATAATCATCATCCAATTTGAACAAAACATCAATATATAGCATATAAAATATAACAGGTAATAAATAACAGGTATTAACTAACAGTTTATATTCAATAATAAATTTAATAACTGTTTAACTAGCAGTTTATATGCAAATAAATAAATTTTAACTGTAAATTTTTATGCAATAATAAAATTAAATAACAATTAAATTTAAATAAATGCAATCTAACTGAGATGATGAATAAAATATGCCAACAGTCATAAATGAATTTCTACTCATATCATAAATCAATTTAACAAACATAAGAAAACTTAGAAGTTGTGAGTGGGTTAAAACACTCACCTTTTGAATTTAAATTGAATTAAAATCCAATTTAAACCCAAAAATCGATGGTCTTCAAATCTTTCCAAACGAGCGTCAAAGCATCCGGAATTTCGATACGAACGCAATGGAGAAAACCGCGCGTCAATCCGAGCTCGTATGCAAAAGTTATTCGAGTTAAAAGATTTAAATTTTAATATAACATAATTAATTAATATATAAAAAAATATAACGTGCCATCCTCTTCTTCCTTATCCACGAACCTACTAACCCATCACGCACGCGCCACTTTCTTCTGTGCGCACGCAACTCGAGACATATAGAGTTCGATCAGCAACTACCAGTGTGTGCGCCAACTTGAGAGCCACCTACGGACCAAGTTTCACATCACCACTCGCTACCGTTTGCACGCAATCCAAGAAAATACGTCCATGCTTCCAAGCCAGATTCTGGCGAATCCGTGGTCCAATAGCATAGATCAACCATATGGATTTGAAGAGCTCGCCGAGATCTACAACTTTGCTTTTGGAATTTTTCGATTTCGTTGAACGGATTGAAAGATATTGAGGAAAGAAGATAAGAAATTTCTGGCCATTGAATAAGTGGCGGCCATGGTATAGAATTAGTGTTTCTAAAATAAAATAATAATAAACTGTCTCGGTTTGCGTGCGTATTTATAAAGTTTAACGTCAAAAACGGGTCAGAGTCCAATTTAAGCATGCTGATAGGTGATCCTAACATAAAAAAGTCTTCTGAACGCAATGGTACTGGTTTCGAAGCTCGGTTCCATTATTTTCGTAGGTTACTGTTCAAGTCAATTTGTTTGAATGACAAAAATGCCCCTGAAAAGTCCGTTTCGGCTCCGGAACGAAAATGAATCATCCCATATATCAAAATAAATAAATGTTTTTAAATATTTTAAACTCAATGGAAAAGGTTTCAGGTTCAAATTCCATCGTATGAAGAAGTTATGCTAAAAACAATATTTTCAAATTGATTTCAATTAATTTTAATTGCGTAAATTTCAAGGCGTTTCGAGTCCGTACGACCAAACGACAAGTCCGATCGCTACGAAACTTGAAACACTATTATAATTCACCGTTACAGATCCGATAAAACTAGTTTCGTCGAAATCCGAGTAAGTGGCCAGAATGGCTATTTTTCTATTTATTAAATAAATTAATAATTAATTAATGAAATCAAAATTTTAATTTCACTTCTAAAATTTGACAATTCTTTTTATTTAAAATTCCTTAATCATTTACAATGATTTTAAACAAATTTAGATGTCAAATTAAATGTTAATACATTTAACAATTTCAGCGTTAAATTACAGTTTTGTTAAATTTAGAAATTATACATGAAATTTCAATAATTCCTTTGAATTAAATTTTTTATTCATATTACTCAAATTCATTATTACAAACAGATGAAATAAATATAGGAATCAAAACCCATTATATTCACATTCTCAATTTTCACCTAAATTTTCATTAGTGTAATGTTTTAATATTATATCCCACTTATTTGAAATTAATCCACTTATTAAGTTTCAAATTATAAATAAATTAATAAATCTTGGTTTTCAGTCCTTAAATCAACCAATCTTCACATTATAAATAAAATTAACATTTACATCTTATATAATTAACCATCTCTAATTTTAAATGTAAATTATTTCACCAATTATAGTATTTAGTTCAATTTCTTAAATAATCCTTTTATTACACCTTGAATCCAATTTATTTTAATAAGTTTACAATTAAACGGATTAGATTCAATTTCAACCTTTTACTTACACTTAAGTTTAGGTTATAATCAATTTATAACGTATTTCTTTCTTAGTTATCACTTTACATACTTCTCGAATAAATTTCTCAATTAATCATAATTATTTTAAAGTAACGCTTATAATAAATATGACCCTATAATTACTCAACATTTAAACGAGCATTATTTCATTTTCCATTAGTGTAACATTCATTTATTTTATTATCACTTATTGCAAATTCTAATTCCATTAACCAATAAGCAGGTAATTTATGATATATGTTACAAATTTTTACTTTAATCACTATTCATTATTATTGACTTTTAATTTAGCATTACTTACCTTGCATTAACATTGTTACTTAAAACCCCTATCCAATTGCAATTAATATTTTAATGAATACATTTACACTTTCCGTTATGTTATTAATTATCAATAAAGAAACATTTATTACTTTCAACAACATTGTAATTACTAATTACCTACATTGATTGTATACGTTTTCCATTATTATCATTTATTAGAATTCTATTCAACTTTCCATCTTATGCATATAGTTAACCTTTCTATTGATTTTACCTTCAAAAATTTCAGTTATTTTCTTAACTTACAAAAGGCAATGATTAATGTTTGCACAAAAATGGGCAAACACCTCCAAGTCGTATGATTTAGTTGATTTTATGTTGTTCTTAGTGATTTGGGTGATTTATGCAAATATGTAAAAAGCAGGTACTAAACTGTAAAAGACACACAGATTTATAGTGGTTCGGCCAGAATGTGCCTACGTCCACTTTATATGTTATTCTTCTTTTCTATTCAGATTACAAGTACAAAGCTTTGATTACAAGTGTGTGAAAGTTGTTTGAAAGTTCCGTCCGTGCTTGAGCTCTCAAACTTGTCTGCCATTGTTGTACCCCTACCCCTCTATTTATAGAGTGAGGCTGGGGGTAGGGGTCTTGGATGTATATAGCTGCTGCTGGGCCTGGGCTGTTGTAATCTGGCCTTGAAATGTTGGTTCGGTAACGTCATGGTTCGGCAGTGAGTGGAGCATGGATTGGACCGGTAGTAGATGGGTTGTTGATTGGTCCGGTAGCCTTGGTCCGGTGGCTCTGGTCCGGTAGTGAGTGAAGATGGTCCTGGTTCGGTAGTGAATGGCATGTGTGTTGGTCCGGTGGTGAGGGCGTTACTTGGTCCGGTGGTGGGTTGTTCGGGCCTTAGAGGTGAGTTGGTGTCTTGGTTCGGAGGTAGATGGTTCGGTGGTGAGTGGTTCGGCTTGGCATGGAGTTGGACCGGTAGTGCATGGAAATGGAGTTGGACCGGTAGTGCATGGAAATGGAGTTGGACCGGTAGTGCATGGAAATACGCCCAACATTTGCCCCCCAAAGTGGGGCATATGCTTGCATATGGCGTGCTTTGTTTTAGGACATCTGGCTTGGACATCCTCATTCGGTCCCGAGTGTCGAAGTAGTTGGTCTGGTAATCTATATTCACCTATAAGTATGGGCCATACACTTTCGTTATTCCTTACTAACTGAAATAGTCGAACCATATTCTTCTCTGTCGAATCAACCATACTGCCGAAACATGTTTGACTACCGGTCCAGGTAATTGCCGAATGAATTTTATATTTTGAACTGCCGAATGAATCGTGGAGTGTGAGTGCCGAATGATCCTTCGAGCCTTGAGCTACCGGATGGGCTTGAGTGCCGAATGGCTTTCGAGCCTTGAACTACCGAATGGGCTTGAGTGCCGAATGGCTTTCGAGCCTTGAACTACCGAATGGGCTTGAGTGCCGAATGAACCTTATGCCATTTATGTTTTAACTTATAAATGAAATTCTAGACTTCATGCACTTGCTTGTTTACTTCCCTCATTCTAACGATGCACTTTTTGTGTTTGCAGATAAATGTCTCGTAATGTAGAAACTCGATCAGATAAGAAGAAATCCACGGACAGAGAAGAGTCCTCCACAGTGCCCCCAGCTCAGTCAGGATCGGGACGTCATGGACTTCCCCCGAGATCACTAGCAGATGGGTACAGCCCTCTGGAGCTCTTGAAATCGCCACCTGACTGCTTTCCTAGCTCCTTTAAAGAGGAGCAGCTTGATGTTATATCTCATTCTTTCGGGATTGACAGAGAACACATGGTGCTGCCAGGGAATGGGGTTATGCCGTATGACCCCCCTGAAGGATATTTCGCTTATAGTAGGTACCATTGCATGTGCGGGGCCATTCCCCCGATCAATGCTTGGATAGTCAGCTTCATTACCTATTTGAAGGTGGCCCTCTTCCAGCTTCAGCCCAATTCTTATGCTATGTTGGTGAGTCTATTCATCATTTTTCAAAGAAAATACGTGCGTCCCTCTTCCAACCGGGAGATCCGGTATTTGTACAACTTGAGGGGCTATAAGAAGGGGTCTCCATACATCAGCTTGGAATCGGCCGTGTCCTTCAAGCCGGTCCTGGACTTATATTCGAAGTTCAGCATGTTCAAGAAAGAATGGTTTTTCGTCAAGGATGACTTTGTTTCTATCCGTCGCTTCACCTCCGGCTGTAAGTTGAAGCTTATTTATAATTTCCGTTCTGACTGCAATGCTTCTCCTTATGTGTTTTTATTTCTTGCTAGCGACAGGTGGCTTTGCGGTCGTGGAGAACGATCGCCTGGTTCAGATGGCTGCGGAGATAAAAGCCATTTAGGGGAGGGAGAGGTCAGCTTCTTACCTGATCAGGAATGCTACTCTTCTGCATCACAACTTGATTCTACCACGTCAGTCTGTAGTCAAGCAGAGAGACACGGCTGAGGAGAGGGCTGTCAAAGCTAAAGGAGGGGCCACGACGAAGAGCAGCAAGAGGAAACCCTTCTCGGTACCTCCAGTTGTCGGGGGGAAGAAGCTCAAGAAATCTAATGGACCCTCCCCTAGCACATGTCCAGATGTTTCGGAGGAGGAAAATGTAGAGGAGGAAAGAGGCGAGGAGGAGAGCGGAGGTGATGGAGAAGGTGATGGTGGCGAAGGACAGAGCGGTAATGGCGCTGGGGCTTTGTCTTCTGGGCAAGCAGGGGAGATCCAAGAGTGGACAGATGATGCTTTCCGCCAGGCTTTTGAGGGGTTGGAGGAAGGGTCGGCCTTGGTGGAGAAGCCAAAGAAAACTGATAAGGCCGGGACTGGTGCCGGTTCATCTTCCAAGAGCATTTCAGCTAGGACAACTCCGGCGATTCAAGGTGAATTTTTAACTCCTCTTTTAACTTCACATGTTTCTTCGATTATAGTCCTATGCATGCTTCTAACACTTGGTTTTTATTCCAGGAACGGGTAAGGTGGCTAAGACATCAGACATTCGGCACCGTCTCGAACAATTCAAACTCCTCAAAGCTTCCGCTAAACCAAAGCCTCCGACCAACCGTTCTGGGGATGTAGTCGGCTACCGCTCTCTTCTCGGAGTTATTGAAGAGGATATCCAAAAGAAAAAGAGGAGTCTCTCCTTATTCGAACCTTCACCTGGTCCTCAGCCCCCAACCCAGCCTCTTCATGATATCACGGAGGAGGATACTGAGTTCATACCCTCTCCGCATCCATTTGAAAATCCTACCGTTACTCAGATTGATCGTCCCGGCTTGGCTCGTAATCCATTTGCGGGTCATCCAGATCTGGATTCTGGTTTTCATGATATTTCCTTTGACGAGATTACTAGTGAACACCTTCTCCCTCGCAACCCTATGGTAAGGGTGCTTGATGAGGCCAAGTCCCTGGACCTTGATTTGCTTACTACTCGGATTGTAACTATGGGGGATGAAGCTAAGGCAAACATCGACCAGGTTGCTGAGGAGACCAGGAAGTTGATGGGGCATCATGCCCGACTGGTCAAGGCCGGGGAGGAAATTGGGAGTGCTAACATAAGATTGCGGTTGGTGGTTTCCGACCAGGCCAAGCAACTCACCGATCAGGCCATCCAGATCTCTCAGCACGAGGCTGCCTCCAGACGATTAAAGAAAACCATGGAAGAGGCTAGTAGAGCCGAGCTGCGGAAAATGGAGGCCACCTGCAAGGAATGGATCGATATGGCTATTGCAACGGTGGGTGAGGTTCAGAAAGCGGATCTCGGGTGGGTGGAGGAGTTATCTGGGAAGCTTGAAGCCGCAGAGCTTGCTCAAGCCAAGCCGAAGGAGGAGATGGAGGCGATGAGCAAACCCCTTCTGGCTGACCGCTCGTGATACCGATCGGAGAGGGATGCTGCCGTTGCAAAGCTGTTGGCTTCTGAGGTCCGAATGAGGGAGTTTGAGGAGAACGAGGGGATGATGGATGAGATGCTCCAGGACATGTATTTCCGTACTTGGAAGCAGGGCAACTTATCCTGGATGGATGATTATCCCCGGATCATGGCCAGGATTTATCTCCAGGCTCTGGAGGAGGCCAAGGCTGATGCGGATAAGGAGGGTGGTGTGGCCTTCAGGATGGATGTAGTCACGGCCCAGTTTACCGAGGAGGAGAAAGTGGTGGTGAAGGAGGGTATGCGGCTGCTCGCCGCTGAGGAGGTAGGTGTGCAGTTGGAGGATGGCGATCAAGGAACAGATGCTGGTAAGTCTTCCCTTTTATTCTTCTCATAACTTGGTTACCTATTGCTTATTCAATGGATTCTTTCCTGAATTGTACAGGCGGTACCTCTGGAGCACCAACTACCTCTGGCCAGCATGCTGAGAGCTCCGACCCTGCGGCTAAGTAGATCTTGGAGGGCCGGTAGGATAGAGGTGAAGCTTCACTGCAGCTGACTCCTTGACTTGACCTGGATTTTTTTTTACTTGACATTGTTGTCTATGTTAGTCTTAAAACATTAATGTAATTTTCAGGTTGTAATTATGCTATTTGTAACGAATGACTTCATTTTTGGCATGTAATTTTTTAACTTAAGCAGGTTCTGTTATATTTAAATGCTTTTGTTATAATGGTTCTTTGCATAATAAATATAGTTGTGCACATGCCTGTGATTCAATCGTGTTTGATGCTAAGTTCTTGCTTAAAATATAATTTCATGTCTTGCAATGTCAGTGTGATGTACGAATAAATTATAGCTACATATTTATATACAAGAGATGAAAGTACCGCCCTTCAAGTTTTAGCTGTAGACGGTAGCTTTGAATGTCTTGTGTAGCTGAGTATGGAATGCAGCTGAGTGTCATGTCATTCAGTTGTGAGTTCCTATTTCTATTGGCGGGCGTCTCCTATTTTGTGTCCTGTACTTTAGGGATCGTGATAGAGGATAGGAGGAAAGTTTTTATAAATAAAATGGAAATACAAGAAATAGTAAAACTTCCAGTCACGGAAGGCCTTCGATGTGCTTAAGTTCGTGGCAAACGGGTTTTGTAGTCACTTTCCCTAGCTGTGGGTCTTGGAGACATTTGTCACCCATCTTACGCCTCCGTGGGGAGTTTTCTTTTTTACCACAGCCGTACTTAAGACACATCGGAGCCGAGATCACGCACGGTAACTACCCGGGCCATTATGGCTCGTAATCGTGGGTATTATTTGATTTACCGTGGCCGGCTAGCGTGGGTGCCGATCGTCAACCGTGAACTACCCCTGACTGGCCACACCTTATGTTGGGGCTTGTCGTCGGTTCACGGTTGCCGGCAAGCCGAACGCCGTAATGAGCTGCCTCGGCCATGGTCAGCCTTCTCGGTGGCTTATACTCGGCTCATTACAGTTGGCTTTAAGGGCCGATCGCGAGTAATGAGTTAACCCGCAGCAGAGGGATGCTGGAGCAAAAGTGTCTCATTGGCGAGGGCATAGATTTGTATAGTACCTGTTAGGTCTTGTCCTGGTGAAGCCGCGCTGTGATGTATCTTGAATGGGAATGCCGTTACATAGGATTTTGTTCAACAGAAAAGGATAAAGCTTAACAAGCAGCCAAGATATAAAGGAACAAGTTAAAAAAGAGACAAGTTTTTAAAATGGTTCGGCACGAAAATGCCTACGTCCACTGATTCTCTTTGTTAATTCACTTCATATGGGCAGTACAAGTTAAGAAAAGTATCGACGAAGGTGTTGGATGTTCCATGCCCTTTGGAACACCTCTCCGTCCACTGTTGACAAAATATAAGCTCCGTTGTGGAGATCTTTATGAATTACATATGGTCCGTCCCAGATTGGATCTAGCGCCCCGGGGCGTGGGAAGACTCACTTGAGGACAAGATCTCCTTCTTGTAAGCTACGATGCTTGACTTTGGAGTTGTGTTGCACTACCACTTTTTGCTTATGAGCTGCTACTTTAAGTGCTGCATCGTTTCTTCTCTCTTCAATTAGATCCAAAGACATGTGAAGGAGTTCTTCATTTTCTTCTGGGTTGTAATGGATCCTACGGTGGGAAGGCACTATAGTTTCGACTGGGAGCATGGCCTCCGATCCGTATGCCAAAGAGAAAGGAGTATGCCTCGTTGATGTCCTGAAAGATGTTCAGTAGGCCCAAAGTGTCGTAGGAAGTTCATCCCCTCAAGCGCCTTTTGACTTTTCAAGCTTCTTCTTGATTAGAATTTTAAGGATTTTGTTGACAGCTTCGACTTGTCCATTTGCCTGGGGATAAGCCACAGATGAGAAGCTTTTGTGAATTCCGTGATCTCGGCACCAGTCGGCGAATTCCTCGCTGTCAAACTGAAGTCCATTGTCCGATATGATTTTGAGTGTGACTCCGTACCTGCACAAAACATTTTTGATCAAGAAGTTGATAATTTTTGCCGAAGATATTTTATTTAGAGGTTCCGCTTCCACCCATTTGGTGAAATAATCGACCGCCACTATAGCATATTTGGCTCCACCCCGGCCCATTGGCAGTTCGCCAATCAAGTCGATTCCCCATACTGCAAAGGGTCAAGGACTGGTCATTTGAGTAATCTCATTTTTCGGTAGCCGGGGAATCTTAGCAAATTTCTGACATCTGTCACATCTTTTGACAAAGTCTAAGGCGTCTTTGTTTAAGGTGGGCCAGAAATATCCATATCGGAGTATCTTCTTTGCCAGAGTCTGCCCCCCAGTGTGATCTCCGCAGCTTCCTTAATGAATGTTGGATAAGATTTCCTTAGCTTCGTTTCCAGCAACACACCTTAATAAGGGGTTAGAGAAGCCGCGCCGATAGAGGATGCCTTCTTGTATTGTGTAGCGGGAAGCTTTTCTCAGGATTTTCTTGACTTCGTTACGCCCGTCGGGCAGTGTACCACTTTGTAAGTATTTTCGGATGGGAGTCATCCAAGTTTCCTCTTCGATTGCAGCTATCAGATTCACTTGCTCGAAACTCAGGGCTAGTTGCTTTGAGATGGCTATTGTTTCGGAAATGGTGCCGTCTTTCATGCTAGCTTGCTTCGCCAGTTCGTCGGCCTCATGGTTCCCTTCTCGAGGGATATGTTTGATTAAATAGTGATCCAATTGATCGAGCAGCAGGTTGGTCTTCTTTAGATATGCTGTGAGTCGTTCTCCTCGAGTCTGGAATTCTCCTAGTATTTGATGCTCCATCCCCTAGGGCAAGTTCTAATCCAGCTATTACTGCTTCATATTCTGCATCGCTGTTGGTGGTGGCGAATTCCAACCTTAGAGCATAATGCAACTTCCTTCCCCTAGGAGTGATTATTACAATACCTGCCCCCTAGCCTTGTTCGTTTGATGCTCCATCCACAAAGAGATTCCATTTGATGTCTTCTGCTATTTCGGATTGGTCCTTACCTTCGTTTGTAGTGAATTCGGCAACGAAATCGGCTATGGCCTGTCCCTTGATGGCTGTGCGAGGATGGTAGGTGATATCATATTGACTCAGCTCGATGCACCATTTAAGCAGTCGCCCAGAAGTGTCAGGATGATGGAGTACCTGCCTTAGCGGTTGATCGGTTAGAACTCTGATGGAATGAGACTGGAAGTAGTGTCGCAGTTTCCGTGATGTGATTAGTAAACAGTATGCTAGCTTCTCAAGTTTAGGATATCTGGCTTCTGCCCCCATAAACCTCTTGCTTACAAAGTATACTGGCCGCTGCGCGCGGTTGTCTTCTCTTACCAAAGTGGCGCTTAAAGCATGAGGTGACACAGCAAGGTATAGGTATAGCTTTTCGCCTTCATTTGGAGTTGAGAGTACTGGTGGTCTCTGGAGGTGTTCGATTAGGTTAAGGAAGGCTTTTAAGCATTCGTCAGTCCACTCGAACTTTCCTTTGTCCTTCTTTAGAGCTTCGAAGAAAGGGACGCACTTGTCAGTTGCTTTAGAGATGAATCTGCTTCGGGCGGCCACTTTCCCATTTAGGCTTTGCATTTCCCTTCGAGTGGAAGGTATCCTGATATCTCCCAGAGCTCGGACTTGTTCGGGGTTTGCTTCGATTCCTCTGGCATGGACAATGAATCCCAAAAACTTTCCTGATGATACTCCGAAGGAGCACTTTAGAGGATTCAGCTTCATTCCATATTGGCGAAGTACCTGAAACATCTTGCCCAGGTGGCTTACGTGATCGTCGGCTTTCCTTGAATTTACTAGCATGTCGTCCACATAAACTTCCATAGTTCGTCCTACTAGTTCTGCGAACATCTTGTTGACGAGGCGCTGATAAATAGCTCCGGCATTTTTAATTCCAAAAGGCATTACTTTGTAGCAGTACAATCCCCGGTCAGTGATCAAACTAGTGTGGTCTTGATCGGGGGAGTGCATAGGAATTTGGTTATATCCTGAGTATGCGTCCATAAAAGATAAGAGTTCGTGCCTGGCTGTGCTGTCCACAAGCTGATCGATTCGGGAGAGTGGGAAGCAATCCTTCGGGCAAGCGTCATTTAAGTTGGAGAAGTCAATGCATGTTCGCCACTTCCCATTAGCCTTCTTTACTAGTACCGGTTTAGCGATCAACTCTGGGTAGATGGCTTCTCGTATGAAGTCACTGGCAAGTAGGTTCTTTACTTCTTCATCGAGGGCTGCTGATCGCTCTGCCCCCATACTTCTCTTTTTCTGCTTTACTGGCACCTTGGTAGGATCAATGTTTAGTGCATGGCACGCTACGTCTGGAGAGATTCCAGTCATGTCGGAGTGCGTCCATGCAAATACATCCAAGTTATGGCGGAGAAAATTATTGAGTTGATCCTTCAGTTCTGCTTTTAGTTGAGATCCGATTTTCAATAGTCTACTTGAGTCGCGTTTGTCTACAGATACAAACTCCATAGCCTCTGCAGGCTCGGCGGTGGCCTCCTCCTCTTTGTCCCTGCGATCTAATTCATTGGAAGGATCACTGTTATATCGAAGAGGAGGGGCTTTCTTTAGTTGCTATGCTTCCAAGTTTTTCATGCAGAGAGTAGTCCCTGCATTCTTCCCCTTATCCTTCCTGCGATTATTGCGAAGTTCGGTTACATAGCAATCTCGAGCGGCGTCTTGATCTCCCTCTACTTCCCCTATTCCATTGTCTGTTGGAAATTTCATCTTCAGGCATCACGGGGCCAGGACAATTTGGAAGTCAGACAAGGCTGGTCTTTCGAAAAAGGCGTTGTAGGCCGAATGGTTATCTATTAGCATAAATGTTTGTTTCCGTACAACGGAGCGGGGGTGACTTCCTATTTCAACAAAGAGGTCCAATTGCCCGAGGGGCATCTTTGCGTCTCCAGTGAAACCGTGTAGTGGTTTGTTGCAGGGAGACACGTCCTTCATTGATAGCTTTATTCTGTCGAAAGCATGTTTGAATAGGATGTTTACTGAACTTCCAGTGTCTACTAGAATTCGGTAGACTTCAGCTGGGCCGAACCGGGCAGAGATGACCATAGGATCCACGTGAGGGTACTGTCTTCCTTCTAGGTCACGCCTATTGAATGTAATGTCACCATCCTCTTTTCGCTTCGGGTGGCGCTCTTCCATAACAGAATTAACGCAGCCTTCATTGTTCCTAAGTGACTTTCCGTATCTTTCCATTTCTGTCCAGTTCCCGTCGGCGACATGTGGTCCTCCCGATATTGTATGGACCACTATCTTCTCTTGACCGGAACCGCTGGTGTTGTGATTTCTTCCACCTGTCTCTGGGTGGAGTTGCCCTGGGTTCTCCTTGGCAGGAGCTGGAGTCATGTCCTAACCCTTTACATAGTGTTCCAATCTCTTCCTTCTGATGTGTTCTTCAATCAGGTCCCGGAGATGGCGGCATTCATTGGTATCATGCCCATGAGAATCGTGGAAGCGGCAGAATTTTCCAGACCTAATTGCGTTATCTGATTCCTTCCTGTACGGGGGGCGTTTGTATTTAACTTCGTCTTGGGTGGCCAGGAAGATTTTTTCGATTGTCTCATTCAGGGGAGTGTAAGCGTCAAATCTTGGTCCTGGACGATAAAGACGCTTTTCTCCCTTCCTGCCCCCAGCATTGTCTCTAGAATCATTTCTTTGGACGTCCTTTGTCACAGCAGGTGTGCTGCCATGAGCTGCCTTAGTTTGTTGTACTGCCTGTCTTTCAATGGCAGCATCTTCAAGTCTCATATATTTTTTGGCTTCATAGAAGAAATCGGGTATGGTAGCTGGTTTTTCTTTTGTTAATCTTCTAGCAAGTTTCGTATCCGGATGCACACCACTATAGAGGGCCATTAAGATAAGTTTCTCATCGGCATCTTGGACTGCAGCCGCTGCGGCATGAATCGGGTTAGATATTGTTGCACTGTCTCTCTAGGCTTCTGTTTGATATTAGATAGGGAATAAGCGTCCTTGGGTTGTTCCACATGAATGTGGAACTGGCTGATGAACTTTTCTTTCAACATGTCCCACAAGTTGATGGATCCTTGGGGTAGATGGCAGAACCAGGAGGTAGCTAGATCTGCCAGGAATAGTGGAAAGCATTTACATAACACTCCTTCTGTGGCTCCACTCATGAGCATATGCTGTGTGTATCTCTGCAAGTGTACAACGGGGTCAGAGATTCCCTTGTAAGGTTCCATTGTTGGCATTTTCCATTCTCGAGGGGTGATGGCAATTTCGATATTACGGGTGAAAGGGCTGGTTACCCTAGCGCCTATTCCTCGATCTCTTTGATCCCGTTGGACGCACTCCCTGAACAATCGCGCCATTCTTTCATCAGAATTTAGAGCGGATAGAAATGAGTTTGGTTCTCCTCTGCGGGATCGATTCTGCCCAGATGGTCTG
Source organism: Allium cepa (assembly GCA_030765085.1). Classification (NCBI taxonomy): domain Eukaryota; kingdom Viridiplantae; phylum Streptophyta; class Magnoliopsida; order Asparagales; family Amaryllidaceae; genus Allium; species Allium cepa. The sequence continues at coordinate 884,660,521 of CM060940.1, read as the reverse complement.
TAGGGATGGTATCGTCTATCCCTCCTAACATTTTCCAGTGGCTGTCTCTGGTCTTCTGAGAGCATGCTAGGGTCGGCTACAGTTGGCCCTTGCCTTGATCTTCCCCTGCTGGGTTCTATTCCGGGCACTTCCTCGGGTCCAACTTCATGCTGAACTCTAGCTCAGACTCGTTCATTGGTGTTTCCATGGTTAGGTAGCATGATAGGCTCAGCTACATCCGACCCTCGCCTGGTACGTCCCCTGTTGGGTTCGGTTCCAAGCGTCTCCTCGGATCGGAATTCGGGCTGAGTCCGGGCTCGGCTCCTACCATTGTTGTTTCTGTTATTTGCCTCTTCGAAGAAGAAAGATCTTTGTCGCCTCCCAGGTCCTCCGGACTGGGACTCATCCCATGATTCAGTGTTGCGGTTGGGTTCTTCTGCATCCCTTAAGCGTGATATGAGTTTGTTCACCAAGGCTTCTTGTTGGGATGTGAAGCGATCGGTCACTTCAGCCACAACCCTGTCTAGATCTGCCCTAGTAATTGCTGTCGGCTGTTCCGTGGCGGGGGCTGTCGGATTTGCCTGATTTTCATCTGGTACTGCTGTTGGAACGGGATGACTCTCTTGATCTGGGGCCACTGGGTCTGGAACACTGCTAGTTGCGACGTTCTTTCCTTTGTTAACATCCTTCCTCTTCCTGGAAGTCATGTTTTCGGAGCAATGAACGATGCTGTCGGGAAGAAGGTTGAGTGGGAGAAGCTGAAGCTTCTAGCTCGAGTTCTCAGTGAAAGCACCAAAAATGTTTGCACAAAAAATGGGCAAACACCTCCAAGTCGTATGATTTAGTTGATTTTATGTTGTTCTTAGTGATTTGGGTGATTTATGCAAATATGTAAAAAACAGGGACTAAACTGTAAAAGACACACATATTTATAGTGGTTCGGCCAGAATGTGCCTGTGTCCACTTTATATGTTATTCTCCTTTGCTATTCAGATTACAAGTACAAAGCTTTGATTACAAGTGTATGAAAGTTGTTTGAAAGTTCCGTCCGTGCTTGAGCTCTCAAACTTGTCTGCCATTGTTGTACCCCTACCCCTCTATTTATAGAGTGAGGCTGGAGGTAGGGGTCTTGGATGTATATAGCTGCTGGTGGGCCTGGGCTGCTGTAATCTGGCCTTGCAATGTTGGTTCGGTAACGTCATGGTTCGGCAGTGAGTGGAGCATGGATTGGACCGGTAGTAGGTGGGTTGTTGATTGGTCTGATAGCCTTGGTCCGGTGGCTCTGGTCCGGTAGTTAGTGAAGATGGTCCTGGTTCGGTAGTGAATGGCATGTGTGTTGGTCCGGTGGTGAGGGCGTAGCTTGGTCCGGTGGTGGGTGGTTCGGGCCTTAGAGGTGAGTTGGTGTCTTGGTTCGGAGGTAGATGGTTCGGTGGTGAGTGGTTCGGCTTGGCATGGAGTTGGACCGGTAGTGCATGGAAATGGAGTTGGACCGGTAGTGCATGGAAGTACGCCCAACAATTAATTACATTTAATTGCTATTAATTAAATGCATTGGTAACGAACAATAGTTGTCACTATTATCCAATTTATAACATTTGTAATTTATTCTCTACAACAATTATTTCAACAACTCTCATTAAATACATTTATTCCAATTTCCGTTTCAACGTTTTTATTACAAAATCAATTAAATACTTTCCTTTCTCGCATTAAATTATACACTTGTATAATCCTTTCCACTGTTCATTATTTAGAATTCTATTTAAATTTCAATCTCTTGTAATAACTCATTTATTATACCTTCGCATAACAATAAACAAGGTTCCAATAAATAGGATTTATTCAATTCACCTTATATACAGGTACAATACTTGCACCATTTTATTTATTGAAATTTTATTCATATTACAAATAAAGGCTTTAATTACCATTCATATATTTTATTTTAGCCTTCATTTCAATATTAATTTACCCCCTTAATTATTTCTACAAAAATTTAATTTAAAAATCCTATTAAATTAACAAATTAAATTGTCGAAATTTACGGGTCGTTACTCCTACCCACCCTTACATCACTACTATACTGTAACGATCTGCTATTTTCAACTATTCGCATCCACACACGTTAGACTTGAATTGCTCAAAATATCAGATTGTTAATTTAAATTTGGAAAAACTCAGTATATACAGTAAATTAATCACTCACAGAATCACAGACACAGGGTAATATAATACTAATGCAGCGGAATAGATAAATAGTAGTTCATGAAGCTACTATATAAACATCAAAGTTAGAAATAAATTACAGAAGAATATCTCAATTACAGTAAAGTCTCCAATACAACAGATGAGCTCTCTGAACCAATCAACTGGAAAATCTGAAGCTGAATCGATAGTCGGATCTCCAACCGAAACTCCAAACTCCAAAGTTGAGTCTCAAATGTTGTATTACTCGGTCTGACCCGAGCGTAAACAAAATCCAAACACTCGAGTCAGGATTAACATTCTTATATCAATAAATCCAACTCAAGTGAAATATCAACTGAAATATAAGTAACTTAAAAGATGTTTGGGATAACCATCCTCGAAGGATCAATATAAGATAATAACGAAAAACATCATTACAACATCGTGGTCCTTTCAAGACAATTTATACTTCAAAACCAAAATATCATATGTATATAAAGTAAAATATTCATAATTTCCTCACATTTCATAAATCGATTCAAATCAACTCAAATTCCAAATTCAAACTTAGTTCAATCTCTATTTATCAGTTTTAATTCAATCCAGTTTCTAAATAACAAATTCAAATTATATTGATTTCAAATACAAATCTGAATCACAAATAAATCATTTAAGTTCCAATATATTTCAAAGCCTTAATATTCAACATTTTCAAATTTAAATTTAACAGTTTTATATAGATCTTGATTTAACTTCATTATTGTTTAGTCAGGAAATATTCACTTAATAAATTCAATATCATTTAAATATCCTTAGATTACAAATTTATTAAATATTTCCTTAAATTTATTTAAATTTAAATACCCATTTAATCACTTTAAATCAAATCAAGTATATAAAATCATATCTTACATCTCAATTTCAATAAGTTTCAAATCAATTTAATTAAATAAAATACTTAAGGGAATATAATTTCAAATAAATTCCAATTTATCTTCCCAACCTTAACTTATTCAAATTATTACAAAAATCTACTTTTGAAATATAAATTCTTAATAAATACTTAAACATATTATATTTTAATTAAATCAAACTTTATTAATTTAGAACTTATTATTAAACCCACTTTATATTTAAAACATATGGATATATATAAATATTTCCAATCTTAAATAAACTATATATATAGTTCTTTTCAAACCATAGAAATTATTCCAAAACATTTATATAGGGACCAACGGTGTTTGTATAAAATATCCTATCCTATGGTCAAGTGATACAGATATTTATCATTTCAATCCGTAATTTAAATATATACGGTGGACATCATTTCAACCCATAATCCCAAATTCAATTCAAATGAAAATCGCTTGGGTCTATCATTTCAACCGATAACAATTTTTTTCTATTCTAAAGTCCGTTCGGGTATGTATCATTTCAACCCATAGTGAGTTCTATACTAACAGGAAACTTGCAGAGTGATAACAGATATGAAAATAATATAACAGGCGTATATATCATCAATAACAATATAATATAAACAACAGGATATGGTGTCATATACCACAGGTGCACATTTACAGATAACAACATATATAATAATTTAAATAACTACAGCATCATATTTCAATTGCCGTTCAATTGAAATCAAATTTATTAAATATAAGAACGTTAATCGTGAGTGATTGCTCACCTTTCGAGGCTTGAGGATAGATATAGGAGTTGGATTACGAATCCAAGCATGAATTCCAAACAAAGAAAAATTGGCACGAATTCGACAAGCTGATAGATAAGAATTGATAAACTGAATCAGAATCAGTCTGATATAAACAACAATTATATTATTATCATTATGGAATCAATTTTTTTTAAAACAAAAATTAAAATAACTTATTTAATTAAAATCAATGTTTTAAATAATATATTGCCTATATAAACTTATAGAAATCTGTATATATATATATATATATATAACATAATATATAACTAACTGTATATATATACTCTAAAATCAATATTAACTTCCGCAACCCAAAATAAAATATGTATTAAAATTTCAAAAGCAATACTTAACGCAACATTTATAAAACAATAACTGTATAAATCAGACAGAAGGATTGCAAATGTAATGGCTGCGGCAGTGTTAAATGAACAGTAATATAATATATATATACACTTATACAAACAGACCCAAAGTTCATACCAATGTATATATATAGTAGACTTTATATAAAATAATATAACATATGTACTTTATAACCCTTATATCCTCATACTTTATAACATTATATAGCTAGAATATATGAATCTCCTTCCAACCGATTACTGCCATCAAAACATAAGATAAATAACTATATAAAATATAAACTAATATTTCCAATACAACAGGTTTATATAGGCATTAACAAATAATATACATTACCTTTATTTCAAATAGAAGAGGAGTGCGTGCGAGTTGAAGGCTGTTGGCTGGAAGAAGGCAAGGTGCTGGAGGAGGCAAGGGATGCTAGAGCTTGGGCTCGGCAGGGCTGTTGCAGTGGGAGGGTGTAGGTGTTCGGCGAAGAGGCGAGATGGTGGCGAAGGACAGGGACACCAAAGTGGGAGGCTAACGTGGCAGCTAGGTGGTGGCGTGGGGTGATGTGGTGGCACGGATCTGACCATGGGAAGGGCGGTGGTTGCTTGCCTCGGCAAGGATGGTGGCGTTTGAGATGGAAGACGAGGTGGCGGCTGCTGCATAGCTTTGGTCGAGATTGATGAACGCACAAGAAGGAAAAAGGAGGGGAGCGGGCGCGAGCTTTTGGATTGTAAGAGGAAAGAAATGCACCGCTTTCAAGCAATGAAAAAAATGGAAGATGAATAATTTTTATAGACCAAATGAAGATAATGATGACAGACAACTATATCAAGCTTTGCCAAAAAATATGAAGTTGTATAGACAAAAATAGAAAAGAACTGAAAACAATATATATATCAATACAAATTGAAACGGTGGCAAGAAAAATGTCGTGTACGTTTTATACTCAAAATTTATTAAAGGTAAGTTTCAAATTGGATTATGAACAATTTAAAATTTTAAAGAATGTAAAACGTATAATGAATACGTAATTTTATATATTGAAATAAAAGCACCGAATCATCAATGCATCGAATTGATGGAATAGTAACAACCTATAATAAATGCCAACGGCCGTTTGTTTCAGCCATTTGAAATTTGAATGGGCACAAAAAATGGTACGACGAGCTGTTTTATCGCTTCTTCGCGCTTCGAACCACCAAAATACGAAAATGAATATACAACGGAGATCAGCACAACAAGACGATCCAAATGATATACAAATATTAGTGGTACAATCATCCGATCAAAAGTCGATAATCGATACCGAACATGCTGCTATTTTGTCAGAATTAAGATAAACGGAGCAATAGAAGTCCAAATTTAAAAAAACGAAAGATGACGTCTCACTCAGAAGAGGATTTAGAAATTTTCTATAGAAAAATATTTAGGTTTGGAAATTAATTTATTGTCATCAATTATCAACTGATTTAAATTGAAATAGAATTATACAATAAAATAAACTTTCATAATTTCTGATGAAAATTTACCATTTTCTATGTCTAAATAGACGTATTACAAATAATAAATTTTTATTTTCAAATTTTATTGTTTAAAATATCCCAAAATTTCAATTAATTTTAAAAAAAATCACTAAAATTTTTGGGTCGTTACATCTGCCAACCTCTTTCATTCATACAATGTCTTTCTATAACTCATACTTCACTGCATGTATAATATCTCCACATACAAACATCACCACAACCCCCTACACATCTTCTTTCATCACCAACATAAACTTCAGCCTGACCGACCTCCATCCCCTCCTACATCACCAGTTGATACAACAAACATCCCATAACCCACAACCCATCCCTCTGTCATCAACACCTGCTTGCTATCAACATCATCCCACAACCCAGTCTACCATCAGCCACATCATACTACCAACCCTCTTCCTCAATTGTCCCCTGCCTTGCTTGCCAGCTTCACCACTTCCACCACCAGAGCTAACCACTCCAAACTCAAATCCTGACTTCAACCACTTATGAAAATCCCTAAATCCACTCCTCAATCGCCTTGCTAAAGTAGTCAATTCTATCAAATTGCCGGTCTTATAATGCAATTTTATTTTAGCAGTAGTAATAAGCAATAAATTGTAATTTTAAAAGAGACTTGCCTTTAACTTCGCAATCAAGCATCCATTCGTCAATAAGAGTACTCCAACCTCTGCAACCAAAAGTAGGACACAAGAAGTTAACCATTATTCAACATAGCATATTTAAAAGCTACTCATTTTCATAAATTCGACATCCCCTGTATATGAATGAAGCAAGACTAGCCAGTGACCATTTTGCTCCAGTAGCATCAAGTGAGATTGGATAGTAGCTCGATATCAAATCCAAAACTGAATAATTGAATAAAATGTTAACAAGTAAGCCTAAATACCATTCTGTAAAGAAGATGAATATCAAACAAGATATATAGTTGCTTCTTGTGCAACTGCACCCTGCACAAATACATGGATTTTATTGACACACATTCAACAATGCACGATACACAGATATAAAGTGCACATATTTAAAGGTATTCGTACTTAAAAAACCAATAGAGTTTGTGCAAACTTGTCACTGGCTATATGTTTCAAATTACAGACAAATGATTCAAGATTTAGAAGATTTGTAAAACCAACAGAATATTTATAAACTTGTTTGGGCTATATGTTACCCAGGTTCTAAGCCTTCTAAAGCACATAATGTCTACAGATTTACCACATCAATAGATTTACATACTTAACTTACCTTAAATAAGCATGTCAATAAATACCATGATTGAGTTGGCCATGAAAAGCATGGAGAAGCTGAAGATGCCTCATGAATTCGCCAATGCTGGAAGTCTATGTAAAATCTTCCGTACTGCAAAGCAATTTGAATAGTTATATAACTATATTACATTTGACCTATTAACTCAAAAAAAGTCCCAGTCAATTACTTAACTTATCTCTGAATCGTATCCATTTCATCGTCTCATGATAGGTTAAGGTGAAGGAATGCTCTCAATGAGAACCATAGCTATAATGTACTACCCAAATTAATTAATAGGATAAGAAGACATTATGCGCTAGCTAAAAAATAATTAGTCGATTAATAATTTTACCTGTTTACCTTTTCAGCATTTGGTGCATACTACTGCTGAACTTCATCAAGCAAAACAAGCTAGCTATCTAGCTTAAGTTTCTGCCAAGAAGCCACTAAACTCTAAATAAGGTGCACTATGCCTGTACTATGTTTGAAACTCACATTATGTCTGTACATTGCTAATCGGTTATATCCAAATTTCTCTATATACACTTCATAAAGATATACACTATTATCAGTGAAAATGTATGATTCATTTTTTTCACAAAAACGTATCATTAAAGATTTCATGATATTCTCAAAGACATTTAGCAACTAAAATAGATTTATACCCATAGTAGTTAATAACTTGTATATTACATTCTTCAAAGCAATCACTAATCAGTTGTATGTATGTATTATATAGTGTTTGATAAAAAATAATAATTTGTTAACCCTTACTTTGGACAAGTAGAAGCAAGTAATAGTAATAAAACAGATTAAATTAGCACTAACAATGTCAGCCTTGAGCTGTGCAAATAAGTTTGCACTGCCAGAGCTAGTGCAAACTACAGTTTGCACTGCTAGTGTAAATTTTAGTTTACATCAAGTGCAAATGGGAGTTTGCACTGAGTACAAACTATAGTTTGCACTGACAAACTACAGTTTGCATAATATCATGACCAAAATGATTTACCTGTACCATTTGCATAGTAGTATAGCCACTGTACATTGGTTATACATGATGCAATATGACCAACCAATGATTATGGATGGTAAATATGATATAATGATACTGTGTGACGCAGCGGATTATTCACAAATCGATGTAAATAGATGAAAGTAGTACTTGGTGGATTGAAGATACCGAAATGCCCAAATCCGTTGATCCAAAGATGCCGGATTATAGCTATCTTCGTCTCGTTGATCGCGCACGATACCGAGAAACAAAGATCTACGATTCTTCGACGTTGATCAAGCGCACTTGATTCCGTGAATCGGCTTCACAAACGAAGATTCGAGCGCACTCGAATGACGTAAGTGGAGTTAGGAGATTACACTCAACTACCAATTGGAGAAGAAAGCACAAAGCAATCAACAAGAAATTTTATTCAAAAAGTCAACCACCAAAAAATGTACAACACACCCCCCTATTTATAGTGTTTCACCAGCTGGCTCTTAAGTCGTATGCGACTCACGACTCAGCATAAGTCGGTAACAACTTATCTCAACAGCGACCTAGCCCCTTCAACTCAGCACATCCTTAAGTCGTATGCGACTTACGACACAAGTTACGACGACTCATTGAATTACTACACAGCGACACAGTCACACGGCGACTCAATACAAGAATTCTTACGACTTACGACTCACTTGCATACCGACTTAAGAGCAACACATAGTACAACACTTACGACTTAAAAAAATACTACGACTCAACAAACAAAACAGATTACACGACATACGACATAACATATGTCACGACTCATTACAACACCACCGACTCAAACAAACGCGGCTCAACTTATTACATTACAACACGACTCAACCGACTCAACACCCAGCCGACTTAACTCCTTGCCGCCTCAACTTCCTCCGACTCAAGGCCTTCAATGGATGGAGCTTTCCCTTGCTTCATGATAAGTCGCTGACGACTTATAGCAGTGTCGTTAGGTCGGAACATTTTCCCCCGAGCTTTGTTAAGTCGCAAACGACTCAAGTCCCCTTCATTAACTCGTAGCTCTTCCCATGTGTCCCCTACGGCCTCCAATTGAGTCGTGGACGACTCAATTCCTCCACGTTGAGTCGTGGACGACTCAATTCCTCCACATTGAGTCGTGGTCGACTCAATTCTTCTATGAGTCGACTCATTCCTTGCTGTTGTGTACGATTCATTCCCCCGAGCTACATCATCCTCCCCTGGTTGAGAAAAATTCGCCCTCGAATTTGTGAATTCTTCCACAACAATCTCACCTCCATGACATGGAATTAAATGTTTGACGTTAAAAACATCAGAAGTATAAACATCATCTGGTAACTTTAATCGATAAGCATTCTCATTGATTTTCTTCAAAACTTCAACTGGACCAATTTTCCGCGCCTTCAATTTATTGTATGTTCCTACCGGAAAACGGTCTTTTGTCAACAGTGCATAAACCAAATCGCCTTCGTTAAATTCAACATTTCGTCGCTTCAAATCTGCAGACTTCTTATATTTCTCATTCGATTTCTCCAATCGTTCCTGAACGATTTTATGACATTCAGTCAGCTCATCAACAAAATCAGCAGCTCGCTTAACTGTTCCCTTTGGTTGTGGTACTACTGCCAAATCCAACGGTCCCCTGGGTAAATTTGAATATACAATCTGAAATGGACTGTAACCCGTACTACGATTCATGGCATGATTATGAGCAAATTCTGCTTGGCATAACTTCATGTCCCAACTTTTCAAATTATCCTGTACAAGACATCGCAACAAATTTCCCAATGACCTGTTAACAACTTCTGTTTGTCCATCAGTCTGTGGATGGTAAGCGCTACTAAAATTCAGCTTTGTTCCGACCATCTTCCACAAACTCAACCAAAAATGGCTTAAAAATCTAGTATCTCGATCCGAAACAATAGATTCTGGTAAACCATGCAATCGATACACTTCCTTAAAGAATAATTGTGCCACTCGAACTGCATCCGCTGTCTTCTTGTAGGCAATAAAATGTGCCATCTTCGAAAACCTGTCCACTACAACAAATATCGAATCATTTCCCCTTTGAGTTCTAGGCAAACCCAAAACGAAATCCATGCTGATATCAACCCATGGCTTAGACGGTACAGGTAATGGCATATATAACCCTGCATTCATCGCTGTTCCCTTTGAAACCTAGCAAATATGGCATCTCCCCACAAATCTTTCAACCTCTTTTCTCATCGACGGCCAAAAGTAAGATTGAGAAATCAACTGCAATGTACGATCTCTACCCACTTGGCCTTCTTCATGCAACTCCTTGATAATTTTCATTCTCAAACTGCCCTCTGGAATACATAACTGATTTCCTTTAAACAAGAATCCCTCAACCAACATAAATTCATCGGTACTCCCTTCCTTGACTTTTTCAACATATTTCACAAAGTAAGGATCTTCTTCAATCATCTCTGGCAATAATTCAAATCCCATCACTTCAACCTTCAATGTTGTTAACAAATGACTCCTCCTACTCAAAGCATCAGCTACCCGATTCGTCACCCCAGATTTGTGCTTAACAACAAAGGTAAACTGCTGTAAATATGCAATCCACGATGCATGTCTCGCTGAAATCTTATCCTGCCCCTGTAAATGCTTCAAAGCTTCATGATCAGTGTAGAGAACAAACTCTTTCTGAAATAGATGATGCCTCCAATGCTTAACAGCTTGCACAAAAGCGTAAAATTCAACGTCATATGTACTGTATCTCATCTTTGCCCCTGATAACTTTTCACTGAAATATGCAATAGGTCTCCCCTGCTGACTCAACACTCCTCCAATCCCAACCTTTGATGCATCAGTGTGTAGCTCAAACAACAACTAGAAATTAGGTAAAACAAGAATTGGCGCTGTCGTCAACAGTTCTTTGATTCGTTCAAAAGCAATCCCGGCTTCTTCTGTCCACGAAAACTGTTTACCCTTCATGCAATCAGTAACTGGAGCCATCACGCTACTGAAGTGTGGAATGAATCTTCGGTAGAATGACGCTAGCCCATGAAAACTTCTCACTTCCGTAATTGTCTTTAGCTGTGGCCAATTCCTGACTGCCTCAACTTTACTCTGATCAACTTGAATACCTTCTCCTGAAACAACATAACCCAGAAATAAGACACTGTGCGTCATAAACACGCATTTCTTTGTAGCAGCATAAAATTGTTCCTCACGAAGAATAATCAACACTTCCCTCAAATGTTGAACATGCTCCTCCGTACTCCTGCTGTATATCAGAATATCATCGAAATAAACCACTACGAACTTCCCAATGAATGGTCTAAAGATTTGATTCATCACCCGCATGAATGTACTAGGTGCATTTGATAAACCAAATGGCATAACCAACCATTCGTATAACCCCTCTCTTGTCTTGAAAGCTGTCTTCCATTCGTCTCCAGGTCTAATCCGAATTTGATGATAACCACTCTTCAAGTCAATCTTCGAAAAGATAGTTGCCCCACTCAACTGATCCAGCAAGTCATCCAACCTCGGCATAGGAAATCTGTAGCGAACAGTAATCTTGTTCAAAGCTCGACTATCTGTACACATTCTCCATGTTCCATCCTTCTTCGGCACCAACAAAGCTGGCACGGTACAAGGACTCAAGCTTTCCTGAACACGTCCCTGTTCTAACAACTCTTCCACTTGCCTTCGTAACTCTTCATGTTCCTTCGGACTCATTCGGTAATGTGGTCGATGTGGTAAAACTGCTCCCGGAACAAGATCAATTTGATGTTGAATGTCCCTCAGTGGTGGTAACTCCTTAGGCAACTCTTCTGGAAATACATCCTCAAATTCTTTCAAAACTGGCTTTGCTTCTTCAGGAATTTCAACCCCTTCACTGCATTCTCGCCCAATCAACAAATACACTTCAGGCTCCTCTTCAACTTCTTTAACAAACTCCTTCAAAGATAATAAAGTTTTCAACTCTTCAATCTCCTCTAGCTTGCTTTCCTTCTGTTGTTGCTTCTTAGGAACTAAAGTGATTTTAGTACCTTCGAACATGAAACTGTAACTATTAGCACGACCATCATGTTGCACTGCTCTATCAAACTGCCACGGTCTGCCAACAACAGATGACACACATCCATGTCTACAACGTCACACCAAACTTCATCTTTGTACTTCTTCCCAATAGAAAAATTAACACAAGCCCTTCGACACACCTTCACTTCACCACCCTTCCTTAACCATGCTAACTTATACGGTTTAGGATGCTTCTCAGTTTTCAAGTTCAACTTCTTCACAGCTTCTGTCGAAATAATATTATCGCAACTTCCAGCATCAATAACGAACTTGCAAACTTTCCCTAGAATAGTGCATGTCGACTGAAAAATATTGCTCCTCAACCAACTACAATCCTCCTATTGCTTTGGTGTAAGACATGACCTCCTCATCATAAGATTACAACCTTCATCCCCGGACAATTCTTCTTCCTCCTCAACATAAGGTGCATTTGAACATTCAGCCTCTTCACCATCATCCTCCTCAACTTCTGCAACCATGGTTCTCTTCTTCGGCTTCGGACACTCGTTGCTTTTATGACCCAACTCCTGACAATTATAACGTTTGAAACCACTGCTAACCTTCGCCTTCTCAGCCTCCTTCACAACTGGCTTATTGACAGGTTTAGAAACATTAGAACTTCCACTAACACCCTTCGCTTGATTATTGGAATTAGTAAACACACCACCTCCACGCCTTCCTTGTTTCTCCCAAGCCAACGCTTTCTGATGTGCCTCTGCCACTGATCTAGGATCAAACATATTAACCATATCCTGGATCTGCATTCTCAATCCCCCAATGAATCTAGCAGTTAGCTGTTCTTCCGTTTCCATAATATCATTCCTGGCAATGAGTTGGTAAAATTCATCAGCATAATCACTAACAGACTTTGTCCCTTGCCTCAGATTCTGCAACCTCTGGTACATAAGTGATTGATAGTTGTAAGGTAAGAAAGTAGATCTCATCAACTTCTTCATCTTATCCCACGATTCTATCTTTGACTTCCCCATTCTCTCCCTGGTAAGTTTAGTTTGCTGCCACCACGCCAAAGCTCTCCCTCTCAACCTAGTAGCAACCAATTTCACTCTCCTATGCTCAGGAACCTCCTTGAAATCAAAGATCTCTTCAACATTTGACACCCAATCGAGAAATTCTTCTGCTACCATCCCTCCTTTAAATTCTGGAATTTCCATCTTCATACCCGATTCCCATCGACGATCATCTTCAACATCACGATACGAATTTCGAACTTGGTCTCGATCTCGATAATGAATACTAGCTCTATCACCTTCTTCATCAAAATCAAAAGTACGCCTACATCGATCTCGACCATTATCATCCCTTCGTTCATGCATGCTTCTTCGACTATGTCTCTCTTCATCTCTATATGCCTCATTGTCAAATTCACGTTGACTTCTTCTCTCTTCATGTGCATAGTCATGATGATCTCTTCGTGATGAAATTGATGTTTCTCTTCTATCTCTAAAAGAATGCGGTGATACCCTCCTCGCTTCCGTAACCGATGGTGAAACTCGGTTACCTCCACGGTTCGAGTTTGGTGATCTCCTCCTTTGATTCAAATCATTCATCAATTTCTCCAACTTTCCAATGCCTTCATCAAATTTCTCATTAATACGTTGTTCCATAAGCTCGGCTTCTTCTCTTCGATACAAAGCTTCAACGTTTTGATGACGATTAGCTCTCCTCGGTGGCATGGTTCAATTTCACAATCTTCAACAAATACTTCAAAAATCTTCAAGTTTCAATAAGACTTCAAAACTCTCCAACACAAGCCAAACAATGCACGGCTTAACACCACTAGCTCGCACAAACTCCTTGTCTCGGCTTGCTTTTCACGGCTTAACTCCTTAACTCGGCAATAAGTTAACTCGGCCTCAACAATTCTCGGCTTAACTTGGCTCGGCCTCACTTTAACTCGGCAATAGGAAACGACTCAAGGTTAAGTCGGCTTTAACTCAAACACAAAGCACGGCTCAACCTCTAACTCGGCTCAACCACTTACTTCAATACTTGGCGCGCAAACTTCCAACAAGTCCAAATTCAAACACTTCTCCAAATCTAGATCCAAAACGAAATGGATCAAAATCTTCAAACTCGTTGCAACTTCAAGATGAACACAAGGAACTCCAACTTCAAATACTTGGCTCGAAGAATCAACTTAGCTATGATTGGCTAAGTATGGCTCTGATACCAAACTGACACAGCGGATTATTCACAAATCGATGTAAATCGATGAAAGTAGTACATGGTGGATTGATGATACCGAAATGCCCAAATCTGTTGATCCAAAGATGCCAGATTCTAGCTATCTTTGTCTCGTTGATCGCGCACGATACCGAGAAACAAAGATCTACGATTCTTCGACATTGATCAAACGCACTTGATTCCGTGAATCGGCTTCACAAACGAAGATTCGAGCGCACTCGAATGACGTAAGTGGAGATAGGAGATTACACTCAACTACAAATTGGAGAAGAAAGCACAAAGCAATCAACAAGAAATTTTATTCAAAAAGTCAACCACCAAAAAATGTACAACACACCCCCCCTATTTATAGTGTTTCACCAGCTGGCTCTTAAGTCGTATGCGACTCACGACTCAGCATAAGTCGGTAACAACTTATCTCAACAGCGACCTAGCCCCTTCAACTCAGCACATCCTTAAGTCGTATGCGACTTACGACACAAGTTACGACGACTCATTGAATTACCACACAGCGACACAGTCACACGGCGACTCAATACAAGAATTCTTACGACTTATGACTCACTTGCATACCGACTTAAAAGCAACACATGGTACAACACTTACGACTTAAAAAAATACTACGACTCAACAAACAAAACAGATTACACGACATACGACTTAACATATGTCACGACTCATTACAACACCACCGACTCAAACAAACGCGGCTCAACTTATTACATTACAACACGACTCAACCGACTCAACACCCAGCCGACTTAACTCCTTGCCGCCTCAACTTCCTCCGACTCAAGGCCTTCAATGGATGGAGCTTTCCCTTGCTTCATGATAAGTCGCTGACGACTTATAGCAGTGTCGTTAGGTCGGAACATTTTCCCCCGAGCTTTGTTAAGTCGCAAACGACTCAAGTCCCCTTCATTAACTCGTAGCTCTTCCCGTGTGTCCCCTATGGGCTCCAATTGAGTCGTGGACGACTCAATTCCTCCACGTTGAGTCGTGGACGACTCAATTCCTCCACATTGAGTCGTGGACGACTCAATTCCTCCACGTTGAGTCGTGGTCGACTCAATTCTTCTATGAGTCGACTCATTCCTTGCTCTTGTGTACGATTCATTCCCCCGAGCTACATCACTGTGCCATAAGGAAAAACATGAGTAACAATAACTACTTGATTTAGATTGAACCTACGCCCCTCCCCATAAGGAAAAACACAAGTAAATATGATATAATGACCCTGTGCTAAGGATGAGCTTTGATCTCAGGAAAACTGAACCGATGTGATTTAGATTCATCTACCTAATTTCTTCTTTTGTTGGCATACCTAACACCAAATTTATAAACATTAACTGGTAAGATATTTCCCTTATGAAAAGGAATGCAATAACTATGGTGGATATGCAAATATTTCTAATGAATATCACACCTTAATAATTTCCACAAGGTGATTTACAGAGCGCTCTATAGGAAACAAAGGTTGGATGTATCTATTGAATTTTTAATGGATGGGAGAAACTAGTCTATCAAAAACAATTTGCAATTTTCAAGTTGTATTTATCATTATTCAACTAATGGATAGTAGGGTATACATTGGGATATTTCTTTACGTTTCCACATCTTTATTGGCAATACATACATCATAGCAATCAAGGATCAGATTAGGAGTCCCTAAGGTCACATTCAAGTAAAACTGACAATTTGATTTCCAATTATTTTTTGTGAGGTGTAGCATGAATCAATATTGTGTTAAATACAATTTTATATACTACAAACAAATTTATGTTTTACTGGTCATGTTTATCACTAGGAAGTCATGATTATCACTAGGAACTTAACCTCGACGATAAATCTTATTGGCATGCTTTTACTAATTGTTATACGCATGTGGATAATTCAATTGGATGCCAGCACATAAGCTTGTGACAAACAACAAATGTCATGCATTAGTAAAGATAGAAGTTAGCATGACTGTGGAAAGTAAAACAGAATTCTATGTATTCATTGTATCAAAAACAATTTTTAATTTTCAAGTTGAATTTAGTATATTGATGAACTAAAAAAATATGGTTAATTGCTATTTATCTCACTTAAAACCCTACCTCCTATCTCATTCTAGTAAAAATAATCCAACAAGCAGCAAAGAAAGAAAATCCTTGCAACAATAGTATCAAAAAATAATCTAACAACCTGTTTGGCGAAAGTGCAGGCCCTGTCATGTGAGTTAAGGATCTCATAATAAAACACATTGAAGTTAAGTGCCAACCATAGACGATTCGGGTGAGTTGGTGCTAAACCAACAACTGCAATGTTCTACATCAATAAACATATTACTATATCACTAATCGATTTTTACGATGGTAGCAGCAATTATATACCAAGTTAATAAAAAAGTTTCTATTAATTTCACCTTTATACACAGTGCATTATGACATCAGTTTTTTGAAATATAATAAATAATTTAAAAAAAGGTAAAAACCATTTCAAAATTAAGATTATCTATTTTAGAAACATAGTATAAAAGTTCCTTGGATTGTATTACAATATTAATCGATGAAAATAAGTATGAAACTGAGAACTATTAATTCATACATTACATAATCCTCGATAATTTTTCTAATTATCATGAGTATCAACTAATTGGTATAGAAAATAATTTAATGTTCATTACTCCATGAAAAACATAAAATCAAAAAAAATTCAGCAATGAATTCAAAACTTCTTGTTTACAAACAACTCTCTCAAAGCAAACTGTCAGCCCGATAGCCTTTGATCATTATGTTGTTGCAGTAAACTAGTTAATTAAATAACCATTGAATTAACTCATGTTGTGTATATATTTATATCTTTTCTATAAGAGATGGTATATTCGTCAAAATACATATATTCTATAGATGTATGAATATCTTATGTGTTTGAAATTGCAACTAGTTCAGAATACATGTTACTTAGCTTGGTTATGTATAGAAATGGACCTCACGGAATCACTATGCTAGATCCTAAATTACTCCAAGATCCACTTAGTTAAAATCAAATCATCAAAATTAATAACAATAAATGGTAAATCTAATAATAAATCCAGTAGATCCAAAGCTTTGTAGTTTCAAAATTATTACAATTATAAAAAAATTAGTTATACCTAAGCGCCTTGTAAGAAAAAGGCATGATCTCTACTGTAGTTTTCCTCCCATCTCCATCTTGAATTCTACCAAATATTGATGATAGTAACCTTCATCTTCAAATATAACGCTTTGGAATCATTGGCACTCGCCGCAAGAACCAAACTGTTGCACTGTTTGTTCTGCTAACTCCATTCAGCAAATGTACTTTGGAATACTATACAAGTTGAATTACTTGACCTTAAGTGGCTTTTTTCTCCTTTGCAGGACCAGGTGCAATCACTCTAGACATAATCAATGTAAACTACTATACTGAAAATTATCAGTACCGATCATGAATAACAATTCAACCAATATCACTAAACAGTTCTTGAACTACACAACTTCAATAGCGACGTTCTTCTTGACAACGACAAGCTCACATTGACAGCCACCACATCAGATCTCGGCTTCGACTTTAGGGACCTATGATAGGCTTTTAGGAGAATACATGAATCATCAGCAGCCTACACCCCAGATGCAGCATCTCAGGTAAGCATTTCAAGCAGCATGACTAACTCAGAGAAACAGCGACTACATCTACTCGTTGACAGCCGCAGCAATGTGATATCCAGGTCACCAAAGTGCATCTTTCGATTTCAGTTAGTGGATCATCGATCATGGCGGTAATAAAAGAGCTTCTCTTAGCACTTCAGATCAAAACGAAGATGTATTCAAGCGTAGAAAGGCATGCTATTAAAATCCAAATTCAAATGGCAGCATCAAGCATCAACATTCAACTCCAGGACGATGTGCACAAAGACATCGAAACTAGGACACTTTGAGGTTGTCTAAATAATCTCCAAAGCAAGTACAGTTTGTTGTTGCTAAAGAAATAATACGTGACCAAGCATAGGTGATGACATGGATTACCCTCCTTTTTTAGTTATTCTTCCTGCGGTCAAGAACGTATTGGGATTGTTCATTCATAGTTGCTCAGATGGAATTCAAATAGTGCATCAACTCCAATTAATTTCTGAAATATGTTCTCAATTCCCGATGCTCCATTTTCCTAAATAGTGACATGGATTCTATACAAACATATCAATGTGTAAAAGTAAGCATATTAAATATGCACATTAACAAAACCGTTGTTGCAGCAGTTTTTTGATGTATACTAATGTCAACGGATCATTTGCTGTTAAAAGATAGAAATATATAATAGTATTCACCATCTGATCCTATTCATACCACACAAACCATGTGTTTGTGAACTGAAATATCATTAAATTCTCAGAGAAGAAAAGAAAAATAAACTTTGTATCATTATATGTTGCATATTCTATATCAGGATGTTGCTCTAAGCGAAGGAGAAAAAGCCATGATTTATTTGTTATAGTTTTCTTATCATTCTATTATTAGGACTATCAAACATCAGGTCGATTTTTTGGTTTTTTTATTCCAGGGCAACTGATAAAAAGGAAACTTTAACCAAAAATCTCAATACTTAATACGGAAACTAAAAATGTGATGCATACATATCATTTCAATGTTTTGATGTTTAAATAACCCATCTTTTGCATACCACTTATCCGTCTATATTTACTTGGGTTGTAGTAATGCATAAGGTACATGAATTTGCACCTAATGCATTAACTTGCCTACTGAGCTAAAATCCACTAGCATTCTAACATGGATAAAGATGACAATATATTTAAACATATAATGGGTATCAGAATGTGTACAACGTAATATCTTAACTGTCTTAGCCAAGGTTCACACAGCACTATCTTTCACCTTTTGATTTGATAAAACTTAAAGAACTGGTAAACAGTAATATTATACCACTTTAAACTTAAAAAATAATGAGCAGAAAAACAGTCTCCATCGATTATCTCATACCAGATACATAGTTTCTAGACTTCAACTTGGACTAAAATACATAATTTGATTTTCTTTAGCATTAATGGAGCCTTGCACATAGATATAGTTGGAATTGTAACTTGGAAAATGAAACTAGTGGCGTTTAATCCCTTGATCTATTGATGAAAAGTTCTTTTCTTTTATAGTTCCATTTCATGAAGGCTTCATAACTGAATTACTAGCTAATGTAAAGAACTGAACATACAAACTATCAAACCTGACGTATTGGCAGACCAAGGGTATTCAAAGGAGGATGACGATTTTCATATCCACGTGGATGACTAAACTTGCTTGTTGGTCCATATTTGCATGTACTTATCTACAAATAGAACTGCAGAAGTAATTAAACCAATTACTTTACAGACAACCAAGCATGAAAATGACCTACACTGTATTTTGGTTCAAATATTTGAATTTAAAGTTACTTTGTAGGACCTATAGCATTTCATTATAGAAGCAACTATTTTTGAAAACAAAAAATAACTATTTTAACTGTTACACCACAAATTAATTTTTTTTCGCTTGAGCAGCATTGAATCATGTGTAAAAATACCATAACTACCAGGTCACGCTTTGGTGGTGAATTTGGTACAATAATCGTTGATGATTTGAAAGCAAAAATTCAGTTTGCAGTTGAATAAAGAACTACACTGTAAACACTAAATGAAAATGAATCATCATCATACCATATCATATACAAAAACCAAAAGCAACCACAGCCATAGCCAAAAAAACCAAACACCGCAGCATCACTTCCTCTCAAGCTAAAACTGGCAGGAACCATATCAGGCTTAACACACTCATCCGCCATTAAACCAAACCCATTATTGATTAACCCTACCATATAAAGACATAATACCTTCTTCGTTTTCTAGAGGTTGTAAACGTATCTTGCAATATATAAATAGTAGTAACAAAAATAATTAATTTCAAATGTTGAATCTAAAGATTACAAAATTACCTCAAATCGGGCTTCTAAAGAGAATCAATCGATAATTTTGAAGCGAATGGCATTCCTAGTTATTGAGTGAATTCATAATTGGATTCATTTTCTTATTTATTCCAAGGATGGATTCAAGGTGTTAGGGCTAGAGCAAACTAGATGTTGTAGGCGAAACTAGAGTACGAATGAAATTTAATAGGAGATTTCACATATATTTGGTGTTTTAATTAGGTTCAAAATAATTTTAGGGAAGATTGGTAGTCGATTGTTTTCTTGCTTTATGCGGGAGGGAAGAAATTATGGCGGGTAGGTAACCGCGTAATGTAAGGAATCTAAAAATAAAGCGGGTCACTTTAAACAGCATTTCAGATTCCAAAATTTACTTCACTGAGTATTTTTATCAGCATTCACAATGAAAATGATGTCCGTTATTGCGGTGAAAAGCGTATTTTCTTGTAGTCCGGTTCTGTGTTGGCAGGAGTGGACCAAGGTTCAGTCTAACCCTAGGTACATTTTATCTAGAGGTGTACTGTATGGTAGGTAGTCCCTTACCTTGCCGTTGATGGAATCCATTTTTCCAACAAACGCCGTGTGGACTTGATTGTATACCTATTCTGCTGGATTTTAATAATATGACAATTTTGGCTATGATTAATATGTATTTGTATTCTAGACACTATCATAATATCACTAGATTTTCTATAAAAATAGTTTTGGTTATCGTAAGGTAAAAACTCATACGTGTTTATATATGGTTTGGTCTTATGAGATACCTTTGATTTTAAAGGTGTTTTACAAGTTATAATAAAGTTCTTTGTGATTTGAGTTTCTCACACTAGTTTTACCAGACTGATTCGAGTGTTGTTTTCCTATAATGCTCGGGTCAGCCCGAGCATATTTTTCTGATTTAGCTGGATACTTTGGAGCTTTCAGGTGACGAGCTAGATTCTTCTAGACATATTCACGTATCTTATATTCTTTCATTATTCTGTTTTGTTTTGTTCCTGACTTATTTTTCAACAATTGTAAGGACATGTTGTTATAACTGTTAAAGTTGATAACTGGTTAGTGTACTCTGAAGTTGTGTGATGAAGATGATTTCTTTTTGTGAAGACTTGTTCATATTGTCATGTTTTGTGAGATTATGTTCTGTCTTTTCTTTCTTTCACCCAAAGTGACCTATCTTTCGGATGCTCAAATGATCGATACATGAACACCGAGGATGTATTAAGTATCATCTTTAGATGTAAGAAAGGCAGATCGTTACACTTCACATGTCAGTCTCACATGGTACTTCGAAGAGATCATCCATTTATATAAGGCGGTGTCGACAAAGAACATTGTTAATGCCCAAGAAGTCATATCCTACCATTGACTTTGAAACTTAATACCAAAGGAATGGAATAACCCATTTCACCACTAATAATCATATAAATGTTCCTTTACCATGCTGATTACCACCATTCGAAGAGACTCATGCCTAACTTCATTGAAATCAATGCCTTCAAAGATGACTCTGCCCATCGAGGACACTTTTACTCAATACTGTGTAGTAGTGTCTCCGCTCCTCCTTTATATTGATGTCGACTCAAGCAAATCCTATCCAGCTGCAAAGATAGAACCAGGATGAGGCACAGCCAAAGTCATTGCTCGACGGACACCTAAGGTGCAAAGTAGGGGTGCCGCCGACCACTATAAATATGACCCTAGGATTCTCATTTGGGGGCCAAATTTTCTATTCTCTCTCTCAATTCTAAAATCAGAGGCTTGTAATCCTAAATTGATTTGGGGAAAATCCTCTTCGACTGTAATCATATTAGAATTAAATAAAAGGACTTGAACTTAACTTCACATATTGACTTTAATTATGACTCTATTGAACATTATATTTTTTGGATTTGCATATTATGAACTTATTATGACCAACTCAGTGTGAATATAGTCGAGATGCCTTAGATCATGATGGATCCTCATTGGCGTATTTATAAGAACTATGGATTATGATCTATAGACTTCGAACTTAAGGACAAAATGCATAGCCCAAAATTATAATGGACCGTGGCATAACAATGATAATTATCTTATTTGCCTAATGGATGTATGACATTTATTTGTCTCTTTAGATTTAAAGGCACATATGAACTCATGTACAATTGATAACAATATATGAATATTCCCTTAAAGCCATCTGTCTCCGAATCCATAATGATTCTTTTTGTAGTTAGTCTTAATGGTGAGATAAACCCCCGAAGTGATATCATGTCGATATGAAATCTTCGGTCATATCAATATGATTTTCACGCATCAAAGTTGATCAAGTCGATATGGTTAATTGTTCTCGATTATGCCTTTGCATGTGTATCGATCGAATCGATGAGATCAACTTAAGTCTATTCATGTCTTCATACATGTTTAAACCAAGGGTTAACTTATAGTGCTTGGCATCTAAAAGTGTTGTATCATTCTTTGTTTTAACATTTTTGGCGCTAGAAGGAGGGCCTGAACCTCTGATTCTATTCTCTCCTAAAATCAATAAGATAAATTATTGTTTCATAAAATGAAATCGAAGCAACTCAATCCTATAGATGTGGAAGTAGTATACACAACAAAATTAGAAGAAAATGTTCTCTTGCTTTCAACTTGGAGCCAACGGAACTTGAAACCAAATAACGATGAAGTAAAGATAAGAAACTTGGAATGACAACTAACTAGAAATGAATGGACTTTAAGAAGCAGTGCTTACTCAAAGACCCTCTAAGACTACCAGAGTGGGGGGATGAGGTCGAGTCTCCAAGGAGAAGGATGGATGCTTCTTTACTAAAAGACAAAAGTAAACATGCTTTAACACCATAAAGGAAAAAATATTACCAAGCAGCTAATGCCAATCACCAAAGAAGAGTAGCAAATAAATCCCTATAGCAGTTTGGAAGCTTAAACTCAAAGGAATATAGAGATAATTAACTTGGTGACAAAGCATGCTTAAAGGACATGGCAGAAAAGGCAGTGAAGGATATGCTGAATGCCAAAGTAAAAAAGAATGCTTGTAAGAGGGTGAACAATAACAACCGAGAAGCTCCCTTCACAAGTGAAATCATGTCCACCAAGATTCTAGCTCTCGTTAATATTCCCTTTCGGATACAATGGGAACACTGATCCCGATGATCATTTAATGGCATTTAAAAGTCAAATGGATCTCTATAACGCCTCTGAAGCAGTACGATCTAGGCTTTTTCCTATTACTCTACAAGGAGCAACTGCCAAGTGGTATCGAAAATACCGTGAAAGAACTATTTACCCTTAGAAATAGTTCTTGCACGAGATTTTAGCCTAATTTTGCATTTTCAAAGATCCAACCATTGATTACACTATGCTAGCTAACATTAGACAAAGGCCAGGAGGATTGCTAGGTGATTATCTTAAAAGATTCAATATGGAGGCGCTAAAAGCTAAAGGGATTTTAGCGAAAGGGATGGATGATAGCTGTGAACTCAGCGTTAATTCCGCACACTCCATTTTGGAAGGAACTACATGTTCAAGGATACCAAGATCTACAAGACCTCCATTTTCAAGCCGACAAGTTTTCTCGGATGGATGAGATGTTCATTCTAGGAAGGAAGCTAGGTCCAGTAAAGAGATCAGAAAAGATGGTTTTGATCACAACCATAAGAAATTAAGATGGGAGGAAAACACAAACACTAATCTAGTCGCTTTGGATAAGCGTTTGTTCTACATATACACAATAACAAAAGAGAAAATCAACTTTCCAGTTTCGTGTAAAGCTACGACCTATCCAGAATAGAAGAAAGGGATGACTATTGCACCTATCATAAGGAAAATGGACACAAGTCAGATGAATGCCGTGTGCTAGCAGGCATTATCCAAAGCTTATTCATGAAGGACACTTGAAGGAATTCATCAAAGATGGACAAAAGCACCTTTATTCTAAAACCAGTCACCAGAAGCTCTCCAACACTGCTGTGAATGTATTAGAAAATGAAGATTAATTAAATCTCATTGCTCCCATTAATAAAATCAATGTGATCCATGGAGGGCCACATTTAGCTGGAAGCAGCAGAGGTGCCAAAAAAATGGAATATTATGGAAGCAAAGGAGGGAATATTCTCAATCTAGAAAGAGCCACCGCTCAAAAATCCTAGGTTCAATATCTAGATGCATAACCTAACCATTGCTCCATAGAAGTTGAAAGGAATCCGACATCCCCACAACGATCCTCTTTTGATCATCGCTCAAATTGGACTGTATATAGTAACAAGAATTCTTATGGATACCGAAAGTGCCTTCAATGTGATTTTCAAGCATGCTTTTGACCAATTGGGGATTTCGATGGAAAAACTTGAACCAAATCCTGAACCCATTTTCGGATTCAACAATAAAGGATCCACACATATGGGACACTTGTAGTTGTTGGTACAAACAGGATTGCCACCGCACTAAAGAAGCTTTGAAACTCTTTTCGTAATTGTTGACTAATCTTCCTACTATAATGCATTCTTTGGATGCCTAGCTTTGGATAAGATTAATGCCTTTGTTTCTGCAAAATACTAGATGGTGAAATTATTGAAAAAAGAAGGTTAGGGAATCATAAGAGTGGAGCAATGCAGCTCTCGTGAAATGTACTATGCAACTTTGGAACAGTATAAACGAGATCAAGCTTCCTATTATGACTCAGAGAAAAATAAATCTGTCATTTTTCAGCCTTTGGATAATGAGTCTACAAACCCATCATCCAAAGAAAAAACAAGATCCAACAAAACAGTTAATTGTGCATTTAGGAAGTACA
This sequence comes from Allium cepa, assembly GCA_030765085.1. Taxonomy (NCBI): domain Eukaryota; kingdom Viridiplantae; phylum Streptophyta; class Magnoliopsida; order Asparagales; family Amaryllidaceae; genus Allium; species Allium cepa. Next base: position 884,635,460 of record CM060940.1, on the reverse strand, counting down.
GCCCCTCTAAAGAAAAGGGAAGAGGACAGATGGAAACCTAGTGAAGGACGAGATAAAAAATGAAGAGATAGTCACCGAACTAGATTGTCGAGGTAAAGAAGAGAGATTAAAACTTATAACGGATCTTGAATATATATATATATATATATATATATATATATATATATTTGTGTGTGTAGACCGAATTGATTCAACGAAGATAGTCATAATCGGAAAGGAATTGGAAAACAACCTTAAAGATGAGTAAAATTGACTCCTTCAATCCCGTAAGGATATATTGATAGATGCTTTTTGGTGTGAAAAAAAACTAAAATTTTATTTTACCACAAGCGCACAGTGTCTATTTGTAGTGTTGTGTGAATACAGGTCAAATCCACAGGGAGTTATTAATTACTAGTGCTTATCTAATTCTAGGCGAGTTAGACGATTTGAGAAGTTAAATTTGCTAAATTTCAAGTAGGAAATTGCAAGAATGGAAAATAAAACGCTATAACAAAAATAAGAAAACAAGGAAATATAAATAAGACTTTACCTTAATTTAATAGATCGTGCAGAGAAGTTGAAAAGATCAGATCTACTTATCTCTTACCAAATCAATAAATCTCATATAGAATATGAACAAACAAATAAGTTTTGAATATTTTATTTATTAAATAGATAAGTTGAAAGAGATTACAAAAGTTGGAAGTATTTATAGAGATCTCTACATCCAAAACTAAAATAATGAATGTTCTATAACTTTTTGATTTGGTCCATCTCTAGAAACTTCTGTACTATGTGCATTCCATATTATTCTATAAACTCTTCCTCCAACATACTCCAAAAGCCTCTTGATTTTGTGTATTCTAGAAGTGTCTGTCTAGGAGATGTGAATGGCTAAAAAATATGTGCTATGTGGAATTTGAACCAATGACCTCCTAATAAATGCAAATCCTCAAATCAGATGAGCTATAGTAGTTTTTGTGCAAGAATATTTTTTTTCCTTATCATAGAGTCTTGAAGTTAAAACAGTGTTTTTGAACCATCTCATCGATTATTTCATCATTTTCTAACAATCAAGAACCTGAAATAAAAACAACAATAGGACTAAGTAATATTGTCTTTTGGATATTAAAATGTGTAATTGTATAGTCTAAAGTATTCATTATTCAATATATGATGTTCATCAAATACCCCCACACTAGAACCTTTATTCATCCTCAAATAAAATCTAACTAAATTTATTAGCCACACTTTTGTTGGGAAACACGACTGCATTTAGCATATGCAACAAGTATTTAAACCCTTAGGTGTCCCTAGTAGGACGAGTTGTGTCTCGTGAGGATTTTCAGCAGATACTATCCATAAAATCCAGATACAGATGTTATGATTCTAATGCAGCTATATGAATGCAAAAGGCTATGAAAAAATGACAAATCGATTTACTATTGAATATTCACATCATTGCAGTGTACACTTGTTTTATTCAAAAACTAGAAATTTAAGGTCATCACCTAGTCACAAACTTAACAAAAATCAAGTTCTTTCCACACCCGACTCTAGCTTGCTAATTGTTTCAATTGAAAATATAGGGCAACTATGAAGTCAATTTTAAATTTCATTGTTAAAGTTTACAAAGTGATATTTCTATTTCCACTTGTATAACAACCTCAAATCAATGAAACCATAGAGAATGCCTTAAGTTCAATCATTTACCCTCTTATTATTATTATTATTGTTGTTGTTGTTGTTATTATTATTTTATATACATACACCTAACCAATGGACCAAGATATACCACCCATACACTGCCTTTCGAGCTTATGAAGAATGCAATAGAGCTTGGCGAATTATGCAAACTGACTATGACAATGTCAGTATAGGTCGGTGATCCTTAAGTGTCCAACTCATAAAATGAGACTAAGGTATACCACCCACACAATGCTTGGCCGGCTTACGTGAGAGTGTGACAGAGCTTGGCGGGTGTGCACAGCAATGCTAGATGTACTAGCAATGCTGAAAACCCTATTCTTTTAAAGAGAGAGAGTAATGAAAAATCATCTTAGCACCACTTGATTATAGAGATTTGAAATTTTTTAACGCATGTAGTTTGGCCATCCCACTTATAAACAATGACAACAATTTCCAACATACTTTATTGTCGTCGCCTATGAGTCAACCTATAAACTAGCTTGCTATGATCATTTGTAATTTAAACTTTTCGTTCTATTTTCCATTTGAGACTAGTGATTCACAAAAAATTCAACTGAATGACTAATACATTATACTACTCTGTTGTGCGTATTCAAAATAAATCAATTTTAGCTAATTAAAAAAATATTATGTCGTAAATGCATATGCTCGAGTGCGATTCTAATTTGATACTAATAAGTTTTCATTTGGTCCTAATATAGGATGCAAATGAAATTCATTTTAAAGAAATGATGCAAAAACATGAAAATACATGAACTCAAATGCAAAGTCAAAAAAGTGCAAAAGATATAAAAATATGAACGTAAGGCAGAAATCACGAAAAATATGAATTCAAATGCAGTAAATGAATTTTTTTAGGGCAAGTAATAACATAAAAGCATGAATGCAACTGCCCTCCTCCACACTAGAAGTAGGCTACATCCCAGTAGCCAAAATCATTATTTAGAAGTGTATGTTAGATCGTGAGATCCACAATCACATCATTTTCATTTTCTTCATATTGTAGAATGGTCTTAACCTTTTTCCATTTACTTTAAAATTTCACAAGTTTTAGATTTTCTATTTCAACGGCCCCATAAGGATATATAGTTTTAACAGTATATGGTCCAGTCCCACATGTTCTTAATTTGCGTAGAAATAAATTAAACCTTGAATTATATAAGAGAACTTTCTATTCAATTTCGAAACTCTTTCACAGTACATTTTTATCATGACATAATTTTGTTCTTTCCTTATAGGTCTTCGCATTTTCATAGGTTTCGTTTTGAAATTCCGCTAATTCTGTTAATTGTATATTTCTATGTAAGCCTGCTTCATTAACGTCAAAATTAAGATATTTAACTGCCCATAATGCACGAAGTTCTAATTTAATTGGTAAATGACAAGCTTTAGCATATATACAAGACGGTATGGTGACATTCCTAGATTGGTTTTGTATACATTACGGAAAGCCTAAAGTGCATCTACTAATTTTGATGACTAATCTTTTCTATTAGTGTTTACTGTCTTTTCAAGAATTTTTTTTAATTTTCTATTTGAAATTTCTACTTGCCCGCTTGTTTGTGGATGATATGGAGTAGCCACTTCATGAGCGGCTGAATATTTCTTAAGTAGTGATTCGAAAGCGCGATTACAAAAATGAGTATCATTATCACTTATTATGGCTCGTGGAATACCAAACTGAGAAAATATATTTTCTTCAAGGAATTTGATGACCACCTTACTATCATTTGGTTTGATGAGGACTGCCTCACCTCATTTTGATACGTATTCAACTGCAACCAAAATGTGCAAGTTGCCGAAGGAGTTAGAAAATGGCCTCATGAAATTGATACCCTACACATCAAATATTTCCACAACCAAAATGGTATATATAAGCATTTCATTTCTTTTAGTAATTCACCCTATTTGTTGACATTGTAAACATTTCTTGCAAAATTGTATGCATCTTGAAAGAGAGTGGGCCAATAGAAACCACGTTGTAGTAGTTTACTAGCTATTTTTCTCGCTCCAAAGTGTCCACCGCAAGCATAACTACGTGAAAAGGATAGAAAACCATGGAACTCTTCATTAGGTGCACATTACCGAATTATCTTATTAGGGCAATACTTGAATAGATAAGGGTAACCCTAGTAATAATCCTTAACTCTAGAAAAAAGCTTTCGCTTATCCTGTATGACCGGTATAAGGAACTTCGTTAGTCACCAAATAATTCACTTTATCGACATATTATGGTGCAATAGTTATGGATTATAGGAGCTCATCACGAAAATATTCTTCGATTTGGGTGTCGTTTATATTCCCTTGCATAATGCAGGAGAGGTGATCAACCACGACATTCTTGGAACCTTTCTTATCTCATATTTCCAAGTCAAATTCTTGAAGATCCAACGGATTAGGCGGGCCTTAGCATCTTTCTTTGATAATAAATACCTCAAGGTCGCACGATCGGTGAAAACAATAACCTTCGAGCACAGGGATAGGATCAAAAAATTTCGAGAGCAAAGACGATTGCAAGAAACTCTTTTTCAGTGGTTGAATAATTGAGTTGTGCATCGTTAAGAGTTTTACTTGCATAATATATTACTCGATGATGATTATTAATTCTTTGACCTAGAATAGCACATATGCAAAGTCTGAAGCATACACGTGATCTTGAATGGTTGCGTCCAACCGGGAGATTGAATTATTGGAGTTAAGGTCAAAATCAGTTTTAATTATCGAAGGCAATTTACATTCCTCGTTGAACTCAAATTTAGTATCTTTTGTAAGCAGATTCGAAAGAGGTTTTGCAATTTTTGAGAAATATTTTATAAAACCCCAATAAAATCCCATATAACCTAAGAACGAGCGAACATTTTTGATAGACTTAGTGGAAGGAAGATTAGCAGTTAAGTCCACTTTTGATTTATCAACCTCTAGACCATCCTTTAAGACTACATGACCAAGAATGATACCTCGTTTTACCATGAAATGATACTTTTCCCAATTCAGCACAAGTGATTTCTCAATACAACATTTGAGAACACATTCTAAACGAAGCAAACACTATTCAAAAGGGGATCTGCATATAGAAAAATAAATCGTGAAAATTTATAAGAAATCATCCACCATATCGGAATATATGCTCATCATATACCTATGTAATGTGCTGGTGCATTGCATAGCCCGATGGGCATTCAACGATAAGAAAAGATTCCAAATAGGCACATGAACGTAGTATTCTGTTGATCTTCTAAAGTGATGGGAATTTGGTTATATCCCGAATATCCTTCGAGAAAACAATAGTACTCATGTCCTACTAAACGTTCAAGCATTTGATCGACGAATGGTAAGGGAAAGTGATCATTTCTAGTTGCTGCATTTAATTTCCTATAATCAATGTACACACATTATCTGGTGTTCACTTTTGTTGGAACAAATTCATTGTTTTCATTTCTTACCACAGTGATTCTTGATTTCCATGGTACCACCTGAATCGGACTTACCCAAGTGCTAACGGAAATTAGATAGATTATGTTGTTATCCAAGCACTTTATTATTTCTTCTTTTACCACTCCCCTCATATTGGGATTCAATCGTCATTGAGCTTTACATAAGAATTTAGCCACATCAATCAAATGTATATGATGTTCACAAATGGATGGGTATATCCTTTTGATTTTAGCAATTACCCAAACTAATGCTTCCTTATTTTCGCTTAGACATTTTAAAACCTTATTTTCTTGGTCATCGACTGAATTTGAGGCCATGATTACCGAAAAAGTTTGGTCTGCACCTAATTAAGCATACTATAGACTTTCTAGAAGTGGCTTAAGGTCAAGTTTGTAATTCTCGTGAGTGGCTACTTCAATAGAAATATTTTCATTAAATGTTGAAGAGTCCAAGTCAAGCATTTTATTCATACTAGATATATATTAATGCTCATCAGTTTATAAATTAAAATGCAAGAGACACATATTTAGTGCATTAGATGTATCTTTGATTGTTTCTTCCATGATTGCCTAAATTATGTCAATTTCTTCTATCTCGAATTACTGGGGTTGTTTGTCAAGATTGAAGACGTTTAATTCAACCATGAGTTTCCCAAAGGAAAGTCTAAGATTTCCATTTCTACAGTTTATGATATCATGTGAAGTTGCTAAAAGGGACGTCCTAAGACAACGAGAATTTGCGCTTGAGGATTAGAGACAAGAGTTGTTTCAAGTACTATAAAATACATAGGGAAATAAAATTACTCTACTTGTACTAATACATCCTCAACTTAGCCTATGGGTTTTATAGTGAGTTGATCAGCTAGTTGAATAGTGATGTTGGTAGGATTTAATTTCTCGATTCCTAATTGACAATATATGTGATAAGGAAGTAAGTTGATGCTAGCACTAGGCCAAGTAATGCACAAATTAATGAATGTGTTTCCAGTTTTACAACTGATAGTAGGACAATCGAGGTTCCCAAACTTGATAGGCATATGATTATAAATGATTGAACTAGTATTTCTAAGTAAGAAGGCATGTTGGCAACATTCTTTCGAGTGCAAAGTTCTTTAAGACATTTTGCATACTGTGGGACATGTTCAATGGTATCTAAAAGAGGAATGTTAACATGAACTCGTCTAAGAATGTTTAGAATCTTATCGAATTGAGAGGTTTTTTCATTATTTTTAAGTCTATTTGAAATAGGAGCTACTGGGAAGTAGATTCTCGCGGTAGATTTTCTTGTTTCTTTCGAAGAGGATGGTTAATGAATATGCGATTCATCAAGAATCTCATCATCTTGAGTTAGGTTATCATCACAATTACTCATAGACGAGGGAATAATGTTAGGATTGCTACCTTTTGATAATGGTCGGGGAAATGATGAGTCAACGATTGACGATGTCATATTATTAGTAGGCTGGCCAACAGAGGTTAACTTTTGAGAAGTGTTGGGATTTTTGACATGATTATCAATTTTCTTCTATGACCTTAAGGTGGTGATTAAATTAACCGAGTTTATACTGTCGTCCTCACAAGAGTTCACTCCATGAGGATGATTACATTTAGGGTTTATTTCTATTTGACTTGATAATTTCCCTTCTCGTTTTTCGTTGTTAAGTTCTTTAACATATTCATGATTTGGTCATATTTATTGTCTGTTTCTTTTTGCATTTGTTCAAGTTTAGTATTAGTTCCTTAATTTGTCTATCGAGACGATTATAGTGTTGAGGTTGTTGAGAAGTTTGAGGTGAGTCTCTAAGATGTGTAGGCCTATAGGATTAATTAGAGGGGCTCTTACTTTGAGGAACAAATTATTGGTGGGGTATTTGAGGAGCTTGATTGTTTTGGCTCATAGGAAAAAAATGCGAAGGATTTGCAAAGTTATTTAGATTTGACCGTGATAGGTTTGGATCGTTTCGCCAATTAGAATTATAGTGAGAAGCAAAAGAATTAGTTGGAGTGAAGGCGTTCATCTGTTCTTGAGGATACACAAGAGGTGTTAACCTAAAAAATGGATCAACACCCTGGTTTAAGTTTGAAAGCACCATCCCTGTTCTGACAAAGCAATATCACATATAACAGATATGAGAAAAGAACAATAAAAGAAAGAAGACAGAGAATTTTTATAGTGGTTCGGTTGCTAATGAAGCCTATATCCACTTTATATTTTTCTTGTAGACCGATTGTTGTTGCAAGATATATTTTACTACAAGACTTTGATTATCTTGCAATAGATTAAATCCCAGAGTTCAAATCCACTTGGGAATCACAGTGAATTGCTTTGTAGATTGTTGTGAGGTAGGTTTTCAGATGACTTGGGGGCTTTGGCTCACTAAACGAGCCAAAATGATGGGCCAAGGGAGACCTAATGGGTCGCTGGCGACCCGATGCCTTGATTTGTTTTGCGGACCGAATCTTGCCACTTTTGATAGTGTTCCATATCGGGTTTGTTTGATGGTTTGAGCAGAGGCATGGGTCATTAATGAGATAAGCACTTAGGATTTTTCTGGGGTTTGTAATTGGAGATGTTTCCATAGTCTTTTATCGTTCTGTTTCGCTTCGATGGCAATTCTCTAGCTGTTGGCGTTTAGCTTCCAATTGAACTAAAAGGAATGTTGATCTCTCGACTTCGCAAATCCCAACCGTCGTCTTTATCGTGTAGCTTGGCCATTGTTAATTCCCTGCTTTAGCTTTTCTGATTAAGTTCTATGCCATTTTGATGTGATGGGATTGTTCCGTATTTTTCTATACCCTATTTGTTTAAAAACCCGTAAAACATTTTCCCCCCGAAGTACGCGTTTTGAATGAAAGGTGTGCTTTGCTTCAGAATAAGTCATGGCAATGAATCTTCAGTTGTTGAGCTTTCGTTTTGATGGATCATTCAGCTCCTTTGGATTCTCTTGCCGGTTACAAGTCATTTCAAACTTTACAGCCTGAGACTCTAGACCCTACCCAAGTGTAATCTATACATCACAGTCATCCCGGTTTCATTCGGGGTTATCACATCACATATCTCTGATTACATTACACATCTCTAATCATCCCATGTTCACTCGGGATTTACACCACTATAAATTTTTGCTTCCATTCAAAATTTTTACATCATATATCAAAATCAAATCATATATCAAAATCACATCATATATCAAAATCACATTATATCTCAAAGTCACATTATGTCACAACATATATCAAAATCACATCGTATCGCATCATATATCAAAGCCATCCTATGTTCATCTAGGATTTATCTGTTTTGTTCTATTTATAGGGCATTCAAATCATTTTTTGCAAAACCAAATCTATTTTATGCTCTGATCTTTCTGGGCTGCTTAAGCAACTTTAATGCATGATCTCTCCGGATCATTTGATGTTTAGTTTAATATGTGATCCTCCTGGATTGTTTAATGTTTTAAGTTAAGGGGACAATCTTTCTGGATCGTTTGTGTGTTAAGTCAAAGGGGATTATGTAAGCCCATCCGATCACTCTCCAGTGAGGGGACTTCTTGCACTTCGATCCTATGGTGAGACTCTAAGGTGATCAATATCGTACAAGTCCATTCACTCGCTCTCTGACAAGAGGACTTGCACCGTGACTCCCCACCTTTATACTAACACTATCCAAGGACACTACAGAGTAATGCCATCAACTAGCATAAAGAATAAGGCTATTGAGGAGCGACCATCCGTGTAATTGCTTTGTGCGAGTACCGATATGCCAAATAAAATAATCTGACATACCGATACAAACTCAAAGATACTACACAGTGGCTATATGGTCTTCGAAAACAAATATAAAATAAACATAACATAAATTAGTCATAGATATTCATATCACTAAGGCGGAAACAGATATGATTATATCACATGAAAATGTATATCAAAGTAGTGGTCATATAAAATCCATTACATCACAAAAGAATAGGTACAAGTGCAAGATAAAAGAATATGTATACATCAAGTATTCTCTATCTCGAATGTATAATATCAAAAACTACTAAGCTAAAGTAGTTAGCCCAAAAGTCAGATCAAGGACTATGATAAGAAGTCAAGTAGAAGCACCTGTAATACCTCGGTCTGACTCGAGTATTACTTAAGAAGAAAATAATAAAAAGACCAATATAGCTATAAATATCGTATAAAATGAGATATGATAAGAGATATGACAAAAACATATGATAATAATAATGCCACACTATGACAAGTATACATTAAATAACAACAAAAATCATACAATATCTTAAATTTTCTCAAACACTAAAAAGAATGTCATATTCTTTAACATATTCACCAAACCGCAAATATTGATAAAATTTATCAATGTAAATCACAAAAAATGGTGAAATACAAATTCTAGAAATCATCAATTAGAAATCCAGAACTCACAAAGGGGGAGGCCTATCACAAACGGAAGCATGAAAACTCACCAATACTTGTATCACAAACAGAACGCTATTCCATTATCGCTAACCATAGAGCCGGTGCAACGACGTAGTACAACGTTACATCCCATGAACCTGAAACTCCAATAATCCAGAACAACGACGTAGCACAGTGTTACAACTAATAAACTCGAAACTCCAATATCTAGAACAACGACGTAGTACGACGTTACACCCGATGAACCCAAAACTACAATAATCCGAAACAACGACGTAGTACAGCATAACACCCAATGAACCCGAAACTCCAATAATCCAAAATAACGACGTAGTACAGCGTTACGCCCGATTGACCCGAAACTCCAATAATCCGAAACAACGACGTAGTACAGCGTTACGCCCGATGAACCTGAAATTCCAATAATCTGAAACAATGACGTAGTATAGCGTTACGCCCGATGAACCGAACTCCATAAAACCTAAAGGTCGCTAGCCTATAAAAGAAATGAGACGAAGCTCCATAAAACGAGGTACAGTCCCCCACTTGGACAAAGAGACATTGCATATCGCTAGTCTAAACCATAAAATGATCACCATTGATCAATAAAAAGTGTGAATTGCACTAAGCTAGTAAATAAGTGAGTTTAGCTTCATGTCCCATAACCACTGGCTTAACTTATGTATTTACGAACAAATTGTAGATTTCCACTCGAAAGTTGTCACAAGAGTTCAATCGAACAATCTAAGAATTGACCGTCAAAGTAAACGCAAGCGTTTCAGACCACTTGTTTTGCTAAGTCGATTAATTTGATTTCTCGAACGAATGAGGTAAAGGTTTGTATATACCGGTTTTAAAAACGAACTTTGTATTAAAATAACGTCGAAATCAATTTTGTGAAAGAGTTTGAATATTTACTACTAGTATAGAAACCTTTGTATTTTAAAGTGACAAATCATAGAAAACGATTGTAAGAGCAATCAGTCACCAAAAATTCACATTCGTAGAGGTGAATCAAATCCATAGATTTCGATACCAAATCCATTAAAATGGATATTCTCAAAAATCCATAAAAAGAAGTCATCAAAGTCGATAAAAGTGATAACATCTAATCGGATCAACAAAAATAAAAAAAACATTGAAAATTCACTCAAAAAATAGGCAAATAGGCAAAACTGAACAGTTCCAGACGTTGGGGGGTTCATCCAGACGTTTGGATTTGGGTTCTCGAAATATGTCAGAACCCTCCCAAAAGGCTGAGCTCTAACCAGACATTTGAAAACTAACCACACGTTTGGTATATTTGGACCAGACGTCTGGTCCAAGTCTCTGCCGTTTTCTTCTTTCCTGCCTTATATTTATTTCATCTGCTGCCCTAATCAGACGTTTGGACCTTCCGACCAAAAGTTTGGTTGCCTATTCTGGGTACTAATTTGCCTAGGCCAATGATGGCCAAAATGATTCGGAAGCGATCGGACGAGCAACGGAGACTAGGGATTTATGCCAAGCGACAACCCAGCCCTATAGGCTCTTCGATACACCCCGAATAACATGTCCAAATATTCAAGATAGGACCTTTAAAGATTTTGACTTCAAAACACACAAATTTGAAAAATTCACCAAATCAATTCAAATCAAAAGCAATTGAATATGAAATAGATGTTAGGAATTCATACCTAACAACAATGAAAGTTATAGACATAGATGTGAGTTCAAGAACTCGCCTTTAAAACTGAAAGACAACGAATGAGAGGCTTTAAAACAAAGCTAGACCATTCCTCTTCAATACACCTCTAGAATCTTCAATCTATTATCAAAGGTGAAGTTTTTCCTAAGTTAGGGTTTAGGAATTTCTGAGAATGAAAGAGAGATTGAGATGGAGAAGATGAAGAGGATGCTTACATAAGCTTCTCTTTGATTTTGGAGCTTGAATCTTAAATTTCCTAGCAATCTAGGATTTAGGAATTTTAATTTCCTATTCTCTTCCTCATTTTTCCTTTAGCTTGAAGTGTTAGGAAAAATAAAACGAAGAATGAAGAGGCGGTGGAGTTAGGGTATTTTATGGGTTAGTGGGCTGAGACCCAAACCCAATGCCCAATAGAAAAATAGCGAAATTCTATTCAACTCTAAACACATCGATATTTATACTCAAAAAGGTCGCAAATGTCGTTTTGAACTCAATGGAAGTGGTCTCGCGTTCTAATTCGACTGTTTACAAAAAGTAGCATTTTGGACTTTAATCCGACTAACGATGCTATATTTAAATAAAATATTTAAATACACAATCGTAAAATATGCGGGTTGTTACATGCACCTTGCACTCCGGTCTTGTGGTGGAACTCTAAGGTGATCAATACCAATTATGAAAATTCAAATATTCAAATTAAAAATTAAACATGCATGAATCAAAGCTATAGAAATTCTAAATGTTCATCTCGAGCATTCACTCATAGCGTGCCTAAGAACGGTTCAGGATTCCGTACACATGTAAGCACCCTTTGATGATTGTTGTCCTAAGTTCTCTCAGGCATCTGACTCAGAGCGTGCCTAGGGACCGTTTGTACACGTGGAAATAGGCTTCAATTATTATTGTTTACATACCAAAATGAAAATTGCAGGAAAAGAAATGACAAAACAAAGCATTGGAATCAAATTCGACTCCCGTTTACCTCGGTCATACGATAATTTGCCTCAGTGCCTGTCCCTAGGCGTTTCTTGATGCATTTGCCATGGATGATGGCTGTCCCTGCAATTCCATCGCTGTTCTGTTCCTCACATATTGCGGCAGCTGGTTTTTCAGGACCAGTTCTACTATCAGATCACGAAGGTGTCAACAGTCATTCATCTCATGCCCATTCAACTCATGGAAGATGCAAAACTTTTCAGATCTTTTCTCCCGATCAGTAGGCTCCCTCCTAGGCGTCCTTCGGTAGAGGTTCTGCCCCCTCCTATCTAAGTATATCCTCTCTAGGGTTTCATTCAGGTTGGTGTATGAGGAGAATCTTGGCCCGTTTCTTTGTCGTTTTGGGTCTTTGATGATATCATCAGCTCTCCTCTTCCCTTTTCTTTTCCAATTCCAATTCTAGACGGTCCCCCGCCTTCGATGGCATTTATTTCATCATCCACATCCTCATCCTCGATTTCGGCGTCTTCCTGACGTAGGTATCCCTCAACTTCGTAATAGAATTCTACAAGATCCATCGGTGGGTCCCTTTTCAATGTGTCTTTGAAATCAGTCTTGTTTGCGACTCCGAATACTGCTGCCGTTAGATAAACGATGGGTCTGGCTTGTCCACCGCTGCTGCCGCCGCATTGGATCTTGTTGAGTAGCTTCTCAAGGACCCTGCAGGCCTTTGTTTCACATTTAAGACCGTAAGTACATTCCTTGGTTGTGAGACATGAATCTTGAACTTTCTCAAGAATTTGCTCACTAAGCTAGTCCACTTGCTAATGGACCCATTTTCCAATTGTCTGAACCATATTACAGCCAAATCTGTTAAGTATAAGGGGAAGCATCACCCCATTACTTCCTTAAAAGCACCCAGCACCTCCATATATTGGATGTATCGCATCATATGAATCGTCGGGTTCGTCTTCCCATCGTACATTTCCATTGTCGGAAGCTTGAAATCTGAAGGGTTTCTCACATTTCAGATATTATCTGTAGATGGATTTCTATTCACATCTTCCAAACCCTGATCCGGAGCGCCTCCTCTAATGAATATCTATACCAATTCAGCAACTCTGTTCATGCTGCCCAATGAAGTTCTCTGTCCTAAATCAATACTTGCCCCTGCCCCGTTGGGGTATCCCAAGATGGACTCTTCTGGCAACACACCTATGTTCTAATTTACAACTCTAGCTTCATCCATTCCTTCATTCCTTCAAAGAGGTTCCTGTACATATCTCTATGCCGGTCACATCCTAGTATTCAGATCAGTTCTCGTGCCACCAGTCCATGGCGTTTCAACAGTCACTCCATCATTTGCATTGATTCCCATATTGATTCTAGTGCTGCCCCCGTGTTTTGGTTGCTCTGGGCATGGAGGCAAGGCTCCACATTGCTCCACTCCACCAACAATCCCTGCATTGTTCCCTGAAGTTTGATTCCTATTCACTACTGATATGGCCATCCCTTGCTACTCCATCCTCTGGAGGAATCTGTCCATCATCTCCTGTTGTCTAGCAGGAGTCCATCTTGCATCGCTTTCATCATCCTTTCCTTCTCCTCTCTAATCACATAGCTAGGTTGATGAGAATTTGAGGATACTTCCTTGTTGCACCCAAGCTTCGGTTGACTTGCTCCAATTTTAGATCTGGTGTTAGGCCTCTTTATTTTTATTCTAAATCTCGGATTCAAACTTCAATTTTTCAAATCTCGTTCAAGATTCTCAATGAAATCACCAAAATGTTAGCCTAAAAAATGGATCAATACCCTGGTTTATGTTTGAAAACACCAGCCATGTTCTGACAGAGCAATATCATAGATTATAGATATGAGAAAAGACAGTAAAAGAAAGAGGTCAGAGAATTTTTAGAGTGGTTCGGCTGTTAATGAAGCCTACATCCACTTTATAATTTTCTTATAGACTGATCGTTGTTACAAGTTGTGTTTTACCACAAGACTTTGATTATCTCTTAATAGATTAAATCTCTAGAGTTGCAATCCACTGGATAATCACAGTGAATTGCTTTATAGATTGTTGTGAGGGAGGCAGAGAATGAAGAATGTTTCCAGCAGAGCTTTAACAATCAGTCTGGAGGACCCCCTTTTATGTCGCAGGTAGGATGTTATTTATAGAGATCGGAGAGCTTTGGGCTAGGCCTGTCTTCATCAGCTCGCATGTAGGTTTCAGTCGACCTGGGGGGTTTAGGCTCACAAAACGAGCCAAAATGATGGGTCAAGGGCGACTCGATGGGTAGTTGGAGACCCGATGGGTCGTTGGAGACCCGATGCCTTGATTCCTTTTGTAGACTGAATCTTGCCACTTTTGACAGTGTTCCATATCGGGTTTGTTTGATGGTTTAAGCAGAGGCATAGGTCACTAATGAGCTAAGCACTTAGGATTTTTCTAGGGTTTGTAATTGGAAATGTTTCCAATATCTTTTATCATTGCTATTTCGCTTCGATGGCAGTTCTCTAGCTGTTGGCGTTTAGCTTCCAATTGAACTAAAAGGAATGCCGATCTCTTGACTTCACTGATTCCAACCGTCATCTTATTCATATAGGTTGGCCCTTACTAATTCCTTGCTTTAGCTTTTCTGATTAAGTTCTACGCCATTTTGATAAGGTGAGATTGTTCTGTATTCTACTAGATCCTGTTGGGTTAAAAAACTGGATAGCAAAAGGTAACCCTTCTTCGGTTTGGGAGTCCTCGATAGAGATAAGGGAAGGGTCTACTACATGCACTTCTCTTGGATTAGTATGAGTTAGGCCATGATTGATTTCCGCAGTTGATCCTCGTTAGTGTATTCTTCGAAGAAAACCACAGCCTCCTCGCTTGTTTTATCCATGAATTCTCCACGACACACAGTTTCAAGTTATGTTCAACTGGTATAATTAAGTCATTAGTATACTAATTGACATAAAGTTTGTTTTGCGACTCTATGATGAGGACAAATTTGTAATGATTGATTAAATCGTTCAAAATATTGGAAAAACGTTTCTCCTTCATTTTGGGTGAATTAATTAATTTCGTTTTTAATTTTAAGAGTTTTATGAAAAGGAAAGAATTTTTTTAGCAATAGTGTTTCAAAATCATTCCAGCTATAAATAGATGGTCGTGGAAGAGAAACGAACAACTTTCTAGTGCTTCTTAATAAAGCAAATGGTATTAATCTAAGCTTAATGGACTCGTTTGAAAGTTGCTACATTTTTATTGCGGACGAATATAGATCAAAATCATTAACAAAATTCATATGCATTTTCAGAGCCCGTAAATTTACGAACTGCTTGGATGAAGAATTTTTTTTAACTCAAAACTATTCCCTTCATTTGGTGGGTAACTATCACGGGGGGTTGTACAAATTCTAACTGAATGATATTGTTCCCTTAACGACATGCCTAGTTGTGGTCGTGGTTGTTGAAAATTATATTTAACTGGTAAAATTGGCTGTTGATTGTATTGAATTTGAATATTCGAAATCATTTTTCCATTCCTAAGTGAATGTGGCCTAGAACCATGCTCACTCATTGAATTCATGTGTTCGAAAGAAGTTGTGTTGCGTCTTCCCAATCGTTTTTGATTGTTTCAAAACCACTTTTGCATAAACAAATTCAATTTTTTTCCTCCCTTTTTTTCAATATTAACTTGTTGACAATTTAAGGATGATAGGCATAGTAACAAATAATATTGAGAGTAAAATGCTCACAGTGATTGAAATGTCGATGTCTTTACGCTTTACTGCTCCAATCACATTTGACAGTTGAGTTGATCAAACTTGTTTCTGCTTTGTAGCTAGATAAAAGGTCGACTTTTCTATTTCGAAGCAGCTTATTTCACCACTCGATCTACTAATATGCCGTAAGACCTGTATACCTTTCGCATTTTATGTCTAAATCCGTTTATCATTCTTGATACCCATGTAAATTTTTCCTCATAATTATTCTCTTCTTGTCACCTCCAGTAATCTCAAATTTCACATATTCCTCAACTTTTCTTCTTCTTTTACTTTTCTTATTCCTTTGAAGCCGCGCGAATCTGGGAATGGTTGGCGATGATTGGGCGAGTTCTGGCCAAAGCGAAGATGCGACTACTTGGATCGAGGTAGGAAATTGGTGATGAATTAGGGTTGTGGTACAGATCTACGGTTCGATGGTTGTTCATTGATGTTTAGGTTGGCAATTGAATCTAGAGGTACGTACCTTTGTTATGGAGGAGGAAGCGGTCATTATAGATTGTGAATTGGAAAGAGGAATGATGAAGCTGAAGGTGGTTGCAACATAGGAGGTTGGTTATGTGGTTGCGATTTGGGTTTGAGTGCTGCTTAGGTTGAAGTTGTGATTGGATGCGATGGGAGATTCGGTTCCAATATTTATTGTGATGTGAAGGGTCCTGGGCTATTGGCTGAGAAATCTTTTATAAAACCTCTATAAAATCCCGCATGATCTAAGAATGAGCGAACCTCTTTGATAGACTTAGTGGTAGGAAGATTAGAAATCAAGTCCAATTCTGATTTATCGACCTCTGGACCATCCTTTAAAACAACATGACCAATCACGTTACCTCGTTTTACCATGAAATGACACTTTTCCCAATTCAGCACAAGTGATCTCTCCATACATTGTTTGAGAAGACATCCTAAACAAAGCAGACACTATTCAAAAGGGGATCTACAAATAGAAAAATCATCCATGAAAATTTCTAAGAAATCCTCCACCATATCGGAATATACGCTCATCATACACCTTTGAAATGTGTCATGTACATTGCATAGTCCAAAGGGCATTCAATGATAAGCCAAGATTCCAAATAGGCACGTGAATGTATTATTATGTTGATCTTCTAAAGTGATGGGAATTTGGTTATATCTCGAGTATCCATCAAGAAAACAATAGTACTCATGTCGTACTAAACGTTCGAGCATTTGATCGACGAATGGAAATGGAAAGTGATCATTTCTAGTTGCTGCATTTAATTTCCTATAACCAATGTACACATTATTTGGTGTTCACATTTGTTGGAACAAGTTCATTGTTTTCATTTCTTACTACGGTGATTCCTAATTTCCTTGGTACCACCTGAATCGGACTTACCCAAGTGCTATCGGAAATTAGGTAGATTATGTTATTGTCCAAGCACCTTATTATATCATCTTCTATCACTCCCCTTATATTGGGATTCCATCGTCGTTGAGCTTTACGTAAGAATTTAGCCTCATCAATGAAATGTATATGTAACGACCCGTATTTTATGTGTCTATAGATCGTAGAATTTGCAGGTCGTTAGCGTTGTTTGTGTTGTTTCTAGCCTGAGTCGTTTAGAAGTTAACTCAAGTGAAGTGATGAGTCGTGACCGACTCATAAACATAGCCGGGTTAAGGCTTGAGTCGTAACCGACTCATAGGATGGACCGACCTAGTAGGAGTTAGCTTCATAGGATTGGTGACCGACTTAAGGATCTCCGAGTTAAGGAAGGCAGCGACTCATAGGTTAGGTGTTTAAGTCGTTTGACCGAGTCATTGAGTTAAGTTAGTGAGCGACTCAAGAGTGGCCGGGTTAGTGGGGTTCTTAAGTCGTTAACGACTCATACTGTTTGACCGAGGTAAGGCTTAAGCATGTAGACCGACCTAAGGAAGTTAAGGTTAGTGGAGTTGAAGAGTTAACACGTTGCCGAGTTAAGGAGGTTGGTGGTTTAAGGCTTGGGCCGACTCAGTTGGTTACCGAGTTAAGGGATAGCTCGTATGACCGACCTAAGGGCTAATGGGTTGGAGTTGTGGCCGAGTTAGTTGGTTACCGGGTTAAGGGCTAGCGGCTTAAAGCCTTCTCCGACCTAAGGGTTAGCAGGCTTGTGTATTGGTCAAGAGATAGGTCGTGGCCGACCTATAGGGTGACCGACTTAAGGGTTAACGACCTAGGGGGAAAGGTCGTATGATAGTTAGGTCGGCAGTACTTTAGGTCGTAGGTCGGCACTAGGCTATGCCGTGTTCTTGTTAGGTCGGCAGCTAGTTAGGTCGTATGGTCCGTGTTGTTGTTATGTCGCTTGAGTTTTAAGTCGGCAGGGTGTTAGGTCGTTGGATGAGATGAGCCGTAGGTCGCGTGGTTGGCTGAGTCGACTTATAGTTAGGTCGGCCTTGGGTTCTTGAGTTGCTTAGGTCGAGAGTCGGTAAGATTTAGGTCGGTCGAGGGATAAGGTCGTATGCGACCTAAGTTGGTTCTGAGCTAAGAATTAGGTCGGCACGATGGCTGAGTCGTCGTACGACTTAAGACTTAAGTGTGTTAGCGGCTGTGTAGTTGAGTCGTATAGGTCGGCAGCGACCTATGTTAGGTCGGAGTCTTTTTAGGTCGGCAACGACCTAATAGCAAGCTCCGAGTTATGAAGACAGCCGAGCTAAGGGGGATTCCAGCCTATAAATAGTGGACTTTGGCTCACTTTTTGGCACCGGTTTTTGAAGCGACGAAGTGCTGCCATTTTGAAGACTCGACTACAGTATTTTCTTCACTTCTTTCTCTACTTCTATCAAGTGCTAACATCCATTGAAGATCGAAGATCAAGATCGAAGATCCAAGTGTCCAAGTTGAAGATCTTCATCCGTTTGAGCTAGAATTCATCGTTTCAAGTGAGATTTCGCCGGATCAAGCTATGATCTTCGCTGTCCAGATCTGAAGTGTTGTGTTTTTGAGGTGTTTGGGTGATTTGGTGAGTGGTAGTTATCTCTCACGCGGATCCAAAGGAGTATATGGGATTGGTGATATGTTTATGTGTTAAAGTTAGCGTTTTCTCGCATTTTCCTTAAGTCTGCATGTAGATCCATCATGTTTGAAGATATTTATCTATGAAAGTTTATTTAACAAGTATTAGAGACAAAACCCATGTTTTAGATTTGATAGATCTATGCTAAAAACCATGATTTCACATATGTTGGACTTTTGCACATTTAATTACGAAATTGCCATTATAGTTGATATTGCTTAATAGATCTTGTTTGAATGCTTGAATGTTTGAATGTATGTTAGATTTGATTGCTCCAAGTTAGCTTGTAATGATTTGGAACAAGATGATTGAAGATGATTCAAAAGCTATGGAAGAAGACTCTTGAATGGTGAAAGCTGCTTAAGGCGTATGTAGCGGATGTTGAAGCTCATATGCGTAGATTGGATGATGTTGAGATGGAACTTTGCCATGATGCGATAAGGCAAACCATGTTGTTGAGTTGAGACTTTGCTTTGGTACGATGAAGCGAAGTATGATGTGAGTCTTGGCTTAATCCAGGCAGGGATCATTCCAAGCATGTTGATAACTTGAAGGGTAGTTCAAGTTGGTTGATAATGGATTGCTCAAGAGGAAGCTTGGGCTAAGTTGAAAGAAGTCGTCGAGAAGGATGACAAGGAGGCTTGGATCTCATCGTTTTTAAAGGTTCTAGCAAAACTAAAGCAAGAGTACATAGGGACGCCTAAAAGACTACAGGCAGTTAGTCGAGTACTCTGGGCCAAGAAGATAAGTCCTAGGCACAAGGCAGTGTGCGGAGTTTTGTCTAGAACCGGGGTTACCATTAGCCCTTGACAGATGGCTCAGGAAGGAGTCGGTCATTCAATTAACGGTGATTTCGAAGCAAGGATAACAGTGATAGCCAGAGTCATGGATGTTTGGATGTTTGGTTGTATCATCATTCGGCTTCAAGAGCGGTGTTTTCTGGGTGCTTATCTGATCTTGGTTTAGGCCTTGGGGGTTTGTATTTGGAAAACATCGTCCTTGACTCGAGTGATTATTGCTTTACCTTACTTATCTGCTATGTTATGCTTGCTTCTCCTTAGTGTGTGTCTGGGGGCTATCACTGTAGAAAGAGGTGGAGTGGGATGGTTTGGTTCCTATTCCTTTTATTTCCTTATGTTCTTTTGGTATGTTTGATTGTTAATTTACTGCTCACTAAGACTTTGTCTGACTCAAGGTTTTATGTCTCCTCTTATTACCTTGGGCTGTTCATCCATGTTTGGGATGGGCAGACTAGGTAGCAGGTGGCAGGTGCTGTGCTTAGAGTTTTCCGCTGATGATGACGAAGACGAGCAGGAGGCTATGCATATTATTTTCTTATATGTACTGGGTATCCGCTGCTGTATTTGGTTGAGTGATTTGTAGTGAGGCTTCATGTATGGATTTGTATGAATGATTGTATAAAACTGCTATGTTGCTTATATGATGATGTTATGTTCTATGGAGCTTCACTATATTATATTTCTCTATTATATTTTATCCATGCGCTGTGAGTTACGATAGAGATTCTGTGATTTTATTTTACCTTGACTATCGTCCATGGCTGCCTGGCACACCTTTCAGCGCACTATTCTCTTGTTTTGGTGCGGGAGTCATGGGCGGTCGTCACATTTGGTATCAGAGCTTTAGTTAATCGATTTTAGCCAACGCTCGCTGACGTAATTACGTAAGAGAGACGTAATTGTATTTTGATGGATGATTACTATATATAATATAGTAGCTTAGAAGGATTTGCACTCCTTATGCAGTTGTTTCTTAAGGTGTTCTAATCATTCTTTTTACAGATATTAAGGATGAGCAGAAGTGAGAGACAAGCTGCGAGAGATAGCCGTGCTGCTAGGGAAGCTGTTGATTATGGAGCTATGTTTGAAGCAATGATGACTTCTATCATGAGAAGGGTACCAGCTTCAAGATCTTCTGTGGATGTTGGAGTTCAAGTCCAGGCTCCAAGGCCAGTGGATTTTGCCAAGCTTTGCAAGGATTATACTTCTCTTGGAGGAAAAGCTTTCCTAGGGACGGAGTCGACTATTGAAGTGCAGAGATGGATTGATGCTTGCCGAAGGATATTTGGTGATCTAGGGATTGAGGATGCAACCAAGAGAAAGCTTGCATCGAGGCAGCTTCAAGGGAGAGCTGCGGATTGGTGGAATTCTATCACTATAGATACACCAGAGGAGGAGATAACTTGGGAGCAATTCCAAGTTAGATTTGAAGCCAAGTTCATCTCTACGGCTCAGAAGTCTGTTTTGTTCAAGAGATTTGTAGAGCTCAAGCAGGGAGGGAGGCCAGTTCTTGAGTACATTTCTGAGTTCGAAGCTTTGTCTAAGTATGCCAGATCGTATATTGATTCTCCATACCAGAAGAATGAAAAGTTTGTGACCGGTCTGGATGCTTATCTTGGAAGGCAGTTGGTGGATCACTTGGATGATCCATTTGAGAAGCTGGTGGAGAAAGCTTTGAGGCATGAGAGTTTGTTCCCTAAGGAAAGTTCTGTTGTTGCTGTAACCAGGGAAGGATCTAAACCACAGCAGGGTGGAAATAAGAAGAGGAAGCAGCAGCAACAGAGGGGCAAGGATGGCCAGAAGAAGCTGAAGGGTGAGGTGACTTGCTATAACTGTCAGTAGAAGGGCCATCTCTACAAAGATTGTAAGAATCCCAAGGTGCCGGGAAAATGTTACAACTGTGATAAGCTGGGACATATCAAGAAGGATTGCCCAGAGCCGAGGAAAAATAGGCAGATTGTGCAGGCCTATGCTTTGGAAGCTGTGTCGTCATCTTCAAGAGCTCCTACTGCTGAAGAAAAGGGGAAGAGTGTGGTGGTTCAAGGTACTCTTTCCATTTGTGGTGTTCCAGTTAGAGTGTTGTTTGATACTGGAGCGTCGCATTCTTTTGTTTGTGATGATTTGGTAGGCCGGTTAGGTTTGAAACCGGATATTGTTGATAGGCCATTGGTTGTGACTAATCCAGTTGGGGGTTCGTCATGTTTGTGTATGATATGCCGTGGTCTAGTTGTGTCGAGTCATGATTGCTCGTTTGTTTGTGATTGCTTTGTTCTGAACTTTGCGGGGTTCGGAATTATTTTGGGTATGGACTGGCTTAGGAAGTATGCGGCTAGGATTGATTGTGAGAGGCTGGAGGTGACAGTCGGGAATGTGGAAGGGCGAAAGGTTGTGATACGATGTAAGCATGAGGAAGGCGTCTTCATGAGCTTCATGTATTCGCTGGTTGTTCCACGGGATGGACTGTCATCGGTGCCTATTGTGAATGGATTTGAGGATGTCTTTGACGAAGTCAAAGGGTTGCCGCCGCATAGGGAGATCGAGTTTCGTATCGATCTAGTTGAGGGAGCCAGACCTGTTGTAATGCCTCTTAGGCGGATAGCACCGAGGGAGCAACAAGAGCTGAAGGTGCAAGTTGATGACCTTTTACGGAAAGGATTCATTCGGAGAAGTGTGTCCGAATGGGGTGCGCCCGTTGTGTTTGCAACCAAAGCGGATGGATCGTTGAGGTTGTGTGTTGATTATCGTGAGCTGAATAAGGTGACTAAGAAGAACAAGTATCCATTGCCGAGAATAGATGACTTGTTTGATCAGCTTCACGAGGCTAAGGTGTTTTCTCAGATGGATTTGGCAACGGGATTTCACCAGTTGAGAGTGGCGAAGGATAGTGTGCTGAAGACTGCATTCAGGACACCATCCGGGTTTTATGAGTGGCTGGTAATGCCGTTTGGGTTGACTAACGCGCCAGCATATTTTGTGGATCTTATGAATAGAGTATTCAGAGATCAGTTGAATAAGTTCGTGCTTGTGTTCGTGGATGATATTTTGGTTTATTCCAGAACTGAGGAAGAGCACAAGACGCACTTGAAGATTGTTTTGGAAATCTTACGGAAACATCAGCTGAAGGCTAAGTTTTCGAAGTGTCACTTCTGGAAGAGTGAAGTGAGGTTCTTAGGCCATGTTATTTCTGGAAATGGAATAGCGGTTGATCCCGCTAAGGTAGCAGCGATCCAGGATTGGATTAGACCTAAGAATGCATCTGATGTGAGAAGTTTTCTTGGATTAGCAGGATATTATCGTCGGTTTATCAAGGACTTTTCCAAGATAGCTGCACCGTTGACAGGATTGACGAAGAAGAACCAAGTGTTCAGATGGGATGACAAGTGTGAGCAAGCTTTCGTAATCCTGAAAGAGCGATTGACGAGTGCTCCTGTATTAACTATTCCAAGTGGGAATGAGGAGATGGTGGTTTACACCGATGCGTGTGGCACTGGACTGGGAGCGGTGCTAATGCAGAAGGATAAAGTTGTTGCATATGCTAGTCGACAACTGAAGCCGCATGAAAGGAATTATCCAACTCATGACTTGGAGTTAGCGGCAATAGTGTTTGCTTTGAAGATGTGGAGACACTACCTATTAGGAGTTAGATTCGAGTTGTTTACAGATCATAAGTCGTTGAAGTATCTGTTCTCCCAAAAAGATTTAAATCTTCGACAGCAACGGTGGTTAGAGTTTCTAGCATCTTATGATTTTGGTATAGCCTATACTCCGGGAAAAGGAAACGCAGTGGCTGATGCGTTAAGTCGAAGACATGCAGGGTTGGGAGCCATGTTTTCAGAGTGGAAGAGTCTCGAGTATTTGGCTGAGTTTGATTTCAGGCCTAGATGCGAGTTGGAACCTGAGATGTTGGCAAACTTATCAATAAGGCCTACTCTAGTGGAAAGAATTGGCGAGAGCCAAAAGAAAGATGATAAGCTTGTCAAGATTATCCGTGATTTGGAATCTGGATTGGAACCAGAGAAGGATAAGGGATTCGAGGTCGATCGAGAGGGTTGGCTTCGGAAGCAAGGACGATTGGTTGTTCCCGATATTGATGGATTGAGGGATGAAGTTCTGAAGGAAAGTCATCACTCAAAGTTGACAATTCATCCAGGTGGGAATAAGATGTATCGGGATATGAAGAGAGCTTACTACTGGGAAGGAATGAAGAAGGATGTTGGAAATTTTATTTCCAAGTGTATGAATTGCCAGTTGGTGAAAGCTGAGCAGAAGAAGCCCAGTGGATTACTTCAGCCATTAGAAGTTCCTACGTGGAAATGGGAGCAAGTGTCGATGGATTTTATTGATGGTCTACCTAGGACCAGGGCAGGGAATGAAGGGATTTGGGTCATTGTAGATCGTTTGACCAAGAGTGCAAGGTTCATTCCTGTTCGATCGACAAGAACTGCATCGAAGTTGGCTGAGTTGTATGTGAAGTGGATTGTTCGATTCCATGGTGTTCCGAAGAGTATAGTGAGCGATCGAGATCCATTGTTCACTAGTGAATTTTGGAAGAGCTTCCAGGAAGTTTTGGGAACCGAGTTGTGTTTGAGTACAGCTTATCACCCTCAAACAGATGGTCAGACTGAGAGAGTCAACCGGGTTTTGGAAGATCTTCTTAGAGCTTGTGTTTTGGACTTCGGAGGATCATGGGAGGATCACCTTCATTTGGTGGAATTTGCTTATAATAACAGTTATCAGTCGAGTATTGGTATGGCACCATATGAGGCGTTATATGGAAGACCGTGTAACTCTCCGACATGTTGGTTGGAAGCTGGAGAAAAGTTGATACTTGGGCCAGAGATGATTCGACAGACTACGGATTGTATAGAGATCATTCGGCAAAGAATGAAGGCAGCCCAAGATCGTCAGAAAAGTTATGCAGATAATCGTCGAAAGGATTTGGAGTTCGACGTAGGTGATATGGTTTTTGTGAAGATTTCTCCATTGAAGAATGTTATTAGATTCCGGACTAAAGGAAAGTTGACTCCGAGATTCGTTGGACCATTCCCGATTATCGAGCGAATTGGAAAGCTCGCTTATAGATTGGAGTTACCGGAGAAGATGGCGGGCGTGCACAATGTTTTTTATGTATCTTATCTACGGAAGTATGTGCACGACCCAAGTACGGTGGTTTCTGCTGATAGCTGTGAAGACTTAGAGGTTGATCCAGTGATTGCGAGACCTCGTAAGCCGCTTCGTATTGTTGAAACCGATACGAAACAGCTTAGGAGGAAGACGATTACGTTACTCAAGGTACAATGGAGTGACGATGTTAACGACTGTACGTGGGAGGAGGAAGAGAGGATGAAGGCAGCTCATCCCGGACTCTTCAAGGTATGGCCCTAAAGTGTCGTGACATCTCATGAATTTGTAGCTTGTTCTAAGTCTTAGAATTCTGCATGCTAGGCTAGAATTGGATGCATGGTTTGTTGGTTGCTATGGATGGTAGGCATGCGGAATATCTTTGATTGCTGTTGTTTGCTTGGAATTTCGGGGGCGAAATTCCTAAGGGGGAGAGAATGTAACGACCCGTATTTTATGTGTCTATAGATCGTAGAATTTACAGGTCGTTAGCGTTGTTTGTGTTGTTTCTAGCCTGAGTCGTTTAGAAGTTAACTCAAGTGAAGTGATGAGTCGTGACCGACTCATAAACATAGCCGGGTTAAGGCTTGAGTCGTAACCGACTCATAGGATGGACCGACCTAGTAGGAGTTAGCTTCATAGGATTGGTGACCGACTTAAGGATCTCCGAGTTAAGGAAGGCAGCGACTCATAGGTTAGGTGTTTAAGTCGTTTGACCGAGTCATTGAGTTAAGTTAGTGAGCGACTCAAGAGTGGCCGGGTTAGTGGGGTTCTTAAGTCGTTAACGACTCATACTGTTTGACCGAGGTAAGGCTTAAGCATGTAGACCGACCTAAGGAAGTTAAGGTTAGTGGAGTTGAAGAGTTAACACGTTGCCGAGTTAAGGAGGTTGGTGGTTTAAGGCTTGGGCCGACTCAGTTGGTTACCGAGTTAAGGGATAGCTCGTATGACCGACCTAAGGGCTAATGGGTTGGAGTTGTGGCCGAGTTAGTTGGTTACCGGGTTAAGGGCTAGCGGCTTAAAGCCTTCTCCGACCTAAGGGTTAGCAGGCTTGTGTATTGGTCAAGAGATAGGTCGTGGCCGACCTATAGGGTGACCGACTTAAGGGTTAACGACCTAGGGGGAAAGGTCGTATGATAGTTAGGTCGGCAGTACTTTAGGTCGTAGGTCGGCACTAGGCTATGCCGTGTTCTTGTTAGGTCGGCAGCTAGTTAGGTCGTATGGTCCGTGTTGTTGTTATGTCGCTTGAGTTTTAAGTCGGCAGGGTGTTAGGTCGTTGGATGAGATGAGTCGTAGGTCGCGTGGTTGGCTGAGTCGACTTATAGTTAGGTCGGCCTTGGGTTCTTGAGTTGCTTAGGTCGAGAGTCGGTAAGATTTAGGTCGGTCGAGGGATAAGGTCGTATGCGACCTAAGTTGGTTCTGAGCTAAGAATTAGGTCGGCACGATGGCTGAGTCGTCGTACGACTTAAGACTTAAGTGTGTTAGCGGCTGTGTAGTTGAGTCGTATAGGTCGGCAGCGATCTATGTTAGGTCGGAGTCTTTTTAGGTCGGCAACGACCTAATAGCAAGCTCCGAGTTATGAAGACAGCCGAGCTAAGGGGGATTCCAGCCTATAAATAGTGGACTTTGGCTCACTTTTTGGCACCGGTTTTTGAAGCGACGAAGTGCTGCCATTTTGAAGACTCGACTACAGTATTTTCTTCACTTCTTTCTCTACTTCTATCAAGTGCTAACATCCATTGAAGATCGAAGATCAAGATCGAAGATCCAAGTGTCCAAGTTGAAGATCTTCATCCGTTTGAGCTAGAATTCATCGTTTCAAGTGAGATTTCGCCGGATCAAGCTGTGATCTTCGCTGTCCAGATCTGAAGTGTTGTGTTTTTGAGGTGTTTGGGTGATTTGGTGAGTGGTAGTTATCTCTCACGCGGATCCAAAGGAGTATATGGGATTGGTGATATGTTTATGTGTTAAAGTTAGCGTTTTCTCGCATTTTCCTTAAGTCTGCATGTAGATCCATCATGTTTGAAGATATTTATCTATGAAAGTTTATTTAACAAGTATTAGAGACAAAACCCATGTTTTAGATTTGATAGATCTATGCTAAAAACCATGATTTCACATATGTTGGACTTTTGCACATTTAATTACGAAATTGCCATTATAGTTGATATTGCTTAATAGATCTTGTTTGAATGCTTGAATGTTTGAATGTATGTTAGATTTGATTGCTCCAAGTTAGCTTGTAATGATTTGGAACAAGATGATTGAAGATGATTCAAAAGCTATGGAAGAAGGCTCTTGAATGGTGAAAGCTGCTTAAGGCGTATGTAGCGGATGTTGAAGCTCATATGCGTAGATTGGATGATGTTGAGATGGAACTTTGCCATGATGCGATAAGGCAAACCATGTTGTTGAGTTGAGACTTTGCTTTGGTACGATGAAGCGAAGTATGATGTGAGTCTTGGCTTAATCCAGGCAGGGATCATTCCAAGCATGTTGATAACTTGAAGGGTAGTTCAAGTTGGTTGATAATGGATTGCTCAAGAGGAAGCTTGGGCTAAGTTGAAAGAAGTCGTCGAGAAGGATGACAAGGAGGCTTGGATCTCATCGTTTTTAAAGGTTCTAGCAAAACTAAAGCAAGAGTACATAGGGACGCCTAAAAGACTACAGGCAGTTAGTCGAGTACTCTGGGCCAAGAAGATAAGTCCTAGGCACAAGGCAGTGTGCGGAGTTTTGTCTAGAACCGGGGTTACCATTAGCCCTTGACAGATGGCTCAGGAAGGAGTCGGTCATTCAATTAACGGTGATTTCGAAGCAAGGATAACAGTGATAGCCAGAGTCATGGATGTTTGGATGTTTGGTTGTATCATCATTCGGCTTCAAGAGCGGTGTTTTCTGGGTGCTTATCTGATCTTGGTTTAGGCCTTGGGGGTTTGTATTTGGAAAACATCGTCCTTGACTCGAGTGATTATTGCTTTACCTTACTTATCTGCTATGTTATGCTTGCTTCTCCTTAGTGTGTGTCTGGGGGCTATCACTGTAGAAAGAGGTGGAGTGGGATGGTTTGGTTCCTATTCCTTTTATTTCCTTATGTTCTTTTGGTATGTTTGATTGTTAATTTACTGCTCACTAAGACTTTGTCTGACTCAAGGTTTTATGTCTCCTCTTATTACCTTGGGCTGTTCATCCATGTTTGGGATGGGCAGACTAGGTAGCAGGTGGCAGGTGCTGTGCTTAGAGTTTTCCGCTGATGATGACGAAGACGAGCAGGAGGCTATGCATATTATTTTCTTATATGTACTGGGTATCCGCTGCTGTATTTGGTTGAGTGATTTGTAGTGAGGCTTCATGTATGGATTTG
This sequence comes from Allium cepa, assembly GCA_030765085.1. Taxonomy (NCBI): domain Eukaryota; kingdom Viridiplantae; phylum Streptophyta; class Magnoliopsida; order Asparagales; family Amaryllidaceae; genus Allium; species Allium cepa. Next base: position 884,607,214 of record CM060940.1, on the reverse strand, counting down.
TATGAATGATTGTATAAAACTGCTATGTTGCTTATATGATGATGTTATGTTCTATGGAGCTTCACTATATTATATTTCTCTATTATATTTTATCCATGCGCTGTGAGTTACGATAGAGATTCTGTGATTTTATTTTACCTTGACTATCGTCCATGGCTGCCTGGCACACCTTTCAGCGCACTATTCTCTTGTTTTGGTGCGGGAGTCATGGGCGGTCGTCACAGTATATAATGTCACAAATGGATGGCATATCCTTTTGATTTCAGCAATTACCCAAACTAATGTTTCCTTATTTTCCCTTGGACATTTTTAAACCTTCTCTTCTTGGTCATTGACTAAATTCGAGGCCATGATTACCGAAAAAGGTTGGTCTGCACCGTGGTAAGCATATTATAGATTTTCAGGAAGTGGCTTAAGGTCAAGTTTGGATTTCTCGTGAGTGGCTACTTTAATAGAAATTTTTTCATTAAACGTCAAAGAGTCCGAGTTAAGCATTTTATTCATATTAGATACATATTTATGCTCATCAATGTTTAAATTAAAATGCTGGAGACACATATTTAGTGCATACAATGTATCATTGAGAGTTTCCTCCATGATTGCCTCAATTATGTCAATTTCTTCTATCTCGAATTCCTGGGCTTGTTCAAGATTGAAGACGTTTATTTCAACAGTGAGTTTCCCAAAGGAAAGTCTAAGATTTCCATTTCAATAGTTTATGATAGCATGTGAAGTTGCTAAAAAGGGACATCCTAAGATAACGGGAATTTGCATTTGAGGATTAGAGACATGAGTGGTTTAAAGTACTATAAAATCAGTAGGGAAATAAAATTTCTCTACTTGTATTAATACATCCTCAACTAAACCTATGGGTTCCATAATGAGTCGATCAATTAGTCGAGTAGTGATGTTAGTAGGTATTAATTCCTCGATTCCTAATTGACGATATATGTGATAAGGAAGTAAGTTAATGCTAGCACTAAGGTCAAGTAATGCACAAATTAATGAATGTGTTTTCCAGTTTTACAACTGATAGTAGGACAATCGTGGTTCTCAAACTTAATGGGCATATGATTAGAAATGATTGAACTAGTATTTCTAGTTAAGAAGGCAAGTTTGCTTCATGCTTTCGATGCAAAGTTCTTTAAGACATTTTGCATGCTGTGGGATATGTTCAATGGTATCTAAAATAAATGTTAACATGAACTTGTCTAAGAATGTTTAGAATCTTATCGAATTGAGAGGCTTTTTCATTATTTTTATGTCTACTTGGAAAAGGAGCTACTGGCTAGTGGACTCTCTCGGTAGATTTTCTTATATCTTTCAAAGAGGATGGTTAATGAATATGTGAGTTATCAAGAATCTCATCATCTTGAGTTGGGTTATCATCACAATTACTCGTAGAAAAGGGAAGAATTTTAGGATTGCTACCTTTTGATAATGGTCGGGGAGATGATGAGTCAACGATTAACGATGTCATATTATTAGTAGGCTGACCAACCGAGGTTAGATTTCAAGGAATGTTGGGATTTCTGACATGATTATCAATTTTCTTGCCTGATCTTAAGGTGGTGATTAAATTCACCGAGTTTAATTTGTCGTCCTCACAAGAGTTCACTCCATGAGAATTATTACATTTAGGGTTTATTTCTGTTTGACTTAGTAATTTCCCTTCTTGTTGTTCATTGTTAAGTTCTTTAACATATTCATGATTTAATAATATTTATTGTCTGTTTCTTTTTTCATTTGTTTCAATTTTAGTATTAGTTCCTAATTTGTCTATCGAGACGATTATATTCTTGAGGTTGTTGAGAGGTTTGAGGTGAGTCTCTAAGATGTGGAGGCCTATAGGATTAATTATAGGGCTCTTACTTCGAGGAACAAATTTTTGATTGGATATCTGAGGAGCTTGAGTGTTTTGGCTTATAGGATAAAAATGCGAAGGGTTTGCAAAATTATTTGGATTTGACCATGATAGGTTTGGATGGTTTTGCCAGTTAGAATTATATTGAGAAGCATAAGAATTAGTTGGAGCGAAGGTGTTCACCTGTTCTTGAGGATACACAAGAGATAACCCGTCTTCGGTTTGGAAGTCCTCGTTTGAGATATGGAAGGGTCTACTATGTGGACTCCTCTTGGATTGGTATGTGCTGGGCCATATTGATTTCCACAGCTGATCCTTGTTAGCGTATTCTCCGAAGAAAGCCTCAGATTACTCGCTTGTTTAATTTATGAATTCTCCACGACACATAGTTTCAAGTTGTGTTTGAGTGGGCTATTTAATTTCTTCATATACTATTTGAGATAAAAAAAATCAGACTCAATGATGAGGACAACTTTGCAATGATTGAAATTAAATCGTTCAAAATATTGGCAAAATGCTTCTCCTTAATTTTGGATGAATTGATTAATGTTGTTTTTAATTTTAAGTGTTTTATGAAAAGGAAAGAATTTTTTTAGGAATATTGTTTCGAAATCGTTCCAGCTACAAATAGAGAGTGGCACATGAGAATCAAACCACATTAGCGCTTCTTAACAAAGAAAATGGTATCAGCATAAGCTAATGGACTTGTTTGAAAGTTGTTGCATTTTTATTGTGGCCGAATATTTTTCAAAATCACAAAGAAATTCATATGCATTTTCAAAGCCCGTAAATTTAGGAACTGCTTGATGAAGAATTTTTTTAATTCAAAACTATTCCCTTCATTTGGTGGATAACTGTCATGGGGGTTGTACAATTCTAACTGGATGATATTGTTCCCTTAATGACATGCCTAGTTGTGGTCATGGTCGTTGAAAATTATATTTAACTAGTAAAATCTATTGTTGAATGTATTGGTTTTTAATATTCGAATTCATTTCGCCATTCCTAAGTGAATGTAGCCTAGAACCGTGCTCACTCATTGAATTTAAATGTTCAAAAGAAGCTGTGTTGCGTATTCCCAATCGTTTATGATTGTTTCGAAACCACATTTGCATGAAACAAATTCAATTTTTTCCCTCCCTTTTTTTCAATAATAATTTGTCGACAATTTAATGATCATAGGCATAGTAACAAAGAATAATGGGACTAAAAATGCTCACAGTGATTGGAGTGTCGATGTCTTTACGCTTTACTACTCCAATCAGAATTGACAGTTGAGTTGATTGAACTTGTTTCGGCTTTGTAGCAAGATAAAAGGTCAACTTTTCTATTTCAAAGTAGCTTATTTCACCGACTCAATCTACTGATATGCCTTAAGATCTGTGTACCTTTCGCATTTCAAGTTTAAATCCCTTTATCGTTCTTGATACCCATGTAAATTTTTCCTCATAATTATTCTCTTCTTGTCTCCTCCGGTATAACTCAAATTTCACGTATTCCTCAACTTCTCTTCTTCTTTTACTTTTCTTATTCCTTTGAAGGCACGCGAATCTAGGATTGGTTGGCGATGCTTGGGCGAGTTCTGGCCAAAGTGAAGATGCAGCTGCTTGGATCGAGGTAGGAAATTGGTGATGAATTAGGGTTATGGTGCAGATCTAGGGTCCAGTGGCTGTTCGTTGATGTTTAGGATGGCAGTGGATTCTAGAGGTGTGTGCCTTTGTTATGGAGGAGGAAGTGGTCGTTATAGATTGTGAATTGGAAAGAGGAATGACAAAGCTAAAGGTGGTTGCAACATGGGAGGTTGGTTATGTGGTTGCGATTTGGGTTAGAATGCTGCCAAAGTTGAAGTTGTGGTTGGGTGCGATAGGAGATTAGGTTTCGGTGTTTAGGGTTATGTGAAGGGATCTGCGTTATTTGCAACATTATGGTGAAGGCAGGAAATGGTAAGGAGTTGTGCTAGGTGATGAGGAGGGTGTGGTGATGGCTGCGTGAGGGTTGACAGTGGACAGAAAGGTGTGGTGATGGAATCTAGTGTTGAGGATATCATGATGGGTTTCTGGTGGACAGTCGGGAGATTGATTGGGTGATATTGTGGTTGTGCGAACAGAGAAGAAAAGAATCGAAAAAGAGAAGAAAAAAATTGTACTTTTTGCATGGAGGTTTTTAGGCTCAAGGAAAAAGTTGAAGAAAAATTTAGTTTTAGAGACAATAAGTTTGCTTTTTAGGCTGAAGAACACTTGTTAGTGTAAATCACGGAATGAGTTGTAACTATCATTTTCAGTTTACACTAAAAAAATCCTTCAGACTAAAAAGCAAACTTGCTGTCCCTAAAACTAATTTTTTTTGCAACTTCTTCCTTGTGTCTATTTTTCTTTTTTGTAAAAAATATGTAAATTGAAAAGTTAAAAATAAAAGTTGTTTGCCTTTATTGTTTTTATTTAAACTATGCGAGCACAAAAAAGGAAAAAAATTATACTTTTTTAAAATAAACTAAATAATGAAAGAACAAAAACAAAAACAAAAACTTGCAAATTTGAATTAAATAATAAAACAAAGCAAAATAAGGAAACAATTTAAAGAAAAGAAAAAAATGAGTTCCTTTTCTGTTGAAAAGGAAAAACAAGATAAAACAAGAAAAATAAATAGAAAAAACTAACATGAATCAAATGTTAAATAAACAACAGAAATTAACTTCCCGGCAACAACATCTTGTTAGACAATTTTTGATGTGAATAAAACCGCGATTTTATTTTACAGCAAGCACACGACATCTGTTGTAATATTGTGTGAATACAGGTGAAATCTACAAGGAGTTATTAATAAGTAATGCTTATCTAACTTCTAGGCAAGTTAGACGATTTAGGAAGTTAAATATGCTAAATTTCAGATAGGAAATTACAAGAAAGGAAAAGAAAATGCTCTAACAAAAAGAAGTAAACAAGGAAATATAAATCAGAGTTTACCTTAATTTAATAGATCACGCAGAAAATTTAAAAAGATGAGATCTACTGATCTCTTGGCAATCAATAGATCTCATACAGATTCAAAACTATTAAGCATAATATAAACAAAATTTGGAAAAGAATAAAATAGAATATGAACAAAGGAACAAATGAATTTTGATTATTTTATTTATTAAATAAAAAAGTTGAAAGAGATTACAAGAGTTGAAAGCCCTAAATACAAAACCATAGAAATATAATTGAAAGTAATTGTTAAGACGAACTCAAATGTTTTTAGGTAGAGATATCTATATAGATCTCTACATCCAAATCTAAAGACATAAATGTTCCAGAACTTTTTGATTTGGTCCATTTCTATAAACTTCTGTACTATATGCATTTCATATTATTCTAGAAACATCTTTCTCCAACATACTCCTAAAGCCTCTTGATTTGGTGTGTTCTAGAAGTGTCTCTCTAGGAGATGTGAATGGCTAAGAAAATGTGCGCTATGTGGGATTTGAACCAATGACTTCCTAATAAATGTGAATCCTCTAACCAGTTGAGCTCTAATAGTTTTTGTGCAAGAATAGACATTTTAGTCTTAACACATAGTCTTGAAGTTAATCCCGTGTTTTTGAACCATCTCTCTAATAATTTCTTTATTTTCTAACAATCAAGAACTGGTAATAAAACATGACAAAGGACCGAGTAATACTACCTTATGGATATTAAAATATGTAACTATGTAATTTAAATTATTCAATATTTGATGTTCATCTTGTATTCGCATAGGCTCATGGTTGGGATTGACCTGGCAATTATGTGCCACACCTTAAACATCGATCCAAGTTTAATCCCCATTTGGTAGAAGAAGCAGCAATTCGAAAAAGTTTGATCCAATGCTTTGAAGGGGAAGATCAAGAGATTGCTTGAGAATGGGTTTATTAGAAAGGTATTCTATCCAAAATGGGTAGCCAATCCCGTGTTAGTTAAGACATCAAACATCAAGTGGAGAACTTTCTTCAACTATACTGATCTGAACAAAGCATGCCTAAAAGATTGTTACTCTTTACCGAGAATAAATTGGCTGATCGATGCAACTAGTGAACCAAAACAGAGGAGGAGAATAGAAGTTTCATAATAGATCGGGGAACTTACTGTTGTAAGGTAATGCCCATCGGGTTGAAGAATGCAAGTTCCACTTATCAAAGATTGGTTAACAGGATGTTCAAGGAGCAAATCGGTCAAAATATGGAAGTATATATAGATGGAATGTTAGTAAAATCTCACAAAGGAAATAATCATTTAAAAGACCTTGAAGAAATGTTTGAAGTACTATAGAAATATCAAATGAAGCTCAATCCCCAAAAATGCTCTTTTGGGATACAGTATGGGAAATTTTTGGGGTACATAGTTTCTTGAGGAATTGAGGCTAACCTCGATCAAATTCAAGCTATAAATGACATGGAAAAACCTAAAATAAGTAAAGATGTGATGAGTCTGGATGGAGAAGTACTAGCCTTGAATAGATTTATATCCAAGGCCACTGATAAATGCATCTCATTCTTCGACATAGTTAGAAAGAAGAAAAACCTTGAATGGGGAGAGGATCGCCATAAATATTTCAAAGAACTAAAGGACCATCTTGAGGACCGCTAACATTATCTAGTCCCATGGAAGGGGAAAATCTGTATCTTTACATGGCACTTTTCGAACATGTAGTCAACTCAATATTAACCAGAGAAGAAAACATAATTCAGCTTCCTGCACACTATGTCAGTCAGAGACTAAAAGTTGCAGAGGCTAGATATCCAGTTATTGAGAATTTAGCCTATTGCCTAAAACTCACAACATAAAAATTAAGTGCTTATTTCCAGGCACATCTGATCAAAAACCAACTTTCCTCTCAAGCAAGTCTTCAGTAAAGCAGAGACTTTAGGATGATTGGTAAAGTGGGGAACATAACTTAGTCATTATGATATCAAATTTATACCATGAACAATAGTTAATGGGAAAACCTTAGCAGATTTTGTTAATGAATGTACAAATTTTGTTAAAAAGCGGTCGGAAAAGGAGAAGGATTTAAATCCCAAATGGAAACTATTTGTTGATGGAGCTTTGAACGAGCAAGTGCAAGAGCAAGATATGTCATTATCACCTCTGATGGACATCGCTTACATTATGCAATGAAGTTGGGATTTCCAGCCACCAACAATGTGGTAGAGTACGAATCAATGGTGGCAGGACTTACTTTGGCCTTGCAACTAAAGATTCCTAGGATTGAAATTTTTAGCAACTCCCAATTGCTAATTAACCAACTAAAGAAAAAATACCAAACCAAAGATTCTACGTTAATCTTGTATGTGAAGAAGGTGTTGAAAATGCTTAATTAATTTGAAGATTTCTCCATGCACCAGGCTTCAAGGGGGAAGAATTCCAAAGCAGATTCATTGGCAAAACTAGCCAGCTCGAGAGGTGCATCGACACACGAATCATACCACTAGGCTATCAACCAAGTCCCAGCATCAGGGAGAGAGTCATTGGTATTAATGAGATCCCAAGCTTTAACGCATGAAGATGAGGAAAGTGAAACTGAAAATGAAAATTATCAAAGACAGCCTTCTCATTTAGAAATGAGTGGTCATTACAAGGATAACTGGATGACACCAATTGTCGATTATCATTTAATGGGACACTACCTGCTAAAATAACAGACACAAGAAGAATTAAGCACTAAGATCCAACTTTCCTCATGATGGATGGTATACTTTACAAAAAATATCACTCTTCCGTACTTAAGATCCGGAAGGTAGATTAAATTGTTAAGAAAATCCCATGAGGGATTTTGCGGAGATCGTTTTTATGGTATTAAATTAGCTAAGAAAGTCATGATGCAAGGTTTCTATTGGCCGTTAATGACCAATCAAGCCATTGACTATGTAGTAAAGTGTGAATAGCACCAAAAGTATTCTAAAATCCTAGGCTTGCCATCAAGCAAATTAACTTTGATCCCCAGCCCTTTGATATGTGGGAAATTGACTTATTGGACCGTTACCTATGTCCATGGGAGGAGCTAAGTATGCGGTGGTCGCCAAAGTGGATGGAAAGCAGAATCACTTCCAAACATCACATAGGGAAAAGTGCTCAAATTTGTGATCAAGAATATCGTCACAAGATTTGGGATCCCATAAAAGATAATATCCTGACAATGGAACCCAATTTGAAAGTGTGGAATTCACTCGGTATTGCAACAAAAATGGAATTATCAAGCGCTTTTCTTCTATAGCTCACGCAAAGGCTAATGAAGCTGTTGAGGCAGCCAATAAGACTATCAAAACTATTCTTAAAGAAATGCATAAAAGGCAAAAGAAAATTGGGTAGAGGAACTACCACTTGTTCTTTGGGCATACATAATTTCTGCAAAAACTACAACAGGATATACCCTATATTGGAGGCAATGCTTCCAATCGAAGTTGAAATACCTTCTAATCGAAGAATCACATATGCATTTAATCCAAAACAAGAGTTGAAAAAGGAGTCCTTAGACTTAACTCATGAATTAAGGGACGAAGCAGCTTTATGAACAGCTAAATATTAATGCGGATTACTAAGTACTACAACTCGAAAGTAAGAGCAAATATCATTCCAAAAAGGAGATTTACTCCCCCGGAGAGTAATGGCTAACACAATGAATCCAATGGATGGACTAGTTGGACCAAACTAGGAAGGGACATTGATCGTACACGAAGTGATCCCACCAGGAACATGCTGATTATGCCAGCCTAATGGAATATAGTAAGAAGAACATGGAATGTAGAACATTATATCCATATTTTGCAACAATGGGTGAATAAAGGGAAATTTCTTGAGAATGTTTACATGGTTGGGAGTATCATTCTCCTTAAATAAGGAACTACCTAAGATGGTAGAATGCCTTTGATCCTGCCAAAATGGCTCAGTCAAAGTGCCTCTTGGAGGGAGGTCAGAGTAAGCCTTTAGTCCCATTAGAAATATCTTGGCTAAAGCATATGCATGCCCTTGATACTGCCAACATAGGCTGATCAAGGCACCTCCTAGAGGGAAGACGGAGTAAGCCTTTTACTCCGCTTAACACGGTCTGGTCAAAGACCGAACCAACCTTCATTCCCACCAATAAGGCCTATTTGAAGCACCTCCTAGAGGGAGGTTGGGTAAATCTTCAGTCCTGCTTGATGAAAGCCAACCAAACGTAGTGGACGACCTGATTCATTGCCTGAGATGGTGATAAGGGGTCAAATAAAGGACTAAGATGTCCAAGCCAGGAGGGTGGCACAATAAAGGACTGAGTGCCCAAGCCTGGAGTGTGGCACCATAAAGGACTAAGATTTCCAGGCTTGAAGTTTGGCACAATCGAAGGACTAAGACGTGTAAGCCCGGAGGGTGGCACAAAACAAAGGACTCGGATGTCCAAAGCCAGAAGAGAGGCAAAATCAATCTTTAAGCGAAAGACCTATCAGGAGTAAAAAATGAGATAACATTCTGAATCAATCAATCATCTAGAGAAAGATCCTTCACATAGGAGTCAGATAAGGGTTCTTAGTCTTCTTATTGCCTAATGTGCATTTCTGGTCTTTTTTTGCTGTTACCAAATGTGAATATGGTCTCCTGCTATTAATACCAAAATAAGGGCTTATGGTCTTCTATTGTTTCTACCAAATAAAGGTTTCTCATCATTTATTATCAATAGAAAGATTTTTGGACTCCTATTTCCAGATCTGGATTTCTAGGCTTCTTCTTTTATTATTACTAGATATGAACTTTTAGTTCTCTTGTATTATTTCCAGACAAGGATTTCTGAGCCTATTACATACTACCAAATATGGATTTCTGGTCTTCTTATGTTTATTCTTGATCTTCTTACACTACTATTAACAAATATGGACTTCTGGTTTTCTATTTTTACTGGAGATATATTTTTGAGCTTCTTTTACAAATATCAATAGAGAATTTCTGGTCCTCTACAATAATTATTAAATAGAAATTTCTGGTCATCTAATATCAGATGAGTTTTTGATCTTCTACTATACTACTAAAGGGGTTTTGGTTTTCTCTTCGTTACAGGAGAAGATTGATGATGCTCCCTTCTATGACATTACTAGATAATCTTATAGACTTCTATTTGAGAAACTTATTGTTATTTATTACTTTTTTTCCTATAGCAAAATTATAGCGTTAACTCATGCAGACAGTATAAGCGATAGGGATCACTTTATAACTCAATAACATCAAAAAGAAGATTTCTTGAATCAAATTTATGATTAATAATGAAAATTATCATCTACTTTATATTCTATAGGAAAATAGAACTAGGAAGCAACTGTAAGGATTAGTCAAATTAGAGGAATTCATTGTTTTAACCTAAGGAGTTAAAAGCTTCTTTCATACAAGGGGGCTAAATATTATCCATATAATTTATGCGCCAAGAGTAATGTTGTTATCCCGTTTTTTGGCAAGGCCGTGATACCAAGGACTTGACTAGAGACTAAAGACAATCCACCCTGGAGATCAGTTATCTATAGGCCACCGATGGATACAGGCAAACTTGGTCCGAGTCCGGATCGAGCTACTATTAGCATGGTATGACAAACAAAGCTATGAAAGGCAACATTCCAAATTTCAGGTCAATCGGACTTCGTGTGCTCAAGTAATGGATCGATCAAGATCCATGTGAAACATGTCCATTTCATATCCATCCATCCATACCCATCATTTCATATCCATCAGGATCGATACGAAGTAAGCATAACTCCATCACTCGGCATCTACCATTCGTATCCATACGATTCAAACCTATATTGATGGACTTTAACACTCCCTGGATCGACCACACTTCATTCAACCTGACAGCTGCATGTTTTGTACCGATTGCCTATCTGATCGGTACGAAGGACAGGACCTATGATCTATACAAAAACAAAAACAAAGCATCGATATGGGAAGCAAAGTATAGGATGGATACGAAAGGAGCAGTCAACCCAATAGAAACATCCTCTAAGTGCAAAATATGGATCTCCACAAAACATGCACGCCACGCCATCGATACGAGAAGATCGATACGAAATGTATCGAGGCTTTGGCCTCACTAAAAAACTCAATCTTGGATCGAGCATATCTCTCAAACCACAATCCAAATACCATGAAATTTCATAAAAGGTTGTAGATCAACTCAAGAGCGTCCATGATCAATCACAGCTCAATTGGAGCCATTCTTGATGGATACGAAATCGACATAGATCGATCCCAAGCGACTCCAGATCGATTGTATGGGCCTACCTATGCATGAGAAAGGGTATTTTGAGATTCAAGGCAGTATTTCTAGCTTCGCACTTATAAATAGCATCTCTATAGCAACTAAAAATGGACTTTTATGCTGCCGCTCTGCTAAAACTTCATTGTAATTCAGTGTTGGCCATTGTATTGTTGTAACTCAGTTGATAATCAGCAATAAACGGAAAATCCTTCAAAGTGGACGTAGACTACAATGCCGAACCACTATAATTTCTTGTCTTCTTTTACTACTATTCATTTTTCTAGGTGTAACTTTTAGACTAGCCTTGTTTTCCATTTTATTTCTTCATTCTAATCTGTTAAATTACATCCGACGAGTGTTGTGCCCACTTTTGGTACAAACACTTTGGTGCTTTCACTGAGAGAACTTCACTTTTCTCCGATTCTGTGGATCCCCTGTCGTTGTAGTATTGCTAAAATCTAAGAAGGATATCCAAATCTATCTTCCAATGGTTCCTTCCATTCTATTCGGACTGTACCAGATCTAGAAAGAACTACATTCAACATGGTGCGCACTACCAGAAGCGCTTCCAATGCTGCTGATCCAAAGGGAAGAGATATGCAAAATCCCACACAGCTGGCCTTTACTAGCCAAACATCAGCAGGGATTCCAGATCCACTCGGTCCAGTAACAAGAGAGGAATTCTAGACCCTTATGCAGGAGCTCACTCAAAGCTGCCAGGAGCTCACTCAACAAATCCATGCCAACACGGAGCTCTCAAACCAGCTGAATGAAGAATGGCGAGGGAGATCTAGAAGGAAGCATGTCTCTTATTCCTTGTATGGATGCTACATGTCATCTGGCTTCAATCATAGATCTACATACCAACAATTGGATGCAAACTACGTGGAAGCCTCTGGACACCCATATGCTGTGAATCCTGGATAGGCCAGAATAGGTCCTTCCACCGGATAATCAAGCTGCACCCTTCTCCCAAGGGGGGACACTTCCTTACCACACCACTCATGACTGCGCAGCTGCTGTTGCTATAGATCTAGAAGTCGAGATCTAGAACCAACTAGATCCAGCCGCTTACCACCGCATTCATGCTCAGAATCCTCAATTCCATAGTAGGGTTTATTCCTTTGGTTTTGGTCTTTAACATCTATAGTAGGGTTGCACTTCTCACTCTTATCCAAAGAAACAGAAGACAAGAATTTTTCACAATTGGACTCCAAATGACCAAAAATACAGCACTTTGGATAGATATCAGGTTTCCATTGATAGTCAATGTGAATTAACTGTGTTCCTCCATCATGTAGTTGAACAGGAAAGGAGTCAATAAGACACCAATCTGGTTTGATTTCAATTAAGCACTTGGCAAAAGTCAGTCTCTCCATTTTTTCAGTAGATTCATCCATACAAACGAGTTTCCCTACCCTTCTTGCTAACCAGTTTATTCCACAGTGTAACCAAGCAAACAAAGGAATATTGGATAATTTGACCCACACTGGCACCGACGAGATAGAGGCACAGGCATTACCAACATAAGGATCCCATTGTTTAATTATAAATAGTTTATTGTGCATGACTATCGGGTCTCCTTGCAAGATTCGAGTCCTATCTTCATCACAAGCAAGGTGGAACAATAAAAACCCGTTGGAACGAACCTTGATGGCACCCTTCAATTTCCAGTACCTCTTCAGAAATGAAATAACAACAGAATATGGCAAAGGTTTGTCAAGAAAAAACCCAACAAGATAGCTGCTCCAAACTTCATTACCGGCTTCAATGACGCAAGGAGGAGGGATCAGTATGTCATTCACTAACTCTGAGGCCATCTCAACTGGAATGTACTTCCCCACATTACTGGGTTTGCGCTTGAAAAGGAAAGTCCATTGCAGTTGAGTTGGAGGAACTGTCGCAGAGGAGAAGGTAGGAGATGGAGGTTTGTGAAGCAGGGATGAAGAAGAGACTAGCAGAGAAGACGAAGATGGAAGCGATGGAGGAGGGGGGTCAGGAGCAGGACGAAAGGATAGAGAAGACGTTTGACTTGAAGAAGACATGGGAGGTACAGGAGGGGATGGTGGAAGGACAATAGGGTATGGTGGTTCTGCCATAAGAAAAGAAAAGGACCCCGATTTTTATATTGAATGCGTACGATTTATCACCGAAAACCAAACGTTTAATGTATATATAATATGTTTGAAATATTTATTTAAAATTTATGTTTATATTATAACAATAGATTTTTTGTAATAACTTTAATAAATAAAGGTTGGAAAGATAAATTAAAATTGATCTGTAATTTAATTTGTTTAACAATTGATTTGAACTTATTGATTTTGAGATTTTAAAAGGCATGATTTTATACTTTGATTTGGTTAAAGGTGATTAAGTGAATATTTTCAAAATTAAATAAAATTGAAGTTAAATGTTTATAAAGTAAATTTTAAAATGACCACGGTGTGAAATAAGAATTTGGTTGCAAAAGAGACTGAGATCGAACATTGTTATACTCTCTGCCAATACCGAAAACCACTTTAACAACTGTGCACGTGGTGGAGAATCCAGAATGAAGTAGGATGGTTTGGCGAATGCTACTGGAATGACGTAAGAGAACGATGATGGATAGCCTTGACCTTTGGGTCATAATTAAAATGACTAAAACAGGAGCCACACTGGGTCAAGTGAGGTCACTCCCCTTATCGAGCATGCTTTTTCAAAACCATATTTGTTACTTTATGATTTGATTGGTGCACACCATTGATTATGATAGTCTGTCTCGATGTGGGAGGTAGTAGCTGCTATGTGTTACCACCAGTCTGGATCCGTAAAAAATGGTAGTATCCTACTCTAGGCATTGCCTCATTTGCCTTGTCATATTTATCCTGATCGCACCCACTACGAGTTAGGTTCGTGTCTTACCTATAAAGTGCTCCCTGATAGCCCACGGGTTTGGTGGAGTTTACAGTACTCTATAGACTATGTCATTTATAAAAATATGTTAAGGAGGATATAGGTAATGCCTAAAGGCAACTTTAATATTTTACTATATGGAAGACATAATCTATATAGCGTACTCTATTATATATGTAGATAGTTCCATGGATCGTTAAAGGATGGAATCCCAAACATCCTTTAAGTTATATTGTATTTCATTTGGACATTTCAGTTGAGTTGATTTACTTACATAAGAATGTTAATCCCGACACAAGTGTTTTGTGTTTTGCTTTATGCTTGGGTCAGCCTGAGTATCACAGCATTTAAGACTCACCTTTAAAGCTTGGAACTTTGCTTGGAGATCTATCTTTTATCTATTCATCTTTTCAGTTATTTTAGTTATTTCTAGTTATTTATGTTCAGATTTGACATTTGCTTATGTATTAGAGACTTCCTTGTATTTGGACTTATATTGTATTTGCTTTAGACTTTGATGTTTGTGTAGTAGCTTCATGAACTACTATTTATCTGTTCCATTGCGTATTGTTGTAATACTCTGTGTCTGTGATTCTATGATTACTATTATGCTAAGTTTTGCCAACTATATATTGTTGTTTTGAGCAATTCAAGTCAAACATGTGGGGTTTACTGTCGTTTTGAACGGTTCAAAATGGCGGGTCGTTACAAAAGCCAAGGTTAATTTTAAACATGTTTCTCCTGAGAAGAAGTGTACTTCTCTAAAAAAGAGGTTAGAGAAGAAGAAGGGTTCTTTATCCAAAGCTATCAACACTATATTTGAGGATAAGAAAAATTGTCTCAGTTTCTGAGCAATTCTTTGAATGATATTATTGTAAATTCTTATAAGGTTGCGCTCATGATAGCCTATTCATATAACATAGAAAAGTGCTCAGATTTGAGTTTCCTTTTCTTGACCCTATGCTAATTGAAAGATTCATGGCTAAGATTAAGAAAATGGAGCTGGGTATCAAGGTTTCTGACGAAGAAGAAATTAATGCTATCCAGCTCCTATCTTTTGAGGTTCCCCTGTAGAAGAGGATTGTGACTCAGATGAGGAGAAAGACAAAGAGGGCGATGAGCCATTGTTGATAAAGACAAAAATGATGATGATAATGATGATGAGAACCATAATGATGACGACAAAGGTCATGGTACTGCCGATAATAAGGACGATCATGATGATACTCCTAGAAGGGACGACGATGTCACTTCTAGGGCTCTAAATAATAAAGATGGATCTAGAAAATTTAACTCCAATCCTACTGTCCACGAAGCAGGTTAGATTGAATTCCTTGACTCCTTTGATCCCCAAAGAAAAAATGCTAATTTTGGTATCGAAGAAAAAGAGAAAATGGAAAATTTACAGACCTTGATTCCAATTTCTCAGGTATAGGATTCTTTATCAAAACGGCTCTCATTTTCAAGATAACCCTATCTAATATCTTACCATTTTAGATAAGGAAGAAAACATACATCTTTTTAAGACAAAGCTTGAAAAGAAATAGGCGAAAATAAATGGCCTTTATAGGGAGTTAGACAAACAACTAAAAGAACACAATGCACTATTTGATAAATGATGTAAGCTTAACAAAACTGCTATGGTGTTAAAGTCTTTCAAGGATCAAGAAGAGTCATCTCGATTGAAATGGCACATCTTCACTATGACAAGCTTTTGGAGGAGAACGAAGAATTGATTACAATCTTTTGGATGTTAATCGAAGGTAGAGAAATCGTGGTAGAATTTTTGTATAAAGCTTATTGCAGACAGCTAATTGTGGATTACTCATACTTGGCTGATTTTAGTGGGGCTTTGCTTAGATACCTACATAAGAAATACTTGGACGAACACGGGTCTGATCCCCATCCAAGGGCTTGTTGGAACTTACCACGGGTTTAATCAATTCCCTACACATCGCCTCTAGGAAAACTCAAATCTTATAAAGATAAATTCATTTCTAAAATGTTGTATGAACTGGAAGAAAATTTGTAACCATGTAAATATATTGATTTATGGACCTTACTACATTAGTCTTTTTATTCTTATTTTTATTTTATTACGTTATTACAGAGTTAAAATCTCTTAAGTAGCCCCACTACTAAGGATTGCTTAGGAAAAATTTTCAAGTTAAGAAGAGATTACTTAAAAATTCTAGCCTACAGATTAGCAAGTTATTTCTTTCTTAACGATTTTACAAAAGCTTTCCATGCAACATCTCTGACTTCACCTTGATTTTCTAGGCAAGGAAAAGGAAAAGCTTCTTAAGGAAATTTGGATATATTATACAAAATTAATTTATGGTTGTGATAGTACCCATACTGGAGAATGGGATTATAGTAAATGCCCTCTAGTTGTTACCGCAGAAGGATTTAATGCTACTTTTGAGTCAATAATTACTCTTTGGGCTAATTCTTTAAACAAAGTTAAAAATGTTGTTTCTAAACTTTAAGTATAGGGCAAAGAGAAAATTGATTGTAACAATGATGTTGTATCTTTTATCTTATTTCTTCTTGAGTTGCAACTCTATTATTATAATAAAAGAATTTTATTCTTTAGGTATTGATTTCTTTTTCATTTGTTTGAATAGGAATCATAGTTAACAACTACGTTACTTTCGTCAAATCTTTCGTTTTTTTCACTAGTCTTAGGGATATGTTGACTGTGGATCTTGAGCAGAGGAGGTTATCCAAAGATTCTTTGTCTACCAAACTTCAAAGCAATACTCAAGCATTGGAATAGCATAGGAAATTTTTGCTTCAAAAGGCAATCAACAAAGGCCTTAACGTTCAAATTGATAGTCTCGAAGCAGACAGTAAGAAGAAAGGTGAGAAGGTTACTCAATTGAAATGTCAAATTAAATCGATTCCTTTGATTGGCTTCGACCATGAGATGTCCAAACTTTACGAACAGGTAAGCGATATGGAAATGAAATTGAAGGATAGCCAAGAACAGTGTTAATCTTTGGAATTTATCATGGGAGGTGATATTTTAAATGTTAATTTACCGATTCCTCTAATCACCCCAACTATTGGGAAATCAACCAGGTCTTATTCCTTAGCCATTCAAAAATTCCCTGCTACAACAAATCCTCCTATGGGTTTGGATGAAAAACTGGCGAGTGAATAGTGTCGAAAAGTCAAATTTAAAATGATGGAATATTTCAATAATTAACAAAAAGAAAGATAATCACAATACATCACTGAGTACATGGCCAAAATTCAAAGTCGAACATGAAAGACGTCTTCTTCGTAAACATATTGCTAAATTAGAGAGACAAAACAAGACTCTTAGAGGTTCAAATAATGCTTTCAATCGTGCTTTGAAGACTAGTATCAAATCTATCGATGATGCTGATAAGATTAGAAAGAAAGAAAGAAATTAAAGAAATTCTTTGTGTAGCAATACTCCACATTGTTGATCCCTTAACTTCTAAGGATCTAGATAAGATTGCATAAGACCTTTGAAGCACATACTTGTTTTTAATCTTTCAGGATCAATATCTTAATGTATTGTATAAGTATAATATACTTTATAAATAAATTTATAGATTATGTAAATATCACCTAGCTTGTAGCCCTTATCTGTACCCGTACCGTTATTTCTAAATCTACTTCTTGATAACTTTGGCTATGGTTTTTTGTACTTGTTAAATCATTTGGTCCTCCTTATCAATCTTATTTTCCTACATAGCACAAAGTAGACAACATTTCTTATCGTTATTTGAGGTCTATGTGGGAAAATATTCAATAGTTCATTCATATTATTGGAGATAGTATTAGAATTCCAAATAATAGAATTCATGAAATCTAAATCTTCGAATAATGGAAATTAATGATTCTCATCTAAAGATAATAAGTGGTGAGAAATCCATAGTTGAAAACAATTAAAGACAGGTAATTCTTGTCTGGCAATAATAGAAGTCCTAAGATCCAACTTTGGTAATGATGAGAGAAGACCAGAAATTTGACTCTGATGATATTAAAAAAAGACCAGAAATCTTATTATGGAACTGATAATAGAGGACAAGAATTCTAAATCTGGCATTAATAATAGAAGTTTAGAAATCCTCTTCAGGAAATAGCTGATATAGGAACCAAGGAAAATTGTTTAATAATAAAAGTCTAGAGATCATCATCTAGAAATAAGTCATAGAAAACTAGGAATCCTTATTTGGGAACAAATAATAAGAGTCCATAAACCCTTCTCCAGAAATAATAGAAGAGTTAAAAACCCAAGTGTGGGTTTTGATAAGTGAAATACAGAAATCATCTTTTGGATATAGTGGAAGAACATGAATTCATAATACAAGACCCGAAACCCAGATTCGGGTATTGGTAAGTGAAGTCCAAAAATCATTTTACGGAAATTAGCCAAAGGCCACTAATTCATATCTAATAATTAATGTAATCTAGGAATTATCTTCCAAAAATAAAATTAAAAACCTGTTCTTAGCAATAAGAAGGAAAATTTAGAAATCGTTATTTTAAATAATAGAAGTTCAAAAATTCTTACCGAAGCCTTTTGTTCAACACAACTTTTTGGGCTTTGATTGTTTGAATCTTTTGCTTTATGTTACCTCTTTGTTCCAAGTACCTAAGTCTTTTGATATGCACCATCCTTTAGGCTTCTATATTGTTAATGCTTTATGTACCACTCTTTGGGCTTCAACGTTGTAGTCCATTATTATCCAATGTGCTTGGTTAGGTTATTTATAAGCAGGACTCAAGGACTTGCCCAACCTTCCTCCAGGAGGAGCTCTAGCCAGGCCTTATAGGCGGGATTGAAGGATTGTCCGGTGCCTTAACCAAGCCATGACATGGCTGGATCAAGGGCTTACTCCTTCCTCGCTCTATGAGGTGCTCCGGACAGGCCTTATAGGCAGGACTGAAGGCTGCTCGATTCTTTGAACTGGCCATAGCATCGTGCATTCAAGGGATTATTCCATCCTCCCTCCATGGGGTGCCTTGACTTGGTCGCATAGGCATTGTCAAGGGCTTGCAGATACTTTAGCTAGGCCATTTCTGACGCGGCTAAAGGCTTACTCTGATCTCCCTCCAAGAGGCACTATGATCTAGCCATCTTGGCGCGAATGAAGTCTTATGACCGTTTAAGGTAATTTTCAATTTTAAGGAGAATCTTACTCCCAATCATATAGATTTTCTTAGGTGGATGAGTCTTTATTGAATTCATTTTGGATTGCTTTACAAATCCGTCGATCCTTCATTGTTTGAAAAAGTTAATGATCATCCCTTCAAGAGCTCTGTATTGATTGGTTTCATATATGTTCTTCATATAATAATGGCAGTAAGGTCCCCAAGATTTATTTCTTAGCAATGGCTCATCGCCCTATTTAAAGATAGTTCCTTATTTAAAGATAGTTTTTTTAGTGTATGGTAACCTGATGCCATTTCTGAGCAAATGTATGGTAACCGGCCACTATTCCTTCTTTAAAGATAGTTCGTCATTTGAACAAACAAATTATCACCCTTACTTCTTGTTTATCCCAAAAACAAAGACGGGTGTTGATCAATGTGAAATGGGATTAACCTCCAATTGCATGGATCATAAGATTTAGCTAGCTTCTTTTCCATGATCCTTAAAGCTTCCAAACTTAACATTTGTTCTTTATATAGCTTTGATTCTTTAGCAATTTCATGATGTTAGTCGTTATGCATAAGATCAAAGATGGCCAATAGTTGTAAACAGCATAAAAGCAGCAGAAATAAAATAGTGGATAACACAGTCGATTATATACCGATTCAGACCTCCCTCCTACGTCCAGTTCTTAAGCATCTCTTAGGAATTTCACTGTCAACTCCCTCACTTCACCCGAAGGAACAGGTTTACAGACTCCGATTGAACAACTAAACAGAACTTCAATCATTTCTTTTACGAAGAAATAACTTGACTGTATATTGTGTCTTCAACACACTAAGTAGTCGAACTAGAGCACAACTTTTATAACCTTTAAAATATGATGCAGAATGAGTGTGTAGAAGCTAGGAAGTGAACTAAGACCAAACTCAAATACTGTGGAGCGAAAGAGCATTGGTCTTAGTTCACTCTTGAAATAAATATTGAATTTGGAGCATTTGGAAGCAATATGAGAAAGGTTTTAGAGAGTAGGAATGTGTATTTGATTTGGAGATGAACCATCCATTTTATAACTGTCATATAATATTGCAACTGCACTTAATTGGAAAGTGAGCATGGTGTATTGGAATGGCATGCGCGTTTATCCTAATGCGGTTGGGTTCGAGTACCTTCTTTGCCTTTCTTTTTTTTTTGATAATTTATATTCATGATTTTCAACCCATAATACAAAATTCCAAACCAACTTTTGTGCTTATGCAGCTGTAGTGCATGATGTTCAATAGGCTGCATCCTTACGTGTTGTGATGGGTTCAAATCCCATTGTTGTCCAATCAGATTTTGCTCGTCCTCATTTAATTATATTACAATTAAGTATAAAGCAACAAATCTTTTTAACAAAAGTGCTTTCAGCCTAGTTGGCAAAGGACCTGCTATCGCCTTTACGTGTGTGGGTTCGAATCCTGGCTCATACTATTTTTTAAATTCAGTTCCGCCAATTTTACACTGTTATGAAATTTTTTCCATCCAACATATAACTACTTTATCCACAATAACTCAACAAACATATTAGTATCATTGTAATATAGTTGTTATCATCAAAACACTGAAAATCATTTTCTCAAAATTCTCCCCTTTTTGATGATGACCACTATATGAATTTTTATAATAATATTATATTTCTCCCCCTTGATATTTTCTTTCCTAAAATTTATATAATCCCAAATCTTATGCTCAATTTTCTCCCCTTTTGTCATCAACAAAAAGGTTGAAAATCAACATCGATTTTGAGTGTTGTATTGATTAAGTCAGTTTAGTCAACAACAACAACAATAATAATTCTTTTTTTAACTTATAATTTAAATAATCTGAGAATTTACTTGTTAATTTTTTTAATATCTAGTATAAGGAAATAATAATTTTAAATGTGTTCTATTATATATTTAACATCATATTATATAGGATTTTTTTTGTAACATAAACTATACCTTTTAAGCTTTGTCAGAAGATATGTAATTACTAGCCAATTTCAAAAAATGCTTTAACAAAATGGATGTAATGTTGACGAACATTAGTTATAAAAATGATTTATACAGTATTTAAGCATAGTTGTACCTTTAAAAATTATTTGTTTTTTTGAATATTTTTATTTTTCTTTATAATAATATTTCACACTCATTTAGCATAAAGAAAAATGTTTTAATTATTTCTAGCACTTTTGAAAGCAACCTCTTATTTAAAAGTATATGTAGTTTATTTATCTATTTTTCAAATTATATTACTACATGTTACTCTAAAATTAAATATAGTAACCCAAACTATTAAAAAATGAGTTAGATTTACCGCATTTGTTGCAGTTCCATATTCCATAAATGCTCGTTCTCCATACATACAAAACATTTGCTATTCGATACCTATCTCATCCTTTTGTCTTTATTGAATACCTACAAAAATTAAATTATATATTTTGGTACCCACTTCCTACGTTCAAGTCCGAAAAGGTTAGATCGAAGGTAACCATACCTAAGTGGGCTTGGTGGAACCTTTGAAAATAAAATTTCATTATTAATTACTGAATCAAAATAATCATCAATGTATTTTTCTCTATTTTTCCAATCAATGGGCATCCAAATACTTAGATAATTTGTATTTATATTTCCTGCCAATGATTTTTTACTTTTAGAAATATTATGAATATTATTGGTCATAAAGTACTTGAATTTCTATAAAAATTAGTTTTAGACTTTACTCTAAGTCTACTACTAGCACTAACATTTTTACTGTACATGAAAGCATATCTAGTGCTATTTCTATAATCAGTTTTATTATATCCTAAACCACTTTTATTATTCAAAGTTCTACAACTTGATAAAATTGAATTTAAGCTATTTTGACCTTTGTTAAGTTTTGTGACTTTTTTTATTAAGCTCATCAAATTTAATTTTATAATCATACTTTCCCTTTTTAAAAGACTCACCGTTATTCTTTCAACTATCAATTTCTATAACCAAATCAAAATTCTCATCCTTTAAAGCGTGGTTCTCTTTTATAAGAGACAAAATTTGAGTTTTAGAATTGTTTAAAGAAATTTGCAATATATCATTTTGATAAGTAAAGTTTGCAACTTCTAAATCCTTTTCATTTAATAAGACCATTGAATATCAAATATTATTTTTCAATTCAGAATTTTCATTTTTTAAATTCTATTTTTCATTTTCTAGTTTCGTAATCTTGATTTCACAAGCTTTCAATTTTTCTTAAATGATCAAATTAAGTTTTGATACTTTTTCAAAATTATCACATAATTCATCGTAATTACTAGATATTTGATCATATGAATCATAAAGTTCCATTGTAGTTTGGAGTTGCTTTTGCAATAGCGTTGCTCTTTTTCTTGCCAATAGTGTCTCGGCTTGATCTTTTTCTGGCTATTGTTCTAGGATGTTGTTACGATCGATGGAACATCAGGCTATGATACCACTTGGTAGTCGCTATGCATCGGATCAAAGATGGCCAACAGTTGTAAAATACGTAAATGCAGCGGAAATAAAACAGTAGATAACATAGTCGATTTTATACTAGTTCGCATCTCCCGTCCTACGTCCAGTCCCTAACAACCTCTTAGAGATTTCACTATCAACACCCTCACTTCACCCGAAGGAACAGGTTTACAGACTCCACCTGAAAAACTAAACAGGACTTCAATCTTTTCTTTTACGAAGAAATAACTTGACTGTATATTGTGTCTTTAATACATTGAGTAGTCGAACTAGAGCACAACTCCTATAACCTTTAAAAAAAATGATGCAGAATGTGTGTGTAGAGGCTAGGAAGTGAATTAAGACCAGCTCAAAGGTTGTGGAGTGAAAGAGCGTTGGTCTAAGTTTGCTTTTGAAATAAATATTGAATTTGGAGCATTTGGAAGCAATATGAGAATGGTTTTAGAAAGTAGGATTGTGCATTTGATTTAGAGATGATATGAAGCTTATATAAGAGTGATAGGAAGCCAATAAATAGGCACAACCCTTCAGAAATTCGCATCGGAAAAGTTTCATCCATTGAAACTTCGTAATCGTTCAAAAATGCTTGAATAGACACTTGAACCATGTGTTTTATAACTGTGATATAATATTGTAACCACACTTAATTCGAAAGTGAGCATGGTGTACTGAAATGGCGTGTGCATTTCTCCTGATGCAGCTCGGTTTGAGTACCATCTTTGCCTTTCTTTTTTTGATAATTTATGTTCATGATTTTCAACCCATAATATAAAATTCCAAACCAATTTTTAAGACAATGCAGCTTTAGTGCTATGTTTAGTAGGTTGCATCCTTGCGTGTTGTGATAGGTTCAAATCCCATTATTGTCCAATCAAATTTTGCTCGTCCTCTTTTTATTATATTACAATTAAGTGAATCAACAACACATCTTTTTAACAAAAGTTCTATCAGCCTAGTTAGCAAAGGACCAGTTAACACCTTTACGTGTGTGGGTTCAATTCCTAGCTCATACTATATTTTATAATTCAATTCTGCGATTTTTACACCGTTATGAAATTTTTTCCATCCAACGTATAACTACTTGATCTGCAATAACTCAACAAATGTATTAGTATCATTGTAATATAATGTTATCATCAAAACATTGAAAATCGTTTTCTCAACACATAAGAGAATCAAGCTAAGTGTGGTTATAAAGATCCTTGCTCAAACTTCTTGATTTTTACTGAGCATTGTGGTGTTGGGACTAAGATTAGCTTGGAATGGATTAGGGAT
The DNA here is from genome assembly GCA_030765085.1 of Allium cepa. Lineage (NCBI taxonomy): Eukaryota > Viridiplantae > Streptophyta > Magnoliopsida > Asparagales > Amaryllidaceae > Allium > Allium cepa. Next base: position 884,583,312 of record CM060940.1, on the reverse strand, counting down.
AGGGGAAAGTAATGTTGGGAATTCAAAAGAGTTAGAGGTTTGGGCCCTCCTTTTACGCCAAAAATATTAACAAGAAATCTTATCAACACCCTAAAGCAAGATTAAAAGAGTGAATTACTCTTTTGGAGCCACTTTCAAATTAGTTGAAGTGATCTAAGGTCGTAACTTAGCGAAAACATGTGATATTAACTGAGTCGAAAGGGTTTTATTCCTTCGAAAGGAACCCCTTTGAAAGGTATATATGAGCATGTTCCATAGATGAAAAGTCCTTAAATCTCAATCTACTCAAATCTAATTTTGAGCACCCGTGAGTTCAAGGGTAAAACATATACTTCGAGTTACACATAAAGCTTGTGCGATTAATTCTATTACATCTCAGTTTATTGATATTAAGTTAGACCATGCCGCTTAGCGGAACGGGTTCCCCCACCCGCTAAAATCCTTTTAAAATCATATCTTTTGCAAATCAATATCTTGCAACCAAATTGATTATAACAATAATAGTAATAACGTATATGCATATAAACCAGATAATCAATGGAGTTTCCATTCGAACAATATAGTTTTACCAGGATGACTATTAACTCCTAGCTGACTCGGGCCAACTAAACATATTAAATATTCTAAATTCTGTTAGATACAATACTGGACGATCTATCCTTTACTTACTTCTCCAAGGGTCAACCGATCCTAATTATTTTGCAAGCCCAATAACCTACCTCTACTCTGTGTATTCCTTTCTGTGTGCAACACCATTTTATCATACCTATGACAATGCCCTACACACTGGAATTTTAGACTTATATTAGCTAGGGCTACTAGCTAAAGAATAGGGTGCAACACCATATTGGTCTCATCTAGTTATATGATATTTGAGTCATATACTTAAGGTTAACTACCCTATTCAATTAAACTTGAAAACAATCTTTACAATTGATTTACCCTTGAAATCATATCTTTGTAAAACAAGGAAATCATACTCAAAATACTTATGCCACGGTATATGTTTTACAAAACAATGTTGATGAAAATCTAAAATAAATAGGTTCTCCATCCCTTTGAAATAAGTTAAAGCCCCTTTGAACTTAGAAAACATCAGGCTATAGGCCAAAATAATACCTTCAAAAACATTGTTTAAAATCTTAAACAATCCTTTTCGAAATCATAGAAAGCATCCCTTTCGAATTCATTGCTTAAAACCTTAGGTATCCTCTTTTGAATCCATTAAACATATCTTTCGAAAGCATTATAAACATTACTTTAGAAACACTTAAAAACATACCTTTCAAAAATATTTAAAGCATATCTTTCAAAAGCATTGAGTCCAAGTAAGAATTTGCGAAAACATAGCTTCGAAACTATTTAAAAGTAATTCTTTCGAAATCATTGGGTTCAACATTAAACACAACTATAGGGTCAAAGAAAAAGTAGAAGCGTAACATCACTTTTGAAAGCGTTGATCTCAAGTAAATGAATTGAGGAAAAGAGCAACTTCGAATCAACCCTTTTGAAATCATTGCCTCCAAAACTATTAGTAAAAGCAGCTAAGACACCCCTTTTGAAAGCATTGGGAAGGCAGCTTCAATATTAAGAAGATGAAAGCCTTCCTTTCGAATAAATTTTTTAAGGTTACAAAGAAAAGCAGTCTTTAACTAATGCGAAATGTATAAATGTAGCAGCTAGGGTATCGATGGGGTTCAAAAGCGGCAGCCCTTTCGAAAGATTCTTTTAAAAACAAAGGCAAGTCAATGGATTCGAAAGCTAACAAAAGTGGTTTCATCCCTTTTGGAAGCGTATCTTTGACACTATCCTTTCCTTGCACCTCTTTCAATATACTCCGTACCAATTGCTTGATATCATGTTGCATTGGTTTCTAATAGGTACGAAAGGTTTATTAAGTATAGTGACAGAAGCAAGTAATGGAAGTGGCGAAGTTGTAATTCGAAATAAAACTGATTTTTTGTTTGTTAAAGTAATTCCTTTTCACCTAACTTACACAATTTTCCAAAATATTATTTATGCTACTAAAATTCTTTTCAAAAAAGAATGTCAAATTCAGCATTTAACAATTGAAACATTTTAAACAAATAAGCTCTTTTCTTTAATCAAACATTTAAAATATGTAAGTGCTCTAATGTAAATAATTTAATAACCATAGTAAAAATTATAAAAAAATCCTCAAAAATCATAATAATTTAATAAAAATATGTTTTCTAACATATATAAATTTTAGACCAGAAAACACTTAATTGTGTTAAATAATTTGAACATAAATTTAACTATTTTATCTCATAAAAAATTCATGATAAATCCACAATCACTTTAAAAGTTATGAAACTTGAAACCCACTTTTATAATATTTTTTAACCATATATCAAAAATGTAACACATTTGGATGACATTTGATAGGTTTTCTAATCCAAACATATCATAAAATCTATATTAACCATATAAATCATCAACAAGCATATACATACATACATACATATATATATGTTAACCCAAAAAATGGATCAATACCCTAGATTGAGTACGAAAGCACCTGCCTTGTTTATCAAGGCAAATAAAATAGAAAAAACAATAGTAAATCGTAGAAAAAGTAAATGAACAAGAGATTTTTACAGTGGTTCAGTTGTTAATGAAGCTTACAACCACTTTATAACTTTTATTATTGACTGACTGCAATTACAAGTTGAATCTAATTACAATGCGATTGAAAATTGTAGATTAGGTCAAGTCACCATTGTTAGAATTCACTGAGAATCACTGTGAGCCCTGTAGATGACTATCAATGGGAGGAGAAGAGTGAAGAGTAGTTTCTGCAGAGTTTCAGCGGCCGGTTCAGAAGATCTCCTTTATGTTGCAGATAAGTGAGTATTTATAGAGGTTAAAGAGCTACTAGGCTAGGCTTCCTCGCCAGATGCTTGCAAATGACCGTAGGAAGACGCGCTGCAAATTTCATTACAAACCGAGCTAATTTGGTAGATCGCAAGCAATTCATAGGCTATGGATCACTAGCGATCCATAACTTCTGGCTCGATTGCGATCCAACGGCTCGAGATGGCTCCACTTACCTTCTTCCTAAAAGTTCATGGCGATCTAGTAAGATGATATGGATCGCTGCCGATCCATGTACTTAGCTGATTTCTAGACTGTCTTCTAGGGAGCATTTGTTGTCTCATGTTGGTGTCCTTCATGTAGTTTCGTAGCATTTGACTTGTTTTGATGACGGTTCGCATACTGGTTGCATTAGACCGCTGATTAAACTAGAAAAATGTTTTTCTTACGATTTAACTAGCTCAAAATCCCATCAAATTTACCCATTGTCCTTAGAATACCAATTGAACCATGATGCAAGTGAATTCGTGAATCCACGAGCCAAGGTTATGGATCGCTAGTAATCCATAGATAATGGATTGCTAGTGATCCATCATCTTTGCATTTTTTCGCTTTCCATTCCTATGATTTATCTTAGTCTATTGCTCTAGTCTTTTTGGTTGGCTCTCGAGCTAGTTTGGCCCGATGATGCTGTTCCGACTTCCTTTATATTCTGCTGGGTTAAAAACCTGGATAACATTTGCTTACAGATATTCCTTTGTTGAAAACAAGGCATGCTCTAGAGGTAATTGCTTTCCAGTTTCTTCTTGGCATGGTTCAAGTAATCATGTTAGGGCCACACGAATTTCAAATTTGGCTATTCAATTGCTCATTAAGTTTTAACCTGAACTGTCGTTACTTGCCATAACAGACCAAGTTTTACCCCATAACTTCTAAAACGCATTGAAGCAGCACGTGGATCTCACTAGATAAATTTGGGATCGGTCGCTAGCGATTAGATAGATCGCTAGCGATCCATTGCAATGGATCGCTAGCGATCCAATGACGTAGGAATTTTTCTTTCACAGTCTCCTATTTAACTACCTTGAGCTGACCCATACTCCATACCTTTCACTATGTTTCGAGCTTCCTCTTACAATTCGACCCACATCCTGCGATTCGACCCAAGCTGCGACCCTACTCTATTGCCATCGCCGACAAGAGTGCCTAGCCATTAACTGACCTTAATCTTGCTACTGCTTTGATCTCAACCCTAGATCCTTCTGGATCACCACCGAGCAAACCCTAACTCCATCATCTCCTTTCTTGGGTCTCCGGCGATCCAACAGCGATCCTCCTTTCTTGGATCGCCACATTGAAAAATTCGACTATCTTTGCCTTTTGATTCTTAATTCAAGGTGGGTAACGCTGATTCTGACGTTCGTTTAGCAATTCAATGGTGAGGTTGTATCCTTGATGATAGTCGTGGAAATTCCGATTTGATTGTGATTTTCAGGAAGAAGGTAGTAAATCGAGTCGTGAATTCTTTACAGAACGACACTCGGGACTTGCCCCGATGGTTGACATGTTTTGCTGTCTTCATCCAAAAAATCATACTTGACTTGCACTAAGCTATGTTAATGATACAACCTGAAGTATCATGAATTGGTTCTAGCCCTTCCAGAGGATTCAGATTGGTCTTGTTTTCGCACACTCAGTGTACCTGTACTGAGAAGAGCTTTCGACATCGCTTCGGACAACGGATCCGTTATCGATCGTTGACCGATAACGGGTAGTTTAGAAGAAATAATTCAAAAAAATGATACAAAAATTCCTTTTCCTTCTCCATTACAAGCGAACTATCTAACGGGATAGAGCGTTCGTGGTGATCAGGACACCGAGCTCACCCCCCATAGATATCACACCGCATTTGCCCTGGTACATACTTGAAATCCATCATGTTGGTGTGAATCGATATTCCTTTGGAATTCAAGTGTTATAGGAGGGATGTTTGGTTTAGGGCAGAATCACCTAATCGATTTGGATGCAAGTATTGCTGTAAAAAGATGATATGGTGTTGTTTGATGTTAGTTTGGATGTACTCATGCACATTGGCAACATCATACGAATAATATTGAATCGTGGCTTGTGGGCTGCTAATTGAATACAAAATGGATCCAAAAACGATAACCGGTGCATAAGCGAGTGTATTTCATAAATGTATTTTTCAGGTTGATTTTTCATATATGGAATTTTTAATCAAAATCAGTTGTTTTCTAATGAAATTGAAACTCAATTGTTGTACTCAAAATTTACATTACCTGAATGGATTCCCATAGAACAGATTTCAAATCATCACCAAGATGTCTCTAATTATGAAGCATAACCGGAACATGCTCTCGTACAAGCGGCCCTAGATAAGAAGATAAGCAGATTGATCCATCACCTATTTGTTTCGCATGTGCATTAAATTCAACTTCAATCCGATTTGCGAAACTTGATGGAAGTTTCTTTATTTTAGTGGGACCTTTAGGTTTTCTTTTCCCTAGTACATTTTGTTATCCCAACTTTTGGCAAAGTTGAGACATCCAAAATTTACTAGAGATCAATGATTACTATTCATGAATATCAACCATGCATTGCAGAATAACCATGGATATCGATGAATTTTGTCCAAGTCCGGAACGGGCCACAATTGATAGGACATGACAAGAAAGATCATAGGAGTCTGCATTTCAAATTTCAAGTCAATCCGAGGTCGTATGCGCAAGTTATGATGGGTTCAAGTTAAGAGACATTGCTCGGTTCGAACCCATTAGGTTCGAACCCATCACGTTCGAAACCATCTATTTCGAAACCGTCGAGTTCGAATCCATCGGAACAGGCCTCACGTTCGTATCCATGAGCCTGGGGCGCTTCGGCTCAACCAGATCCCTCCACTTCGAATCCATCACGCATGCACAGGTTCGAATCCATCAAGGTCGACTCCATATAGTTCGAACCCATCAACAAGTGATCCTCCGAACCCAACAAGCTATGATGCCACGAATCCATGGAGTCGATGTCCTTCACATCCATCAAGCCAACACCTGCTTCGACTCCATCAGCCTCGACTCCATCACGGTGTCCTCTCTTCGAATCCCTCCAGGCTATAGAGATCGAATCCATGGACAGAGCCTCGCTTCGAAACCATCCAAGTTACCTCGCCCCCATGCTGTCTTCGAACCCATCATGATAAGTCAACTTCGAATCGATCCAAGGTGACGCATTTGGATCGATTCGAACCAACATCCGTCCAACGGTTCGAAGGCGACTTTCGAACCCAGTGCACGAAGCCACCCAGTAAACTCGGCAGAAAGCTCGGCCTCGACTCATTCAACTCGGCGCAAAGTCCGGATCGGTTCGAAGAAGGCGCTCCACGTCATCACGAAGTCGCGTGCTAGGATGGATTCGAAATCATCGGTTCGAACACATGGGTTCGAACCAAACAGCCATCCCATGAAGTCGATTTCGAATCCATCATATCTTTCAACCTGCTGATCCAAATGTCATGAAACTTTCACAGATGCTTTCATACATGATGAAGAATGTCCACGCCAAATTTCACCTCGATTGGATGAATTCTTGATCGGTTCAAATGGAGTTCGAACCGATGCCAAAGTGGGCTCAAACTTCCCGAGACCGTACGTATGGGCCCCCTCACGTGCCAGAAGAGGTCTCCCGAGTTTTCAGCAAGATAGCAGCAGCCCACGCCTATAAATAGACCCCCAGGTCATTCAGAAAGGGGACCGGATTCTCTTTGGCAAGATCAAGGCTCTGAAGCATCAAGATTCCACCAAGGCTCTACTTTGCACTCAACAACCATCGTTGTACTTGAATTTCAGAACTACAATTCATTGTAATCCGCTGTAATCGATTGTAATCAGCGAAGAACATCAATAAAAGGAAAAACCTTTGAAGTGGACGTAGGCCGGAGATAGCCGAACCACTATAAATCGTGTGTTCTTGTTCGTATTTACTATTTTACTGCTTAAATCTGTGATTTGTGTTTGGATATTGCTGATATATATTCCAACACTGGTGCTTTCACATTCATTGGGGTTTGTGACCAATTTTGGTGCAAACACTTTGGTGCTTTCACTGAGAAGGAACAAGCACCCGCTACATCAGATTCGGAGTTCAGATTTGAAAGTTTAAAGAATTCCAACCCAGAAACAATGACAAGACAAACAAGTAAGAAACAAAGGCCAGAGAGAAGTGAACATGAAAGAAATCAAGAAGCTTGATCAGCAGCGAATCAGGCATCGATCCCGCATGGGGGCACCGCACTTTGAGCACGCTAATCCAATCCCAGATAGAGAGGGATAGAGGCCTCTGAGCCGCCTGGTAAGGAATGAACGCGCAGCCAGGGGGCAGGATTTACTCGCATGTCCGTTGGATCGCGAACGGTCCACGAGCACCTCTTGCATGGCGATGAACCGCCAAAGTCTTCTGATTCAGAAACTCCCACAAACATGAACTCCATCAATCAAACGGTTCAAGGACCCACTTGAACGTAAACCTGGTATCAACAATACCAAGCCCCCCCGGGCACACTTATTCGCCTCCAACAGGCACACACACGATCCAGGAACTCACTCGAACGTGACCCTGCCATCCATAACACCAAGCCCTCCCGGGCACGCACGGCTCGCCTCGAACGGCACCCGACCGCGAACGGTCACTACCCGCCTCGAACGCCACAACCCGACCTCGAACGGTTACTCCACTTACACATGTACGGGAACCGGAGAGATCCCTAGGCATGCTCTGAGATGGAGGTAAACCGCTACGCCCAGAGAGGCAATTCTTAGTTTTTTCTTGATGTTTGAGATTGAACATCTAGAACTCGAATTTTAATAAATAAATTAGAACTTCTTGAAATAAACCCTTTGACCGGAGAGTCAAAGGATGAACATTAAATATCAATATAACCATGATCGCTTATGCAAGAAGTGAGTTGCTTCGCCGGAGAGCGACAAGATCGACTCGCTTATACAAGAAAGATCGCCTTCACCCGGAGAGGTGAATCCAGAAGGCAAGAAGTGAGTTGCTTCGCCGGAGAGCGACAGGATCGACTCGCTTATGCAAGAAAGATCGCCTTCACCCGGAGAGGTGAATCCATAAGGCAAGAAGTGAGTTGCTTCGCCGGAGAGCGACAGGATCGACTCACTTATCGTCGTTTCCCCTTCACCGGAGAGTGACAGGATGGGATCCGACAAGAGTCCGGAGAGACTATGATCGGCCGATGATTCAGGTCATGACATCGCTTAATGTTCAGACACACTGAACCGGAGTGCAAGAAGTGGGTTGCTTCGCCAGAGAGCGACAGGATCGACTCACTTAAGCGCTGTTTCCCCTTCACCGGAGAGTGACAGGATGGGATCCAGCAAGAGCTCGTAGAGGCTATGATCGGCCCCGAACGACCATGATATCGCTATACGTCCTAGCTGGGACCAGAGTGCAAGGGATAGAAGGCAATGCCAGAGAGCAATAGGATCTTTCTATTCAATCACTGAGTCTAGAATGGACTCAGTAAGGGTTTAGAGCAGCCAGTAATAGTCCAGAGAGACTACGAAGCTTCATTCTCAACTCCTACGGAAAGAACGAACATTGATTTGGTTTCGAACAACCTTAAACTTGATTGATAATGCCACAGCTATGAATGAAACATAAATTCATTACACTTGATATAAGACCATTCAAAACATACCTTTTACAAAAAAGGCATGTTTTGGGGGGCAAAGTGTTATCCCAACTTTTGGCAAAGTTGAGACATCCAAAATTTACTAGAGATCAATGATTACTATTCATGAATATCAACCATGCATTGCAGAATAACCATGGATATCGATGAATTTTGTCCAAGTCCGGAACGGGCCACAATTGATAGGACATGACAAGAAAGATCATAGGAGTCTGCATTTCAAATTTCAAGTCAATCCGAGGTCGTATGCGCAAGTTATGATGGGTTCAAGTTAAGAGACATTGCTCGGTTCGAACCCATTAGGTTCGAACCCATCACGTTCGAAACCATCTATTTTGAAACCGTCGAGTTCGAATCCATCGGAACAGGCCTCACGTTCGTATCCATGAGCCTGGGGCGCTTCGGCTCAACCAGATCCCTCCACTTCGAATCCATCACGCATGCACAGGTTCGAATCCATCAAGGTCGACTCCATATAGTTCGAACCCATCAACAAGTGATCCTCCGAACCCAACAAGCTATGATGCCACGAATCCATGGAGTCGATGTCCTTCACATCCATCAAGCCAACACCTGCTTCGACTCCATCAGCCTCGACTCCATCACGGTGTCCTCTCTTCGAATCCCTCCAGGCTATAGAGATCGAATCCATGGACAGAGCCTCGCTTCGAAACCATCCAAGTTACCTCGCCCCCATGCTGTCTTCGAACCCATCATGATAAGTCAACTTCGAATCGATCCAAGGTGACGCATTTGGATCGATTCGAACCAACATCCGTCCAACGGTTCGAAGGCGACTTTCGAACCCAGTGCACGAAGCCACCCAGTAAACTCGGCAGAAAGCTCGGCCTCGACTCATTCAACTCGGCGCAAAGTCCGGATCGGTTCGAAGAAGGCGCTCCACGTCATCACGAAGTCGCGTGCTAGGATGGATTCGAAATCATCGGTTCGAACACATGGGTTCGAACCAAACAGCCATCCCATGAAGTCGATTTCGAATCCATCATATCTTTCAACCTGCTGATCCAAATGTCATGAAACTTTCACAGATGCTTTCATACATGATGAAGAATGTCCACGCCAAATTTCACCTCGATTGGATGAATTCTTGATCGGTTCGAATGGAGTTCGAACCGATGCCAAAGTGGGCTCAAACTTCCCGAGACCGTACGTATGGGCCCCCTCACATGCCAGAAGAGGTCTCCCGAGTTTTCAGCAAGATAGCAGCAGCCCACGCCTATAAATAGACCCCCAGGTCATTCAGAAAGGGGACCGGATTCTCTTTGGCAAGATCAAGGCTCTGAAGCATCAAGATTCCACCAAGGCTCTACTTTGCACTCAACAACCATCGTTGTACTTGAATTTCAGAACTACAATTCATTGTAATCCGCTGTAATCGATTGTAATCAGCGAAGAACATCAATAAAAGGAAAAACCTTTGAAGTGGACGTAGGCCGGAGATAGCCGAACCACTATAAATCGTGTGTTCTTGTTCGTATTTACTATTTTACTGCTTAAATCTGTGATTTGTGTTTGGATATTGCTGATATATATTCCAACACTGGTGCTTTCACATTCATTGGGGTTTGTGACCAATTTTGGTGCAAACACATTTACTACTACATCTTTGATAGATCCATCGTTTTCTATCGCAACTTCCAAACATTGTTCATTTTGTGTTTTACTATTTTCAAATGCATGTGGTTTGTCTTCTTTCTGATGATTGCTACCTTCAACATATTCTTCGACTTGCATTGTATTATCTTCAAGTGCATGAGCATTGTCGTCAGTTTGAAAATTATTATCTTCCATGTACTTGTTTTGTACATTAAACTCCGTGAGTAATTCAGATTCTTTTTTCTTTGTTTCGAGTTATCCTTTTCATTTTATGTACTAGACGGTAAAGAGACAAACCAATATAAGGATCAACAAAAAATTATAAGTTTACACACATTCAAAGCGACTTTTAAGATAGAAGTCTGTGCACTATATCACATACAATCCTGCACCTTGCAGCAATTATTACAGCACTGTACAACACTGATTGGTTTTCTTTGCTTGCTTGTAAGACATCTGCTCAAAATAAAGAGGGTTTCCAGTGAGCATGACCATCATACAATTATTTGCACGATAAATATATGTAGCAAATATATTAATTTAATGCTTACTTGTAAGGAGGATACTTTTGTTGAATAAAAAATAAAATAAAAAATGCTTACTTGTGAGGCTGTACTCATATCAGAGCTCTTCTCCACTATGCTATCAATTAGTCTCTCCCCTCGAGCAAGCACACTATCAATTGTTTTATGCTACAGTTAAGTAACGACATGCATAAGACTTTCTATTAAAATTTGGTAACTGTCAATGTGTTTCAAAATTAAATTGCATTTTTTAATCGAAATTGGTCCTAAAAGGAACTTAGATTCTCTTGAGTACGATGCCTCAGCCTAAATGGCATCAAAGATGGGACCTTTTGTCATTTGAAAACCGGACCAGCTTTCATAATTAACCTCTACCGGTAAGGTTCTAGGTAAATTATACAAGCTGAACATATGAAGATATCTGTTGAGACATGTTTTTTTCTTTTATCTATCAATGCTTACAAACATATATGCTAAATCAAACCCAACACCAACAGTAAGGTTTCAGATGAATAGTTTGAAAACTATAATGAAAGCTTGAGCTATATTTTCTTCTTCTTGTCGTTTACTACATTTTTAGTAAATATAACATATAAATTTAAGTATTTACAAAAAATAATATAAAGTTCATCTTTCATGTGCAGCTTGGTGGTCAAAACAAAAAAAAACTTTTGAAATCTAGGGTTTCCTTTCTGCCATGGGGGAAAATCAATCCCCTCACAAAATCTCTTCCAATCTCTTTCAATCCTCTTCCCTAATCAGACTACCTGAAGCTTCTCATGTCAGAAGGCCATCAAGTGATATCATCATTAATGATGATGGGTTCAAATTAGTCCGTTCAAAGCAACAAAGGAGAAAAGAGGCCAAAAAAGTTCAAGAGTTGCTGCCAGTCTCTCAAATTAGCAATCGGAGAGATAGAGATAGTCAAAATACGACTACCTAGATCGCCAAGAAAGGTGGAATACAGCCAATACAGAGAAAACCAATAGCCATCTCACTGAACAGAGATCAAGGCCATAAATCTTGGGCAGACATTGTTGCAGATCAGCCTCAAGAACCCAATGTTGAAGAAAGCAATCTTGAGCATATTGCGCCAATCAGTATTAACAATAAGGAGTATGGTCTAGTTAAAGAGGAGGTATGTAAAAGGGCTACTAAATCTTGGATTAACTCTGTTCTTGTTTATGTTGTAGGCACCAAACCATACTACTTATTTTTCAAATCATACATACAAAGAGTTTGGAAACCAATTGGCGAATTTGAAATCTTTACTAGAGAGAATGGTTTCTTCCTAGTAAAGTTTAAAGAGTCTCAAGATTGTATTTCAGTTTTGAAAAATGGACCATATTTCTGCAGTGGCAAACTCATCATAATGAAAAAGTGGTCTGATTCTCTAAAAATGGACAGAGACTTATTAACGTCTATGTCGATATGGGTAAGACTACCCTGTGTTAATCTAAAGTTATGGGACAGAGAGGCTTTCAGTGTCATGGCAAGTATTATAGGTAAACCCATAAAAATGGATGCAGCCACAACGTTGAAGACGAGATTGAATTATGCTCGCCTTCTTGTAGAAGTGTCTGCAGAGGATGAGCTTCCTAATGAAATATATCTTTCTTTATATACTGGAGAAAAAAGTTATTCAGAAAGTTGAATACGAATGGTTACCGCCAAAATGTATTATATGCAAATGTTTTGGGCACATGAGAGATCAATGTAACCCTAAACAGGCATGGGTACCCAAGAGTCAGAATCAAGAAATGCAAGAAAAAGAAACTTCTCATCCAAATTCAAGAATCAATTCAGAGTCACTAAACCAATCTATGTCATATGAAGATAATGATCGGATCAATCAATTAAGTATCATTTTCGATCATCATAAGAAAAATATTATGCTCCCTAATCAAGAAGATCAAGTCATAGCAGAGGAAGCTCATCAGAATAATTTGGAAAACATAAAAAGAAAAGTGCAGAGCAACAACATGGTGGGCGAAAAGAATACAAAGGTCTTAGAATCTGTAACCCCACCAATTACAGATCCTTGCATAGTCACAGACAATCATGTTACAAATAGTAATAATGATATTGAAGATCATCTGCATTCTGCAATCTTATGTTTAGACAAGGCGCCTGAAACAGCCCCTCCACCTGAGCAGGCTCCATTAACTGAGTATTCTGACTCAGCCATGCCTTGCACTGCTGTCCCATTTGACATCTCGACTATTGTAATTCCGAAAAGCATCAATAACCCTGGAGATGAAATGGAAATGGTGGATGACGTTGATCAGTTTAACATTTCTGAACTGCATATACCTAAAACAAAGGTTACAGGTAAGTATAAGGGTAACAAAGAGAAGAAAGCCTTCAAAAAAAAATACATTTCTAAAAATCCAGATTGGAGAGAAATGTCTACCAGGCTAAAAGAGAAAAGTGTTGAAAACAAGAAAAGAGGTAAGAGTGCTCTAGCATTAGGTACTATCTAAACCCATACTTTAATTAAGATTATGTCTATATTTGCATGGAATGTAAGAGGTATGAATTCCTCTTCTAAACAATCAGATATTCTGCATATGCTTAGTGTTTACAAACCTTCTGTTATTGTCCTTATTGAGAATAAAATGAATGAGGAGAATTTTGAAATTTTTTGTTTTAAACTTCCTAGAAGTTGGAAAGTAATTAATAACAATGATTGTGGTTGTAAAGGCAGAATAATTTTTATTTGGTCCAATATTTGGATATGTTAAACAGCAACAAAGATAAGCAATTTATAGATTGTCACTTTGAAAATACCGGGGGTTTTTCTCTTTAAATAACTAGTATTTATGGTAGCAATCTGGAAAATGAGAGAAATAGTTTGTGGAATAGGTTAAAAGCTTTAAGTTTTAATTATAATCTCCCATGGATTATTTTAGGGAATTTTAATATTGCTTTCATGCCTCTGAAAAATATGGAGGTATTAAAATTCCCCAAAGTAAACTTGATAGACTTAATAAATTTTTAATAGAAACTGGTTTAATGGAACCAAGTACTAATGGTAACAAATTCACTTGGAAATCTGGTTTGGAAAAGAATATTCATTGTAAATTAGACAGAGCCTTGATTAATAAGGAATTTTCCAATGTTTTCCCTAATTTTATATGTTCTACTTTAGAACAAAATACTAGTGATCATACCCCAACTTTAGTTTCTCTTTTTAGGGATTCTGGCTCTGTTAAACAAATTTCTCCTTTTAGATTTAAGAATGGTTGGATTTTAGAGGATAACTACAATAACATTATAAAAGAATGTATGAATTTTTCTTGTAATGGTACTAAACAGTTCCAATTTAAAATGTTTTTGAAAAATACTAAGCATAACCTTAAAAATTGGAATAAGAAATATTTAATGAAACTTAACAAGCTGGAAATATTAAGACAAGAAGGTAAAATGTTGCAAGATGCAATTGATAAAAACCCAGGGAATGTTAACACAGTAAAAGATTTTTTTTCCAATCAACAGAATTTAGCTACTGAATTATATATTAACACTTTAAATGCTAAACAAAAAGCCAAGGCAGACTGGTTAACAATGGGTGATGACTGTACCAAAGTTTTTCATGCAAAAATGAGTAGCAGGAGACATGTGAATAACATTGGTAATATTATTGATAAAACTGTTAATCTTACTTATGCATATGACAAAGTAACTAAAGAGGCTGTTGAATACTATGAAAGACTTTTTTTCTCTGACTCTAATATTAAAGATTTCCCTCATATTATTTGTAAAAATATTTTAAATACTAATGCTTCTGAAATCTTGCTCTCTCCTGTTGTAATGAAAGAAATCAAATATGTTGTCTTCATGGCTGGTGACAATAAGAGTCCTGGCCCTGATGGCTTTAATGCCAATTTTTACAAAACCCATTGGGATAACATTAAAGATCAGGTTTTGGATTTAGTAAATGAATTTTTTGATAAAGGTAAAATTCTTAAAGCATAAATCATACCTTTATAACCTTAATTCCTAAAATTAAAAATCCCTCTTGCATTAGTAACTATAGACCTATCTCTTGTTGCAATTTTATCTATAAAATAATTGCCAATGTTTTAAGTAATAGGATTAAAAAAATTCTGCCATTTATCATCTCTGAAAATCAGAGTGCTTTTGTTCCTGGCAGACTCATTTATGAAAATTCCCTTTTAGCCCACGAACTTGTCAGAAACTTTAACTCTAAAAGTGTTGAAAATGTATGCATTAAGGTGGATTTACAAAAGGCTTATGATAAGGTTAACAAACATTTCATATATCATATAATGAAATGTATGGGTTTTCCAATCAAGTTTTTTAATTTGGTTTTTCAATGTATAAACTCTCCTACTTTTTCTATTCTCATTCAAGGCAAATCAGAGGGTTTTATCAAAAGTAATAGAGGTATCAGGGAAGGGGATCCATTATCTCCCTATTTCTTTACTGTGGTATGGAGTATTTTTCTATTCTAATGGAAATGGAAGTGCTTAAAGGTAATATTACATCAATGAATAAAGTCCAGCCCCATATTAATCATCTTATTTATGCTGATGATCTCATGATTTTTGTCAAGGCTAGTGAGACTAATGCAGATTCTATTAAAACAAAATTTGGTAAACTGTTTCAATATGCTGGTCTTCAACTCAATGAATTTAAAAGTAAGGCATATTTCATTAAAAACAGCAGATATAAAAATGAAATCTTAGAATCTTTAAATATTGCAGAAGGCAATCTTCCTATTAAATATCTTGGCCACCCATTATCTATTAATCAAATTAGAGACTCTGATTGCTCTATCCTTATAGAAAAAATTCAGGATAAAATGGAAACATTGCCTTGTAAACTTGTTTCAATAGCTGGCAGACTGGAGCTTATTAAAATAGTTATATATGCAATAATTCTATATTGGATTCAAACATTTCATATTCCAGCTGCCTCAATTAAAAAAATTGAAAGTAGATGTGCTGATTTTTTATGGAGGGGTAAATATCATAAAATCAATTGGGATAAAGTGTGTAGGCCTAAAAAGGAAGGGGGATTAGGTATTAGAAATATGAAGGATCTTATTCTAACTTGCCATTTAAAATTATTTTGGAGGTTTTTGAATGCAGATTCTCTCTGGGCCAGATGGATGAGATCCAAATATCTTAAAAATGATAATTTTTGGACTGTCTTACCTAAAAATAATCAATCTTATGCTTGGAAACAGATTTTAGAACGCAGAAAAATAGGTAAGACTTTTTTGGAAAGAAGATTTGAATCTGGTGATCAAACCAGTCTTTGGTTTGACCCCTGGTTTAAAAATGAATCATTTATTAATAAAGTGAGCTGGGATAGTTTAGTTATTTATGGGGGGGGTTAATGATTCTGTAGCAATGATAATAAAAGATAATCAATGGCAACCTCAGCTACATCCTATCACATACCCACAAAAAAACAAAATATGTCAAATTTATATTGATGTTCATGCAGACATTGACTATTGAGAATGGATTGCAAATACCAAAGGGAAGTTTTCTTTTAAAACTACTTGGGAAAGCATCAGAAATAAACTTCCTAGTGTTGAATGGTGTAATTGCATATGGAACAAAGTGAATTGCCTCAAAATGGCTTTCTGTTCCTTTTTTGCAGTCAATAATAGATTGCCAACTTGGGACAGAATTAATAAGTGGGGAAAATCAACCTTGTTAATGAAAGTGCTAATCATTTGTTTTTGAATGCAGCTATTCTTACTACATCTGGAATAAAGTTCAAAACATTTTTCATATCACTAATAATGGTCAGATGGATTTAATTTGAGTCATACAACATATCAACAACATCTTTAAAGATAAAAGCTATGAAAGAGATTACGTGCACATTTTATTAACTACTGCAGTATTTCATATATGGAAAGAGAGAAACATCCAAGCTCATAACAAAAGCAGTATGAATAAAGAGAAGAAGTGGATACTTATCAAGTCAGAGAATAGAATTATTCTTCAAAAATCTCAGAAAAAAAATCAGAAATCAAACCAAATTTTCTTTCTTAGCCGATGACTGGAGTCACGAAGTTGGTAGCAAGCATCTGGAATTTTTTCCCGCTCGCGCAAAAGAGTCTAAAGGCAAACATCATTCACACGAAGCTAATGACCCTCACCAGAGTTCATTAGCTACTGAAAGAGACTTCTGTCCTCATCAGCGAACTAGAGAAACAATCAGGCAGAGCTGGCTCCTAATTTTTTACAGTAAGGCTGCGAAGGGTACGAAATTAACAGATCTAAGTTGTAAAGAACTTAGATCTGCTAATCCACCCTGGATCTTAACTCGTCAGAGAAATTACAGTTACAGAGAGAATATTGAGGGGATGCGCGGTGGCTTTAACAGCTGTTTATCCTACTGGGAGAGAGGAGAGTCGAGTGACATTTGTAAAGAAGCAGAGAATCGGAGTAGTAATTAATCGTCTTTTCTCTCGCCATTGTTAGTAGCTGTTGAGAGTGGGGTGTGTTTGTCCGCTAGGGTTTTGCGTGTGTTTTGTATGCTGAGTATGTGGGTCTCGGGTTATTTAACCCGTTTTGTAGGGCTTGGCCTGCTTATCTCCTTTCAAAAAAGAATGTGCAGCTTGGTGGTAACTACAAGGAAATATAGAAAGGAAATTAAGCTTATGTGATCTACAAGCTTTCACAGATAGTGACCATGAGTACAACATTATTTAAGCATAAGAAATCAAAATGTATGCATGTTCAAGTTACTAACTTATATCACAAAACTGCCTTTACTAGAAGCTGTGTGTGTATTTCAAAGACATACACTAAAATCATTTGTTTTGCTACGAAGGGACGTTATTTTTGAGTTACGTTCTTGCTGTACACCAGCAAAGAATTATGGAGAATGTTAATATTGCTAATATATGCTTACACGATTATGCATTTCACATTAGATAAATAATTTATAAGACACTTTATCTGTGGAACTGCATACATAAACCATTAACTTGTCTGTATCAAACATTGTGTACATTGAAGTTGATTTTATGTGCAAATTCAAAATTTCAGAAAATGACTGTCGAATATGTAACTCGGCACTCACTGAAAGGGAAGATATTACTTGAGATTCAAGTATCTATGCCATTGGAGATGTCAATTAGGTAAAATGTTTTGCATCTTATAAATAACTGTATGATATACCCACATGTACAGAAAGTAACAATGTTTTTTGGGTAAACAGAGATGCCAAAAATATTGCAGAGGAAGCCGAGAAGGAGATGCTGAAGGCTGCTCCATGCATAAATATGGTCAGCATTGAATTGAGATTAGGAAGTCAAATCCCTCTTCTTCATTCATCAAAGCACAAAGACAATGTAAAATAGGGATACGATAGTAATTGATTCTCCCACCTTTATTCTCATGGATACAACAAGAAAAGGAGTTCCTTTTTTTAATGACAGGGTTCTTAATGGCAATTGAACCCACTTTACATAACATACATGTAACTGGAAAATGCGATGTAAAATAAATATATACTGTATATTGCTAAAGTTAATTATTTTTTCTTAGGGAAATGTTGAAAAATATTCATTCCTTATCTAGCAATATATGATTGATCATTTATTTGGAAATCTGAAAAATCAATGTGTAATTTGTAGTGCTTGGTAAAGCAATTATGCTCGTCAGCATCTAATTTGTAGGTTGGTAAAGTAGTGGTCTAAATAGGAGAGAAGACAAAATGATTAAGTGATGACCATTGAACTAGTTTCACTGTTCAGAGGTATTCTTGTAGGTAAGAACAGTTCTGCAGTCCTTAACCGGTTTTTGAAGTTTGAACTATTGCATTGAGATCATTAAGAATGCGAGAGAAGGAAGAAAGAAATGGATTAAGTGTTTAATTATTGGATTGTATAAACGGTTCGGTAGCAATAGGGTCAGCAGCACAATTACCACCGAACAAGTTTGGAATAAAATGAAAGCAAGAATGGAAAGCTTTAGTCCAATTTTAATAAACAGAATGCATAGCAACTGAAGATAGCGAGCTATGACCATAATGTATCAGAGCATCATAACTAAAGCAATTATAATTTCAATTCAGTCAAGGAGTACGAAGTTTGAATAGGTTTGCAGAAAATAAGGTATAAGAAGTTTCGAACTTGTGATCTCTAACACTAAAGTAAAATCACTTAACCACTAAGACAATGGTGCTTGTCCTAAGTATAATATATTATAAGCTTAATAACAATAATAGAGAAATTAGCTCAAATGCTTAGATTTTTAGATGATAAATGCATGACCAATAAGAAAAACACCACTTTGCAAAGCACCATTGACACTCAATCAAGCCTATAAGTACAGGAGTCCCTAATTATATCGTAGAGCTCGTTTTTTGTACATGTATTATGGAAATAGTGGCTTTAAGCTATAGAACCATTATCATGAACATCCACAATTTCCACGCATCTCTAGTACTTCAAAAGATTAAAAACTAGGTGAAGCCAAATCAATATTATGTGTGTCCATAAAGCTATTTGTCCTTACAATATCAATCGTAGACCCACCGGTAAAAATAATCACAAAACCCTCTAAACTAAACAATATAAGTAACTAAGAGAGTCAATAACATGAATCCACCAAACATTTAGTTAGGATTGTGTAACAAAATTATGAATGCTGATGTCTATTCAGAAACAGCAGAAATTGGTTTAAACTAATTAGGATTGTAATTCTGATTAATCTGAAATGTAATAATGTTCCTTTGTTATTTGAAATTTAGTTTATTGGAACAATTATTATTTTATCTTTTTTGAAAAAAGTTAAAAGGGCCCAGCCCAGAACAGATAAGAATGGGTGCATATTAAACAACTCGAACCATAAACAGAAAAGGAAAAGACTTTACAACTAGGGTTGCCGACATATCAAACCCAAACTCTTCAACGCAGAGCCAAAAACTTAAAAATGGCGGAAGCCTATTCATGTCTTCGATGTGAGATAAGCTTTGAAGGAGGCTTCCTCTCCATCAGAGCTTTACAGCACTGAGCATCCTTGGTCTCTTAGCATCCATGGCTTGAAATAATTTCTCGTATGGAAATGGCCTGCTCAGGAAGGTTAAAAGTTTAGGGAATATTCTCTTCATGGAGGCCTCCACTCCATTATTTCTTTTCATTGAGGTCTGTCAAGCTCAGGAGTGAGGCAAAAATGGTGATGATTCACTGTTCTTGTCTTCATATCCTCGTAGCTCACTACGATGCCTCCAGTGCCTTCAGACTTTAGATCTGAGGAGGTAGGGAAGATCAAAGCTTGATCTTCTTTTGAGGATGAATCTGAGGGAGATTTGCTAGACTCTTCTTTATCCCAGACAGATAAGTGGTAGATCTGCTTATTTAGCTTGATTACATAAAAATAGTCCCCTAATCTTTGTTCTCTGATGGTCAGGAGAAAATTGTTATCCTCTTATGTGATATCATGTCTACTCCTGCTAGAATCATGTAAAAGAATTTTTGTATTAGCAT
This sequence comes from Allium cepa, assembly GCA_030765085.1. Classification (NCBI taxonomy): domain Eukaryota; kingdom Viridiplantae; phylum Streptophyta; class Magnoliopsida; order Asparagales; family Amaryllidaceae; genus Allium; species Allium cepa. The sequence goes on along the minus strand of CM060940.1, from coordinate 884,563,124 downwards.
AAGATTTATTATTAAATATAGAATTATTATTGATATAAGCCTTGTTAATTCCCTTGCAAGCCTTGAGCTGATTGAAAGGAGTGCTATCATCAGCAGACTTATCGTTTCATTGACTCTATAATAAGTGACCACATCAACTACTTGAGAAGTATCTTTTATGCTTGCTCTGCATATAGTAGTTGCATTATAAGTTACCCCGCTATTTTGAGTTTCTCTCTCTATATCTTTGGTGTGAAAACATTATCCATTAATGATATATCCTGTATAGGACAATGCACTACTCCTCGGACCAAACACAAACCATTTTAACATTGCATCATGATACTTTGAATTAATAGGTATATATATAAAAATAGAATGAATCTTGATAATAAAAATCTAAAGCAAATGAGATAATATATGAACTTTTAACTCATCTTCTTTTTAATCCAATCAGTAAAATTATTTGTGTGGGTATTCCAAGGTAAGGTCACATTTTTTCCAATGCACTTGTTTGACTTTTGTAACTCCTCCAAATGCAAACTATTATAATACAAGTTGTGCTAATATTTGCTTAAAATTATAGATATTTAAAACAATATAACCAAGTTGTATATGTACTTACTCTACAAATGGTTCTACCACAGCCATATTCATTAGCACAGCCAAATGAGCATTTTGTTTTTCACTAGAAGCCAGCATAATTGTTTTGCAAGATGAAATTGGACGTCCTTCAAGTATTACATCATTTTCATAATCGTCATTTCGGACTTCCTTTTCCTCCAGTTGCATTGGTTTTTCTAAAAAAACCACTGAAAAATTTCATGCACTCTTCTTCAAGATAGGATTCTGCAATACATCTCTCTAGTCGTGCATGATTTCTTACATAATGTTTAAGTGTCTTCAAGTATCTTTCAAAAGGATACATCCAACGAAAGTGAATGGGTCCATACAATCGCGCTTCTTTTCCAAGATGAACTGTTAGGTGTATCATTATATCAAAAAAAGATGGCGGAAAATATCTTTCAAGTTCGCACAAAGTTATAATAATCTCATCATCAAGTTATTACAGGTTTTCTCTATCAAGGACACGTTGACATAATTTATTGAAGAATAAACATAAACAAATTATTGCATTTTTGGCTTCTTTGGTAATAGTCCTCTTATTGCAATGGGTAATAATTGCTGCATTAAAACATGATAGTCTTGTGATTTCAAGCCGCTAATTTTGCAGTCCTTCAGCGATATAGAATTTTTAAAATTCGAGCAATAACCGTCAGATCCTCTAAAATCATGCAGTCTTTTATAGAATTGTTTTTCTTCTATAGAATTTGACAACGTATAGGGATGTGGTGGAAGATATGTTTTTCCCCACAAGACTATGCATAAAGAGCATGTCGAATTCCCCAATCCTCCAAATCTTTTCTTGAATTAATTCCATCTTTCGATTTGTTATTATGTAACATCGTGCTTATAATACTTTCACAGCATGTTTTTCAATATGCATTACGTCTAAATTATGATGCATTGGAAGTTCCTGCAATTTTTTTTCAATATTTTCATATTTCATTAATATTTCTTTTTTATTGGTTTATTAAAAAAATTGGATAATTGACTTCCTAATATGGTAAATCAAAGAAGATTGATCCTTTTTTCCATCTTGATCGCTCTCTTTTTGTAGGATCATCTTCATCTTCTCTATTACTAGAATTTTTTCTCTTCTTACCTGGTTGCTTCTTCATTAATTTCTTTTTACCTTTTCCCTTCTTGTTCTTATTATTTTCCATTTCGCCTTTTTCCTAAAATTATTCGAAAAGCTATGTAATACAATAGAAATATTTCTTTCGGTTAAAATTCTAGGTCCGCGGCCGTTTTCTATGGTATTATCAAACCAAGTTTTCTATTTTCTTAACGATTCTGAATGAGGAAAAAAATTTCTGTGACCCATATAGATTGTTTTCCGACTATGATTCAACCACCGATGATGAGTATAGACACCGCATAATAGGCAAGCGTTTATACCCTTCACGCAACATCCAGCAAGATTTTCATATACTGGAAAACCATTTATCATCCATAACAAAATTGCTCTCATATTAAAAAGTGTTTTTTGCTAATGCATCATAAATCTGAACTCCGTTATCCCACAAGTAAAGCGAATCTTCTACCAATGGAGCCAAATTTATTTCAAATTTCATTTCCAAGTTGTCTTGGGCCAGGAATAAGCAATGTTAGCATGATATTTTCTTTTTTCATGCATAATGTTATCCCGCTTTTTGGCAAAGCCGTGATACCAAAAGATCGGTCAAAAACAAAAGACAGTTCGTCTCAGAGATTGGTTGTGCTTCACTTCGCTATGGATATCGATGAATTTTGTCCGAGCCCTAATCAGGCTACAATTGATAGGACATGACAAGCAAAGCCACGAGAGCCAACGTTTCAAGTTTCAAGTCAATCCGAGTTCATACGCGCAAGGTATGATCGATTCATGATGGAGGAGATAGCCCAACCTTCCATCGAATCCATAAGCCCAACCTTCCTTCGAATCCATAGATGTTGCTGAGCTTCGCATCCATCCAAGACACCCCTGCTTCGACCCCACGAATGGCAGTACGTTCCATCCTTTGCCACGAACGGCGTACCTGGAAATCGACCAGGCAACTAGAACGTTCGGTATTCAGAGTTGCACTCGGCATCGGAAGACTTTCGGCCATTCAGAATTACACTCGGCATAAGGAGCGCTCAGCATACGTGACAACCGACATCTATAGACAGTCGGCAGGCAAGAACATTCGGCACCAGATAGCACTCGGCAGTCCAAGATCGCACTCGGCATAAGATCGTTCGGCATGAAGAAGCAAAGGATCATTCGGCCTCCAGAAGATCGTTCGGCGTCCCAGCATCGTTCGGCGTAGTTCACTCAGCACAAGTGCTCCCCAGAGAAGTCAGCATGCTCGGCTTGAGATTGTCCGGTATTCGGGAGATCGTTTGGCCTTGAGTCGTTCGGCTGGAGAAGCCATTCGGTCAAACCCTTCACTCGGCCAAGCCCTTCACTCGGCATTACTATCGTTCGGCATTCCTGCCCCATTCGACCTGCATCTCTCATTCAACCTCTTGCCTCGCTCGGCCTAAAGAGGGGAGACTCGGCATGCTTCGTTTGGCACAAGGGGTTTGGCTCGGCATGCCTTGTCCGGCCTCCCTGGTTCGGCGTACAGTACATACACTACTTGGACCAAGTTATTCGGCCACCTGGCCCACCAGGGAAGTCCAATCCACTTTCGTCTATAAATAGAGAGGCAGGGGCACAGAAAACGGGATCAGATCTTAGAGAGCACTGGGGAGACTCTGCCACATTGAATCCTCATTCAAGACTTATTTCATTTACCTTGCAATTGTATTCTAATACTTAAGAACGAATTGTATCTGTAATCAAGTATCAAGTGGAAAATAAAGATCAGCTTCAAAGTGGACGTAGGCCACTGCGCCGAACCACTATAAATTTGGTGTTCACACTTTCCGCATTTTATTTTATGTTTTCTTCTCTTTTTCAGTTTGTTTTCTTCATTATTCTCTCTACACAATCTTTCTAAGGGTGTTAGTGACCAATTTTGGTGCTAACAGCTGCATTTACTATCTCTTAGATCTGAGTTATGTGTTAATTATTGCTGATCTGTTTTGATAAACGGGTGCTTTCACGATATTGGGTGTTTGTGACCATTTTTGGCACAAACATTTTGGCGCTTTCACTGAGAGTTGAACTCAGGAGAAGTTGAATTTGAGGATCTAAGAGTTCAGATCTAAGAGTCATGACAAGGCAAACCAGTAAAAGACAAAGGCCAGAGAGGAGTGAACACCAAGGAAGTCAAGAGGCTTCCTCAGCAGAGAATCAAGCGTCGATCTTCATCACTAGGGACGAAATGGAGACAATGATGAAGAGACAGGAGGAGTTGATTCAGAGCTTATTTCAACAAATTGGACAACTTGGAGCACAGAACAGAGGAACTAATAGAGTTCAGGACGGAGCAGGACCATCCGGCATAGCACCTGGATTAGGAGGCACACACTTGGAGCATGTAGATCCAATCCCGGAGGGAGAGAGAGAGGAGTATCTGCGCAACCTGGAGGCAGCAGAGGGATGAACGCTCAGTCAAGGGGACAGATTCCAGAATTCCCTCGTGAACTCGGAGGGCAGGTTGAAAGTGATGGACAAGGATTACAGCCTGGAAACAATGACAGATTGGCGGAGATGGTTAGAAGAGCTATGAGAGGCGGTTTAGCAAACAAAGATCTTGAAGACGTGAATATGAGTCCCTTTTCTCCTGCAATTAGGATGGCTAGGAATCCACCAGAGTTTAAGTTGCCATCAATAGAGATATATGATGGGAGGACGGATCCCGCGGTCCATTTGACGAGGTACATGAGGCATATGGAAGTGCTGGGGGCATCACAAGAAGTTATGACCCGGTGCTTTCCATTATATCTGACGGATATCGCAGCATTATGGTTGAGGCAACTGGAGAGCGGCTCCATAGGAACATGGGCAGATTTGACTGAAAGATTCATGAGACAATTTAGGGTTCACATTGCAAGACCCAAGAACGTAATGAGTTTAGCAATTTTAAAACAGAAGGCTGGAGAGACTTTGATGAGTTTTCTGACGCGATTCAATGCGGCAGTAGCATCGGTGGATCGACCAGATCCATCCATGGTTATGGTGGCAGCCGTTTTCGGAATAGCTGATGGCACGGATTTCAAAAATTCATTGACAAAAGATCCACCTATGGATCTAGGAGAATTCTATCATGAGGCGGAAAAGTTCTTGCGATTGGAAGACGCGAGTGCAGAAAGAGAAGAAGGAGATGAGCTCAATGTTTACACGATCAAAGATGGAAATCCTCCTGAGAAAGGTACAGAAACTAGCAAGGGGAAGCGAAAGGCTGAGAGTGGCTATAACAGGTCGATGCGACCACGAAAGGAACCAAGATTTACCACATACTCATAGCTGAATGAGAATTTAGAGCGAATCTATCAGGATACCAAAGAACAGGTCCCGTATCGCAGACCAATGTGAAGGGATCCAACTTCCGATGAAAGGAAATCAGATAAGTATTGCATATTTCATGAACTGAACGGTCATAACACTAATGATTGCAGGCATCTGAAGGACGAGGTGGAAGGGCATATCAGGAACGGTATGCTCCTTCAGTATGTGAGGAAACGGACTCCAGCAGTGGAGCCAGAGCGCCCACCATCTACCTCAGCTAGAGGTGGCCCTGAGTCGGGACAACGTCTGATTATCCATTAATTGACTAAAATAACGATGAACAAGTTGTAAACCTCTCACTAATACGGTAAAAATCATTTACACATGTGAGCGATCGCGCACGATCCATAGGCATGCTCTGAATGACTACCAACCGCATCATAGTGAGAGTTTACACTTTGACATCCCTGCTTTGCTTTTTGCTTTGATGTTGATTTGAACATTTAGATTCTGTTTGTATGGACATTTCTGTTGTGAGATTCGTATAATCATTGCTTTGATATTTGCAATTCCATGAAAGAGTTTATTTTCATGCCCGTTGGATCGTGAACGATCCACGAGCACCTTCTGTATGGCGATGAACCGCCAGAGTCTTTGATTCAGAAACTCCCCCGAACATGAAATCCGGCATCGATAATATTAATTCCCCCCCGGGAACACATAATTCACCTCGAACGGCAAACGATCGCAAACGATCACAAATCGCCTCGAACGGCATCCGACCGCGAACGGTCGCAATTCACTTACATGACAGTTGATCGCGAACGATCACAATCCACCTCAAACGGCACCGACCGCGAACGGTCATGATTCACTATTATGAAATCCGACCTCGAACGGTCACCATTCGCCTTGAACGGCACTTGATCGCGAACGATCACCATTTGCCGCGAACGGCATCGACCGCGAACGGTCCCATCCAATCGTTTGCCACGAATGGCATTGACTGCGAACGGTCCTATTCTATCCTTTGCCGCGAACGGCGCAGACCGCGAACGGTCCTGATTCACCTCAAGTGGCATACAATCCCGAACGATCGTCATTTGAGGACATATGAAACTATCAAGTTCTTTACAGGTTGATGATAGGATATGAACATCCAACTCAAGGCATTACAAAACACACCTTCCAACTGCAAGGCATGTTTTGGGGGGCAAATGTTATCCCGCTTTTTGGCAAAGCCGTGATACCAAAAGATCGGTCAAAAACAAAAGACGGTTCGTCTCAGAGATTGGTTGTACTTCACTTCGCTATGGATATCGATGAATTTTGCCCGAGCTCGGATCAGGCTACAATTGATAGGACATGACAAGCAAAGCCACGAGAGCCAACGTTTCAAGTTTCAAGTCAATCCGAGTTCATACGCGCAAGATATGATCGATTCAAGATGGAGGAGATAGCCCAACCTTCCATCGAATCCATAAGCCCAACCTTCCTTCGAATCCATAGATGTTGCTGAGCTTCGCATCCATCCAAGACACCCCTGCTTCGACTCCACGAATGGAAGTACGTTCCATCCTTTGCCACGAACGGCGTACCTGGAAAATCGACCAGACAACTAGAACGTTCGGTATTCAGAGTTGCATTCGTCATCGGAAGACTTTCGGCCATTCAGAATTACACTCGGCATAAGGAGCGCTCGGCATACGTGACAACCGGCATCTATAGACAGTCGACAGGCAAGAACATTTGGCACCAGATAGTGCTCGGCAGTCCAAGATCGTGCTCGGCATAAGATCGTTCGGCATGAAGAAGCAAAGGATCGTTCGGCCTCCAGAAGATCGTTCGGCGTCCCAGCATCGGTCGGCGTAGTTCACTCAGCACAAGTGCTCCCCAGAGAAGTCAGCATGCTTGGCTTGAGATCGTCCGGTATCCGGGAGATCGTTCGGCTGAAGAAGCCATTCGGTCAAACCCTTCACTCGGCCAAGCCCTTCACTCGGCATTACTATCGTTCGGCATTCCTGCCCCATTCGACCTGCATCTCTCATTCAACCTCTCGCCTCGCTCGGCCTAAAGAGGGGAGACTCGGCATGCTCCGTTCGACACAAGGGGTTCGACTCGGCATGCCTTGTCCGGCCTCCCTGGTTCGGCGTACAGTACATACACTACTTGGACCAAGTTATTCGGCCACCTGGTCCACCAGGGAAGTCCAATCCACTTTCGTCTATAAATAGAGAGGCAGGGGCACAGAAAACGGGATCAGATTTTAGAGAGCACTGGGGAGACTCTGCCACATTGAATCCTCATTCAAGACTTATTTCTTTTACCTTGCAATTGTAGTCTAATACTTAAGAACGGATTGTATCTGTAATCAAGTATCAAGTGGAAAATAAAGATCAGCTTCAAAGTGGACGTAGGCCACTGCGCCGAACCACTATAAATTTGGTGTTCATACTTCCCGCATTTTAATTTATGTTTTCTTCTCTTTTTCAGTTTGTTTTCTTCATTATTCTCTCTACACAATCTTTCTAAGGGTGTTAGTGACCAATTTTGGTGCTAACAGCTGCATTTACTATCTCTTAGATCTGAGTTATGTGTTAATTATTGCTGATCTGTGTTGATAAACGGGTGCTTTCACGATATTGGGTGTTTGTGACCATTTTTGGCGCAAACACATAACATTGGCGAAAGATTGTATATCACAAGCATCACAGGCTAACAACCATATTTTGAACTCAATGTTAAAAGTGGATTAATAAAATTAGTTGCAAGACCAAGTCTTACATTGCGTGGATCAGCTGCAAATGATTTCCATTTCTCATCCACCACATTTCATGTCACAGAATCTACAGGATGACACATTTTCCATCATTACTTTTATTACTGAAATGCCACCTGAAATCTTCTGCCGTCTTCTGTGATCTAAACATTCTACTAAATCTTGGAATGATAGAAAAATATTTCAAAACTTTAACTAGAATACTATGCATAATTTCTTTTGTGCGTTTCGTTCATCTTCCATCTTGAGAATCTACACTTTGGACAATTTGTCAAAATCTTTGTATTCTCCTCTAAAAAGACAGCAATCATTTTGACAAGCATGAATTTTCTCGAAACCCATATCAAATATTTTGAGAAATTTTCTTACATTATATAACATCTTAGGCAGTACATTATCTTTTGGCAATAACGGTTGTTGCACATTGAGAAGTTCGTCAAAACTAATTTCGGACAATCCAGTCTCACATATAAGATAATACAAGGCAATAATTGTAGATAATTTTGTTTGATCCGTGCAACTAGGATATAATGGGGTTTTCGCATCTCCAAATTTTTTAACAAATCATCCTCTCTTCTTTGTGCAAAATCTTCATTTTTATCATCATCGAAAAAAATATGATTGATGAATCTTCATCTTCATAATGAATGGTTTTGAATAAATCATAAGTGCCATCAGATTTAACATCTTTGATTATATTTATTTGCTCACGGTGATGATATCACGTACCACTCTTGTATATGGGATCTTTTCCTTTTATAATTAAATGTTCAACGATAGTATTTCCACAATGACGAATAAGATTATGACAGTCTAAGCAATGACATAAAATCTTCTCTATATTTCCCAAATTTCTCATTGCAGCATACATAAACTTCTAAGCTCCTCCTTGCTTATATTCCTTGCCTTTTCTATGAAGAACGATATTATTAAAAGTTAACATCAAAGTATATTATTTGGTTCTTAAATTATTTTTATCGTCTGTATTTTATAGTAACTTATGTAGACACACCCAATCTTTATCCGTCACCAAATGAAAATAGGCACTTATATATAAACTATATTAATAATAATTTATAATATAATAAAAAGGATTAGCATCAAGTGAAGTTCACAAAAAAGAAAAGAATATGTGATAACTATTGCTTATAAAATAGTCGAACGAATAAGGTGAAAACTTATTCAACTTGTTGGAGGTACAATCTAACTCAGTTAAAAAAACAGAATATATAGATAGGACTAAAACCAGAGATATTACTATATGATGCAAATAGGATTAATACATAGAGAATACAACTCAATTCATTTCAGTAGAGTGATGAACAAGAGACACAAAGCAACATGTAGTTATGTACAAGAATGCACACATATACCCTGTTATTCATGCACGCAACAAGATATAGACACCCACGTTAGGCAGCATGCACTGGCACATGCAAGCACCCAAGAAAATGCCTAAAGGAGCACGTAAGATGTAAAGCCACTGAGAAAAAATAATGTAACAACAACAATAGGACAAGTATTCAAGATATTACCCAATTATATGAAAACACCCACATGACATGTTCATACATATCTATTAGACCATCTGCTCATGCATGTCTATTATTTTCTCAAAATCCAATTATAGAATTTCCATGCTTTTCCTTTTTATAGTTACCATTTTGTTTGCAAATATAAATTTAGGATTATTGAAAAGGTTCTGCAATAGTTGTAGGTTACAAGCAAATACTTTTACAGCCATATTTGTTTCAATAAGGTTTACTACCGATATGCACTCCACTCAAATTATGCTTTGGTTAAAGTTAATCCTATGTTCATATAACCTGATTATGCAGTAATTATTTTTCTATTAAAAATGATTCACTTTTACAATAATTATTTTGAAAATTTATGTGAATCATTTATGTTGCTACTTTAAAATGTAATATTTCCCCGAGCTTGAAAGCCCCAAGTACTTGGGATTCTACATTATACATCATATTTACTAGCATGTAATACTTTTCGCCTCCTCCTTTTCCGCGACTTCCCCTTTCCTTTTCACCTTCTGTTTTCTTGTACGCTATTTCTAGTATGTCTACCAGCAGACAATCTCCTCCTTCCCCAGATCCGCCTCCTAACATCCCCGATCCACCTCCAGGATTTCCTCCGATGGTGAATTCCCGCTTAAAGCTGATGGAGGCTTCACCACAGTTCGTTCAAAAAATGAAACGACAAACAAAAATATCATAACGTTCGAATAGATCTAATTTCGCCTTTAATGATTTACAGAACAAGAATTTACGATCCTTCCCACTACAAAATGCACGTCAGAATTATGCCCATGACCATGGTAATCTTAATTGCCCAATTCTACCTGAGAATAGATCTACTACCAACAAATGGAGTTTCTCCACTTCGTCTAGTCGGACGTGGAATGAAGTTGTCAAGGGTAATAATATTCCAATCTCTATCCAGTTAAAGTTTTATCAACCCCATGAATTTATTTCGATGCAATATGCTAAAATGCCAGTTGAGGTTGTTCAGGATGCTAGAAAATGATGAGAAAATGTCATTGTGATATATGTAGTCGTTCCTAAACCATACTATCCATACTTCAGAAATTATATTACTAGAGTATAGAAGCCTGAAGAAGAATTCTCTATATATTCTAAGGAGAATGGTTTTTATGTTATTAAATTTAACACTAAACAAGTTTGTGATAGAATCTTAGAAGGTGGTCCATACTATTACAACAAAAAGTTGATGATGATGAAGAGATGGTCGTTTGGGATGTAACTTAACAAAGAACTCCTTAACTCAATTCCGATTTGGATTCATTTTTCTAATCTTCCACTTGATTATTGGAAGGAAGAAGGGATTAGTCGTATTGCCTTGGTCCTTGGATCTCCCATCAAACTGGACAAATTTACAGAAGGTATAATAAAAATTGCATACGCTAGAGTTTTGATTGAAATCAACAATTACTTTAAGTTTTCGAATAAGATTCCTATTTTATCTAAGAAAGACGAAATCATATGGCAAGAGGTGACGTACGAATGGAAACCGACTATTTGCTCTAACTGTTCTAGTTTTGGACATATTGAAACTCATTGTCAAATCAACAAAGTCTAGAGACCTAAAGTTCCTCCTTTGGACCAGTCGACTTACAACAATGAAATGCATATTGATGTTAACAGTCAAAAAGAAAATAATTTGGCATACTTGTCAAATAACATAGATATTTAACTGGATAATGCCAACACAAAATAGGGAACTACAATTTTCAACACTTAAACTGATAGTAATAGCAATTTTTTGAAAATTCAAACAACGATAGAGTCTCAAAATGTCCAGTTGGATAATCTGTTCACGACTATTAATATAAATACAAATCAAAACTCTCTTTCTATAGTTTCTAATATGGACATACGTTCAATTGATAAAAGAAGAAGTGAAGAAAATAATATTTTTGAACAATTTCCTGATGCGCCAATTTATCCACCTCATTGAATTGAACCTATTGACCAGTGCACTGAAACACAACAAGACGCCAAAATAAGAACCACTCAGAAAATTAGAATAGAGGAAGTACCTTTTGAATTTAAAGCCACTACCGAATCTGATATTATAGAAAATCTTGCTTGGACCATTTTGGTTAATCAGTTGAAGGGGAAAAATAAGAAGATGAAAAAACATAAGACATCGACGATTGCTACACCCGTTGTTGACAATAGCCGACCAAATAATAATTTATTGATGGAGTTTCTTTTTTGGAACATCCGGGGTATGAATGCCCTTCCTAAAAAGATGGAAATCTTGCATCTATTAAATAGTAAAAGATTACCTTTTCTTGGTATTCTTGGAAATAGGTTATTGATAGATAACAGAGACAGATTTATGGTCAAATCGATAATAATTGGAAACACTCTCATAATATTTCGAATAGCCAAAAAAGTAGAATTTTAATTTTGTGGGATTCTTTACAATGGTCGAACATCATTTTACATACTAATGACCAATTCATTTCTCTTTTTTTTGAGAGAAAATGACCAATTCATTTCTCATATTCTACACAATGCCAATGGTACTAGTATTTTGTGTTCAATGGTCTATGCTTATAATGTTAAATTTGGATGATTCAAATATTTATTAAAGTGGAAAGAAATTGATTAACTTATTCATTCATATCAATTAATTTGGTTGGTATATGGAAGAATATTTTAAAGGAAACTAATTAATTAGTCAACCAATTAATTAGTCAACCAATTTGTCACGTTCCAAATTTCAGCGTTCGAAAATCGACACCCGTACTTCACCCGTACTCGAATGCCGCAGATTCAACCGTTGAAATTTGACTCGTGCCGAAGCTTACAACACATCAAGTACAACACAACAGAAGAAAAGAAATAATATATATGATGTACAACATTTGATACAATAACCGATACAATGATGATACAACAGAATGATACAATAGATATCAATACTCTCAGAGATACAAGAAATAGCAGCAGAAAGATAATGTCTTCAATGCCAACTCCAAAAACTCCATCTTCAATCCAAAGCTAGCTCGAACAGTCATCAAGTTGCACCAAGATAAGCAAGGTCAGCGGTGAAAACTGAAGTGTAGAAAATGCGATCCACAAATCCAAAAAAAGCTTCGAAGGCTAACAAATCAATTCCTACTATTCGACTATCTGAAAAATCCAACTCTAGACTGTCCGTGTGGAAAATTGTGGGCAACCAGAGTTTAGAAAAGAAATAATAAACTCTAGGTCAGTCATGGGACTGGTATGAGAAAATGAAAACATTTTTTATCTTTTAAAACAAACAAAAGGATTTAGATTGAAATCCGCAATGCCTTTGGAGAATCAAACTACCATAAGGCCTCCCGGCACACACAATGCAATCGCATACATGGGGGAGATTTATCCTTATGATAGTCAAATAAGCTTACTACGCAAAAATAATTTTTTTGATATTATTATTAGTGCATAGTGGAAAACATTTCGAAAGTATAATATTAATCTTAACCAGCATAGGTACCATTATATTATGCCAGCTATAACTACCATTTAAATGGCAGGTTCTACAACTAAAACCGTACAAGGCTCGTATTGTTTTGTTTGGATTTTCCAACAAATGGTCAGGCTAAGAAACTTCCTACTGCCACATGGGAACGCCTCTGGAGGGACGCCCCGAGAACCTACCTGGCTCTCTGCCAACACAAGACCGGTTACCCCCATCCCGTGAAGTAGAACCTAAGATATGCAACCCCCGGTCCTTTGGGACCTTTATATGAGGATCCTCTACACCAACAACATCACACAGTGATAAATATACTACAGTGCCCACAAGAGTAAGTATCTGGGCTCCATACCATGCTACCACCCTTTTGCAGAAGGAATGGACATACCCTAGGGGAGCTACCCCTAAAACCTTGCCGCGTCTTTCCTGTTTTGACCATTACCGGTTTGTGAGGCTCGATGAGGTTTTGCCCACAAGGCTACGCTTTACACGACAGCCGTGCTTTGATCACAAATGATCAACAAATGATCATCAACACACAGCAGCACTTAGCATGCCACAATACCAAATTGGGAGTATATCGCTGATAACCTTCAACTACATAATCTCTGAGCTCGTACGTTTCAGAGAAGGGTGTTAAGCTAAGAAAATAAATTCTCCGCCACTTACAGATATGTATTTGATAGAAATCTGCTTTATATCTCAAAGTGTAGTGTCAGACACACATCCATACAAGTCTGTTCCGGGTTCGAACAGAACCGAAGGCAATTTCGGAGAAGCCCTTGCAAATCCCGGTATTCACAATCCCGATCGGACTTCCCATCACTTAGGGAATCTCCATACCGGCATGACTCAGTGCAGAGAAAATCGACGGGTTATCCTTTCGTTCTCGAAAATATCCGGTCTTCACCAGCGGTCTTCAAATGCTATCCATATCGACGTATCATTATTCGGAATGGGTTATATGACACAGGGTCCTCTCTCGGCTAAACCGAATAATGAGCGTAATATTTAAAAACATATGGATATTGGATTTCAGTTAAGTCACAACTTGTTATCCAAAACTTTTAAATGGTTTAAACAAATTACCATTTCAAATCCTTTAAACAAAAAGATTTATTTCACAAAGTTCACCCAGTTTCACAAAGATCCATTCATGGATTTCAAAACAATTTCCATTTCAAATTGGATTAACTCATCCAATCTTTCAGTTTAAGATTTAATTCATAACTTTCAAACCCTTTTCAATTCAAATCTTTTATATAAAAGATACAACATTTAAAATTATCTTCGGTTTCAAAACAAGATTTGATAATCTTTCACAAAGTTAAAGCTGATTACATTTACATAAGTTAATCCATTCAAGTACAAACTTGGGTTTTAAATTTAAATTCCAAAACGATACTTTTTAAATGATTAAAACCCATATAAACACCTTTATAACTTGTATAATCCTTTTAAACCATAATTTCCAAATCATTGAATTCAATTTCAAATATTGAATTCAAATTTAAATCAAATTATTTAAATTTCATGTTTTATTAAGTTATTTAAAATAACTTTTATTTCTGAAATTGTTTTCAAAAGCTTTCAATTCCAGTTCCAAAAATATTTTGGATTTAAAAATTCAATTTTAAAACTATTTCAAAATCTATGACTTAACCAATTTCCAAGTGCAATCCATATTTGTGTGTGTATAAGTGTAGTCTAGGGGTTTTACACAATAAAAGCGCCACTTCATCAATCAGCACAGATTCAAATACAGCAATATATTTGATAAGCGGTATAAACTATAACGCTTATCTTTTATTCACAGATCATAGGTATATATAACCGATAATGAAGTACATCAAACACAGCTCAAATCAAAACAGAACATATTAGGGTATCAAACAATTCAATCATCCAATAGAATCCAAATATTCATAAGTAAGATCAGACAATTGTCTGATAAACTCAAATCAGATTAACTATTCATGAATTACTAATCCTAGTTAATTAACATTAATTAATTACAAATTATTTCAATTAATTATCCTTCAAAACTAAATTAATTAACCTCCTTCAATTATTAATTAATCAATCTTTAATCATTAATTAATCCTTAATTATTTATTATTCTTTAATTAATTAACCCTTAATTAATTAATTATCATTTTAATTAATTATCCTTAATTAATTACCAGAAGTGATTATCCTTAATCACTTAGACTAATAAATCTCAATTTATCTTAATCACTTGATTAATCAACCTTAACTTATCAACTTGTTACCTTTAATTAAGTAAATTATCTTTAAACAATTTAATTACCTTCCATTAATGATTAATCATCTTTTAATTAATAAGTGATTGTCCTAATCACTTATAATTTGTAATTACTAATTTAATTACATTGACTAATTATACTTTAATCACTTGATTTATCAATCATAAATTATTAATCAATTATCCTTAATTACTTTTATTAAGTAATTATCCTTAAGAAATTAATTATTATTCGCAAATATCAATTAAGGAATTAATTAACTATTCTTTAATTAATCTAAAATTAATTAATCTTAATTGAATTACACAAAGTGATTATCTTTTTAAATCAACTAACTTTAAAACATTCAATCCTTACATCATTAATCTTTGAAACAAAGTGTATTTTGTTCTCATAAATCAACCTGAGACCTTAAAGTCAAATAACAATTTTAAAACATCATCGTTTTTTTCTTCCTTTAAATTAATTAATTTCTTAATTAAACTTAAACTCAATTAGCTTTAAAATAATTTACTCTAATCTTTATCCCAAAACCAAATCAAACATTTATTATTCTTTAAGGATGAATTGAAAAAAGTCTCAACTTGATTTAATTAAATTTGAATAATAGCTTGTTTTATTTTTAAATTTTGAACGGTAAATGTAACGATCTCAAATTTTATTAAATTTAAATTGGTAATTAATTTAATTTTGGTTTAAAATGGTAAAATTTATTGATAAATTGATTTGAAAATTCAAAAAAAAATGAAGTCTTTAAAATAAAATAAAACGAATAAATATTAAGCTAGAAATAAAATTTTATATACAAGATAAATTGTAAATTATAAAGTCAACAAACGAAGTGAACACATAAATGAAATTATAACAACATATTGAAATAGATATTCATTTATATTGTAAAGCAATAAGACAAAGCAAAATAAAACCAAATACATTCGAAACTGGAAACAACAAATACATAAGTATGTTGCTGTAAGTTACACAAACAAGACAGTCTGCATAATTAAGAACAAAGCAAAGCAAAAATATATTCAAAAGAAACAAGACATAAGACATATATGTAGGCTTGCATAAGAAGATATTTATGTATACATTCAAAAAGAAAAAAATTGATAAGCATGAAAACTGGGAAAAAGGACAAACATAATAAAATAAAAGACTAGAAGTAATCAATATAAAATATCTTTGTTTTGTTGTACAAACATCATGATATTATAACCTGTAGATGCAAGTATATATACACTTATCTTCATATCAGTTCGAAGTAATCTGGAAAGCAAGATAAAAATATAAAACAAATGTATATATGAAGCTTGCAAGGGAACAAATAAAAATACATATATTTGTACAAATAAATAGACTAAGTACGTAGGCTTGACAAGCAAGGAATAAAATATATTCAGATATGAATACTTGAACAAGAAATAAGACAAAGAAAATAAAATGAAAGAAATTATAAGTATATGGTACAATACAATTAATACTAGCATATCAAAAGCAAGATTACAGCTAACAAAATCTCTGACTACATACAAACAAAAGATAAAGCAAAAGGAGAGAAGCAATATATGTACACAAGTAAACAAAAATAAATATAGGTATGTAAACAAATGAATATGTATGTAAATGAAGCTTGCAAAGGAAGCCAAAGAAAATATCTCATATTTGTACAAAGCCAATAAATGTAGCCACCAAAATAATATCTTTTCAGCCGAAAATAATATGATCATTAGCCTCCAAAACAAAATCTTGTTGGTCAAAAATTGTAGGCAAGGCAAGAATGAAACAAGATAAAGTAGAGAATAGGAAAATATCAACCTGTACAAAAAGATATCACCACCTGTAAACTTCATTTCCTATATATGTCAAGCAACCTCATTTCAATTCGTTCATCAAACATAAGCAAAGAACTGAAGTAAGCATCATATACAAAACTTAAACAAAATTCAACTAAAACAAACAACTCAAGTCAAATGCAAACCAGAGGAAGCTCAGCCTGTGTCAACATGAAAGCATCTCTGTCTTTCTTCCTCATAACCGTGAGTAACTTATTTCTTAAAATTTAAAGTATGAATTTGTTGTTTATTTATATATTTGTGAATAAGTTTGTTAATATAAAAATATAGGTCCTCTGAATATATTTAAACTGGAAGTGGATTATACAGGCTGTTGTTACAATATGATCCCTGTTCTTAGATTTTTAGTGCAAAATCTTAATTTCAAAAAATCATTTCTTCAAGATCTATTCAATATTTGGACTTCGGATTAAAACGAAAAAGGTTTGTTTAACTTTGAACTAAGTTTTAAAAATAAAATCAAGACAAAACAATCTGTTGAAGGCTCTGGAAAGCCAAGAACTGAGAAGCATCATCATATATACAGAAAATTCGAATGTCTTAATTCCTAAATTCAAATATAAAACTTGAATTCTTATACCTTGACTTGATTTTTAAAGCAAGAATTGGAATTTTTAGATCATGAAATGAAGAGGGGTTGGGTTTTGTTTGAATTTCATTGTTTGGGAAAATTCTGGCGAATACGTCAAGGAGGAAGGTTGGGGTTTTGTGTGGAGATGGAAGGGTATACGGTGGTTGCAGAAAAAATGGTTGGAGGTGGTAATGTCGACGGTGGTGAAGGTGGCGAACATTTTAAAATTCTAAACCTAGTTTTAACGTGGTACTGTATTTGGTTTCGTTCGTTGCCGAGAAGTGACCGAGTGCTTCGGCGTTTGGAGCGATGGAAGCTGGGGTATAGACGAGGTGGCGGCCGGAGTTGCACGAACTCCGATGTTCGAGGCGTCGAGAACCACGTGTTGACAGGTATAGGAGGAGTTCCTCTTTTGTTTCCAGGTATCGAGTTTGGCACTCGATTTTGATTCAGGGGGAATGGGGGAGTTTTGGTGATCGGGGGTTGGTTGGTGGAAGATAGTCGACTCGTTCGACGTCGTGGCGATGGTCGGAGTTCGCCAGAGGCGATGTGCACGTGCACGGGCATTTGTGCCTGAGTGTTTGTTTGCCCGGAAAGAACGAGAATTTTCTCGCGTCGTACTCGAGTGGTTCGAGTCATTTACTCGAAGAAAATTCATAGAGACTCGGGTCAGAGTTTTGTTCCAGGCTTTGATGTCTGAACTGTTTTCTGTTTTGAAATTTTAAAACCAAATTCAAATTTATCAAGCAAGGGTTTAAAACTGAGTTTAAATCAAAATGTAAATATAGGTCAAGTTGAATTGAAATTAGTTTGAAGATAAATAAAGTTTTACATTCCATTTGTTTTAATAATTTAAAACAATTAAAGGTAGTGGAGAAATTGGAATTTAAAATAGAGTTAAATTTGAAAATAAAAACTTAAACAAGTTAAAATTAAAAGTTTAGAACTTGAAATAATTTTAAACCAGATTTCCAGATTTTGAAATTAATTTAAAATTTGTAACTTAAGTGTTTAAAGAAAATTTTAATATGTTAAAGTTAAAGAGAAAATAGATTTTTAACTCTTTAAAATTTCTTTAGTAATCAAATTGTTATTTTACTATGTAAATTTAAAAAAAAATGTTAAGAAATTTTGTTTAAACTTATCTGAAGATAAACAAGAATCTATTGCAATTATGAATTGAAATTTAAAAAGAAATTTGAAATAATGTTTTCAATATATTGTAAATAACCACTAAATCATAAATATGAATGTGTTACTTTCAAAAAAATGAAGATTTATGATTTAAAATTCATTAAAGAATGAGTTCCTAATAGTTAATTAATTTATAATCAAAAAAATGATTAATATAAGGAATTTTCTTTAAAAAGGCGATTAAAGAAATTTAATAGTTAATGAGATCAATAACTAAGATTTTTTTTTTTGAATAATTAATTAATGTGACAAATTTTGACAATAAATTAGATTGATTAATTTAATAATAATCAATTGTGGAACTATTAAGTAAAATTACTTAATGACAGTAATTGTGGAATTAATTATTGAGTATCATTAATTGAGTTAATTGAATTTATTCAAGTTAAGTACTTTAGTTAATTAATTCAGCATAATCACTTGAAAATTTGGAAAAATATAATTACTTAGGAAAGTAATTACTAGATAATTACTGAATGTAATTAATTGAACGATGATTTGAAATTGGAGTAAATTATTTGTTAATAAATTAAAGGATTAATTAATAATTGTGATTAATTAAGATTTATTTAATAATTGAAGATTAATTGATTCATTAATTAAGAATGATTAGCTAATAATTAAGGGTTAACTAATAAATTTGGAAAGGAAGACTTATTTCAAATAATTTGTAATTAAATTATGATAATTAACCCGGATTAATAATTGATACCTCTGATTTAAATTAATCAGTTGATAAATAAATTCACTTGTAAATGTTTGGACTTGACTAAATGATTGAATTGTTTGATATCTGATCTGTGATGCTTTATGATATATTCTGATTTGGGTAATATGTATTGTAGTTCATTTATCTAGGATGAATGTAAATTATTATCTGTGACTTATCTATCTGTGATCTGTGAGTAAAAGATAAGCATTATAGTTTATATCGCTTATTAAATATAAGCGTTATAGTTTATACCGCTTATCAAGTAATTTCTATATTTTGAACTGTGATGATTGAATGATGTTGCACTTTTGTGTAAAAACCCCTGGACCACACTTACACACACAAATATGGATTCACGGGGAAATTGATTGAGTCACAGATTTGGAATAGTTTAAAGGTTGAATATTTAAATTCAAATGTTTTGGAAATGGATTGGGATTAAAGTGAAAGGCTTTAGAAATGGAACTTCAAAGATGAAATTCATTTGAAAAAAAAAATTAATTGAGTTTTGGAATTGAAATATTTTGATCTAAATTTGAATTCAATATTTGAAATTGAATCCTATGATTTGAAACTAGGAATTTAAGATGTTACAATGGTTATATATGGATTTAACTATTTTAAAGATATTGATTTGGAAATTTGAATTTAAATTCAAAGACTTTAACTCATGTAAATAAAATTAGATCTTTCTGAGATGAAAACTATTTGTTTTCAAATAATAAAGGCTTTCATATAGGAAGCGAACTTCCAAATTGTGTTAAGAGGGATTTCAAGTTAAACAATGAAAAAAAAAGTTTTCAAGTTATGGAAACGATTTGAAAGCTATTAGTTAAATCTTTAATTTAAAGATTTTAAACGAGTTAATCCAATTGAAATGGAATTGTTTTGAAATCCATAAATGGATCTTTGTGAAAATGGGTGAACTTAGTAAAATAAATCTTTTTGTTTAAAGATTTGGAAATGGTAATTAGTTTAAACCATTCGAAAGAAAGTTTTGAATCATTAAGTTGTGACTTAATTGAAAACCCATATCCATATGTTTTTAAATGTTGCGCTCACTATTTGGTTTAGCCGGGAGAGGACCTTTGTGTCATATAACCCATTCCGAATAGTGATACGACGTATATGGATAGCATTGAAGACCGGTGGTGAAGACCGGGTATTTACGAGAACGATAGGATGACCTATCGATTGTCTCTGCACCGAGTCGTGCCAGTATAGAGATTCCCTAAGTGATGGGAAGTCCGATCGGGATTGTGAATACCCGGATTTGCAAGGCCTTCTTCGGAAGTGCCTTTGGTTTTGTTCGAACCCGGAACAGACTTGTATGGATTGTATGTCTGACATTACACTTTGAGATATAAAGCAGATTTCTTTCAAATACGTATCTGTTGGTGGCGGAGAATTTATTCTTTTAGCTCAACACCCTTCTCTGAGACGTACGAGCTCAGAGGTTATGTAGTTGAAGGTTATCAGCGATATATTCCCAATTTGGTGGTGTGACATGCTGAGTGCTGCTGTGTGTTGATCATTTGTTGATCATTTGTGATCAGAGCATGGCTTTTGTATAAAGCGTAGCTTTGTGGACGAGACTGCATCAGGACCTCACAGCCTGGAAATGGTCAAAACAAGAAAGATGCGGTAAGGTTATGAGGGTCGCGCCCTTTAGGGTGTGTCATTCCCTTCTGGTAAAGGGTGGTATCATGGTATGGAGCCCAGATATTTACCTATGTGGTAGCTCCAATCTCATTTACTGTGTGGTTGTTGCTTAGAGGCGCATCGGATAAAGGTTCCAAAGGACCGGGGAATGGCTTGCTCGAGTAGTAGTTACCTAGTTACAGAGGTAACCCGGCCTTGTGTTGGCAGAGATCCGGTTAGGTTCTCGGGACGTCCCGCCAGAGGCGATCCCATGTGGCAGTAGGAAGTTCCTTAGCCTGACCATTTGTTGGAAAATCCAAAGAAACAATACGAGCCTTTTACGATTGCAATTGTATAACCTGCCTCCTCAGGAGGTAGCTATAGCGGGCATAATATAATGGTACCTATGCTGGCTAAGATTTATATTCTACTTTCGAAATGTTTTCTGCACTTGCACTTATAATAATAATATCCAAGAAATTTTGCGTAGTAAGCATCTTTGACTATCATAAGAAGAAATCTCCTCCAAGTCTGCGTTTGCATTGTGTGTGTGGCGGGAGGTCTTATGGTAGTTTCATTTTCAAAAAGCATTGCGAATTTACTTTAATTCTCTTGCTGTATGTTTTTAAAAGATAAACTGTTTTTGTTACTCACACCAGTCGCATGACTGACTCGGAGTTTATTGTTCCTTTCCTAAACTCTGGGTGCTCATTATTTTCCACACGAGCAGTCTAGAGTTGGGGTTTTCAGATAGTTAGGTTTGGTAAGTTAACTGGAGCTAGTTCAGTTTTTGGATATGGACGAGACTTGCTTGTCTTAGTGTATCGTGATGTTGGTTCGAGCTGCTGCAGGAGTTCTTCCTTGAAGGCTATCTCAGAGTTATTGTTCCGCTGCTGGTGCTATCTATTTCCGCTGCTATTTTATTGTATCATATCTCTGATGTATATCGATATCTATTGTATCATCTGTTGTATCAGGATGTTGTATCAGATGTTGTATATTGATATTCATTATTTCTTCCGCTGTGTTGTTTATTTAATTGTGTTATAAGCTCCGACGAATCAGATTTGAACGGTCGAATCTGCGGCATTCGAGTACGATGTAAAGTATGGATGTCAATTTTCGAACGGGCAAAATCTCATTCGTTACAGTAAAATCTTCAAACCCGAGATGACTCGAGTTCTTACCCGAGCCAAATACCATTCTCCCTGAGATTAGCTTCGAGCCTTCCCTTTTTTTCAAACCGTGATATACTGATTAACTCACACAAACGACTCGATATCGAACTCGAGCCAACGCAAGTTTCCCCAAGCCAAACCCTCATTTACTTTGAGACAACCCTGCGCTTTATCCTTCTTCCCCAAAGTATCACTACCCAGACACAACCGTGGATGCGTGCACATGCATTGATGACCGCCACCATTCCGATCGTCGTCGCCGATGCCAACAAGTCACTTACGACTTCCTCCATCGATCCCAAGCCCTAAATTTTAAAGTTGAACTCGAATTTGAAATTGAGTTCGAGAACACCCAACTGGAACTCCTGGTCAACCCAAAAAACGCGTCGCTCTGCCATATCACGACACCAGAATCATCACGACTTCGACCGAACCTCCGTTGATTACCCACATAGCCCTTCCCCCCGGTGCGATTGACCAGATTGCCGTGCCGATGAAAGAATTTTCTCATGAAAAACAGCAACCCCAAACAAACCCAAAACCCTAAATCAACATCAATCCACCACTACAACACACACAAAAATCCACGAGTATTTTTCCTACCATCAGCAACCTCCTAGCCACCTTCGACTACGATCTAGCCTCCATCTCCCGTGTCGATCATCGGCAATTACCAAAAATGCCCAAAATGATCATCTCGACAATTCCCATAAATTAACAATCTAAAAATCATGACATGCATACTAAAAATCATGATTTTCCCTCACTAATTCATTCATGCAATTCAAAACAGAAATCGAATTGATTCATTTTTATCATATATATACATTTTCACTGTTATTTCATTTCTAAAAATAATTTGTTGAATTTTAAACCCTGAATCTATTTTTAAAATTATCATCATACATTATCAAACAACTTTCATTTAGATATCAAAGTCT
Source organism: Allium cepa (assembly GCA_030765085.1). Classification (NCBI taxonomy): domain Eukaryota; kingdom Viridiplantae; phylum Streptophyta; class Magnoliopsida; order Asparagales; family Amaryllidaceae; genus Allium; species Allium cepa. The sequence goes on along the minus strand of CM060940.1, from coordinate 884,540,012 downwards.
AATATTGTCTTGATAGAGAGATTTAAATTTTTGAAGGTAAATCAGGGACTGTGCAACAACAGAGAACAGGATCTTGAATATATATATATAAACAGATATACCCACACAACGTACATATAAATTTTCAAATGTTTTCAGGATGAAGCACTTTCATACAACCCAATGCATCCAAGTTAAATCCAAATCAAACTGTTCTTGGAAAGGTTTACTCACCTGAAAAGATTTTGTGGACAGAGAGCTCTTTTGTTGAAAACTGCAGTTTTTTTTCTTCTTTCTTCCTTTAATCTCTTTTCTGTTTTGTTGTTGCTCTGGTTTTGATGATACTTCTTTTTTCTTTTTCCTTTTTCTGGTTTTGTTTAGTAATGTTTGAACGAACTGGAATAAATTGAATGTATATATAAAGAGAAGGCATAGTTTCTACAGGGTAATTATATTGTCTTTGTACAATATACCAGAGATTTTTTTTCTTATATATTGACTAAGCTAATTTTCTTCTTGCTTTGGTGGCTGAAATGATATTTATTTTGTGTGTTAGAGATTCAAGCATTAATTGTTGTTGTCTTTATTTTCATGAGTACATACTTGAATATACATCTTCTTTTGCAAGTTAATTCATATATATATATATATATATATATATATATCTTTCTTCAAGTCTACATACTTATAGTTGAATATATTTTTATCTTTTCACTTTGTAATATAAAGGAAATTGTACAGTCGATATGTTGTTGGAATTCATCCTAATGTATTAAATTTATATTTTATAAAACTGTATAATTTATTAACATGTTGTTTGAATTTGTCTAAATTATTTCTAACTTAAATATTTATTTCAACTTACATACTAATTGTCTTGCATGTCTACATATATAAATTCCAATCTACTCATCTATGCACACACACACACACACACACACACACACATATATATATATATATATAGGATTTAAATTCAAATGATTTAAACTCAAAAGAAAATGAAGTTTTATTCATATAAATTAACACATATTTTATTTGAATTTAGAGAAACTCGAATCAATTTACCAATTAATTTCACAATGTTTTATTCAAAAATTAAATTAATTATCAATTTAAACTTAGTAAAAATCCGGGATCGTTACAAATTCCCCCCTTAAAAAAATTCATCCTTGAAATTTGCAAGCAGAGAAACAACAAAGATAGATACACAAAGATAGAGAAATAGTTTTCCAGGTCAAACTAGATATCTATTCTGTATTTGGCTTACCATACTAGAATATCAACAATAGATACGAGAACAAACTCATTCATTGCTATACAGGATACTCGGTTCATCAAATCCACGAAATACGCAAGGCACTGGTCAGTCCGAAGGATAACTTACGGTTGTAGAATATATCGAGATCCAAATGATAGATAAATGGAATTAATCTTCCACAACTTTCAAACACTAGATATGGATTCCATAATCAAGTCGAAATACCCTAAAGTATATATAACTTGTCCCTCTGCGGACTTTGATATTCACAAGAAATTACAATAAAATTTTAAATTTGGTTATAATCGAAATTGTTTTATTAATACAAATCTTCATATTCAAATTTTATTTTTAATTTACCAATTTATTTCAAATAGAATTTCAAATTCATTGAAGTTAAAAATGAAAAGCTGATAGAAATTTAACGAAGAGAATATGAAATAGAGACTTATCTACACGATTCGTAAGAGTCACCATCACATAAAAGCTTCTCCCTCGAGCTTCCACAAAGCCAATCAATGAATTGAAATCGAATCAAAGGAGATTGATAGAGAAAGATATTTCCGTTGTTGTAGGGTATTGTCCATTCGCAGTGGTACTTCCATATCCCCTATCTCGTTCTCTTCTTGCACTCATACTTACTATCAGCGGATAGTAAGAGAATTTACTGAGGCACACGAACGGACATCTTAGGGATACTCATTCTAGGGTATACTTCCCCCTATATCTAATGAGTTACTTAATGTGTTATACTCCTGAGCTAAAGTTTCAACCTTCAGCTCTGATACCAAGATGTCACGTTCCAAATTTCAGCATTCGAAAATCGACACCCTTACTTCACCCGTACTCGAATGCCCCAGATTCAACCGTTGAAATTTGACTCGTGTCGGAGCTTATAACACATTAAGTACAACACAACGGAAGAAATGAAATAATATATATGATATACAACATTTGATACAATAACCGATACAATGATGATATAACAGAATGATACAATAGATATCAATACTATCAGAGATACAAGAAATAGCAGCGGAAAGATAACTCTTCAATGCCAACTTCAAAAAATCCATCTTCAATCCAAAGCTAGCTCGAACAACCATCAAGTTGCACTAAGCTAAGCAAGGTCAGCCGTGAAAACTAAAGTGTAGAAAATGCGATCCACAAATCCAAAAAAAGCTTCGAAGGCTAACGAATCAATTCCTACTATTCGACTATCTGAAAAACCCAACTCTAGACTGCCCGTGTGGAAAATTGTAGGCACCCAGAGTTTAGGAAAGGAACAATGAACTCCGGATTAGTCATGGGATTGGTATGAGCAAACGAAAACAATTTTTATCTTTTAAAACAAACAAAAGGATTTAGATTGAATTCCGCAATGCCTTTGGAAAATGAAACTACCATAAGGCCTCCCGACACACACAATGCAATCGCACGCATGGGGGAGATTTCTCCTTATGATAGTCAAATATGCTTACTATGCAAAAATCCTTTTTTTTATATTATTATTAGTGCATAGTGGAAAACATTTCGAAAGTATAATAATAATCTTAACCAGCATAGGTACCATTATATTATGCCAGCTATAGCTACCATTTTAAATGGCAGGTTCTACAACTAAAATCGTACGAGGCTCGTATTGTTTTGTTTGGATTTTCTAACAAATGGTCAGGCTAAGGAACTTCCTACTGCCATATGGGAACGCCTCTAGAGGGACACCCCGAGAACCTACCCAGCTCTGTGCCAACACAAGGCCGACTACCCCATTCCCGGGAAGTAGAACCTAAGATATGCCACCCCTGGTCCTTTGGGACCTTTATACGAGGATCCTCTACACCAACAACATCACACATTAATAAATATACTATAGTGCCCACATGAGTAAGTATCTGAGCTCCATACCATGATACCACCCTTTTCCAGAAGGAATGGACATACCCTAGGGGAGCTACCCCTGAAACCTTGCCGCATCTTTCCTATTTCAACCATTACCGATTTGTGAGGCTCGAAGAGGTTTCGCCCACAAAGCTACACTTTACAAGAAAGCCATGCTTTGATCACAAATGATCAACAAATGATCATCAACACACAGCAACACTTAGCATGCCACACTACCAAATTGGGAGTATATCGCTGATAACCTTCAACTACATAACCTCTGAGCTCGTACGTCTCAGAGAAGGGTGTTAAGCTAAGAGAATAAATTCTCCACCACCAACAGATATGTATTTGATAGAAATCTGCTTTATATCTCAAAGTGTAGTGTCAGACACACATCCATACAAGTCTGTTCCGGGTTCGAACAGAACCGAAGGCTCTTCCGGAGAAGCCCTAGCAAATCCGGGTATTCACAATCTCGATCGGACTTCCCATCACTTAGGGAATCTCCATACCGGTGCGACTCAGTGCAGAGAAAATCGACGGGTTATCCTTTCATTCTCGAAAATACCCGGTCTTCATCATCGGTCTTCAAATGCTATCCATATCGACGTATCATTATTCGAAATGGGTTATATGACACAGGGTCCTCTCCCGGCTAAACCGAATAATGAGCTTAATATTTAAAAACATATGGATATGGGATTTCAGTTAAATCACAACTTTTTATCCAAAACCTTTAAATGGTTTATACAAATTACCATTTCAAATCCTTTAAACAAAAAGATTTATTTCACAAAGTTCACCCAGTTTCACAAAGATCCATTCATGGATTTCAAAACAATTTCCATTTCAAATTGGATTAACTCATCCAATCTTTTAGTTTAAGATTTAATTCATAACTTTCAACCCTTTTCAATTCAAATCTTTTATATTAAAGATGCACAGTTTAAAATTCTCTTTGGTTTCAAAACAAAATTTAATAATCTTTCACAAAGTTAAAGCTGATTACATTTACATAAGTTAAGCCATTCAAGTATAAACTTGGGTTTTAAATTTAAGTTCCTAAACGATACTTTTTAAATGGTTAAAACTCATATAAACACCTTTATAACTTGTATAATCTTTTTAAACCATAATTTCCAAACCATTGAATTCAATTTCAAATATTGAATTCAAATTTAAATCTAATTATTTAAATTTCATGTTTTATTAAGTTATTTAAAATAACTTTTATTTTTGAACTCATTTTCAAAAGCTTTCAATTCCAATTCCAAAACTATTTTGGATTTAAAAATTCAATTTTAAAACTATTTCAAAATCTATGACTTAACCAATTTCCATGTGCAATCCATATTTGTGTGTGTATAAGTGTGGTCCAGGGGTTTTACACAATAAAAATGACACATCATCATTCAGCATAGATTCAAATACAGCAATATATTTGATAAGCGGTATAAACCATAACGCTTATCTTTTATTCACAGATCACAGGTATATATCACAGATAATAAATTACATCAAACACAGCTCAAATCAAAACAGAATATATCAGGGTATCAAACAATTCAATCATCCAATAAAATCCAAACATTCATAAGTAAGATCAGACAATTGTCTGATAAACTCAAATCAGATTAACTACTCATGAATTACTAATCCTGGTTAATTAACATTAATTAATTACAAATTATTTCAATTAATTATCCTTTAAAAATAAATTAATTAACCTCCTTCAATTATTAATAAATCAATCTTTAATCATTAATTAATCCTTAATTATTTAATTATTCTTTAATTAATTAACCCTTAATTAATTAATTACCATTTTAATTAATTATCCTTAATTAATTACCATAAGTGATTATCCTTTATCACTTAGACTAATAAATCTCAATTTATCTCAATCACTTGATTAATCAACCTTAAGTCATCAGTTTATTACCTTTAATTAAGTAATTTATCTCTAAGCAATTTAATTACCTTTCATTAATGATTAATTATCTTTTAATTAATAAGTGATTATCCTAATCACTTATAATTTGTAATTACTAATTTAATTACATTGAGTAATTATACTTAAATCACTTGATTTATCAATCATAAATCATTAATCAATTATCCTTAATTACTTTTATTAAGTAATTATGCTTAAGAAATTAATCGTTATTCGCAAACATCAATTAAGGAATTAATTAACTACTCTTTAATTAATCTCAAATTAATTAATCTTAATTGAATTACACAGAGTGATTATCTTTTTAAATCAATTAACTTTAAAACAATCAATCCTTACATCTTTAATCTTTGAAAAGAAGTGTATTTTGTTTTCATAAATCAACTTGAGACCTTTAAGTCAAATAACAATTTTAAAGCATCATTATTTTTTTCTTCCTTTAAATTAATTAATTTCTTAATTAAACTTAAACTCAATTAGCTTTAAAATAATTTACTCTAATCTTAATCCCAAAACTAAATTAAACATTTATTATTCTTCAAGGATGAATCGAAAAAAGTCTCAACTTGATTTAATTAAATTTGAATAAAAGCTTATTTTATTTTTAAATTTGAACGGTAAAATCTTCAAACCCGAGATGACTCAAGTTCTTACCCGAGCCAAATACCATTCTCCCCGAGATTAGCTTCGAGCCTCCCCTTTTTTCAAAACCTGGTATACTGATTAACTCATGCAAACGACTCGATATCGAACTCGAGCCAACGCAAGTTTCCCCGAGCCAAACCCTCATTTACTTCAACACAACCTCGAGCTTTATCCTTCTTCCCCAAAGTATCACTACCCAGACACAACCGTGGATGCATGCACATGCACTGATGACCGCCACCGTTTCGATCATCATCACCGATGCCAACAAGTCACTTACAACTTCCTCCATCGATCCCAAGCCCTAAATTTTAAAGTTGAACTCGAATTCGAAATTGAGTTCGAGCACACCCAACTGGAACTCCTGATCAACCCAAAAAAAGCCTCGCTCTGCCACATCATGACACCAGAATCATCGCAACTCCATCCTAACCTCCGTTGATCACCCATGCGGCCCTTTCCCCTGGTGGGATCGACCAGATTGCCGTGCTAACGACGAAATTTGCTCATGAACAACAGCAACCTCAAACAAACCCAAAACCCTAAATCAACATCAATCCACCACTACCGCACACAAAAAAATTCACGAGTATTTTTCCTACCACCAGCAACCTCCCACCCACCTTCGACTACGATCTAGCCTCCATCTCCCGTGCCGATCATCGACAATTGCCAAAAATGCCCAAAATGATCATCACGACAATTCCCATAAATTAGCAATCTAAAATCATGAAATGCATACTAAAAATCATGATTTTCCCTCACTAATTCATTCATGTAATTCAAAATAGAAATCGAATTGATTCATTTTTATCATATACATACATTTTCACTGTCATTTCATTTTTAAAAATAATTTGTTGAATTTTAAACCCTGAATCTATTTTTAAAATTATCATCATACATTAGCAAACAACTTTCATTTAGATATCAAAGTCTAATATTGTCTTAATAGAGAGATTTAAAATTTTGAAGGTAAATCAGGGACTGTGCAACAAGAGAGAACAGGATCTTGAATATATATATATATATATGTATATATATAAACAGATATACCCACACAACATACATATAAATTTTCAAATGTTTTCAGGATGCAGCACTTTCATACAACCCAATGCATCCAAGTTAAATCCAAATCAAACTGTTCTTGGAAAGGTTTACTCACCTGAAAAGATTTTGTGGACAGAGAGCTCTTTTGTTGAAAACTGCAGTTTTTTTTTCTTCTTTCTTCCTTTAATCTCTTTTCTGTTTTGTTGTTGCTCTGGTTATGATGATGCTTCTTTTTTTATTTTCTTTTTCTATTTTTGTTTCGTAATGTTTGAACGAACTGGAATAGATTGGATGCATATATAAAGAGAAGGCATAGTTTGTACAGGGTAATTATATTGTCTTTGTACAATATACCAGAGATTTTTTTTCTTGTTTGTTGATTAAGCTAATTTTCTTCTTGCTTTGGTGACTGAAATGATATTTATTTTGTGTGCTAGAGATTCAAGCATCAATTGTTGTTATCTTTATTTTCATGAGTACATACTTGAATATACATCTTCTTTTGCAAGTTAATTCATATATATCTTTCTTCAAGTCTACATACTTATAGCTGAATATATTTTTATCTTTTTGCTTTGTAATATAAAGGAAATTGTATAGTCAGTATGTTGTTGGAATTCATCCTAATGTATTGACTTTATATTTTATAAAAATGTATAATTTATTAACATGTTGTTTGAATTGGTCTAATTTATTTCTAACTTAAATATTTATTTCAACTTACATACTAATTGTCTTGTATGTCTACATATATAAATTCAAATCTACTCATCTATGCACATACACACACACACACACACATATATAGGATTTAAATTCAAATGATTTAAAATCAAAAGAAAATGAAGTTTTATTCATATAAATTAACACATGTTTTACTTGAATTTGGAGAAACTCAAATCAATTTACCAAATAATTTCACAATGTTTTATTCAAAAATTAGATTAATTATCAATTTAAACTTAGTAAAAATTCAGGATCGTTACATAGTTAATTAGTTAAAGAATATGTTTATGAATAAAGAAAAGATTGCTGATGGAGATTGATTCAAATAAGAAAAATTATGTAAACCAAGATTATCATTATCCATTTACATAGAAATTAAATCATGGATATTCAGAAAGGTTTCAAACATAAATTATAAATTAATTTTCTTAATCTCTAAGTAACTCCTTCATTAAGTCTATTTAAATGAAGGAAGTTCATCTTCACATGTGCAAGTGCAAGTGTGTGCGAGTATCCACCATTATTCTTCCCTCTCTTTTGTACTCTTTTCTTTAGTGAAATAAAAGAAGTTGTTGGGTCTCTGTGGACGTAGGATATTCATATCCAAACCACGTTAAATCTTCTGTGTCTTTTATTTCTGCTATTATTTCTATAAGACTGCGTAATTGAATTTTTTATGTTCCATTGGTATCTAAATAGGCAATAACAGATCCTGGTCAAATAATTCACTTCCGCTCAAGTTAAAACAAATTTCACTACAGTTTGGTATCAGAGCTAGTGTTATTGTTCCTATTTGGATTTTAATGGCTACTTCTAGTAAGTCTTTTGGTAGATCTGGTGTCAATTATGGAGTAACATGTTTTTACGAAAAAGGAGATTTTGGTATTTGGAAGATGAAGATGGAGGCTGTATTGAAGAAGGAGAAGACTTATAAGGTTGTTTCTACGCCTGAGAAATTGAAAGGTATTGATGCAGCTGATTTGGAAGAGATGGAAGATGAAGCTCTCGCAAAAATTCAGTTGAGCCTTTCAGGTGAAGTTCTTAGAGAATTCTCCCAGAAGAAGACGGCGAAGGAACTATGGGATGCATTATCGGATGCATATCAAGACAAGTCTCTCACTAATCGGATTATTCTTCAGCAAAAACTATATTCGTTCAGGATGAAGCCTGGAGCTGATCTCATGGAGCATGTAGATGCTTTGACGACTTTGATTATGAACCTGAAGGCAGCGGAAGTGGATATTACCGATGAGGCTCAAGCTATGATCCTCTTATGTTCCTTGCCTAAGGAGTATACTGCTTTTGTTAATTCCATGATTTGTGGCCACAGTAAAATTAGCCTGTTTGATGCAAAAGCTGGTCTTCATAATGAAGTATTAAGAGGTAGATTGGCGAGCTCTATCTTGGATAGTGATACCGAAGGCTTATCTGTTCAGAGAGGTAGAGGCCAAAGCAGGTCGAAGAAAGGTGGAGGACAGATTCTTCACGGTCTCAGTCTCGGGGGCCTAAGTATTTGAGTTGTCATTATTGTAAGAAATCAGGGCACTTCATAGCACAATGTCCCAAGCTTGAAGGTAGAAGAAAAGATCCAAAGCAAGCCTCATCTTCTGCAGTAGAGAAATCAGATACAGAAAGTGACACTGATGTATTTGTAACTTCTGGCTCTTCTGGAAAGAGCAACTTATGGCTGATTGATCTGGCGCATCCTACCATATGACTAGGAACTGCTTTTTCACTTACCATGAAATTGATGGAGGAGAAGTTCTGACGGGTAATGATGCTTCTTGCCCTATGGTTGGTGTTAGTAGCGTGATGATTAGGATGTTTGATGGTGTTATTCGTATAATCACTGATGTTAGACATGTACTTGATTTGAGGAGGAGCTTGATTTTTGTTGGGGCATTGAGTTGACTTTGGCTTGAAGATTGTAGTGGAAGGAGAGAAAATGAAGATATCGAAGGGTTCCATGATTATTATGAGAGGTGTGAGGACATGAAATCTTTATCTATTAAAATGCACTACAGTAATTGGTGAATCAGCATCTGTTACATCTGTTAATTCAGATTCTTCCAGATTATGGCACTTACGGATGGGTCACATCGGTGAGCGCAACATGGATGAGTTGAGAAAACGAGGATTGGTTGATGGAGTTCATCATTCAAAACTTGGTTTTTGTGAAGAGTGTTTTCTTGAAAAACAGATGAAGATTTCTTTTGGTATAGGAGAGCATAAAGCAAAAGTTGTCTTAGAGTATGTTCATACAGATATCTGGGGTCCCTTCCCTTGTCAGTCTTTAGGTGGAGCCAGATATTTCATTTCATTTATAGATGATTTGTCTCGTAATGTATGGGTATACTTTCTTCAGTAAAAGAGTGAAACCTTTGCCAAGTTTCGAAATTGGAAATCTATGGTTGCGAAGCAGTCAAGGAAGAAATTGAAAGTTCTCTGTTCAGATAATGTTGATGAATTTGTATCACAAGAATTCATCGATTATTGTGAGTCTGAATGCATTAAGAGGCATTACACTACACCAGGCGACCCTCAGTCTAATGGAGTTGCAGAAAGGATGAATCGAAAATTATTGGAGAGAACAAGATGCCTCAGAATGACTGCTAAATTGAAGAAGGGATTTTAGGCTGAAGCTTTATCTATGGCGGCTTTCATCATTTACCGCACACCTTCTACCGTCATAGATACGAAGATCCCTGAAGAAGTATGGAAAGGAGAGCCTGTTAGCTATTCATTTCTCAGAGTGTTTAGTTTCCCAGCTCATGTGCATGAGAGTAAAGGAAAGCTGGAACCTATAGCTCGCAAGAGTATTTTTCTAGGTTACAGGAGAGGTGTGAAGGGATATAGGTTGTGGTGTCCTATTAGCAAGAAGATCGTTATAAGCAGGCATATGACTTTTGACGAGAAGGCTATGTTGAAGGTGGGGCCTTCCTTATCGGATGACAATGAGAGGACATGTGAAGAATACCAAACACAAAGTAAGTCATCCGTTGATTCTTTCCATAGACGTTCAAATGGTGTTTCCGATGACACCGTGATTGATGAGAATAATATCGATGTTGGTACATAGGATCAAACCCAAGGTGGAGCTCATTTGGAACCTAGGCTTGTCAGATAAAGAAGAAAGCCTAAGTGGATTGATGAGTTTGTTGGATTGAGCATCGAAGATATTAACTTTGATGATATGGCAACATATGCTTCGAATGTTGTCCATGATGAGCCCTGTGATTATAGAGAAGCTACCGAATCAGTTAACGGTTCCAGTTGGTTAGTTACTATGGTGGAGGAGATTGAATAATTGCAAAGAAATCATACTTAGGATTTGGTGCCTCTTCCCACTGACAAGTGAACTATTGGATGCAAGTGGATCTATAGAGTTAAAGACGGTGAAAATTGTAATCTCATATACAAGACAAGGTTAGTCGCAAAGGGGTATGTTTAGAAGAAGGGGGCAAAGTATCATGATATCTTTGCTCTAGTGGTTAGGTGTACTTCTATTCGTATTCTTTTGGCATTAATTGCTCATTATGATATGGATTTAGAGCAACTAGATGCCAAAACTGCATTCTTGCATGGCGATCTGGATGAGAATATTTATTTAAAGCAACCGAAAGGGTTCAATGATAGTAGCAGACCAGACAATGTTTGCAAACTCAACAAATCTTTATATGGACTGAAGCAGTCTCCTAGACTATGGCGTAAGTGGTTTGATAAGTTTATGCTTTCACAGGGATACTCCAAATGTTTCAAAAACCAGTGTGTTTATCTTAGGGGACGTGATGGTAATATGACTTATTTGTTGTTATATGTTGATGATATGCTGATTGCATCTCGAAGTATGGTCATAATTAAGGAGTTGAAAGTGGAGCTCAATAGAGAGTTTGACATGAAGGATTTGGGAAAGGCACAAAGAATATTGGATATGGAGATAAGCAGGGATATGAAGCGAAGAAAGTTAAGGATCACTTAAGCACGGTACATTGAGAAATTCCTCGCTCGATTTGGAGTGGAGAAAGCCAATCCGGTTGGCACTCCATTAGGCTCTCATTTTAAGTTGTCAAAAGACTTATCTCCCTCATCGGAAGATGATAAGAGGTATATGGCTTATATACCTTATTCTAGTATTGTTGGTAGTCTTATGTATGCGATGGTGTGCAAAAGACCAGATTGGCCCATGCCATGGGTGTTGTGAGTCGATATATATCTAACCCAGGCAAAGAACATTGGCAAACTGTAAAGTAGACTCTTAGATATCTTCGAGGCACTTATTTGGTGGGCTTGTATAAGGTGGAGTGGATGGTGACATCTTTCTTAGAGAATATTGTGACTCTGATTATGCTGGGGATAGATATGCTAGGAAGTCAGTGTCGAGCTATGTTTTTACACTTGGCATAGGCTCGATTTCATGGAGATCAAAGCTGCAATCTATCGTAGCTTTATCGACTATCGAAGTAGAGTTGATATCGATTGTGGAAGAAACAAAGGAAGGATTATACTTACTTCAGTTGTTGGATTATCTTTCAATGGTGCAGCGGACAGTAGAGCTGTTTTCAAACAGTCAGAGTGCGATTCATCTTGTAGAAAATCAAGCTTATAGTTCACGGACGAAGCATATTGATGTTAGAGGTTTCTTTTTTATGCTTGAGGAAGAACGAAGCAAGATCAAATTATTGAAGGTGAATACTTTGGATAATCCTTCAGATATGATGACTAAGTCACTTCCAAAGGACAAGTTTGAGCATTGTTCAAACTTGATCAGTTTGATACCTGTTACTTGAGCGCCATGTGGCGCTAGATCCAACAACTTTTATGTTGATTGCTTAATGATAAAGTGATGAAGAGAGATTGTTATATTTGAATCAAGGTGGAGTGTTAAATTTAGATGATTCAAATATTTGTTAAGGAGGAAAGAAATTGATTAATTGATTCATTCAAATCAATTAATTTGGCTGGTATATGGAAGGATATTTTGAAGGAAACTAATTAATTAGTCAACCAATTAATTAGTCAAAGAATTTGTTATATAAAGAAAGAAAAGATTGCTAATGTAGATTGATTCAAACAAGAAAAATTATGGAAACCAAGATTATCATTATCCATTTACATAGAAATCAAATCACGGATATTCGGAAAGGTTTCTAACATAATCTATAAATTAATTTTCTTAATCTCTAAATAACTCCTTCATTAAGTCTATTTAAATGAAGGAAGTTCAACTTCGTATATGCAAGTGCAAGTGTGTGAGAGTATCCACCACTATTCTTCCCTCTCTTTTGTACTCTTTTTTTAGTGAAATAAAAGAATTTGTTAGGTTTTCGTGGACGTAGAATATTCATATCTGAACCACGTTAAATCTTCTATGTCTCTTATTTCTGCTACTATTTCTGTGAGACTACATAATTGAATTTTTTAAGTTCCATTGGTATCTAAATAGGCAATATTAGATCCTGATCAAATAATTCGCTTCCGCTCAAATTATTTCACTACATATAATGATGAGGTGAAGCGAATGGAGTTATGGAATTATCTTGTTGAGCAGTCTAAATGGTTTAGCCTCCCATGGATTATGGCGGGAGATTTTAATTCTATCCTATCATCCAATGATAGAAATAACAATGGACTATATAATTTGATAGGTGATCAGGATTTTACTGATTGCATTACCTCATCTAATCTTGTGGAACCAGATTTTACTGGTAATTATTTTACTTGGAGAGGAGGACAAAATTTCTCTACTCATAGCAAGATTGATCATGTATTTGTTAATGCTTTATGGACGGACATGTTTAATCAGCTTGGTATTTATATTGGAAACCATTCTCTAAGTGACCACTCTCCTATTAATATCAAGTTCATGTTTCATAATAAAAAGAAGAAGAGAGTACCTTTCAGATATAGCAACTCTTGGCATCTTCAAGCAGGTTATCACTCTTCTCTTCATGATGGTCTAACATAAGAATTTCATAGCAACCCTCTTCATATTCTACTGTGTAGACTCAAAGTAGAAAAAACTACATTGAAGAATTGGAAAAGAAATTAAATATAACATTCATATAGTGATTTATCAAATGAAAGATGAGGCTAATGAATTATATAAACAAATAGTTCAAAATACTTTGAATGAAAATTTGATTGAACAATACACTTCGAAAACTACACCGATTCATTCATTTATGAGTAAAGTTGCAACTGATAATGAGCAACGAATGAAACTAAATTTGTTCATTAAAGGAGATAGGCCAACTAATTTCTTTTACAATAGAGTTGATTTTATTAATCCTAATTGAAGAAGCCCTTAATTCTAATGGATCATGGTTATCAACATCAGAAAAACTTGCATATGATGCTGTTAACTATTTCCCTAGTCTTTTTTCATCTTCTTAGTTCACAATTCAATTTCCAAGCATCACTTGTAACAAAATCCTCTTTAAAAATGCAAGGAACAACTTATGCAAGTCGTTTCAATTAGAGGAAATAAAGTCTGTTGTATTACAGATTAATGACAATAGCACTCCTCGGCCAGATGGCATTCTCCAATTTAGAAAATAATAAGAGAAATCAACCATACATTTATCTGCCTTATTCCAAAAAAGCCTGATGCAATTCAAATGCTTGATTTTAGACCGATTTCTCTATGCAATGTCTCCTATAAGATTTTAGCCAACCTTCTTTGTAATCGACTAAAATTCAAACTATTTTTTATTGAAAATTGATTTGCATAAAGCCTATGATAAAATAAATAGAGAGTTTAGTCATCATATACTGATTTCCATGGGGTTTACTACGATATTTGCTAACCTTATTTATGAGTGTATTTCTACTCCTTCCTTCTTAGTATTAATTAATGGCTCCTCCTTAGGTTTTATTAAGAGTTCGAAGGGATTAAGATAAGGAGATCCTCCCTCGCCATACTTATTTTTATCGCTACGGAGTTCCTTACAATTAATCTAGAAGTGGAGTACTTGAAAGGTAATATCACCCCTATTTATAAAATTGATCCAATGATCACCCATTTGTTGTATGCGGATGATATTTTAATTATGATCAAAGCTACCATAAAAAGTGCTGAATGCAGTCTACACATATTTGAGGAATTGAAATTTTTAACTGGCCTTGATCTAAATGAAAACAAATCCACTTTATTTTTTAGTAAAGGAGCTAATGACAAACAAAAAATAGCTGATATTTTAAAAATCAGCATTGGAAACCTCCCTGTGGTGTATTTAGGTATCCCGTTGTCTAACAACAAACTTAAAGCAAGAGACTTTGGATGTTTAATTGATAAAATAAATAAAAAATTTAGCCATTGGAATAGTAAAATGCTCAACATCAGTGGTAGAATTGAATTAGTGAAAACTGTTATTCACCCAATGGTTCTATTTTGGTTGCAATTCACCCACTTTCCTTGATTGTAATTCAGAGAATTAACTCTCTTTGTGCTAATTTTATTTGAAAATTTAAAGCTCATAAAATGTGCTAGGATGATGCCTGTAACACTAAAAAAGAAGGAGGCCTTGGTATTCGAAAAATTGATGAAATGGCAAAAGCAGTTGCAACTAAATTGGTATGGAAATTTCTTCAAGGGAAAACACTTTGGGCCAAACGGATGTGTAACAAATACTGCAAAAATATAATTTTTGGACTGCTTATATGAATAATAATGCGTCTTACACTTGGAAATTTCTTCTTAGAGCTAGGCAATGGTGTAAAGGACTTATTGAAAGGAAAATTGTTAATGGTGAAAATACAGATGTGTAGTTAAACCCATGGATTAATGGAACTTCTTTGATGGAAAAATTTGATTGGAATTCCATATCTCTCTCAGGTGGTATTAATAGAAAAATCTCTACACTTAATATCAGGCAATGAATGGAAAGAACATCTTGATTATGTTCTACTCAAATTCAAAACACAGTGCATGATATCAAAATACATAATCAAGTGCAAAAAGAATCTGGTTCTGGCTTCGTAGCGGTAATGGTCAGTTTAATATTAATTCGGCCTGGAATCATATCAGAAGCAAACATACTGAATTTAATTGGACTAGCATTATCTGGGAAAAAAACTGTGCTCCAAAAATGTCGGCTTGCTCACTTTTGGATAAATTTAACAGATTGAACACTAAAGATAAAATCAGCAGATGGAACAATTGTATTGATCAATCGTATGTTCTCTTTTAAATCAAAATGAAGATATGGACCACTTATTTTTTAACTACATATATTATAGACAAATTCTAGAAAAAATTATGCATAAGCTTCAAATTAACATGGGAAATTCTTATGAAATCAACCAACTCTTGGAAATTATGTGTCAAAATTAGAAAAGTAATCTTTTACTTAACCATATCAAGAACATTGCTTTTACTTCTTTGATTTGGCACATTTGGTGTGAGCGAAACACATGGATTTTCAAAGGTATCAAACTTCCAGTTCAAGTAAGAGTTATACTCATAGTTCAAGATTGCAAGTGCTTAATTTAAAATAAATTGTTTTCAAAGACGTTAAAGAGATTTTAAACTTATCTTTTCAAACTTTGGAATTACAACTGACCCAATCCCGGAGTTCCGATCTCCTTGATCTTTATGACGATATATCCTTTGAGCTGACACTATCATATATATCTTCCTTGTTTCGAGAGACCAGAACTTGCTGCCATTACTGAGTTGGTTGGATGAATTTTTAGATTTGATAATTTAGTAAAGGCGATTGAAGTTTCCCTCTCTCCAGCTTGATGTTTTGTGAAGTCTCTATCTTCGACGTTGTTTCCTATTTTGTGATGGCTGATTGATACACGTGTCGTGTTTTAGTTTGTGATTATTAGTTTTGTTGTCCCAAATTGATCGTATGGATGGTTGAGTGTATCGCTTCTTTGTTTTACTCCTCTATCTATTTGACAACTTGGTTATCTGGATGTAATTCTATTGTATTTTTAATATATAAACATGATGTCTACTCTTTTTTCTGGCAAGGTACCCATTTAGGTTAGGGTGGTTGCAAGGTTTTTAATAAGACACATCGTGGAAGTATATGCACACTATTTTAGTTTATGAAGTACCTTTTTTCAAAAAGTACTTTATATGTCTCATCTTTTGATTATTATTATTTTCAGTCCAAACGGCGATGATCATTTGATCAATATGTAGCTACTTTGGTATACAATAACATTGAAGCAAAAATTCATGAATAATAACCTGGGATTCCAAAATTATATTAAAGAGATAATCATACGCATTATTATCATAAACTTATGTTTCTTAATTATCATGAATTTAGTAATTTATATCCAGTGACTACTACTAATGGTGCATTTTATCTCAGCTTGCATAGCCAAGATTTACTTTTTCATTTTTTTTATTTCTTTTGCAACTTTACGAAACTCATATATGCTTGCAATTTGATAATAGGCACACAATGTATCAATTTTGTTTCCGCTTACAAGATATTTTTGTTCAATATCAATTAGATTTAATGGTGAGGAAAATTCTCTTATTTTTTCATTATTCTTTTGCATCATATTAAGATGTAATTCATTTATCTCAACCATTTGTTATTGCTCATTTACATCATTTATATATCTCTTATTTATCTTAACCAATCTTATTCTCTTTACGAAGAAATTTTTTATATGTAGAAATCTTAAGTTTATTATGTTGAGATGGTTAGATTTTACGCTGATCACATGTCTCAGCCATTGTGTTAAATGTTAGCTTCTGCAAGTAACTCCTCATTTCTTTTTGATGTATTTCATTTTTATTAATGATTTCTAAATTTCAATCACAATTCACATTTTCTGGCCGATTTTATTCGAACAACATAAGAATGAACGTGAATTTAAGAATATTGAAATGGTTTTAAGAAAAAGGCAGCACATATTGTAATGGTCATCATTCAATATTCTGAATTAAGATATGTAAAGTTTGTTGTTCTTAACCTTAATCTGTTACTGACAAATATAATTTAGCCATTTATGATGTGATTGGGAGTTTTTATGCAGTATATTCATGAGCATTACTAACTGTACGTAATTAGATTTTTTTTCCTGTTTTAGTAAACAACCCGGTGGATGATCAATGTATTTTATTTATTTCTTATATAGTATATGTTTTACCTCTTCAGCCTATTTTTTAGTTAGTTTGATTTCATCAAAACATTGTTTATTTAACATTTTGGAGTTTTATCTTAGTAGAAACCACACCCTTATGCAATAAACATTTGTAACATGAATGAAATGGTACAATAAGCTATTGCTCATGAAATCGACTCTTAAAGGCGTAAGCGAGGAAAGAAAGGCATTGTAGGAGTTATCAAATTCTTTCTCTTTGAGCTTAAAACTTGCACCAGTAAGTGCTTAAATTGAATCAATAGTCTTTGTCAAGTAGCATGGTGATCTATCAAAGTAAATAAATTAGGCATCTAAAAGGTTATTGGGACATAGATAATGGAAAGGTTGTTTGAAATGTTCTATATAGTAGAAATAAAATCATGATCATGGTATTTGATATTTTTATTTTGAAAAAGGTTTTTATTCAGTGCATACAATAATATGCACCTAAAATAAAGTTAAATGTATGCTTATATTTTTCAAAGATGCAAGTTTCTGTTAAAACTAATTTCAAAGTTGCAACTAACAATGGGAAATCTATTTCCTCAAATTAAAAATCTGCTTCTTAAATAACTGACAATTTTGATAGGTGTTGTTTTAGCATAAGGTAGTTATATTTACTAATTAAATATTATCCTTTTTAAATGATAAGTAAAGCTTGCTTACAAGAATTAATATTTGGTTTACATGGACCCTAAATTCTCTCCATGTATGTATTAACATAGTGACGTTTCTCACTGTTGTAATTATACTTTTAGATAACGACTCATGAATAAATCATTAAATACTAATAAGGTAATATTACTCATATTCATGTTCTTCTTATTAGTTTTTCTAATACCAGTAATAGATAATGAAGCCAGAGAATATAATTCTCATGTATATGTTTCTGTAATAAGATGTGGTTATAAGCATTATATATCTGGGCCAACCCGCAAAGCCTATTAGTATTTTTCGTGTAACGACCCGCAATTTTGGTCGCTAGATTTGAACATTTGATTCATTTTAAATGTTGGATATGGATTATAATTTTATTTTGAAATAAAAAGATTTTGGTTAAATTAATAGAATTAGTTAATCAAATACGGTAATTTAATTGGATTTGAATAATAATAATTTAATATTTGGAAATTTGGGATAATTGGTGAATCTGGATATAAATAGATATGAAATTGGTTTCTAAAATTTATTTTAAGTTTATTTGGATTTAAATAATGATGTTGGACTTTTGGATGGAATCAAAAGTCGATAAGTTTAAAATGTGGAATTTTATATTAATTTAATAATGGAGTTTAATAATATAATAATGAAAATAATCAGATTTTGGTTCAAAATGATAAATTCTGTATGATTTATAATAAAGCTAGTAAAGTTTTAAAAGTGAGATTTTTAAGTGATTTCAACGATTTCGGAAATCGCTCGAATTAATCGACGAGTTTAAAAAGCCTTCTAGGGCACAGTCTTAGAATTCGACGGAACCAATTCCATTAGATCCTTAATAGTTAGTTATTATTGAATTTCAATTTTCGTAGCAATCGGAGTTGTCGTTTGACCCTGGAAGCTCAAAACGCATAGAAACTATTTTAATCGATTTAATTTAAAATTGATCGTTTATTTCTGTAACTCGCATATATGATCGAATTAGCCTCTGAAACACGTTCCATTGTGTTCGAAACGTGGGTAAAACCTTATAATCGCCTGTAGCCACGTGTTGTTTGGAGATCGTTTGAAAAAGTTGTTTTAAATGAATTTAATATTAAAATATTATTTATATACGTATATATATACACATTTTCAGAGAAACCCTAGTTTTTTTTCTTACCCGCCGTTCTATTTTGTTTCTATGGCCGAAAACCTCTCAACATCGCCTCCATCTTCCTCCAAATCCATCAATCCATTGCAAAAACTTCTAACTGCATTGTTGTAGAGTACTCCAAGCTCTAGACATCTAACGGTGGAGGCTTATTATCCTTCAATGAGGAGAAAGAATTCTGGGCTCAATGGCCACGTGTTTGTGCGTGTATTTCCGAGGCAAGGGGGAGTCGAATTCACCGTAGATGCTGTAGTAGGGGGTGACGAGGGCGAGCTTCCACGTGATGGTGTTGGATCACCTTCTAGGTGACTGTGTGGGTTGCGGTAGGGGATGAGTCGAAGGCGGTTTTGTGTTCGGTGATATCCTGTGTCGAGCGTGAGAAGAAGCTTTCAGCCGAGATTTTTTTGCGGTAGGGTTTGTTAAAAAATGAATTTTAGTTTAAGTTGTATTTAAAAACTTTAAAGCTGTGTAACTTTTGCATACATTATCAGATTCCGACGAATTTGGTAGCGTCGGAATCGAAGCGACGAGGAGCCCATCGTGGTGCAGACTTGGGATCATTCTGAGCAAGTAAAAATTTAGGTTAAATTGAACGCCGTTCGATTTAATTTAAAATTTAAATGCTCGACAAATTCAAGGTGAGTTAATCTCACTCACATCTGGATACCATTTAATTTAAATAGTTAATATTTAAATAATTGAGTGATTGGTTGAATATGAATATTTAGATCAGATTGGATTGATATTTATTTGTTGTGCTAATATCTATAGATGCAGGGAAAACAGGTTGGAGAGATCCAACTGGATTCCTCACAATATAGAAATTTTATTCGTAATCCATGATATATTTCATTTATATCCTATGATAGAATGATTTGGAATTTTGTTATGTTGTGTATGGTTGGATAAATATAAATATGGTATTTTTAAAATTTAAATAAAATAAATTGGGATTAACGGGGATTGAAAGTAATTTTGAGAAATGAGTTTAAGCGAACTAAATTCAAGATATTGGTTTAGAATTTGAAGTGTTTTGAAATTGTGATTTAAAAGGAAATGAGGAATGAAAATGTACAAACTGGGTTTATAAATGAAATGGAATGGTTATCCGTGGATAAATTTTGAAAGATAGATTTTCAATGGGAATTCCTATAAGAATTGCAAATTGTTTAAAGTTAATAGTGAAATTATTTTTTATATAG
Organism: Allium cepa; assembly: GCA_030765085.1. Classification (NCBI taxonomy): domain Eukaryota; kingdom Viridiplantae; phylum Streptophyta; class Magnoliopsida; order Asparagales; family Amaryllidaceae; genus Allium; species Allium cepa. Next base: position 884,519,382 of record CM060940.1, on the reverse strand, counting down.
ATGGAAAATGTGTTTTCCCTGAAAATTTAGTATGATTCCCAAGAAAGCTTCCAAAATATAAATTAGAAGTTTAAAATGTGTTTTTAGGATATTTTAGAAAAATTATTGTCTTTAATTATTTTTAAGTGAAAAATAAATATTTAATTAAGTAATTATGGTATTTAATTATTTTGGAGATAAATTAGTATTATGATTTCTAAAGGAAATTTTATTATAAGCATTTGATACAATAACTTTACATTAAAAGGACATTTTTGATTTAAGCTACCCAAGAAACCTTTATAGATTTTCAAAAGTATATTTTGAATAAAGAATTTAGTAACTTATTTTTAAATAAGTTAAGTATATATTTTGAAAGTGATTTTCCAAGAAATAGGAAATGTATTAAAAATAAAAAGGTGTTTCTTTTTAAAGTATTGGAAGAAATTTATGGGATTTAAACGTAAATTTGAATTGGGATAAATCAAGCAGGATTTATAAAAAGGTTCTTTGGTTTATTCTGAAATGGAAGTGTAGTTCCATGAAAAGCCAAGTACGTTTCAAAGCAGATTTTCAAGTAAAGATTAAAAAGTTTAAATTTGTCTTTAAAGGAATGTTTTAATAAATTATTATTTAAGTTATAAAAATTTCAAATGTAAATATTTAATAAATTAGTTATAGAAGTAATTAGTTGAAAGGGTTAATTGGTATTATGGTTTAAGAGAATATTATTAATATTTATATTTCATAAAATGGATTTATTTTAAAGATAGTTTGGTTGAAGTTTTATTTGAAACTAGTTAGGATTTTGTAACTTCTCTTTTAAAATTTAGTTTGAACTTAACTTTTATTTTAAATTAGCTTATATTTTATAAAGTAGTTTGCTTTAAATATTTTAAAATATATTTTAAATAAAATGTTTAAGTAGTTTAATTTAAATATTTTAAGGTATATTTAGAATAAAGTGATCTAATGTTTTAAAATCTAAAGTATGTGGACTTGGTTATTTTCAGAGGAAATAGAAAATGTTTGGGAAAATTTATTCTGTAATAAGAAAGCGGGTTTGGAAACTGTTTTCAAAAGAGTTTAGAATGGAAATATATCTTGCGAAGATATTTTGAGACTAATAAATAATTTGAGAAAATTATTTATTGTTTGGTGGATGTTTGTGAATATTAATTGATAGTTAAATCACCGACTATCAATATTGGCCAATGCGTTGATCGTTTCGAAGAGACCGGGTTCGAGAATTATTTATCGAAAACCACTTCAATCCGGTTTGTACGTTTTCATGGGAAAAACAAGTTCAGAGTCGAAGATGGAGCAGTGAAGTGCAAGGGCTAGTTCCTACTAATCCTGAGGATGTTTCCAAAATGGATGTAGTAGGAGTAGTGCCTTCGGTTCCGTTCGAACCCGGGACGGACTTGTATGGATGAATGCTTTCGGAACATCGTCAGGTGGAGGATGGGCATTCTAAGTGAAACATTCTAAAAGGTAACGCTTAGCCTCAAGCCTCATCAACAAGGAATGACAGAAAATCAGGGGATATGCAGCAGAGCTATGTGGGTAGCTCCCATTAGGGTAAGGTCATCCCTGTCTAGATGTCCCTTTTTATTCGGCTTAGTGGTGCGGTTGTTGATTCCAGTCGTGGGGTGATCTTACTCAGGATTATCCAGTAAGGGGTAGTCCCGGTCTTGTGTCGCAGGGGATCGGGAGTGGTCCTCGGTACGGTGATCTAGGCCACGTACTGTGACAGGTGGTACCCCAGTGCCCAGTCATTAGTTGAAAATCCATTCTCCCTATGACCCTTTTACAAGTTTTGTTTGTATTACCCACGATTGTGGCTAGTAGCTGGAATTTAATAAGTATTTGTAGATAGACACTATTATAATATCAGAGGATTTTATAAGAAATATTTTAGCTATCGTAAGGTAAAAACCCGACATGTTTATTTGTGGCGTGGTCTTACGGGATGCTTTTGATTTCAAAGGATTTTGAAACTTTAAAAATCAATTTCGATGTATTTTTATCAGCTGGTTTCCAGACTGACTCGGGTGTTATTTCATTATAATGCTCGGGTTAGACCGAGTGTTATATATTCAGGATAGGATGCTTGGAAGCTCAGGAGAGGTGCTGGAGACCGAGACGTATTATCCATACTTGTTTTTATCTGCGATTGTGATTGTTGATGTTGTCAGGCTGGTAATTGTTGTTTGTTTCAGATATAATCTGATGATGTATTGTATAAAACAGATACAGTTTTCATTTTGTGTAAAGATCTATTATTGACTATTATATTTTGTTCCACTGCGATTGTGAGATTCTGTTATTGTTTAGTTCCTTTGTTCTTCTATCTTCTTTCTTTTTCCTCAACAATCTGTCTTTTCCGACACTTGATCGTCAGCATATTATACTGTGGTGTATTTTGTGTCGATTTTAGAGGGTCGAGAAGAGCGGGTCGTCACACTTGGTATCAGTGCTTAGGTTAGCGATAACCTAGGCTTTGGTGGGAATTACTCATTAGAAATAAAGTCCATAGTACTCTAGAATGAGTTGAGTGTAATAATAGCTATGAGCGCGTACTTGTTAGTAAATATAGAAATTGTTTTTATACTGTGTTGACTTATGGGTTGAGTGTTTATGAATTCTGGTCGGTTCGGGAAGTACAACCGCATCGATAGGGGTTTCTAAATTCTTAAATAAGATAAACCAACATAATACTATTTTTAAAGCGGGTAAATGAAATAATTTTACCTAAAATTATATTTTGATATGAAAGAAATAATTTTCTGAAATTATTATATATATATATATATTTGGATGTTTGGTTGTTAATATTGTAATCAAATATAAGAATCTAAATTTTGAAATGGTTATAACCAAATAAAATTCTATAAGTATGATTTATCTAAAAGAAAAATAACTAAAATTTGATTTAGACTAGAATTTAAATCTCGAAAATTTTGAAAAATGGTTAAAATGAATTTAAACAAAAGTTTTGGAATATAAAATCTTGGGAACGTTTGAAATGTTTTCCAAAATTTGAAGGAAATAATAGAATATTATTTTGGGAAATTTTTTTGAAAGGAAATTGATTTGAAAGAAATTTGTGGAAGTGAGGAAGTTCTGAACTCACTTCCGTCGCTGGAAAATAATCCTGATGATGATGGCCACATCATCAGAATTCATTTTCGAGTTTCTAAAGAGATGGATTGCTACCGTGGTGATTGGTTATGATATTTGTTTGGACTTGTTGGGTATACCAGTGGTCTTAGAAATTTCAAAAAGGGAAATTTATTTTGGTAAAACCAAGTGTCTTGGAATTCAGAGATTTGATTTGATATACCAAGAGGGTATGTGTTGATTATTATTTCAATTTGGTTTTGAAATAAAACCGGGTAATTGAATTCTGAAAAAACTCTATTTAAATAATGTGAAAGTTAAGATAAATCAGCTATTGAACCTATAAAGTGAAGTTGATCTGAACAAGAAAGAAAAATGAAAATTTTACTCCAGGAATTAAAATTTAATTTGAATGAATGATAGTGAATACAATATATTTGAAATTAACTTAAGATAAGTTAAATAAATTTGGAATTAAGGTTGAATTAAATTGAATAAAAAATTAAAATGTAAAATGACTTTGTAATTGAGAGTTATAATTATGTAATGGAAATTTTATACCGTTAAGCTATTAAGTGATATATATTTATATATATAATTTAGAATTTGATTATAATATGTAAATGGATTAAAATGAGCAATATAGGCTTTTAAGTAAATAAATTGGTGAACTTAAGAATAGGAAATGAAATAGTAAAACCAAAATAAAATGGTCGAATGGTATGGTAAATTCAAAATTTAAATCCTAAATGGATGTTAAATGTGATAAGGCAAAGAAAAATGTAAGATGTGAATGGATTAAGTTAGTAAATAAGTTTTAAAACTTATATATTAGAAAGTAAAAATTTAAATTGAATGGAGAAATAGAATTGGATCGAATTGGATTTAACTTTGATTAAATGGAATTGAGATGGATTTGGATTTAATTAGAATCAAAATTCAGTTGTGTTATAAATGATATTGAATGAAATTCAACTCTTATTTAAAATAGTAAAGGGAATGGTAAGAATTTAAGATGGCTGAATAAATTTAGTTGAACTTGAATTAGAATTGGAAAAGAATTGAATTGAAAAAAACTTAATTAAGTTGAAAGGATATTGTATGAATAAAATTTTAACTCAACTAAATCTAAAGGAATTGTTTAAGAATGAATTTAGCGTAAGCTAAATTAAATAAAGAGAAGCTTGAAGATGAATCTAGAGTAAACTAAATTAAATGGAATTTGTATTGGCATGGATGAAATTTTGGTAGTTTGTTAAAAATTTTGAAAAAGTAAAATAAAAACCCAGTTCTCGTATGGGATTTAACTTTGGCAATAAAAAGTTGAGAGTGTGAATGAATAATGGAATTAGATTATAATAGTGATGGTTTGAATTGTACATAAATTCAAGTGAGTGAAATGATTTGAAGTGGCCTCATTGTTAATAAAATAAATTCAAAAATGAATTGAGAAGGTGAATAAATTTAAAATGGATTGAATAAGTAAACAAATGGAATTAAAATTGTAATGGATTGGAATTTGATTGAATAAAAATCAATTTAAAATGAAAATAAAACAGATGTAAGAAGAAGTGGAGTTATTTTGTTATTGAAATGACTTACGCAAATTGGAAAATGATTGTGGTCGAGCTTTATAAGTGGTCTTGAATAAAATTTGCTTAGATAATAAAGTTGAAATGCAAGTGAAATGATTTTAATTAAATATTGTGATAAAATAAGGATGTATGGGTTGTAAATAATCCAGAATGGAATGATATTAATATAAACTTGAATTGGTTGATGAAATGGAAATGTAAGGGTAAGGATTTAATTTAAAAATTGCAATGAAATAAGAATGTTTGGATTGTGAACAATGCGAAATTGAATAAAATTGATATAAATTGAGTTAAATTAATTTAAAATACCTATAAGCTTAAGTAATGGTTATTGCATGAATAACATTTAAGTTTGCATAGAAAATTAGTCGTTTTGTCATAAATGGAAGTAAATTGATTTGAAAAAGCGAATAAAATTGGTTTTTATATCAATTGGAATGGATTGAAATTTTATTAAGTGGATTTGCATATAAATGCAAGTGAATCATTAAAGAAATGCAAATATATCAAATTGAAAATAAAATTTTATTTTGAATCAATTTGGAATTAAATTAAAATGAATTGATGTGAGCAAGCATATGTAACCATATTGAAGTGAAAAAAAATTGATAATGGTGAATATGAATTGAGTATAACAAACTTGGATGTAAATTCTTTTGAGTGGAATAAATGAAATATGGATTTGCAAAGGAGATTAGAATATTATTAAAATGTGTGGGTTACTTATATAAATGGATAACTTGTAGGATTTCGAAAATTGTTGTGTGGGCTTTGAAATTGACATGTTTGATTTAGATAAATGAATGGAATGTTGTTAAATTCTCATATTTTTGAAAACTGATGTGTTTGTTTGAGTAAGTACAGGTACGGGAGGCAATCGATTGAGTTGGAGCACGTAAATGCATAAAATATTAGCCGTGCTTTTAAAATGCTAATGAATAGGTACGCATACGAAATATAATTGAAAAATGATAATATATTGTGGTTATTTTATTTCCGACCGTGTGGGTCGATGTATATATATTTATGTCTATTGTGATATTGCAAAAGTTCCTCCGTACAAGGGAGACTCTGCCAAAAAATTTCGAAAATTTTGGGAGTTAGAAAATTTTCGAAATTGTTTGAAAACGTTTCGTTAACGACAAATTGATTTCAAATTAAAATTAAATAAAAGGATGTTGTAATAGGAATCGAAACTAGTAGTTTTAATTTGAAACTAAAGAGTTTAGGTGTGACGACCCGGAATTTTCGAGCATTTAAATCAGAATATTTAATAGATTTTAAATATTCAATAGAGTAATTTTAATTTGAATTATGAATATCATTATTTATCTGGTAATTAAAATTTTGAATTAAATAGGTGAAGTTGGGTAAAACGTTGAATCTGAAATTTTGAAGCCTGTTTAATTGATTTGAAGGCTTATAAAATTTATATTGACAACGCTAAGAATATAGTAACAGTGTTAAACTTGAAATTTGGGAGTGTTTGGTTCAATTTTAAAAATATATCGTTTAAATTGAATTTAAAAAGAGCCTTCCGAGGCACAGTCTCGGAATTCGACTAACCCAGTTCCATTGGGTCCGTAATATTGAATTATTATCGGATTTCAAATTTCGTAGCGATTGGAGTTGTTATGTGAGCATACGATATATAAACGCCTTGAAATGTACAACGATAATTTAATTTAAATTTTATACGTATATTGTCACATAAGCAACATCTCAGCTGAAATTTGTTCCTGAGTATGCCGATTTTCCGTCATCTCCATGTTCCCTCTTTCAGTAACACCACGCAACATTCCCTTTCTTTCATTTAAGCAGTGTCTCAATCTTGTTCGTTTTCATTTCTAAAGTCCGGAACCAAAATATAAAATTTTATATTTATAAATGGCTTCCTTCAGAAGAAAACAAGGATAACCACACGAAGCTTCCTCAGCCTTCTTTTATTTCTTCATAGCCGAACATCTCTTTCCCATTTTCTTCAAGTTTCGAGAAGAGAAATAAAAAAAAAACAAAACTTTTAACAATGGCCAAGCTTTCATACTCCTTCAGAAATCGATTCTCCTCTATTCATCATATGGCCGAGCAAATCATGATTTTCCCCCCTTTTCTTTTTGCTCGAACAAACCCTAGTTCGATTCGAGTCTGAGAGCGATCAATCAAGGACGAGTGATGAGGGGGGAGCGGCACGCTTCGGTGGCTAGCGGGTCGAGAAGGTGTTATCTTCTCGAGACGGTCGCGGCGATGCCTGGAGTCGCGACGTGACGCGTTCGAGTGGGTGGAGACACGTGGTTCGTGGGGTTTAGCGGCGATGGTGGAAACTCGGAAGTGAGGGCAGTGCTCGTATGGGCGGCGGCTACTACGCGTGGTTCTAGGCGACTTCGTTAATTAGCAATTCGAGTGGCCGAACTCGGAGGCAGTGGTCACCGATCGTGACCAGGCTTCTTCTGGTATGTTTTTGTTCCGTTCTTTTTGTTTAAAAAATAAAAATAAAAAAATAGTTTATAGGAAACTATACACAAGCAGCGAATACATGTATATATAGGATTTGAAAATTTAGTATAAATTTTAAAAGTATTTGAAGGTCTATATAAAATTTGAGGCTTGAATCAACATAGATTATTTTTAGTAGCTAAATAATTTTATTAAAAAGGGGGTTTAGTTTAAAACAATTACTAGATTGACTTAAATTAACTTTATCAAATGCAAATTTAATTATTCGTTTAAAAATAATAATAATAATAAGTTAAATGAAAGTAAATTTATAAGATGGGAATAAATTGTTCAGTTCGTTTCAAATATTAATAAATCGAAATTTTTTTTTACAAGGTTTAATACTGTGGGAAAACAAGTCAGGATTGAATCAGATGGCAAAACAAAAAGCAAGGTGAGTTAATCTCACTCAGTTTAAATTTAAATTTAAATTTAAATGATTAAATTTAAATAATTGTTTGAATGGTTGAAATTGATTGATGTGATATTTGAAGTTGGTATATTATGTTGTGCTAACGTCTGTGGATGCAGGAAAAACAGGTTGGAGGGATCCAACTGGGTCCCTCAATATATGAATATTGTTTACTATTCCCTGTTATACTTTGTGGATATTCTGTGATGGATTATATTGAATATTGAATGCTATAGTTGTTTGGGTTATTCTGGTACCCTGAATTATCAAATTTGTATAACATTGGATCGGTGGAAATAAATAATAAAAAGAATGAATTTTCAAGAAAACAATTATAAAGAATGTAAATAAATTAAAATGAATTGGATAAGAATATTAGTGTTGCTAACTAATAAATTCTGTATATGGAAATAAATTTTTGAATAAACAGAAAGGTAATAAATTTTAGTCTTTAGTGATATTATTTAAAAGAACAAAACTTTTATTTTAAATTTAAGATTTGAATTTTTAAAAGAATAAGGAAGAAATTGGGAAGAAGCTGAAATTTATATTTCAGTTAAATGATTAAAAACAAACGGAAAATAATAATAATGAAAATAAAGTCCAAAATAAATGAATTTTGAAATGAACTGATAAGTAAAGAGATTTATTTCAAACGAAATAAATTGGAAATCAATTTGGGAAATTGATTTAAATGATTGAGTTTGAAATTCTCCCTGGATAACCAAGTACGTTTCAAAGTAAATTTTTTTAATATAAGCTATAAGATTTAAAGTTGTTTTAAAAAGCAAGTTTTGGGAAAATTTATTATTTCTAATATTTAAATTCTAAAGTAAGTATTTTCTCAAATCTATTATAATAGTAATTATAAAAAAAAAGAGTGACTTAGTATTTGTTTAAAGGTGAAAAACCTGGTTTTATATTTTATAAAGTAACCTTATTTTCTCAAATTCATATAGTATGTATTTTTAACAAATCATTGAAGTAGTTTTAAAATAAATGTTTTAAAGTATATATTTCAAGGTAAAGTGTTTAAATTATTTTAAAAATCTATTTTCGTGCTTGGTGATTTCAGAAGAGATAGAAAATGTTTGGGAAAGTTTATTCTGAAGGAAAGGTGGTTTTGAAACTGTTTGTCAAAAGATTGAAAATAGAAATATATCTTGTGAAATATCTTTGAAGTTAATAAATAATTTGGGAAATTATTTATTGGATGATGGATGTTTGTGAATAGAGATTGATAGTTAAATAACCGACTATCAATATTGGACAATACGTTGATCGTTTCGAAGAGACCGGGATCGAGATTTATTTCTCGAAAACCACTTCGATCCGGTTTGTACGTTTCGTGCGAAAAACGTGTACGGAGTCGAAGATGGAGCAGTGAAGTGCAAGGGCTAGTCGCTACTAATCCTGAGGATCTTTCCAAAATGGATGTAGTAGGAATAGTGCCTTCGGTTCCGTTCGAACCCGGGACGGACTTGTATGGACGAATGCTTGCGAAACGTCGTCAGGTGGACGATGGGCATTCCGAGTGAAACATTCTAAAAAGGTAACGCTTAGCCTCAAGCCTCATCAAATGGGAATGACTGAAAATCAGGGGATATGCAGCAAGGTTAGGTGGGTCATGCCCAAGCAGGACAAGATAATTCCCCTGTCTAGATGTCCCTTATATATTTCGGCTTAGTGGGTGGTTGGTCGCGCCAACCACGGGGTTTATCTTGTTCGGGACTGTTCAGTAAGGAATGGTTCCGGCCTTGTGTTGCAGGGGATGAAGGGAGTAGTCCTCGGTACGGTGATCTAGGCCCCGTACTGTGGCAGGTGGTACCCCAGTGCCTAGTCATTGTTGGAAATCCATTTTCCCTACGCGCCCGTACGGTTTTGATTGTGCCCAACTATTGCTGAAACGTGAGATGCAAGCATTTCAGCTAGATTCTATTTACTTTCTATAGACACTATTATAATATCAGAGGATTTCTATAAAAAAATTGTTTTAGCTATCGTAAGGTAAAAACCCGACATGTTTATTTGTGGCGTGGTCTTACGAGATGCTTTTGTTTTCAAAGGATTTTGAAACTTAATAATCAATTGGGTGTGATTTTCTCACGCTGGTATTCCAGACTGACTCGGGTGTTATTTAACTATAATGCTCGGGTCAGACCGAGTATTATAGGATATACAGGATGTGATGATGTGGAGCTCAGGAGACGAGCTGGATGACGACACGTACTCTCGTACTTGTTCATATATTTATATTCCGCTGTGTTGAGTTGCTATGTATCCATATGTATGTTATTGATGTGTTCTGTGATTGATGTACTCTGATGATGTAATATATAAACAAGATATATATATTTGTTTTTTTTGTGTAAAGACCATTGTTTATCTATTATATTTTATTCCGCTGCGATGGTTAGATTCTGTTGTTGTTTTCTATTTTTCTTCTTCTACCTCTTCTTCTTTAACCCAAATGGTTCGTATTTCTGTACAACTTGAGTTGATTTTGTAGAATAGTGATAACTCAAGGGGTACGGATTTGCGGGCTGTTACAGTTGGTATCAGAGCTTAGGTTGGAGATAACCTTGGCTCTGGTGGGGATTACTCATTTAAATAGAGTCTATGGTACTCTAGAATGAGTTGGAGCGTATTAATAGATATGAGTGCGTACTTGTTAGTGAATATGAAATTGTTTTTATATTGTGTTGATTTATCGGTTGAGTGTTTATGGATTCTGGTCGATGTATGGGACGCCATGTCTTCGATAGGGATTTCTAAACTCTTGAACAAGATAAACGGACACAGTATTGTTTTTAAGTAGGGTAAATGAAATAATTTTACCCAAATTTATTTTATGTATATAAAAGAAAATGATTTCTTAATTATTATAGCTATACATGGATGTTTGGATGATAGAAGTGAAAAATCTTAAATTATTATCATTATAAGATAATTGAATAAAGTTTAAAATAATTAAGAAATAAATTAACATAATAGATCAAATTTATGAATGTGATTCATAATGAAATAAGGAATTGAATTCATAATTAAAAACTAAGAAACCAATGCATATTAAATGAATTTGTAAATGTAAACTATAATGTAAATTATAGTATGAATAATTATTAAAGTAAGATAAAATTCCAAAGAAAAGTTTGAATTTAAATCTAAAGAGTTTAGAATTTGGAGAATAATATATATTGAGGAATAGTTTTGAATCGGATTTGAAATCTAGAGAGATTTGGAATTTAAAAATATTGGATGGATTTTAGAAAGAGAATAAAAGCATTTAACTCTTTTGGTTGCTAGAAAATAACTTCGGTGATGACTGCAGCATCATCGATGTTCATTTTCGAGTTTCCAGAAGTGAAATTGCTACCAAATTGTTTTGAATTGAAATTGTTTGCAAAACTGGTTGAGTTTTGAAATTCAAAGGAGATAAATTGAATTTATCAAACGAATTTTGGATATAGAAGGTTTTAAAGGGAATTTTGAATTGTTGAAAGGTTGTTTAAACTTTGGAATTTGTTGAAAACTGAGTACTGGAATTTAAAATTTAATTGTGTGAAGTTATGTGGAATGGGAAAATTAGTCAGGATGGACTAAAGATAATTAATGTTTGGAAATAAAATTTATTGGTTAAATAATGATTTGATGGATGAATAAATGATCAAATAATATACTTATAAAGAGAAGTTGATATTAATAAGAAAGGATTGGAAATTTTAATTCAGCCAATAAAATTTAACTTAAGTAAATGTAAATGAAGAAAAAATAAGCTTTGAATAATGGAATTTAAATTTAAAAGGCTAAATGAAGTTAACTTGGATTGGGAATGAAATTTTAACTGAATTAAAATAAATTAAATAAGCTGAAATAATATCCAGTTGTATTCGAATTAAATTGAAATCGGATTAAGTTAAATAAAACTGAGTTAAAATTCAATTGAATTGGGATAAAAATTCAATTGAATTATTTGTTGGACTTAGATCCACACTTAAGCAAATGGAAATTGAATAAGGATTGGAATTGAACTCAATAAATCAGAATAACTTATAGGAGAATTAAAATCCATAGAAATAAAATATGCTTGGGCTATGAATAAATAGAAGGCTTGAGTTAAAAGTAAAGATGAATATATTCAAGCTTATGATGAATGGAATTGTATAAAATAGTAAGTTGTGACTTATAAAATTGAAAATGGAATACTTAGCCCAAATTTAATATTTTGATGAATTGGAAAATGAAAAGAAAATCCAAACTTGAATTATAAAGTATATTGAGCTTAAGAAAATAAAATGAAGTGATATTTGGAATAAAAATTCAAGTGTTGGATTATAAATAAGGGACGAACTAAATAGATAATAAATTAGTTAATGAAATTGAATTGTGAGTTTATGATAACGTTTGGAAATAAACTCAAGTTTTAAATTAAAATGGATTCAAATTGTTGATGAAGTGGAAGTAATTGTGAATGAAATTGCAATGTAAGTTAATAAATTGGATGGTAAATTAAAAAGTGAATGGTGGAATCAGACTGGAGTTATCAATTGAAATTCGACTTAAATTGTCGATGAAGTTGATGTAAATGACTTGTGAGTTTAATAAAATCAGAACTTGAGTTATGAATTTAAATTAGACTTGAAGTGTTAACAAATTAAATATAATTGGAAATGTATCAAGTCAAGATGAAATTGGATTACAATAATAATGGTTTGTATTGAGAATAAAATCCAACTAAGTGAAAATATAATTGGAAATGGCCTTGCAATAAATTGAATGAGTTAAATCTGGAAGGTTAAATTTTATAATAACTAACCAAAGGAAATTGTAAATTTAAAATGAGATTTAAATGAGATGGAATCAAGTTGGATAAGAGAGAAAAATATTTATTTGTGAAATGAAAATAAGCTTAAGTATAAATTTGAATAAATTGAAGTAAATTGACTTAAGCTGAATAAATCGAAGAGAGTTGAATTTAATTCAACTTAAACCAAGTTTAAATATATTGGATCGAATTTAAATCTAGTAAAGATAAATTTGGATTGAAATAGAACTTGGTGGGTTGAAATAATATTTAAGGTAAGGAACATTAATAATTGATTGAGTGGATAAGTTAATTATATTGAATAAATAAATGATGGGATAAATAAGTATCAAAAGAAGTGTTGGTTTGAATAAGTTGAGAAATGGTTGTTGAATGAAATTTAAATGGAGTGTGTCGAGCTAAATAAATAGTCGTGAATGAAGTAAAATAGAAAGAAAATTATTTGGTATTGAAGATGAACCTAAGTTGTTGTTGGTTTTGAATGAACTAGTTTGATTAATAAAATGAAATGCAAGTGAATGGATTCAAATCTGAGATGCAATGAAAATGAGAATATATGGGTTGTGAATAAATTGACAATGAAATAGAATTAAGTATAAATTGAGTTGAAATTAATTGAAATTGGGTATAAACATAAATACTTATTTATTCACATAAATCTCGTCAAATTGCAAAGAATAAATTGTTATTGAATGTAAATAGAAGTTATTAAAATACCTTGGATGGATAGGAATAAAATAAATTGATTTTGGAAGCAATTTAACTAAATATGAGTTCAGTTTGCTTAAAATAAATTAAATGCAAGCTATTGTGTTTTAAACCATTCAAATTGAGGGAAAATGGTTGATAAATTAATTGAACAGTTAGATTAGTATGAAAACTGTATGAATTGCTTACAGGAAAATGTTTAGTGTGAATTTCTTTTAGAATTCATATGTTTTATCTATTGCAAGTAAGTGAAATGTGTTAAACTTCTTATATTTGGCACTTACAAGTTTAAACTGAGTAAGTACAGGTACTTGGAAGCCGTGTGGCTGGATTTGGTTATGCCATTTGCTAAAAATAATAAGCTGCTTGCTTAAAATGCTAAATAAGGTACGCCTACGCAATAAAAATAGAAAATATGAACTGTTTTTGGTTTTTCCGACCGTGTGGGTCGATGTATATATATTTATCTCTTTTGTCAAATTGCAAAAGCTCCTCCGTACAAAGGAGACTCTGCCAAAAATTTTCAGAAATTTTGGGAGTTAGAAAAAAAAAAATTTGAAAATTTCTATTAGAATTTTGTAAAAGACAAAGCGAGTTTAAATTGGATACCAAGATTAGTTAGTAAATGAAACTAATTAAAACAATGTCATGAATTAGTTATAAATGGAAAATAAAATTCACTATTTGAAATTAAAGATAAATTGAATTTGTATGAAAAAGAAAGAATCAATTTGAATAGAAATGATATAAACTGAGGTGGTAAGGTGATAAGGAATATAAAAAGCATATTAAATACTTATACCAAACTTAAGAGAGGAATAGTGAATTCTTAATTGGAAATTGATAATATAAATATATTCCAAGTTAATATTTGAATGAATAGATATTGGCATTTTGTGAGAAAGTTGATATAATGTTTGGGAATATTATGATTGGATATTAGTATTGAGCAGGATTTGCAGGTAATCTAAAGAAAAAAAAATAGAATTGGATGGATTTCAAGAGATAAATTTGAAATGCTCGACAAAAAGGTATGTGGTTAAATTTGGTATGAAATTTGATTGGGATTTGGATTTGGATTGAGCCACTTGGCCTTTTTGTTTTCTTTTTGGATTTGGGAGGCCGTAGAGCCATTTTGTAGTTGTACCGAGTCAGCCGCGCAAAGGAAACGCTGGCAAAATTTTTCGGGAATTTAGGGAGTTGGAAAAATTTTGAGAAAATTTTGGTAATCCAAAATTTGGTTTTAGAATGAAACTTGGATAATTGAGCAAAGGGAATTGTTTGCAAACTAGGGAAAGATTTGGAAAATTAATAAGAATAATAATGGATCTTTTATAAAAAGATACTTGGTTAGATGTTGGATTGGTTGGTTTTGAGGAAACAATAAACGGGTATTGGACCATTCTTCCTGATTAGTAATTTCGGGGACGAAATTCTTTTAAGGGGGAAGGAATGTGACGACCCAGAATTTTCGAGCATTTAAATCAGAATGTTTAATAGATTTTAAATATTCAATAGAGTAATTTTAATTTGAATTATGAATATCACTATTTATCTGGTAATTAAAATTTTGAATTAAATAGGTGAAGTTGGGTAAAACGTTGAATCTGAAATTTTGAAGCCTGTTTAATTGATTTGAAGGCTTATAAAATTTATATTGACAACGCTAAGAATATAGTAACAGTGTTAAACTTGAAATTTGGGAGTGTTTGGTTCAATTTTAAAAATATATCGTTTAAATTGAATTTAAAAAGAGCCTTCCGAGGCACAGTCTCGGAATTCGACTAACCCAGTTCCATTGGGTCCGTAATATTGAATTATTATCGGATTTCAAATTTCGTAGCGATTGGAGTTGTTATGTGAGCATACGATATATAAACGCCTTGAAATGTACAACGATAATTTAATTTAAATTTTATACGTATATTGTCACATAAGCAACATCTCAGCTGAAATTTGTTCCTGAGTATGCCGATTTTCCGTCATCTCCATGTTCCCTCTTTCAGTAACACCACGCAACATTCCCTTTCTTTCATTTAAGCAGTGTCTCAATCTTGTTCGTTTTCATTTCTAAAGTCCGGAACCAAAATATAAAATTTTATATTTATAAATGGCTTCCTTCAGAAGAAAACAAGGATAACCACACGAAGCTTCCTCAGCCTTCTTTTATTTCTTCATAGCCGAACATCTCTTTCCCATTTTCTTCAAGTTTCGAGAAGAGAAATAAAAAAAAAAACAAAACAAAACTTTTAACAATGGCCAAGCTTTCATACTCCTTCAGAAATCGATTCTCCTCTATTCATCATATGGCCGAGCAAATCATGCTTTTCCCCCCTTTTCTTTTTGCTCGAACAAACCCTAGTTCGATTCGAGTCTGAGAGCGATCAATCAAGGACGAGTGATGAGGGGGGGAGCGGCACGCTTCGGTGGCTAGCGGGTCGAGAAGGTGTTATCTTCTCGAGACGGTCGCGGCGATGCCTGGAGTCGCGACGTGACGCGTTCGAGTGGGTGGAGACACGTGGTTCGTGGGGTTTAGCGGCGATGGTGGAAACTCAGAAGTGAGGGCAGTGCTCGTATGGGCGGCGGCTACTACGCGTGGTTCTAGGCGACTTCGTTAATTAGCAATTCGAGTGGCCGAACTCGGAGGCAGTGGTCACCGATCGTGACCAGGCTTCTTCTGGTATGTTTTTGTTCCGTTCTTTTTGTTTAAAAAATAAAAATAAAAAAATAGTTTATAGGAAACTATACACAAGCAGCGAATACATGTATATATAGGATTTGAAAATTTAGTATAAATTTTAAAAGTATTTGAAGGTCTATATAAAATTTGAGGCTTGAATCAACATAGATTATTTTTAGTAGCTAAATAATTTTATTAAAAAGGGGGTTTAGTTTAAAACATTACTAGATTGACTTAAATTAACTTTATCAAATGCAAATTTAATTATTCGTTTAAAAATAATAATAATAATAAGTTAAATGAAAGTAAATTTATAAGATGGGAATAAATTGTTCAGTTCGTTTCAAATATTAATAAATCGAAATTTTTTTTTACAAGGTTTAATACTGTGGGAAAACAAGTCAGGATTGAATCAGATGGCAAAACAAAAAGCAAGGTGAGTTAATCTCACTCAGTTTAAATTTAAATTTAAATTTAAATGATTAAATTTAAATAATTGTTTGAATGGTTGAAATTGATTGATGTGATATTTGAAGTTGGTATATTATGTTGTGCTAACGTCTGTGGATGCAGGAAAAACAGGTTGGAGGGATCCAACTGGGTCCCTCAATATATGAATATTGTTTACTATTCCCTGTTATACTTTGTGGATATTCTGTGATGGATTATATTGAATATTGAATGCTATAGTTGTTTGGGTTATTCTGGTACCCTGAATTATCAAATTTGTATAACATTGGATCGGTGGAAATAAATAATAAAAAGAATGAATTTTCAAGAAAACAATTATAAAGAATGTAAATAAATTAAAATGAATTGGATAAGAATATTAGTGTTGCTAACTAATAAATTCTGTATATGGAAATAAATTTTTGAATAAACAGAAAGGTAATAAATTTTAGTCTTTAGTGATATTATTTAAAAGAACAAAACTTTTATTTTAAATTTAAGATTTGAATTTTTAAAAGAATAAGGAAGAAATTGGGAAGAAGCTGAAATTTATATTTCAGTTAAATGATTAAAAACAAACGGAAAATAATAATAATGAAAATAAAGTCCAAAATAAATGAATTTTGAAATGAACTGATAAGTAAAGAGATTTATTTCAAACGAAATAAATTGGAAATCAATTTGGGAAATTGATTTAAATGATTGAGTTTGAAATTCTCCCTGGATAACCAAGTACGTTTCAAAGTAAATTTTTTTAATATAAGCTATAAGATTTAAAGTTGTTTTAAAAAGCAAGTTTTGGGAAAATTTATTATTTCTAATATTTAAATTCTAAAGTAAGTATTTTCTCAAATCTATTATAATAGTAATTATAAAAAAAAAGAGTGACTTAGTATTTGTTTACAGGTGAAAAACCTGGTTTTATATTTTATAAAGTAACCTTATTTTCTCAAATTCATATAGTATGTATTTTTAACAAATCATTGAAGTAGTTTTAAAATAAATGTTTTAAAGTATATATTTCAAGGTAAAGTGTTTAAATTATTTTAAAAATCTATTTTCGTGCTTGGTGATTTCAGAAGAGATAGAAAATGTTTGGGAAAGTTTATTCTGAAGGAAAGGTGGTTTTGAAACTGTTTGTCAAAAGATTGAAAATAGAAATATATCTTGTGAAATATCTTTGAAGTTAATAAATAATTTGGGAAATTATTTATTGGATGATGGATGTTTGTGAATAGAGATTGATAGTTAAATAACCGACTATCAATATTGGACAATACGTTGATCGTTTCGAAGAGACCGGGATCGAGATTTATTTCTCGAAAACCACTTCGATCCGGTTTGTACGTTTCGTGCGAAAAACGTGTACGGAGTCGAAGATGGAGCAGTGAAGTGCAAGGGCTAGTCGCTACTAATCCTGAGGATCTTTCCAAAATGGATGTAGTAGGAATAGTGCCTTCGGTTCCGTTCGAACCCGGGACGGACTTGTATGGACAAATGCTTGCGAAACGTCGTCAGGTGGACGATGGGCATTCCAAGTGAAACATTCTAAAAAGGTAACGCTTAGCCTCAAGCCTCATCAAATGGGAATGACTGAAAATCAGGGGATATGCAGCAAGGTTAGGTGGGTCATGCCCAAGCAGGACAAGATAATTCCCCTGTCTAGATGTCCCTTATATATTTCGGCTTAGTGGGTGGTTGGTCGCGCCAACCACGGGGTTTATCTTGTTCGGGACTGTTCAGTAAGGAATGGTTCCGGCCTTGTGTTGCAGGGGATGAAGGGAGTAGTCCTCGGTACGGTGATCTAGGCCCCGTACTGTGGCAGGTGGTACCCCAGTGCCTAGTCATTGTTGGAAATCCATTTTCCCTACGCGCCCGTACGGTTTTGATTGTGCCCAACTATTGCTAAAACGTGAGATGCAAGCATTTCAGCTAGATTCTATTTACTTTCTATAGACACTATTATAATATCAGAGGATTTCTATAAAAAAATTGTTTTAGCTATCGTAAGGTAAAAACCCGACATGTTTATTTGTGGCGTGGTCTTACGAGATGCTTTTGTTTTCAAAGGATTTTGAAACTTAATAATCAATTGGGTGTGATTTTCTCACGCTGGTATTCCAGACTGACTCGGGTGTTATTTAACTATAATGCTCGGGTCAGACCGAGTATTATAGGATATACAGGATGTGATGATGTGGAGCTCAGGAGACGAGCTGGATGACGACACGTACTCTCGTACTTGTTCATATATTTATATTCCGCTGTGTTGAGTTGCTATGTATCCATATGTATGTTATTGATGTGTTCTGTGATTGATGTACTCTGATGATGTAATATATAAACAAGATATATATATTTGTTTTTTTTGTGTAAAGACCATTGTTTATCTATTATATTTTATTCCGCTGCGATGGTTAGATTCTGTTGTTGTTTTCTATTTTTCTTCTTCTACCTCTTCTTCTTTAACCCAAATGGTTCGTATTTCTGTACAACTTGAGTTGATTTTGTAGAATAGTGATAACTCAAGGGGTACGGATTTGCGGGCTGTTACATTAGGTAAAGTGAATTTGAGATTTTCACTACGTGGGTTTTGCTATTGGGTTTGGAGCATTCTTCTGCCTTCGCAAATTTCGGGGACGAAATTTTTATAAGGGGGAGGAATGTAACGACTCGGAATTTTGGTCACTAGATTTGAACATTTCGTTCATTTTAAATGTTGGATATGGATTATAGTTTGATTTTGAAATAAAAATATTTTGGTTAAATGAGTAGAATTAGTTAAATTTCAAATATGGTAATTTAATTGGATTTGAATAATAATAATTTAATATTTGGAAATTGGGATAATTGGTGAATCTGGATATAAATAGATATGAAATTGGTTTCTAAAATTTATTTTCAGTTTATTTGGATTAAATAATGATGTTGGCCTTTTGGATGGAATCAAAAGTCGAAAAGTTTAAAATTTGGAATTTTATATTAATTTAATAATGGAGTTTAATAATGTAATAATGAAAATAATCAGATTTTGGCTCGAAATGAATCGGAATGATTTCTAATGTGAATATAAATTCTGTATGATTTATAACAAAGTTAGTAAAGTTTTAAAAGTGAAAATTTTAAGTGATTTCGACGACTTCGGAAATCACTCGAATTAATCGACAAGTTTAAATAGCCTTCTAGGGCACAGTCTCGGAATTCAACGAAACTAGTTCCATTGGATCTGTAATAGTTAGTTATTATCAGATTTCAATTTTCATAGTAATTGGAATTGTCGTTTGACCCTGGCAGCTCAAAACGCATAGAAACTATTTTATTCGTTTTAATTTAAAATTGATCGTTTATTTCCGTAACTCACGCATATGATCGAATTTGCCTCCAAAAAACATTCCATTGTGTTCAGAACGCGGGTAAAACCTTATAATCGCCTGTCGGCACGTGTTGTGTGACGACCGCCCATGACTCCCGCACCAAAACAAGGAAAAAGTGCGCTGAAAGGTGTGCCAGGCAGCCATGGACGATAGTCAGGGTAAGATAAAACAACATTCTCTATCGTACAACTCACAGCGCATGGATCAAATACAATAGAGAAATATAAATATAGTGAAGCTCCATAGAACAGAATATCATCATATAAGCATCATAGAAGTTTGATACAACATCAGAACAGTCAATACATCAAAGCCTCACTACAAAGCACTCAAAGTATATACAAACAGCGGAACACCCAGTACATATAGTAGAAAACAATATGCATATGCCTCTTGCTCGTCTTCGTCATCATCAGCGTCAATCACAAAGAACAGCACCTGTCACCTGCTACCTAGTCTGCCCATCCCAACATGGATGAACAGCCCAAGGTAATAAGAATTAAACATAAAACCTTGAGTCAGACAAAGTCTTAGTGAGCAGTAAATCAACTATCAAACATACCAAAAGAGCATAAGGGATAAAAGGAATAGGAACCAAACCATCCCACTCCACCTCTTTCTACAGTGATAGCCCCCAGACACACACTAAGGAGAAGCAAGCATAACATAGTAGACAATTAAAGTAAAGCAATAATCACTCGAGTTAAGGTCGATGTTTTCCAAATACAAACCCTCAAGGCCTAAACCAAGATCAGATAAGCACCCAGAAAACACCGCTCTTGAGACCGAATGATGATACAACCAAACGTCCAAACATCCATGACTCTGGCTATCACTGTTATCATTGCCTTGATATCACCGTTAATTGAATGACCACCCGTCAAGGGCTAATGGTAACCTCGATTCTAGACATAACTCCGCACGTCGTCGCAGCCCGTGCCTAGGAATTTTCGCAACTACCCAGATTACTAGCACGTCGTCGCAGCCCGTGCCTGGAACGCCGTCGCAGCCCGTTCCAACGTACTCTTGCTTTGAGCATGCTAGAACCTTCAACAACGATGAGATCTCAGCCTCCTAGTCATCCTCCTCGACGATTATTTCCATATTAGCTCAAGCGCCTCTCAAGCTAACCATTATCACCAACCCGGATCGCATCACCGAGTTATCAACATAGCTTCGCACGTCGTCGTGACCCGTGCTTGGAACGTCATCATGACCCGTCCCATCTTAACATCATGCTTTTCCTCATCGCATCATAGCAAAGTCCCATCTCAATATCTTGCTTTGCCTCCTCGCATCATGGCAAAGTCCATCATCATCGAATCCATCCATATGAGCTTCCACATCCGCTTCATATGCCACAGGCAGCTTTCCTTATTCAAGAGCCTTTCCACTTAGCTTTTGAATCACCATCGACCATACTTGTCCAAATCAAGTAATCGATCAACTAATCAATCAAATCAAACATTAATCCAAACAATCAATCATTTAAACAAGATCTAAATAGACAATTAACAATAATGGCAATTTCGTAAATAAAGGATCCAAATCTAACATGTAATCTAACAAGCATGAATCATGGACAATATCTCTACAACTTGATGAATGAACTTGCATAGATGAATATATGGTAAAATAGGTGTCAAATCATCATGGACAATAGATCTACATGCAGACTTAGAGAAAATGCACGAAATCACTATCTTTAACACTTAAACAAGCCACCGATCCAATATACTCCTTTGGGTCCGTGTGAGAGATAACCACCACTCACCAAATCACCTAAACACCTCAAAATCAACTAACTCCAGATCTGGACAGCGAAGAACAAAGCTTGATCCGGCAAAATCTCGCTTCAAACGATGAAATCTCACTTCGATAGATGATGATCTTCAACTTTGGCCCTTGAATCTTCAATCTTGATCTTCGATCTTGGATGGATGTTAGAACTAGATTGGAGTGGAGAAAAGAAGTGAAGAAGTGTTGTAGTCGAGCTCTCAAAATGGCAGCACTTCGTCGCTTCAAAATCCGGTGCCAAAAAGTGAGCCAAAGCCCTCTATTTATAGGCTGAATTCTCCATGCGTCGTCCCCCCTTAAGTCGTCGCCGACCTACCATGAGTCGTCCACGACCTAACCTTGCCGACTCACAACATACGGTTCAACACACACACACACGACTCAACTCAGGCACGACTCAACGGCCCACAACCTATGCGCGACTTAACTCGTATACGACTTAAAGCATACCCGACCTAACAAGCGCACACGAGTTACGACCTACGACTCATCCCCGAGTCAACGACCTACCACACACACAACCTCCTTATGGCCGACCTAACACTCTAACGACCTAAGCCCAAGGCCACACAGTTCCTAAGTCCTAAGTCGTATGACGACTTAACTATGACACGACCTAAAAACACACACGACTCAAGCTTCTAACGACCCAAGCCCCTACCGACTCAACAGCCTAACCGACCTAACACACACGGGACTCCACGAGTTAGACCTTATCTCGCCTACGACTTAACGCATGCAGAACCAATCCTAGGTCGCATACGACCTAACCTTAAGTCGCCGATTCAATTGAGTCGGTTACTACCCTAAGTCGGCCTCTACCCATAGGTCGTATACTTCCTTGAGTCGGCTATGTCCTTAACCCCCCTTAGTTTCCCTAGGTCAGTCACTCCATGGGTCGGCTAACACTTAGGTCGTTCAACACCTTAGCCCGGTAATCCTTAAGTCGCCTAAGCCTATGAGTCGGCCACCTACCTTAACTCGGCCAAGCCCTTAACTCGGCAACACCTTAAGTCGGCCAACGACTTAAACTATCACACGGCCTAACTCCTATAGGTCGCTGCATATCACTAACTCGCTCACGACCTATCTCTTAACTCGCTAACGACCTAAGTACCACACGAGTTAACTATTACCCGGCCTAACCCCTTAAGTCGTAAACCCTACCACTTAAGTTCAAAACGACTCAAGCAAAACAAATCGACCTAATGCAGCTATTTTACGATTTTATCGACACGTAAAATACGGGTCGTTACATTCTCTCCCCCTTAGGAATTTCGCCCCCGAAATTCCAAACAAACAAGAGCAATCAAAACTATTCTGCATGCCTACCATCCATAGCAATCAACAAACCATGCATCCAATTACTAGCCTAGTATGCAGAATTCTAAGACTTAGAACAAGCTACAAATTCATGAGATGTCACGACACCTTAGGGCCATACCTCGAAGTGTCCAGGATGAGCTGCCTTCATCCTCTCTTCCTCCTCCCATGTACAGTCGTTAACATCATCACTCCATTGTACCTTGAGCAACGTAATCGTCTTCCTCCTAAGCTGTTTCGTGTCGGTTCCAACAACACGAAACGACTTACGAGGTCTTCTAACAACTGGATCAACCTCTAAGTCTTCACAGCTATCAGCAGAAACCACCGTAGTTGGGTCGTGCACATACTTCCGTAGATAAGATATATGAAAGACATTGTGCACACCCACCATCTTCTCCGGTAACTCCAATCTATAAGCGAGCTTTCCAATTCGCTCGATAATCGGGAATGGTCCAACAAATCTCGGAGTTAACTTTCCTTTCTTCCCGAATCTAATAACATTCTTCAATGGAGAAATCTTCACAAAAACCATATCACCTACGTCGAATTCCAAATCCTTACGACGATTATCGGCATAACTTTTCTGACGATCTTGGGCTGCCTTCATTCGTTGCCGAATGATCTCTATACAATCCGAAGTCTGTCGAATCATCTCTGGCCCAAGTATCAACTTTTCTCCAGTTTCCAACCAACATGTCGGAGAGTTACACGGTCTTTCATATAATGCCTCATATGGTGCCATACAAATAATCGACTGATAACTGTTATTATATGCAAATTCCACCAAATGAAGACGATCTTCCCATGACCCTCCGAAGACCAAAACACATGCTCTGAGGAGATCTTCCAAAACTCGGTTGACTCTCTCGGTCTGACCATCTGTTTGGGGGTGATAAGTTGTACTCAAACACAACTCGATTCCCAAAACTTCCTGGAAGCTCTTCCAAAATCCACTAGTGAACAATGGGTCTCGATCGCTCACTATACTCTTCGGAATATCATGGAATCGAACTATCCACTTAACATAAAGCTCAGCCAACTTCGATGCAGTCCTAGTCGATCGAACAGGAATGAATCTTGCACTCTTAGTCAAACGATTTACAATGACCCAAATCCCTTCATTTCCTGCCCTGGTTCTAGGTAGACCATCGATAAAATCCATCGATATTTGCTCCCACTTCCATGTAGGAACCTCTAATGGCTGAAGCAATCCACTGGGCTTCTTCTGCTCGGCTTTTACCAACTGGCAGTTCATACACTTGGAAATAAAATTTCCAACATCCTTCTTCATACCTTCCCAGTAGTAGGTTCTCTTCATATCCCGATACATCTTATTTCCACCAGGATGAATCGTCAACTTCGAGTGATGACTTTCCGTCAGAACTTCATCTCTCAATCCATCTATATCGGGAACAACTAGTCATCCTTGCTTTCGAAGCCAACCCTCTCGATCGACTTCAAATCCTTTATCCTTTTCTGGGTTCAATCCAGATTTCAAATCTCGGATAATCTTGACAAGCTTATCATCTTGCTTTTGGCTCTCGCCAATTCTCTCCATAAGAGTAGGTCTTATTGATAAGTTTGTCAACATCTCAGGTTCCAATTCACATCCAGGCCTGAAGTCAAATCCAGCCAAATACTCAAGATTCTTCCATTCCGAAAACATGGCTCCCAATCCTGCATGTCTTCGAATTAACGCATCTGCCACTGCGTTACCTTTTCCCGGAGTATAGGCTATACCAAAATCATATGATGCTAAAAACTCTAGCCACCTTTGCTGCCGAAGATTCAAATCCTTTTGAGAGAAGAGATACTTCAACGACTTATGATCCGTAACCAACTCGAATCTAACTCCCAACAGATAATGTCTCCACATCTTCAAAGCAAACACAATCGCCGCTAACTCCAAATCATGAGTCGGATAATTCCTTTCCTGCGGCTTTAGTTGTCGACTTGCATATGCAACAACTTTATCCTTTTGCATTAGCACTGCTCCAAGTCCAGTACCACATGCATCGGTGTAAACCACCATCTCATCATTCCCACTTGGAATAGTCAAAACAGGAGCACTCGTCAGTCGCTCTTTAAGGATTACGAAAGCTTGCTCACACTTATCATCCCATCTGAACACTTGGTTCTTCTTCGTCAATCCTGTTAACGATGCCGCTATCTTGGAAAAGTCTTTGATAAACCGACGATAATATCCAGCTAATCCAAGAAAACTTCTCACATCAGATGCATTCTTAGGTCTAACCCAATCCTGGATCGCTGCCACCTTAGCGGGATCAACCGCTATTCCATTTCCAGAGATAACATGGCCTAAGAACCTCACTTCACTCTTCCAGAAGTGACACTTCAAAAACTTAGCCTTCAGCTGATGTTTCCGCAAGATTTCCAAAACAATACGCAAGTGTGTCTTGTGCTCTTCCTCAGTTCTGGAATAAATCAGAATATCATCCACGAACACAAGCACAAAATTATTCAACTGATCTCTGAACACCCTATTCATAAGATCCAAAAAATATGCTGGTGCGTTAGTCAATCCAAACGGCATTACCAGCCACTCATAAAAACCGGATGGTGTCCTAAAAGCAGTCTTCGGCACACTATCCTTAGCCACTCTCAACTAGTGAAATCCCGTTACCAAATCCATCTGAGAAAACACCTTAGCTTCGTGAAGCTGATCAAACAAGTCATCTATTCTCGGCAATGGATACTTGTTCTTCTTAGTCACTTTATTCAGCTCACGATAATCCACACACAACCTCAACGATCCATCCGCTTTGGTTGCGAACACAACTGGTACACCCCATTCGGACACACTACGCCGAATAAATCCTTTCTGTAAAAGGTCATCAACTTGCACCTTCAACTCTTGCTGCTCCCTAGGCGCCATCCGCCTAAGAGGCATCACAACAGGTCTGGCTCCCTCAACTAGATCGATACGAAACTCGATCTCCCTATGCGGCGGTAACCCTTTGACTTCGTCAAAGACATCTTCAAATCCATTCACAATAGGCACCGATAACAGTCCATCCCGTGGAATAACCAGCGAATACATGAAGCTCATGAAGACACCTTCCTCATGCTTACATCGTATCACAACCTTTCGCCCTTCCACATTCCCGACTGCCACCTCCAGCCTCTCACAATCAATCCTTGCCGCATACTTCCTAAGCCAGTCCATACCCAAAATAATTCCGAACCCCGCAAAGTTCAGAACAAAGCAATCACAAACAAAAGAGCAATCATGACTCGACACAACTAGACCACGGCATACCATACACAAACATGACGAACCCCTAACTGGATTAGTCACAACCAATGGCCTATCAACAATATCCGGTTTCAAACCTAACCGGCCTACAAGATCATCACAAACAAAAGAATGCGACGCTCCAGTATCAAACAACACTCTAACTGGAACACCACAAATAGAAAGAGTACCTTGAACCACCACACTCTTCCCCTTCTCTTCAGCAGTAGGAGCTTTTGAAAACGACGGCACAGCTCCCAAACCATAAGCTTGCACAATCTGCCTGTCCTTCCTCGGTTCCGGACAATCCCTCCTGAAATGCCCTGGCTTATCACAGTTGTGGCATTTCGCCGGCGCCCTTGGATTCTTACAATTCTTGGAAAGATGGCCCTTCTGCTGGCAATTGTAGCAGGTCACTTCGCCCTTTGGCCTCTTCTGGCCATCCTTACCCTTCTGTTGCTGCTGCTTCCTCTTCTTGTTTCCACTCTGCTGTGGTTTAGATCCATCCTTGGTTACAACAACAACAGGTCCTTCCTTAGGAAACAAACTCTCATGCCTGAGAGCTTTCTCTACAAGCTTCTCAAATGGATCGTCCAGATGATCCACCAACTGTCTCCCAAGATAATTTTCCAAGCCTGTCACAAACTTCTCATTCTTCTGATAGGGAGAATCAATATACGATCTGGCATACTTGGACAAGGCTTCAAACTCAGAAACATACTCAAGAACTGATCTTCCTCCTTGCTTGAGTTTCACAAACTTCTTAAACAAAACAGATTTCTAAGGCGTAGAGATGAACTTAGCTTCAAATCTAGCTTGGAATTGCTCCCAAGTAATCTCTTCTTCTGGAGTATCGATGGTGATAGAATTCCACCAATCCGAAGCTCTCCCTTGAAGTTGCCTTGATGCAAGCTTCCTCTTAGTTGCATCCTCGATTCCCAAATCACCAAAGATCCTCCTACAAGCATCAATCCATCTCTGCACTTCAATGGTCGATTCCGTTCCCAAGAAAACTTTTCCTCCAAGAGAAGTATAGTCCTTGCAAAGCTTAGCAAAATCCACCGGTCTTGGAGCTTGAACTTGAACTCCCACATCCACTGATGATCCTGAAGCTGGTATCCTCCTCATGATCGAAGTCATCATGGCCTCAAACATAGGAGCATAATCAACAGCTTCCCTAGCAGCACGGCTTTCCCTAGCAGCTTGTCTCTCACTTCGACTCATCCTTAATATCTACAAAAAGGAATGATTTAGAACACCTTGAGAAACAACTACATAAGGAGCTCAAATCCTTCTAAACTACTATATTATATATAGTAATCATCCATCAAAATACAATTACGTCTCTCATACGTAGTTACGTCAGCGAGCGTTGGCTAAAATCGATTAACCAAAGCTCTGATACCAAATGTGACGACCGCCCATGACTCCCGCACCAAAACAAGGAAAAAATGCGCTGAAAGGTGTGCCAGGCAGCCATGGACGATAGTCAGGGTAAGATAAAACAACATTCTCCATCATACAACTCACAGTGCATGGATCAAATACAATAGAGAAATATAAATATAGTGAAGCTCCATAGAACAGAATATCATCATATAAGCATCATAGAAGTTTGATACAACATCAGAACAGTCAATACATCAAAGCCTCACTACAAAGCACTCAAAGTATATACAAACAGCGGAACACCCAGTACATATAGTAGAAAAAAATATGCATAAGCCTCTTGCTCGTCTTCGTCATCATCAGCGTCAATCACAAAGAACAGCACCTGTCACCTGCTACCTAGTCTGCCCATCCCAACATGGATGAACAGCCCAAGGTAATAAGAATTAAACATAAAACCTTGAGTCAAACAAAGTCTTAGTGAGCAGTAAATCAACTATCAAACATACCAAAAGAGCATAAGGGATAAAAGGAATAGGAACCAAACCATCCCACTCCACCTCTTTCTACAGTGATAGCCCCCAGACACACACTAAGGAGAAGAAAGCATAACATAGTAGACAATTAAAGTAAAGAAATAATCACTCGAGTCAAGGTCGATGTTTTCCAAATACAAACCCCCAAGGCCTAAACCAAGATCAGATAAGCACCCAGAAAACACCGCTCTTGAGACCGAATGATGATACAACCAAACGTCCAAACATCCATGACTCTGGCTATCACTGTTATCATTGCCTTGATATCACCGTTAATTGAATGACCACCCGTCAAGGGCTAATGGTAACCTCGGTTCTAGACATAACTCCACACGCCGTCGCAGCCCGTGCCTAGGAATTTTCGCAACTACCCAGATTACTAGCACGTCGTCGCAGCCCGTGCCTGGAACTCCGTCGCAGCCCGTTCCAACGTACTCTTGCTTTGAGCATGCTAGAACCTTCAACAACGATGAGATCTCAGCCTCCTAGTCATCCTCCTCGACGACTATTTCCATACTAGCTCAAGCGCCTCTCAAGCTAACCATTATCACCAACCCGGATCGCATCACCGAGTCATCAACATAGCTTCGCACGTCGTCGTGACCCGTGCTTGGAACGTCATCATGACCCGTCCCATCTCAACATCATGCTTTGCCTCATCGCATCATAGCAAAGTCCCATCTCAATATCATGCTTTGCGTCCTCGCATCATGGCAAAGTCCATCATCATCGAATCCATCCATATGAGCTTCCACATCCGCTTCATATGCCACAGGCAGCTTTCCTTATTCAAGAGCCTTTCCACTTAGCTTTTGAATCACCATCGACCATACTTGTCCAAATCAAGTAATCGATCAACTAATCAATCAAATCAAACATTAATCCAAACAATCAATCATTTAAACAAGATCTAAATAGACAATTAACAATAATGGCAATTTCATAAATAAAGGATCCAAATCTAACATGTAATCTAACAAGCATGAATCATGGACAATATCTCTACAACTTGATGAATGAACTTGCATAGATGAATATATGGTAAAATAGGTGTCAAATCATCATGGACAATAGATCTACATGCAGACTTAGAGAAAATGCATGAAATCACTATCTTTAACACTTAAACAAGCCACCGATCCAATATACTCCTTTGGGTCCGTGTGAGAGATAACCACCACTCACCAAATCACCTAAACACCTCAAAATCAACTAACTCCAGATCTGGACAGCGAAGAACAAAGCTTGATCCGGCAAAATCTCACTTCAAACGATGAAATCTCACTTCGATAGATGATGATCTTCAACTTTGGCCCTTGAATCTTCAATCTTGATCTTCGATCTTGGATGGATGTTAGAACTAGATTAGAGTGGAGAAAAGAAGTGAAGAAGTGTTGTAGTCGAGCTCTCAAAATGGCAGCACTTCGTCGCTTCAAAATCCGGTGCCAAAAAGTGAGCCAAAGCCCTCTATTTATAGGCTGAATTCTCCATGAGTCGTCCCCCCTTAAGTCGTCGCCGACCTACCATGAGTCGTCCACGACCTAACCTTGCCCACTCACAACATACGGTTCAACACACACACACACGACTCAACTCAGGCATGACTCAACGGCCCACAACCTATGCGTGACTTAACTCGTATACGACTTAAAGCATACCCGACCTAACAAGCGCACATGAGTTACGACCTACGACTCATCCCCGAGTCAACGACCTACCACACACACATCTCCTTATGGCCGACCTAACACTCTAACGACCTAAGCCCAAGGCCACACAGTTCCTAAGTCCTAAGTCGTATGACGACTTAACTATGACACGACCTAAAAACACACAGGACTCAAGCTTCTAACGACCCAAGCCCCTACCGACTCAACAGCCTAACCGACCTAACACACACGGGACTCCACGAGTTAGACCTTATCTCGCCTACGACTTAACGCATGCAGAACCAATCCTAGGTCGCATACGACCTAACCTTAAGTCGCCGATTCAATTGAGTCGGTTACTACCCTAAGTCGGCCTCTACCCATAGGTCGTATACTTCCTTGAGTCGGCTATGTCCTTAACCCCCCTTAGTTTCCCTAGGTCAGTCACTCCATGGGTCGGCTGATACTTAGGTTGTTCAACACCTTAACCCGGTAATCCTTAAGTCGCCTAAGCCTATGAGTCGGCCACCTACCTTAACTCGACCAAGCCCTTAACTCGGCAACACCTTAAGTCGGCCAACGACTTAAACTATCACATGGCCTAACTCCTATAGGTCGCTGCATATCACTAACTCGCTCATGACCTATCTCTTAACTCGCTAACGACCTAAGTACCACACGAGTTAACTATTACCCGGCCTAACCCCTTAAGTCGTAAACCCTACCACTTAGGTTCAAAACGACTCAAGCAAAACAAATCGACCTAATGCAGCTATTTTACGATTTTATCGACACGTAAAATACGGGTCGTTACATGTTGTTTGGAGATCGTTTGAAAAAGTTGTCTTAAATGAATTTAATATTAAAATATTATTTATATACGTATATATATATACACTTTTTCAGAGAAACCCTAGTTTTTTTCTTAGCCGCCGTTCTATTTTGTTTCTATGGTTGAAAACCTCTCAACTTCACCTCAATCTTCCTCCAAATCCATCAGTCCATTGCAAAAACTTCTAACTTCATTGTTGTAGAGCACTCCAAGCTCTAGACATCTAAAGGTGGAGACTTGTTATCTTCCGATGAGGAGGAAGAATTCTGGGCTCAATGGCTGTGCGTTTGTGCATGTATTTCCAGGGCAAGGGGGAGTCGAATTCACCGTAGATGATGTCGTAGGGGGTGACGAGGGCGAGCTTCCACGTGATGGTGTTGGATCACCTTCTAGGTGACTGTGTGGGTTGCGGTAGAGGATGAGTCGAAGGCGGTTTGGGGTTCGGTGATATCCTGTGTCGAGCGTGAGAAGAAGCTTTCGGCCGAGATTTTTTTGCGGTAGGGTTTGTTAAAAAAAAAGAATTTTAGTTTAAATTATATTTAAAAACTTTAAAGCAGTGTAACTTTTGCATACATTATCAGATTCTGACGAATTTGGTAGCGCCGGAATCGTAGCGACGAGCAGCCCGCTGTGGTGCAGATCTGGGATCATTCTGAGCAAGTAAAAATTTAGGTTAAATCGAATGTCGTTAGATTTAAATTAAAATTTAAACGCTCGACAAATTCAAGGTGAGTTAATCTCACTCACATCTGGATACCATTTAATTTAAATAGTTAATATTTAAATAATTGAGTGATTGGTTGAATATGAATACTTATATCATATTGGATTGATATTTATTTGTTGTGCATATTTATTTGTTGTTCTAATATTTGTGGATGTAGGGAAAACAGGTTAGAGGGATCCAACTGGATTCCTCACAATATAGAAGTTTTGTTCATAATCCGTAATAAATTGCATTTATATCCTATGATAGAATGATTTGGAATTTTGTTATGTTGTGTATGGTTGGATATATATAAATCTGGTATTTTTAAAATATAAATAAAATAAATTAGGATTAAAGGGGATTGAAAGTAATTTTTAGAAATGAGTTTAAGGGAATTAAATTCAAGATATTGGTTTAGAATTTGAAGTGTTTTGAAATTGTGATTTAAAAGGAAATGAGGAATGAAAATGTATAAACTAGGTTTATAAATGAAATGGAATGGTTATCAGTGGATAAATTTTGAAAGATAGATTTTCGGTAGGAATTCCTATAAGAATTGCAAATTGTTTAAAGGTAATAGTGAAATTATTTTTTGTATAGATAGAAAATGTGTTTTCCCTGAAAATTAAGTATGATTCCCAAGAAAGCTTCCAAGATATAAATTAGAAGTTTAAAATGTGTTTTTAGGATATTTTAGAAAAATTATTATCTTTAATTATTTTTAAGTGAAAAGTAAATATTTAATTAAGTAATTATGGTATTAAATTATCTTAAAGATAAATTAGTATTATGATTTCTAAAGAAATTTTTATTATAAGTATTTGATACAATAACTTTACATTAAAAGGACATTTTTGATTTAAGTTACCCAAGAAACCTTTATAGATTTTCAAAAGTATATTTTGAATTAAGAATTTAGTAACTTATTTTTAAATAAGTTAAGTATATATTTTGAAAGTGATTTTCCAGGAAATGGGAAATGTATTAAAAATAAAAAGGTGTTTATTTTTAAAGCGTTGGAAAAAATTTATGGGATTTAAACGTAAATTTGAATTAGGATAAATCAAGCAGGATTTATAAAAAGATTCTTTGGTTTATTCTGAAATGGAAGTGTAGTTCCCTGAAAAGCCAAGTACGTTTCAAAGCAGATTTTCAAGTAAAGATTAAAAAGTATAATTTTTTTTTAAGGAATGTTTTAAGAAATTATTATTTAAGTTGAAAAAATTTCAAAAGTAAATATATAATAAATTAGTTATAGAACTAATTATTTGAAAGGGTTAATTGGTATTATGGTTTAAAAGAATATTATTAATATTTATATTTCATAAAATGGATTTATTTTAAAGATAGTTTGGTTGAAGTTTTATTTGAAACTAGTTTAGGATTTTGTAATTCTCTTTTAAAATTTATTTTGAACTTATCTTTTATTTTAAATTAGCTTATATTTTATAAAGTAGCTTGCTTTAAATATTTTAAAATATATTTTGAATAAAATGTTTTTGTAGTTTAATTTAAATATTTTAAGGTATATTTAGAATAAAGTGATCTAATGTTTTAAAATCTAAAGTATGTGTACTTGGTTATTTTCATAAGAAATAGGAAATGTTTGGGAAAATTTATTCTTTAATAAGGAAGAGGGTTTGGAAACTGTTTTCGAAAGAGTTTAGATTGGAAATATATCTTGCGAATATATTTTGAGGCTAATAAATAATTTGGGGAAATTATTTATTGTTTGATGGATGTTTTTGAATATTAATTGATAGTTAAATCACCGACTATCAATATTGGCCAATGCGTTGATCGTTTCAAAGAGACCGGGATCGGGATTTATTTCTCGAAAACCACTTCGATCCGGTTTGTACGTTTTTGTGGGAAAAACGAGTTCGGAGTCGAAGACGGAGCAGTGAAGTGCAAGGGCTAGTCGCTCCTAATCCCGAGGATGTTTTCAAAATGGATATAGTAGGAATAGTGCCTTCGGTTCCGTTCGAGACAGACTTGTATGGATGAATGCTTTCGGAACATCGTCTGGTGGACGATGGGCATTCTAAGTGAAACGTTCTAAAAGGTAACGCTTAGCCTCAAGCCTCATCAACTGGGAATGACAAAAAATCAGGGGATATGCAGCAAGGCTATGTAGGTAGCACCCTTTAGGGTAAGGTCATCCCTGTCTAGATGTCCTTTTTTATTCGGCTTAGTGGTGCGGTTGCTGATCCCAACCGTGGTTGATCTTACTCGGGATTATCCAGTAAGGGATAGTCTCGGTCTTGTGTCGCAGGGGATCGGGAGTGATCCTCGGTACGGTGATCTAGGCCACGTGCTGTGACAGGTGGTACCCCAGTGCCTAGTCATTAGTTGGAAATTCATTCTTCCTACGAGCCTTTTATGAGTTTTGTTTGTATTACCCACGATTGTGGCTAGTAGCTGGAATTTAATGAATGTAACAATTTTGGCTATTTTAATAAGTATTTGTAGATAGACACTATTATAATATCAGAGGATTTTATAAGAAATGTTTTAGCTATCGTAAGGTAATAACCCGACATGTTTATTTATGGCATGGTCTTACGAGATGCTTTTGATTTCAAAGATTTTAAAACTTTAAAGATCAATTTGGGTGTATTTTTATCAGCTGGCATTCCAGACTGACTTGGGTGTTATTTCATTATAATGCTCGGGTCAGACCGAGTGTTATATATTCAGGATAGGATGCTTGGAAGCTCAGGAGAGGAGCTGGAGACCGAGACGTATTATCTGTACTTGTTTATATCCGCTGCTGCGATTGTTGATGTTGTCAGGCTGGTAATTGTTGTTTGTTCAAGATATACTCTGATGATATATTGTATAAAACAGATATAATTTTCATTTTGTGTAAAGATCTATTATTGACTATTATATTTTGTTCCACTGCGATTGTGAGATTCTGGTACTGTTTAGTTCCTTCTTTCTTCTATCTTCTTTCTTTTTCCTCAACAATCTATCTTTTTCGACACTTGATCGTTGGCATATTATACTGTGGAGTATTTTGTGTCGATTTTAGAGGGTCAAGAAGGGCGGGTCGTCACACTTCGTTTGTATAAATACAACACAAGCCTGTACAATAATGTTGCTGAGAATGGAATGCAACATTTCAACTTTCTTTTACATGGTATCAGAGCTAATCTAAATTGCTTAACAACAAACTGATCAAAATCTTCAAAAAGAAGGAAAAGATCTCATCAGAACAATCTCATCATATGATATTTTGGTCACACAGTTT
This sequence comes from Allium cepa, assembly GCA_030765085.1. Taxonomy (NCBI): domain Eukaryota; kingdom Viridiplantae; phylum Streptophyta; class Magnoliopsida; order Asparagales; family Amaryllidaceae; genus Allium; species Allium cepa. Next base: position 884,484,993 of record CM060940.1, on the reverse strand, counting down.
AACAACTGTGTAACAATCTTGAAATTTACCATCATTTGGAAGAGGTTACCTTGCCAAGAAGGGAGATATCAGAGATAATTCATCATCTATCATCCCCTTGGCTGCCACCACTCCATCAGATCATCAAGATTCTGATCATCTTACCTGAAGTGTCATGCCTAGAGCCACTTGTCAGATCTGAATCATCACTCATGTTAAATTTGGCTGCATTTCATCTCTGATTTGTTTGTATCACTATCATTCAATCTTGCTAATCATCTTCTTGATAAGTTCTCATCATTATGTCAGAAGGAGGTAGTGACAACACCAACACACCTCATGAGCAATCAAGGACCACTCAACAACAATCCAGTACTACCCAAGAACTCATCAAATCCATAATTAAGCCACAAAGTCAGATCATCACCATTTAACTTGAAGAATCCAACCATTTGCTCTGGAAATTCCAGATTGAAACTGCAATCAGAGGATATGGGCTGCAAGAGTATGTTCTTGGCACTCTAATTACTCCTCCAAGATTCACTACAGACCACGAAGGAAAACTAGTAAGCAATTCTGAATACACAATTCATGAAAGACAAGACAGTCTAATCAGTTCTTGGTTGTTATCATCTATTAGTGCCAGTTTACTACCACAGTTAGTTGGGTGTAACAGCACATATGAAATATGGCACACCATTGAACAAATATTCAGCTCTCAATCTGCAGCCAGAATATTGCAATACAAAAGGCAATTACAAAACTTGAGAAAAGACAATCTCAACATGAGAGAATATCTCTCTAAGGCCAAGACAATATGTGATCAGTTAGCTTCTGCTGGACACAAGGTAACTGACACAGAACAAATATTGTGCATCTTAAGTGGATTAGATGAAGACTATGAAGCAGTAGTTGCTATAATATCAGCTAATGAAACTCTACCACCACTGCAAAGTGTTCAATCCATTCTCATTGCACATGAGGGAAGACTAGAGCAAAAGAAACCAACAAATTGGGAATACAATGCTAATTATGTATCAGTAAGCAAAAGCAAGAATCAAGAAAAAAAATCAAGGCAACATAAACTAAGCAAATAACTCTAGAGGTGGCCAATCAAGCAGATTCAGAGGAAGAGGTGGCAGATGGAATTTTAACAACAACAACAAACCAAGATGCCAAATATGTGAGAAATATGGTCACACTGCCAACAAGTGCTATTTCAAATTTGATGTCAACTTTACACCAGCACAACAAAGCAATAGTAATTCAAGATGTCAAAATCCCAATGTCAATATGGTCAGTGCACAACAGGAGTCAACATCAGACAATACAAACACAAATATAGCAAAAGCTAAAGATATACATGATGATAGCTGGTATCCAGATCTGGTGCAACCAATCATGTAACAAATAATATGGGCAACTTGAATCTTGGCAACAGAGAATACAAAGGTACACAGTCTTTACATATGGGAAAGGGTAAATCTATAAAGATCTCTCATATTGGAAATGCAAGCATTAATGGAACCAGACAGTTATACCTTAACAATCTGTTGATGGTTCCATTAATCAGAAAAAATCTGATGAGTGTGTCACAATTTGCCAAAGACAATAATATGTACTTTGAATTTCACTCTACATATTGCCTGGTTAAAGATAATCCAACTAGTGAAGTTCTTTTGCAGGGTAAAGAACATAAAGGACTATACAAATTTGATGCACCAAATTCAAGAAATGTTGAAAATAATAAAAAAAGGTGTTATATTTATGAAATTAAAAATGCTAAAAAGTTTGATGTATGGCATTGTAAGTTGGGACATCCCAGTTTGAATGTAATAAAACATGTCTTGAGCAGTTGTGACAACACTCATACTAGTAAAATTCCTGATTCTTATACTTGCACATTTTATCAAATGGGTAAAATTCATAAGCTTGTATTTCCATATTCAAAGATTGTCTACAACAAACCTCTTAAACTTTTTGCTACAGACTTATGGGGGCTAGCCCCTATGCACACTAATTATGGCTATAAGTACTATATCTCATTTATTGATGCCTATTCCAGATATGTAAGGATTTACTTTCTAAAATCCAAATCTGAAACTAAAGATGTTGTGTAACAGTTTGTCTTTAATGTAGAAAGACAGACAAACTGTCAATTAAAAGTCATACAAACAGATGGTGGAAAAAAAATTTACCCCTAAAGGGTTACTTTCAAATGAAAGGAATTACACAGAGAGTTACATGTCCATACACTTCAGAACAAAATGGTCTTATTGAGAGAAACCACAGGCATATAGTTGAAACTGGTCTAACACTGCTAGCACATGCATCTTTACCATTAAAATTCTGGCCAGATGCCTTCTCTACTGTAGTCTATCTAATTAATAGACTGCCTATAAAGGTTATAATGTTTAAAAGCCCAATACAAGTGCTATTCAGTGTCAAACCAGACTACCAAAGTCTAAAGACTTTTGGATGCCTATGCTTTCCTTACTTAAGACCATACAACATACACAAGCTTGGTTACAGATCCAAACCATGTACCTTCTTAGGATATGCTATTAGTCAGAAAGTATATAAATGTCTTGATGACAATGGCAAGATATATATATATCCAGACATGTTGTATTTAATGAGCATGAGTTTCCTTTTAGCAATGCAGCAATCAAAACAACACAAAAAATATGCAATTCAAAGCTTTCAATACCTCAAGTGCTACCCTCACCAGAAGTTGTCATACCAATAAATAGCATTGGTCAACATGAAGGAGGTGACATCAGCCCTCAACATACAGTGCCCACAAATGAATCAGGTCAAGAATATGCTGATGCACCAATAAGATCTGACGGTGTAACACAAGATACAAGTCATCACCTAGACCTGTGTCAAGTACTGCATGAAACCCAGTCATACAGTACTCGACCAGAAGTTGCTGGCACTACAACAAAACAGCCATTTTACAACGGGCAATGCCCGTTGTAATATGGATTTCGTAACGGGCATGAGCCCGTCGTATTAGGCCTCGTTGTAATACGCCGACCATATTTTACAACGGGCAATACCGTTGTAATACACCTTTTTACAACGAGCAATGCCCGTTGTAATACACCTTTTAACAACGGGTAATGCCCGTTGTAATACATGATACTGCAACGGTTTTTGACCGTTGCAAAATAAATGCAAATTTTAAAAAAAAATTACAGCAGCATACATCCATACCAATAATGAATAATTTAACGAGTAATAAATATTATCATAAAACAACCAAAATCACATACGAAAAGACTAAAAGCTAGAGTCATAAAATTCCAACACATTCCAAAAAGTTAGATAAGTTTACATTGACATAGTTCTAATATACACATAACGACTAGTTTCATAACAACCGTTGAGAATTTCAGTTGTCAACCTACACTGAGCTTTGACAATATCATGTGTAACATGAGTTAAACATAATTCTTCTTAATTTTTACCATTTTTGGATCATAGACAACATATTCATTGTACTCAAGTGGGCTATCCTTGTACCCAGAATCCACGATGCTCCCACACGGCACTTTCACGTCATTCTTCCATGAGAAATGCTCAGCCTAATATAATTGGAATAAAATGACACTTTGTTTTCCCCTTTGCTCCTCTGTTATATTACAAAGTATGAATCAATATGACAACATATACAAGTGGCTATTTTCAGTATAGCAGGATACTAAAAATACCTACATCATAGAAGGATACAGAAGAGTACTCCGATCCCACTTAGGCATTGAAGGATCTTGATCTGCAGTTGTTTTTTCCATCACCTCATCAAGAGTGACTTTTCCTTGACCTCCTAAGTGTTCATCTCTTCCACCAACTAAATTCTTCGTCCCCACACTTTCATGGACTAGAATCGTAAGCAGACAAAGGTTAGTAGAGAAATTTCTCTTAGTCAATGTCAAATATAGAATATATGATTGAGAATTACAATGTGGATGCGCTCCATGCACTGCAGGGTCGATTTGAACTTCTTCATCATCATAATCTTCTTCAGTGGTACAACTGTGAGACTCTTCGTGTTCATCTTCATTATCATGACCATGCTTCTTGATCTTTTCTTTTATCCTTTTCACCTTTTCTTTCACTTTCTTTATTACAGTGTGTGTTCCTAAATAACAATCGAACTCGACTATTGTTCCACCATAATACCTGAATGAATGATATGCCAGTATTATATAACCTCTTCGTATTAAAAATGTTTCATTTTGTTCTGTAGCATGTGCACTGAAATCTGAAATGCTAAATATAACAGAGCAAAGATAACATGAAAGAGCAACAATTTTCTATAAGAGAAAGAAATGAACCATTTTGTAAATTGTAATTATAACCAAATACTTTGCATAATCGTACCAAATTGACAAATTTCATGATAAACATGACACATCAATTTTCATACGGTGGTGGGATATTTTATATTTCTAAAATTCACTAAAACAGAGAAAAATTACACAATGGTTTGTTGTGGGAAGACAATTAACTTCTACAATAAGGATACACAAATAAGTGCAGCTTTCAGCCTGCCAAGGCATGATAACACTATACATACACAATGAACATTATCTCTTATCTTGAGGGCACCATATTCTAACGGCTTCCCAAATGCAATTCTGTGAAGTGGTTTTCTTTTTACATGAGGAATGTTGAAACCCTGTATCATCAAGAAGAATCCTCATAAGCTAATAAGAAATATTAAATGTATAGAACATTTACAACAATGGAACAGCAGTTTACCTATATTAGTTCCTCCATTTGGAAAATCCTATTCACAATAATGGAACAACAATAGCATCACCAACACAAATACACCAGATTAAATTACAAAATGCAAAGAGATACAAACAAAAATAAAGCAAATAAAGGAATTTCATACAAGCAGCAAGTATATATACTTGGTGTTATATTATTAGGCAATGAGTAAAGGCAGAACAGTTAGCATAAAAGACTCGTAAGTGAAGGTTGCAGACCCTGAAAATGCAACATCCTTCTCCTTAAACTTCTCGGTTAAACCCTGCAAAACAATGCAACAGTACTTAAGCTTACTCAGTTTACACGCGCGCGCGAAATAAAAATGCAGATGTAATTTACCTTAGCAGTTAAGCAGCAACTGCAACATAATTCAAAAAATAAAAATAAAATAAAAATTATTAGAAAATTGTGAAATTAATAAAGTAGAAAAAAGGAAATGAAATGAGGGAAAAAAGGAATAAATCATACTCAATAAAATTGTAGTATTCAATGGCCCTGGTCTTGCCTCCAGATTTGTCGAACTTGGAAACAAGCAAGTCGAGAACAATAGGAGATACAGCAAATCCCAGGCTCATTAGAGCATCTCTAAGCTCTAAAGTGTTGATCCTGCCACTATGGTCTCGATCTGCTCTCTCAAAGATAGACTGCAATATTAAACAATATTGTCATTTTCTTGTACACAAACCATATGAAAATGGTAATATACTCCATTTCAAATGATATATTAATCCAAAATTTCTTCCACATACTTGTAATATGAATGTTTTATATATCAATCATCTCCTATATAAGACATAAGATGTTTCTCATATGGCCAAAATTTTGTGATTAGGCAAAACATATATTACTTCTAGCGTGGAGAAGGTTATCACAAGTACAATTCAGTATTCTACAGAGGTTATGTAACTAAAAATATGCAAACCAAGCATTTCTATTTCCCACCAAAATAATAGATCATGATAACAATTAGCATACCCTCCAATTCTGAAGACTGTAAAACACAGAGGTGAATTCCTTTGGTCCTGCAAAGTTCACATTTAACAAGTATCAATAATTGCCTACAAGAAATGGTAATTGAGTAATGCATCTTTGTGGTGGTGTGGAGGCAAAGAATAATTAGAGGAATATGTCATTCCCACTCCAAAGAGAACTATCCCCATTTCACTTGTGTATTTCATATTAAGGAAAGTGCACCGCGAGGCTATTTTTTGGAGTGGGAATTACATTTGCATTAGATATAATGCATACGTGGATCACACAGCTCAAGAAATTGAAAACAAAAATTGAATAAAAACTGTATAGTTAAATATAATATAATAGAGAAGTTTAGGAGATCAGGTCAAAGAAATAGACATAAATATTATAAACTAGTAATAACATGCGATCATGTAAGCATAATGTGATAGTCAAAAAGAACAAACCCCGCTAAAGTTTTACTTTTAGTTTAGCCTATAAGTTACTTGATTAGAGAAGCATTATCAGCAATTTAGCCTATAAATTTGACACAAGAAAAGAAAACGACATATTGATAATCATAAGTAAGCTCCTCTCCTATTTTGATATCTCGAGAAGCAAATATACCAGTTCGAGACTCTGCATCAGCAGTCCTAAAAAAATATTGTAAGACGAGTTACCACTGAAATTGACAAATCAACAAATTTACAATAAAACAAACCATTTCTGCATCTCAGTATTAGGCTGACATCTATGGTTTATGAATCTTGATTTATTTCCTTTGTATGTGGCATCAATAACCATATCCCGATTAATCTCACAAAGATAAAAGTTAGTCTCTCCACAATGCCTCATTTTCCATAACCTATCTTCACATGTTTTGTCATCGATAACTGTTAAAAAATATAAAGTCAGTTATCGTGGTTAAAAAATATAAAGTGCCTGCACCTCCTCCAAAGCCACCACCATGTAAAGTCTGGGGAAAATGCACATATATCGGCAACAATTAGGCTGGAAATTAGAAGGAAAAAAGTCATACATCTCATGGTTTTGTCGAATTGGACGTCCTATTATATTATTGCAAGCATACGTGAACAACACAATTTCATTGCTATTTCTCACTTATTAGTTAGGTTACATTAGGTGCACCTAATTAACTTGATTGTTACCACGTATAAGTTCCCTATTTCACTTCAAACTCAAAACTGAACAAACAGGAAATGAAAAAAGCTCAAATACCTTCAAGACAACATGCTAGCTTCTCCCCTGCCCCTTATCATGTTGCCAAAATTAATGCAGTATGCCCAAGAATAATAACCATAATTAAAGTAAAGAAGAAGGTAATTATCAGCCTTAGCAGCCAGTAGTTTCATTGTTCATAACGATCTACAAAAAGAGAACATGGTAATACTTGCCTGAAGTCCTTCATTTTAATTTTAGCATCAAGATCAGTGCAATAAGTATCGATGCTAAGAATGATTTCCAGAATAAATGGCTAAATAACATTTAATTTTAAATTCCAGAAATACTGAATAAGCAGCAACAAATACACCTAAACTTTATAAAAGGTGCAGGTATTACAAGATAAACAGTACTGAGGATACAACAAATTTGGAACTGCATGTGAACTACAACAGAATTAATTACTCTTTATCTATTGGAATAAGAAGGGCGGTTATGTGAACGTTGTCTATTTGCCACTCTCACTGTTCTTGGAGGTCTGTATCTGCGCCGAGCATCAGGTCTTTGAATCTTGTATAACATAAGAAAAGGAAATAACTAGACCTATTAACAGTCATCTACTGTTTCTACAAATTCACAAGATATCCTACGTACTAAATAACAACACAGAATTCCCAACCCCAAAATATCCCTTCTTCGTACTCCTGCTAAAATAATTGAAGCACCTTTTAGAATTCAAATAAAATTTGAAATCTCCAAAATACTATCAAAATCTTAAGAGTTACATTAAGCAAATACCAATTTATTTGAGTAACAAAATCTACAAAACCAATCAGTGTAACAAAACAGAATAATGCAAAACTTATTGAATTGATCAGATCACGCATAATCAAAATGGAAAAAAGCATACCGGGGTTAGGATTTTCATAGCAAAGCCAAAAACACAAAGACTGGTTAGAGCTCTTCCTAATCGAGTTTGGTTGCGATGATTTGGAGTTCGAATCTGGAAACGGAGAAGAAAGGCGAAATATAGGTTTCCCAAAGCCCTAATTTCGAGCAAAGAGGAACGAGGACTACAGAGCAAAGTAGAGGAATTGAATAAAAGGGTCGGCCTTGTTATTTTAATAAAGGCTTGACCGTTGTAATTTGACACCTTTTACAACGGGCATTTTGTGACCGTTGTAAAGTTGGCATCTATTACAACGGGCCTGAATGGACCGTTGTAATAGCCTTCTATTACAACGAGCAACCAATGCCCGTTGTAAAAGGGGCATTGTACATGGCATCTTTTACAACGGACCTGAATTGACCGTTGTAATAGACTTCTATTACAACGGGCAACTAATGCCCGTTGTAAAAAGGGCATTGTAATAGGGTATTTTTGTTGTAGTATGATGAAGATAGACATCCACCTACATCTGCAAACACTGGACAACATATGATGACAAGAGCAAAGTGTGGAATATTCAAGCCAAAGACATATAGTATTGAGTCTGAAATCACTAAGCCTAGCACATATCAGCAAGCAATCTTGGATTATAAGTGGAAAAATGCTATGCAAGAGGAATATAATGCACTAATAAAAAACAAGACATGGGATCTTGTACCTCTACCAATGAATAAAAACATAGTTGGATGCAAATAGACATTTAGATTAAAGAAAAATCCAGATGGCTCAATTCTTAAATACAAGGCAAGATTGGTGGCAAAGGGGTATTTACAACAAAATGGATTTGACTTTAATGGAACTTTTTCTCCTGTTGTGAAACCCACTACCATCAGAGTTATATTAAAAATTTCCTTGCATAAGAATTGGCCCATTAAACAATTAGATGTCAATAATGCCTTTCTTAATGGTGAACTGCAGGAGGAAGTATATATGGAGCAGCCACATGGGTTCACAAAAGGGAACAAAAATCAGCTAGTATGCAAACTCAACAAAGCACTCTATGGGCTCAAGAAAGCACCAAGAGTTTGGTTTGACAAGCTGAAGACAACTTTAGCAAAACATGGCTACAACTCCACTAAATCTGACAACTCCCTATTCATTAAATTCTTTAATAACACAATAGTCTATATACTGATTTATGTCGATGACTTTTTTATTACAGGAAATAACAAATCAGAAATCATTAATATCACACAATGCCTGAAAGAAAAATTCTCAATCAAAGCCTGGGGAAGCTAAACTACTTTCTTGGCATAGAAGTCAAAAGAACATCGACATCAGAAATTCACTCAAAATTAAAGAAAATACATCAGTGAAATACTGGTTAAAGCTAAAATGGACAAAGCAAAACCCTTGCCCACTCCAATGATAAGCAACAATCATCTCTCAAAAAATAGAGGTGAACCAATTCTAAATGATAAGGAATACAGAAGTATTGTGGGAGCACTACAGTATGTTACTATCACCAGACCAGATATTTCATTCAGTGTAAACAAAGTGAGCCAGTTTATGCTAAGACCTCTTGATGAACATTGGAAAGCAGTGAAAAGAATTTTAAGATATTTAAAGGGCACAATCAACGAAGGACTAATTCTGCAAGCAAGTACTATTCTGTGTATTAATGGCTTCACTGACTTAGATTGGGCTACTGATCAGGATGATAGAAAATCCACTACAGGATACTATGTCTATCTAGGCAAAAACTCAGTATCTTGGTGTGCAAAAAATAATATACTGTATCTAGATCTAACATAGAGGCTGAGTATAGAAGTATTGCCAGTGTTACTGTAGAAATCATGTGGTTAACATCACTACTAAGTGAATTACGGATCAAATTATGCAGCAAGACAACTATCTGGTGTGATAATCAAAGTTCAGTCTCAATCTCGGCAGATCCATTACTTCACTCTCGCACAAAGCACATCGAACTAGACTTATACTTTGTGAGAGAGCAAGTAATAAACAAAAACATAGAAGTCAGATACATACCTTCAACTTGCTAGAAGGCTTACATTCTGACCAAGTCACTCTCTCGACTAAACTTTACTAGATTTAGGTGAGAACTTAACGTGGACGGAGCCGATATTAATCTCAGATCTAAATCACAAATCTACATTCCAGAAGCCTTTGAAGATGAAAAAAAAATCATCAAAGCCTCATCTTATAGTTCGATCAAAAGCAAAGTCATCTCATAGATTCTGTATGCTAATCAAGTTCCTTGACTCATGATAAAGAAGGGAAATTACATCAAAGAAGCTGAAGGAGCCAATTTTTCACTAGCGGCTCCAGATCTCAAGCATTTCATTCGCAAACCCCAACCCTAGTATTGGGTTTGAGGGGGCGTAATAGATAATGAAGCTAGAGAATATAATTCTCGTGTATATTTTTCTATAATAAGATGCGGTTATAAGTATTATGTATCTGGGCCTACCCGCAAAGCCCATTAGTATTTTTCGTTTGTATAAATACAACACAAGCCTGTACAATAATGCTGCTGAGAATAGAATACAACATTTCAACTTTCTTTTACAACATGCGTTAAAGTGTGACGCAGCATGGGAAGCGAATTCGACGATGTAAATCGAATCCGTCCAGGATCTCACACGATTAGCGGAAATAATCGATGAATCGACGAAGAATCGATGGATTTATGAATACCGTAAGGCCCAAATCCGTTGATCATGAAGATACCGGATTTTAGCAATCTTCGACACGTTGATCGCGCACGATACCGTGAAGAAAGATCTTCAATTCTTGGAGCGTTGATCAAGCGCACTTGATTCCACGAATTGGCTTCAACGTTCGTTGATTCGAGCGCACTCGAATGCCGAAAGTGGAGATAGGAGTTAACACTCGACTACCGATTTAAAAATGGAGGCACAAAGCACAAACCAAATTTTATTCAAATTTCAACCACCCTTACAAATGACACGACTCGCCTATTTATAGGCTTACAACACCACAACACTACACAAAGTACAACACATTACAACCAGTACAAACAAGTTACAACATAACACGACTTGATATAAGAAAACACCAAACAAACGACTTAAGAAACAACGCACGCGACCTAAAAAATTAAACAATAAAGACCTAAGTTCGCGACCTAAAATAACTCATTACGCGACTTAAAATTAGGTCGTTCGCGACTTAATAAACTCGGCAGCGACTTATGGAAGGCGGCACGCGACCTATGGTGATAGTCCTTCCTCATCTTCGCGACTTATGAAATAGAGCACGGCACAAAACTTCATGACTTAAAGAAGCAACAGCGATATACTAGAAATTGGGGAAGCGATTTAATTTTGTTCGCGTTTAGGTTTAGGTCGGGGGGGGGGGGGGGTTAAGTCATGGATATGGGAGAGGGTGTGGATCGTAATTCGTGGAAGTGGTGAAGTTAGGTCGTGGGTCGCGAGTTGGCTTTAGGTCGTGGGTCGCGGGAAGGAGTTGGGTCATTAGGTCGCGGGTCGCGAGATGGGGTTTAGGTCGTGTGTCGCGGGGAGGAGTTGGATAGGTCGTGGACGACCTAAAGACGGCTGGCACTTCAAATGAGGTGAGTGTTTCCCCTGCATCAAAGTGGTATTGCCATATCCACACACATCTCATCATTTACTAGTCATCGATACCAAAATTTATTGTGAATGTGCAAGCAAGCTTTTGTTATAAATCATCTCTATAATTATCTAAGACTCGCTTAAGGTCTACATTTGGTAAGAACTAACGAAAAAATACCGCAGTATTGTATAGCAACCTCTTCTTAATCATGGGAGAAATTTATGTCTCTCTTCAACTTACTGCACTCACTATACTTGAAATAGTTTAGTTTAGAAGAATTTTTTTATTGGTGAGTATTCTCAATTGGTAAATTCTTTGTTTTAAGAAAACAAACCAATCACACTTGAGAGGAAATTCCTTCTACATGATGTGAAGCAGTCATCTTGACTATTTGTGAGTTCATTTTATATTTATATTCTAACCTATATGGCTTTGTTTTAAGCATACAATGTAACATACTATTTGACCATTAAATAAATTCTACATTAAGGTTTACTAACAATATGCACTATTTGTGAGTTCATTCTTCTAACAGAAGCAATATGGTTTCCAAATTGAAGAATGAAATGCATTTATCGCAAATTACAAAACTTTGTACACAATCTAATTGTCATTCAATGTGTAGCGTGAGTTGAATGAAAAGGTTAACCTGATCTCCATAATCATCTTTTTTGCAAATAGCTTAATATATTTGTCGTGGATTTGTGGCATACCCACTCACAGTTTAGAAATGAATTTCAGTTTTCCCTATATTCATTAAGAAAAGAAACTTTTGTAAATCATTCACTTTAAGTTTCAAAGTATACAGTCATCATTCCTAAGAGCAGGTTTCTTAAAGCATTTTTATTTTTAATTTCAGCCAAACTGCAACTATTTGCGATAAAAACTATAAATAGTGTCCTTTGATCATATTAAACTACAGGTAAGTAAAGGTTTGACTGTAAAAAAAAATGCAAAACATTATTGAAAATAATTTTTGGAGGATGGTTTATAACCTGTTTTTGATAAGGATTTTCAAGTATTAAGTTTGAAAAAAAAGATGAATCATTATTTCCACATAAAAAATTCAACTTACATTAGTGTAAATCGAAACAACATTTAGAAATATGCATATTCATGATTCATTGTGCATCAGTTTTAAATGTGTTCGTTTTCCGCTTAAAACGATCATAATTGTAGTAAAACTACTCGAAAATAGATTTTTTAAATTTGTTTTAATTATCTTTTATTCTATTCATGTATACTAATCCACTCTTTAAAATAATAATAAATAATTTTTCTTCCTACCTCACAATCATAGGTTGCATCTTAATACCTATACATGGCAATCTTATTGACATAACTTTTTGTTAACTTATATACATATGTGTGTTTATGTATGTATGTGTGTAAGCATATACAAACAATAATGCTGATGTACATAATTGCACTCGTGCATCATAAAATCAGGCAGCTTAAGTGATCATCAAAATTATAACTGCTAAAACTTCCTATGTGGGAAGCACGGTCAAACGATAAACATTAAACAAGCATCATACATGATGAACTCACACCACACACTAGTATATATTAATTAAAGATCCTATAATACTTTTAAAATGATTTTGTTGGATGACTTTATTACAGTTTGACGCAGCGGATTAATCACAAATCGATATGAATCGATGAAAGTAGCACTTGGTGGATTGAAGATACCAAAATGCCCAAATCCGTTGATCCAAAGATGCCGGATTCTAGCTATCTTCATCTCGTTGATCGCGCACGATACCGAGAAACAAAGATCTACGATTCTTCGACATTGATCTAGCGCACTAGATTCCGTGAATCGGCTTCAACAAACGTGGATTCGAGCGCACTCGAATGACGTAAGTGGAGATAGGAGATTACGCTCAACTACCAATTGGAGAAGAAAGCACAAAGCAATCAACAAGAAATTTTATTCAAAGTCAACAACCTATTACAAATGACATGACTCGCCTATTTATAGGCTTTCAACACATTACAAACAGTACAACGGTTACAACATAACATGACTTCAAAAAAATTACAAAACAAACGACTTAACACTGTAGCATCTTCAGCGCGATTTCATAACTCGGCAGCGACTTAACCATTTGTCCTTGACCTGGAGAATCAGCTTGCATTTTAAAAGATGGTACACGGCACCTTGGAAGCGACTTAAGGAATAGTTCACGACTTCAAAATAACTCGGTAACGACTCATCATTCTCTCGGCTACGACTCAACACTATCTCGCGACTCAATCAGTAGGTGATAAAACGAAATTCGCGACTTACTGGAGCTTCTCTATGCCATTCGCGACTCAGAATAGGCATAGGTCATTCGCGAATTGAGGGAAGAGGGTTATGTCTCGTGTCTCGGTGACGACTTAGGTTTAGGTCGTGTATGATGGATGAGTCGTAGGTCGTGGAGGGGTCGTGGGTCGCGGCTGAAGGGGTGAGGGAATTGAGTCGTGGAGGAGTTAGGTCTTGGGTCGCAGTGTTGATTTGAATTGGAGATGTGAGTCGCGGGTGGAGGTCTGAGTCGTGGGTAGAGGTGGCAACGCGATGAGTCGTTCGCGACTCAAGAAATCGATGAGTCGGCCGCGAGATAAATGCTTCATCATCCTCCCCTTGTTGGAAAGAATTCGTCCTCGAATTCACATTTTCGTCGTCTTCGTCAAGTTCCTCCCCATAATACGGAATTAAGTGTTTGACATTGAAAACATCAGAAGTATGGACCTCTTCCGGCAATCTTAATCGATACGCATTATCATTGATCCTCTTCAAGATTTCTACTGGACCAATCTTTCGTGCTTTCAACTTATTGTAAGCTCCAACTGGAAAACGATCTTTCGTCTAAACCGCGTAAACAAAATCGCCTTCTTTGAAGACTACACTTCTTCATTTCTTATCCGCCATTTGTTTATACTTCTCATTTGTCTTTCCCAATCGTTCCTGAACGATTCTATGGCATTCCGTCAACCCATCAACAAAATCAGCAACCCGCTTAACTGTCCCCTTTGGTTGTGGAACCATTGTCAAATCCAATGGCCCCTTTGGTAAGCTTGAATATATAATTTGAAATGGACTGAAACCTGTACTTCGGTTATTTGCATGATTGTGAGCAAATTTAGCTTGACACAACTTCAAATCCCAACTCTTCAAATTGTCTTTCACAAGACATCGTAACAAGTTTCCTAATGATCTATTCACCACCTCTGTTTGCCCATCTGTTTGCGGATGATAAGCACTACTAAATTTCAGTTTCGTTCCCACCGTCTTCCACAAACTAAGCCAAAAATGACTTAAAAATCTGGTATCCCTGTCTGAAACAATAGATTCCGGCAACCCATGTAAACGATAGATTTCTTTAAAGAATAACTATGCCACTCGAACTGCATCCGCCGTCTTCTTACAGGCTATAAAATGTGCCATCTTCGAAAACCTGTCTACTACAATGTATATGGAATCATTTCCTCTTTGAGTTCTAGGCAAACCCAAAACGAAATCCATGCTGATATCAACCCATGGTCTAGTAGGCACAGGTAACGGCATATATAATCATGTATTCGTAGCCGTTCCCTTCGAAACCTGACAGATATGACATCTCTCCACAAATCTCTCTACTTCCTTCCTCATTGATGGCCAAAAATAAGATTGAGAAATTAACTGCAATGTACGATCTCTGCCTACATGGCCTTCGTCATGTAACTCTTTGATAATCTTCATTCTCAAGCTGCTATCTGGAATACACAACTTGTCCCCCTTAAACAGAAAACCATCAACTAACACGTATTCATCAGTACTTCCTTCCTTGACCTTTTCAACAACCTTCATAAAATATGGATCTTCTTCAATCAGCTCTGGTAATACTTCAAAACCTGTCACTTCAACTTTCATTGTCGTTAATAAATGATTCCTCCTACTCAAAGCATCAGCCACCCTATTCGTCACTCCAGACTTGTGTTTGACAACAAAAATAAATTGCTGTAAATAGGCAATCCACGATGCATGCCTTGCTGAAATCTTGTCCTGCCCTTGCATATGCTTCAACGCTTCATGATCAGTGTACAGAACAAATTCTTTCTGAAACAGATAGTGTCTCCAATGCTTAACATCTTGTACAACAGCATAGAATTCAACGTCATATGTACTGTATCTCATCTTCGCTCCTGACAACTTCTCACTGAAATAAGCAACGGGTTTCCCACTCTGACTTAAAACTCCACCAATTCCCACCTTCGACGCATCAGTATGCAATTCAAACAACAACTGAAAATCTGGTAAAACAAGAATCGGTGCTGTCGTCAATAGTTCCTTGATCTTCTCAAAAGCAACCCCCGCTTCCTCTGACCATACAAACTGTTTCCCTTTCATGCAATCAGTAACTGGAGCCATCACGCTACTGAAGTGTGGAATGAATCTTCGGTAGAATGACGCTAGCCCATGAAAACTTCTCACTTCCATAATTGTCTTTGGCTGTGGCCAATTCCTGACTGCTTCAACTTTATTCTGGTCCACCTGTATACCTTCTCCTGACACAACATACCCCAGAAATAAAACACTATGCGTCATAAACACACATTTCTTTGTAGCAGCATAAAATTGTTCCTCACGAAGAATAATCAGCACTTCCCTCAAATGTTGAACATGCTCCTCCATACTCCGGCTATATATTAGAATATCATCAAAATACACCACCACGAACTTCCCAATGAATGGTCTAAAGATTTGATTCATCACTCGCATGAACGTACTAGGCGCATTTGATAGACCAAATGGCATAACCAACCATTCGTATAACCCCTCTCTCGTTTTGAAGGCTGTCTTCCATTCATCTCCAGGTCTAATCCGAATTTGATGATAACCGCTTTTCAAATCAATCTTCGAAAAGATGGTAGCCCCACTCAACTGATCTAGCAAGTCATCCAACCTCGGCATTGGAAATCTATATCTCACCGTAATCTTATTCAAGGCTCGACTGTCAGTGCACATCCTCCACGTCCCGTCCTTCTTCGGTACTAACAAAGTCGGCATAGCACATGGACTTAAACTTTCCTGCACACGTCCCTGTTCAAGCAACTCTTCCACCTGCCTTCTCAACTCTTCATGTTCCTTCGGACTCATTCGATAATGTGGTCTATGCGGTAATACTGCTCCTGGAACAAGATCGATTTGATGTCGAATGTCTCTCAGTGGCGGTAACTCCTTAGGCAACTCTTCTGGAAATACGTCCTCAAATTCTTTCAAAACTGGCTTTGCTTCTTCTGGAATTTCAATCTCTTCATGATTCTCTCGTCCAATCAACAAGTACACTTCAGGTTATTCTTCGACTTCCTTGACAAACTCCTTCAAAGTTAACAGAGTTTTCAATTCTTCAATTTCCTCCAGCTTGCTTTCTTTCTGTTGCTGCTTCTTGGGAACTAACGTGATTTTAGTACCTTCAAACATGAAACTGTAGCTATTAGCACGACCATCATGTTGGACTGCTCTATCAAACTGCCATGGTCTGCCCAACAACAGATGACACACATCCATGTCCACTACATCGCACCAAATTTCGTCCTTGTATTTCTTCCCGATTGAAAATTTAACACAAGCTCTTCGTCCAACTTTCACCTCACCTCCTTTCCTCAACCAAGCTAACTTGTATGGTTTAGGATGCTTCTCGGTTTCAATTCCAACTTCTTTACTGCCTCTATAGAGATAATGTTATCGCAACTCCCAGCATCAATAACGAATTTACAAACTCTTCCAAGAATAGTGCAAGTAGACTGAAATATGTTATTCCTCAACCAACTGTCTTCCTCCTCTTGCTTTGGTGTCAAACAACTCCTCCTCATCATTAGTGAATATCCTTCGTCTCCCGATAACAAGTCTTCCTCCTCAACCGGTAAGGAATTAGAACACTCTGCCTCTTCTTCCTCTTCTTCAACCTCAGCTATCATAGTTTTCTTCTTCGGCTTCGGACACTCGTTGCTTTTATGACCCATCTCCTGGTAATTGTAACATTTGAATCCACTGTTAACCTTCGCCTTCTCAGTCTCCTTCACAACTGGTTTTGTAACAGCTTTAGGAACATTATAACTTCCACTGACTCCCTTCACTTGATTGTTAGAATTAGTAAACACACCACCTCCACGCCTTCCCTGCTTCTCCCAAGCCAACGCCTTTTGGTGTGCTTCCGCCACAGATCTTGGATCGAACATATTAACCATATCCTGGATCTGCATTCGTAACCCTCCAACAAATCTTGCTGTCAGCTGCTCTTCTGTTTCCATTATATCGTTCCTGGCAATGAGTTGGTAAAATTCATCTGCATAGTCGTTAACTGATTTTGTCCCCTGCCGTAGATTCTGCAATCTCTGGTACATGAGTGATTGATAGTTGTATGGTAAAAATGTAGCTCTCATCAATTTCTTCATTTTCTCCCAATCTACAATCTTCGACTTTCCCATCCGTTCTCGTGTAAGTTTAGTTTGCTGCCACCACGCCAAAGCTCTTCCCCTCAATCTAGTAGCAACCAACTTCACTCGACGATTCTCCGGCACTTCCTTGAAATCAAATATTTCTTCAACATTAGATAACCAGTCTAAGAACTCCTCAGCAACCATCCCGCCTTTAAATTCTGGAATCTCCATCTTCATTCCTGATTCCCATCGACGGTCATCATCTACATCTTGATACTGACGTCGTGTTTGTTCTCTATCTCGATGCATACTCCCTCTGTCACCAACAAATTCCTCATCAAAATCTGAAGTATATCGTTGTCGATCACGACCTCCAACATCTCTACCATCACTCCTTCGATCAACATTCCTATCACGATTATCAACACTTCTATGATCTTCTCTTCTCTCCCGATCTGAATGTATCGAAGCTCTACTTCTCCCATGGCTCGATTCAGGTGAAACTCTTCTTCTACTTTGATTCATTCAAGCATCATTCTCTCTAATCGACCAATCCCTTCATTCAACTTTTCAGTAAAGCTCTCGTGGATTCGTTGCTCCATTTCATCGGCCACTTCTCTTCCATACAAGGCATTAATGTTGCGATGACGTTGAGCTCGTCTCGGAGGCATGATTGAACTTCAAACAAATAATTCAACAAATCTCCAAATTTCAACAAATCAAACTTCAATAAATTTGACTTCAAAAATCTTCAAACAAAACAACTCCAAAACTACAATTCAAATCAACTAGTACGGCTTCAAGCTTGCTTTGAACTTTACTTTGGCGTGCAAACTTCCAACAAGTCACGGCCTACCTTCAACAATGATAGCAAAGTGATGCTTCAACTCTTGGCTCAAACACCTTTCCAACATAGATTCGAAATGAAATGGATCGAAAGTTCTCCTCTGTAATGACCCGCAATATTTACACAACTATGATATTGTGATTTAAACAAGTATAAAGTATTGAAGTATATTTGTGTACACATTTGGCATGACTTGGGGGTAAATTTGTGATTTCCCAACTGTTAAAACCCTAGCCGTGAGTGGATTATAAAAAAAACAGAGAAAGATGTGGCCGCTGTTTTTATTCGACTCTCTCGTTTCAAAACAAAACTAAAATGGCCGAAGCCCTAGAAAACAGATTGGGGAAAAATTATCTTGCTGTATCGAATGGCGTTGGATTCGTGAGAAAAAGGGGGAAAGCTATGGCAATATCTAGGGGATTGACATCTCATATAGCTACGTGAGTGTTCTTAATCTTGATTTGGCAATAAGTCCTATCTCAGGCAGCCGTAGTTATATTTCGCAAATAAATTTGTGTGTATGGATGCTTTGCGTGTATTGATGCTTGTTAATGATTGTTTGACCCTTGGTTGCTTGCGTATCCATATATTGATGATGATTAAGTCCGATTATGTTCATATCTGTACCTGAGATGATATCTATTCACTATCCTGTCACGGTACACTGATTTAACACTATGTATTACTGCCAAATGAATTGTTTAAGTACACTCATACCAGACGTATCATGTCTGACCCTGTTGATTGTCTCGACAATCTCCTGGGGTGTCTCATTCAACGAGGCAGTTCGGGATGATGTTTTTACAGGTTGCTATGCACACTTTGATGAGATGATGATTTAAGAGATAGAGTTAAAATGATTTATCACTGCATGTAGATGATATGAAGAAAGTATTTAAGTATTTTCATTGTCACTTCATATGTATTGCTGAACTAAAATATGTATGTAATACCATGAACAGTGAACCATCATGTGTTAGATTGATTTGTATATAAATCTTGAAAACTGTATTGTCTTATATGTAATTGCAAGTTTGAAACTGTAACACTGGGATTGTTCAGTTTTTATATATTTTCTGAAATCTGTATTTGGAGAATAACTGGTGTCAAGGCAGTATACACAAGTGTTTACACTTGTGTATATGTGCAGACCCATAGATCTGCTGAGTTTTGTGATTTAAAGGATTTTTATGGATTTTGTTCAAGTTTCCTTTCAGAAGTTTTGGGGAAAACCTTTATAAACTTATTTTGATGGATTATTTCTATATTTATGCATAATCATATATGGATCTGGAGTTTGATTTTAGTATGTAATTATCATATCTGAGAATATATATATATATATTTATTGTTTTTGGCAAGTTGAATGCCTTGAATGTGAAAAGCAAAGATGAGATATATATATATATATATATATATATATATATATATTTCTCTATGATATGTTTTTTCTGAGATCAAGTTACTTATGGTTTTGGGAGATTATATGGATCTGAATCCACACTTTTGAGATATGATCTTTCATCTGAGCATCTGAGTTTTGATAGATATGTTTTCTTTGATATAAGATGTTTATTCTGGAAAAAATGAGGTTCTATGGGGAATTTGGATTTATATAAGAATTTGAAATAATTTCTGAAATGAGTTTGAGAACTTACAGCCTCATGTGCTTTATATATCTGAAATGTATTTAGTTGTTTTAACAGCATGACTTACAAGTCTGAACTATATTTATATGTTTTGGCATATTTGATGCCGTAGACCTTTGAAGGAAAGATGGATTTTTAATGCTTTCAAATGCATTATGATTTTTGGAAATGAAATTTCTATGTTAAGTGGCTGTTGCTATTCGAATCTGAATATAGCATATAGCTAATATATGTTCATGTAATAGATTCTTGAATTGTATTGAGGACTTGCCATATAAATTAATATATGTGCATGCCCTTACTTTATATTTCTGAAATGAATGAGCTCAGTTTTGAATAGTTTTGCAAAAGAAAGTAAACTGTTTTGATTCTCTTATGCTATATTCATAAGATTTCTAGAAATGGATTACAAGTCCATGTATTATCTTGAGACTTTTATAAAAGGAACTTGTAAGTTTCCAATTGTTTGTGTTAAAAATATTTGTATGATGCGGAATAGCTTTTGTCCTTGCATCAGTGATATGTTTTTGTTTTAAAGAAAGATAGTTGATGTAAATTCACCTTTTATGTCTGAATATAACTTGCATGAATGAGAAAGAGGAAAACTCGATGACCTCATTTTTGTATAGTTGGATTGGTAATCTTTTGTTTATATATATATTTATTGATACTTGGTTGGTGTCAAGGCTTCATTGACTCTCGAATGTGGCCAGCATTGTTACTGTGTGATTTTAAGGCTCAATTTTAATTGCCCATTCATTAATACCATTGCTTGAGCTTGTGTGTTGGCGAGGCCGTGCACACCTGTATTTATATGTGTGTGTACGTGCAGACACACCTATAATTGTGCTACAGCCAGAGTTGAATTAAGTAAAGGATATCTATGACTTTTATGATATAATCAGGAATTCTGATATTTCTTGTCTGCTTGTGTATCTTTTGTGTCATATTGCAAATAATTTTCATAAGAAGGAAATGGGTTTATCTTTATATTAAAATGCTATGTGTGAATGCTTTAGCTAATTTTCTTAAACTCTGATTTAATAACTAAAGAGATTGGTATATCTTCATATATACTAATCTATGTTTTAAGAATACACCAATATTTCTATATTGGTAATAGTGGATCCTGGTTTTGGTTTTGAAGATAGATGACCCTGTGTTTTCATTTAGTATACTTCTTTATACCAAAAAGAAAAAAAAACAAATTAGTCCATGATTTGGCCACTAGAAAAGTAGGGTCATCTCATTTGGTATCAGAGCTATGTAGGTAGATAACATAGCAAAAAAAAAAAAATTAATTTGTGTGAACTTGTTTGTATTGACTGCTTTGGTTGCATTGTTTGAACTGATTGCTTTGGATGATCTATTTGGATTACATCAATGTTAATGATGTTTATTAAAAATTTAAGTGAGCATTAATCCATTTTATGCAATGGCATTAAGTCCTCTGATAGGCAGCCTAAAGTATTATAAGATTCATTTAAATTTTTGAAATGGTCTGATATGGATGAAATGGATGTTTGTTGTGCATTTCTGTTTGGAGTTTTGTATGTCAGTTTTCCAAGCTAAAATGTTTTGAGCATTTTTAATTCTATTCGTATTATTGTCAAATATGGACTTAAGTTATTTAGGACATAGGCAACAAGATAGAGATCTGGCTCATGTTTATTTTCTAAATAAAAATAGGAGGTTTTCTGGGTTTTTGGTGAAATTTTCTTAACAAACACCTCTGTCCATATTTTTACAATAATATAGTAGAATCATGAATGCTTAAATTATTTTGGAAAGCCCACAAACCTATTGTAAATCCTTGTAGTAAGAAATTAAATGGATAACAAAGGATTGTACTAGAAAGTATTTATGTTTTTCTGAAGCATGAATGGGTTGGAGATTTGGTGAGTAAACTCTCACTTGGCAAGGCCTTAAGACCTATGAAAGCCAGCCATTTAACCTCTAAATTATTTTTCTCATGTTTGAAGTTTTCTTGCATTTCTGGTTTACCATTTTCTGATGCTTCTGAAGTATATTGTTTAGTCATCATTTAATCTAATGATTGTTTCCACATGGTGTATACTTAATGATAGGATGATAATAACTAATTTATTTATATGATTATAAGCCTGAGAAAATGTTTTTAGGTAAAGCATAAACTAATAAGAAAAGTAAGGTGTAAGGCAGTAAGAGGAAGGGGTCCTCTGGCTTATGTCTTGTATTTTGAAAGGATGATTGAGATGCAGTGGAATTTCCATATGCTAAATCTTGATCCACCATTAAGTACTCTCTGAAAATAAGGCTGAGCAATAAGTGAACACATTTCAAAGAAAAATATATATAAATTGACGGCAAGGATCTTGTTACTGGGAACCCCAGTGATATTTTATCTCCTAAAATATTTTGATCTATGTTTTAACCAAAGGCCATCTCTGAACTAAACTGACTTGCAATGATATGCAGATGTGATTTATTGATTGTTGAAATGTATGAATGGATGAATGTTTCATGGATGCATGAAAACTGTTTGCATTTACTGGTTAGGTACATAAAGATTTTGAGCATGATACAGTATAGTTGAGACCTGCACACATGAAAGGAAAACTTAGTAATTAAACTAAGGAATTGGGTCACCTCTATCAGGTTGGGTATGAGGGAAGTGGGTATGACATAGTGGTTGGCTTGCATCAAGGATGGGGTGTGAGTTTGCACATGGCATGTTCATGTCCAAATAGCTTGTAGTGCGCTGGAAATCAAACAGATGTTCCAGGCAGTGTGCACCAGTGCAACCATGAATGTGATATTGGACCTAAAAAAAATGATATGAAATGAACCCACAAGCAGAGGTGATTAGGCTAGGGGTATAGTGAGTCCTGGTATGCAGACTCAGTTTGGATGCCTTAGCTCAATGATGTGGGTTTTGCTTGTTCATATTTATGAGATGCTTGTGTGATTTGGGTGATGGTTGTTATGAATTCTTGAAATAAGAATTTCTGCTAAGATACTTGTTGGATGATTTCTGATGGCAAGCAGTTAGTTGATGTTCTTATAGATGTCTGGTTTTCTTTTAGGAACTGAAAAAAAATACCATTATTAAGTGATTGTTTGCTGTTTGTATTGATTGAGTATTGTTTGTATAAACTTAATTCATACGTATGTTTATGATATTTTGCTTTGATTGCCAAGAATGAGGTCTGTTTTGAATTAAAAATTCATTTAAATAAAGACAGATTATATAGGGGTATTGATCCCTATTTTGATTTGCATATAGATGATATGTTTTGCATGAAGATGGTGTGTATGGCCATGGATGAATGAGCATTACATTTAAAATGACTTCAATATGAATCATGAGTAGGAATGCATTTGTAAGCAACATATAACCTGATGACAAAACATATGAACTGTTACTGAATTAATATTTGTTTGGTTCTGGTTAAGTAAGCTTGGTGTATAAATATGTTTGAGACATTAGAATTGCTTTGAAAAGCAGAAAGTAAAATCTGTACTGATTCTAGAATTTTCTAAACCAATTTGCCAATAGGGTTTAGTTTAAAACTGAATGTGAACACTATTATGATGAATGCAATGGCACTGTTTCCTGCTCTCACTTGTACACTGCCATATTTATGCACATTCACTTCATCCTGTGTGCACCCCTGAGTTGCACTGTATGCATAGACTTGGTCCAAACACTGTTGCATCTGAAATATGCTGTTGCACTTGAGATTTTAGACTTGATTTTGCTGTTTGCATGCAGTGGCAGTTCCATATATATATATGTCCATGTACTTGAAACCACTAGATGCTGCACACTTGTGCTTTGTCTTGATCACTTCTGCTGTTGTCATTTTGTGTTGTCTTGCATTTGCCAAGTCCATGTGTAAGTTCCCATACATCCATCTGAGTTTGCTGTTTTCAGATGCACTGAGTTGTTTGAATATGTCGCTTTCTTATCTATGTTCTGTTTGTATGACAGTTGCAATTACCCTTGTGCTTGTTCATTTGATGATGAAACATGTTGATTGAAATTTGCTTGTGCACTCGAGTTGGCAAGGCAGTGCACACGTGTATATTTATACACGTGTGTATTGCAGCCACTCCGCAAAATTTAATGAATATTTGGGATGCTAGAACGAGTAAGAGTGAATTGTGAGGACACAATTCCAAAAAGGTGGGGTATTTGTAATGACCCACAATATTTACACAACTATGATATTGTGATTTAAACAAGTATAAAGTATTGAAGTATATTTGTGTACACATTTGGCATGACTTGGGGGTAAATTTGTGATTTCCCAACTGTTAAAACCCTAGCCGTGAGTGGATTATAAAAAAAAAAAGAGAAAGATGTGGCCGCTGTTTTTATTCGACTCTCTCGTTTCAAAACAAAACTAAAATGGCCGAAGCCCTAGAAAACAGATTGGGGAAAAATTATCTTGCTGTATCGAATGGCGTTGGATTCGTGAGAAAAAGGGGGAAAGCTATGGCAATATCTAGGGGATTGACATCTCATATAGCTACGTGAGTGTTCTTAATCTTGATTTGGCAATAAGTCCTATCTCAGGCAGCCGTAGTTATATTTCGCAAATAAATTTGTGTGTATGGATGCTTTGCGTGTATTGATGCTTGTTAATGATTGTTTGACCCTTGGTTGCTTGCGTATCCATATATTGATGATGATTAAGTCCGATTATGTTCATATCTGTACCTGAGATGATATCTATTCACTATCCTGTCACGGTACACTGATTTAACACTATGTATTACTGCCAAATGAATTGTTTAAGTACACTCATACCAGACGTATCATGTCTGACCCTGTTGATTGTCTCGACAATCTCCTAGGGTGTCTCATTCAACGAGGCAGTTCGGGATGATGTTTTTACAGGTTGCTATGCACACTTTGATGAGATGATGATTTAAGAGATGGAGTTAAAATGATTTATCACTGCATGTAGATGATATGAAGAAAGTATTTAAGTATTTTCATTTTCACTTCATATGTATTGCTGAACTAAAATATGTATGTAATACCATGAACAGTGAACCATCATGTGTTAGATTGATTTGTATATAAATCTTGAAAACTGTATTGTCTTATATGTAATTGCAAGTTTGAAACTGTAACACTGGGATTGTTCAGTTTTTATATATTTTCTGAAATCTGTATTTGGAGAATAACTGGTGTCAAGGCAGTATACACAAGTGTTTACACTTGTGTATATGTGCAGACCCATAGATCTGCTGAGTTTTGTGATTTAAAGGATTTTTATGGATTTTGTTCAAGTTTCCTTTCAGAAGTTTTGGGGAAAACCTTTATAAACTTATTTTGATGGATTATTTCTATATTTATGCATAATCATATATGGATCTGGAGTTTGATTTTAGTATGTAATTATCATATCTGAGAATATATATATATATATATATATTTATTGTTTTTGGCAAGTTGAATGCCTTGAATGTGAAAAGCAAAGATGAGATATGTATATATATATATATATATATATATATTTCTCTATGATATGTTTTTTCTGAGATCAAGTTACTTATGGTTTTGGGAGATTATATGGATCTGAATCCACACTTTTGAGATATGATCTTTCATCTGAGCATCTGAGTTTTGATAGATATGTTTTCTTTGATATAAGATGTTTATTCTGGAAAAAATGAGGTTCTATGGGGAATTTGGATTTATATAAGAATTTGAAATAATTTCTGAAATGAGTTTGAGAACTTACAGCCTCATGTGCTTTATATATCTGAAATGTATTTAGTTGTTTTAACAGCATGACTTACAAGTCTGAACTATATTTATATGTTTTGGCATATTTGATGCCGTAGACCTTTGAAGGAAAGATGGATTTTTAATGCTTTCAAATGCATTATGATTTTTGGAAATGAAATTTCTATGTTAAGTGGCTGTTGCTATTCGAATCTGAATATAGCATATAGCTAATATATGTTCATGTAATAGATTCTTGAATTGTATTGAGGACTTGCCATATAAATTAATATATGTGCATGCCCTTACTTTATATTTCTGAAATGAATGAGCTCAGTTTTGAATAGTTTTGCAAAAGAAAGTAAACTGTTTTGATTCTCTTATGCTATATTCATAAGATTTCTAGAAATGGATTACAAGTCCATGTATTATCTTGAGACTTTTATAAAAGGAACTTGTAAGTTTCCAATTGTTTGATTTAAAAATATTTGTATGATGCGGAATAGCTTTTGTCCTTGCATCAGTGATATGTTTTTGTTTTAAAGAAAGATAGTTGATGTAAATTCACCTTTTATGTCTGAATATAACTTGCATGAATGAGAAAGAGGAAAACTCGATGACCTCATTTTTGTATAATTGGATTGGTAATCTTTTGTTTATATATATATTTGTTGATACTTGGTTGGTGTCAAGGCTTCATTGACTCTCGAATGTGGCCAGCATTGTTACTGTGTGATTTTAAGGCTCAATTTTAATTGCCCATTCATTAATACCATTGCTTGAGCTTGTGTGTTGGCGAGGCCGTACACACCTGTATTTATATGTGTGTGTACGTGCAGCCACACCTATAATTGTGCTACAGCCAGAGTTGAATTAAGTAAAGGATATCTATGACTTTTATGATATAATCAGGAATTCTGATATTTCCTGTCTGCTTGTGTATCTTTTGTGTCATATTGCAAATAATTTTCATAAGAAGGAAATGGGTTTATCTTTATATTAAAATGCTATGTGTGAATGCTTTAGCTAATTTTCTTAAACTCTGATTTAATAACTAAAGAGATTGGTATATCTTCATATATACTAATCTATGTTTTAAGAATACACCAATATTTCTATATTGGTAATAGTGGATCCTGGTTTTGGTTTTGAAGATAGATGACCCTGTGTTGTCATTTAGTATACTTCTTTATACCAAAAAGAAAAAAAACAAATTAGTCCATGATTTGGCCACTAGAAAAGTAGGGTCATCTCATCCTCTCTTGTTGCAAATTCAATATGAACACGATGAACAACTTCAAACTTCAAATACTCGGCTCCAAGACCCGATTTAGCTATGATTGGCTAAAAACAAGCTCTGATACCAAACTGACGCAGCGGATTAATCACAAATCGATATGAATCGATGAAAGTAGCACTTGGTGGATTGAAGATACCGAAGTGTCCAAATCCGTTGATCCAAAGATGCCGGATTCTAGCTATCTTCGTCTCGTTGATCGCGCACGATACCGAGAAACAAAGATTTACGATTCTTCGACGTTGATCTAGCGCACTAGATTCCGTGAATCGGCTTCAACAAACGTGGATTCGAGCGCACTCGAATGACGTAAGTGGAGATAGGAGATTACACTCAACTACCAATTGGAGAAGAAAACACAAAGCAATCAACAAGAAATTTTATTCAAAGTCAACAACCTATTACAAATGACATGACTCGCCTATTTATAGGCTTTCAACACATTACAAACAGTACAACGGTTACAACATAACATGACTTCAAAAAAATTACAAAACAAACGACTTAACACTGCAGCATCTTCAGCGCGATTTCATAACTCGGCAGCGACTTAACCATTTGTCCTTAACCTGGAGAATCAGCTTGCATTTTAAAAGATGGTACACGGCACCTTGGAAGCGACTTAAGGAATAGTTCACGACTTCAAAATAACTCGGTAACGACTCATCATTCTCTCGGCTACGACTCAACACTATCTCGCGACTCAATCAGTAGGTGATAAAACGAAATTCGCGACTTACTGGAGCTTCTCTATGCCATTCGCGACTCAGAATAGGCATAGGTCACTCGCGAATTGAGGGAAGAGGGTTATGTCGCGTGTCTCGGTGACGACTTAGGTTTAGGTCGTGTATGATGGATGAGTCGTAGGTCGTGGAGGGGTCGTGGGTCGCGGCTGAAGGGGTGAGGGAATTGAGTCGTGGAGGAGTTAGGTCTTGGATCGCAGTGTTGA
The DNA here is from genome assembly GCA_030765085.1 of Allium cepa. Lineage (NCBI taxonomy): Eukaryota > Viridiplantae > Streptophyta > Magnoliopsida > Asparagales > Amaryllidaceae > Allium > Allium cepa. The sequence goes on along the minus strand of CM060940.1, from coordinate 884,456,711 downwards.
TTTGAATTGGAGATGTGAGTCGCGGGTGGAGGTCTGAGTCGTGGGTAGAGGTGGCAACGCGATGAGTCGTTCGCGACTCAAGAAATCGATGAGTCGGTCGCGAGATAAGTGCTTCATCACAGTTCAAATGATATTCACATTTACATATTTATTTACTGTCTAAGTTCATACCCATACTTGGATTTTAAGTTTAATTATTTCAATTTACTACACACACATATATAGCATTTTACAACACTAATGCATGCACAAGAATATATATATATACTCTCATGCGATCACAAAACTCAAGAAAACATAAAACAAGTGCAGTATAAAATACAAAGTTGCAAATCTAACAAAGTTTAGCATAATAATATATCTAGGGGAACAGAAAATTTTATAATTTTAATTTGTACAACCAGAATTATCAAGTAGTAAATAAGGTCAAAACCTGTTCAATTTGGGAAGCATCAAACAATGCAAGGTCAGGTAAATTTAATTGGCTTACAAACATAAAGTAACCCATATTCACATGCGAAGACTTTCAGATGCTAGAAAGTAGAGTATTATCACAAAAATGACTAACTCTTATTTAACAATTTAAACTCGTAAACGTGTTTATTATTGATTTACCAAGTTTGAATGAAATATAATAATAGCAGCTTCTTTATACAACAAGATAAATAAATGATTAGATTGAAATATGGGAACACTCTCTCGAAGCATAGGAAACACAAAACTGTTGCAGTATAAAGGAACTCAGGATTGCAAAATAACGTAAGTTTAACAAAAAAATATACAATGCAACTGAAATAACTAGTGGAACAAAATACATATAATAGTAACAATTTGTACGGTCGAATTTGCCAAATAAATAAAGCGAAAAACTTGTTTTAACTTGGAAAGTACTAAACTAAATAAGGTCAGGATTGGAAATATAAGCTTGTAAATATACTAGAGATGCAACCAAAGTTAGTAAGGTAAAAATATAAACATATATTTTAACCATTGGTTAAATAAAACTGAACACACTCAAGACAACTCATTCTCACACAAATCATATAGAAAATAAACCGAACAAAAACGAAAGCAGGAGAATCATAGCAAACAATAAACTAGGAAATATTAGCAAAATCAGTAAATTACCTAACTAAGAAACAATGAACTAAGAAATATTAGCAAAATCAGTAAATTCAACTAACTACGATATGCCCAAAATATGCAGGATCCAGCAGTAAATTGCCCCATCTTCTCCTGTAAAAGATGATGTGTGCGAGATGCATGGCTTATTTTTTAATTAAATAAAGAACGCGTATGTGTGCGAGAGAGGAAGAGAAGTCGACGCTGAGGGATAGAGGCGCGCATGGACATGGTGTTGATGAAGGCAGAAACACAGCAGCGCCGCTGGTAACGATGGCTGGGAACGAGGGGAGATTTAGAAGTGGTCGATGGCGGAGTCGCGGATGTGGGAGAGAGGGGGTTGGCGAGCGCGGTGCTGAGGTATGCCAGATTTTTAAATTAAAAGAGGGAAAAGAAAAGGAGGCGTACATGGAAGATAGAACGAGAGTGGAGCAGCTGAGGCGGGGAAATTTTTTTATTTCTCCCGCATTTGTTTCTGTACAGCGTTTCACAAGTTGTTTTTTTTTTCAATGATGCATATAGACAATAACAGCTATTCAGTAAAACGCCGCTAAAAATATATTTTCTTGTACTGTACCTGTCTTCTCGATGTAAGTCTAGCGGAGGAAGTCTAGCGCTTTAGGAAGCTGAGTCATCGTTTGTCGCCCCGTCTTCTTCTGCTTTGCAGGCTGAATATGGTCAACTAGTTCCAGTTGGTCCATTCATGGATCGAACTCTTCTGAACTTTAAAGTTCTTCTTAACCCACTGAAGAGAGCCTCCTCCATGATCTCCGCCATGGTTTTTCATAACATTTACTTGCAATATAGCATTCTGGAGGATGACGTGAGCCTCCGAGAGAAGAATGAATTCGTCCATATGCTGCCTCCGAGATACACCGCTTACCATCGATATATGAGCCTAAACAGAGCAATATCCCCTTCCAATGACTTCTTGAGAGTAACCCTTTCGAACTTGGGAATTGCCCCATTCTAGATTTACCATAATGGATATGCTATCTTAACATGCCTGCATGTTCTGTTTATGCAGACATTTAACTGTGCTCCAAGTTTCTATGAGCTAAGATATTTTCTCTTGTTTAAAAGGAGAGATGAATACCCATCTCTAGTCATCATTGAGGCTCAAAGGAATCACAAAATCGTGCCGCAACTGCAAAACTATTTGTCTCAATTCAAAACTCGGTACTTCTTCGTTAGATGCCCTGAAGGGTTCAATCGCCTTTGGATAATGGAGGGTGACTTCTCTTCCTTATTGCGTTCCGATATGTCGCTATGGAATTTCTAACAAGTCAAGTACCTCCTACAATTATTCCAAGGCCCGATAAAGACCTATCACTTAACCAAAGTTTCCATATCTTGAAGGCTGTAGATGCCGGGGAAAGATCGATTAAATTCTTGCCAAGGATGAAAATTTGCTTTGGTATGGATTGTTGCATCCAAGGAGATCTGTCGTAGCGGTTGAGGTCCCGTCTCTTTCTCGTTCCAAAATACGAACGTGCTCTACCTCTTCGTTTCAATAGTCTGAAAAGGGTGTTTTTCAAGAAAAGGAAGTCTTTTCTGGCGATTCAGCTGAAGAAACTCATGAGGGAAGTGATGTCACAACCGAAGCTTGTTGCTTGGTTGGAATGCCCTCAATTCTGAAAGAAGGGGAAGAAGAGATTAAACAGCGAGAAGACAAGGTTACAATGGCAGCGGAGAAAGAGGAGGGTGAAGTTGAGAGTAGTAGTCGCGAGTCCTCCTCCAGTGATGAGGATTTTTATGCAGATTTCAGTAACGGAGACTCCGAATCTTATGACGAAACACCGTGAATGAGCCCCTTATTTCGGACTCACCTCCCCAAGAGACCTGCAACGAAGATGCTGCCCTAGAAGTCAAGCGACGATATGTAATCTATTGTGAAAATCTCATTATATTTGAATTTGTGGTTGTGGAGTTATTGATCGATCAAAGTTACAAATATGGAGTGGTTGAAGCTTTTGTATCGATACCTTCATATCGATCCCTTCATGTCAATGACGTGGAAAGCTTGTTTTGTGGAGATCCAATATTTGTGCATAGAGACTGCTTCTTTTAGGTTGATGCTTCTTTCGTATCCATCTAATGCTTCACATTCTGTATTGATGTTTTGCCTCTATCTTCGTATCAATCATAGGCTCTACTCTTCGTATCGATCAAGTATGTGATCAATACGAAAAGTGTGTTGGCTGGCCAAGTGAAGCGCGATCAATCTAGGAAGTGCCATACAAGTTTGAACCTTATGGATATGAATGATGGATGCCGAGCACTTGAGTTATGTTCATTTCATATCGATGTTGATCGATACGAAATGATGGATACGAACGATGGATACGAAATGGATGTTTTTCTCATGGTTTTTGGTCGTTCCATAACTTGAGCATACGAACGTTGATTAACCTGAAATTTGGGATGCTGCCTTGCATAGCTCTATTTGTCATATCATGTTAATTGGGGCTCGATCCAGACTCGGACCAAGTTTGCCTATATCAATCGTGAACTTGCAGATAATGATCTCTGGAGCAGATTGTTTTCAGTCTCTATTCAAGTCCTTGGTATCACAGTCTTGCCAAAAAGTAGGATAATATGTGCCCCACAAAGTATGTCTTGTGTGAACATGATGTGCTTTGAAAAGCTGCAATCTTCATTCTGAAAAGGCTCTATCTGATTTACTGAACAATTGTTTTCCTTTCATCAACAGCTGTAACCCTCGATTAATTTCCAACGGTATAAATATTAAGTTGTAGACTGCTAAGGATCACACATTTTTTTTTGTAGTTGAAGGTTAAGTGCTAGCAATTTGTCATTGGTTGTTCTGGCTGTCATCATTTAATTCCTATCAACTTTGAAAATCAAATGTTAGCATAACATACATGCACGTTTTTTAACCTGACTCCCATTCACATTTGCACGTCCATGGGTCGTTGTCAAGCTCTTTTTTTGGATTTTGGGGAAAAGAAGTTCTTGCCATCGATTGATGGTTCCTTTTGGATCGATTTTCGTATCGATCCTCTCCTGGGACGATGTGAAATCCGAGTTGCAACAATGATCGATGGTTGTTTTTATTCCCTTTTTCATATTGATCCTTTCCTGGATCGATCTGGGGTGCATTAAGGTGGATTCCATATCGATGGTGATCGATACAAGGCGGATTTACAAAAGGCGTGTTCCATAATAATGGATACGGTTTGGCTTGAGTTGTTCTACATTGTGCTCTTTGTATCGATAGATACGAGAGTTTCAAGCACAAGCGCATTGGGACGTTTCATGTCGATGGATACGAGAAGTTGGGATTCAGATGTGCTTCGTATCGATGGATGCAAACGATCCAAACACAAGTGCACAGTGCTCTTCGTATCGATGGGTACGTTGACCAATTCAATCGGAGAGGAAACTGGGATAAGAATCGTCTTTTATGTTGGATACATAGGAGTATAAATGCTTTTTATACTTGGTATATTTTTTACACCTTGCTTATACTGTTATTTCGTATTTATATGGAGAAAAGGAAAAAAGAAAAAAGAACTGTTCTTCCTCCCCAAAACCCCAAATTGTTAATCTTTAATCCCAGAACTTTTGAATCTTGGTAAATAATCAATAGAATCGCACCTAAAATGATGAGATTCGAGCTTCGTGCCTCTTCGTTCATCATAATGTCCATCACCAGTGTCATTGGCGCAGGAGTGTGGAGTTGAGAGGGCCGGCAATGACGATTGAGGAATTGGAGAAGAAGGAGATGGGATGGATCCATGGGTTCGAATCGATGGCAGGTGAGCAATGGTTTCGTATCGATGAATAAGAATATTGATGCGAGATCAGCCTACCAATCCATACAAGCGGGCGAAGCGGAAGTTCTGCCCCCTTGATCGAGATGAAAGAGCTATGTCTCTTGGATCGATATGAAAACTTGCTTCTGGAAGTGAGATGAGGAAGATGACTGATCGATACGATCAACATCGATACGAATGGAGGCCATGGGTGAAACGATCGATATGAATAGGTCATCAATCTGAATGTTCAATCGATACGAAGAGGAAATCATCCTGAATACTTTGATCGATACGAATGTTGGCTTAAGGGAAAGATCCGAAGTGAATTATGATGGATACGAATTTTAGGGATTTTTTCATATTCAAACACTTAACCCCGACAGCTTTAGCCTTGCATATTTGAACTCGATCGTAAAACTGCATATATGACTATCCTTTAAAGATCGACGATGGAACTGTAACATGTTAAACACAACAAATTTTAACATGGACCGTTCTCCGAAGTCAGAATGACACGGTTGAGACAGTCAGCGATGACGGTCGCTCTGGTCGAATCTCGAAATCTTGTCTCTTTACCATCTTTTAACCTTGTAGAAATTTAGAGTACAGTGCAAAAATTCACTACACAACACTATCACTCAATTTGCACCATGAGGTACATGGGTTTTTTTACCATCTAAGAATGGTCTTTATTGAGTTCAATAGCTATGGATCCTGGGAGCTCAGAGCAGCACGAAGTTAAAAGTCCTCCATTCCCCAGAATAGAAAGGCCGGATGTCCCGTAGATACAATGAATCCTGCTCCGGATGAACTGCCGGATGCATGATGATAATGAACCCTAAAGATTCCATCCAATCAAAGATTACAAAAGATATGCTAGGTAGAATTTGCCTTAGACACAGATTGTCTTTGGAAGAAGTCCAGTTACCAAGGCCGGAAGATAGAGCACACAATCCTTCGAAATAGTTCACCGCATGCAATAGATTCATGTGCTTGGCTAGAACAATGCCCCCGTTCAATCAGTTCATTAGGGATGTACTGTTTTTTCTGAGGATCGTACCTTCTTAGCTTCATCTGAATGGATACGTGCTACTCAACATCTTGTATATAATATTTATGGAATATCTCCTTTGTCCCTCCACTGTCGACAAGATTAGATATTTATTCAATGTTAAGATTCGGGGGGATAATCCATCATTTTCCTGCCTAGAAGCTGTTAGGAACTGCCAAGTGGTGACAGGTGCATGGAGCAAGTTGGGCTACTTAAAAACGGAGTGGTTCTACATGAGATGCCCACCAGGGTTCGCCACACAATGGCTGGCCAGACATAAGTACTATTATTTGTTTCTTCAGTTAATTGGATAACATAAATCAATGCTAAATTCATTACTGTATTTCTTTCACATCTTATATTCCATAGCGAAAAGGAGCGCATTTTAAAGAGATGGTGAGGACGCTCCAGGTGGTGCCTGCGGAATTAAGAGAAATAGACGAAGTTCTCACCGACGACAATTTGATTACCGCCGGGCTTTTAGAAAGAGGACAGAGCATAGGGCTAATGGGGGTTCCAAGAGTGGACCCAGTAAGAAAAAGCGGAAGATGGGCTCTTGTCGTGCCCTCAGTCGAGGGAGTTCAAAGTGTGCCTGGCATAACAATCATCGAACTTCGCAATGACGAGGGTATAGAAGGTGGTCACAAGCCCACAATCATGCCTCTATTGGGCCCTCAGCTGTCAGTATCAAAGAGAAAAGGCAAAACACTTGTTCATAAAATCAAGAGGCAAAAGACCACTGAAGAGAATCAACTTGTTATCACTTCCATAGGTCCGAAGACCTCTTCCCCGCAAACGGAAAGTTCATTGAAAGGGTTATTGGACAATCCTATTTCAGTGGAGATATCACCATTCCCTAATCTTCGGTTAGAGGGGCTCCACTATCCATCAAGAACCGGCGCAGGCCTACCTTCAATAGATATAGGGGAGCCAATTCCAATAAGCAAAGCTGCAACAATCGGTCGGTTGGGGGGTTTGCATATGCATACACACAATACACGGCACCACACAACATCCCATTGCATGCCTCTTAACCTCTAGTGATGACTAATTTTATTCCTCTTTTCTTTTTGCAGATATAATGGTGAAGCAAGGTTTCATGCTTGGTAAACTCCACTCTACGCGCCACTCATCTGGATCACATTCCGAATCACATCGCCATGAGAATGAGAGAGATTACGGCCGTGCTACCATTCTACCCAAGAACGCGAGCGCTATGACAGGGAGAAAGAAATATCATACCAAAGCAGGCGTCGCTCCAGGTCGCGATCTCCGCCACTGAAAGGACCTTCTAAACCTTCTGGCCCTAGTAGGTCCCCTTCCGATTCTTTGCATCTAACAGCACCATCTCACGTTTCAAAAACTGGTGAACAACGCCACAAGAGTGACACAACATCTCCCGCAATCATAGGACAAACTGCCATAGAGCCAACGGGGGAAGGAGCCATTTGCATCGCTAAACTAAAGAAAGATTTTCCAAACATATGCTTTGATGGTTTACACTTTCCTCCAACCTTGAAGAAAATCCCAAATGACATAGAAAAACTATTGCAAGACTTTGTGCACGATGCATAAAGCCAATATCGTGAATGGGTCAAGACGACAGAGCGGATCTCGGTTGTGTTATTCGAATGAGCCAAGGTGATTAGGAAATTGGAAGGTGATATATCTCATAAGGTAAAGATAATAGAGGTATTCTCTAAAAAACTTTAGTCCTCAAGAAAATCTGAGATAGAGGCCTGCCAGAGAGTTGAGGAAGCTAGGAAGTCTAAGGAAGAAATAAGAAAAATTCATATGGACTTCGTACAAGAGATGAGGTACCGCAACACCATAATTATTCGAGAAAGGGATGTCGTGCTAAAAGAAGTTTTCGAATTAAAGGAAAATCTAACTGAGGCCATCAAATAAAAAGATGAAGCCAACAAGGCTGCCCAAGAAGCATGTATGGAAGCGATAAAGCTTAGAGAAGTGAGGATTTTGTAAATCGAAAGGTCGAAGAAGCTGACACCAGGGTTGAAAGGGAAATAAAAGCCATCAAGGCTAAGATTGAAGCTGAATTCGAGGATCTCCTGGTCACCAATAATGCAAATGTCTTGAGAAATGGCAACTTGAACTGGATCAGCGAGGACTATCCCTTCCAAATGTATAAGGCCTGGAGCCGCCTGATTAAAGACGAAAAGGTGATCTATAAAGTTGTAACTATCGATGAGTTTGAATGGGAAACTCAAGTGTTGATTAGAGACGAGTCGAAATTCCTTCATGACACAACTATCGTGCTTCAGAGAGAAGACCAGGCTGCTAAATACCCAGAGGCCGGGGAAGGATCTGGGGGCAAACACCATGATGCTTCTTCTGAAATATCCCCAGTGTCCCAAACTACGCCCATATCTTCTATTGACCCCTTAGTCATCTCGAGGTATGATCCTAGCAGGCCACGTCTCTCTCCAATCATCGAGCGCAGCTCGAAAGGCATGTCGGCCCAACCTAAGAGCCAACCCGAGGAAGGTATTCCAAACACTTCTCCTATTCCTCAAAATGTCGAAACATTGTCAAAGGATGTTACTAATACATTTTCCTATCTTCATTCAGTGTTAGATTCCACACCGGTTGACCCTCTTTCAACTTAGGAAGTTCATCATAAGCAGGAGGCTTTAGCAATAGAGGCTACAACTATGATGATCACTACTTCGGCTGCGGAGATGCATGATAGCGGTTGCATGTTCAATGACCAACTAATGGAAGTGCTTCTCAACCGTTAAAGCGTTCCAAGCATTGAGATGCCCTTTAACGTGGATGAAGATGTTATTATCGTAGACTCCTCATGTTCGACCGGTAGTATCCCAACGAGCGTGCGCATAGACCAGGAGGAACAGATAATGGAAGAAATAAAGGCTGAGATTGAGCAGAGTCGTAGAGCCAGTAGAGGTATAGCGGGCCTTGGTCGGGTCCCGATTCTCATGGTTTCTCCGGGTGACACCATTATTGAGACTAGCACGCCTTATTCTTCTAGTTTCGAAAGTGCCACCATTCCACCAGTTCCACGCATAGAGGATACTTCAATCCTCATGGGCTCTTAGGAGGAGACCGCATTGATTCCCTCGGCTAGACAAGCCAGCTAGAGTTAGCCAGGGAGGCAAGGGTTCCAAAAGAGGTTTGGACGGCAGCTCAAGTGGATATACGCCAAAAAAGTTAAGAAGGACAAGAAACCAAAGGCGTAGATTTGCTTTTTGACTTTCTCTTTTGTAGATGATTAGAATAAGCTCCTTATCTTTTGCTTATTGTAGGCCATGTATAGATGCGGGCTTGCCCCTCTGCTTATAGGAATTTTTTGAACAGATTTTGTGCTTCTTTTCTAAAGAATAGTATAAATAAAATTCCATCTTTTCTTTGGCACAACTCTGCACTTAGTTGTTTGTATTTAAGCATTCACGTTTTCCATTCAATATACTCATGAAGCCTTTAGTCTCTGAGTTGAACTCGAGTTCGGTTTTAAGTCCTGAGGTCGTAGACGTGGGCCATAATCAAACGTTGAGTTGAGTTCTAACATTGCGTTGTCTTGGTCGGCGGTTGGTACTTGAGTTATGCCCCCAGTTCCGAGGATAGTTGAAATAGTTAGTTGGTAGTTGTCATCCACCTTCACCAACTTTGATTTAACTTAGTCGGAACCAAGTCAAAGCAATATGAGTTTTGAGCGGTCGGATCATACTCGCTCATTTGCTAGCATTTGCATCCATACTCTGGGGACTAGATTTGTATACCGACGGTCGATCATACCTACTTATTGTTTAAAATTATGTCCACGCTTCGGGGAAATAAGTTATTTTGTGGGTGGTCGATCACACCCATTTAATGTTTATACTCTAGTTCACACATCGAGAATCTAGAGACAGTTGACAGACGATCGATTACATCTGTTTAAAGATTAAGATCTTATTCACGCTTCGGGAATATAGAGTTGGTCAAAGTCATCGATGATCGGATCACTTCCTTCCTAATTCAGTAAGCAAAGTCATAGACGGACGGGTCCGTCTTCTTCGAGCTTGGAAAAAGGCGAGGTCATGGATGGATGGATCCATCCTCCTTGAGCCTGGAAAGAGGCGAGGTCGTGGACGGATGGACCCATCCTCCTGGCCTTAGAAATAGGCGAGGTCGTGGATGAATGGATCCATCCTCCTCGAGCCTGGACGGTCGTTTCATGTCCTAATTTTGGAGTTTGCACTTCAGCTCGCACTTTGGGAGCTAGAGTTTGTTGGAGGATTACTGTGTTTCAATCCTCTTTTATTTATTTTTGCTTACCTCCGAGCTCGGGGTTTCATTTGGCGAGTGGCCAGTCGGATCACGATCACTCTCAATTTGAATTAGTCCCACCGTAAGGTGGAACTTAGCTCTTCATGCATCATGGCGGTCGCACGATGCACTTTAAGAATCGCTAATCTGGCTTGATGAGTCTACGCTTTATTGTTGAAATAGGAAATTATGGCAAAGTCAGTTGCCTTATTACAAGTATAAACTCTAAAATCGCATAAAAAAACATCAAAAGGAAAATATAATCAATGAATGAAAGTCAATTATACTTAACAGCGACAAAGACTCTCGCTGTTCCATGCCCTCGGTTGAGTGAGACCATCAACGGCCTACAGCTTTAATGTGCCATCTCCAAGCCTCCGTTCAAAGACATATGGTCCATCTCATGTTGATTTCATGTATGAAGGGGCCGGATAAATTCGCTTAAGTACGAGACTGCCAATTTCAAAGGTTCCAGGTTGAACCTTAACATTGTACAATCGGGCGACTCGATTGCGATGTGCGGCTGCCCTCAAATCGGCCTCTCCATGCTTCTTATCCAATGAATCCAGAGATTCGGCGAGTAATATGGCATTCGTGATCGGATGAGAAGGTACCTCTAGCTCAACTGGAATAATGGCTTCAAAGCTGTAGGAAGTTGCGAATGGAGTATGGCCAGTCGTGGAGTTGTAGGCAGTTTGATATGCCCATAAGGCCATGGGGGCTCATCGATCCACTTACCTCTAGCCTTCTCTAGTCAATTCATCAAAATGGACTTGATGACTTTGTTGACAGCTTCAACTTGTCCATTCGTTTGTGGGTGAACTATTGCCTAGAATTTCTTCTGGATGCGGTAGCATTGACAGAAATTCTTCAATTTGGTATTATCGAATTGGGCCCCGTTGTCAGGTATAATCGTTTGTAGGAGGCCAAAGCGACAAATGATGTTTCGCGTAACAAAGTTGGTTACTTTCTTCATCACGATGATAACATGGGGTTTAGCTTCCGCCCATTTGGTAAAGTAGTCAACCGCAACGATGGCGTACTTCACACCACCTTTTGGCTAGAGGCAAAGACCCTATTATATCAATGCCCATGTGGTGAATGGACATGGGCTGACATCTGAGTAATCTCGGTTGGCGAGGATCTTGGAATTCTAGCATGTTTTTAGCACCTATCACATCTCTTAGCATAATCCAATGCGTCCCTGTTTACGGTTGACCGATAATACCCATATTTGAGTATCTTTTTTTCAAAGGCTTCCCCCAGTGTGGTAACCACATTCTCCCTCATGCACATCATGCAACACTCACTTGATCTCATTATGGGTGATACACTAGAGTAAAGGAACAGAATATCCTCTCCTATACAAGACCCTATCCTGGATAACAAATCATGAAGCCTTTCGAAGAACCTGTAGTTTCTCACTCCTGCGTTCGGGCAATGTCCGTGCTCAAGATAGTTTCTGATTGGAGTCATCCACATCTCCTTCTCGAGCATTTCTCTATGCATCCAGTCCGTCTCCATCTGATCAATACTTGGAGCAGTGAGTGTCTCTATGGGGATGAGTTCCATCTGCTGTGCTTCGCCAGTGCTGGCTAGTTCTGTTAAAGAATCGGCTTTCTGATTTTTCTCTCTGGGAATACAGTAAATAGCATAATAGTTGAACTGATTCAACACTTCTTGGACCCGAGTAAGGTAGTAGGCCAGTCTTTGGTCTCTGGCTTGATACTCTCCTCGAATCTGGCACACACCAGTTGATAATCATGGTAAATCTTCATAGCAATGACTCCCTAGTCTTTGGGAAGCCTCAGTCCAGCAAGGAAAGTTTCGTACTCAGTTTCGTCGTTAGTCGCACGGAAGTCAAACTTCAAAGCATGACATACGAACCAACCTTTTGGGGTATCGAGTGCCACTCCAGTGCTTGAGCATCGGTCGTTTGGTGCACCATCGATGCATGATTCCATGTACAGTTAGGAGATTCATTGGCTTCGGGCAAATCCTCATGTACGGTGAATTTAGCTATAAAGTCTACCAGAACTTGTCCTTGAATAGCACACTTTAGGGTATATATGGTATCAAATTGACTCAGCTCGATGTTTCACTTAAGCAATCTACTAAATGTCTCAGGTCATGTCGGGATCTGTTATAACGGCTGATTAGTGTAAATAGTGATCGGATGAGCCTGTAAATATGAGTGGGGCTTACTCGAGGCTCTAACAAGACAATAAGCCAGCTTCTCTATCTTTGGGTAGTTTCTTTCTGCCCCTATTAATCTTTTGCTGATATAGTAAACCGATCATTGAATCTGATCCTCTTCTTTAATTAACGCAGCACTGATTGCATTTGCCAAAACTACTAGATAGACATATAACCTCTCGTGATTAACCGGCTTCGAAAGATGGGAGGCGCTGCCAGATGTTGCACTAGTACCTGGAATTCTCCCTCACACTCCTCTGTCCACTTGAAATTCCGTTTTCCTTTTCCGATCAGATCGAAGTAGGAAATGCCCTTGCCATCGGCCCTGGAAATAAATCTACTTAAGGCTGCCACCTTTCCATTGAAATTTTGCACCAACTTTACGATTCTGGGAGTTTCAAGATTCTGAATTGGCCAGATCATTTTGGGATTAGCTTCAATTCCTCTGCCATTGAAGATAAACCCAAGGAACTTCCCTGATGCAACTTCAAAATGACATTTCAATGGATTGAGCTTCATTCTGTACTATCGGAGTATGTTGAACATCGTCTCCAAATCACTAACATGGTTGTTGGATAGCCTCGACTTCACGAGCATATCATCCACTTACACCTCCAATAGTCTTTCCGATTTGGTTTGCAAACATTCAGTTCACGAGCCTTTTATAAGTTGGTCCAGCGTTCAAAGTCAAATGGCATCACCTTGCAGCAATAAAGTCCCAGATCAATGATGAAGTAGTATACTCCTGGTCAGGAAGGTGCATCGGGATTTGATTGTAGCCAAAGTACGCATCTATGAAAGATAAGAGCTCATGTTCGGCTGTCGAATCCACTAGTTGATCGATTCTGGGAAGTGTGAAACTATCTTTGGGGAAGGCTTTGTTCAGAACTGAGTAGTCCACACATGTCCACCTTTTTCCATTCGATTTTTTGACAAGCACTGCATTTGATGCCCATTCTGGGTATAAAGCTTCACGAATAAACACATTGCCTTGAGCTTATCCACTTCTTCTTTCGGGGAAGCAGATCTCTCTGGATCAATACCACGCCTTTTTTGTTTCATTGGGACGTGCCACGGTTCGATAATTAATGCATGGCTTGCGATGTTTGGCGAGATCCCACACATGTTTGAAAGAGTCTAGGTAAATACATCGAGGTTTTTTGGGAGAAAATCAACCAGTTCCTGTCTCATCTGTGGGCCGAGTTGAGATCCAACCTTTACCATTCTGGAATCGTCATCATCGTTGACCGAAACATCAATCGTCAACTCCATCGAGGAAGCCTGGTACTCTTTGACTTCCCTTTCATCATCATCGTCTCTAGGATCAAGGACCTTAGGAAACTGGTCCTGGCGCCCAAGCCTAGGCCCAGGAAATAGTTGTCAATCCTCCCAAAAATGGATGAAGTGAGATTCCTCCACGCCTTTACCATTCTCTTTTCACTGCGCATCCCGCAGTTCCTCGACATAATAGGCGCATCCGACCGCCTAATCACCATTTATCACCCCGACCCCATTATTAGTGGGAAACTTCAAAGTCAAATACAAAGGGGCAATCGCTGCCCTAAAGTCTGCTAGGGCCGATCTACCTAGAAAAGCATTTTAAGGGGAATGTATATCCAACACCATAAACAGTAACATTGGGACTCTCCAGCGATCACCAACACCTAACTCAACGGGTAACTCTACCATTCCAGATTGTATGGTCGCACTTCCATTGAAACCATGTATACGTGATTGGCACGGTTTCAGATCCTTTGCTTTCATTAGCATTTGGTCATAAGCGCATTTGAAAATATGTTTACAGAACTTCCACTGTCAACTAAGATCCTCTTCATCCAAGCATAACCTATTTGGGTAGAAACATCCAATGGATCAATAGTGAGGGCCTCAAGTTTGTTGATATCTCGGTTTCTGAAAATGATGTCGTCTATCATCGTCCTCCGTTGCTTTGCGGATGAGGACCACCACTCACAGTACTAATCACTAACCTCCCTCCAGTATGTGTGGGTTCCTCAGGCTTAGCCTGGCCTTGACCCTGATTGGGATTAGATTGCCCCGCTTCACCATCCTACAGAGCCCGGATGAATTGTTATAACTTTCTCTCTCTGATCAATATTTCAATAATACCTTGCAAATGGTGGCACTCATTAGTGTTATGGCCGTAACAATCATGGAACCTATAGGACATCTCGGTCTAAATCTGTTTCTCGGATGACGATTTCGAGGCTGGCTTCTTGTACTTCCCTGTATTACAGGACTGAAGATAAACATTCTTTAGCGACGTGTTCAAGGAAATATATCGATCGAATATGGGAGCTTTGGGTCTCCCTCAATGAGAGTTTCTCTTCTTCCCTTAATCTCCATTACTCTTCTGATGACTTTGTTTATTTTGAATGTTCAACTGTACTTTACTGGAACTTTCTCCGGTCTGCTGCACTGCAACATTTCTCTGGATGCCTTCACTATTAGGCCCCACAATGTCCATCTTCCTAGATTATCTAGCATCTTCTCTCCTCAAAAACTGGGCCGCTGCATAGAAACAGTTCAACGAAGTGGGGGTTTTCCCGCCAACCAATCACCAAATTCGGAATTAGACTCAATCCCTTTTGTCAATGCTATCAAAATAGAATTTTCATTGGGATTGCTGACCTCGACACAAGCGGCATGGAACCTTTCCAAATAATGCCTAAGAGTCTCTCTTGGAGCTTGAGTAACACTGGACAAGGTATTAACGTCCTTCGGTCTTATATTATGCTTTCGAAACTGCTCAACAAACTTAGAAGATAACTGGTCAAAACATGAAATAGATCTTGGTGGTAGATGGGTGAACCACATTGTAACGACTCGGAATTTTCGACTCCGAAAATCCCAGATTGTTAAAGAAGAAGATAGAAGAAAGAAGGAAAAATAGAAAACAACATCTCACATTTGCAGCGGTTAAAATATAATAACAAATAATAGCATTTTTATAAAGAAAAGCTATAATTGTTACTTTACATACAATTCATCAGAGTTACAACCATACACATAACTGGACAGTTATATGAACCTGTTCCAGACTACAATCAATAAAACTCTCAAATATACAGTGGTAGACTCCATACATTCCTGCCATCCAGCTCGTCTTCTGAGTTCTAGAACATCCTTACTTGAAAAGCTGTAATACTCGGTCTGACCCAAGCATTACACCAAAATAACTCCCGGGTCAGGCTAGAAACCAGCGTGAGTAAACCCGTAAAATTTGAAATACTAAGTTATGAAACTTAATTGGAAACCCGGGTAACTCGTCCTTCACTACGAGTTCACAACTTCTTATAGTCAACACTTATTCACAATCAATCCCTAAGTACCTTTACTTAGTTCATTTAAATTATTCCATTTCAGCCTATTGATTTCATATATCAATCTATAAAGAATCATTGTAGGTTACAAATCAAAGTGAGTTCAGGTATTTACTGATACCCGACCCCAGTCTCTTCGAATTCAATATCATCTTAACCCATGTTATTCAAGTGAAATATTATTCAACCTAAATACAAGATGTCACTTTTTACACAGCAATTCATCATCGATAGATAACCACATAATCACTGTTCACCCAAACATATCATATCACAAAACAATTCATATAAGAGATATCAACCAATTCAAGGCATTTAACATCATTCAATCATTCATAAGCAAGATTGATCACTTCCAAAATTAATTTCATTTGCCTTTAATTAAATTAATTACTAATCTTTAATCACTTAGATTACATTTACTTAACATCAATTAATTACAAACTAATTAATTAATCATCCTTTAATTATCCATCTTAATTAATCACCTTTGGTTAATTATCCTTTAATTAAAATAATTAATTAACTCTTAATTAATTACACAAATTAATTAACCTTTACCCATCCATATTAATTACATTGATCCTTAATTAATTGCTCAAATTAATTATCTGATAATCACTTACATTGATTAATTATCCTTTAATTAATCACATTCATTAACTAACCCTTAATTAATTTCTTTAATTAATTAATCCTTTAATTAATTACACTAAGTAATTAATCCTTAATTACTTCCCTTAAGTAATTTACCTCCATTAATTTACCTTGATTATTAATTAATTTAACCTTTAATTGCTAATTAAATTAATTAACCCTCAACGGATTAATCCTTTAATTACTTACATTAAGTAATCATCATTTAATTAAATTTTAAAATAAAGTAATCGTTTTACTTAACAAACTAAAGCTACCAAATCCTAACTTCCTATAAATAACTTAAAACATTTATCAAGAAATAGTTGAAACTAATTTCAATTTAATTTTTTTTTAAAATAACTTGCTTTTATAAAACCTTTAAAAACTTTTAAAAACTGTTTTCAAACTTCTACTTCGGGTTCAACCCTACAATTGCTCGAGTCCTGACTCGAGTTTCTTCATCTTCTTCCAATTTTTTTAAAGAAAAACTTAATTAAATTTGTCAATTTCATATATTAATCTCATTACACATTTATTTAACATGATTTAAAGGCTAACACTTGTAATTATTCATTTTTAGTTATTTTTTTAAAATGATTTAAAAGCTTTTGTATTTAATTTTCCTAATTAACAAGTACATTTCCTAATTTATAAATGAAAATCTTTTTAAAGAAAATAAAATAAAGACCAATTATGTCCTAAAAATATATTTGATTATTTTTAAATATTAATATAAAACTTTTGTATTTATCTTACTATTTAATAAGTACTTTCTTAATTTATATAAATAAAATCCTTTAAAAGAAAATAATATAAAAACAATTATATTCTAAATAAAATCATACATAATATATTTTTAAATCTAAAGTATTTTAAGATATTTATCTTTTAAATTTCCATTTAAATCCAAATTCGAATTCGAATTCAATTAAATATCAAATTTAAAATTAACTCAAATGTATATATATTTAAACAAACGCAAATTAATTTTGTAAATAATAATTAAAATTTAAAATCTATTTATATCTGTATTTAAAACAACACAATTACTATTTTGTTTGAAAATAACAATTTTACCAATTTTTAAATAATAAATAAAGAAGATTATCACATTTTAAATTGTTTGAATTATATTAATATGCTTACCTTTTCATAATGAATTTATATATGTATACACTTAAGATTTCCAACATTATGGAATTTTGAATATATCTATTATATATATACTAATTTAATGTAAAATTTATTATTCTAGATATTTATATTTCAATATTTATTATAGGTTCAAACTTATTTATATTTCTAGATATCAGAATTTTATCTGTTCAACTGAATAAACCAGTTAATGATCCACTTATCAGATGTCCAAAATACAGGTTATCATATTCCCCCCTTAGAATCTTTTCGTCCTCAAAAAGGAAGGACGCCATAATTTATTAAAATACTTAATATCAGTTAAATTTTTTCTTTGAACATTTTAAAACATTTTAAAATCTGTATAATATTGCCAAAATAGTTTTATTAAAATATCATTTTATAACTCGACGTTTCAACAAGTCTGTCCTCGTTCTCATAGAAATTCGGTCATACGTTGACCAGGCGTAGGATTGAAAATCTATAAGTACTTGGTAAACCTATTTCAACACCCAGTGAAAATACTTGGAAAATAATTTTATTGAAAATATAGAAAATATTTTTTTGAAAATAGAGGAAACATCTTTGGTGAGAATACTCTGGAAATCATCACCTCCATCCATGGTCGCGGTTAACCCGATGGTTACGTTGCTATCCTGACAAAATCCATAGATAACTGTAGGCACTCCGCACCCCTCGATTACGCCATGGAACCCGCTACAGATCGCAGCTACATCCTGGGTTACTTTGCCATCACTGCGAAAGTCCATGTAATTGTAGGCATCAGCGTCCTTGAATTTCGCTGCCAAAAAATGTAACTTCTCCCCTCCACTCGACCATAGATCGCAGTCTACCGATGTTACGTTGCCTTTCCGGCAAAATCAAACGTAGACCGTTGACACTCACCTCTACACATTTTCCGCTATGGTCCACAGTAGATCGTAGTGACATCGAGTTACATTGTCGTCACAACATAACCCAAATGCCTCTGTAGGCATCAGCGCCCTCGACTTTCGCTACCCAATAATCCTTAGGAACTTCAGTTTGTCTGGACTTCCTCACATGATCCACTTTAGAGCCTCCCCCCATTGGGGCTCAAGGCAGTACCAACCTATGGTACTCCTGAGAAGTTTATTTCAAGGGAGCGCCTTTTTCTCCAGAGCCATTTTCAAAACACTTTATACTGTACACATACAGCATTTTCCAAATCATACACCTAGTATGAATCCTATATAAATCTCCTTTTCTCAAAATTGATCATTCCAAAATCCATAATTCTCAAATTAGGCTTTCCATATTCCAGAATTGATTTTATCCAAAAATCAAAAGCCATTATGATGCAGCGCAATCTACCAACACCATGGATTTGAGTCGTTCAAGACCTTAGGTCGCTCACGACTTAGTGAAGGTTGTGTGCGAAAGCAATCTACAATGAATTTGGGAGGGCAGCGACCTAGTGTGTTGGTAGGTCGTCCAGACGACCTAACGAGTCGAGACAACCGACCTAGCGAGCTAAGGAAATCAGTGAGCCATTCTTTAGGTCGCTCCAACCTTTCGAGTTTCAGAGGCAACGAGTTACGACCTATGTTAGGTCGTGGAAATGAGTTACGACCTATGTTAGGTCGCGGGAGTTCTTATGTTACTTTTTCTTAAGCCATATCAACCTATGTCGTTTTGAAGATCTTATGTCACAAGTGCCTGAAGCCAAGCTAAAGCTTAGGTCGCAAGGTTGCTTATGTCGCTCAGATGTTAGGTCGCGTGAAGAAGATCCAGTGCTGAGAAGTCCTAGGTCGTATGCCGCTTGTCAATACTGAGTCGCATGATGTTGTAGTGTGTTAACTCATGTATTGTGTTTGTGTCGTACATATTTGTTAACTCGCGTTGTGTTGTAAGTCACGACCAGTAGGTCGTAGGTCGTTTGTACTGTATAGGTCGTGAGTCATGATGTTGTATTTTCTTTATGTTGTACATATTGGGTCGCGAGTTTTTAGGTCGTTAACAACCTAAGTTAGGTCGTAGGTCGCCTAAGTGTTGGGTCGGCTGAGTCGTGTGAGTGATGAATTGTAACCTTATAAATATGGGGGTCGTGTCATTTGTAAACTAGGTTGATTTTGAATAAAACTTTGTGTTTGCGTGCTTTTTGCCACTTTTAAATTGGTGTTGAGTGTTATCTCCTATCTCCACTTTCGGCATTCGAGTGCGCTCGAATCAATGATTGTTGAAGCCAATTCACGGAATCAAGTGCGCTTGATCAACGTCGAAGAATTGTAGATCTTCTTTCACGGTATCGTGCGCGATCAACGTGTCGAAGATTGCTAGAATTCGGTATCTTTGGAGATCAACGAATTTGGGCATTTGGGTATTCTTCAATTCACCGATTTATCATCGATTCACCGATGATTTCCACTAATCGTGTGAGATCCTGGACGGATTCGATTTACATCGTCGAATTCGCTTCTTTGGCTGCATTGGTTTGGTATCAGAGCTAGACTTAGCCAATCATAGCTAAGCCGAGCCATTGGGAGAAGAGTTTGAAGTGTGAGCCGAATTGAAGTTTGGAAGTTTGTAGATCAAGGCCGAAAGTTCCAAGCCAAGCCATGACTAAGTTGTTCAAGCCGAGAGTTAAGTATTTGATTTTGTTGAAGTTTTGACAATGCCTCCAAGACGAGCTAATCGATTTCAGAATGTTGAAGACGTATATCGAAAACAAGAGGCCGAGCAAATGGAACAACGAATCAATGACAAGTTTGATGAAGGTATTGGAAAGTTAGAGAAATTGATGAATGATTTGAATCAAAGTCAAAGGAGAAGGTCACCAATCTCGAACCATGAAGGAAACGGAGTTTCGCCATCGGTTGCGGAAGCGAGGAGGGTGTCGCCACAATCTTGTAGAGATCGAAGAGAATCATCAGTTTCTATGAGGCAAGAGCATCATGAATATCGGGCTGAAGAGAGAAGAACTTATCATAGATTTGAAGATGATCCATATTGTGATGTTGAAAGGCATAGTAGAAGAGATATGCGTGATCATGGGAATGTTGATGGTCGAGATCGATATCGAAGTACATTTGATTATGACGAATATGGTGATAGAGGTAGTGTTCATTGTCGAGATCGAGACCAAGTATGAAATCACTATCGGGAGGTAGAAGATGATCGACGATGGGAGTCGTGGATGAAAACTGAAATTCCAGAATTCAAGGGAAGTATGCAAGCTGAAGAATTCCTTGATTGGTTATCTAATGTTGAAGAGATTTTTGACTTTAAGGAAGTTCCCGAGCACCGCAGAGTTAAGTTGGTTGCTACTCGTTTGAGAGGGAGAGCTTTGGCATGGTGGCAGCAAACTAAACTTACAAGGGAGAGAATGGGGAAGTCAAAGATTACTTCATGGGAGAAGATGAAGAAGTTAATGAAAGCTACTTTCTTGCCGTATAATTATCAGTCACTTATGTATCAGCGATTGTAGAACTTGAGACAGGGAACAAAGTCAGTTAATGATTGTGCGGATGAATTTAATCAACTGATTGCCAGAAATGATATCATGGAGACAGAAGAACAGTTGACCGCTAGATTTGTTGGAGGGTTGAGAATGCAGATCCAGGATATGGTGAATATGTTTGATCCGAGATCTGTTGCAGAAGCACATTAGAAAGCACTTGCTTGGGAGAAGCAGGGAAGACGAGGAGGTGGTGTGTTTCCAAGTTTTAATACTCAGAGCAAGGGTGCTAGTGGAAGTTCCAATGTTTCTAAAGTTATCAGTAAACCAGTTGTGAATGAGGTTGCGAAGGCAAATGCCAACAACAATTTCAAGTGTTACAATTGTCAGGAATTTGGTCACAAGAGAAATGAATGTTCGAAGCCAAAGAGACGAGTGATGGTTGCTGAGGATGAGGATGAGGATGTTGGTGAAGGTTATTCTAGTCCAATTGGGGGAAATGAACAGGATATCGCATCGGGAGATGAAGGATGTAATTTGATGATGAGGAGATCTTGTTTAACACCAAAGCAAGAGGATGAGGCTAGTTGGTTGAGGAGTAATATCTTTCAGTCGACATGCACTATACTGGGGAAGGTTTGTAAATTTGTGATTGATGTGGGAAGTTGTGACAATATCATTTCTACCGAAGCTGTGAGAAAGTTGAAGTTGAAGACGGAGAAGCATCCAAATCCTTACAAGTTAGCGTGGTTAAGGAAAGGAGGAGAGGTGAAGGTGGACAAGCGAGTTCATGTTCCATTTTCTATTGGGAAGAAGTATAAAGACGAGATCTGGTGTGATGTGGTGGATATGGATGTTTGTCACTTGCTTTTGCGAAGACCATGGCAGTATGACCGAGCAGTACAACATGATGGTCGAACCAATAGCTACAGCTTTATGTTTGAGGGTACTAAGATCATTTTAGTTCCGAAGAAGAGACAGCAAAAAGAGAGCAAGTCAAAAGAGATTGAGGAACTGAAGACTTTGTTGACTTTGAAGGAGTTTGTTGGAGAAGTAGAGGAGAGTCCAGAAGTGTTCTTGTTGATTGGACATGAAACTACTGAGTCTGTTGAAGTTCCGGAGGGAGTAAAGCCAGCATTGGAAGAATTCAGAGATGTGTTTCCTGAAGAGTTGTCAAAGAAGTTACCACCGTTGAGAGATATTCAGCATCAGATTGATTTTATGCCAGGGGCGGTATTACCTCACAGGCCACATTACAGGATGAGTCCTAAGGAGCATGAGGAACTGAGAAGGCAGGTGGAGGAGTTGTTAGAACAAGGGCGTGTTTAGGAGAGCTTGAGTCCTTGTGCAGTGCCAGCCTTATTGGTATCGAAAAAGGATGGTTCGTGGAGGATGTGTACGGACAGCCGGGCTCTAAACAAGATCACTATGAGATGCAGATTTCCTATGCCGAGGTTCGATGATTTGATTGATCAGTTGAGTGGGGCTATTGTGTTCTCAAAGATTAACTTGAAGAGTGGATACCATCAGATTCGTATTAGACCGGGTGATGAGTGGAAGACTGCTTTTAAAACTAGGGAAGGTCTATACGAATAGCTGGTTATGCCGTTTGGCTTGTCAAATGCTCCTAGTACTTTTATGAGAGTGATGAACCAGATTTTCAGACCATTTATTGGGAAGTTCGTAGTAGTTTACTTTGACAATATTTTGATCTATAGTGGGAGTATGGAAGAGCATATGAAGCATTTGCGAGAAGTGCTGTTTATTCTACGACACGAGCAATTCTATGCAGCGGCGAAGAAGTGCGTGTTCATGACGCACAGTGTTTTGTTTCTGGGATATGTTCTGTCAAAGGAGGGTATTCAAGTGGATGAAAGCAAAGTGGAAGCTGTCAGGAGTTGGCCACAACCCAAGACAATTACTGAAGTGAGGAGCTTGCATGGGTTGGTATCTTTTTACCGAAGATTCATTCAACATTTTAGCAGTGTGATGGCACCTGTAACCGATTGCATGAAAGGAAAGCAGTTTTCGTGGACGGAGGAAGCAGGATTTGCTTTTGAGCGAATCAAGGAACTTTTGATGACAGCATCAATTCCAGTTTTGCCGGATTTCCAGTTGTTGTTTGAGTTACATACTGATGCATCGAAGGTTGGGATTGGAGGGGATTTGAGTCAGAAGGGGCATCCTATTGCTTATTTCAGTGAGAATCTTTCGGAAGCAAAGTTGAGATATAGCACTTATGATGTGGAGTTTTACGCGATTGTTCAAGCTATGAAGCACTGGAGACATTATCTGTTTCTGAAGGAGTTTGTTCTTTATACTGATCATGAAGCGTTAAAGCACTTGCAAGGGTAGGACAAGATAGCAGTTAGGCATGCATCGTGGATTGCATACTTGTAGAGTTTACTTTTGTTGTGAAACACAAATCGGGAGTTACAAACCGTGTGGCAGATGCATCGAGCAGGAGAAATCATTTATTGACTACAATGAAAGTTGAAGTGACCGGGTTTGATATGTTGCCAGAATTGCTTGTGGATGATCCTTACTTTGCTAAGGTTATGGATGAAGCCACAAAGGGGAAGATGGATGAGTATATTTTGGTGGATGGTTTTATGTCCAAGGGAAATCAATTATGTATACCCGAGGGAAGTTTGCGAATGAAGATTGTAAAGGGGTTATATGAAGAAGGCCATATAGGTAGAGATCGTACATTGCAGTTGATTTCTCAATCTTATTTTTGGCCTTCCATGAGAAAAGAAGTTGAGAGATTTGTGGAGAGATGTCATATCTATCAAGTTTCGAAGGGAACAGCTACGAATGCGGGATTGTATATGTCATTACATGTGCCTACTAAACCATGGGTTGATATTAGCATGGATTTCATTTTGGGTTTGCCTAGAACTCAAAGAGGGGAATGATTCTATATTTGTTGTGGTGGACAGGTTTTCAAAAATGGTACATTTTATTGCTTGTAAAAAGACTGCAGATGCCGTTAATGTCGCTCAGTTATACTTCAAAGAGATCTATAGACTTCATGGATTACCAGAATCTATTGTTTCGGATAGAGATACTCGATTTCTGAGCCATTTTTGGTTGAGTTTGTGGAAGGTGGTTGGAACGAAGCTGAAGTTTAGTAGCGCCTATTATCCGCAAACAGATGGGCAAACAGAAGTAGTGAATAGATCACTGGGAAATTTGCTGAGATGTCTTGTGAAAGATAATTTAAAGAGCTAGGATATGAAGTTGTGTCAAGCAGAGTTTGCACATAATCACGTTGTTAATCAAAGTACTGGATTCAGTCCATTTCAAGTTGTATATTCAGCAATTCCGAAGGGACCGTTGGATCTATCGATAGTTCCATCTCAGAAAGGAGTTGTTAAACGAGTTTGTGATTTTGTGAATGAGCTGCAGGATTGTCACCGAACTGTTCATAAACGATTGCTTGCATCAAACGAGAAGTATAAACAACTGGCGGATAAGAAACGAAGGAGTGTGAACTTCAAAGAAGGCGATTTGGTTTACACCGTATTGACGAAAGATCGTTTTCCAGTTGGAACTTACAACAAGTTGAAAGCTCGAAAAATTGGTCCAGTGGAAATCTTGAAGAAGATCAATGAGAATGCGTATCAGTTGAGGTTGCCGGATAGTGTTCATACTTCAGATGTTTTCAATGTCAAATACTTGATTCCGTATCATGGGAATGAGCCTGTTGTGGAAGAGGAAGGTGCAAATTCGAGGTTGAATTTTTGTCAACCGAGGGAGGATGATGCAGCGCAATCTACCAAAACCATGGATTTGAGTCGTTCAAGGACCTTAGGTCGCTCACGACCTAGTGAAGTTCACGCGCGAAAGCAATCTACAATGAATTTGGGAGGGCAGCGACCTAGTGTGTTGGTAGGTCATCCAAACGACCTAACGAGTCGAGACAATCGACCTAGCGAGCTAAGGAAATCAGTGAGCCGTTCTTTAGGTCGCTCCGACCTTTCGAGTTTCAGAGGCAACGAGTTACGACCTATGTTAGGTCGCGGAAGTTCTTATGTTACTTTTTCTTAAGCCGTATCAACCTATGCCATTTTGAAGATCTTATGTCTCAAGTGCCTGAAGCCGAGCTAAAGCTTGGGTCGCAAGGTTGCTTATGCCGCTCAGATGTTAGGTCGCGTGAAGAAGATCCAGTGCTGAGAAGTCCTAGGCCGTATGCCGCTTGTCAATATTGAGTCGCATGATGTTGTAGTGTGTTAACTCGCGTATTGTGTTTGTGTTGTACATATTTGTTAACTCACGTTGTGTTGTAAGTCGCGACCAGTAGGTCGTTTGTACTGTATAGGTCGTGAGTCATGATGTTGAATTTTCTTTATGTTGTACATATTAGGTCGCGAGTTTTTAGGTCGTTAACGACCTAAGTTAGGTCGTAGGTCGCCTAAGTGTTGGGTCGGCTGAGTCGTGTGAGTGATGAATTGTAACCCTATAAATATGGGGGTTGTGTCATTTATAAACTAGGTTGATTTTGAATAAAACTTTGTGTTTGTGTGCTTTGTGCCACTTTTAAATTGGTAGTTGAGTGTTATCTCCTATCTCCACTTTTGGCATTCGAGTGCGCTCGAATCAACGATTTTTGAAGCCAATTCACGGAATCAAGTGTCTTTGATCAACGTCGAAGAATTGTAGATCTTCTTTCACGGTATCGTGTGCGATCAACGTGTCGAAGATTGCTAGAATTCGGTATCTTTGGAGATCAACGAATTTGGACATTTGGGTATTCTTCAGTTCACCGATTTATCATCGATTCACCGATGATTTCCGCTAATCATGTGAGATCCTGGACGGATTCGATATACATCGTCGAATTCGCTTCTTTGGCTGCATCACTTTCCAAAATCCATAGGTTCTAAAAACCTTTTCTCCAAAATCATTCTCATAAGATCCTTTATACACACACACACTCACATATAACCTTGAAAAATCTTTGGATCATTTCATACTTGTATCAAGTCCCTTTATATGCTATAAATACTTTCAAAAACCTTTTCTTCTGGCTGTAGATTCAACAAGGGGAGTTTTATCATATATATAACAAAGATATATAACTTTGTTTATTCTAAATCAAATATTCAAATTTGATTACTCGTTACTTTTCTTCATAAAGTGAACCTTTAATCATAGAAATATCCTATTTCCATTTTACTTCATCATATATTTCATAAAATATATTTTTCATTTCAAAAACCATTTTACAGTTCTTATCCACAATTTTTCAATATCAATTTCATTCAAACTCGTACGATGTACACATATCATCTGTACGCTATATCAATCTGATCGCTCACCCGATCACACAATTTCACTTCCGAACTAGTATCGTCCACCCGACTTCCTAATGCGGACTCAGATCTGGTTTCTTGATCAGAAACTGTCATTCTCCTTACACGGCCTAATATGATAGAGAATTTCTAGAACTAATCAAAAACCCATATCCAGGTTCGCCGTTGAAAATCGAGTGGAAAAATCTCAACTCGGATTGATATACTATCTTGAAATTCTATGCTCGAATCTGGATCAAATCACTATGCGAATAGAATAATGTACGTACATTCTACATATTTATCTTTATTGATTATTAGCTAAATCAGTTTCTCCTTTCTATTCACATTCCCTTAGATCTTTATTCATTTATTCACAATTGCCTTAATCCCCATTTTGATTATCACCTTAATTCTTATCTCAAATAGATATTTAATCATAAACAGTTTGCACTCTGACCAGCTTAAATTTAGAAAATAGCTTGAAAAGTTAAAAATAGACAAGTAGTTGAAAAATAATTATTAGTTTGTAAAATAGCTGTAAAATAGTTAAGTATTTATAAAATAGTCAAATGGTTATAAAATAGTTAGACAATTGCAAAATAGTTGTAAAATAGTAATTAGTTATAAAGTAGTAAAAATAGTAGTTAGTTTATAAAACAGTTGTAAAACAGTTAAATAGTTCCAAAAATAATTGTAAAATAAGTATAATATAGTTTGGCCTTAAAAAGAAAGATTTTATAGTAAATAGCTTGGAAAAATAGGTTTATATTAAAACAACTTATTTTAAAAATAGCCCAGAGCCAAACTGTACAACTTTCCAATCTTTATTTCCAATCAATTTCCCATCCCAATAAAATTGATCCAATCCCAATTCAAGTTGAATTAACCTCAATTTCATTTCTTAATTCAAATCAAATTCCATTTAAATTTACTTATTCAACTTTAATCACAATTTCAATTAATTCAAATAAATTTCAAATTGAACCATTTGCAATTCATTTCAATTCCAGTTTGAGTTAATCCCAACTCCAATCTCCACTTTTAAATCATCTCGAATTCTATAAATTCGAGTTAAATTTTCAATTGCTGATTTAATTCCTTTAAATCAAATTAACCTTTACTTCTTCACACACTTATTTCTAGGTTCAAATCATAATTCAAATCCTTTTTAAACAATTTAATCTTTGAAATTCAATTTATTACCCAATTTCAATCATGAAACCAATTCTTAACCATTTCAGTTTACATGTTCATTTAAACACTCAAATATTAATGTTCAAAGTGATCTCATTTTCACAAGTTCAATTTTTATCATTAAAATCAAAATTACTTAAGTAATTTCAAATTAAAGTTTTAATTCCATTAAATTCCAATAATGGAATAGATATTTTCTCAATCTACTTCTTAATTCATTTTAAACAAACCAATTCACGGTTCCATTGATTATTAATAACAGGGGGATGGTATTAGGATAAGTTAAAGTAAATAAACATCCAATTTATTTAAAACATTCACCAATGGCATCTATTACCCATTCCCAGAACTCAAACCTGTTTGAGATCTTATATATCTCCCTTCTAAATCAACTCATTTAACTTCCCTAAGTTAAATCTCAATTTCATCTTGAAATTTCCAAATCAGGTTGTTCATTCAATCTTATTTAACTTCCTCCAAGTTAAATTCAATTTAATCCCGTTAACCTTACTCAAATTTGAATCCTCCATTTCAAAATTTAAATTTCTATCAATATTCTTTCTTACTTATAAGTACAAAGACTTATCACTTTGGGTTTCCATATCACATTCCAAGGAAAAAAAATAAAACTCAACACTTAGAGTTTATTTTCAAATCATCTTTGATATCATGTATATCCTATATATATAAAGTTATTTCCATTGCACACCAAGTTATATCTTAAAATTTTAACCACCTTTGGTTTTAAATTCAAAACAAATTTTTTTAAATTTTCAAACATCTCTTATTCTATAATAAAATCACATTCAAAATAGTCTGAATAATATCATTTCTTTTAACATTTCAAAAACAATTTCAGATATTTCTAGACTTAGGATTCAAAACTTCACAATTTAAAACCCACTTCAATTTATAAGTTATATTCATCTAAAAGTTTACTTCATTTTGCTTACTCATTAACAAATATTTCATTATTAAACACAATAACCATTTATGATAATACCCAAGATTATCATATCTGGATACCAATTCATTTTTATCTTATTCTAACTTCTACAAATTCAGGATTTAGTTCCAGTTTAGATCTATTTCAAACTTATCTTCATTTAATTTCAATTTGGTGGTATTACTATTACCACTTAATTCTCATTATTTTTATTTAATTCCAATGATCAACAACCAATTTCTTAGTATTTATAATAATTAGAAAGAAATATTGCTTTATATATCAAAATATAAACTTATATAAAAGTCATTTATTTTTAAAACCATTTTTAAACCTTTAGATAAGAAAATAACAAGTACGCTCTCATATATACTATACTTAACTCATTTTAGGGTACCATTGACCCTATCCTTAATGAGTAATCCCACCAGAGCCAAGGTTCTCGCTTAATCTTCAGCTCTGATACCAAATGTAACGACCCAGAATTTTCGACTCCGAAAATCCCAGATTGTTAAAGAAGAAGATAGAAGGAAAAACAGAAAACAACATCATCTCACATTCGCAGCGGATAAAATATAATAACAGATAATAGCATTTTTATAAAGAAAAGCTGTAATTGTTACTTTACATACAATTCATCAGAGTTACAACCATACACATAACTGGACAGTTATATGAACCTGTTCCAGACTACAATCAATAAAACTCTCAAATATACGCTGGTAGACTCCATACGTTCCCGTCGTCCAGCTCGTCTCAAAGTTCCAGAACGTCCTTACCTGAAAAGCTGTAATACTCGGTTTGACCCGAGCATTACATCAAAGTAACACCCGGGTAAGGCTGGAAACCAACATGAGTAAACCCATAAAATTTGAAATACTAAGTTATGAAACTTAATTGGAAACCCGGGTAACTCATACTTCACTACGAGTTCACAACTTGTTATAGTAACTTATTAACAATCAATCCCTAAGTACCTTTACTTAGTTTTAAATGGTCCAGTCATTTAAATTATTCCATCGTAGCTTATTGATTTCACATATCAATCTATAAAGAATCATTGTAGGTTACAAATCGAAGTGGGTTCGGGTATTTACTGATACCCGACCCCAGTCTCTTCGAATTCAATACCATCTTAACCCAAGTTATTCAAGTGAAATACAATTCAACTTAAATACAAGATGTCACATTTTACGCGACAATTCATCATCGATAGATAACCACATTATCACTGTCCACCCAAACATATCATATCACAAAACATTTCATATCAAAGATATCAACCAATTCAAGGCATTTAACATCATTCAATCATTCATAAGCAAAATTGATCACTTCCAAAATTAATTTAATTTATCTCTAATTAAATAAATTACTAATCTTTAATCACTTAGATTATCTTTACTTAACATTAATTAATTACATTAATTATCCATCTTAATTAATCACCCTTGATTAATTATTCTTTAATTACAATAAGTAATTAACTCTTAATTAATTACAGAAATTAATTAACCTTTACCCATCCATATTAATTACATTGATCCTTAATTAATTACACAAATTAATTGTCTTATAATCACTTACATTGATTAATTATCCTTTAATTAATCACATTCATTAACTAACCCTTAATTAATTTCTTTAATTAATTAATCCTTTAATTAATTACATTAAGTAATTAATCCTTAATTACTTCCCTTAAGTAATTTACCTCTATTATTTACCTTGATTATTAATTAATTTAACCTTTAATTACTAATTAAATTAATTGACCCTCAACAGATTAATCCTTTAATTACTTACATTAAGTAATCATCATTTAATTAAGTTTTAAAACAAAATAATCATTTAACTTAACAAATTAAAGTTACCAATCCTAAATTCCTATAATTAACTTAAAAAATTTATCAAGAAATAGTTTAAACTAATTTAAATTTAAATTTTTTAAAAAAAAACTTGCTTTTATAAAACCTTTAAAAACTGTTTTCAAACTTCTGCTTTGGGTTCAACCCTACAATTGCTCGAGTCCTAACTCGAGTTTCTTCATCTTCTTCCAATTTTTTTTAAAAAACTTAGTTAACATTTGTCAAATTCATATATTAATCTCATTACACATCTACTTAACATGATTTAAAGGCTAACACTTATAATTATTCATTTTTAATTATTTTTTTAAATGATTTAAAAGCTTTTGTATTTAATTTTCCTAATTAATAAGTACATTTCCTTATTTATAAATAAAAATCATTTTAAAGAAAATAAAATAAAAACCAACTATATCCTAAAAATAAATTTAATTATTTTTAAATTTTGATATAATACTTTTGTATTTAGTTTACTATTTAATGAATACTTTCTTAATTTATATAAATAAAATCCTTTAAAAGAAAATAATATAAAACCAATTATATTCTAAATAAAATCATATATAATATATTTTTAAATCTAAAATATTTTAAGATATTTATCTTTTAAATTTCAATTTAAATCCAAATTCGTATTCAAATTCAATTTAAAAATCAAATTTAAAATTAACTCAAATGTATATATATTTAAACAAACACAAATTAATTTTGTAAATAATAATTATAATTTAAAATCTATTTGTATCTATATTTAAAACAACCTAATTATTATTTTTGTTTGAAAATAACCATTTTACTAATTTTTAAATAATAAATGAAGGAGATTATCACATTTTAAATTGTTTGAATTATATAAATATGCTTATTATTTCACAATGAATTTATATATGTATACACTTAAGATTTCCAACATTATGGAATTTTGAATATATCTAATATATATATATATTAATTTACTGTAAAATTTATTATTTCTAGATATTTATATTTCAGTATTTATTATAGATTCAAATTTATTTATATTCCAAATATCATAATTTTATCTGTTCAACTGAATAAACCAGTTAATTATCCACTTTTCAAATGTCCAAAATCCGGGTTATCACACACATAGTCGCAATGCCTCCCGACGAGATAGGGAAGCTTCTACGCTTAACCGCATCGTCAGCTCGAGCGGCATTCATAAGCCATTCATATTTCAGAATATGTTCGTTGGGATCCAAATTTCCTTTATACATCGGCAAGGTCGGCATACTGAGTCGACGGTGGCTCTGCATACAAAATGTCATTAGTGAATGGGGTATGACTTCTAGAAATTCCACAATCATCATTTGTAAGGCCTTGACTTTCTCTAATCATTTAGCGTATCATGGTTGGAATATCAGGCATTTGGAGATTCGGGGCTAAGTCATGGTCGGTTTCCATGTCACGAGGACGGTCCGGTCGCTATCTACAATCCATTCCATGCCTCCTTGGCTCCCGAGCTTCATGGAAATGAGGTTCCGAGGCATGAAAGCGGTAATAAGGGGATGGATCTGGTTGGTTCTGGATCTCGGCATCCAGACTATAGCAGCAGCTGCGTTGTCATGGGTAGTGTTATGAGGAAATGTCCCTTCTTGGAAGGAGGGTGCAGCTTGATGCCCTGTGGAAGGACCTATCCCGACCTATTTCGAATTTGTAGCATACGGGTGCCCAGAGGCTTTCGTGTAATTCCCATCTAATCGGCGACATGTAGATCTATGATTAAAGTCAAATGATGCCGAGCTTTCAGACAAGTAATAAGAGGTATGATCCCTTCTAGATCTCCCTTGCCTTTCTTCATTCAGCTGGTTCGTGAGTTTCGAGTTGGCATGGATCTATTGAGTGAGCTCCTAACATCTCTGAGTGAGCTCCTGCATAAGGGTTTAGAATTCCTCTCTGATTACTGGACCAAGTGGATCTGGAACTCCAGTTAATGTTTTGCCTGTAGTGGTCAACTATGCGGGATTTTTCCTATCCATTCCTTCCAAATCAGCATTATTAGAAGCGGTTCTAGTAGTGCACACCATGTTAATTGTAGTTCTCCTTAGATCTGGAATAATCTGAATGGAATAGAAGGAACAACTGGATGATGGATCTA
This sequence comes from Allium cepa, assembly GCA_030765085.1. Classification (NCBI taxonomy): domain Eukaryota; kingdom Viridiplantae; phylum Streptophyta; class Magnoliopsida; order Asparagales; family Amaryllidaceae; genus Allium; species Allium cepa. The sequence goes on along the minus strand of CM060940.1, from coordinate 884,424,296 downwards.
GATCTCCTCCTTAGATTTTAGCAATCCAATAACGGTAAGGAATCCAAAGAATCAGAGAAAAGTAGAGTTCTCTCAGTGAAAGCGCCAAAGTGTTTGTACCAAAAACGGGTATAACAATCGTCGAATGTAATTGAAGAGATTAGAATGAAGAAGAAAAATGAAAAATGAGGCTAATCTTACAATCACACCAAGAAAATAAGTAGTAACAAAAAGAAAACAAAGAGTTATAGTAGTTCGACGCTATGGCCTACGTTCACTTTGAGGGCTTGGATGTTTATTACGATTAGAAACTGAGTTACACCAGTACAACGACTAACACTCGAATTACAATGGAGTTTAACCCGAGCAGCATCATAAAGCCCTTTCTTAGTTGTAATGAAAGTGCTATTTATAGGTGTGAAGCTGGAAATATCTACGTTAAATCTCGGAATACCCTTTCTCAAGCCTAGACGGGCCCACAAGATCGATCAGAAGCCGTTTGGGATCGATCCCTGATCGATCCAATTGCTTTCGTATCGATAGGAAATTGCTTCAATGGAGCTGAGATCGATCATTGATGTTCCTGAGACGATATGCAACCTGCTGTGAAAATCTCATTGTATTTGGATTTGTAGTTATGGAGTTATTGATCGATCAAAGTTGCAAATATGGAGTGGCTGAAGCTTTCGTATCGATACCTTCATATCGATCCCTTCGTGCCGATGACGTGGTGTAACGACCCATATTTTTAACTATTTTAAATTATAGAATATGAGAAAATTATTGGATAAAAATTGGTTAAAAATAAAATTTATTAAATTATTATAGCATTTGTTGGATATGAACTTGAATAAAATTTTGAGATAAACAATTCCAAAGATTTTGGCGATAATAAATATCGAAATGAAATTCAACATATTGAACGTGTTTATAAGCCATATTTGGAATTGAATAATGAAAGGTGAATTACTAAAAAATGCAAGTAGTTGTTATTATTTGAATTTGGGTTTGAAAGTTAAATTTTATAAATTAAATGGATTATATTTCAATTATAGTGATTAATTGGATAATTAAATTGTTTAAATTTAATATTGGAAATTATTTGAATAATTGAATTCTGAATTTAATGTGAATGAAAATGGTACAAGAAATTGATTTAAATTTTATTTAAATATGTATGAAGATGGTTAACATTTAAAATTGGATTTAAATGTGAATAATTGAAAATTTGAAATTTTATATTATAACTTACGAGTAAAAATAGCCATTTTGGCCACTATCTTGGATTTTGACGAAACTAGTTTCATCGGATTCGTAATAGTGAATTATTGTAGAATTTCAAGTTTCATAACGATCGAACTTGTCGTTTAGCTGTGCGAGCATGAAACGCGTAGAAATTTATTTAAGTAATTTGATTAAAATAAATTGATTTTGAAAAGTGATCTTCCACATATGATCGAATTACGCATCGACACTAGTACCATTGCATTTGGAATGGGGGTAAAACATTATAAACGCCTAGTGGCACGCTTCGATTGGAGTTCGGACGGTTTCGGACCAAATTATGTAAATACGGCATGCAAAACGAGAAAATAATATTAAATTAGTTCTAAAACCTAGTCTAAACCATGGCCGCCATCTTTCTTGTTTAACGGCCGAAATTGTTCAACTTTCCTTCCTAAATTTCTCTCAACCCGTTTATTGAATTCAAAAATTTCCAACATGAAAGTTATAGATCTCAATCTCCTCTTCAAATCCATACGGTTAAATTATTCTATTTCATCACGTATTTTCCAGAATCGAGGTTAGAAGGTGCCGCAGTCTTTGGGATTTCCACGCACATACGTGCATGTGCGAGCGACGTGATTGCTGGCGTAGGTGAGGCTCGGAGCGGTGCACGCGGCATCGCTGTCTGAACGAACTCTTGTCGAGTATCGTGGCTTGTATGCATTGGAGATGGGTCGCGCGTATGGGTTTAACTGTGAACGAATGCGTACGAGAGAGGAAGTGATAAGCATGGTAATTAATTCAATAATTAGGTTAATAATTTGTTAATTATGTTTTAATTTGATCGTTACGTTAATTTAAGCGTAACTCTCGCATACGAGGTGCGATTCAGGCGAAACATGTGGCGTTGTAATCATATCGACGAAGGCTACGTCATGGAGTTGGTTTGAAATTTATTTGAAGTTGAGAAAATAATCAGTTCAAATAAAGGTGAGTGTTTTATATGCTCATGGTTGACTAGAATATTTTTATGTTAGTTAAATATGAAGTTATGATGTGATTTAAATTTATTAATAGCTTTTTGATAAATTTAATTGTCATTTAAATGGATATTTGAATTTAAATTGACGGTTAAAATGAATTAGGATTAAACTGCTAGTAAAATTCCCCATTATCGATAATTGGTTAATTATCGTGATTTTTGACTGTTTGTATGTTAGTTGTGATGGATGATAATTTGATTGATATTTTGGACGATTTGGATGTTTATTTATTTTGATATATCCTATTATCATCCTGTATATTATTTACAGTGTATAAAACTGTATGTTGAATTATTTCGAATAAATTAAGAAATAGGTTGAAATGATATATATCTATCCTTAGAATTAAATTGAAATAATTGATTCACTTGGCCATAGGATAGATTATATATGGACATCGGATTGGTTAAATTAAATGATTTTAAAATTATTATTCTGAAATTATTTAAATGATTCGATTTTATGAAATGAAAAATAAAATTTATGGAAATTGAATTATTTTCGAAACTTGAGCTCGAAATGTTGAATTTAAATTTGATAACAAGAATGGTTTAAATAATCGAAGTTGAGATTTTTAAGTTACAATCGAAATATGACTTGAATTTCAGAAATTTAATTGTTTTAAAAGATTGGACTTTTATTCGGACTTTGAATATTGCTAAGTAAAAGTAATATGAAAATGATATTTCAAAATTGAGCTCGGAATTGAATTATATTTGAAGATTTTGATTTTAAATTGGATATTGAAGGTAAATTTGATTTAAGCATTTTTGATCGAAATTTTGGAAATCGACCTCGGAATTGATATAAATCGAAATGGTTTATATTTGAGAATTTAGTTGAAATTAATTTGGAATTGGAATTGAAATTAATTTGGAATTGGAATTTAAATTAATTTGGTATTGGAATTTAAATTAATTTGGAATTGGAACTGAAATTAATTTGGAATTGGAATTTAAATTAATTTAAGATCGGAAGTGGAATTAATTTGGAATTGGAAGTGAAATTAATTTGAAATCGAAGTAAAATTCGACTTGAAATCGAAATCGAATCGATTAAATCAAATTGGAAATGTGAATTGATTTGAATTGGAAATTTGGAATTGAATCGGTTTGACTTTGAAACTATTTTCAAATGAATTATTCTATTATAGATGGTTTAAAATCTATATTCTTAAATATTCAAATTATTTTGATTTTCCAAACTATTTTACTATATAAACCATTTTCAATACTCAAACTATTTTCTATTAAACTATTTTAACTATTTAAGCTATTTTATAACTATTCAAACTATTTTCTTAAAATTCAAACTGGTCAAAGGGTGGAATGTTTATATTAAAATCTTGGGTTTAAATGCGAATGAGGTTAGAATGATGTTATAACCTAAATTGAAAATCGAAATAGTTTTGGAAGCATAATCGAGTTTTTTGGGCAAAAATGATATGGTATATTTTGAGTAAATATGAAATGAATATGATATTTTGATATCAAGTACGAATTATTTTCGAAATATAAAAGTACCAACCGATGTGTAAAACGACGTTTGGTTGTTAAAGTGACCGGGGAGTCTTATTGGCATACTCTCTATCGATATTGGAACCAATTTAACAACCATGTACGCGGTGGACGATATCCAGAATGTAGTGGTTGAATTGGTGAATGTTAATTGGAATGAAGTAATAGAATGATGATGGATAGCTTTGACACTCATATCATAATTAAAATGACTAAAGCAGGAGCCTCTATCTGGCCAATGAGGTTAGCCTCCTCTAGCGACGTTGATCCCTCGTATTACAATTGTGATTTCGTATTCAATGGGTGCACCTTTTGTTTGGATTGATAGTCGTGGTCGGCCAAGGATGGGTTACGACCAGCCAGAAAAGGTAAACTGGTAGAATCCAACCTTTGATATTGCCTCACGTGCCTTGTCGTACTTATCCTTATATGAGCCCATTACGACTTTGGTTTGGTATTGTACCTATAAAATGTGTTAAGGTGGAGCAATGTAAAGCCTTAACATTATTTTGATATTTATTTTACTGATAGAAATTACCTACTATAACGTATACTATTATATATAAATAGTCTAACGGATCCTTAGGAGATGGAAAATCTTGTAACATCCCTTAAGTTATTATACGCACGTTATACACTTGACAGGAGACGTAAAATCCCTTAAACATCTCTGACGATGTTACACTCATATTTCACGATATTGATTTAACTTACATAAGAGTATTTAGTCATGACTCGAGTGTTTTGTCTTTTCATTACGCTCGTGTCAGCCCTGAGTTTTTCAGTGCATTGAAGATCATTTTTTGGAGGACAATGTATATTATTACTATTATTAATTTCTGCATCATGCCATTCTGCTACGTTATTTATCCAGATGTATATATAACTCTGATAAATGTTGTATAGATTACAATCAAATGTATAATATAAACATGTCACGACCCAATTTTTCGACGCTTGAAAAACCGAACCATGAGGGTTAAAGAAGAAGAGGTAGAAGAAGAAAATAGAAAACAACCACAGAATCTAACCATCGCAGCGGAATAAAATATAATAGTCAATAACAGATTTTTGCACAAAAGAAAACTATATCTGTTTTATACATACATCACCAGAATACATCATCAGAGTTCAACAACATCAATAACATACAACTGAACAGTCATATACACTTGTCCTCAAAACTAAATACACAGTGAAACAATAATCAAGCATGAAAGTACGTATCGCCATCCAGTTCGTCTCCTGAGCTCCACAGCAACCTTTCATGTATTCTATAATACTCGGTCAGACCCGAGCATTATAGTTAAATAACACTCGAGTCAGTCTGGATTACCAGCGCGAGAAATCACACCCAACTTGATTATTAAAGTTTCAAAATTCTTTTGAAAACAAGGGCATCTCGTAAGACCACGCCACAAATAAACATGTCGGGTTTTTACCTTACGTTATCCAAAACACTTATTATCAAATCCGTCTGATATTATAGTAGTGTCTATAGAAAGTAAAATAGAATCTAGCTGAAATGCTTGCATCTCATGTTTCAGCAATAGTTGGGCACAATCAAAACTGTACAAGCGCGTAGGGAGAATGGATTTCCAACTAATGACTAGGCACTGGGGTACCACCCGTCGCACTACGTGGCTTAGATCACCGTACCGAGGATTACTCCCAATCCCCCGCAACACAAGACCGGGACTACCCCTTACTGGATAATCCCAAGTAAGATCACCCCACGGTTGGGATCAGCAACCGCACCACTAAGCCGAATAAGAAGGGACATCTAGACAGGGATGACCTCACTCTAATGTGTGCTACCCACTTAGCCTTGCTGCATAACCCCTGATTTTCAGTCATTCCCGGTTGATGAGGCTCGAGGCTAAGCGTTACCTTTTTAGAATGTTTCACTTTGAATGCCCATCGTCCACCTGACGATGTTCTGAAAGCATTCATCCATACAAGTCCGTCCCGGGTTCGTACGGAACCGAAGGCACTACTCCTACTACATCTATTTTGAAATTACCCCAGGATTAGTAGCGACTAGCCCTTGCACTTCACTGCTCCATCTTCGAATCCAAACTCGTCTTCCTCACTAAAACGTTCGAACCAGATCGAAGTGGTTTTCAGGAAATAAATCCTGATCCCGGTCTCTTCGAAACGATCAGCGCATTGGCCAATATTGATAGTCGATTATTTAACTATCAATTAACATTCATAAACATCCATCAAACATAAATAATCTCCCCAAATTATTTATTAATCTCAAAATATCTTCACAAGATATGTTTCCATTTTCAACCCTTTTGAAAACAGTTTTCAAACCATACTCTTCTCATAGGTTAAATTCCCAACTATCTATTTCTACTTAAAACACCAAGTACAAAGTTTTATATTTTTAAAATATACTTTAACATTTAAATTGAAAACTACTTCCATATTTTATTAAAAATATATTCTTTAGGAATATTTAAAAATGAGGTTACTTTATAAAATATAAAACTAGATTTTCTCTTTTTAAAACAAAATACCAGGTCACCTTTAAATAATTATTACGATAATAGATTTGAAAAATACTTGCTTCATAATTTAAACATTTAGAAATAATAAATTTTATAAACATGCTTATTAAAACAATAGAACTTATATTTAAAAATTTACGTTGAAAACGTACTTGGCTATCCAAGGAAATATACTTCCCTTCACATCCTTTCAAAATAAATCACAATTTATTTTTAAACAAATTTACCCATTCCTTGAATAAATTCCCATCGTGAATTTATTCTTCAAATATCCACTGATATATTACTTCAAATTTATAAACCCAGTTTATAAATTTCATAGTCACATTGTCCTTTAAATTTCCAATTTCAAACACTTAAATCAATGTCAAAATTGATTTCCAAATTACTTCACTTTTAAAATAAATTTCCTCACTTACTCCATTTATTTCGAAATCCATCAACTTCGGATTTCATTTCTTCATCATGTTTTAAAATCTTGTTAACTGAAATTATCAATTTCTAGATTTTCCCAAATTCCTTCTTTATTCTTTTAAATAAATTTAAATCTTGGATTTTAAAATAAATTCTTTATAGATAATCTCACTTAAGTTTTAAATTTCGTTACCCCTCTGTTTATTCAAAGTCCCCTTTCCCATATTAGGAATTTATTTATTTAAAATTTAAAAATGCACTTTTATTCTTTCTAATTTTAACCTTCAATTTATTCAAACTTCTATAATTATTTTACTTAAAGATTTTCTCTTTTATTTTCTTTTCCAAAAATCCAATTCTATAGATTTTGATAACTCAGTATACCGAAATATACTAATTTCAACCATAGCATCCAATATTCCAATTATCAATGAAATTTACCATAGAATGTCAAATAATCATGACACGGAATTATTAGAACAATGTATATAATTTGGAGGAATATAGTTGGATCCCTCCAACCTGTTTCCCTGCATCCATAAATGTTAGCACAATATAAAATACCAATTCCACTTCGAGGTGGAATATCGCGGTATATGGGTTTTAAATACAATATCATCCGCTATTATGCGGCGCATAGGGTCTCATCCGCTATATAATGCGGGAAATCAATCACTCCAATATATATTATATACTACTATATATAATATAGTACATCAAATCAATTTAACCATTCAACCAATTATTTAAATTTAACCATTTAAATTTAAGTAGCAATCCAGAAGAGTGAGATTAACTCACCTTTGATCTTGATTTGCAACCAGATCCAAACTTGACTTGTTTCCCTACTTTAGACCTTGTACAAAAGCTATACAATTTTATAAGCATTCGATTTAATCAAAAATGATTAATTACTAATTAATTAATTAAATCAGCCAATTATAAACATTAGTTACCTTTCATTATCAATCTTTAATTAAATTAACTAACCATATAATTAAAATTAGTTGCAGAATATACCTTCTCCATGACCTTAATTCAAACAGCCCCCTCGCTGGCTACAGCGTGAAACCACCACCGTTTCCTCGCCAGCAACACACGCCCCTCAGGCGATCACCACGAGACCAGCGGCCTGCCATAATCGCCCACAGTTCGACCCAGAACCTCACGCGACTTGATGTAGCCCTTGCTCCACCTTGTCGCGTATGACAACCCATCACGACCTCATCAGAACGTAATACGAGCGCGTAGCCCTCCGCCAGGTCACTGCACTCAAGCTCGAACAAAGAAATCGCGACCTGCTCATCTGCCACATCTCCCCTTTTCAATCACGACCCACTAGAACAACCCCCGAGGGGCTTACTTCCACCACAAATCGAAAATAAAGTCGATTAGCCCCAAGTTGTCTAAATCGATTACAATAACAATTCCTACCGCCTTTGACTAATGCTCCCATTATGATCCCCCATGGTGCCAATGTCGTGGCCTATCGCTTTGCTGATGCTAATCACGAATTTGATCAATGCAATTTCGCCTTGTCGCGATTTTATTTCTTTTTTTATTTTTGTTTGAAGTCAAACTAAGCAAAGAGAAGTAAGTTACGATTTTAATCCGAGCGAGGATAGCTTTACAAGAAAGATGAATACGCAACTTAACTGGAAACGTCTCGAGTATGGTTAATACGTTTGATTAGTTTGACTTTCAAATTTTATTATATTCTAAAATTTCCAAAATATCTTGTTATATATAACTTAAAATCCCGATCTCTAATGGAGGCATGCTGTTGGTGTTTCGACTATCATGCCGTTATTCCAAACCCAATGGAACAAGTTCCAAGGACTAATCCAATCATATGAAGAAGATAGCTTTTTTTAAAAATTGATTATTTAAATTCAATTCAATTCAATTGTTTATAGGCATTTCCAGATTGTACGACCAAATGGTAATCCAAACACTATGAAATTTAAAATATGATAATAATACAATATTCTGGATCCAATGAAACTGGTTTCGTCGAAATCCGAGACTGTGCCTCGGAAGGCTATTTTTGAACATCAATTTAAACGATATATTTTTAAAATTGAACGAACTACTGTTAAATTATATTTTACCCCATCTGTTTCTTTCAGTATTATCAATATAAATTTTATAAGCCTTTGAAATATTTTTGACAAGCTTATAACTCCAGATTTTATATTTTACCCAATTTCCAGTAATTAAATCCAATAATTAAATTTCCAAATAATGGTGATATTTGAAATTTTAAGTTACAAACTAACTTTTAAATATTAAAATCAATTAAATATCCCAATTTAAATTGTCCAAAATTCCGGGTCATCACATTCCTCCCCCCTTAAAAGAATTTCGTCCCCGAAATTCCTAATTAAGAAGAATGATCCAATACCCATTACTATTTTCCAAAACCAAACAGTTTTATCAACTTGCCATAACATATCTTTTATTAAAGACCCACTATTACTTCAACCAACTTCCCAAAACCTTCCATAGTTTCCAACAACATTATTTACTCCACTTATTCAAATTTAAATTTAAATCCAAATTTAAATTATCAAAACTTTCTCAAAAAATTTCTAACTCTCTAAATTTCTAAAAAAAAATCACCAGTGTCTACTTTGCGCGGCTAGCTTGGTACAACTACAAAATGCCTCTATGAGCCCTCAGATTTCAAAAGAAAACAAAAAGCCAAGTGGCTAGACCAGAAAATCATCAAATTTCATACAGAAATTTTACATACCTTTTTAGTCGGGCAATTCAAATTATCTTCTGAAATCAAAAACATCCATTTATCCTTTGCCTTTATAATACCTGTATATCCTACGTAGCAATAATATCCAATCACAACATTCAAAATCATTTTATTGACTCCCTTAAAAAATTTCAATATCTATTCATTCAAGCCCGTATGATGTACATATATCATCCGTACGCACTATCAAATTCGATCACTCGCTCGAACACACAATTTCACTTCATCACTTTAGTTTATATCTACTTCTATTCAAATTGGTTCTCCCATTTTCATATGAATTCAATTTATCTTCAACTCTGAATATTGAATTTTATCTTCCATTTATAACTGATTCATACCATTATTTTAAATTAATTTCATCCACTAATTTATTTCGATTTTCAATTTGAAATCGTTTTGTCGCTAACAAAAATTTTCACAAAAATTTTTCTAACTCCCAAAATTTTCGATTTTTTTTGGCAAAGTCTGCTTTTTACGGAGGAGATTTTGCAATTTGACAATAGGTATAAATATATATACATCGTCCCACACGGTCGGAAAAACAAAAACAGTTAATATTTCCTATTTTTATTGCGTAGGCGTACCTTTATTTAGCATTTTTAAGCAAGCGGCTTATTATTTTAGCAATTAGCGCGTCCAAATCCAGCCAAACGGCTTCTCGGTACTGTACTTACTCAATTCAAACATGTAAGTACTAAATATATGAAATTTATTGACATTTTACTTACTTTCAATAGCTAAACACATGAATTTCATAAGCAGCATGCACCAAACATTTTCCATGAGCAATTTATATGATTTCAAAACTAATTCAATTTCTTTCAACCAATTCATATGCCATTTCATTCAATTTTAATGGTTTACCACTCAATTTCTTATATTCGATTCATTTTTAACCCAACAACTCACATTTATCTCAATTGATTCCAAAAATAAATTTTATTTACTTCTACCAATCCATAGAATTTTTATTTACTTCCGTTTAAGTCGAACGACTAATTTATTCTATGCAATTTGATGATATTCACCTAATTGAATATCCATTTTAGTTTTTATCCACATTCAATTGATTCCAACTCATTTTATTTTAAATTCCATCCCATTTCTAGTTTATTCACCAGCCATACATTTGCATTTCATCTCATCTCCGCATTGGTTTCATTTTAAAACCATTTCATTGAGCTTGACAACATTCAATGCTTATATCAATAACCATTTTCCAAATTAATTTAACCCAAACATTTATTTAATGGTCTTCCATTCTTACTCGAAGTCGAGCTTCTCATTATTCTTAACTTAAGTTAATTTACTTCAATTTATTCAAAATTCAAACTTAAGTTCACTTCTATTTAATTTGATTCCCATCTAATCAAATCCCATTTAATTCAGTTAGCCCATCCATTTTATTTTAATTCACCTTCGCGATTTATCAAAATAATATCCAAGCACATACTTAACTCATTTATACTCGAATTGGATTTTATTTGTAACTCAAATCATTTCTATTATAATCGAATTCCATTTTATTTTTACAACATCTCCACTTAATTTAATTCATCATCAATCCAAGTCGAAATTTATTTATAATTCGAGTTTATTTCCAAACTTCGTTATTAATTTACAATCCATTTTATTTAACCGAGTTAAATTTTATTAACATACTCTATCAAATAATTTATTTAGCTAATTAGCTTACTTCCAACTTTTACATCAATATTCGATTTTATTACAAAAATCACTTCATTAAACTTTCCTGAGTTCAATTTTTCTTCTTCATAATTCCAGTTTGAATTTTCTTTTATTTTCCAAAATTCCAACATTTTTATTTCGGCATATTTATTTCCTTTTTTACATTTTCCTAAGATACTCACTTAATAATATTCATATTTCTCCATCCATTTATAGTCAATCACATTTTCATTTTACTTTTAACTAGGGATTATATTTTTATTTCAATGTTTTCAATTCTTTTATAAGCTTCCAAAGCTTATTTATTCCAATTCAATACTTACTTAGTTTACGCTTACTTATTTAAGTAAGAATTTTATTCCATACGACATCATCTGTACTTAACTGAATTTATCTCAATTTAATTTTATTTAACTTAACTTCGGTTAAATCTAGCTACATACCATTCTTTTGAATTTTATTAAGCAAGGACTTAATTCCATTTAATATTGTCCCACACAATTCACTTGAATTTAAATTAAGTAAGAACTTACTTTCACTTAATATCATCTACGTCTCAATTTATTTCATTTCAATTCAATTTCAACTTAATTCAAATCAAATTCATTATTATTAACTTTGCTTAAGTTAATTTAATTCTAATTAATTTTATTGCTCAAGCCAAATTTAGTTTTTATTTTCCCATTCCAATCACATTCAAGATTTACTGATTATTTCTTCCAATCATCCATTAAATTTTCCACAATTTAATTTCTCCAAATTAAATTTATTTAACCTTTTCACTTTAAATTTTAATTCCAACATTCAAAGCTCATATCTTCCTTCCTTATTAAAAAAATCTCAACTTTACAAGTTTATAACTTACCTCATCAGGATTTTCAATTCAAATACGGATTTAAGATTTCAAACACCAGGCTTTTGGTTCAAATCATTTTACAACCACCATTATTCCAAAATCACATTTCTTGAATTTTTAAACCAGTCCTGGTTTTTTATCCCCAACAAATTTCCCTTTGAAATTTCAAAAACAAAACTAGTTTTTTTTTAACAAATCAATTTGGCAGCAATCCGTCACTTAGAAACTCGAAAATGAACATCGATGATGCTGTAGTCATCACCGAAATTATTTTCCAGCGATTGAAGTGAGTTCAATGCTATATCCCTTCCCAAAATTTATTTGAAACAATTTCCTTTCAGAAATACTTTTAAAATAATAATGTTATTATTTGTCTGCAAAACACTTCGAAAAACACTTCCAAAATCTCCGGGGTTTTAAATTTACAGATTTGATTTAAATCAAATTTTAACTATAATTCATTTGTATAATCTATGCTCATACAAATTTGCATTTGATTATCCAAGTCATTCAAATTTTTATAATCTTATTTGTTTAAAATATTATCATCCAAACATCCAAGTTATATATCAATTTAAGGAAATATTTCTTTTATATCAAAATATATTTTGGGTAAAATTATTTCATTCACGCACCTTTAAAACAATAATGTGTCAATTTATCATGTCAGGTGTTTATAAACTCTTCTCGAATAGCAGCCAACTTACTCGATCAGAATTCATATTCCACTCAACCAATAAGTCAACACAATATTAAAATAATTTATATTCATTAACAAATACGCGCTCATATCTATTACTACACTCAAACTCTTTCTAGATTACTAGGACTCTATTTCAATGAGTAATACCTACCAGAGCCAAGGTTATCACCAACCTAAGCTCTGATACCACAATGTCACGACCCGATCTTTCGACGCTTGAAAAACCAAACCATGAGGGTTAAAGAAGAAGAGGCAGAAGAAGAAAATAGAAAACAACCACAAAATCTAACCATCGCAACGGAATAAAATATAATAGTCAACAACAGATCTTTACACGAAAGAAAACTATATCTATTTTATACATACAACCCCACAATACATCATCAGAGTCCAACAACATCAATAACATACAATTGAACAGTCATATACACTTGTCCTCAAAACTAAATACACAGCGAAACGATAATCAAGCATGAAAGTACGTATCGTCATCCAGTTCGTCTCCTGAGCTCCACAGCAACCTTTCCTGTATTCTATAATACTCGGTCTGACCCGAGCATTATAGTTAAATAACACTCGAGTCAATCTGGAATACCAGCGTGAGAAATCACACCCAACTTGATTATTAAAGTTTCAAAATTCTTTTGAAAACAAAGGCATCTCGTAAGACCACGCCACAAATAAATATGTCGGGTTTTTACCTTACGATAGCCAAAACACTTATTATCAAATCCGTTTGATATTATAGTAGTGTCTATAGAAAGTAAAATAGAATCTAGCTGAAATGCTTGCATCTCACGTTTCAGCAATTGTTGGGCACAATCAAAACCGTACAAGCGCGTAGGGAGAATGGATTTCCAACTAATGACAAGGCACTGGGGTACTACCCGTCACAGTACATGGCTTAGATCACCGTACCGAGGATTACTCCCAATCCCCGGCAACACAAGACCGGGACTACCCCTTACTGGATAATCCCGAGTAAGATCACCCCAAGGTTGGGATCAACAACCGCACCACTAAGATGAATAAGAAGGGACATCTAAACAGGGATAACCTCACCCTAATGGGTGCTACATACTTAGCCTTGCTGCATAACCACTGATTTTCAGTCATTCCCGGTTGATGAGGCTCGAGGCTAAGCATTACCTTTTTAGAATGTTTCACTTAGAATGTCCATCGTCCACCTGATGATGTTCTGAAAGCATTCATCCATACAAGTCCGTCCCGGTTTGAACGGAACCAAAGGCATTACTCCTACTACATCTATTTTGAATTACCTCAGGATTAATAGTGACTAGCCCTTGCACTGCACTGCTCCATCTTCGAATCCAAATTCGTCTTCCTCATGAAAACATTCAAACCGGATCGAAGTGGTTTTCAGGAAATAAATCCCGATCCCGGTCTCTTCGAAACGATCAGCGCATTGGCCAATAATGATAGTCGGTTAATTAACTATCAATTAACATTCACAAACATCCATCTAACATAAATAATCTCTCCAAATTATTTATTAATCTCAAAATATCTTCACAAGATATGTTTCCATTTTCAACCCTTTTGAGAACAGTTTTCAAACCATACTCTTCTCATGGGTTAAATTCCCAACTATTTATTTCTACTGAAAACACAAAGCACAAAGCATTAGATTTTTAAAATAATTTAAAAACACTTTATTTTAAAATATACTTTAACATTTAAATTGAAAACTACTTCCATACTTTATTAAAAATATATTCTTTAGGAATATTTAAAAATGAGGTTACTTTATAAAATATAAAACTAGATTTTCTCTGTTTAAAACAAAATACTAGGTCACCTTTAAATAATTACTACGATAATAGATTTGAAAAATACTTACTTCAGAATTTAAACATTTAGAAACAATAAATTTTTTAAATATTCTTTTTAAAACCACAGAACTTATATTTAAAATTTCACATTGAAAACGTACTTGGCTATCCAGGGAAATATACTTCTCTTCACATCCTTTAAAAATAAATCACTATTTATTTTTAAACAAGATTTACCAATTCCTTGAATAAATTCCCATCGTGAATTTATTCTTCAAATATCCACTGATATATTACTTCAAATTTATAAACCCAGTTTATAAATTTCATAGTCACATTGTCCTTTAAATTTCCAATTTCAAACACTTAAATCAATGTCAAAATTGATTTCCAAATTACTTCACTTTTAAAATAAATTTCCTCACTTAATCCATTTATTTCAAAATCCATCAACTTCAGATTTAATTTCTTCATCATGATTTAAAATCTTGTTAACTGAAATTAGCAATTTCCAGATTTTCCCAAATTCCTTCTTTATTCTTTTAAATAAATTTAAATCTTGGATTTTAAAATAAATTCTTTATTCCTTTAGATAATCTCATTTAAGCTCTAAATTTCGTTACCCCTCTGTTTATTCAAAATCCCCTTTCCCATATTAGGAATTTATTTTTTTAAAATTTAGGAATTCACTTTTATTCTTTCTAATTTATCCTTCAATTTATTCAAACTTTTATAATTATTTTACTTAAGATTTTCTCGTTTATTTTTTTTCCAAAAATCCAATTCTATAGATTTTGATAACTCGGTATACCGAAATATATTAATTTCAACCATAGTATCCAATATTCCAATTATCAATGAAATTTACCACAGAATATCAAATAATCATGAACAGAACTATTAGAACAATCCATATAATTTAGAGGAATCCAGTTGGATCCCTCCAACCTGTTTCCCTGCATCCACGGATGTTAGCATAATATAAAATACCAATTCCACTTCGAGGTGGAATATCGCGGTATATGGGTTTTAAATATAATATCATCCGCTATTATGCGGCGCATAGGGTCTCATCCGCTATATAATGCGAGAAATCAATTACTCCAATATATAGTATATACTACTATATATAATATATCACATCAAATCAATTTAACCATTCAACCAATTATTTAAATTTAACCATTTAAATTTAAATAACAATCCAGAAGAGTGAGATTAACTCACCTTTGATCTTGATTTGCAACCAGATCCAAACCTGACTTGTTTCCCGACTTTAGACCTTGTATAAAGCTATACAATTTTATAAGCATTCGATTTAGTCAGAAATGATTAATTACTAATTAATTAATTAAATCAACCAATTATAAACATTAGTTACCTTTCATTATCAATCTTTAATTAGATTAACTAACCATATAATTAAAATTAGCTACAGAATATACCTTCTCCATGACCTTTATTCAAACAGCCCCTCGCTGGCTACAGTGTGAAACCACCACCGTCTCCTCGCCAGCAACACACTCCCCTCAGGTGATCACCACGACACCAGCGGCCTGCCCTAATCGCCCACAGTTCGACCCAAAACCTCACGCGACTATCTCTAGCCCTTGCTCCACCCTGTCCCGTATGACAACCCATCACGGCCTCATCAGAACGTAATATGAGCGCGTAGCCCTCCGCCAGGTCGCTGCACTCAAGCTCGAACAAAGAAATCGCAACCTGATCATCTGCCACATCTCCCCTTTTCAATCACGACCCACTAGAACAAACCCCGAGGGGCCTACTTCCAACACAAACTGAAAATGAAGTCGATTAGCCCCAAGTTGTCTACATCGATTACAACAACAATTCCTACCGCCTTTGACTAATGCTCCTATTATGATCCCCCATGATGCCAATATCGTCGCCTATCGCTTTGCTGATGCTAATCACGAATTCGATCAGTGCAATTTCGACTTGTCGCGATTTTATTTCTTTTTTATTTCTGTTTAAAGTCAAACTAAGCAAAGAGAAGTAAGTCATGATTTTAATCTGAGCGAGGATAGCTTCACAAGAAAGATGAATACGCAACTTATACTGGAAACGTCTCGAGTATGGTTAATACGTTTGATTAGTTTGACTTTCAAATTTTATTATATTCTAAAATTTCCAAAATATCTTGTATATATAACTTAAAATCCCGATCTCCAATCGAGGCATGCTGTTGGTGTTTCAACTATCATGCCGCTATTCCAAACCCAATGGAACAAATTCCAAGGCTTAATCCAATCATATGAAGAAGATAGCTTTTTTTAAATTGATTTTTTAAATTAAATTAAATTCAATTGTTTATAGGCATTTCTAGATTATACGACCAAACGGTAATCCCAACACTATGAAATTTAAAATCTGATAATAATACAATATTACGGATCCAATGAAACTGGTTTCGTCGAAATCCGAGACTGTGCCTCGAAAGGCTATTTTTAAACATCAATTTAAACGATGTATTTTTAAAATTGAACGAACTACTGTTAAATTCAATTTTACCCCATCCATTACTTTTAGTATTATCAATATAAATTTATAAGCCTTTGAAATATTTTTGATAAGCTTATAACTCCAGATTTCTTATTTTACCCGATTTCCAGTAATTAAATCCAATAATTAAATTTCCAAATAATGGTGATATTTGAAATTTTAAGTTACAAACTAACTTTTAAATATTAAAATCAATTAAATATCCCAATTTAAATTGTCCAAAATTCTAGGTCATCATAAAACAGTTTCATGAACTGTTTACTTAATTATTATATTTTGTCGTTCCGTTGTGAGATTCTGTGTTTGTTTTCTTCTTCTCTCCTTAGTTTCCTTGATTATCCCCATTGATTATCTACGCTCTGGATTGTTTATGTTAGACATGTGTGGATTATTGTCGATTTAAACCTTTCCAAATGGGGGTAGTCACATTCAGTATCAGAACTTTGGTTTAGCGATAACCTTGGCTCTGTGGGGTTTGGCTCATTAGAGATAGGGTAGTAATACCCTAGAATAAGTCTGTTTGAGTGTATATATATGAGAAAGCGTGCTTGTTAGTGTAATAAAAATGTTTTATATTGTGTTTACTTATCCTTGAGTTGTTTATCAATTCTAGTTGCTGTGCGGGATGCCGTGTTATCGATAGGGGTTTCTAAACACTTAAACGAGGCAAGTCGACATAATATTGTTTTAAAATCGGGTAAAATAAAATAATTTTACCTAAAATATATTTTATATATAAATTTATAACTTTCATAAGCCTATATAATTATTAATGAAGTTGTTAGGAGATGGTAATATTTAGTTATCATCGATTATTGGTTGAATTAAAATAAAATGGATACTTTCTAAATTTTATTTTACGAAACATTCGATAATTAAATTAAATTGAAATCAATTAAAATAAGAATTGGTTAAAATGACCAAGTTGTAAATTAATGAAATAGTTTGGTAATAAGGTAAGGAAATTGTATTAGTATATTTATAATATAGCTTATATATAGAAATGATTTTAAAAAAAGTTTGAGAATTTGAGAATTTAAAATCCTTTTACTTTCAAAATTGTTTTTGAAGCCTTCAAAATTAATATTAATATTATTTGATAGATTTTTGACTAGAAACATATTTCGAAAATATTTTTAAAGAAAATAAAAGCATTAAACTCGCTTTAGTCACTGGGAAATAAATCTGAGGATGACTGCAGCATCGCCAGTATTCATTTTCGAGTTTTTGAGCGAGAATTGCTACCAAAAGAAATTTATTTCAATAAAAATAAGTTCTGATTGTGAAATTTTTTTATTCTATGTATGATTTGAAAAATATATGAAAATAATTTTGAACTTAAAATTGAAAATAGTATAGTTAAAATAAGTTTATATCTTATAAATTTGAACTGGAAAGTAAAATTAAACTTTAAAATATTGAATATTTATGGTTAAGCAAACAAAAGAAAATTTTGAATTTGAGATACAAAATAAAATAATTAACTTAAGAAACGTTAAATAAATTGAGTTAGTAAAATGAAGTAAATAAAATATAGTTGAACTCATGAAAGCTTAAATAAAATATAAAATGTACTTGAAATGAATTAAATAAAATAATAATATGAAATTTTAAATGAATAAATTGTATATTTTATAGATTTGAGAATATTAAGCTACAAATAAAATTTTGTAACGATCCGGAATTTTAGGCAATATCAATTTAATAATCTGTATTAATAATTAAATTGATTTGATAAGTTTTCTTTATAATTTCAATTTAAATTGGTAAAATTATTCTTTTTAAGGTTAATAAATATTTAATCTGGTAATTTTGATCAATATCTTTCTATCAATTTAAAATGGATAAGATTTATTTTCCAAAGCTAATGAAATTTTATTTTGCTTATAATATATATATTTGATATATATTGTGAATAGAATATCTTTTGTTTTAAATAAAGATGAATTTTCAAATTATAATATATATGTATGTATGTATTATAATTTGATATTGTTTTGAAATTTAATTTAAATCTATTGATAATTTATATATAAATGAATTGTAATTTAAAGCTTTGTTTTAAAACTTAATATTTTTCAAAAGTAAATTTAAGTTTAATTCAATTTGTTTTCAAATATAAGATAATTGTTTATTTTAAATATGATAGTTTAAAAAAGATTTAATCAAAGTTTTGTTTTGTTTTCTTTTAAAAGTGTTTAATTTTTTTGGCAAAGAAAAAGTGTTTAATTTTAAATGGTTATAAATGTATATATGTATATGTTTTAGATTTTACATCCATTTATAAGATGTATATTTATATTATAACTAGTTTTATAATATTTTCTTTTAAAAGTAAATTTATATTTACATATATAAGAATTTATTTATAAAGTAACTTAAATAAGTAGGTTTATATTACATTTTAAATTAAATAAAAATTTATTAAAATACTTATGTACATGTGTAACCATATTAGCATATTTTAAAAACACATGTAAGAAAATTAAGAGGTTAGTGACAAGTGTAAAAACTTAAAAAACAAGTGTCTTCAATAAAATTTAATTTCTTTAATCTTAATAAAACATAACACATTCATTTCTTTGTTTATCTTTCTTAACCCAAATTAATGGCAAATCTAAAAACACCAAAACCTGATATTTTAAAACTAAAAGCTAATGAAGTTTAAGATCAACCTGCAAATTAGAATCTGCAACATCAATTTTCAACTTGCAAATTAAAATCTGCAATTTACAAAGAAAGGTTCTTCACAAAAATTAAAGTTCTACTTCAACCTGCAATCTGAATCAACCTGCATTTCAATGGGGAGTCAGATCAATTGCAACATTTTTAAAACCAACAAATTGAAGCATGCAAAGGATTTTTTTCAGCAAAATCATAGCTTTTCTAGATTTAAAGATTCTAGTGCCTAGAATAATAAATTGAAACTGCTCTGCAACTTTATAAAGGTGAGTAAACTTCTTTTAAAAACAGTTTGATTTGGTTATTACTTCATGCATGTGTTATCTGTGAGCTGTTATTGGTGATTGCATGAAAATCTTTTCAGTATTTATATTATTGAGTTTATATGATCTGTATATATGTGAAATAGGTTGTATATATATATATGAATCTCTGTTTCCTGTTTTATTTAAGACCAGAACTCTCTTCAAAATTTCAAATCTTCCACTAAACACAATATTTGCCCTTGATGATTGAATAAAAGTTGTATGTTAATGTTTGATGAAGATTATAAAAATAGTTTCTGTAAATTTTAAATTTATTTATAATGTTTAAATAGGATAATACAGTGAAACTTAAATTTTATAATTTTAAATTAACAGTGGAAATAATTAACTTAACTAAATTTTATAATTTTAAATTTAAAAGAAGTGTTTTTAATTTTAAAGAATTAAATCAAAAGAAGTGTTTTTATAAAAGAAGTGTTTTTATAATTTTATACAATGGAAATAATTAACTTAACTAAATTTTATAATTTTAAATTTAAAAGAAGTGTTTTTAATTTAAAGAATTAAATCAAAGTTTTAAGTTAAATTTTTAAGTAATGTTTTAATAAAAAAGTTTTCAAATTATTTTGAAAATAATTAAGTTTAAAATTTGATAACATAAAGTGTTTTAAATTTAATTTTGATTTTTAAATTCCTTATTTTCAAATAAGGTTATTATTATGATTTTGTAAACTAAATAGAATAATCTGTTTTTAAGTTATAAAAATTGATCAATTTCAAATAATTTGTTGATGAGAATAAATAAGGTTAAATTATTATGGAAATAAACTTAAGAATACTTATTATGATTTGATAATAAGTTAAGAAATTACTTAAGATAAATGATTTTCTTAATTAATTAAGGATTTTTAAATATAAGAAGTTAATTATTTTTTAGTTAATTTTTAAATAATTAGTTAATTGTTTATTTAATTTTAAATAATCACTTAATTATGGTTTAATTAAGTGTAATTACTCAATGAAGTAATTAATGGCTGATTATTGAATGTAATTAAGAATGGTAATTACTTATGGAAGTAATTAGTGGAAATTACTCATGGGAGTAATTTATTAGGAATGATTATTGGATAATCATTTAATATTATTAACCTTGGAATTGATTAATATAATTGATTTAAAAATTAATTAATTATGGAGTAATTAATTAATTAAAGAATTAAGGATTGTTTCATGATAGAATTAATTATTTGTTAAGTAATTAATTTAAGGAGCAATCAAGATTTATTAATGAAGTAATTAGAAGATAATTACTTATGTAAGTAATTAAGGGTTAATTACTTAATTTATTCAGTTAATTAATTAATGTGATTAGTTAATTAATGAATGAGATTAATTTAAGATTAATTACTAAGTGTAATTAATTAAAAATGTAACTAATTAATAAAGTGATTAATTAAGGATTTATTAGTTAATTTAATTGATTAATAATTACTTAATGAAGTAATTAAAGATTAATTGATTAGATTAATTAGTCAAGGATTAATATAATTAATTAAATGTTAGTTAATTAAGACAAGTATTACAAATTGTTAATTACTGTTTATGATTAATAAGATGGTTAATTACAAGTTAATTATTTAATTGATTAAATTAATTATTAAGGATCATTAGTTAATTAATGAATTAATCAAGGTTGATTAATAAAAGAAATTAAATTAAGTGTGACTAATTAATTGTAATTAATTGAGGTTTAATGTAATTAATTATAATTGATTAATTAATGGTAGCAAATGAAGGATCATTAATTATTGTAATTAATGATAGTAATTAAAGGTTAATTACTATAATGGTTAAATATAATTACTTGAATGTAATTGAGGATAATTAATCAAGGAAGATTAATTAAGGAAGATCATTAAGAGATGATTAATTTATATGTTTGGAATAAATAAATGAAGAAGGATTTAAGTAATCCAATTGATTAAGAGTTAATCAATTCGGTTATGGATGATTGATTGATATTGATTGGTTTATATTGGATGATTGATATTGGGTATTTGGTTGATACTGGATAATTTGAATATCTCTGTTATGTGATATGCTGCTTTGTGAGATGAATGTTTGTTATGAATTATCTATTGTGATAATGTGATTCATCTATCTGTTTATATCAACCTGAATATAAGTTAAATGTTTCAAGCCTTAAGTACAACTTAGACATTAAAATGGCGTTTGGTTTCGGTGAGACCGGGATCGCGTTTCCATATTTGGATATCCGAAAACCACATTGATTCCAATTAAATGTTAGGTCATGAATCCAAGTGGAGCTTTGTGAAGACTCGAGGTGTAAGAACTATTCATCAGTATAACTCTGAGGGTGATTCCATGATGAGTTTGACGGAATAGTACTTATAGGTTTGAGATGGTGATTTAGAGTGCAAGGGCTATGGTCGTTGACTCTGAGGGTGATTCCAAAATGAGTGCAACGAGATAGTGCCTTCGGTTTCGTTCGAACCCGGAATAAACTTGTATGGATTGAATGCTTTCAGAACATCGTCAGGTGGACGATGAGCATTCTAAGATAGATGTGTTCTATAAAGGTAATCGCAGCCTCAAGCCTCATCAACCCGAGAATGGCTAAAATAGGGGAGGTGCAGCAAGGCTAGGTGGGTAGCGCCCATTTCAGGACAAGATTTTCCCCTGTCTAGAAGTCCCTTTTTATTCGGCTGCGTGGGCAGTTGGGTCGCGGCCAACTGCGGGGGTTGTCTTTGTTCGGGACTGTCCAGTAAGGGATGGTTCCGGCCTTGTGTTGCGGGGGAGCGGGCGTACTCCTCGGTACGTTGATCTAGGCCACGTACTGTGACGGGCGGTACCCCAGTAGCCCTGCCATTGATGGAAACTCATTCTTCCTACGAGACCCTGCGGTTTTGTTTGTATTACCCACTTTTGTGGCTAGTAGATGGAATTTAATGAATGTAAAAATTTCGTCTATTTCTTATTTACTTGAAAACCCTAGACACTATTATAATATCACTGGATTTCCTATCAAATGTTTTGGTTAGCGTAAGGTAAAAACTTTTCCACGTTTATGTGTGGGAAGTTTTACGTGATACCTTTTCTTTTCAAAGATATTTTCTAAAGTTAAGCAATTTTAACCCGTTTACTCACACCAGACCCCTGTCTGACCCGAGTGTTTATTTTCTGTTTTATTAAACTCTTGGGTACTCATATTATGTATGAGTAGTTAAGTGATTCAGGTTAGCTTGACGAATTATGGAGGATATATGGACCAGGAGGATTCCACGTGTAGATATATTATGGTTCCGCTGTGTTTGTACGGTATCTTATATTGTGATATCTTGAGTTGTATAGTTAGACAGATGTTTATAACTGTCTAATATGTGTTGAACAAGTTGTGTACTCTGATGTAATATGATACTATGTAATATTTTATGTGATATATTATATTTCATTCGTTCCACTGTGAGTTATCTGATGTTGTTGTGTTTCTTTTTTCTTTTCTTTTCTTCTTCTATCCCTTTCTTTCTTCATTGGTGACGCGTCTTCCTGGAGATAGGGAGACGGTTCGCTACAGTTGGTATCAGAGCAATAGGTTGAGTGAATACCTAGGCTTTGGAGTGGTGTCTTCCTTGAGAGCGCGTACTTGTAATTTTTATATATAAATATATATATATATATATATATATATATATACCTAATTTGTTGGGTTATCTGTTCGGATTTTCCAACATAAGTTTTAGAGGAAGATGGAGTAGTGGTGTGTGTGTAACACGAATACCACTGATGGAAGAGGTCCATATATGTTAAGGTTGGAAGTATACCTGTCGAGACTGTAGTCCCAATACCGTCTCGAGTGAGATTTGTAGTTTGGAATAAGGATTTCTCTGATATCCGAAGGAAATCTTTTTAAAGATTCGGAATTTATCTTTGAAGTGTAAGTTTGGATCTGTCGGAAGTACAGAGAATGAGTGATGATATCTTGATAACTGCGTGGTGAGATGCAGTATCCATGGAGATTTTTCGAGGATGCTTTCTTTTGAAGCAGTTTTAGAAGTAGTTGAGGAGCAGTTTTTACCTGCTGCAGAGAAGATTCGTCTGTGTAGAAGTTATCTAGATCTTTAGCAAGGAGGTTGTCTGTTTTGGAATATGAGATTAAGGTCTATAAGTTGCTTCACTTCGGCATGGTCTCATCCGTCATTCCTTAAAGAGGGCGAGATATTGATGCTTGGTGTGGAGCCCGAATTTATTAAGATGATGTCTACTATCTCGAAGGTCCGTTGTGTGGTTTGTGGATAGTTTTGGTTTTCGAGAAGTTTTTGGTTAGCTGTGGTAGCAGTGCAACTCGAAGTGTTCGGTGTGCTGTCGAGAAGGTCTTTTAGCTTTGCAGTGTCTTCGAGATAGGGTTTGGAAGCAGCAGTGTGGTTCGTTTCTCCGATGGTTCAGGAATCTTTGTGGTTCTTCTTCAGCAGTCCGAGCAGATGGTGACGTTTTCTTGAAGGTTAACCTTGTTTGGAAAAGCTTAAAGCTGTTCTAATTGGTAAAGAGAGGATAGTTTCTTTGAAATCCGAACTAGGTTGGATCGCAAAAGTGACTTGCGATTTGTTTGGGAATTTTTCTTGAGCAATCTTTTGTTTGAGACTGAAAGTTCTCATGAGGTAGTATGAGCTACTGAAGTAATTAGAAGTTTTTCTGCATCTGGAGTTGAGTTCCATATTGTTTTAGTTCCAGAAGCGATTCTGGTGGTTAGCCTAGTAGTAGAGTTGGGGTAGCAGCTTAGGAATTTTTTGGAATTTGGATTGGTCAGATCTTGTTTTTGAGTTGAATTCTGCTGTAAGGTTGTGTGACCAAGTCAGATGGGTCACTAAGATTATATTGATTTGATGAACAAAGTTTTCCGAATATATTGGATAAGTTTGTATTCGTGTTCATCAACAGTATTCTCATCTATTCTAGAATCAGAGTTGTGCAGCGGAAGCGAGGTAGCCGCTGTACGAGGAAGGAAGCAAGTTCAGTTTGCTATTGCTTGGGAAGTAGAGCTTGTGTTCTGGATTTCGATGGATTTTGGAAGACTTTTCTGTTGAATAGGGTCCAGAAACTGTTTGCTTTGGTCTAGTTTTTTCTGGAAGTATCAGCATAGGTTGAGATGATCAGAAAGAAGTTTGGCAGCCCAGGATTGTCTGTTGAGTTATGCAGATATGAGGTAAGGAGTTTGGAATTCGAAGTTGGAGACTTCATTGTTGTTAAGATTTCTCTGGTTAAGAGAATAGTATTTGGGTAAGATTGGATGGCTAATTCTGAGGCATTTGAGATTTCTTATCTGTATTTTGATAGGATAAGATTGAATTGCCAGTTTGGATAGCTGGAATTCATTGTATTTCACGTATCTCTGAGGGAGTACGTGTATGATTCATCGTTGATTATTGAATCTGTAGTTCAGTTGGATTTGGAAGTTGAGCTGGACTGGGGTATAGTCTGATGTTTTGTTCAGATTGGTGGATCTAGAGATAAGAGGAGCTCTAGATTTTGGTGGTGTAGTTTGTTTAGCTTCTGTAAAAAGAGTCTCCCGGTGATTTTTACTTGGGAAACTCTAGATAGTATTTGAGATTTATTTTGATTTGTGTTAGGATAATTAGTTAGGTTTGTTTGTTTGATTGGTTACTATGGTTGTTAAGTTACTGGTTGATAGGAATGCTTTGCTGATTGAAATTGAAATCTTTGCTAGGTTATTAAATTACCTTTGCTTTTAAATTTCGGGGACGAAATTCTTTTAAGGGGGGAGGATTGTAACGACTCGTAATTTTAGGCAATATCAATTTAATAATCTGTATTAATAATTAAATTGATTTGATAATTTTTCTTTATAATTTCAATTTAAATTGGTAAATTTATTCTTTTTAAGGTTAATAAACATTTAATCTGGTAATTTTGATCAATATCTTTCTATCAATTTGAAATGGATAAGATTTATTTTCAAAAGCTAATGAAATTTTATTCTGTTTATAATATATATATTTGATATATATTGTGAATAGAATATCTTTTGTTTTAAACAAAGATGAATTTTCAAATTGTAATATATATGTATGTATATGTTATAATTTGATATTGTTTTGAAATTTAATTTAAATCTATTAATAATTTATATATGAATGAATTGTAATTTAAAGCTTTGTTTTAAAACTTAATATTTTTCAAAAGTAAATTTAAGTTTAATTCAATTTGTTTTCAAAAAATAAGATAATTGTTTATTTTAAATATAATAGTTTAAAAAAGATTTAATCAAAGTTTTGTTTTGTTTTCTTTTAAAAGTGTTTAATTTTAAATGGTTATAAATGTATATATGTATATGTTTTAGATTTTAAATCCATGTATAAGATGTATATTTATATTATAACTAGTTTTATAATATTTTCTTTTAAGAGTAAATTTATATTTACATATATAAGAATTTATTTATAAAGTAACTTAAATAAGTAGGTTTATATTACATTTTAAATTAAATAAAAATTTATTAAAATACTTATGTACATGTGTAACCATATTAGCATATTTTAAAAACACATGTAAGAAAATTAAGAGGTTAGTGACAAGTGTAAAAACTTAAATAACAAGTGTCTTCAATAAAAATTTAATTTCTTTAATCTTAATAAAACATAACACTTTCATTTATTTGTTTATTTTTCTTAACCCAAATTCATGACAAATCTGAAAATACCAAAACCTGAGATTTTAAAACTAAAAGCTAATGAAGTTCAAGATCAACCTGCAAATTAGAATCTGCAACATCAATTTTCAAACTGCAAATTAAAATCTGCAATTTACAAAGAAAGGTTCTTCACAACAATTAAAGTTCTACTTCAACCTGCAATCTGAATCAACCTGCATTTCAATTGGGAGTCAGATCAATTGCAACATTTTAAAACCAACAAATTGAAGCATGCAAAGGATTTTCTTCAGCAAAATCATAGCTTTTCTAGATTTAAAGATTCTAGTGCCTGGAATAATAAATTGAAACTGCTCTGCAACTTTATAAAGGCGAGTAAACTTCTTTTAAAAACAGTTTTATTTGGTTGTTACTTAATGCATGTGTTATCTGTGAATTGTTATTGGTGATTACATGAAAATCTTTTCAATATTTATATTATTGAGTTTATATGATCTGTATATATATGTGAAATAGGCTGTATATATATGAATCTCTGTTTCCTGTTTTATTTAAGACCAGAACTCTCTTCAAAATTTCAAATCTTCCACTAAACATTAATATTTGCCCTTGATGATTAAATAAAAGTTGTATGTTAATGTTTGATGAAGATTATAAAATTAGTTTCTGTAAATTTTAAATGTATTTATAATGTTTAAATAGGATAATACAGTGAAACTTAAATTTCGGTCAAATATCAACTGCTTTAAATTCAAATTTGGATTACATGCATGTAATCATGATGAAAAACCATGAATTTAGACATGCATTTCATAATTTCTAGTTGGGTATTTAGTGTGCATTTTGGGTTTGTTTGTTTTGGGAACTTTGATGATTTGCCGATGAACAACATGATGATTGAAGCTTGAATTTTGATTGAAGCTTGTTTTCAGGTTGTAGATGTTGGGAAAAATACAATTTATTTTTTTCAATGAGTAAATTTTTCGAATTTGGATGAACTAGGGTTTTACTTTGATGTTGGCTCGGTTTGATTGTCGAAGATTTTGTGACTGAGTTATTGACCGAAAGCGTTCGTGTCAAGGGGAAAAGGAAGCTCGTGGTTGGGGTGTTCGATGGTGAGGTTGGCAAGGATCATCGGCGTCGATGGTCGGCATTGTGAGAGGTTTTTGTGTCAAGTTGTTCTGTAGTTCTTTCGAGATTTAGGTCAAATTTCGATTTTTATCTGTTTCTTTGGATCTGGGTTCGATTTTGGGCTCACGCGTGACAGTATGATCGTCGTCGATGGTGACGACGAACTATGGTGGCTGGTGATAGAGGGACACGTGCACGCGTGTATATGTTGTGCACTGGAAATCTTAATTTGGGGAAGACGAGTTACAGCTTGAAGTCGCTCTCGTGTTTTACGTTGATCGGCTCGGAGTATGGTGCTGGATTTTTGCTTCGGGAGAGTCTCGTGTAATTGCCGAGTTTGTCTCGAGTGTTTTAGGGTGGTATTCTTTTGGGTAAGCATAGTAGAAGGAGACAAGTTTGCAAGTTAAACTTGTTACTCTTAATAAAGAATTCAAGGTTTATGATTTTACAAAGGAAAGTAAATTTACAAAGTTAAAGTTTGTTGTTTAAAAAAAAAGTTAATCAAACTTTAAAGTATTAATTGAATTTATTTCAAATTTAAATTTGTTAAATGATTTCTTTTGGAAATAATTAAGTTAACTAAATTTTATAATTTTAAATTTAAAAGAAGTGTTTTTAATTTAAAGAATTAAATCAAAGTTTTAAGTTAAATTTTTAAGTAATGTTTTAATAACAAAGTTTTCAAATTATTTTGAAAATAATTAAGTTTATAATTTGATAATTTAAAGTGTTTTAAATTTTAAATTTGATTTTTAAATTCCTTATTTTCAAATAAGGTTATTATTATGATTTTGTAAACTAAATAGAATAATCCATTTTTAAGTTATAAAATTTGATCAATTTCAAATAATTTGTTGATGAGAATAAATAAGGTTAAATTATTATGGAAATGAACTTAAGAATACTTATTATGATTTGATAATAAGTTAAGAAATTACTTAAGATAAATGATTTTCTCAATTAATTAAGGATTTTTAAATATAAGAAGTTAATTAATTTTTTAGTTAATTTTTAAATAATTAGTTAACTGTTTATTTAATTTTAAATAATCACTTAATTATGGATTAATTAAGTGTAATTACTCAATGAAGTAATTATTGGCTGATTATTGAATGTAATTAAGAATGGTAATTACTTATGGAAGTAATTAGTGGAAATTACTCATGGGAATAATTTATTGGGAATGATTATTGGATAATCATTTAATGTTATTAATCTTGGAATTGATTAATATTATTGATTTAAAAATGAATTAATTATGGAGTAATTGATTAATTAAAGAATAAAGGATTGTTTAATGATAGAATTAATTATTTGTTAAGTAATTAATTTAAGGAGTAATCAAGATTTATTAATGAAGTAATTAGAAGATAATTACTTATGTAAGTAATTAAGGGTTAATTACTTAATTTATTTAGTTAATTAATTAATGTGATTAGTTAATTAATGAATGAGATTAATTTAAGATTAATTACTAGGTGTAATTAATTAAAAATGTAATTAATTAATAAAGTGATTAATTAAGGATTTATTAATTAATTTAATTGATTAATAATTACTTAATGAAGTAATTAAAGATTAATTAATCAAGGGTTAATATAATTAATTAAATGTTAATTAATTAAGACAAGTAATTACAAATTGTTAATTACTGTTTATGATTAATAAGATGGTTAATTACAAGTTAATTATTTAATTAATTAAAGTAATTATTAATTAATTAAAGTAATTATTAATTAATAAGGATCATTAGTTAATTAATGAATTAATCAAGATTGATTAATAAAATAAATTCTTTTCAAAGGTTTTTCTAAAGTTAAGCAATTTTAACCCGTTTACTCACACCAGACCCCTGTCTGACCCGAGTGTTTATTTTCTGTTTTATTAAACTCTTGGGTACTCATATTATGTATGAGTAGTCAAGTGATTCAGGTTAGCTTGACGAATTCTGGAGGAGATATGGAGCAGGAGGCTTCCACGTGTAGATATATTATGGTTCTGCTGTGTTTGTATGGTATCTTATCTTGTGATATCTTGAGTTGTATAGTTAGACAGATGTTTATAACTGTCTAATATGTGTTGAATAAGTTGTGTACTCTTATGTAACATGATACTATGTAATATTTTATGTGATATATCATATTTCATTCGTTCCGCTGTGAGTTATCTGATGTTGTTGTGTTTCTTCTTTCTTTTATTTTCTTCTTCTATCCCTTTCTTTCTTCATTAGTGACGCGTCTTCCTGGAGATAGGGAGACAGGTCGCTACAAATTTAATTTGGTTGAATGTGAATGATTAGAAGAAAATATTTAAAAGAGAGTGAAGTAAAATAAGAAATGGATTAAATGAAATATAATTTCACTTAATAAAGATTAAATGAGTTGAAATGGATTTGAGTTGATCTAGAGGAATTAGTAAAGTGAATTGTTTTCACTTGAGCTATATAATGAATTAATGAATACAAATTTGAATTCTAAAATGAAATGTGATTTAAGTATGAAAGAAATTAAATTAAATAAATGCGTGTATGTAAAATTAATATGAACGATTAAATTTAATTTAAATTGAATGTAAATAAACTAAATGCAAATAGAATGAGTTTCAATAAAATTGAATGGTAACTAGTTGAATATGAAATAAGTTAAGGGAATAAAACATAAAATGAAGTTTAGCTTAAGAGGAGTTGAAGAAAATTGATGGTGATAAAAAAAAATTATTAATATGAATTGGAGTAACAAAATAAAATTTACTGAAGTAAATTTATTATATGAGTTTGAATCAATGAATAAACTATTGAAGTGAATCAATTTATCAAAATAAAATTAACTAAAGTAAAATTATTAAAATGAATTTAAATTTATGAAATAAACTAATTAAGCGAATCAATGGATTAATATGAACTTAAGTTATGGAATAATAATAAAAATGAGTTGCAATTTTGTGAATGTTTATAATAAACTTAATGGTTTATAAATAATATTAGTATTAAAATACTAAGTGATAATGAAATAAATTTAACTTAACACCGTTAAATGGAATGAAAATTCATTAGATGATAAATAAAATGAATGCCATTAAAATAAATATCAATCAATTGAATGTAAATACATTAGATTGCGATCAATCAAATGTGAATGCAATGAATGTTAGTTGATTAAATAAAAATGTATTGAAACCAAATTAATTGAATGTAAAAGTAAAAGCGAATGAATTGAATATAAATCCATTGAACGGTTAAGGAAATTAATGTTAATCAATTGAACGTGAATAAATTTAAGGTGAACCAATTAAATTCAAAAGAAATCCATGTGAATAAATTGACAGCAAACAAATTGTATATAGATGAAATTAATGTCAATGAATTAAAATTAAATTAGTTTAATTTGATAGGAAATGAAAGTATAATAAACTGAATATTGACATTAGGAAGTGTGAATTGGTATTGTTGTGAATAAGATTGGATAGATATTGTTTGTTGGATTTTTTTTATTGCATTTGCTATATTCATTAATGGTTATTGAATAATCCATGTATATATCGATTTTACTCCTTATATATATGTTCTCATTTGGTTATTGAGTGTTTAGTAGGTATGGATGGCGTATGCTAGCTTTTGAAGCTCGATTACACATTATGTTGCTTTTACTTGCTTAATACGAGTGAACTCGCTCGTATTATTAATAATAAGGTACGTATCTCGGTTTACATACCGCGATTTTATATTTTTTCCCTTTGCCTCAAAATTGAAATGAGATGTATATTTGATATATATTGGGTATATTTGTGTTATGTATTATATTGTAAATTTTTTTCGATTGAGCCATGCAAAAGAGACTCTGCCGGGATATTCCGTAAATCCGGCAGTTAGAAAAACTTTGAAATTTTAAAAAATTTATAACTTGTTATATACATAAGTTATATTTTCCGTAAAAATGATATCGGAGGGGTGAAGCGAGAGCGTAGTAAATGTTTGGTAAATAAGATTTTAATGTTTACAATTGATTATTTTGAAAATATATTGTATGTTAAATTCTATACTTAAAGCCTTTTCGAGGATGAAAAGTTTTGAGTGGGAGAGTATGTAACGACCTGTATTTTTGACTATTTTAAATAATTGAATTTGATATATTATTGAACAAAAATTGGTTAAAAATAAAATATATTGAATTTGGAGTGGTTATTGGATATGAACTTGAATAAAATTTTGAGACAAACAATTTCGAACATTTTGGCGATAATAAATATTGGAATGAAATTCTATATATTGAACGTGTTTATAAGCCATAGTTGGAATTGAATAATGAACGGTGAATTAAAAAATGGAAGTAGTTGTTATTATTTGAGTTCGGGTTTAAAAGTTAATTTTTATAAGTTAAGTGGCTTATATTTCAATTATAGTGATTTATTGGATAATTAAATTGTTTAAATTCAATATTGGAAATTATTTGAATAATTGAATTCTGAATTCAATGTGAATGAAAATGGTATCGGAAATTGATTTAAATTTTATTTAAATATGTATGAAGATGGTTAACATTTAAAATTGGATTTGAATGTGAAGAATTAAAAACTGGAATTTTTATATTATTACTTACGAGTAAAAATAGCCATTTTGGCTACTGTCTCTGATTTTTAGGAAACTAGTTTTGTCGGATCCGTAATAGTGAATTATTATAGGATTTCAAGTTTTCTAGCGATCGGACTTGTCATTTGACCGTGCGAGCTTGAAACGCGTAGAAATTTATTTAAGTAATTTGATTAAAATAAATTGATTTTGAAAATCTATCTTCCGCATACAATCGAATTAGGCATCGGATTAGTTCCATTGCATATGAAATGAGGGTACTACATTATAAACGCCTAGCGATATGCTTCGATTGGAGTTCGGACGATTTTGGACCTAACTATATAAATACAGCACATAAAACCAGAAAATAATATTAAATTAGTTCGGAAACCCTAGTCTAAACCATGGTCGTTGTCCTCCTTGTTTTAATGGCTGAAATTGTTTAACTTTCATTCCTTTATTTCTCTCAATCCGTTCATCGAATTCAAAAACTTCCAACATGAAAGTTGTAGATCTCAGTCTCCTATTCAAATACATGCAATTGAATTATTCTATTTCATTATGGATTTTCCAGAATCGAGGCTAGATGGTGCGGTGGTCTTTGGGATTTCCACGCGCGTACGTGCACGTGCGAGTGACGAGATCGCCAGCGCGGGTGAGGCTCTAAGCAGCGCAGGTGAGGCTCTGAGTTTACCTGGGAATAAAAGCGTACGAGATAAGAAGGGAAAAGCATGGTAACTAATTTTATAATTAGGTAATTAATTTGTTAATTATGTTATAATTTGATCGTTATATTAATTTAAGCGTAACTCTTGCATACGAGGTCTGATTCAGGCGAAACATGTGGTGTTGGAATCGTATCGACGAAGGCTATGTCATGGAGTTGGTTTGAAATTTATTTGAAGTTGAGAAAAAATTTAGTTCAAATAAAGGTGAGTGTTTTATACACTCACGATTGACTGGAATATTTTTATGTTAGTTAAATCTGAAGTTATGAGGTGATTTAAATCTATTGATAGTTGTTTGATAAATTTAATTGACATTTAAAAGGACATCTAAATTTAATGGATAGTATTTTAATCGACGGTTAAAATGAATTAGGATTAAACTTCTAGTAAAATTCCCCATTATCAATAAATGGTTAATTATCGTGATTTTTGACCGTTTGGATGTTGGTTGTGATGGATGAAAATTTGATTGATATTTTGGATGATTTGGATATTTATTTATTTTGATATATCATGTTATCATCCTATATATTATTTACGGTATATAAAACTGTAAATTGAATTATTTCGTATAAATTAGAAATATGTTGAAATGATACATTTCCATCCTTGGAACTAAATTGAAATAAATGATTCACTTGGCCATAGAATAGAGAATTATATATGGACACCGGATTGGTTAAATTAAATGATTTTCAAATTTTATTTTGAAATTATTTAAATGATTTAATTCTATGAAATGAAAAATAAAATTTATGGAAATCGAATTATTTTTAAACGTAAGCTTGAAATGTTGAAATTTAAATTAGATAATAGGAATGGTTTAAATAATCGAAGTTGAGATTTTTAAGTTACAATCGAAACATGGCTTGAATTTCAGAAACTGATTTGTTTTAAAAGATTGGACTTTTATTCAGATTTGGAATATTGCTAAGAAAAAGTAATATAAAAATGATATTTCAAAATTGAGCTCGGAATTAAATTATATTTGAAGATTTGGATTTTAAATTGGATATTGAAGGTAAATTGGATTTAAGTGTTCTGAATCGATATTTTAGAAATCGAACTCGGAATTGATATAAATCGAAATGGTTTAAATTTGAGAATTTAGTTGAAATTAATTTGGAATTGGAATTGAAATTAATTTGGAATTGGAATTTAAATTAATTTGGAATTTGAAGTGAAATTAATTTGGAACTGGAATTTAATTTGGAATTGGAAATCAAATTAATTTGGAATTGGAATTGAAATTAATTTGGAATCAAAGAAAAATTCGATATGAAATCAGAATTGAATCGAAATGGAAATTGCAATTGATTTGAATTGGAATTGAATCAGCTTGACTTTAAAAGTATTTTCAAAGTATAAATGGTTTAAAATCTATATTCTTAAATACAAATTATTTTGATTTTCCAAACAATTTTACTATGTAAACCATTTTCAGTACTCAAACTATATTCTATTAAACTATTTTAACTATTTAAGCAATTTTGAAACTATTCATATATTTTCTTAAAATTCAAACTGGCCAAAGGGTCGAATGTTTATATTTAAATCTTGGATTTAAATGTGAATGAGGTTAAAATGAAGTTATAGTCTAAATTGAAAATCGAAACAGTTTTGGAAGCTTAATTGAGATATCAAGGCAAAAATAATATGGTATATTTTGATTAAATGTAATGATTTCGAAATGGATTTGATTTTGAAACGAATATGATATTTTGATACCAAGTACAAATTGTTTTTGAAATATATATGTACCAACCGGTGTGTAAAACGACGTTTGTTTGTTAAAGAGATCGGGGCATCTTATTGGCATACTCCCCGTCGATATTGGAACCATTTTGACAACCGTGTGTGTGGTGGAAGATATCCATAATGTAGTGGTTGAATTGGAAAACGTTTACTGGAATGAAGAGAATGATAATGGATAGCTTTGGCACTCGTGTCATTTTCAAAATGACTAAAATAGGAGCCTATGTCCGGCCAATAAGGTTAGCTACCTCTAGCAACATTGATCCTCGTATTACTATTGTGATCTCGTATTCGATGGGTGCATCTTTTGTTTGGATTGATAGTCGCGGTCGGCCACGGATGGGTTATGACCAACCAGAAAAAGTAAACTGGTAGAATCCCTTGTCATACTTATACTTATACGAGCCCATTACGGCTTTGGTTTAGTAATGTACCAATAAAATGTGTTAAGGTGGATCAATGTAAAGCTATAACGCTATTTGATATTTATCTTACTAATAGACATTACATGCGATAGCGTATACTATTATATATAAACAGTATAACAGATCCTTAGGAGATGGAAAATCCCGTAACATCTCTTAAGTTATTACACACACGTTATACACTGGACAGGAGATGTAAAATCCCGTAAACATCTCTGATGCTGTTATACTCATATTTCGTGATGTTGATCTAACTTATATAAAAGTATTTTAGTTCCGACTCGAGTATTTTGTCTTTTCGTTACGCTCGAGTCAGCCTTGAGTTTTTCAGTGCATTGAAGATCATTTTCTGGAGGACGAAGACGAAGTGGTATGTTATTACTATTATTATTCTCTACATCATGCTATTTTGTTACATTATTAATTTATCCTTGATGTAGATATAACTCTGATAAATGTTGTATAGATTATAAGAAAATGTATAATATATACATCTTCATGAACTGTTCATTTGACTATTATTATTTTTATTCCGCTGTGAGATTATGTGTTTTCTTCTTCTTTCCTTATTTTTCTTAATTATCCCCATTGATTTTCTACGTTCCAGATTGTTTAAGTCAGAAATGTGTGGATTATTGTTGATTCAAACCTTCTGAAATGTTGGTCATCACGCCTTGCATGCGTACTTTGTGGAGATCCAATATTTGTGTATAGAGACCGCTTCTTTTGGGCTGACTGCTCCTTTCGTATCCATCCAATGCTTTACTTTTCATATCGATGTTTTGCCTCTATCTTCATTTCGATCATAGGCTCCGCTCTTCGTATTGATCAAGTAGGTGATCGATACAAAAAGTGTATTGGCTGGCCAAGTGAAGCGCGTTCGATATGGGAAATGTTGGAATCCATCGTTATGAGTTTGAACCTTATGGATATGAACAATGGATGCTGAGTGCTTGAGTTACGTTCATTTCGTATCAATGATGATCGATATGAAACGATGGATACGAAATGGCTGTTTTTCTCATGGTTTTTGGTCGTTCCGTAACTTGAGCATACGAATTTCGATTGACCTGAAATTTGGGATGTTGCCTTGCGTTGCCATGTTTGTCATATCATGCTAATTAGGGCTCGATCCGGACTCGGACCAAGTTTGTCTGTATCCATCGTGGACTTGTAGATAACTGATCTCCGAAGCGGATTGTCTTCAGTCTCTAGTCAAGTCCTTGGTCTCACAGTCTTTCCAAAAGGCAGGAAAATAGTCAATGGTTGATCGCAGTTCTCATCCTTCAAAGCAATAGGCTTTTTCCGGGCCCCAGCTTAAGTCAGTCTTGAAGTTCTAGTCTCTTTTGTCCATGCATCATATTCATCCCATGTTCCATCTTCCCACGTAGCGCTTGCTCCTTGTTCTTTGCACCCTCACTAGAGATCGGCATACATTCTTTCGTCTGATTCTCCTAGACTTGAAGCAACGCTCCCCGGGTGGTTTTTAAAAAGAGTTAAGTTTGACCGCGACCTTCGCCCAGTCCACAAAGATCATATATGTCCTACCTCCAAGTGATCCAAAGTGATTTGGAGAAAATTAAGATATGGGAAAAATTATGCAAGTAGCTAGCTGATATGAACCGCAATAATTACCAAGAGATCCTTTCCTTTGAATCGGAGAAGGATGACTTCGAGAAGGCATTGGCGAACGTGACGTCGGAATTGAATGGCTGGTACAAGAAAGGACGCGGTGCTCCAGGAGAATAAGAATAACATTGGGTTGCTAAAGGAGATGAAAGTGGCTCATGCGAAGATAGAGATTGTCTTTCGAAATGAAATTAAGAAGGCGCATAAGGATGAAGTTAAGTTGAGAGAGGAGCTCGAAGCTCGCAACATGATTATCAAAGCCCAAAAGATGACCGCTACTGATCACGACAAGATTGCTGAAGGGCATAAGAAAATAATCGCAAAATATGAGGAGGTTGTGAAGTCGCATGATAAGACCATTTCTGACTAGTCCCAGACGATTGCCTTGCTCCAAGAAAAAGTTGCGCAGCTTAGTACGAACAAAACCCATGTAGTAGTTGAAAAGGTTGTGGTTACGGTGGATTATTTGGAGCTACATGACACTTTTAAGAGGAAGATGGAGAAGCTGGACGATACCATCTTAAACTTCTATGTCAACTCCCTGTTGCATCAGGAAAGTCTCATTTATTTGGGTCCTAAGTTCCCACGCACTCTCGCCGTGATTCGAGAGGAAATTTTGATCCGCTTTCGAGATAACGGTGATGTCTACACTGCGCGGGAGCTAGAGGATGCCTACCTTAACGAAGAGTCAAAGAAACCTCTGATAGAGCACTGGGAAATTTTATGAATCGAAAAGAATCAGAAAGCTACCGATGTTGTTATGGTAGAAATTGCCAAAACATCGCCAGGGCCCCTTATTTTCGGACCCGACGAATCGTCCAGACAACCTCGCGATGAATTGGCGATTTATAGGCTTGAAGCTTATCATTAGATAACGCAACCATCCAAAGAAGGAGAAGGCGGTGAATATGAGATCGACATTCTCCGTCAGTCCTCTGATGCAGGTAACCTTCTTGTTTCTCCTGAGTTTGGGAATTTTCAGCTCATGCGGCGAGAGAAATACGAATTTAATGCTTTCATTTTTGACCTTATAGTTCAATCTTCCTTGCCCACCGAACCCCCCATTTCTTCGATGCCCAGATCCATCGCTATTTAAACCGCCTCCATGCTTTTCTTCATAGGTACTCCGATTGTTGTGTCTATGTTCGGTTCATAGCCGGGACCGAAGTCTGAGAAGATCGCTGCATTGCATGGCTTGGATGACCCTTGGGTATCTTTGGAGGGTGACTTTATGGCAGTCGAAGATCGAGAGCAGGAGGTCCAGATTGACCAGCCGCATAAATCAGAACATAAATTGGTTGTCTTCAAGAAAGAAAAGGTTGAAGCAATAAAATCCTTGAAGAGCCCTCAAAAATCCCAGAAGCGTAGGACGAAAAGAGAGACTTCCGAGAAGGTTAAAGAGGAAGGAGAAGATGCCAACACCTAGGAGACAGCCAATATAATCGGCAGCGACACTACCACTCTAACTGGGATTCTGAGGTGAAGCAAAAACTTCCAACTAAAGGCAGAAAAGGGAGCAATGGAAAGAGGCGTTGAGAGGTTCGGGTGGCAGTGGAGCTAATTTTGAGGCATTCTGTTTTGTTTTGTTCAAGTGCAGAGTCTATAGTTACTATTTTTGTTTTAGCATATGTACTTTTTTCTTTTGTTGGTCGGAGTGTGGGTATGGCCCCACATTTTAACCTTGTACAAAAAACATTGTAAGTAATACAATGTTGACCTTTTGATTGTAACTTTACCTGTCTCCTTATCTGTGTTTTATGTACTTTTATTTATTTCATTTACTGCTATTTTATTTTATCTAGTCCTGTGATTACCACCAGAATTATTTTTTTGGATTAATAGAACTTTTGAAGTGGTTTGGTCCTTGAGCATTTCTATTTGAGTACCGGTTATGCCCTTGGTTCACAAGGCTATTTACTTCGATCACCAAACAAATGACCAGCTGATCCAAATGTTTGTTTATTATTGTCATCTTTATCACCGGACTTTCTTTATGGTTCCTATCATTGGGAACTTATGATTTGAATGGCTTATTACAAATTTATTGTTGGTCAACAATTGGAATTTTCTGTCGATTTGTAGTATTTTGACATTGTTGGATACATGCTCGTTGCTCCCAATAATGGGAGCGGTTTGATCTTTTTTTTCCTGTGTATGTAGTATTTGACACTGTTGGATTTATGCCCTTTGCTCCTGATAATGGGAGCAAGTTGATCCTTGTTATTCCTGTAATGGATGAGTTTCCTGATATCATCGAGGAAACACCGGTACTTAAAAGTGTGCACGACTTATAAAATGCGTGATTTTTTAGAAGTGTGTGCAGCTTATGGAGTGCGTGGATTTTGGGACCGATAGGACCTTTTGATCCAGAACGGTTTTAAACTTCTCGACGTTGCCAGTCTTCGGCCAACGTGAGGAGTTTATGCCTCAGGAACATAATTCCACTGCTTGACATGGTAGTGATCGGCTTATGGGATGCGCGGCTTTGATTTAAGCCATCTCAGTGCTACCAGAGAGACACCGGTTTTTAGACGGCGGGGATCGAGTTTTCATATCAATTCGGCAATTTGACTTCGTTGGAATGTGATTTCGTCAATTCTAAGAGATAATTGGCTTTTGGAATAGTGATCATGGCTTGGATGATCTTCCAGTATTTTAGGAAGATGTGCACGACCAAACAAATAAGATTGCCATGGTGGAGAGACTACGACTGATCGCATGGAGATGGTTATAAAGAAAGAACTTATGGGAGTTCGAGGCAAGACTCTCAGATTTTGGTCCAAACTTCCTTTAGAGAGTTGATCTTTAACTGACATACAATCTAAAAGAAAAAGGATACAATCACCAAGGGTGGTAAATAAGGAGTTGGGAAGAAGTAAGCAAATATTATATTTTTGTTTCTTTTGTTGTGCTAGCTAGGTCATTAAGTCCTTAGTTGTCATAATGCTAGAATTTTTGATCGGGCATAACAAAACCATGGTATAATTAATCTTAGTCTTTCTATGGTTATTCAAGTGTGTGCGGTCCCCCTATGCAACAGGCCTATTGGTGCACTTAAACTGTACCCAAATTCTCTCCACAACTCTCCGGTTTCCCCCAGTCCAGTGGTGCGGTTCTCTCGAGTTCTAAGTCTTGACTTGATTCGAGTCAGCCTTTGACAACCAAAAGGTCGGTTTAGTTTTGGCTACGTTCCTTTGAGAGACTTTGAAGCTCTGGAGTTCAGGGCTGTTTGTTTCATCGGTCGTTGGAAGTGATTCCATTAATTATGCAGAGTGACTGATATGATTGTAGATTTGTGGCCCCAAAGCTTTGTTGAATTCAGGGGGCTTTGGATCAAAATGACCGCTGATCTTCCAACTTACCTTCGCGGATATCGGTCGTACATAAATTTTGCTGATCAACCAGTTCGCCTTCACGACGCTTTAGTTTGTGAAAGACATTCCCACTTGCGAAAGGTTTTTTAGGCCAGATGACAGCAGTCTATCAGTTTACCTTCATGATGCTTTAGTTCATGAAAGAACTTCACATTCATGAAAGATCAGATCAGATGACCACTGATCTACCGGTTCGACTTCACGATGTCTTAGTCTATGAAAGACCTTCACGTTCGTGAAGTGGTTTTTGGATTAGATGAACACTGATCTACTGGTTTGCCTTCATTCGTGAAAGACCTTCTCATTCGAGAAGGGGTTTTTGGATCATATGACCACCGATCTACCGATTTGCCTTCATGATGCTTCAGTTCATGGAAGACCTTCACAACGCTTTAGTTCGACTGTCTTTGGAATGATAATTTATCGATTCCAGAGATATTTTGTTTGGATGTCCGATGACCAGACGGCCCAGGAGCGATAATTTATTGACTCCAAGAAGTTTTTTAGGTCGTGTGTCCGACGGCCCGGGGGTCTCAAAACAATGATTCATCGGTTTTAAGAGAAATTTTGGTTGGATGTCCAGTGACTAGATGGCCTTGGAACGATAATTCATCGACTATAAGAAGAGTTCTCTATCGTGTGTTTGATGGCCTAATGATATTAAAGCAATGATTCAATGACTTCAAGAGGAATTTTTGGGATTCAACTAGCGGGAACACAGTTTTATCAGTTTCTGAAGACTAAGGGGTTAGATCTGTTTGTTCAACGTTCCTTTGGACAAGACTTCTCGATGCTACCAAAGCAACATCGGTTCTTAGAAGGGGGATCGACATGACTTGTCGAGGGTATAGATGCATTTCTTTCGCCGTGCTGTCTACAATGCCCCCAGTGTCCCTGTACGGCTCATTTGGAAAAGGAAAGTAGACAAGGATGGATGGGAATGGATTACTTTAGGTTGCTGCCCCATTCCTTGGTTGGTAGCTAGCTAGAGTGTTATTTAATAATCATCCTTTTGTCTGATTTTCTCAGTTACCTGGAGCGCTTTGCTATTGGGTCTTAGTAGCCTTGCTTGGGTAGAAGGTCCTTCGGGTCCTGTAGCTCCTTCGTCGTTTGATATGTTTTTTGGAAAATTGCTAGGTTTTCCTTCTTCCAATTGCACTATTTATAGTCTTTAAAACAAATTCCATAGGATTCTTCCAGGGTAGTTTGTTGTTTCATCCTTTAATGATTTCTGAGGACCATATAGTAGACCGCATTTGTCGCCCTCGCTCCGTCCATATGCTAGTCGTTCCTATATAAAAGCAATTTTGAATCAGTTATATAGTCATACATAATGTATAGTTGGCATGATAAACTTCTTTGGATATTTTGCTTGTTGACGGCTTTAGTGAATAGGTTCTGATTGGGAAAGATGCTCTAATTGTTGTCAAACTGGTCTGTTTCAAGTTACAACTGTTTATAATGCTTGAGAATGATACGTGCATGATTTTCGATACTTGAATGAATGGAAATGCCAATTGAATGACAGATCACTCATGATGGGGTCATGGACCAGTGATGATCCCTAAAAAAATTCAAACTAGGTGAGATCAGTCTAGGGTAAAGAAGAAGGCACCATAAAGTTACATTCTAATTTCAAGGCATTTGGAGTTCGCATGTTCGATTTATAGGCAAAAGAAGATGGATCGGCATTGATGGATAAGTGATATTTTACTTGGATTCCAATCCGAGAAAATTTGTCATTTGTTTGGAGTCGGCACAGGATTCGCTTGGAGTTACAGAATTTGAAATACTGGATTGGTGACCAATCTTGCTTGGCGCCATTTACATGTTTGCTTGAAGAAAATCTTGGTTTTACCCGAGTCTGATTTCGAACCAGAATTTCCAAGGTTTACTTCGAGTCAAGTGGGTGATTACCCGAGTTCAACTTCGACTCAGGACTTCCAAAATCCACTTCGAGTCAAATAGGCGATTACCCTAGTTCGACTTCGAGTTAACCCCAAAGTGAGTTTCTCAACTGTCATTTTGTCCATTTTTGCTGTTTTTCAACGATGACCATTCGTGAGTCAACGATGGTAGCTCCACGATGGAATTTGGAAGCTGGTCGGTTGGGAATGGTCACAATAT
This sequence comes from Allium cepa, assembly GCA_030765085.1. Classification (NCBI taxonomy): domain Eukaryota; kingdom Viridiplantae; phylum Streptophyta; class Magnoliopsida; order Asparagales; family Amaryllidaceae; genus Allium; species Allium cepa. Next base: position 884,381,894 of record CM060940.1, on the reverse strand, counting down.
ACCATGGGAGCTTGGCTTTGTAATTGATCTCGGTTTGTATCATATCTTCTTGGTTCTCCGGCCTCTTGGAGTGCCGTTTGGTTAGCAGTTCCTCGTCAATTTTTTGGCACTATGTTGTGGCACAGTTTTTAGAGCTTCTTCTAGTGTTTTGCACGTTGGCATTTTCATCCAATTTGTCTTCCTAAAATTGTTTGTCATCTTTAGAACCAGAGAGAGCCATTGTTATATTCCCATAGGGTTTTCATCACTAAATCCAGATTTGTAGCAGGTGCTTTTGCTGTGGGTGGAGTGTTAACGTGTTCTTCCATCATGATTCTAGAAGCACCGCCCATTCCTTTTGTTTCTTCCATTCAAGTCGAAAATATAAGAATGCTCTTGCTTCATAGCAGCCATGGCTTCAAGCACCGTTCTGGGAGTAGTCAATGATTGGAGCACTAAGATAGCATCTATCTTTTCCATAAAAGCCTTTTGAATGTTTTGTCATTTTATAATTAATTTTATTAACCATCTTGTTCAGTTCTTCGTTAGCCACAACTTCATGCTATGTAGAGGATCTTGGAACCTGATCTTCAGAATTGGCTCCTAACAGCAGGTTGTTGGGGTTGTTGACTTCATTTTGGTGTAGTTTTGTTTCTTCTCAAGCAAAGGTAGCTCCTATGGATCTACCAGAGGTAGTTCTCTTTCTTCCTGATGTCATTGATTCTCAACAGCAAATCTTTGAGCAGAGATTGAGGATCTAACTTCTGAACCTATATGATTCAAACTAGATAGCTAGATCTATGCCTGATTTGGATTCTCAATGAAAGTACCAAAATGTTAATCCAAAAAAGTATCAACACACTGGATTGAGTATGAAAGCACCAGACTTGTTTATCAAGACAAATAGAATATAAAAAGCAATAGTAAATAGTAGAAAAAGTAAATGAACAAGAGATTTTGTAGTGGTTCGGCTGATAACGAAGCCTACGTCCACATTATAACTTTTATTATTGACTGACTATAATTACAAGTTGAATCTGATTACAATACGATTGAATCTTATAAGTTAGATCAAGTCACCAGTGTTAGAGTTCAACGGAGAATCACAGTGAACCCTATAGATGACTGTTGTGTTGGAGGAGAAGAGTGAAGAGTAGTTTCTGTAGTGTTTTAGCAGCAAGTTTAGAAAGATCCCTATTATGCTGCAGATATGTGAATATTCATAAAGGCTGGAGAGCTACTGGGCTAGGCCTTCTTGGTAGATGCTTGCAAATGACCGTGGAAAAATGCACTTCGAATTTCATCACGAACCGAGCTAACTTGATGGATCACAAGCGATCCGTATGCTATGGATCGCAAGCGATTCATAGCTTCTGGCTCGATGGCGATCCAGCGGCTTGAGATGGCTCTCCTTACGTTCTTCCTTAAAGTTTATGGCAATATGGTAAGAGGATATGGATCGCTGGCGATCTATGTACTTAGCTGATTTCTAGATTTTTCTCCTATGGAGCATTTTTATCTCATGTTAGTGTCCTCCATGTAATTTCGTAGCATGTTGACTTGTTCTGATCACAATCTGCATAATGGTTGCATTAGACTATTGATTGAACTAGAAGGATGTTTGTCTCATGATTTAACTAGCTCAGAATCCTATCAAACTTATCCATTGTTCTTAGAATACCCATTGGACCATGATACAAGTGATTTCATGAATCCACGAGCCAACATTATGGACCGCTAGTAATCCATAGATGACGGATCACAAGCGATCCATTACCTTTTCATTTTTTGCTTTCAATTCCTCTGATTTCTCTTGATCTGTTGCTCTAGTCTTTTTGGTTGGCTCTTGAGCCATTTTTGCTCGATGACGCTGTTCCGACTTTATTTGGATTCTATCAGGTTAAAAACCCAAAAAATAATATCCATCTAAACAGACATTACATGTCACATTATTTACAAACATAGTTTGGATCTTACTTGAAACTGAAGTCATTATCAAAAGTGAAATGTAAATCAATTATCTTCTTCGCTTTATGTTAAGAAGTTTAAGATTTGCTCTTAGATTGATTTCTTCAAATTTCTACTTGAATCCTAGCTTATCTTCCCTTTAGATCTTCTTAGGGGTGGCTGGCCAAGTTCCTTTAGGGTTTTAATTTTGTTTGTGAAAGTTAAAATGAACGAGGAATGAAGAATAGAAGGTTTTAGGGTATTGGAACAAAGGATATCCCCAATTTACCATTACCATATTCCTCCTACTTACTTATTTTTAGTTCTTTTTTACTAATACATTCATTAAGGTACGACTACTTTAATTAACAAATCCCAATCTCTCAACTATCTACATCATTCTATTTAATTTATTCAATTAAATATTCTAAATAATGTTAAGTCAAAAGTAAGGTCGTTATAGACTCTTCTCCCTAAAGAATTCCATCCTCAAAATTACGATAAGGTACTCATGACAAGCAAACATATAGGTAAAACATAATATTAAACAAGTCAAGATAAGTATCTCTAATCCTGCTCTTAGTTTTCAAAGTGCAGTCTCTCTTGTCATCACTCCACTAGACTTTGACTAATTTGACGTCTTGTTCTATAGTCTCTTTTCATCTCTCATAACTATACAAACTGATTTTCTAACTATAGTCATATCTAGTTCCACTACTAGATCCTCTAACATAGTTGGTGTGATAGTAATCTCTGGATCTCGAACACACTTCCTTGGATGAGAAATATGAAAAAATTGTGGACTCATACCAAACTATTTGGAAAGTTTACCCTATACATGAGTTTCCCGATCCTTTCTATAATAGGAAGTGGTGCGACAAATCTTAGTGCCAATTTTTTGATTTTCCAATTCTGATCACACCTTTCATCGATGACACTTTTAGGAAAACATGATCTTCTACTTTGAACTCTAAGTCTTTCCATCTCTTATCAGCATAACTCTTCTGCTTAACTGAGCTTCCTTCATTCTTACCCGAGTTAACTCAATCTTTTCTGCAGCTTCTATAACCAAATTCGGACCAAGAATTAATATATTCTTAGTCGTTAACCAACAAACAGGATATTTGCATGGCCTTCCATAAAAAGCTTCAAATGGTGCCATCCCTATACTAGTTTGATAACTGTTATTATACGAAAACTTGACCGAGTGTAGATGGTCTTTCCATGATCGTCAGAAATCTAGCGCACAAGCTCTTAACAAATCCTCTAAGACTTTGTTTGCTCTTTCCTTTTGCTCATATGTCTACATATTGTAATCGATACTCATTTTGAGCTTGGTACCTAAAGTCTCACGTACACTCCTTCAGAACTCACTAGTGAATAAATAATCTCTTTCATTTACTATACTACTATGATCATATGTACACGTAAATGTGCATATTTTTACTTCCATATATAATCTAATTTAATTAAATAAATGAGCATATATGGTATTTTAGCATGTTTAAACCAAAATTTAAATTATTTTCAAATCATCATTTATTCATCTTTATATAGGGGAAAAAATTGTCATTTCGTGCATGTACTAATTTTGAGAAAGTTTGTTTGCACGTTTTTTTAGGAATTTTGATTGAAATGTGAAGAAACTTTCATGGAAATATGCATGCATAAGAGCAGGAAACAAATGAAGATGGAAATAAATTATTTCATACAACATGGAGGATCCCACATACGCACTTACCATGATCTAAAGTTAGAAGCTAATGCACATGTTAGTGGAGATGAAAGTTACATGCACATGTAATGGTGGATTATGCTCATGCTAATACAACTTGGAGGCCACATTTCCTAAGGGATATTTTGGGTAGTCCCCTAAAATGTGCATTAGTATTTTAGGCATGTATAAATGCCCCTTATGTTTCATGTAATGAAGCTCTTAGCACCACCTTATGTTAGTTTAATGGTAGCCACAAAAATAAACATAACTCTCTTTCCCTTTTTTATGGCTTCGAAGCATTTTTTTCATGTAATTTTCTTAATGCAATTTATTTACATGCAATTTTAATGCATGCTCTTTTTTATTTACATGATCTATTTTCTTTATGTTGGTAGTTTAGATTTATTTATATAAGCGCATCAATTCTCATTTTATTCTAATTAGCTCTTCTCTTAATTAGCTTGCTTTTTAACTTTGAAATTTACATTTGTTGACATGATAACCGATATGAGAAATTAAACCATTTCAATGTAAGGGTAATGACGCTCTCTTAATCATGTAGATTCAACATATTTGCTAATCTATGATCTTTTTTTGTGCTTAATAGAATGTTTGACGTGGTAAAAAATTTGTTGTTTAAATTTGAATTTGATAGACTGTGTTATTAACAACAAATAGGCTATGCTTAAACAAACATAAATACAAATTACCCTTCATCTACATATGATTATGGTAATGAAGTAAATTATAGAATTAACATTTGATGGTATATATTATTAATCAATGGCAAATAAATCATGCTTAAAATAGATTTTATTTTCAATTTCATTATCGTTTTTCATGAGAGTTAACAAGTGGTTTGGTGGATGTGTTAAAGTTTGATGGTTTATGTTGGGGTAATTAATAAGTCAAATATATCATACTTATGATAAAAACATCAATTAAATTAACTAATGACTAAAAGAGAGAGATTATAATTTCATTACGTTGATTTATGTGATCATGAAAAGAGATTTACCTCTGATTTGCCTTCTACTCTTATATTTTTGTCCACTTTCTTTTGTTAGTTTTTTACCTTTTTTTTAGCTTAAACAACTTCATACTCTTAGTTAATTTGATTGACTAGAATTTTAAATCACTTCAATTCTCTACGGATCGACCCATAATTGCCACGTACTAAAATTGGCCATGCGCTTGCTGTTATCTGTTGAAAAATTGTAGGCTACTGAAAGACTATTCACTCCAAGGCACGAAAAAATTGCTATCTTTTAAGAATGTTTTCCACTTCTTTGTCACAGCGGGTAAACAAAAACTTTCTTTCAGGATACAATGGAGATTATCTATGCAAGTTGTGATTACTTGCACAGATCAGAAGATACACTCAGAAGAACGATGTCAGACGAATTAGATATTGAAGAAAAGAGAAGAAGTTGTTCACTGCGTTGATGGAATGCTCAATTATATAGGGAGTGAGGTGACTATTTGAACGGTCATGACCGTTAGAAAACGGTTGTTACTGTTGGCTGTTGAATTTGAATTCAACAGTCATGTAAACGTTCCGTTTTGGATGGGGCGCTGCCCCCTGGACCCCTGCGACCTGACCGGGCAGGTCGAATCCCGTAGCGGGGGCGTTGCCCCCGCACCCCCACCTTGGGGGGTTGCCACCCCCCCGGACCCCCCCTCAGTAGGGGATCCTTATTTGAAAAAACATTCAACATTATCTTTATTACAATTTTTCAGCAATTTTCTAATTCAATAAGGATGTTAGCCGTTAAATAAGTTTTTGCCATCGTTGTCGGAGAATAGACTTGATTTTTAGTTTTTGTAACAGCCCTGAATTTTGAACAATTTGAATTGGAAATATTTAATTAACTTTAAATATTTGAATGGTAATTTGAATTGAATTCGCAATATAACAATGAAATTGGCGATTAAATTTTTAAATTTAATCTATAAAAGGTTGAATAAAAATTTGAATTTGACTTCGGAGTTGAAATTGAATATTAAAAATTGTATTTAAGATTCGAACTAATGACTTAGAAAAATAATTTGGATTTAAGAATCATTACTTATGTAAATTAATAAAGTGATGGTTAGTTTTAATAACAATTTTTTTTAACTTAATTACAATGAAATAAAATCTGAAATAAATGGTTTAAATTAGAATTATAAATAAATCTACATGAGATAGATTTTATAGTTACAAATAAAAGGAAACAAATTATTAATAAATTTTGTAAAATAGTAAGTTGAATAAATAAGTAAAATGAACTATGTAAAATCAACAAGTATATGAAGTATTATAAAGGATAAGGATGAACACTTGTGGAAGCAAATAATAAAGGCAATAAAAAATATATAAAATAAAATAAGAAGGAAAATAGATTGCAAGATCTTTTGGGTACACTGCTATGTATCCCCTCAGCCGAAGTCGCGTACCTATCAGCCTAGACCTACGCCCTAAAATCACGCCCTAACTCACGCACACTTCACTTCAAAGCATGCCGAGATCTCGTTCCTCCATCATTTCATACGAAAAAAAAGAAAAGAAGCGAGCAATAATGGCGGCCGAATTTTTCGTCCTTTTTGCGAATTAGGGCTTGCGATCCAATTTGGGGCTTCGGCCTTGGTTCGATTGTGCTCTGCTCATTCTCGCCTCAGCTGTTTCGATTCGACTTATGGTGAGTTCTTGGCTCACGATTGATTTTAATGCAAGTGTTTGAATTTGTTTGAATTGGATGTTTGGTTGCATGCTATGTTTTGGGGGGTTATTTGCTATCATTTGCTCTTTGCTCTGATAATTTTTTTTTTAACTAATAAGAACAGATGTTATTTAACTGATGAGGACAGATGCTATAAAATTTGTTTTTAATTTAAACTGTTAAGAACAGATGTTAGTTTTTTAACAGATGAGAGCAGATGCTATTTAAATTTTAATTTAAACTGATGAGAGCAGATGCCATTGATTTTAATTTTAAACTGGTAAGAACAGACACTATTTGATATTTGTTTTTAAACTAATAAGAACAGATGCTATTTAAACTTGCTTATTTGTTGTTGCTGCATGCGATGGATTTTTGAATCTGGTTAAGGAAAATGTAATAAAGAAATGAATACTTGTGAGTAACTCAAACTTTTATAAATTGTTTAATAGGTAGTTGTGCATGCTTATAAATTACAGTTAAATATGTATGAAGTGCCTGCAAAGTATGCGTTTGAGAACAGTAATATGATTGTGCATGTGTGATCTTCAAAACTTCAAACTTATGTTTGACTTCTGAACTTTCTTTTAACTTGTTTACTGAATTGAACTTAAATGTTTGAATAAATTATGTTTGCTTAGAATGGTGTAAATCTAAAAGTTTATGAACTACATATGCTTGCCTGTAGCTTGAAAAAAAATAAAGTTACACAAAATCAAATTTGCCTAGAATAAAAATTCATATGTTATAAGTTGATGTTTCAGGGTTTATCAATAGAATCAGTAATTAAATTCAAGCATTTTTAGATCAAAAGTTAAAATTTACAGTATTATAGTAAAGTGCAGTTTTAATTGACTGTATTTTACATTTTTGATCAAGATCAGTTGATCCTTGCTTTTGAATTGGATGTATTGTTTTCTGGAAGTAGTAGATATATCATAGATCACTAGAAAATTTTTGAATTAATTTACAATTCAAATTTGGGGTTGATTTGGTTGCATGTTGAACTCAAGTGACAGACTAGTAGTGTGCAGGGTATTTTGACTCGGGGGTTGATCGGGTATTTTTGTATTTGACTCGGAGCAGAAGGTTTTAAAACTCGAAGTAAATGGTGGGGTATCTCGGGTTTATGATGCAAGGTTTTTTTTTTGACCAGGGAGTTTGCAGTTTTTAATGTTTTTAATGAAATTCATATTTTAAGTTGAAAACTTAATTCAAGTATGAATTGAAACCGAGTTCAAATAAGGTTTGAAGTTCAAAGTTTTAAAAAAAATGGAACTTTTAAATATATAAGTTTTGAAGGTTGCATGTTGTTATTTCCAGTTGCACTTACCCCTTAGTTTGCACTGTGTCTTGCATTTAGTCTGTACTTGTGTACATCTTAGTTTGCATTCCTCCTGAGTTCATATATATTGTTCTTGTACATATATATACACAAGTATACATGCAATTGCTTCACTGTTTATTTTCTGCACCACTTGCATGTTACCTAAAGTTTGTTATGCTATCATTCATTCATGTGTATAACTGGTTTGGTGTTGCATCCATTGTGATATTTGTAGTAGCACCGTGCTTGAATCATTTTTGTCGTCTTCACTCTGCAGTATAGCCTGTTGCACCTGTTATACTTCATTCCTTGACCTGTTTGGTTTCTGTTCTCGGTTTATTTGCAATTGCATTTTCATAGTTGCTGCCCAGATTTGTACTTGCTGTCATGCTCCATGCATTTGAGCTCTTTTAGTTGTAGTGCTTCATCACTTGATGTCTTTGATTCATTTGCGGTCTGCACTGTTGGTTGTAACTGGGTTTGTTGTACACTGCTGCCTGTACTTGTGTTCTTTGCTCTTGTGCACTGAACATATGGTCTTTGCTTATCTGTAGCTTGTATTACTTGTTCACTGCAATTCTACAGGCTTCATTGCCCTTGTACATGGCCTGTGTTGCATGCTTGCTGCTGCATGCTTGTTTGCTTACTGTTTTGTTCAGGTTGGCACTAGTTTTGCTTTGAGCACTTCTTTGTGGTCTTTGTGATTTGCACTTGCACACTTGCTCTTGTTGGCTGCGCACACGTGTTGGCGAGGCAGTGCACATGTGTATAAATATACGTGTGTACTACAGCCACACAGGATTGACAGATTTAAAAAAAAAAATTTAAGTTGTTAATAATGAAAATTCATAATAGATTTTAAATTGATTCATTTGTTTCATCATCTCTGTTACCATTTTAATTCAGTTCATTTCAAATTTAATTACTTGAATTAAGATTAATCCTGACTCGAGTGTTTTTGTGTTTTGCATAAAACGCTCGGGTCAGACCGAGTATTTTTACAGCTTGAAGATTTTCAGGCAGCGAAGTTAGAGAGAGGGGAATTACCGCATTGCTAAAGTTTTCAGGATTTTTCTTGTACTTAATGAAATAAATTGTTTCCGCTGTATAAATTCAAATGTAATTCATTGTATAACTCTGATATTTGTATATAAAAGAAAAAGTTTATTTATGAAATATATTATTGTTTCTGTGATTCTGTGACTGATTCTGTTTAAATGTTATAAATTAAATAACAATCCGTCATTTTGAACGTTTCTAGTTGGTTTAATTACCGACTAGAGGCGGTCAGGGCGGCGGGTCGTTACAAAAGTGGTATCAGAGCTTTGGTTTACACAAAGCTTAGTTTATGGCGTTTAATATGAATAGTTACTAGAATCACTTTAAAGGAAGTGTTTTCAAATCTAAAGAAGTATGAAATTGTTTTCTTTAAAACAAAAAGTATTTTGAAAATTAGAATTATTTTTGGAAAATTCCCCTCTCTAAATTTAGGTTTGCGATAGTTTCTCTTCGGTGAGGTCTCGTTAGATTGAGTTTCGATCGTTCGGAAACTCATTATCGAACTTTTGAGAGTTATGGAAACATAAAATATGAGTTAAGTGAATTAATGAATTGGTCTAAATTGGTTTAAATCAAATTAATAAAGGAGATTATGAATCGGAATTTTATAAATAGAAATGGAATTTGTAAAGAATGTTTATAAAATCCGCAAACGACTTATTTTGATAAGTAAATTGTTATAACTTATTAAAGGGGATATATTCGTGATTTTGGACAGCGAATTATCCTTTAAGCTAAATATAGTGATAATAAAAGTTGAATGGGAATTTTATTCACAATTTTGGGACAGTGAATATATTATTAAATAAATCGGATATGTCTTGGTAAAACGATTGAATAATCCAACATCTGCTAATAAAAATTGCAAATATTGATAGGAAACTTCGAAAACACCTTGTTAATTATAATGGCGAAAACCGAAGCGCAAAGGGCAGCACGCCGTGAACAAAGAGCAATTGCCCGTAGAGAAGCAGAAGTAGCACATGCGGAAATCGAAAGGAAAATCAATGAAAGGCAAGGACCTAGTCCCTATGATGATGTTATCTGTTATCGATGTCATAAGAAAGGACATTATGCCGTTACGTGCAGAGAGAAGCGAAAGAAAAGGAATGCGGATGACCGGTTCGCTCGTCCTGAGATTGTGTGTTTTAAGTGTAAGGGGAAAGGGCATTTTCTTAGTCATTGCCCTGAAGTGAAAAGGAAGAAGAGTGCACTCGGTTTACCAGTCGATAGATCGACAATCTGCTATCATTGTCGCCAGACTGGACATATAGCTAGAAACTGCACTGAAAGGCAACAGGGAAAGCAAGCTATAGTCCGACCAGCTAGAGCGAAAAGTGTTAAGGTGATAGATAAGGATGGAAACATCTCATATTTTTGCAATAACTGTAAGGATTGGGGACATGTGGACTTTGAATGTGTTAATCCTCCTTTAATACAACTCGAAATAGTGCAAACCGAAGAGGGAAGTTTAGCAAGGATGCGGACTACCAGACCGGAAATCGATAGCCTTAATAATTCTGAATCTTAAACCAATCAATGTATTTTGTAATACTATCTTTTGTAATCCAAAATCTTCTATGTATGTATTATAAAAGTATTAAGCTATGGATGGTTTTGTATGGAAAGAAGTATTCTAGTAAAATAGCATTTTGGGAAGGAAATCTATTTGTCAACTTAACTGTATGAATAAAATTAGTTTTGATGTAAAGCCTATATTTCAAGTTTAGACTAATGCCTAAAATAGTTAATATGGAGATATAAATCTAATGGAACCAATTCGATAAATAATTTACTAAAGAACTAGTTGATTATTTTGGAAATAGAAAGTAAATGCAAAGTTCAAATGAGATTTAGATTTCAAATTGATGTTTGTTGATATGATAATCCATGATAGGTTTAATAAATTCAGTGATGAATTTGAATTTAAACGTGCGGAAAATTAAATTAAGTGAAAAACTTAATATTGAAAAGTTTGAAGTTGGTTTAAAACCAATATTCTGAAAAATATGCGAAATTCAAACTATGAATTAAGTTGAAGTTGAAAAAGTTAATAGTTTTAAAGTTGTTTTAAAATGTGTTAAGAATCGAAAGCATAGATTTCAACATTTATTGTTGAAATAGACGTTTTCGAGAGAAAGAAAGGAAATGGTGGACTATAACATTGTTGTTATAGTAAATGATTTCCAAAAGGAAATGTTTATATAGTATTGGGATTTATATATCTATTTTAAATTCGAATCCCTATACTAGTGATTTTGAGTTGTCGTAACGATGTTTTACGCAACATTCGTTTTGACTCAAACAAATGTGTTTAAAAGAATGATTTCCTTAAGAATGGAATATATACTTGATTATGATTTAAGTATATTGAATATTTTCAAAGTGTTGAAAATAAATGGATTTGTGAATTACTTATTATTGAATAAGTATGGAAATGTTTTCCAATATGAAGTGAAAGGTTTGAAATTTTATCTTTTAAAGATAAATTGAAAAATGAATATTTGAAATTGGTTTCAAATGGCTAAGTGTGAAAATTATAATCTTGTAAAGATATTATTTTGAGAAATTTGAACAATTAGTTCAACTTGAAATTTTTTCGAAAAGATTGAATCTTGAGTTAAAATTGAGTTTAACTTTGACACCCAAAAACAATATAAGTTGAACTTTGAATTTTGAATGGTTGATTTGGATTGTATGTCTAACGTTGTGAATTGACGACATAGCAATTGATCTCTATTAAATATATATCTGTGGTGGCGGAGAATTTATTCTTTTAGCTTAACACCCTTCTCTGAGACATATAAACTCAGAGGTTATATATCGGTAGACATCAATTATGTGTTGAGAATTGACGATGTAACCTGAAATCCAAATCGAATGTGAAGTCGATAATAAATTGGATTATGAATATGAATTTGGTTTGATATAACCTTAAAATTCCAAATCGACTTAAGGGAAAATTTTAAATGAATAATGAAATGGAAAATTTGTAAATCCTCTATTTGTTATGGATATGAAATATTTTGGTTTTCAGAACGTATATATGAGAATACGATAAATTCGAAAACCATTAGTTTGGAAAGAAATTGTTATGGAAACTTATGTAAGTACATGGGTATGATATGTACGAAGTGTGAAATGAAATATTATATATGTATGTATGATATTATGTTTTCCAAATTGAGGATATGGAAAAGTACCTTCCATTTAAAATTGGAGAAGGTATTGGAACTCGAGATGAGTGTCCATTTGAAATTCGTAGCTACGTTGAATTTCCATATGTGGAATGTCCATTCGGACTAAAATCCCCCACGATGGATCATCGTGTTTGGGATCGGGAACTAGCGGAATTCGAGGGGCGAGATGCCTATGGGTACAAGCGATTCTACTGGGATAGTAGCGTAACCGCCGGGTATACCACGATCTAGATGATATGAAATAGCGTAATTCGAGAGGCGAGATGCCTAGGTTTACAAGCGACTCTACTGGGATAGTAGCGTAACCGCCGTGTAAACCGCGATCTGATGGTATAGCGTAATTCGTGGGGCGAGATGCCTACAGTTACAAGCGATTCCACTGGGATAGTGGCGCAACCGCCGAGTAAACTGCGATCTATGCAACAACCATGGCGAAATTCAAGAGATGAGAAATCTATAGTTTACAAGCGACTCTACTGGGATAGTAGCGGAACCGCCGGGTAAACTGTGATCCATGGGGGAATGTGCTTTCCATATCCATTTTTTTTAAAAAGAATTTTTAAAAGTATTTTCACTGGGAGTTGAAGCAAGTATATTTAGTACTTGGAGATTTTTAGTCTTGCGTCTGGCCAGCGTATGCCTAATGTCTTTAAGAACGACAGTAGACTTGTTAAATTTCGTGTTAGCAAGTATTTTCAAACTTTAAATAGAAAATCAATAGTCTGGAATTAAAATTTGCATAATTCCAACCTAATAAATTAAGGAAGAGGATTTTTGAGATATTTTGGAAGTCCACAGCTTTGGAAAAGATATGATATGTAAATCTCTTAAATGAAGAATTTCAAAATTTAAATTTGGGTTTTGTAAGTTGAAAACTTTAGTAAAAGACTTTTGCGTCTTGATTGTAGGAAAAAAAAAGTTAATTAACAAAGCTAGTGAGATAAAACAAATGGAATGAATCTTTTACTTATTTATTTCTAATAAGTTTTGAGTTTGGTAAAAATTGTGTAAAATATAAATATGGGTGAAATTTTAACAATCATTTTTTCTTACTTGTAATTTCGGGACGAAATTCTTTTAAGGAGGGGAGATTGTAACGGCCCCGAATTTTGAACAATTTGAATTGGAAATATTTAATTAATTTTAAATATTTGAATGATAATTTGAATTGAATTCGCAATATAACAATGAAATTGGCGATTAAATTTTTAAATTTAATCTATAAAAGGTTGAATAAAAATTTGAATTTGACTTCGGAGTTGAAATTGAATATTAAAAATTGTATTTAAGATTCGAACTAATGACTTAGAAAAATAATTTGGATTTAAGAATATTACTTATGTAAATTAATAAAGTGATGGTTAGTTTTAATAACAATTTTCTTTAACTTAATTACAATGAAATAAAATCTGAAATAAATGGTTTAAATTAGAATTATAAATAAATCTACATGAGATAGATTTTATAGTTACAAATAAAAGGAAACAAATTATTAATAAATTTTGTAAAATAGTAAGTTGAATAAATAAGTAAAATGAACTATGTAAAATCAACAAGTATATGAAGTATTATAAAGGATAAGGATGAACACTTATGAAAGCAAATAATAAAGGCAATAAAAAAAATATATAAAATAAAATAAGAAGGAAAATAGATTGCAAGATCTTTTGGGTACACTGCTATGTATCCCCTCAGCCGAAGTCGCGTACCTATCAGCCTAGACCTACGCCCTAAAATCACGCCCTAACTCACGCACACTTCACTTCAAAGCATGCCGAGATCTCGTTCCTCCATCATTTCATACGAAAAAAAAAGAAAAGAAGCGAGCAATAATGGCGGCCGAATTTTTCGTCCTCTTTGCGAATTAGGGCTTGCGATCCAATTTGGGGCTTCGGCCTTGGTTCGATTGTGCTCTGCTCATTCTCGCCTCAGCTGTTTCGATTCGACTTATGGTGAGTTCTTGGCTCACGATTGATTTTAATGCAAGTGTTTGAATTTGTTTGAATTGGATGTTTGGTTGCATGCTATGTTTTGGGGGGTTATTTGCTATCATTTGCTCTTTGCTCTGATAATTTTTTTTAACTAATAAGAACAGATGTTATTTAACTGATGAGGACAGATGCTATAAAATTTGTTTTTAATTTAAACTGTTAAGAACAGATGTTAGTTTTTTAACTGATGAGAGCAGATGCTATTTAAATTTTAATTTAAACTGATGAGAGCAGATGCCATTGATTTTAATTTTAAACTGGTAAGAACAGACACTATTTGATATTTATTTTTAAACTAATAAGAACAGATGCTATTTAAACTTGCTTATTTGTTGTTGCTGCATGCGATGGATTTTTGAATCTGGTTAAGGAAAATGTAATAAAGAAATGAATACTTGTGAGTAACTCAAACTTTTATAAATTGTTTAATAGGTAGTTGTGCATGCTTATAAATTACAGTTAAATATGTATGAAGTGCCTGCAAAGTATGCGTTTGAGAACAGTAATATGATTGTGCATGTGTGATCTTCAAAACTTCAAACTTATGTTTGACTTCTGAACTTTCTTTTAACTTGTTTACTGAATTGAACTTAAATGTTTGAATAAATTATGTTTGCTTAGAATGGTGTAACTCTAAAAGTTTATGAACTACATATGCTTTCCTGTAGCTTGAAAAAAAATAAAGTTACACAAAATCAAATTTGCCTAGAATAAAAATTCATATGTTATAAGTTGATGTTTCAGGGTTTATCAATAGAATCAGTAATTAAATTCAAGCATTTTTAGATCAAAAGTTAAAATTTACAGTATTATAATAAAGTGCAGTTTTAATTTACTGTATTTTACATTTTTGATCAAGATCAGTTGATCCTTGCTTTTGAATTGGATGAATTGTTTTCTGGAAGTAGTAGATATATCATAGATCACTAGAAAATTTTTGAATTAATTTACAATTCAAATTTGGGGTTGATTTGGTTGCATGTTGAACTCAAGTGACAGATTAGTAGTGTGCAGGGTATTTTGACTCGGGGGTTGATCGGGTATTTTTGTATTTGACTCGGAGCAGAAGGTTTTAAAACTCGAAGTAAATGGTGGGGTATCTCGGGTTTATGATGCAGGGTTTTTTTTTGACCAGGGAGTTTGCAGTTTTTAATGTTTTTAATGAAATTCATATTTTAAGTTGAAAACTTAATTCAAGTATGAATTGAAACCGAGTTCAAATAAGGTTTGAAGTTCAAAGTTTTAAAAAAATGGAACTTTTAAATATATAAGTTTTGAAGGTTGCATGTTGTTATTTCCAGTTGCACTTACCCCTTAGTTTGCACTGTGTCTTGCATTTAGTCTGTACTTGTGTACATCTTAGTTTGCATTCCTCCTGAGTTCATATATATTGTTCTTGTACATATATATATACACAAGTATACATGCAATTGCTTCACTGTTTATTTTCTGCACCACTTGCATGTTACCTAAAGTTTGTTATGCTATCATTCATTCATGTGTATAACTGGTTTGGTGTTGCATCCATTGTGATATTTGTAGTAGCACCGTGCTTGAATCATTTTTGCCATCTTCACTCTGCAGTATAGCCTGTTGCACCTGTTATACTTCATTCCTTGACCTGTTTGGTTTCTGTTCTCGGTTGATTTGCAATTGCATTTTCATAGTTGCTGCCCAGATTTGTACTTGCTGTCATGCTCCATGCATTTGAGCTCTTTTAGTTGCAGTGCTTCATCACTTGATGTCTTTGATTCATTTGCGGTTTGCACTGTTGGTTGTAACTGGGTTTGTTGTACACTACTGCCTGTACTTGTGTTCTTTGTTCTTGTGCACTGACCATATGGTCTTTGCTTATCTGTAGCTTGTATTACTTGTTCACTGCAATTCTACAGGCTTCATTGCCCTTGTACATGGCCTGTGTTGCATGCTTGCTGCTGCATGCTTGTTTGCTTACTGTTTTGTTCAGGTTGGCACTAGTTTTGCTTTGAGCACTTCTTTGTGGTCTTTGTGATTTGCACTTGCACACTTGTTCTTGTTGGCTGCGCACACGTGTTGGCGAGGCAGTGCACATGTGTATAAATATACGTGTGTACTGCAGCCACACAGGATTGACAGATTTAAAAAAAATAAAAAAATAAAAAAAATTTAAGTTGTTAATAATGAAAATTCATAATAGATTTTAAATTGATTCATTTGTTTCATCATCTCTGTTACCATTTTAATTCAGTTCATTTCAAATTTAATTACTTGAATTAAGATTAATCCTGACTCGAGTGTTTTTGTGTTTTGCATAAAACGCTCGGGTCAGACCGAGTATTTTTACAGCTTGAAGATTTTCAGGCAGCGAAGTTAGAGAGAGGGGAATTACCGCATTGCTAAAGTTTTCAGGATTTTTCTTGTACTTAATAAAATAAATTGTTTCCGCTGTATAAATTCAAATGTAATTCATTGTATAACTCTGATATTTGTATATAAAAGAAAAAGTTTATTTATGAAATATATTATTGTTTCTGTGATTCTGTGACTGATTCTGTTTAAATGTTATAAACTAAATAACAATCCGTCATTTTGAACGTTTCTAGTTGGTTTAATTACCGACTAGAGGCGGTCAGGGCGGCGGGTCGTTACAGTTTTACTCTTCGAATTATTTTTATTTAATTTTATTGCGTTATCATTTTGTGTGTTGAATGAATTTAGAAAAAAAATAGTGTTGTGTTAGTGTGTAATTGTGTGCATCTGTTGTTTTCTAGTTTCATTTGCATCTGCACTCTTTCTATATATATAAAAAAGCATCCACAATTTAATTTTAAAAAATAAAAAATTTCATTATAATTTTGTTTACATTTTATTCACTGACTTGCAAAAATTAAATTCACCCAATATTTTTTTTACTACACTAATTTTTTGATTTTACATACATTTACTGTGCATCGACTGCATATCCTCTTTGTGCACATACCCACTGCTTCACAATTACTTCCTCACAATTACTGGTTACGGCTTCTCAAAACTGCACTTACTCAACTCGCTATCAAAACTGGCACTTGCCTCGACTCCCCACTGCCATAAAAAACTGCACGTCATCTTTCAATTTCCACTGCCTCATCAAATTCCTTTGCCCATACAATAATCATATTTCGTCTACACAACAGCTGACAAATACAAACTGAACATATACGCTGTGCACTACTTCAAATACCCACCGCTCCTCCACTCTTCACTCTCTACCTAACATCCACTTCACCTTTACACATACTTTCCAAACCTCCAACTACAACATCGCAACATCTTAACAACCCTGACCGAACAACAACTCCCTTCCATTAGAACTGTTTCATCTCTGTACTACTGATCATTTGTGCCACCACTTACTACCAACTTCTACCTCAACCACAACTTCCCCATCTTCCCACTGCTCCTCATATCACAAAACAGTACCTCCCCCTTATACTTTACTGGCCAGCCTCACTGCTACATATACTCTACATAGTGTATCACAGCTGTCTCCTTTGTGCATTTCATTATGCATATACACCATCTGCCACACCCAAACAGTGCCTACCACAGTGCTGTCACACTCTCTTCTGTCACACTCTTCAGCAACCCACAGTGCACATATTCCCCTCCGTCACAACCTCACCAAAAATGCCATAGCCAAACAACATAAACACCACTGGCCACGGTCAACAGTCAACCACCACAAGCCCCATCACTCCAAAGCTCCTACAAGTGCAAACACCACACAAACCACTGCCTCTCCTTCTGCACAAGACTGCTGTCAACCCACCTGATACTAACTTCCATCCATAAACATCCCACTGCCTCGTCCCTGTACAAACACCACATCAAGCTACCACCATCATCAACTCTGTAACTTGCTTCCACTTCCATATCTCATAACATCCTTCCCTCAACCACACTGGTCCATACAACCTGCACATCCATAGTACACACTGGTACAACACTCCTCCCCGGCCACCATCCCAAACCTATCACAACAGCGACAAATCCTCCATATAAAACTTCCATCAGCCACATAATTCCATTTCTTCTACCAAACAAACCACTTATCACTCCACGACCATCAGTCTCCAACACTACCATCATACCCAAACCTAAATACAACATACATACAACAATTGAACCATCCATCACTGCCAAATTAGTTCCACGACATAACATCCATCACTGCCTGCTGAGAACTTCAATTAGCCCACAAACATCAGTGCAACTGCATTCCTCTGCATTACTTCTATAAATCCACAACCATACTTCAATAACTCCTGACCACCCACCATTAACATCCCAACAGCCACTTCACACTGATTCAATTTCAACCTGCCTGTAGCTACCATCCCCCTGTGATCAACTATGCTCCATCCTGTTTTGCTTCACCGCCTCAAGCCATTCATACTGTCACACACCCAACAGTGCATTATCAATAAACAACCCCAACCACACTTGCTTGAATCATCTCACTCCCATTCTTTCTGTAACTTCTGCATATCCTCCATACACATCACCACTTATAGTTCCTCAACTTCAAACCATCATACATACATGAACTACCTCCTGCTGCATATCAAATAAACATCATCTGCATCATCACTAACCACCAACTACATCAAGCCGTAGCCTGTCAACTGCATCTGTTTCCCACCAGTCAACACTTCATTAACTACCCCATCAAATTACAATACTACCAACCTGCACATACGATCTCAGTCAAAGCTGCAACTACCCATTTCTGCATTCCCTCCTTTCAACCATGACATCATAAAACATTCCTTCTCCATTAACTTCCACTGCCTTACATACATTCAATCTGCCTTGCCTTTACATCACCCATAAAAAACTTTCACCTCTGCATATAAACAACTTGCTACTGGAAATCACCCTCGCCACATATCCGCACTGTCCCTCCTGCTTACTGCCCACAACTGATCTGCCTTCCATTTCAAACTATCTGCCTTCCATTTCTACTACCTCACCACATCCATCCCTAAAATCCTTCGACCTCTCCACTGCAACTAGCTGACCATCTCTATGAATCACGACACAACATTCACCCAAACTTCACCAACCATCATTACCTGAACTCAATCAAACATCAATAAAAATTGCAATTCCACCAACTCCACCACAATTCGACTTCCCCATATCTTCGATTTCGAATTTCGACTGCAATTCGATTTCAAAAGGTTTTTTATAAACAAAGAACATGGAAGTGATTTTGGGTATAATAGGATATAGAGTGTTGTTGGGCCGGGTGGGTGTAATAGGATTTACAGATTATTTTTTCCTTTGCAAATTGTTTTGTTTTGTTTCCTTTTTGTTTTTCCATCATTTAAATATATATTTTCCGTAATTTGGGTTGAGTTCTATTGTTTTTAAGTTTTCCTTTTGTTTACGTATGTACATATACATATATGTACATATATGTGTATATATATATGTACATATATATATATATGTATGTATATCACTTGTTTTTAAACAGTAGTATATTTTCGTTGTCTGCTCCTTTTTAGGTTGCCAAAGCAAAAAATGAGAGGATTTGCTTGCTAAATAATTGCTCTGCTCTGCTTTCTAATTGCGCTTAAAAAAATATTGGCGCATAAAAAAACAAAATTGCTAATAATTCTGCATGCTCTACTATCGTGCCCTCATCTCTTGATTTTATTTGCTTTGCATTGTTGATTGTTTGCATTTTTCTAAAAAAAATTCAAAAACAAAAATCCATTCATAATTGCATTGTTTAAATCACGTTTTTTTTTGCTTTGCATTCATCTCATCTTATTTTCTTTGCTAAGTCCAACACCCAAATACACATGAGGTGGGGGATTTCATCACCTCTTTCTTGACCCATAAATTGCATTTCATCTTACAATTTGTTAATAATAATGGCTAGACTTCGGACCAAAGGATGTCACGAGCTCACATAGGGCTTAATTGTATCTTGATAGTTGTCTTCTTTAAACAATTTATTTTCTTCATGTCTAGGCTACAGCAGGGTACTAATCTGTTATAAATATTATGGTGATTAGTAAATATTATGTTGATTGTTTCTTTGAAGGTACTTAAAGTTTCGGTTTCATTACTACGGTGATTCGTGGGACACCAATATTTCCTGTCCGTTACTTGGCGAAGAACTATTTTGTTGGATTAAGACAAAGTGTGATTATACAATTTTGGGTTAGGAGCAACAAAGGACGGTAAATTTTTAATTAAGTCATTGCATTCATTTTGTTGCATCAGTTCATGCGTATTTACAAAAAAGTCAAAATCCAAAACAAAAAAATTATAAATTTTCCTTAACTTAATTTTTTTAATCTTTTCCTTTGAATTTTTTTCCAATCAAAATCAAAAATTCAAATTTTTTTAGATTTTTGATTAGAAAAACAAAATTCCAAAAAAAAATCTTTTCAAAAATAAAAAATAGGAAATTATTGTCAATGACAAAATTTCTCAGCGTTTTAACCTCAAGGATAGACCCTCAGTATTTTAGCCTGAAGGACAACTTTCTTTAGTATCAGTTTTTAGTTGCTGATAGCAGTTTTAGGTATCAGTTTTTAGTTATCGATAGCAGTTTTTAGGTATCAGTTTTTAGTTCAGTAGCAGTTTTGGAAGAACGTTTTTCCTTATGAATAATTTTGGAACAAAGTTTGTCTTTACGAATAATTTTTAAGAGAATGTTTATCCTTGTGATTAAAATATTGAGGTCGTGTCCTTGAGGCTAAAAATATATAAATTTTTGTCCTTTAAATTAATTACCCTAATAAAAAAATCCAAAAAAGTTTGAAAATCCAAAAAATAACAAAAATAAAATCTTCCTTTTGAAAAATAAATTCTCCTTGGTAAATCTTTCTGCTTTAGAAAAAAACATTTTAGAAATGTCTGAATTTCCCTATCCGCATGAATTTTTTGTGAAAATCAATATAATCCATAGGGTTTCATATCAAACTCTTATGGATATTTTAATGACAACTATTGTACAAACAATTCAAATTTTGTGCTACAAAATTTTCAAAATGATGACCAACCCTCAACTCAAAATTGTATTGAAATGATTTCGTCTTTACTTGAAATCTCTACAATAAAAAATCAAAGGATAAATGGTTTTTGTAATTTATATTTGTGCAATAACTCAAGTCAAAGATTTCAAAATAATCAAAATTTGAATTTACTTCAAAATTCAAACGATTTCGATTATAACTCATTCCAATACAATTTCGAACTCCAAAATGAATTTCAAAATCCAAATGAAAATGAAAACAACTATTTAAACTAGTATAGGTCTATGCTTCGCACACGGGCTGTGTGTATTATTGTATACATTGATATTTTGTTTGAACCATTAGTTATACAAATTGAAAATTCTTTCATATGGTAGTAACCGTATGAGCGTGGACATGTAAATGGAAAGCGGGAGCATTTTTGGAATTTCAAAAAGACACCAAGTAAATTAGTTCAACAAATTTTCTTTATTAGTAGTAGAGATGATTTGGGCAATAGGAGTTGTTTCAATGATGGTGAAATTTTTTACTCCCAACAATTTCAAATTAAAAATTCTCAAATTAATAGTTATGAATTTGATTTTGTTGAACAAACAGAAGAAATTCACAAAAAATCATACGGATATGTTGTTTAAAACCTATCTGAAACAACGTGAGAAACAAAATCAAATCCCAACGAGTGACGAGTCAAATAATAATCCACTTTTACCAAAATTGACGATTTTCGAATAACAACTTTTGAAATTGGAAATGACAATCTTAAAGAAGTTGTTGAAAATGCGGTGATTGAGTTCGATTTCAATTCTTTTGAGAGTGTGGAATCAAATTTAAGATTTGATCTTCTTCTGATTTTTAAAATTAGAATACAACAACTTTGGATCTCGAACATGATACATGTAATGACGTTGTGAATATTCAACAAAGGAAGATGAATTTAGTGAACAAAAATTCTTTGGACCTTTCGAAGATGAGTTGTTGAATTCTGAAGGGGTAGATTAGAATCACCATTTTGATTTTGAAATCAATAAATCTGAAGAAGTTTTCAATGATAAGCTTGAATTTAAATTTGGTGAAAATAAAGTTGAACTTCAACCAATTGTTCAATCTACCTTAAAACCATTGAAAATGAAAAAGCTCATATGATTTTTAATAGAACGACATTCGTTTTTCCTAATCAACATTCAACTTTCAAATGTTTTACGGTTTGGTTTTTTGTGCTTAAGCTATATCTTTCATACTTGACGAGAAAAATGAATTGATCTTTGGAAGACCTTTTCATTTACTCTTTAACGATACATTTTTTGATGTCATGTAAATAATAATCATTTCATTTTCATATAAATATAGGTCATATTTCTACTTTTATTTTATTTTTCTCCTTTCACGTGGGTTGACTGTGGGGACACAATCAAAATCAAGTGTAGGGAGAGTCCCATCTTGATTTTTGATTTTTCATGGTTTAATTTTTTGCATTTTCTCTCCAAAACTTAAAAAATTCCAAAAACAAATATCAAAACAAAATTCCTTTTTGCATTTCAATTTATTTTGGAAAAACACTATAGGGTAAGTATATGTTCTTGGTTATTAAATTGAAATTTTTAAAAATTTATTTGTCTTAACAAAAATAAAAATAAAGTTTGATTATAAGTAACGATGGTTTAACTAACATATAGGAAGATTCATGGATGATAATTTGAAGTATATCCTAATTCAAAATCTTCGTTTAAAAAAAGTGGTTAATTTAGAGTAAAACCTATAACATTTTTGATTTTCTAAGTTAATTGGTGCTAAGACGATATTGCAAAACTCTCTCTTCATAAAAAAAAAATAAAAAAAAATTTTGGTATATATTTATATATTTTATTAACACCTAGAGTCGTGTGTTCACACGCAAGTTATGTACACTCGCCATGCTTTGTACCCTTCTCATGTAAGTCCGAAAGGTAATGCATGATCGGTATATCTAGCCTCATTTTTTTCGAGTTTGTTGTATGTGTATAAAAAATTCTTTCATTAATAACGCTTACAGCCGGAAGGTGTACATACTTCTGTGTACACTCGCCATGCTCTGTAATCCCTTCACGTAAGACCGAATGGCAGTGTATGATCGGTATATCTGGCCTTAGTTTATCTGAGTTAGCCATTTGTAAATATTGTTAATATCAATAAAATTTTCAAATAAAGAGAGAGTAATCAATTGAAATCCAAGCACTATTTTGTTTATTTAATTTGACTTCCTTTCAAAAATGAAAATACCACTTTAGAAGACTTTGATAATAAACCAAGGATCCAATTCATAGTTGCACTATGTTATCAACTGAAACAACTAGCCAAACTATAGTCTATTTGTGATGATAACTTAATTTTTTTGGAAATTTTGACTAGTAAAAGGATTCAAATTTCTTGATAATGACCAGAACTTATATTTAACTTATTCATGTCAATTTAAAAGTAAATTCTTCATTTGTAAATGTTTTCAAAAACTTGCATTTATATCTTTGTAAATAAATATTGCATTTAGGAATGTTTCATATTGCGTTTGGATTTTGTGGGTAGTATCCACTGAAAACCCTCATGAGACAACACTTGAATGGTAAATGCACATATTTTTACTTCCATATTTAATCTAATTTGATTAAATAAATTAGCATATAGGGCATTTTAACATGTTAAACCAAAATTTAAATTATTTTCAAATCATCATTTTTTTATCTTCAAATAGGGGCAAAATGGTCATTTTGTGCATGTATTAATTTTGATAATATTTATTTGCATATTTTATTTTTGTTTGTAGGAATTTGAATGGTAATATGAAGAAACTTTCATGGAAATATACATGCATAAGAGAAGGAAACAAATGAAGATGAAAATAAATCAGTGAAGATGAAAATAAATCATTTCATGCAACATGGATGATCCACCTACCCACTTACCATGATCTACAACCAGCAGCTAATGCACATGTTAGCGAAGATAAAAGTTACATGCACATGTAATGGTTGATTATGATCATGCTAATGATAACTTAGAGGCCACACTTCCTAAGGGGTATTTTGGGTAGTTCCCTAAAATACGCGTTAGGGATTTAGACATGTATAAATACCTCTTATGCTTCATGTAATGAAGCTCTTAGCGCCACCTTGTAGTAAGTTTAGTGGTAGCCAGAAAAATAAACATAGACTCTCCTTTTCTTTTTTACGGCTTCTTAGCTTTTTCTTTATGTAACTTTCTTAATGCAATTTATTTATATGCAATTTTAATTCATGATCTTTCCTATTTACATGCTCTCTTTCTTTCATGTTAGTAGTTTAGATTTATTTATGCTAGTAGATTAATTCTCTTTTTATTTTAACTAGCTCTCTTCTTACTTGGCTTGCATTTTAATGCTGAAATTTACATTTATTGACATGATAACAAATATGAAAAGTTAAACCCCTTCAATTTAGGGGTAATGAAACTCTCTTAATCATGTTGATTTAACATTTTTGCCAATAAATGATCTCTTTTTGTGCTTAATGGAATGTTTGATGTGGAAATTTTTTTTATTGTTTAACTTTGAATTTGATAGCCTATGTTATTGAGCAAAATAGACTATGCTTAAACAAACATAAACACAAACTACCTCTGCGTCTATATATGATTATGGTAATGAAGTGACTTTTAGAATCAAAATTTAATATTATTTATTACTAATCAATAGTAAATATATCATACTTCAAATGATTTCATTTTCAATTTCATTATCATTTTTCATGAGAGTTAACAAGTGGTTTGGTGGGTGTGTTAAAGTTTGATGGTTTACGTTAGGCTAATTAATAGTGCAAATAGATCATACTTACGATAACCACATCAACTAAATTCACTAATGACCAAACAAGAGATATCAAATTTCATTATATTGATTTATATGATCATGAGAAGGGATTTACCTCTAAATCGCCTTTTACTCTCATATTTTTATCCACTTTCTTTTGCTAGTTTTTTTTACATTTTTTAGTTAAAAAACTTCAAATTCTTGGTTAATTTGATTGAATAGAACTTTAAATCAATTTAATTCATTGAGGATCGATCCATACTCACCACATACTAAAATTGTAGCGATTTTCTAATTCGATAGGAAATTAGACGCTCTACAGTGGCTTTCTACGAGAAATCCTGAATGAATCTCCAGTATTAGCCAGCTAACCCAAGAAAAATATTTATCTCAGTCACTGTCTCGTGTCTTTTCCAATTATTCACTGCCTCGATCATAGTCGGATATGTGTGACAACCGCCCATGACTCCTGCACTAAACAAGGAAATAGTGCGCTGAAAAGTGTGCCAGACCGCCATGGACGATCATCAGGGTAAGGTAAAACAATAAACTCTATCGTATAACTCACAGCGCATGGATAAAATACAATAGAGAAATATATATAGTGAAGCTACACAAATCAAAATTTCATCAACACACTCTATAATAGTTTGATACAAACATCTGAATAGTCAATACATCAAGCCTCACTACATATCACTCAGAGAATCATACAAACGGCGGAACATCCAGTACATATAGTAAGAAAAACAATATGCAAAAGCCTCCAGCTCGTCTTCGTCATCAACAGCGTCGGCCACTAAGAACAGCACCTGTCACCTGCTACCCAGTATGCCCATCCCAACATGGATGAACAGCCCAAGATAATAAGAGTTGAACATAAAACCTTGAGTCAGACAAAAGTCTTAGTGAGCAGTAAATCAACTATCAAACATACCAAAAGAGCATAAAGGGAAAAGGAATAGGAACCCAACCATCCCACTCCACCTCTTTCTACAGTGATAGCCCCCAGACACACTAAGCAGAAGCAAACATAACAATTCAGACATTCAAAGCAAAGTAATTATCACTCGAGTCAAGGTCGATGTTTTCCAAGCACAAACCCCCAAGGCCTAAACCAAGATCAGATAAGCACCCTGAAAACATCGCTCTTGGCCCAAGCGACGTTACAACCAAAACATCCAAACATCCATGACTCTGGTTATCACTGTTATCATTGCTTCGATATCACCGTTAAATGAATGACCGGCTCATTATTTCATCCGTCTGTCAAGGGCAAATGGTAACCTCGGTTCTAGATAGAACTCTGCACGTCGTCACAGCCCGTGCTTAGGACTATCGAATCTGCCCAGAGTACTTAGCACGTCGTCGCAGCCCGTGCTTGGGACTATCGAATCTACCTAGCATACTCTTGCTTTGAGCCTGCTAGAACCTTCAATAACGATGAGATCTCAGCCTTCTAGTCATCCTCCTCGACGACTATTCTCATACTAGCTCAAGCGCCTCTCGAGCCATCCATTATCAACAAACTCGAACCATATCACCGAGTTATCAACATGCTTGGGATGATCCCGTCTGGATTAAACCAAGGCTATCTCACATCATGCTTTGCTTCATCGCATCATAGCAAAGTCCCATCTCAACATCATGCTTTGCCTCATCGCATCATAGCAAAGTCCCATCTCAACATCATGCTTTGCCTCATCGCATCATAGCAAAGTCTCATCTCAACATCATCATCAAATCTATCCATATGAGCTTCAACATCCGCTTCATATGCCACGAGCAGCTTTCCTTATTCAAGAGCCTTTCCACTTAGCTTTTGAATCATCTTCGACCAACTTGTCCAAATTCAACCATCAATCAACTAACTCATAACAATCAATCAAGACAATCATTAATCCAAGTAATCAATCATTCAAACAAGATCTAAATAAACAGTTATAACAATAATGGCAATTTCGTAAATAAAGAGTCCAAATCTAACATGCATGAATTCTAAGCAATATCTTGATAAATGAACTAGCATAGGTTAACATGTAGTAAAGTAGACATCAAAACTCTATGAATAATGGATCTACATGCAGACTTAAGGAAAATGCATGAAATCACTATATTTAACACACAAACAAGCTACCGATCCAATATACTCCTTTGGGTCCGTGTGACAGACAACCACCACTCACCGAATCACCTAAACACCTCAAAAACAACTAACTCCAGATCTGGACAGCAAAGGATCTAGCTTGATCCAACAAGATTCCGCTTCAAACGTTGAAATCTCTCTTCAATGGATGACGATCTTCAACTTTGGCTCTTGGATCTTCGATTTGATCTTCAATCTTGGATGGAAGGAAGCACTAGATTAAAGTGGAGAAAGAAGTGAAGAAGTGTTGTAGTCGAGCTCTCAAAATGGCAGCACTTCGTCGCTTCAAAATCCGGATCCCAAAAATGAAGATAGGCACCTCTATTTATAAGCTGGAAATCCTTAACTCGTATGCCCCCTTAAGTCGTCCACAAGTCAACAACCCCACGACTCACGACTCATCAACCCCTTGGCCTATACGACTCACGACTCAACACACACGGCTCAACACACACGGCTCACGACTCAACGACTCAAGCCTATGCGCGACTTAACACATGCGCGCGACCTAAGACTCAACACATACGGCCCAACGACTCAACGACTCATGACTCACGACTCTACAGGATACGACTTAGCGTCCTAACACACTGCCGCATTTCTACCTAAGTCCTAAGTCGTTTGGACGACTCAACGACTTACGACCTAGCGACTCATCTTCATAGCCGACCCAACGACTTAACACCTTACCTTAAGTCGTTCGAACGACCTATCTTTAACACGACACAAACCACTAAGTCGCTTCCTGCCTTAAGTCGTTAACCCCTAAGCCGTAACTCGTTCAACCCTATAACCCGCTAATATCTTAAGTCGTTATCCCTTAAGTCGGCCAATCACTTAAGTCGTCAACACCTATAAGTCGGTCACCTTCCTTAAGTCGCTCCATCCTCTAAGTCGTACAACCGACTTATCTTCTACACGACTCATCTCTTCACGACTCATCTCTACACGACTTAAATTCTAAACGACTTAACAACACTAACAACCTAATAACAACAATTCTACGATCTTTCGATCCGTAAAAATACGGGTCGTTGCATTCTCTCCCCTTTAGGAATTTCGTCCCCGAAATTCCAAACAAACAAGAGCAATCAAAACTATTCTGCATGCCTACCATCCATAGCAATCAACAAACCATGCATCCAATTACTAACCTAGCATGCAGAATTCTAAGACTAGAACAAGTTACAAATTCATGAGATGTCACGACACCTTAGGGCCATACCTCGAAGAGTTCAGGATGAGCTGCCTTCATCCTCTCTTCCTCCTCCCATGTATAGTCGTTAACATCATCACTCCATTGTACCTTGAGCAACCTGACTACCTTCCTTCTAAGCTGTTTCGTGTCAGTTTCCAAAACACGAAGCGGCTTACGAGGTCTTCTAACAACTGGATCAACTTCTAAATCTTCACAGCTATCAGCAGAAACCAATGTACTTGGGTCGTGCACATACTTCCGTAGATACGATACGTGAAAAACATTGTGCACACCTGACATCTTTTCTGGTAACTCCAACTTATAAGCGAGCTTTCCAATTCGCTCGACGATCGGGAATGGTCCAACAAATCTCGGAGTCAATTTTCCTTTCTTCCCGAATCGAATAACATTCTTCATAGGAGAAATCTTCACAAAAACCATATCTCCTACGTCGATTTCCAAATCCTTACGACGCTTATCGGCATAACTTTTCTGACGGTCTTGGGCTGCCTTCATTCGTCGTCGAATGATCTCTATACAATCAGAAGTCTGTCGAATCATTTTTGGCCCAAGTATCAACTTTTCTCCTGTTTCCAACCAACATGTCGGAGAGTTACACGGTCTTCCATACAATGCCTCATATGGTGCCATACCAATACTTGACAGGTAACTGTTATTATATGAAAATTCCACCAAATGAAGATGATCTTCCCATGATCCTCCGAAATCCAAAACACATGCTCTGAGGAGATCTTCCAAAACTATGTTGACTCTCTCGGTCTGACCATCTGTTTGAGGGTGATAAGTTGTACTCAAACACAGCTCGGTTCCCAAAACTTCCTAGAAGCTCTTCCAAAATTCACTAGTGAACAATGGATCTCGATCGCTCACTATACTCTTCGGAATACCATGGAATCGCACTATCCACTTAACATACAACTCAGCCAATTTCGATGCAGTCCTAGTTGATCGAACAGGAATAAATCTTGCACTCTTAGTCAAACGATCTACGATGACCCAAATCCCTTCATTTCCCGCTCTGGTTCTAGGTAACCCATCGATAAAATCCATCGATATTTGCTCCCACTTCCATGTAGGAACTTCTAATGGCTGAAGTAATCCACTGGGCTTCTTCTGCTCGGCTTTTACCAACTGGCAGTTCATACATTTTGAAATAAAATTTCCAACATCCTTCTTCATACCTTCCCAGTAATAGGTTCTCTTCATATCCCGATACATCTTATTTCCACCTGGATGAATTGTCAACTTCGAGTGATGACTTTCCTTCAGAACTTCATCTCTCAATTCATCTATTTCGGGAACAACCAGTCGTCCTTGTTTCCGAAGCCAACCCTCTCGATCGACCTCGAATCCTTTATCCTTCTCTGGGTCCAATCCAGATTCCAAATCACGGATAATCTTGACAAGCTTATCGTCTCGCTTTTGGCTCTCGCCAGTTCTTTCCACAAGAGTAGGTCTTATCGATAAGTTTGCCAACATCTCAGGTTCCAATCCACATCTAGGCCTGAAGTCAAATCCAGCCAAATACTCGAGACTCTTCCATTCCAAAAACATGGCTCCCAATCCTGCATGTCTTCGACTTAACGCATCTGCCACCGCGTTACCCTTTCCCAGAGTATAGGCTATACCAAAATCATATGATGCTAAAAACTCTAACCATCGTTGCTGCCGGAGATTCAAATCTTTTTGGGAGAAAAGATACTTCAATGACTTATGATCCGTAAACAACTCGAATCGAACTCCCAATAGGTAATGTCTCCACATCTTCAAAGCAAATACAATCGCCGCTAATTCCAAATCATGAGTCGGATAATTCCTTTCATGCGGCTTCAGTTGTCGACTTGCATACGCAACAACATTATCCTTCTGCATTAGCACTGCTCCAAGTCCAGTACCACATGCATCGGTGTAAACCACCATCTCATCATTTCCACTTGGAATAGTCAAAACAGGAGCACTTGTCAATCGCTCTTTCAGGATTCCGAAAGCTTGCTCACACTTATCATCCCATCTGAATACTTGGTTCTTTTTCGTAATCCTGTTAATGGTGCAGCTATCTTGGAAAAGTCTTTGATAAACCGACGATAATATCCTGCTAATCCAAGAAAACTTCTCACATCGGATGCATTCTTAGGTCTAACCCAATCCTGGATCGCTGCCACCTTGGCGGGATCAACCGCTATTCCACTTCCAGAGATAACATGACCTAAGAACCTCAATTCACTCTTCCAGAAGTGACACTTCGAAAACTTAGCCCTCAGCTGTTGTTTCCGCAAGATTTCCAAAACAATCCGCAAGTGTGTCTTGTGTTCCTCTTCAGTTCTGGAATAAATCAAAATATCATCCATGAACACAAGTACAAACTTGTTCAACTGATCCCTGAACACTCTATTCATAAGATCCACGAAATATGTTGGTGCATTGGTCAATCCAAACGGCATTACCAGCCACTCAAAGAAACCAGATGGTGTCCTAAAAGCAGTCTTCGGAACACTATCCTTTGCCACTCTCAACTGGTGAAATCCCGTTGCCAAATCCATTTGAGAAAACACCTTAGCTTCGTGAAGCTGATCAAACAAGTCATCTATTCTCGGCAATGGATACTTGTTCTTCTTAGTCACTTTATTCAGCTCACGATAATCCACACACAACCTCAACGATCCATCCGCTTTGGTTGCAAACACAACTGGTGCACCCCATTCGGACACACTGCGCCGAATGAATCCTTTCTGTAAAAGGTCATCAACTTGCACCTTCAACTCTTGCTGTTCCCTAGGCGCCATTTGCCTAGGAGGCATCACAACAGGTCTGGCTCCTTCAACTAGATCGATACGAAACTCGATCTCTCTATGCGGCGGTAACCCTTTGACCTCGTCAAAGACATCCTCAAATCCATTCACAATAGGCACCGATGACAGTCCATCCCGTGGAACAACCAGCGAATACATGAAGCTCATGAAGACGCCTTCCTCATGCTTACATCGTATCACAACCTTTCGGCTCTCCACATTCTCGACTGTCACCTCTAGCCTCTCACAATCAACATTTGTCGCATACTTCCTAAGCCAGTCCATACCCAAAATAATTCCAAACCCCACAAAGTTCAAAACAAAACAATCACAAACAAAAGATCAATCATGACTCGATACAACTAGACCACGGCATACAATACACAAACAAGACGAACCCCCAACTGGATTAGTCACAACCAATGGTCTATCAACAATATCCGGTTCCAAACCCAACCGGCCTACAAGTTCACTACAAACAAAGGAATGTGACGCCCCAGTATCAAACAACACTCTAACTGGAACACCACAAATGGAAAGAGTACCTTGAACCACCACGCTCTTTCCTTTCTCTTCAGCAGTAGGAGCTTTCGAAGATGATGGAACAGCCCCCAAAGCATAAGCTTGCACAATCTGCTTGTCCTTCCTCGGTTCCGGACAATTCTTCCTGAAACGCCCTGGTTTGTCACAGTTGTGGCACTTCGCCAGCACTCGGGGTTTCTTACAATCTCTGGCGAGATGACCCTTCTGCTGACAGTTGTAGCAGGTCACTTCACCCTTCGGCTTCTTCTGGCCATCCTTGCCCTTCTGTTGCTGCTGCTTCCTTTTCTTGTTTCCACTTTGCTCCTTGGTCACAGCAACAACAGATCCTTCCTTAGGAAACAGATTCTCGTGCCTGAGAGCTTTCTCCGCAAGCTTCTCAAATGGGTCATCCAAATGATCCACCAACTGCCTCCCAAGATAACTGTCCAAGCCTGTCACAAACTTCTCACTCTTCTGATAGGGAGATTCAATATATGACCGAGCATACTTGGAAAAAGCTTCAAACTCAGAAACATACTCAAGAACTGGTCTTCCACCTTGCTTGAGCTCCACAAACTTCTTAAACAGAACGGATTTCTGAGCTTTAGAAATGAACTTAGCTTCAAATCTGACTTGGAATTATTCCCAAGTGATCTCTTCTTCCGGAGT
Organism: Allium cepa; assembly: GCA_030765085.1. Taxonomy (NCBI): domain Eukaryota; kingdom Viridiplantae; phylum Streptophyta; class Magnoliopsida; order Asparagales; family Amaryllidaceae; genus Allium; species Allium cepa. The sequence continues at coordinate 884,349,797 of CM060940.1, read as the reverse complement.
ATCAATGGTGATAGAATTCCACCAATCAGAAGCTCTTCCTTGAAGCTGTCTTGATGCAAGCTTCCACTTAGTTGCATCCTCAATTCCCAAATCACCAAAGATCCTTCTACAAGCATCAATCCATCTCTGAACTTCAATGGTTGATTCTGTTCCAAAGAAAACCTTCCCTCCAAGAGCAGTATAGTCCTTACACAACTTAGCAAAATCCACTGGCTTTGGGGCTTGAACTTGTACTCCAACATCTACCGTTGGCCCCGGAACTGGCATCCTTCTCATGATCGAAGTCATCGTGGCCTCAAACATAGCAGCATAATCAGCTGTCCCTTCAGCAGCACGGCTTTCCCTAGCAGCTTGTCTCTCTTCGACTCATCCTTAATATCTATAAAAAGAATGATTAGAACACCTTGAGAAACAACTACATAAGGAGTTCAAATCCTTCTAAGCTACTATATTATATATAGTAATCATCCATCAAAATACAATTACGTCTCTCATACGTAGTTACGTCAGCGAGCGTTGGCTAAAATCAATTAACCAAAGCTCTGATACCAAATGTGACGACCGCCCATGACTCCTGCACTAAACAAGGAAATAGTGCGCTGAAAAGTGTGCCAGACCGCCATGGACGATCATCAAGGTAAGGTAAAACAATAAACTCTATCGTATAACTCACAGTGCATGGATAAAATACAATAGAGAAATATATATAGTGAAGCTCCACAAATCAGAATTTCATCAATACACTCTATAATAGTTTGATACAAACATCTGAATAGTCAATACATCAAGCCTCACTACATATCACTCAGAGAATCATACAAACAGCAGAACATCCAGTACATATAGTAAGAAAAACAATATGCAAAAGCCTCCAGCTCGTCTTCATCATCAACAGCGTTGGCCACTAAGAACAGCACCTGTCACGTGCTACCTAGTCTGCACATCCCAACATGGATGAACAGCCCAAGGTAATAAGAGTTGAACATAAAACCTTGAGTCAGACAAAAGTCTTAGTGAGCAGTAAATCAACTATCAAACATACCAAAAGAGCATAAAGGGAAAAGGAATAGGAACCCAACCATCCCACTCCACCTCTTTCTACAGTGATAGCCCCCAGACACACTAAGCAGAAGCAAACATAACAATTCAGACATTCAAAGCAAAGTAATTATCACTCGAGTCAAGGTCGATGTTTTTCAAGCACAAACCCCCAAGGCCTAAACCAAGATCAGATAAGCACCCTGAAAACATCGCTCTTGGCCCAAGCGACGATACAACCAAAACATCCAAACATCCATGACTCTGGTTATCACTGTTATCATTGCTTCGATATCACCGTTAAATGAATGACCGGCTTATTATTTCATCCGTCCGTCAAGGGCAAATGGTAACCCCGGTTCTAGACAGAACTCTGCACGTCGTCACAGCCCGTGCCTAGGATTATCGAATCTGCCCAGAGTACTTAGCACGTCGTCGCAGCCCGTGCTTGGGACTATCGAATCTACCCAGCGTACTCTTGCTTTGAGCCTGCTAGAACCTTCAATAACGATGAGATCTCAGCCTTCTAGTCATCCTCCTCGACGACTATTCTCATACTAGCTCAAGCGCCTCTCGAGCCATCCATTATCAACAAACTCGAACCATATCACCGAGTTATCAACATGCTTGGGATGATCACGTCTGGATTAAACCAAGGCTATCTCACATCATGCTTTGCTTCATCGCATCATAGCAAAGTCCCATCTCAACATCATGTTTTGCCTCATCGCATCATAGCAAAGTCCCATCTCAACATCATGCTTTGCCTCATCGCATCATAGAAAAGTCTCATCTCAACATCATCATCAAATCTATCCATATGAGCTTCAACATCCGCTTCATATGCCACGAGCAGCTTTCCTTATTCAAGAGCCTTTCCACTTAGCTTTTGAATCATCTTCGACCAACTTGTCCAAATTCAACCATCAATCAACTAACTCATAACAATCAATCAAGACAATCATTAATCCAAGTAATCAATCATTCAAACAAGATCTAAATAAACAGTTATAACAATAATGACAATTTCGTAAATAAACAGTCCAAATCTAACATGCATGAATTCTAAGCAATATCTTGATAAATGAACTAGCATAGGTTAACATGTAGTAAAGTAGACATCAAAACTCTATGAACGATGGATCTACATGCAGACTTAAGGAAAATGCATGAAATCACTATCTTTAACACATAAACAAGCTACCGATCCAATATACTCTTTTGGGTCCGTGTGAGAGACAACCACCACTCACCGAATCACCTAAACAACTCGAAAACAACTAACTCCAGATTTGGACAGCAAAGGATCTAGCTTTGTGACGACCGCCCATGACTCCTTCACTAAACAAAGTAATAGTGCGCTGAAAAGTGTGCCAGGCCGCCATGGACGATCATCAGGGTAAGGTAAAACAATAAACTCTATCGTATAACTCACAGCGCATGGATAAAATACAATAGAAAAATATACATAGTGAAGCTCCACAGAATAAAATCTCATCACATAAACTCATAATAGTTTGATACAGCAATCAGCAATGTTAATACATCAAGCCTCACTACATATCACTCAGAGAATACAAACAGCGGAACGTCCAGTACATATAGTAAGAAAAACAATATGCAAAAGCCTCCAGCTCGTCCTCGTTATCAACAGCGTTGGCCACTAAGAACAGCACCTGTCACCTGCTACCTAGTCTGCCCATCTCAACATGGATGAACAACCAAAGGTAATAAGAGTTAAACATAAAACCTTGAGTCAGAAAAAAGTCTTAGTGAGCAGTAAATCAACTATCAAACATACCAAAAGAGCATAAAGGGTAAAAAGGAATAGGAACCCAACCATCCCACTCCACCTCTTTCTACAGTGATAGCCCCCAGACACACTAAGGAGAAGTAAACATAGCAATTCAGACCTTCAAAGCAAAGTAATTATCACTCGAGTCAAGGTCGGTGTTTTCCAAGTATAAACCCCCAAGGCCTAAACCAAGATCAGATAAGCACCCTGAAAACATCGCTCTTGACCCAAGCGACGATACAACCAAAACATCCAAACATCCATGACTCTGGCTATCACCGTTATCATTGCCTTGATATCACCGTTAATTGAATGACCGGCTCATTATTTCATCCGTCCATCAAGGGCTAATGGTAACCCCGGTTCTAGACATAACTCCGCACGTCGTCGCAGCCCGTGCCTAGGACTATCGAATCTGCCCAGAGTACTAGCACGTCGTTGCAGCCCGTGCCTGGGACGTCGTCGTGACCCGTCCCAACGTACTCTTGCTTTGAGCATGTTAGAACCTTCAATAACGATGAGATCTCAGCCTTCTAGTCATCCTCCTCGACGACTATTTTCATACTAGCGCAAGCGCCTCTCGAACCAACCATTATCAACAAACTAGAACCATATCACCGAGTTATCAACATGCTTGGGATGATCCCGTCTGGATTAAACCAAGGCTATCTCACATAATGGTTTGCTTCATCGCATCATAGCAAAGTCCCATCTCAACATCATCATCAAATCTATCCATATGAGCTTCAACATCCGCTTCATATGCCACAAGTAGCTTTCCTTATTCAAGAGCCTTTCAACTTAGCTTTTGAATCATCTTCGACCATACTTGTCCAAGTTCAACCATACATCAACTAACTCATAACAATCAATCAAGACAATCATTAATCCAAGTAATCAATCATTTAAACAAGATCTAAATAAGCAGTTATAACAATAATGGCAATTTCGTAAATAAAGAGTCCAAATCTAACATGCAATCTAACAAGCATGAATCATGAATAATATCTCTACAACTTGATGAATAAACTTACATAAGTGAACATGTAGTAAAATAGGTGTCAAATTATCATGAACAATAGATCTACATGCAGACTTAAGGAAAACGCATGAAATCGCTATCTTTAACACACAAACAAGCCACCGATCCAATATACTCCTTTGGGTCCGTGTGAGAGATAACCACCACTCACCGAATCACCTAAACACCTCAAAAGCTACTAACTTCAGATCTGGACAGTAAGGAATCAAGCTTGATCCTCCAAAGCTCCGCTTCAAATAATGAAATCTCTCTTCGATGGATGGAGATCTCTAACTTTGTCTCTTGGATCTTCGATTTGATCTTCAATCTAGATGGATGGAAGCACAAGATTAGAGTGGAGAAAAGAAGTGAAGAAGCGTTGTAGTTGAGCTCTCAAAATGGCAGCACTTCATCGCTTCAAAATCCGGTGCCAAAAAGTGAGCCAAACCCTTCTATTTATAGGCAGATCCTTGAGTCGTTTGCCCCCATAAGTCGTCGCCGACCTAACGACTTAACCAAGCTACGACCTAACGTATCGTTATAATGCCTAACGACCTACGTCTCAAGCCTGATGCCGACCCAGCGACTCAACTGAGATGCCGACCTAACGACTTAAGCCTCTACACGACTCAACGACCTAACTCAAACACAGCCTAACAACCTAACGATCTAACCCTATGGCCGACCTAACACCTAGCCGACCTAACGACTTACGTGTACTGCCGACCCAACGATGTATCTGACCTAACACTATACACATGGTCTCAACGACCTACGACCTATACCATAACCCGTCCACGACCTAACTGTACTCACCCTATCACCATAAGTCGCTTACGACTTAAGCCTGCAGGTCGTTAACTCCTATAGGTCGTTATCTCCTATAGGTCGGTCTACTTTTAGATCGGTCAAAATCTTAAGTCGCTTACTCCCCTAAACCGTTAGCTCTTAGGTCGGCCCATCTCCTTAACCGCTAACTACCTTGAGTTGTTAGTTCCCTTAGGTCGATCAATACCTTAAGTCGGCAACTACCACAAACTCGCTTATCCCGTTAGGCCGCTAACTACCTTAAGTCGGTCACTCTCTTAACTCGCTCCACCGACCCAAACCACAACACGACCTAAACTCCCACACGAGCTAACTCTGGTTGACTCAAACAATGCAAACGACCTAATGGCAACTATTTTACGATTTGTCGACACGTAAAAAAATGGGTCGTTACATTCTCTCCCCCTTAGGAATTTCGCCCTCGAAATTCCAAACATACAAGAGCAATCAAAACTATTCTGCATGCCTACCATCCATAACAATCAACAAACCATGCATCCAATTACTAACCTAGCATGCAGAATTCTAAGACTAGAACAAGTTACAAATTCATGAGATGTCACGACACCTTAGGGCCATACCTCGAAGAGTTCAGGATGAGCTGCCTTCATCCTCTCTTCCTCCTCCCATGTACAGTCGTTAACATCATCACTCCATTGTACCTCGAGCAACTTGACTACCTTCCTCCTAAGCTGTTTCGTGTCGGTTCCCACAACACGAAGTGGCTTACGAGGTCTTCTAACAACTGGATCAACTTCTAAATCTTCACAGCTATCAGCAGAAACCACTGTATTTGGGTCGTGCACATACTTCCGTAAATACGATACGTGAAAAACATTATGCACACCCAACATCTTTTCCGGTAATTCCAATTTATACGCGAGCTTTCCAATTCGCTCGATGATCTGGAATGGCCCAACAAATCTCGGAGTCAATTTTCCTTTCTTCCCGAATCGAATAACATTCTTCAGTGGAGAAATCCTCACAAAAACCATATCTCCTACGTCGAATTCCAAATCCTTACGACGCTTATCGGCATAACTTTTCTGACGGTCTTGGGCTGCCTTCATTCGTTGCCGAATGATCTCTATACAATCCGAAGTCTGTCGAATCATTTCTGGCCCAAGTATCAACTTTTCTCCTGTTTCCAACCAACATGTCGGTGAGTTACACGGTCTTCCGTACAATGCTTCATATGGTGCCATACCAATGCTTGACTGATAACTGTTATTATATGAAAATTCCACCAAATGAAGATGATCTTCCCATGATCCCCCGAAATCCAAAACACATGCTCTGAGGAGATCTTCCAAAACTCGGTTGACTCTCTCGGTCTGACCATCTGTTTGGGGATGATAAGCTGTACTCAAACACAGCTCGGTTCCCAAAACTTCCTGGAAGCTCTTCCAAAATCCACTAGTGAACAATGGGTCTCGATCTCTCACTATACTCTTTGGAATACCATGGAATCGAACTATCCACTTAACATACAACTCAGCCAATTTCGATGCAGTCCTAGTTGATCGAACAGGAATGAATCTTGCACTCTTAGTCAAACGATCTACGATGACCCAAATCCCTTCATTTCCTGCTCTGGTTCTAGGTAGACCATCGATAAAATCCATCGATATTTGCTCCCACTTCCATGTAGGAACTTCTAATGGCTGAAGCAATCCACTTGGCTTCTTCTGCTCTGCTTTTACCAACTGGCAGTTCATACACTTGGAAATAAAATTTCCAACATCCTTCTTCATACCTTCCCAATAATAGGTTCTCTTCATATCCCAATACATCTTATTTTCACCTGGATGAATTGTCAACTTCGAGTGATGAATTTCCTTCAGAACTTCGTCTCTCAATTCATCTATATCGGGAACAACTAGTCGTCCTTGCTTTCGAAGCCAACCCTCTCGATTGACCTCGAATCCTTTATCCTTTTCTGGGTCCAGTCCAGATTCCAAATCACGGACAATCTTGACAAGCTTATCGTCTCGCTTTTGGCTCTCGCCAATTCTTTCCACAAGAGTGGGTCTTTTCGATAAGTTTGCCAACATTTCAGGTTCCAATTCACATCTAGGCCTGAAGTCAAATCCAGCCAAATACTCAAGACTCTTCCATTCCGAAAACATGGCTCCCAGACCTGCGTGTCTTCGACTTAACGCATCTGCCACTGCGTTACCTTTTCCCGGAGTATAGGCTATACCAAAATCATATGATGCTAAAAACTCTAGCCATCGTTGCTGTCGAAGATTCAAATCCTTTTGGGAGAAAAGATACTTCAATGACTTATGATCTGTAAACAACTCAAATCGAACTCCCAATAGATAATGTCTCCACATCTTCAAAGCAAATACAATTGCCGCTAACTCCAAATCATGAGTCGGATAATTCCTTTCATGCGGCTTCAGTTGTCGACTTGCATACGCAACAACTTTATCCTTCTGCATTAGCACTGCTCCAAGTCCAGTACCACATGCATCGGTGTAAACCACCATCTCACCATTTCCACTTGGAATAGTCAAAACAGGAGCACTTGTCAGTCGCTCTTTCAGGATTCCAAAAGCTTGCTCACACTTATTATCTCATCTAAACACTTGGTTCTTTTTCGTTAATCCTGTTAATGTTGCAGCTATCTTGGAAATGTCTTTGATAAACCGACGATAATGTCCTGCTAATCTAAGAAAACTTCTCACATCAGATGCATTCTTAGGTCTAATCCAATCCTGGATTGCTGCCACCTTAGCGGGATCAACCGCTATTCCACTTCCAGAAATAACATGGCCTAAGAACCTCACTTCGCTCTTCCAGAAGTGACACTTCGAAAACTTAGCCTTCAGCTGATATTTCCGCAAGATTTCCAAAACAATACGCAAGTGCGTCTTGTGCTCTTCTTCAGTTCTGGAATAAATCAAAATATCATCCACGAACACAAGTACAAACTTGTTCAACTGATCTCTGAACACTCTATTCATAAGATCCACAAAATATGCTGGTGCATTGGTCAATCGAAACGGCATTACCAGCCACTCATAGAAACCAGATGGTGTCCTAAAAGCAGTCTTCGGAACACTATCCTTTGCCACTCTCAACTGGTGAAATCCCGTTGCCAAATCCATCTGAGAAAACACCTTGGCTTCGTGAAGCTAATCAAACAAGTCATCTATTCTCGGCAATGGATACTTGTTCTTCTTAGTCACTTTATTCAGCTCACGATAATCCACACACAACCTCAACGATCCATCCGCTTTGGTTGCGAACACAACTGGTGCACCCCATTCGGACACACTACGCCAAATGAATCCTTTCCGTAAAAGGTCATCAACTTGCACCTTCAACTCTTGCTGTTCCCTAGGCGCCATCCGCCTAAGAGGCATCACAACAGGTTTGGCTCCCTCAACTAGATCGATACGAAACTCGATCTCTCTATGCGACGGTAACCCTTTGACCTCGTCAAAGACATCCTTAAATCCATTCACAATAGGCACCGATGACAGTCCATCCCGTGGAACAACCAGCGAATACATGAAGCTCATGAAGACGCCTTCCTCATGCTTACATCGTATCACAACCTTTCGCCCCTCCACATTCTCGACTGTCACCTCAAGCCTGTCACAATCAACCTTTGCCGCATACTTCCTAAGCCAGTCCATACCCAAAATAATTCCAAACCCCGCAAAGTTCAGAACAAAGCAATCACACACAAAAGAGCAATCATGACTCGACACAACTAGACCACGGCATACCATACACAAACAAGACAAACCCCCAACTGGATTAGTCACAACCAATGGTCTATCCACAATATCCGGTTCCAAACCCAACCAGCCTACAAGTTCATTACAAACAAAAGAATGCGACGCCCCAGTATCAAACAACACTCTAATTGGAACACCACAAATGGAAAGAGTACCTTGAACCACCACACTCTTTCCTTTCTCTTCAGTAGTAGGTGCTTTCGAAGATGATGGCACAGCCCCCAAAGCATAAGCTTGCACAATCTGCTTGTCCTTCCTCGGTTCGGGACAATTCCTCTTGAAATGCCCCGGTTTGTCACAGTTGTGACACTTTGCCGGCACTCTCGGTTTCTTACAATCCCTGGAGAGATGGACCTTTTGCTGACAGTTGTAGCAGGTCACTTCGCCCTTCGGCTTCTTCTGACCATCCTTACCCTTCTGTTGCTGCTGCTTCCTCTTCTTGTTTCCACCTTGCTCCTTGGTCACAACAACTACAGATCCTTCCTTAGGAAACAGATTCTCGTGCCTGAGAGCTTTCTCCACAAGCTTCTCAAATGGGTCATCCAAATGATCCACCAACTGCCTCCCAAGATAAGTGTCCAAGCCTGTCACAAACTTCTCATTCTTCTGATAGGGAAAATCAATATACGACCGAGCATACTTGGATAAAGCTTCAAACTCAGAAACATACTCAAGAACTGGTCTTCCACCTTGCTTGAGCTCCACAAACTTCTTAAACAAAACAGATTTTTGAGCTGTAGAAATGAACTGTGCCTCAAATCTAGCTTGGAATTGCTCCCAAGTAATCTCTTCTTCCGGAGTATCAATGGTGATAGAATTCCACCAATCAGAAGTTCTCCCTTGAAGCTGTCTTGATGCAAGCTTCCTCTTAGTTGCATCCTCAATTCCCAAATCACCAAAGATCCTTCTACAAGCATCAATCCATCTCTGAACTTCAATGGTTGATTCTGTCCCCAAGAAAACCTTTCCTCCAAGAGCAGTATAGTCCTTACACATCTTAGCAAAATCCACTGGTTTTGGGGCTTGAACCTGAACTCCAACATCTACCGTTGGCCCCGGAGCGGGCATCCTTCTCATGATCAAAGTCATCATAGCCTCAAACATAGCAGCATAATCCGCATCAGCAGCCTCTTCAGCAGCACGGCTTTCCCTACCAGCTTGTCTCTCTCTTCAACTCATCCTTTATATCTATAAAAAGAATGATTAGAACACCTTGAGAAACAACTACATAAGGAGTTCAAATCCTTCTAAGCTACTATATTATATATAGTAATCATCCATCAAAATACAATTACGTCTCTTATACGTAGTTACGTCAGCGAGCGTTGGCTAAAATCGATTAACCAAACTCTGATACCAAATGTGACGACCGCCCATGACTCCTGCACTAAACAAAGTAATAGTGTGTTGAAAAGTGTGCCAAGCCGCCATGGACGATCATCAAGGTAAGGTAAAACAATAAACTCTATCGTATAACTCACAGCGCATGGATAAAATACAATAGAAAAATATACATAGTGAAGCTCCACAGAATAAAATCTCGTCACATAAACTCATAATAGTTTGATACAGCAATCAGCAAAGTCAATACATCAAGCCTCACTACATATCACTCAGAGAATACAAACAACGGAACATCCAGTACATATAGTAAGAAAAACAATATGCAAAAGCCTCCAGCTCGTCCTCATCATCAACAGCGTTGGCAACTAAGAACAGCACCTGTCACCTGCCACCTAGTCTGCCCATCCCAACATGGATGAACAGCCCAAGGTAATAAGAGTTAAACATAAAACCTTGAGTCAGACAAAAGTCTTAGTGAGCAGTAAATCAACTATCAAACATGCCAAAAGAGCATAAAGGGTAAAAAGGAATAGGAACCCAACCATCCCACTCCACCTCTTTCTACAGTGATAGCCCCCAGACACACTAAGGAGAAGTAAACATAGCAATTCAGATATTCAAAGCAAAGTAATTACCACTCGAGTCAAGGTCGGTGTTTTCCAAGTACAAACCCCCAAGGCCTAAACCAAGATCAGATAAGCACCCTGAAAACATCGCTCTTGACCCAAGCGACGATACAACCAAAACATCCAAACATCCATGACTCTGGCTATCATTGTTATCATAGCCTTGATATCACCGTTAATTGAATGACTGGCTCATTATTTCATCCGTCCGTCAAGGGCTAATGGTAACCCCGGTTCTAGACATAACTCCGCACGTCGTCGCTGCCCGTGCCTAGGACTATCAAATCTGCCCAGAGTACTAGCACGTCGTCGCAGCCCGTGCCTGGGACGTCGTCGTGACCCGTCCCAACGTACTCTTGCTTTGAGCATGTTAGAAACTTCAATAACGATGAGATCTCAGCCTTCTAGTCATCCTCATCGACGACTATTTTCATACTAGCTCAAGCGCCTCTCGAACCAACCATTATCAACAAACTCGAACCATATCACCGAGTTATCAACATGCTTGGGATCCCGTCTGGATTAAACCAAGGCTATCTCACATAATGCTTTGCTTCATCGCATCATAGCAAAGTCCCATCTCAACATCATCATCAAATCTATCCATATGAGCTTCAACATCCGCTTCATATGCCACAAGTAGCTTTCCTTACTCAAGAGCCTTTCAACTTAGCTTTTGAATCATCTTCGACCATACTTGTCCAAGTTCAACCATACATCAACTAACTCATAACAATCAATCAAGACAATCATTAATCCAAGTAATCAATCATTCAAACAAGATCTAAATAAGCAGTTATAACAATAATGGCAATTTCTTAAATAAAGAGTCCAAATCTAACATGCAATCTAACAAGCATGAATCATGAACAATATCTCTACAACTTGATGAATAAACTTGCATAAGTGAACATGTAGTAAAATATGTGTCAAATTATCATGAACAATAGATCTACATGCAGACTTAAGGAAAACGCATGAAATCACTATCTTTAACACACAAACAAGCCACCGATCCAATATACTCCTTTGGGTCCGTGTGAGAGATGACCACCACTCACCGAATCACCTAAACACCTCAAAAGCTACTAACTTCAGATCTGGAAAGCAAGGAATCAAGCTTGATCCTCCAAAGCTCCGCTTCAAATAATGAAATCTCTCTTCGATGGATGGAGATCTCTAACTTTGGCTCTTGGATCTTCGATTTGATCTTCAATCTAGATGGATGGAAGCACAAGATTAGAGTGGAGAAAATAAGTGAAGAAGTGTTGTAGTCGAGCTCTCAAAATGGCAGCACTTCGTCGCTTCAAAATCCGGTGCCAAAAAGTGAGCCAAACCCTTCTATTTATAGGCAGATCCTTGAGTCGTCTGCCTCCATAAGTCGTCGTTGACCTAATGACTTAACCAAGCTACGACCTAACGTATTGTTATAATGCCTAACGACCTACGACTCAAGCCTGATGCCGAACCAGCGACTCAACTGAGATGCCGACCTAACGACTTAAGCCTCTACACGACTCAACGACCCAACTCAAACACAGCCTAACAACCTAACGATCTAACCCTATGGCCGACCTAACACCTAGCCGACCTAATGACTTACCTATACAGCCGACCCAATGATGTATCCGACCTAACACTATACACATGGTCTCAACGACCTACGACCTATACCATAACCCGTCCACGACCTAACTGTAATCACCCTATCACCATAAGTTGCTTACGACTTAAGCCTGCAGGTCGTTAACTCCTATATGTTGTTATCTCCTATAGGTCGATCTACTTTTAGATCGGTCAAAATCTTAAGTCGCTTACTCCCCTAAACCGTTAGCTCTTAGGTCGGCCCATCTCCTTAACCCGCTAACTACCTTGAGTCGTTAGTTCCCTTAGGTCCAATACCTTAAGTCGACAACTACCACTAACTCGCTTATCCCGTTAGGCCGCTAACTACCTTAAGTCGGTCACTCTCTTAACTCGCTCCACCGACCCAAACCACAACACGACCTAAGCTCCCACACGAGCTAACTCTGGTTGACTCAAACAATGCAAACGACCTAATGGCAACTATTTTACGATTTGTCGACACGTAAAAATACGGGTCGTTACAAGCTTGATCCAACAAGATTCCGCTTCAAACGATGAAATCTCTCTTCAATGGATGGAGATCTTCAACTTTGTCTCTTGGATCTTCGATTTGATCTTCAATCTTGGATGGAAGGAAGCACTAGATTAAAGTGGAGAAAAGAAGTGAAGAAGTGTTGTAATCGAGCTCTCAAAATGGCAGCACTTCGTCGCTTCAAAATCCGGATCCCAAAAATGAAGATAGGCACCTCTATTTATAGGCTGGAAATCCTTAACTCGTATGCCCCCTTAAGTCGTCCACGACTCAACAACCCCATGACTCACGACTCATTAACCCCTCGGCCTATACGACTCACGACTCAACACACACGGCTCAACACACATGGCTCATGACTCAACGACTCAAGCCTATGCGAGACTTAACACATGCGCACGACCTAAGACTCAACACATACGGCCCAACGACTCAACGACTCACGACTCAGGACTCAACAGGATACGACTTAGCGTCCTAACACACTGCCGCATTTCTACCTAAGTCCTAAGTCGTTTGGACGACTCAACGACTTACGACCTAGCGACTCATCTTCATAGCCGACCCAACGACTTAACACCTTACCTTAAGTCGTTCGAACGACCTATCTTTAACACGGCACAAACCACTAAGTCGCTTCCTGCCTTAAGTCGTTAACCCCTAAGCCGTTAACCCTTAAGCCGTAAATCGTTCAACCCTATAACCTGCTAATATCTTAAGTTGTTATCCCTTAAGTCGGCCAATCACTTAAGTCGTCAACACCTATAAGTCAGTCACCTTCCTTAAGTCGCTCCATCCTCTAAGTCGTACAACCGACTTATCTTCTACACGACTCATCTCTTCACGACTCATCTCTACACAACTTAAGCTCCAAATGACTTAAATTCTAAACGACTTAAATTCTAAACGACCTAATAACAATAATTCTACGATCTTTCGATCCGTAAAAATACGGGTCCTTACAATATGTTAACAATCTTTTCTATTAAACTAAATGACCAAGAAACTTCACTTCCTTCTTCCAAAAATTACACTTCGAAATCTTTGCCTTCAATTGATGTTGTCTCAATGTCTCAAGCACTATCCTAAGATGAACTTCATGATCTCTTTCATTTTGGGAATATATTGATATGTCATCTATGAATACTAAAACAAATCTTCCAGATGCTCCCGTAAGATTCTGGTCATGAAGTTCATGAAGAATGTCGACGGATCACTTAGTCTGAACAGCTTTACTAACTATTCGTACGATCCATATCTGGTCCTAAACGCCGTCAAAGGAATATCATCCTCTGCTATTCTAAGCTGATGGAATACCGTTGTTAAATCCAACTAAGAAAATACTTAGCCTCCACTCAATTGGTCGAACAATTCATCAATCCTAGATAACGAATATCGGCTCTTTATCGTCTTTTTATTTAGCTTACAATAATCGTACATCAACAACCTATCTGGTTTCTTAACAAAACTACAGATGATTTCCAAGGCGTGCTTCTTGGTTTGATAAAATTCTTACCTTCTAAGTCCACCAACTGCACCTTTAACTCTTTCATCTCGGTAGGTATCATTCTACTTGGCGTTCTACTCACATGTTCAGCCCCTGGTACTAAAGCTACCTAATTTTCGATAGCTCATTCGACGATAGTCCTATCACAGGCTCAAAGAAATTTATGAATTTTCTAACAATGAAAACTCAATTTAACTCGTCTTCTGCCTCCATAGTACCCAACAAAGTATTAACTTCAAACTAGGGTTTTCTATGGAGTAAATATTATGATCACTACAACTAGAATGTCTAGGTGACATTTTCCTATCATGGCAAAATATCCCAGCATCGTACTTACTTAATCAATCCATATCCAAAATAATTTCGAACCCTATGAAATCAAATACATACAAACTGCAAGAAAATATATGATCTAACAGTTCAAACTCTAACTGGTCACATCTCATCCCAAGTGTCGCGTACCCTCCTATCAGATTCGCAACCCTTAAGGATGTAATTAGGTATGAAAGTTCTCAATTAAGCTTATCTACCAAATAATGAGATATAAAAGAATGTGATGCACCAATATAAAATAGAACTCTAACTAAGATACCATGAATCAAAATCATACCTCCCAACATAACTTTTCCTTTCTTCTCTGCTGTTGATCTTGAGGTAGCTGCTTTCAATGCAAACACTTTGTCATTTCCATCCTTGGATGGTTCTTTGCATTAGTTCTTATAATGTCCAACCTGATCACAGATGAAGCATTTCACTCCTTTCTTATCAGCAACCTTCTTTTCTTTATCCATCTGACACTCATGAAAAAAATGTCCCTTCTTGTCGCACTTGTTGCAAACTACATCGGCCTTCCCTTTCTTGGCTGCTTCTCTGTTATGAGCTCCTTTCTTATGGTAAAACTTTATCTACTGGTTCTGCTCACCTTGAGTTTCCACTGCTTTGTTACCATTAAAGAAAGCGAGCATCTCCTCATTCCTCAAAGCCATCTAAACAACAGCATCGCATGAATCCCTAATATGTGGTAAAGTTGCTTTAGCAAGTTGAGGTCTCAATTCGCTAATGAAATTCTCATTCTGTTTAATAACTGTATCAACCGTAGCATATTCGTTTCTCGACTCCTCAAATGTAGTAGATACTCAAGCACTGTCTTGTCTCCCTACACTGACTCAGCAAACTTCCTTAGTAGAGTTGACTTGGCAATCTCGGACATGAATCTTTCCTCAAAGCTCCTTCTGAATTCTGCCCAAATCATGGTCTCTTCATCTACTCCTATAGTAACACTGTTCCACCAGTCCAATGTTGTTACTTGCAACTGCGGATGCAAATCTTCTTTTTATGCTTATCATTGTATCCCAAATCAGCAAAAATCCTCTCGTAATGAAGCAACCAATTATCCATTTCAATTGCGTCCTCAATGCCGACAAACCGCTACACTCCCAGCCTATCATAGTCTTTGCTTAGTACTGCATATTTATTGACCATCGAAGTTTCCTAATTTCCTCCTCCAACATCTCCTTTGATTAATCCCGTAGCAGCTCCAGCTTGCATCATGTTGATGAAGAACTGATACATAGCTCCCATATCAACTTACGGTGCTCCGGCTCCCACATTAGCAATTTGTGCTCAACTTAGATTGCTTCTAGTGTTTGGTTTGGCATTTCCATTAGCTGTATTGCTACCTTCGTCAAGGTTAACTCTTTCATTCCTTACATCCATATCTTACTTCCTTAAAATCTATATTTGAGTCTTCGTAAGATACAGAAGAATAGCCCAAAAGAGATAGAAGAATAGAGATAAAGCTTATACTTATACATAGCTACAAGTACGTTGCGATAGCATTATCCCATGCCCTACCATTTTCTCTAATTCCATAGGATTATGTTTTCAAAAATCATTTTAAGTTTAAAATTTATTTCAAATTTTCATAAACCCATGGTCTGATACCAAGTTGTAACAACCCCTATTTTTAGGCCCAAAGCTAAGCGCAACTGATGCTGCAGTCATCTACAGTATTAACTTCTGGTGATAATATATAGTAATGTTAATGGTATCGGTAATATTAGAAGCACATGATATGAAATAAAATCAACAAAGATTTAAAAATAGCTTTTTATTACATTTCAAATCAATATTTCAAATTTAATTACATGATCCAAAAACGATTCCTAGGTTTTGATCAAATATAATTATTATAAAATGTGCCAAGAGCGACGTACGAAGATGCCTACTTGGATGATCAGAGTATTAGGTAGATAGACATATTAGTCATAAATACATCACAACAGAAATAATGCTAAATAATTCCTACACAACTAACTTTGCCACCTACATGTCTTCGGAAGCTTATTTGTTTAACCCAATAAACCTGAAAAGTCCTTAACTCTCAATCTATTCAAATTTACTTTTGAGCACCCAAGAGTTTAAGGAAAAAACATAAACTTCGAGTCAGATATAAAGCCCGGTGTGAATAATTATATTACATCTCGGTTTACTAATATTAAATGAGACCACGCTATTTAGCGGAACGGTTCCCCCTACTAATATCCTTTTAAAATCATATCTTTTGCAAATCAAAATCCTGCAATCAAACTGATTGTAAAAACAATAGCAATAACATATATGCATATAAATCAGGTAATCAATTGACAATCTATCCGAACAATATAGCTTTATCAGGCTGACTATTAACCACTTGTTGACTCGGGCTTACCAGACATAATAAATATTCTAATTTTTGTTAGATACAATACTAGACGTTCTATCCTTAACTTACTTCTCCAATGGTCAACTGATCCGAATGATTTTACAGGCCCACCAATAACCTACCTCTAACATCATTTTAGTCTTACCTATGACAAAGCCCTACACACTAGAATTTTGAACTTATATTAGATAGGGGCAACTAGCTAAAGTATAAAGAGAGACCTAATACCGTTCCATCTAGTCATCTAATATTTGAGTCTTATACTTAGGGTTAACTACCCTATTCAATTTTCCTTAAAAACAATCTTTAAAAGTGATTTACCCTTGCAATCATATCTTTGTAAAATAAGAAAATCATACTCTTTGCTTTGATCAAAATACTTATGCCATAATATACGCTTTACAAAACAATGTTGATGAAAACCTAAAATCAATAGGGTCCTCTATCCCTTTGAAATAAGTTAAAGCCCTTTATAACTTAGAAAAAAAAATAGGTTATAAGCCTAAACAATACCTTCGAAATCTTTGTTTAAAATCTAAAACAATCCATTTCGAAATCATAGAAAGCATCCCTTTCGAAATCATTGTTTAAAACCTTAGACATCATCTTTTGAAACCATTATACGTATCTTTTAAAAACATTAGAAACATTCTTAGAAACACTTAAAAACATACCTTTCGAAACACTTAAAGCGTACCTTTTGAAAGTATTGGGTTCAAGTTAGAATTTGTGGAAACAGAGCTTTGAAACCATTCAAAAGTATTTCTTTTGAAATCATTGTATTCAACATTTAATATAACTATAGGGTCAAAGAGAATAGAAGCGAAAGCATCACTTTCGAAAGCATTGATTTCAAGTAAAAGAATTGAGGAAGAGAGCAGCTTTGAAACTTCCTTTTCCAAACTATTTCCTTTGAAACAATTAGTAAAACTGGCTAAGTGGGAAGGCGGCTTCAATATTAAAAAGATGAAAGCCTTCCTTTCGAATACATTGTTTCGAAGTTATAAAGAAAAAAGGTCTCTATCTAATATGAAAGGTATAAATACTTTAGCTACGGTATCGAAGGGGTTCAAAAGCGGCAACCCTTTCAAAAACTTCTTTTAAATACAAAGGCAAATCAATGGATTCGAAAGCTAATAAAAGTGGCTTCAACCCTTTCGAATGCATACTTTTTACACCATCCTTTCCTTTCACCTTTCTCTAATACACTATATACCAATTAGTTGATTTCGTGTGCATTGGGTATGAAAGGTTTACTGGGTATGTTGACGAAAGCAAGCAATGAAAGTGGCAAAATTGTAATTCGAAAGAAAACTGATTTTACGCTTTTCAAAGTAATTCCTTTTCACCTAACTTGCATAATTTGCCAAAATATGATTGATTTCTAATCCTTTACTAAAATTCTTTTCAAAAAAAAAATACTGAATTCAACATTTAACAATTGAAATATTTTAAACAAATAAGCCCTTTTCTTTAATAAAATATTTAAAACATTTAATTCCTCTAACTTAATTAATTTAATAACCATAGTAAAACACTTAGGAATAATCTCTAAAAATCACAAAAATTCAATTTAAATATGTTTTCTAACATATATAAATTTCATACCCGAAAACATTATTTAATTGCCTTAACAATTTAAACCCAAAATTAAGGATTTTCTCTCTTAGAAAATTTGTAATAAATCCACAATCACTTAGAAAATTAGGAAACTTTTCAAAAATAATGTTTTTGACCATATATCAAAAACGCCACTTATTTGATGTCAGTTGATAGGTTTTCTAATCCAAACATATCATAAAATCTATATTAAACCATATAGATCATCAACAAATATATACATCCATTTTAACAAATATAACATGGTGTATTATTTGCAAACATTGTTCAGATCTAACTTGAAACTGCAATCATTATCAAAAGTGAGGTGTAAACTATTTATTCACCTTGAATTTATGTTAAGATAGTTGATATTTGCCCTTAGATTGATTTCTTTAAGTTTTCTACTTGAATCCTAGCTTATCTTCCCTTTAGATCTTCTTACTAGTGGCCGAAAAAGTTCCTTTAGGGTTGTAGTTTTGTTTGTGAAAGTTAAAATGAATGAGGAATGAAGAATAAAAGAGTTTAGGTTATTGGAATAATGGGTATCCCCATTTTACCCTTACCATATCCTCCTACTTACTTATTTTTAATTCTCATTTACTAATACATTCATTAAGACACAACCACTTTTTTGGTTAACAAATCTCAATGCTTAAAAGAAGACCATAATTCAAATTTAGAAAAAGAGGAGGTTATGTGGAAAAAAATATCTAGAATTCAATGGATTAATGAAGGTGATATTAATACAATTTTTTTTCTTCAAAATATGCCTAATGGTAGAAAATGTAGTAACACAATAAATTCTATTTTTTTGGATAACGTGGAATTGGTAGATCAAAGTGATCTTAATAAGGTATTTACTAATTATTTAGAGATATTTATGGTACTAAAAATAAACAAAGAATTTACGTTAGATGGAATGTTATTTATCCTATTGATTCTAGAATGGACCTTTCAGAATTTGATAATCCTTTTTCTAAAGAGGAAATTTGGAAGGCTATTAATGACTTTCTTAGTGATAAGGCCTCGGGCCCTGATGGGTTTCCTATTTTATTTTACCAATTATTTTGGGATGTTTTATAATTCGATTTAATTAGAATGGTTAATGATATTTATAATGGGAAATTACAATTAGAAAGATTTAATTTTGCAAATGTAATTTTATTACATAAAAAGATCGGTGCTAATAATTTAAAAGATTTTAGACCTATTCCTTTCATTAATTGTTCTGTTAAAATTATTTCAAAAGTTTTAGATAATAGACTTAACAAAAGAATGAATGGTCTAATTGATTGTTCACAATCTGCTTTTATTAAGGTAGAAATATTACTGATGGAGTCGCTGCTGGTCAAGAATACATTAATCATTGTTGTAAAAATAATATTACATGTGCTCTGCTAAAACTAGAGTTTGTGAAAGCTTTTGATTCGGTTGATTGTGATTTTCTAATTGATATGTTATTAGCTAGAGGTTTTAGTCATAAATGGATTGGTATGATTATGACTTTGCCTAAATCTGGTAATTCTAGTATAATGTTTAACGGTATTTCAGGAAATAAAGTTCAATCTAAACGACGTTTAAGGCAGGGTGATCCTTTATCGTCTCTTTTGTTTAACTTATATGGAGATGTTTTTGCTATGATAATTAAAAAACCGGTCGGCAGTGGATCTTTTGGGAGTACTGGTAGTGAAATCTCTCGCAATGGTCTCTCAATTCTTTAATTTGCAAACGATACTTTACTATTTACTTCCCATTTACCTAATCATGTCGTTACCCTTAAATTTATTTTATACAGCTTTGAACTTCTTTCAGGGCTAAAAATTAATTTTGATAAAAGTTCCATTTTAGTATTAACCGATGTTGATAAAGTTGAAGGTTTAGTTGCTAATACGCTTGATTGTAAAACTATGACTTTCCCTTTTAATTATCTTAGTTTTTCAATTAGACCAACTAAACTCAAACATGATGACTAGTTAATTATAATAAATAAGATTAAAAATAGAATTTATAATTGGAATGGGAGATTTTTATCGAGAGCGTGTAGATTAGTTCTTATCGACTCTGTTTTATCTACTCTCCCTATCTGTTAGATGTCAGTGCATCTTTTCCCAGATTGGGTGATTGACAAAATTGATAAAATAAGAAGAGACTTCTTATGGAGTAGTGATAATTCCAACAGTAGTCTTACATGTTTAGTCAATTGGGAAATGGTCTGTAAATCGAAAAAGAAAGGTAAATTAGGAGTTATTAATTTGTGTAACATGAATTTGTCTTTATTACGGAAGTGGTTATGGAAATATAAGGACATAAATAATAACTCTATTTGGAAAGAAATTATTTCTAAACATTATTATAATGGTAGTACTAATTTATACCAAATTACACCTACATTTATTAATAAGTTGCCAAATGTTTGAAAATCAATTTTAAAATGTCATGACATTTTTAACCTGGGATCTAATATAATTGTTCACTTAGGAAATAATACTTCTTTTTGGCATGATTGTTGGATTTCTGTCATTCCTCTTAGGATAGAATTTAAAAAGTTGTATGAAATTTTTAACTTTAAGAATTCTTTAATTTTAGATGTTTTTTTCTTCGGATGATGATCCCCCTTGGAATTTTAGTTTTAAAAGAATTTTAGAGGTTACTACTCTTAGACGGCTTTCTTGGGTTTATGCTAGATTGAGTTTATATAAT
Source organism: Allium cepa (assembly GCA_030765085.1). Taxonomy (NCBI): domain Eukaryota; kingdom Viridiplantae; phylum Streptophyta; class Magnoliopsida; order Asparagales; family Amaryllidaceae; genus Allium; species Allium cepa. Next base: position 884,328,758 of record CM060940.1, on the reverse strand, counting down.
ATTGATAATGAAATATGATATTCTCTAGGAAGGAGATAAGAGTAATAAATTTACTTCTAATTCTAATCATAAATTTCTTAATTTCTTGGGCGTAGCTAACAACTCTTTTAAACTTATCTGGAAAACAAACGTTTCTCTTAAATCTAAAATTCATATGCAGTTAATCATGCATGAAAAACTATACTATTGAATTTTTAAAAATAAAATATATGCACATTGATAACAAATGTTCATTTTGTAATCTTTATTTTGATGATATTAAACATGTGTATTATGATTGCAGGATACTTATTACATTATTAATAATACTCTCAAAATATTTAACTTTATTCTTACAACTAATGTTACTTTGTGCTTATTATTGGAAGAGATTGGGATTTATTTTAAAAAGGAAAATAAATTTTATTTGATACTTTATTCATTATGAATTGTTGGTTTATTTGGTTTGAGAGAAATCAGAGAATTTTTAGTAAAAATAATAGTCATTTTAATAAATAGATTTTTATAATATCATCATTTTTTTAACTGGATCTTAAACCCTAAATATAGATTTGCTAAAAATAGTCATTTCAAAGAATATCTTAATAAGGTTAGCAATAGTATCAAGATATTTAAACATAATAACAATATTTTTAACATTAATAATTATAGCATTAACTTTTTCTCCAATTTGAATGATGATTTTACTGATAATCATAATGTCCTTTTGATTAAAGGAGCATAAGGATGATTTTTAGAATTGTTTTTAGTTTATAAGAATTTAATTTTACATCTCTCTTTTACATATCTAGTGTGGGTTAAGATGTTGCATAAGCAGCTTGATTTCATTTTTAGTCTGTTTCTTTTATTGATTGCTTTTCTTCTTATAATTTTAGCTATAGTATTATTACTTTTACTTCATTTTTACATATATATGTATATAAGTTTCATTTATATACATGTGTATTAGTCTTATAATTATCTTTAGTTCCATTTACAGATACAGGTTCCGGCAAGAAATAGTGCTAGATTACTAATTGCAGACTCTCAAGATTGCTGTTGATAGGATTATAGCGAGACGTTCATTTTGGACCTTCCGTGTTCGCAGTGTGGAACTTTTCCCAATTCTTCATTCTGGATCATTCATATTTGCGTTGAAGAATTCTTTCCGGTTCTTCCGCTTACTACAGAGTGGTATACTTCATTCTGAATCATTCACATTCGCAACGAGGCGTTCTTGTTGGATCTAAGTTTGCAGTGTGGCGTCTCTCCCTTAGATGAACTGTCCATTGATATCATCCACACTGAGTTGCTTCATGGTTTTTTGGGTACTTCTAACACCTCATTACATATGGTGGTCTTGTCGAAGCTCGATACTAAGGTGTAATCGGCGGTGGCCTTGCTGGAGGTCATTATAGTTATACCTGAGTCTTTTTCATTGTTTCTGTATTATGATTTGTTATCTACCAGGCATGTTGGCAGCAGTTTGGCTTTAAGTGATACACACACACACTCATATGTGCTCTCTCTACGATTGAGGATCATACATTTCTCTAAAGAAATTAACAAATCTCAACCCCTTAACTGTCTACATCATTTTATTTAACTTATTCAATTAAATATTTTAAATAATGTTAGTCAAAATTATGATCATTATAGAATACAAGTGCTTAGGTATTGAAATGAAGTGAAATTCCCAATTTGATTTACAAACTTGAGAATAGTACAAGCATGGAAGCAAAGATTTCGGATCCCTCAAATGGCACCCATAGAGTCTTATTTATAAGTGCATGTTGGATCCCCTTTTGCATTAGTCTTTTTGACTTAATCGAAAGGATGCCTTCAGGACCTTCCGTTGCCGTTGATTCCAGATTGCCTCTCCAATGTTGCTTTCAAATAAGACTTGGATGCCTTTGATTCCATTGAAACGTATAGGAGTGACCCTCGTCCTATTGTAGATATGTTGGATAAAAATGAAAGGATGTCCCAACGTGTGCGAATGATACATATCCAATACTTACGAAAGGTGATAATGCTTTTGAATGCTTTCATTCTATTGGTTTGGGAAGCATTCATTGAGGATGGAATGGTAAGCGGTGACCCCTACGGAAGAGTCAACTGCTTTGAAAGCACCTATTAGGTTGGTTGTGAAAGGTAGCTTTCGAAAGCAGTCCCTTGATTAATGCGGAAGTTCATCTTTTGATGCTTGCAGAAGCCATGCTGACAGTGTGAAATTTCCCTAATACTTATGGAAGGGTTCAACTGATTTGAAAGGCGGTCTTTGGAAAACCATGCTTTCGAAAGGTAAGTTTTGATAGAATTTTCTCCTATGGAAGATAGATAGTGATCGAACCAATTGTTTCGAAAGATTTTATATATGCGGAAGGGATCAACTAAAACGGAAGGGTAGTCTTGATCCCTTTCGACACCTTTAGAAGCCCATAATTCATTTAATACTTGCAGATTTTAATACTTGCAGAAGCATCCTTTTGACTCTTTCGTTATTTTTCTTCATGAAGCTCCCCAAAAATCTAAACCAAATGACTATGCACTAAGCAACAATAGGCATTAGGAAAAAAGGTTAGAAGAAACAACTAAAAAGTATAACATCAACAACTGATTTATAAGAACGTAGATTATCTGCCTAAAATATTGTTAGGTTCAATCAATTATTTTTTACTACGTATATATATACACATATCTGGTTTACTTGTTTAACTAGATGCATACATATATTTATTTATGGTTTTAACCATACACAGACATGGGCAAAAAATGTGTACAGCCAACCAGTCATACATGAAAATGTACATATATACAGATGTAGAATAGTGGCAGATTTTGAATGAATGCAGATAAGTGCATAAAAATTTTAAGAATAAAATGAACAACATGGTATGGATTTAATGAGAAAATGCTTTCATGTGTAAAACTATTTAGTTAAGTGTGTTATTATAAATGAATGTTGTCTAGAAACTCCCATATATATCGTCGGACAATAGAATAATAAATATACACATATTTTCCTGATTGGCCTACAATGTGTAAACACGTAGTGATACAGCTGGTGTTATATACGTTACACCCATCATAAATACATGATAAGTTAGTTGATTAGGAGAAAGATCATACTTGTATAATCATATTATTTATTTTAATGTTCCATTATTTCAACAGTAAAAAGTCCGCCCATTCAACTCTTCATGTATTTATTTTAACTGTTTATTATTATGTTTTTGTTATCCAAATGAACAACTTATTATGGTAGATTTCTGTTTTTTGTAGACTTTGAATTTGATATTTGAAATATGCGTTTAAATTCTCTTTTGACCAATATGTAAAAAAATCAACTGTTACAGTAGAACCATATGACTTATACCAAATTATCATTGACGAGACATTATTACATAAACAACAATTTTTCTACCTTAATGGAGACAACTAAACATATAACTAAATGCATTATAGCTTTTATTCCACACCACGGTCATACTAATTGATTATGGGAGAAAAATATTTTAAGGACAAATTGCGTTTAAAAAATAGGTAAAATAACACACATTTTATTAAAGTCCATTCGTCACTTAAATCTCCCAGCCTTTTTTTTCATTCCATTCGGTCGTCTTCTCAAACTCTTCTTCCTATTCGATCTCAAAACTTAAAGTGAATATTAAGCTCAGGTACTTAAAATCAAACTTAATGCATGAAAACTCCTTCCTAAAAAAGTCGTAGAATTAAGTTAGTGAATAATTGCATACATTTATGCAATTATTCAGCGAATAATTGCATATATTTCTGCAATTATATCCAACAGTTGCATAAATGTTTGTAATTATTCGGTGAATAATTACGGAAATTTCCATAATATTTTTGACGAATAATTGTGGAAATTTCCATAATTTTTCAATGAATAATTACTTAAATATCTACAATATTTGAATATGATTGCATAAATATCTGTAGTTATTCGCTGAATAATTGCTTAAATATATGCAATTATTCAATTACTTATCTCTAGGGTCCTAATTAAAATACTTTTTTGGTAAGAATATTTGGTTTATTTGAAATTTAATAGGGACTTTAGCCAGACTGTCCTAAACTTAAAATCACCCCTATAACAACCCAAAATTTGAGTTATAATAATTAGTTAACAAATTAATTAAAAAAAAATAACTTTGTGAAATTTTCAAAATCGAGCTATGGGAGTTGCACCATTGGATCCATAGCGATTTTCTAATCAATTTCCATATATAACTTGTCGAAATCCAAGTTAGTATGGAGAAGTTATGAGAGAAACAACACACACACACACACACACGTATCCATAGGTCGACCCTCGTTTGGGTCAGGTCAATCCGCACTTCAACTTGGATGACATTTCATCAAGGTACGAGCCAAAGAGTGTAAAAGTTGATTTTCTTGAGATCCTGTGCGTTCGTAGCTGCATCTGACGGTTCCAATTGAGCGATGACGTGGTTGCACTAGATTTAATCTTCAAACCGACGGTCTGAGATCCCTAAGCCACATTATAAATAGAACTATATGCCTAGCTATTTTTCTCATTCACATTTTCTCCTAATTGGGTTCACTGCCTAAGGCTGAACCCTAAGTAGAAAAAATTTCTATGGAGAAAATCATTTTAATAAAAATATTCTACGCCATAAAAGTGGATCCAGGAAGGCCCAGGAATAGAGCTAAGGACCATATGTGAGTGTTTTGTAATTATTTTAGATTTGTAAGCAATTTAGAATAATAAGTTCTCAATAGTTGTAGTTTTCCTACAATTTTGAGACAGTTTTTATGTAAATTTCAGAAGTTATTTTCGGTCTATTTTATACAGCTATTTATTTCAGTTATTTACATATATCGTAAGTTAGAATTTAGTCTGTAAATGTTAGTTTCGTTTTATAAATATTTAATCCCTTTTTACGCGAATAAAATATTAAAAGAGAAGAATTCGCTAATATGGTTTAAAATAGAAAAACAATAAATTTATAGAAATCAGATGTAAAATAAGAAAAAATGAAATAAAACAGATATGGACTGAAATAGGCAGATTTAGGATATTTGCAAACATGATTATAACAACTGTAACAAAAAAGAGAAAATAGAAGAGTAACAACTACAAGAACAATTATAACATAGGTTATAATTAGAAAGAAATAAATAACAGAAGAGGTTTATTTTAAAACTTAGATCTTGGACTAGGTTACTAAGCAAATATAGAAGTAATAGCCCTTACCGACAGCATTCGCTTTCAGGTCTATGACTGATGGTTTCATAAGTAGGTGAGACTAGGACATGCTAATGTTGATTAGGGTAAATAAGTGGACAATAGATAGAGGCTCAAATCCATAGATTGGGGAAAGGGGCACAAAGCTAGAAGATTTTTTTGTTAGGACCAGTACTGGCAGCATTCCCTTATAGGTTGAGGACTGATGGTCTCATACATAGGTGAGGCTGGCATGCTTATACTGTTTAGGGTAAATAAAGGTCAAATAGGGGGCAACAATTAGTGTGTACCGACCGAGCGTGCAGCATCAATTAAGGTAAATAATTCGCTAATGCATCCTAAGTGCTAAAGAAGTGTCTTTTGCTGTGACCAACGGGATTGGTTCACAATGGCACAACAGAGATAGGAAAGCCCGATCAATGGGTAGGATCAGGATTTCAGCCTAATCAAGTTAGCAGTTGAGACAGGTTTAGGATTTCAGCCTAATCACAGAAGTTTAAGACAAGTGGGAGCAATCAAATCAAACAATCAAAGTAAGCAGTCAAATAGAATCAAAAACGATATTTTATCCGAGTTTTATCTTTCCTGTAATTTTCCTTTCATGCTAGAACTATTGGTACGTCTATTATATTTATCTTAGTTATAAATGCTAGTAATTACTTTCACTCACCATACTTATTGTCTGACCCACTCCTCTATCTTTTCTTTTCCTCCAATGGGCCAGCAGAGTTGAGGATAGTTGATTCAGGTTGCTTGGAAATTCATTTCTGGAGTTTCCTTATTTCAGATGTATTGTTCTGCTTTTCATCTTTTTCATTTGGCTTATAATGGATTAGAATTTGTGAGAGGGATCATTATTATTGTTACTTTTACTCTGATTATGTGAGACTGATATGTATTTTCATAAGACATGAGAGATTTTGTGTTTTTGAGACGTGTTATGTTTTTATGACTTAATTTGAATTTTAATTCTGAATGATAAGTTATAATTTAAAATTTTCCGCTATTTTTACTTATTTGTCTTGTGAATCTTAGTCTATGTGGTGCTTTAGCTATACCTATAACGCGGCACATCCTTTGGTATGCCCTTTTTGGGAATACTAAGGGGTATGGTGTGTTTCATTTGGTATCAGAGTCTAAGGTTACAGGATTCCTAAAAACTTGTTTTCAAAAGTAAAATATTTTTAAACGGTAACATAACTTCAAACTAAAAGTGTTTTTTTGGAAAGAAACTCTTATTACAGAAATAGTTTTCAAGTATAAAAGAGTTTTTATAAAAATCCCCTCAAAGTCCAGTTCAACCTTCTTTTGATTCTTTCGAGCCTAAATTTTCTTTTCTTTGCATAGTATGGCAGATGCCCCAAATCTTCAAGAGGGTGCCCAAGTCCCTGGTTGGTTCCATAGATACCTCCAAGCTACGACAGCATAGGTGCAAGGGTAAGCGCTTAACGCAGGATCGTGGGTGGAGGACCCGTTAATCTACCTATAGCAGCCAATTTTTCTAAGCTATGCAAGAATTTCTCTAGTCTAGGAGGCAATACATTTTTTGGCATGGAGAATTTCATAGAGGCATGAGCTTGGTTGAGGAATACAAAGCGGATATTTGGGATGTTAGGATTGGTGAACCGATAGAGAGTTTAGCTTGCATCTTGGCAGCTGAAGGGAGAGACTTATTACTGCTGGGAGATTGTAGAGATGGAGGGTAGAGACATTGGTTGGTTTGGATTTCGAGAAAGGTTTGATAGAAAGTTCTTATTGCAAGCCAAGGGAAGCATGCAGTCGGAGAAGTTCATTAGTCTGAAGCAGGAGAGTCTTTCAGTGAAAGAGTATATAAATCAACGTAATGAGTTATCGCGGTTTAGTATGGAGCTTGTTAATACACCACATAAGAAGGCCACCAAGTTTTCTAAGGGTTTGAACCAGCCCCTCCAAGGGTTGGCATTGACACATGTACCTATGGGAGCAACAAATGAGTCACTTATGGAAATGACCCTTATATCAGATGTTGGTAAGAAAGAAGAGGTTAAGGATGTTTTGAAATCAGAATATTCTAAGAAGCAATGGTGGAAGAATAAGAACGATAAGGACAAGAAGAAAGGAGGAGGACCTCAAAAGGGACAGATCAAGAAGGGCGAGAAACGTCATAATTGTGGATTGGTTGGGCATTTCACAAAGGATTGTAAGAAGGACACGATGAAGGGGAGGTGTTACAACTGTGGGCTGCTTGGACATCTTAGTGGAGGTTGTCCTCAAAAGACGAGATAGAGAGCAGGCACACCGACGGTGCAAGAACAGGCTTTGGATGTAGCACCTTCTAGTAGTGGAACAGATCGAGGTAGGAATGTCTCTGTAGAACGTTTGATCTATATTTCAGATTTTCCTATATGAACTCTTTTTGACTCCGGAGCATTGCATTATTTCATTTCTAGTTCTTTGGTTGATTGTTTGCACCTTAGATATTTCTCTAGTTGTAGAAACCGTAGTTGTTTCAAACCCCATAGGAGGATCGACACATTTATCCATGATTTGTAGTGGTTTGAAAATTTTTATACTAGGCGTAGAGTTTGATTGGGATGCCTATATACTGCGATTTTCGAGATATGTAATGACTTTGGGGATGGACTGGTTATCCACTTATGGTGTGATATTGGACTGTGAGAGGAGAGCCGTTAAACTAGAGACATGTAGCTGATGGACTCTTGAGGTTTTATGACCCATAGGGGGTAGTCATGTTAATCTTCCTTTATTCCCTTGATTCATCTCTTGGAGAGTTAGATTCAATTCCAGTTGTCGAGATTTTCAAGACATTTTTGAGGAGGTTAGGGGCTACTCCCTAAGAGAGAGATCGACTTTGGATCTATATGAATGATAATGCTAAGCCAGTGGCATTGCCCATGAGACATATAGCTCCTAGCAAGAGGACGGAGTTAAGTAAATAGATTGGTGAGCTATTGGAGAAAGGCTTCATCAGACGGAGCATATTTGAGTGGAGGCCACCGGTCGTCTTCGCTACAAAGGCGGATGGTTCTCTTCTACTTTGCATAGACTACAGAGAGTTGAATACACTCATGAAAAAGAACCGTTACCCACTTCCTAGGATAGACGATCTTTTCGATCAGTCGGTTGGCTATTCACTATTCTCTCAGCTTGACTTAGCCACTGGATTTCATCAACTTAGGGTCATTCACGATAGCATCGATAAGACATCATTTAGGACACTCGATGGATTCTTTGAGTGGTTGGTTATGCCGTTTGGGCTGACCAATGTTCCAGCCTACATTGTAGATCTAATGAGCCGTGTTTTTCGAGATGTCCTAAATAAGTTAATTGTAGTGTTTGTTGATGACATTTTAGTGTTTTCCAAGAGTATGGAAGAGCATGCTACTCATCTTAAGGAGGTTCTTCGCACACTTAGTGTTCATCAGTTGAAAGCAAAATTCTCAAAGTGTCAATTTTGGCATGAGGAGCTGCGTTTCTTGGGATATGTAGTCTTAAGAGAGCGTTTAGCTGTGGATCCTTCTAAGATAATAGCAGTACACGATTGGAAGGCCCCTAAGAATGCTATCGAAGTTAGAAGCTTCCTAAGTTTAGCTGGTTGTTATAGGAAGTTTACCAAAGATTTTTCTAAGATTTCAATGCCGCTTACTCGCCTCACTAAGAAGAATGCAACATTCGTGTGGGACGTGGATTGTGAGGATTCCTTCAGATGCTAAAGAGAGCCCTTACTAGTGCACCAGTTTTAGTTTTACCCGACAGAGCTAAGCCTTTTACAATACACACTGATGCATGTGGGACCGGCCTTGGGGCAGTATTGATGTAGGAGAAAAGGGTAGTATGCTATGGGAGTAGACAGTTGACAACTCATGAGAAGAACTACCCCACCCGTAATTTGGAGCTGACTGCTATTATTTTCGCGCTCAAGTCTTGGAAACATTACTTGCTAGGAGAGAGGTTCGAGCTTTTCATTGACAATAAATCATTGAAGTATCTGTCCTCACAAAAGGATTTAAACTTGAGGCAGCCACGTTAGATGGAATTTCTGGCATCATGTGACTTTGAGATAGCTTACACCCCTAGAAAGGGAACGTGGTTGGGATTCATTAAGTAGGAAGAGAGCAACCCTTAGTCCAATGTTTATGGAGTGGAAAAGCCTAGAGTTTATTTGCACCTTTGATTTTGATACCTCTATGGACATTACGCCCGAATTACTGGCAGCACTTGAGGTTAAGCCTACCCTCATAGATCAGATTGACTCAAGGCAGCGAGAGGATTTAAAGCTTGTTGATATTCTAGATAGAATCAGCAGAGGAGAGATCTCTAGACATCTCCAACGCTATTTCTTCGATAGTAGAGGGTGTCTAAGGAGAGATGGAATAGTTTGTGTCTCCCGCACTGGAGATTTGATAAGAGCGGTTCTAGTAGAGGCACACCATTCTCGGATGACTATTCATCCGGTTGGAGATAAGATGTATAAGGACATGAAGAGAGTGTTTTATTGGAGTGGCATGAAGAAGGATGTAGCAGAGTTTGTGGCTAAGTATCTTGTGTTCCAAAGAGTTAAGGCGGAACAACAAAGGCTTTAGGGACACAGCTTAGACTGAGTACGGCCTATCACCCTCAAATGGATGGCCAACCGGTGAGAGCTAACAGAGTTCTTGAGGATTTGTTGAGGATGTGCACTCTTGATTTTAGAGGCACTTGGGAGGAGCACCTTTCTTTAGTGGAATTCGCTTATAACAATAGTTTTCAGGATAGCATTAGGATGGCTCCTTTTGAAGCCCTTTATGGAAGACCTTGAAAGTCGCCTTCGTGTTGGTTGGAATCTACATAAAGTTTGCTACTTGGTCTCGACATGGTTAGAGAGACTACGAAAGAGATTGATTTGATTAGAACAAGAATGAAGACAATCCAAGATAGATAGAAATCCTATGCAGATAAGCGGAGAAGGGATATTGAGTTCGAGGTAGGAGATTTGGTTTTCATTAAGATGTCACCACTTAGAAAGGTAGTGAGGTTTGGATGAAGTGGGAAACTTGCTCCTAGATTTGTAGGAACGTTCTCCATTGTAGAAGGGTAGAGAAGATGGCATATCGAATAAAGCTACCGGAAATGCTTGTGGGAGTTCATGATGTTTTCCATGTTTCGCACTTGAGAAAATGCTTACATGATTCAGTAGAGGTAATGGAACCTATCCAACTTAAGGAAGTTGAAGTAGAGAGAGAAGCATCGGTTCATCACTTTCCTACCAAGATTGTTTGGCATGATATTAATAAGCTTAGCAATAAGGAAGCCCATTTGGTTAAGGTGCAGTGGGGAGATAGTATTGAGGACGCTACGTGGGAGGCTGGGGAGAAAATACGTACCTCTTATCCGCATCTCTTCAATAGTACGACTTGAATTTCCTATTTCTATCTATAGCTTTGAATAGGTTGTTTCCTTTAGTATCCTTTGGGAGGGTAGATCTTAGGGTTTAACCTATGGACGATAGGATTGACTGTAAACATGTCACTAGAACATGTTATGTATGATGGACGCTAGTGGATGGTAGTGGATGCATATACACACACTAGGTGCTATTATCTCTTAGAGATCGGCCTAACTAAGTCACTAAAGCATATGCATATGGATGTTTGTGCACTTTCATTTTTATTTCATGGTTGCTATAATGATTGATTAGCATATGATTGTTGCATTTGGATGATGATTGTAGCACGCAAGTAGAACTATCAGTTATCATTAGGAAATTTACATTCATTTGGATACATGGCACGGACATGATTGCATAAAAAGGAGGCCGACTGAATATATGGTTGTAGAATTTGGATGAAAATATTTATTTCATTCTTCTGTACTTGGAGATTTCGGGGATGAAATCCTTTAAGGAAGGGAGAATGTAACAACCCAAAATTTGAGCTATAATAATTAGTTAATGAATTAATTAAAAAATAAAATGAATTTGTGAAATTGTCAGAATCGACTACGGGAGTTGCACCATTGGGTCCGTGGAGATTTTCTGATCAATTTTCATATATAATTTCGAAATCCGAGTCAGTATGGAGAAGTTATGAGAGAATATATATATACACACCCACATGTATCCATAGGTCAACCCTCATTTGGGTCAGGTCGACCTATGGATCGACCCCCGAAGGGGTCGGGTCGACCCATACTTTTACCTGGATGACGTTTCAACTAGGTACGAGCCGAAGAGTTAAAAGTTGATCTTTGTGATATCCTGTGCGTTCATAGCTACATCTGACTGTTCCTAACGATCTTATGACATGGTTGCACAAGATTTAATCTTCAAATTCGACGGCCTGAGATCCCTAAGCCACACTATAAATAGAACCATAGGCCAAGCTATTTTTCTCATTCAGATTTTCTCCTAATTGGGTTCATTGCCTGAAGCTGAACCTAGGCAAAGAACCTTAAATAGAAAAATTTTCTTGGGAGGAAATCTTTTTAATAAAAATATTCTACGCCCTAAAAGTGGATCTAGGAAGGCCCAAGAATAAAGCTAAGGACCACATATTAGTGTTTTGTAAATATTTTAGATTTTAAGCAATTTAAAATAATAGGGTTCTCAATAATTGTAGTTTTTCTACAATTTTGAAACAGTTTTTATGTAAGTTTATTTACAGTCAATTTTTAAGTAAATTTTAGAAGTTCTTTTCAGTCTATTTTATTCAGCTATTTATTACAGTTATTTACATCCGTCTTAAGTTGGAATTTAGCTTGTAAATTTTAGTTTCTTTTTATTAAGATTTAATCCCTTTTTACATGCATAAAATATTAAAAAGAGAAGAATTCGCTAATATGGATTAAAATGGAAAAACATTAAATTTACGGAAATCAGATGTAAAATAATAAAAACTGAAATAAAATAGAGATGGACTGAAATAGGTTAAGTTAAGATATTTGCAACCATGATTATAACAAGTGGTTATAACTAAAAAGAGAAAATAGAAGAGTAACAACTACAAGAACAATTATAACACAGGTTATAATTACAAAGAAAGAAATAACAAAAGAGGCTTATTTTAAAACTTAGACCTTGGATTAAGTTAATAAGAAAATATAGAAGTAGTGGCCCGTACCGGCAACATTTCCCTTTAGGTCTAGGACTGATGGTTTCACATGTAGGTGAGGCTGGGATACACTTATGCTGATTAGGGTAAAAAAACGACCAATAAATATAGGCTTCAACCTAGGGATTTGGAAAAGGGGAACGAAGCTAAAAGATTTGTTTGTTGAGACCAGTACCGGCAGCATTCCCTTTCAGGTCGAGGACTGGTTCTCTGACATGTAGGTGAGTCTAGGCACGCTTATGCTGATTAGGGTAAATAAAGGATCAAATAGGGGGCGACAGTTAGTGTGTACCGGCGATGAACAAGCATGCGACATCGATTAGGGTCAATAATTCGCTACTGCGTCCTAAGCGTTAAAGAGGTGTCTTTTGCTATGACCAACATGATTGGTTCACAGTGGCACAAGAGAGATATGAAAGGTCGATCAATGGGTAGGATTAGGATTTTAGCCTAATCAAGTTAGCAGTTGAGATAGGATTAGGATTTCAGCCTAATCACTGTAGTTCAAGACAAGTGCAAACAATCAAATCAAACAATCAAAGTAAACAGTCAAATAGAATCAGAAACAGTATTTTATTCGAGTTTTGTCATTCCTGCATTTTCCTTTCATACTAAAACTATTGCTAAGTCTATTATCTTTATCTTGATTTAAAATGCTAGTAATTACTTCCACTCACAAGACTGACCCACTCTTATACCTTTCCTTTCCCCCCTATAGGCCAGTAGAGTTGAGGATAGTTGATTCGGGTTGCTTGAAGATTCATTTTCGAAGTTTCCTCATTTTAGATGTATTCGTCTACCTTTTATCGTTTTCTTTTGGCTTATGATGGATTGGCACTTATGAGAGAGATTATTATTATTGTTACTTTTACTCTGATTATGTGAGAATGATATGTATTTTCATAAGACATGAGAGATTTGGAGTTTTTGAGACATATTATGTTGTTATGACTTATTTTGAAGTTTAATTCTGAATGATAAGTTATTACTAAATGTTTTCCGCTGCTTTTACTTATTTGTCTTGTGAATCTTACTCTCTATGATGTTTTAGTTATAACTATAATGCACCACATCCTTTATTGTGCCCTTTTTGGAAATACTAAGGGGCGTGGGGTGTTTCAATCCCAGTTATGGCACCTAAAATTAGAAGCAAATCATCCCAACGTAACCGTAAATTTCAACAAACGATGAACAACAGCAAGAAACTAAAAACAATCGTCAATTCGCGAAATCAAAAATCAACCACTGCCTGAAAAGCAACAACAATTCCCAAATATAGAAAAACAAAAACCTAGCTCAAGCGGAAGTTCAACATCGATCATCAACTCGAGGAACACAAACCCATGCTCGGAATGACAAAAAGCTGCAAACAACAACAGTAAAATCTAGTAAGCTAAAACTACAAAAACCTCTAGTTGAACAAGAAGAACAACAGAGACTAGAAAAACGAACAAAGAGAAGACATGAAAAAAGAAATAGATTAAATCAATCAAAATAGAAAGAAAATATACAGGAGAAAGTAACCAATACTATAAAATACAACAATATTAATATAGTCATATTGTTATATCATCGAATTTTTTTGATAACACATGGAATAAAATATGCAAAAATAAACAGCTTTTGAGAAAGAAGAACAAGGGAAAAGATGAAAAAAACCAAAAAGAAAATCAAGCAAAAACTAAAGAGACGGTTCAATGGGTTGTTGTATTGGTTTGTTAGATGATATTTGTTTGATGGTTGAATTTGTTGCTTTTGATTGCATTTGCTACATTGGCATATAGAGTTGTTGTATTGGTATATGTTGTATATTGATATTACTTTCTATATACATGTTCCTCATCGTTTGTTAAGTTTTTAATAGGTGCAGATGGCGTATGCTTTGCATTTGGAGCTTGCTTTCACACTACATATCGAACTTTTATATTTTTTCCCTACGAGATGCCTCATCCTCAAAGATGAGATGTACATTTGTGATATATGTATGTTGTGATCCTACTATGATCGAACCATGCAAAGGAGGCTGTGGCGAAATTTTTTGAAAATTTAAGGCGTTAGAAAATTTTGGAAAACTTTTCGATAACTAAATTTTTGATTTTTGTGTTAAAAGTTGAAACAATATTAGTTGATTTTGAAAAGATAACTATGAATGGATTTGAAAAATTAGAAAAGTTTTTATATGAAATTTGATTAATGATTTTGGGAAATTTAAATACTTAGGGGCAGTCCAACTTAACGAATTGTTTTGGAAGAGTTAATGGATTTTATAGGCTTTTCTTACTTGGTAATTTCGGGGATGAAAGTCTTTTAAGTAGAGGAGAATGTAATGACCCAGAATTTTAGTCATTCGGAATTCGTGTATTTAATTGATTTTGAATATTCACAAGTTAATTTTATAAATTACATAACTTATATTTCGAAAATAATTTGTTGGAATAATTAAATTGTTAATTTAATATTTGAAATTGCATAAATAATTGAAATTGGAATTTATTATGAACAAAAATGATTTATAAAGTCGAATTAAATTCTATTTGAATTAGAATGATGTTGGTAGATTTTTCAAATTATAAAAGCTAAATTTTGGAAATTGAATATTTTAATATTTAATTAACGTGTAAAAAAAATAATTTTTGATACGGTCTCAGATTTCGATTAAACAAGTTTCATTGGATCCATAATGTTACATTATTGTAGGATTTCAAATTTCGTGTCGATTGGATTTACGGTTTAGTCGTGGGAAGCTAAAACGCATAGAAATTTGTTTAAGTAAATTTTAATTTAGATAAGTTGATTCGAAAACCTATCTTTAAAATATGATTGAATTGGCTCCCGATATATATTCCATTGTGTTCGAAATAGGGGTATAATGTTATAAATGCTAGGCGGCATGTTTCAATTGGAGTTCAAAAAAATTCAGATGAATAGTGTCATGAAATTTTCTATAAAAGGCCACATTTCTTCTCTTTTTCCACAAACCATAAACAAACAAGGTTTAGCCACCGCCATTAATTTCGATGGCCAGAAAAAATCCTCCTTCTTCCTTCTTTTTCTCTTGATCCACCCACTGTTAAAAAATATATTCAACTATAATATTGTAGAGGGCAGTGAGATATTCGAGATCAATGGCTATGATCATAATCGAGGCAGTGGATCGACCGCTAGGGCCTTGCGTTTGGCGCACGTTCATACACGAATTTCAAAGCTATGGAAGGGCCGAGCTCATCCTTGCTCAAGGTGGTGGTGTGCGTGGCGTTGGGCTTTGAGTTGATGGTGTTTGATCGGCCTCTAGGGCGGCGAGGTGGTCGCGACAAATTTATGATGAACGACAACATGGGTTTAATTAAACGTGAAGAAACCTGGTGGATGAAGTAAGATGTAGCGGCCTGGATTTTGAGATCTTGAAATGAACGACAGAGATTTAAGGTTTATAAAAAAAAGAAATGTTTAAATTAATTCATATAAAATTGTATAAATTTCAAATATCATAACTTCTTCATATGAGATCGAAAATTGATGAAACAAATTACATTGGGATCGTATTGTTGAACGCTACGTTATAGAGCTTGTTTGGAGTTAATTGGAGCTAATAAAAATTTTAGGTAAAATTAAATGGTCATTTAATTTTATTCGTAATAAAATTCCGTAACGACTATTGGAAGCAATGTGAGTACAACACACTCATTCTGACTCGCTGATATTTTTGTACAAGGGAGAATAAATTTTATTTGTGCTGATTGATGATTGTTTGGATGATATATGATATATTATATATATACTGACTGGTATGTGGATATATTCCTACCCACTAGAGCAGATGAAGCCCTATACGTTCCCGTGTATAAGCGGATGACCTTTTGTACACGTGTCTGCCTCGTAGCGGACATTGTACACATATTCTCATATGTATATTTGTTGCAGGTGATAGGTTGGAGGAATCCTACTGGATTCCTGATTTTATTTATAGATGTTGATATATATATATATATATGTATATGTATATATATATATATGCTGTTATCATGTGATATATGATGATTTGGATGCCGTGATTGATGTATTTAGTGTTGTTGCAGCATTGGGCCTATTTTTGGAAATTTAAAAATATTAAAGCGATGATTTCTAAATTAAAAAGGATTTTCAACTGATTTTGAAATAGATGTCTTATTAAATATTGAATTTTTTATGGAATGGACTTATTTTAAATAAATAATAGTTATAATTTTTATGTTATAAAAATTATGATTTTTTTGAAATATAATCAGAAGAATTTGGTAAAATAAGATAAATGAGAATTTTCAATTTATTATAAATGGCTTATGTATAAGATTTATAAAATTGATATTTTATAAATCAAAATAATGGAATTATAAAGGAATTTTAAAGTGTTAAAATGGAGTATAATTGAATTTTATAAGTAAATAAGATTTATGAATTGTGAAGTTAAAAAAAATGAATTTGCAAATAGAAGATTTATAAGTGAATTACCTTATAATCAGATTTTTGGCATATAAATGAAATCTAAATGGAAATTATAAACATTGTTTTATAAATCCGAAATCAATTGAATTTGATAAGTAAATATGAAAGCTTATTAAAGGAATTTCATCCATGATTTTGGGCAGTAGATAATCCTTAAAATTAAATGTGCAATAGTAATGAATTTGGTTAGGGAATTATATTCATGATTTTGGACAATGAATAATCTTTTAAATTAAAATGAATGTTTTGAAAAGTGATGTTATTAAATGAAGTTAAATGGTTTGAAGATGTTTTAAAATGTGTTAAGTATCAAATGCACAGATTTCAACATCCAATGTTGAAATAGACGTTTTCGAGAAGTACAGGAAATCATGGACTACAACACTGTTATTATAATAGATGATCTTCGAAAAGAGAGGTTTTGTATAGTATATGGGACATATATCTATCTAATTATCGAATCCCTATACTAGTGATTTTGGGTTGTCGTAACGATGTTTTACGCAATATTCGTTTTGTCCCAAATAAGTATGTTAAGAGAATCTTTTCCTTAAAAATAAAATATATTCTTAATCCTGATTTAAGTATATTTAATATTATCTAAATGTTGAAAATAAATAGAATTGTGAATTACTTATTATTAAATAAGTATATGGAAATGTTTTTCGATATAGAAAGTTGAAATGGTTTTGAGAATATATCTTTTTAAAGATAACATGAAGTGAATATTTGGCAAGTGTTTTAATTAATAAAAGATTAATTAAAGGGCCTAGTGATTGCTTATGGTGCTAAATATTTTTTGTTTGCTTTGATAGTTAAATAACCGACTATCAAATTTGTCCATTTTAGTTCCTTGACTTGACGTAGGAACTATTTAGTCGTACACTTAGTATGTAGCCTTCTGTGTAGGCGTGATTATCGTTTGTGTTGAGGATATTGATTCGTGTAGTGCCGAGTATTACTCCAATCTATCGGGCTTCCTTCTTGGCCGAAGGATAGCAAGTTGAAAGTGGGAGACATGATAAGTCTAGGAGACTTAGTTTCTATGTGAGGTTGAGAAACGCTATTGTGTTATTGGTGTGAAGGGATCGGGATCGGTTTATCCGAAAACCACTTCAGACCAATGCATATGCGTTCAATTGTGCAGGTTTTTGATGGCATTGATATTTAGGATTTTCATAGTGAAGAACTGCTTGTTGATCATTTGGGGTCAAAATCCCAATATACATCCAGTAGTAGTCTCTTCGTTATGAAATATCCAATGCAAGGAATATTTGCTGCTAATTCTAGAGATTTCCCGATAGGATGTGGTAGGAAAGTACCTTCGGTTTGCCCCTTTCCTAGACCACTTGTATGGACGAGTGTCTGACATTGCATTTCTAAAGATTATGTACATTGATTTTTATAAATGTACATCAATGGTGGCGGAGAAGTCAACTTCTCTTAGCTTAACACCCTTCTTGAGACGTACAAGTTGTAGGGTTGTATTTTTCTAGAGGGCAATTAGTAGTCAACGGAAATGGCCTTGTGGCATTCAAAGTGATCTGATATGGGATATGTGAAAGGTAATCTTTATCTCAGGCCTCATCAACCAAAAATGACCAAAACAAGGTTAGATGCAGCAAGGCTAAGTGGGTCATTCCCAAGTAGGATATCATCATCCCCTTCTAGATATATTTCTACCCGCTATGATGATCGAAATGTAAATTAATGTGGTTTTTATGCTATGAGGGCCCTTGAAAAAGGTCGGTAACGACCGATGGATGATATATTCGGTACTACCTAGTTATAGAGGAAGGTCGGTCTTGTGGTGGTAGAGGATCATTTGCGATGGTCCTCGGTATATTCCTCCAGAATTGTACTGCCTGAAGGTAGTCCCTTCACCTGGTCATTTGTATGCGAATCCAAACCCCACTACGGGCTTGTGGTTTTGTTTTTAATGGCGTAAAGAATAGCCTCAAAATGCTATAAGAGTATCCTTTTCGGCTATGATTAATATTATTTGTATACTAGACACTAGTATAATATAATATGATTTGATATGAAATGTTTTGGTTATCGTATGGTAAAAACTTGTCCATGTTTATGTGTGGGCGTGTCTTACGAGATACTTTTGTTTTGAAAAGAAAAGTTTGGTAATCTAATAAACTCAGTTAAGTGAGTTTCTCATGCTGGTTTACCAAACTGATCCGGGCGTTTTTCCCTTTTAATGCTTGGGTCAAGTAGAGTATATTTACAGGTTTGGATTTGGTGCTTTTGGAACTTCAACAGGAGAGCTGGAGATCTTCATTTTTGTATACACGTATCCGTTTATTATCCGCTTTGACATGTTATTATAATTGTCTAGGCTGATAATTAGTGATTGATTGTTGAACTCTGATTGATGTGTATATATATACAGTTTCTGTTTTGTAAAGATCATTGATATGATATTATATATTATTCCACTGCAATATGACATTCTGTAATTTTCTATTTTTTTTCACTTATCTCTTTCTTCTCTTCTCTTCTTCTCCCTTCTTTTCTTTCTCATGACTTTCCGTCAGTCTGTGCTTTTTGGGTCGGAAGTATGTTATTTATTGTCGATTCAAAGGGTATGGATTTGCGGGTCATCACACGTGGTGTTAGAGCTTAGATTTTTTATATCCTAGGCTTTGATGTATACTCAGTATAGATAGGGACAGTAGTACCCTAGATTGAGTTTGAGTGTATTATACGTATGAGCGCATATTTGTTAGTGATATAAAACTGTTTTATATTATGTTTACTTATCCGTTGAGTTGTTTGTGAATTCTGGTCGGT